>OZ004667.1:12316638-14716638 GCA_963924505.1 Agonopterix alstromeriana
CGTATTGTTGATTAGAGGCAGACAATTCTTTTATTTGTTTTTCATATTCTTCTCTCTGTCCTAACAGTTTGTTTTCATGCATCATTATTTCATCTTCCATTTCAGAACGAAGCAAATCTAACTGATTTGTCACCTCTGTATATTGATCTTGAAGATTATGTAAATGATCTTCTTTATCTTGTAATTTATTTTGTAGCGATGCCACCTGTTCCATAGCGATCATCTTGCTCGTTTCTTCTTGGCTCGATGACTGTACGTTATCAAGCAGCTGCTCATACTTTGCTTCGAAAGCACTTAATTGAGTTCTGAGTTCTTGTTCCGTTTTCTGGAACTCATCCTCTCTTTGCGCTAAATGTTGCTTCCATAGTTCAGCAATTTCAAAGCCCCTTTGATCAACAGCACTCGAAACTGATGATCGCAACTCGGCAACTGTTGACAATAACTGATCATTTTCTGTATTCAGGTGTTGAATTTTTGCATTTAGCTCATTTATTTTTCCCTCTACCTCTTGTGATGATTGCAACAGTTCCCGGTTCGTGGTTTCTAATTCGGAAATTTTATTGTTAGCTGAATCCAAATCATGTTTCAATTGAGAACAATGGTCTTCCATGGCACTGTATTTCTCTGTTAAAGCTAAAGTATCTACAAACTGGGGCTTATTCATGCTTAGCTGTTCTTGGTGCTGAAGAGATTGCGATCTGGCAAGTTCAAGTTCAGAAATAAGGGAAGCGACTTCGTTTCTGTATTGAATTTCAGACTGTACCAGGCATTGATTTTCGTGCTCTAGTCTGCTGTTCAGTTCAATTAGTCTGTCCTTTTCTTCACCTAAACTGATTTTTATCTTTTCAGAAGCGTTTCTAATTTCATCATTTTCAGTTTGTAACTGCGCACACTTTTCTGTCATTTCGTTTAAGTTAGCTTGAAGAGTACCCAATTTTTCGTTTAGAATTTTTTTGTTGCTAAGCATTTCATCGTTACTGCTCTTGAGTTCTATCACTTGACTATTCAGTGTTTTATAATTTTCACTTGTATACTGATTTTGCTGTAATTGTATGCCAAGTTCGCCTAATTCAGCTTTCAATTGTGTTTGTTGAGATGTTAATTCCTTATTTTCTGCAGTTAACTGGTCTATGATCGTCAATAATTCATCATTTTCTTTTTCAATTTTTATCAATTCATCCTGAAGTTTTGTATCTTTTAGAGCTAGATCAGTAGATGGTGATTTATGATCGGGTGAATCCTTTGCATCGGCACCCCATTGGAATGACGAAGCCTTATCGTTAGCTTCCTTAAACTTAAATTTCCATAATTCAATTTCGTTGTCTAATTTTTCTTTCATTTCAGTCAACCTGTCATTTGCAGTACCTAAAACTTCATTCTGTTTCTTAATGCTTTCTTTCTCTCGCCTTTCCTTGTTTAATTCTGCAGTAATTTCTTCAATTTTCTTTTCTAAGTCTTGAATGTTAATTTTCATTTCATCTTCAATGGCGCTATCTAAGAAGGAAGTTTGTGATATTTGTTTTGATAATTTTAATTCTTTTGAGAGCATGTCATTGCTGGCTTTTAATTCTTTTAATTTCTTCATGGCTTTTGATAATTTATTATTGCTAGCATCAAGATCAGCTTTCAGCACTTCGTTTTCACGTTTAAGCTGCTGTATTTGGTTGTTAAGGTGAGAAAAGCCAGGTGTTATTTCTGTTGATTCCATTCCAGTTTCACCGAATCCCCAACCCTCGTCTGAATTAAACGGATCTTCGGACTCTACGGGAACATTGTCGTCACCTTGATAACATAAGTAAGTTTTTTTGGGCACTATGACCTCTTCAACTATTCCTTTCGGGCCAGTATCTTTTAGAGACTGCTTTTGTTTTGACTCAGACAGTTTAACCGCCATTTGTGTATCTTGGTCGCTAACTATTTGCGATTCAAGTGATGAAACATCAAAGTCTCTCGGCGTTACATCTATTGATTCAATAGTGGATGAAATAATCATGCCTTCTGTTTTTGGAATATTCATTTCAAATGTTACCTTTTTCCTTTCCACTAATTGTTTTATTTCCTCGTCTTTTTGAGCTAAGTGTGTTTGTAGTTGATCATTGTTTGTTTTTAAAGAATATAATTCTTCAACCAGTTTATCTATTTCAGCAGAAGAGTATTGTAGCCGATCGTTTAAGTTTGCAATTTTGCTTTCTAAACTAGAAACGATTGCCACATTGTTTGTTTGCAAATATTGTATTGAATTATTAAGTTCAGAAATTTCATGATTTCTACTGTTGATGATGGAATTCAGTTTGTTTATTTCACTAATATACTGTTCCGTGTAATCCGGAGTTTCAGTTTGTTCTCCATAAGTTGTTTTTTCGATTAACTGCTGGTTTATTCTAGTAAGTTCTTCGACGTTAATGTTCAGATTTGCATTATTGGTTCTATACTCTTGTAGTTTATGCTCTAACTGAGTAACATGTTCACTAATTTTTTCGTACTTTTCGCTTAAACATTTCTTTTCTTTAAAAGCGTTTTCTATTTGGGTATTGAACTCTGACTCCAATTCTTCAATATCTTGCTTTCTCTGAACCAATAATGTTTGATGGTCTTGTGTTAACCGTTTTAGTTGTGCTTCTACATCATGAAGTTGTGCTTGGTATTTGTTTAGTTCAGTTTCGGCGTAATCAGATTTGCTAGCTTTTTCAACTAACGTATTACAATGTTCTTGAATATCTGAAAGAGATTTTCGTAGACGTTGATTTTCTTCATTAAAGTGTGATACTTTATATTGTAATTCTTTGTTTTCACTTTCTATTTCGTGGAGCTGCTTTTCGACAACTCTATCATGGTCCATCAGAACAGCTAATCTACCCACTAGCTGATCCTCTTGACTAGTGTACTCAGTGTAAGCCTTTTGCTTTTCCTGTAGTTGGCTATCCAATTGATCAGCTTTACGTTCAAGAGAATGCCTTCTATCCTCCATTATAGAAATACTTTCTTCTAATCGGCATATACGACTTTTGTATTTGCTTATTTCATTTTCCAGGCTTTCAATGTACAAGTCTCGCTCTTGAACTTTGGCATCATGTCCAAACTGTAATTGATTCAATTGTTGCTCTTGATTTTCGAGTTTACTTATTAATTCTGTGATTTGCATTTGTTTTTGATTTATATCAACTTCTAAGCTAGACACCTTTGTTATGAAATTCATGTTATTTTTCTGTTCTATCTCATGGTCAGCCAATTTATTATTTAAAGAATCTATTTGTGATTTCAAATTAGTAATTTCTTCTCGGGCGTAATGTAATTCTTCTTGCAAGATACTTTTAGTTTCATTTTGATTTGTTATTTCATTAGTTGCTGTAGCTAATCTATCTTCAAAAGATTTTAATTCCGACTGTAAATGTTGAATGTCTTGTGATTTCTTTTGTTCCAATGAAACTTTAAGAGATTGTAGTCTATTCAACTCTTCTTCAGCGTGCTTCAACTTCTCTTGCAAGGCTGGAAGTGTATCAACTTGTATAAGCAACTGTTCTAGTTGTTCACTCTTATCTTCAAGTTGCTTTTGTGTAACGTGTAGATGACCTTCTAACTCGGTGTACATGGCAGATTTCTTCTTCACGCTAGCTGCAAACTTCTTCAATTTATCCATAAGTTCCTTATTTTTCGTTTCCAGTGCTACATGTTGTTCACTCAACTGTTGATTTTCAGCTAAAATATTATTTAACTTTTCTTTTGTTTCTTCAAACTCGCGTGCATAATTAACCGTACTATTTTCTTTATCAGAGAGTGCATTTCGTAACTTTTCATTTTCTATTGATTCTTTCCGTAACTGCAATTTGACTTCATGAATTTCTTCGTCACGTTGTTTCACCTCAGTCAAGACATTTGATTTCTCTTCTGCAAGTTTCTGCTGGAGCAGTTGTAGCTCCTTGATAAGAATTTGCTTTTCGGAAAAAGCTTCTTGCATCTTTTTCAACTCTGTATCCAGATTATGACTCTTGTTTTCCAATGCTCCTCTAATGGATAGTAACTGACCCTTTTCTTCTTCTAAATTCCTTATCTTTTCTTCACACTCTGATAACTTCTTCTGGTATGTTGCTAATTGTTTATTCAACGATTTTACAAGCTCGCCATTTTGGTCTTTAGCTTTTTCTTCTTCTAGTGTTTCAATAGTAGACCTCAGTTTCTGCGACACATCATTCAATTTAGTTATTTGGTTAATGTATTCCGCCATATCTTTATCTTTTTGCTGTAGATTGTTTCCGTAGTTGAATATCTGTTTCTCATATTCTACTAAAAGATTTTCCAATTCATTTAACCTTGAATCACGTGCGTTAATGGTAGAAGTATACTCTTGATGCAATTGATTCATTTCTTGCTGGAGTCGAGCATGGGCATCTTTATATTGCATTATTTGCTGTTCAGATTCTTTGTCTCTCTTTAAGTTATCTATTTCTTCCCTCAATTGAAGGTTCTCATCCACAAGAGATTTAATTTTAATTTCATAAGATGCATTACTTTGTATTAATTCGTGTTGTTTCTGCTGTTGTTCTTCTAATGATAAAATTTTCATTTGGCAATCCCCAATCTCGGCTTCTCTTTCTTTAATTGTATTTTTCAATTTAAGAATTTCTTTAGTAAGTTGTTTAACAGATTTGTTTCTGTTGATTCCTTTCTCGCCAGCCATCTTGTCGTCGGTAGTTCCTTCAGCAGCGCTTCCTTCTAGAACTTCATCAACACTAGCAGGTTTGGCTATTTCAACACTGTCTTTCATAATTTCAATTCTTTCACGTTTTAAGTCCTCTATTTGACGATTGAGTTCCTCATTGAGTGCAGACAGCTCATGCTTTTCATTATTTAACAAGTGTATGTTACTTTCTAAATCACTGCACTGGTCACTCAGTTCAGATATTTTGCCATGCAATGAGTCATTTTCGGAATTGATTTTACTCATTTTCTCCATAACTTCCTGCCTCTCCAATGTAAATAGCTCAATTTTTCGGTTCAACTCATCACTTTGCTCCATTAATCTTTCAATGCTATCGTTGCGTTCTTCCGCAACAGGTGTGTATTCGCCAGTGTCACCTTTTTGGCTTTCAGACATACCTTTGTTATACTCTTCAAGTTCCATTTTTTCTTGTGTTGTTAACGACTCTACAATCTCTATCGATTCAGCTGAGCTAACTTTTTCTGCACTGAGTTTTTCTAACTTATCAGTTAATTCCATGTTTTCTTGAATGTAGTTTTCTAATTTATGAATGAGCTCTTCTTTCTCTTCTTCTAACACTTTCATAGTGCCGTCTAGTTGTCCTTTGTCTAGTCTTAGATTTTCGATGACCAATTCTAGTTCTTTTTTAGAAGCAATGAGTTGGTCTATCTGTTCCTCTAATTGTACTGACTTTATTTCAGTAGATACTTGTTCACTTTGAAGTTGAGACAAGTCTGCCAACTTGTCTTCCATCTCAGCGTTCTTCTGTTGTAATTCGTGTAATTCTGAAACAGGACATACATTAATATCGTAAAAAAGGTCGTATCGTAAAAGATGTTTTATTATATAAAGAAATAGACAAGGGACATACCTTGAACCAGATCAAACTTTTGAGCTTCTAAGACACTTATAGCTTTTAATCTTGCTTCAGCTAAATTTTCCATATCCAACATTTTCTTGTAAACATCCGATTCCGTTACTGTAACAACATCATTTATTTATACTCCATACAATCCTATTTAAATACTGGGTGTTACAAAAGTAAAAATAAACATTTAAAACTTTTAAGGGGGTTGTTTAGACCATCAAGCTGAACAACTTTTACAATGGCACCAACATCGAAATCGCGAAAAAAAAATCTGCTGTCCCATACATTTAGCTCGAGTAGAATTGTAGTTTAGTATGGAACATCCGTTTTTTTCTCGCTATTTCGATATTGGTCCCATAGTGAAAGTTGTTCAGCTGGATGGTCTAAACCACCCCCTTAAATGTTTATTAGTATTTTTGTAACACCTTGATATTGGTATTTTATTTAAAAAAGTACGAAAGGGTTATACTTACGTCTACCGCTGTCGTAATCGACAAGATGCAATTGAAGATTACCTTTCTCCTCTTCCAGTTCTGCAACCTTTTGTGAAAGTTGATGCAGTTCTTCATTGAGTTTTACTATTTCGGCATTTGCGTCCGATACCTTACTGAAGTTGTCAATTGTTTTTTGCATTTGTTTCAATTTCAACTTGTGGTTAGATTTTACTTTGATCATATTTTTGTTGGCAGCGTCAATTTCGTTGTTAAGTGCTGCAATCTGATCGTGGGCAGTTTTTAGTTTTTCGTCGAGTTCTGTGTTACTTATCTCTCCTTCAAAAGAATCACCATGCACTCTTGGCGTTTCTGCGACCTCTGAATCACGTTGCGTATCATCTGGTACCTCAGTACAAATGC
The DNA here is from genome assembly GCA_963924505.1 of Agonopterix alstromeriana. NCBI lineage: Eukaryota > Metazoa > Arthropoda > Insecta > Lepidoptera > Depressariidae > Agonopterix > Agonopterix alstromeriana. The sequence goes on from OZ004667.1 coordinate 12,323,057, forward strand.
CAACATCGACTACATCCCTCGGAGTTTGCGTAAGCGATTTTAGCTCATTTACAGTAGATTCACTTAACTCATTGGCAGACTTAAGTTCAGATATCAATGCATCCTTTTGAGAAATTGCATATTCCTTTTCTAAAATTTCTTTGTTCAGTGACTGAATTAACATTTGCAATTTTTTCGCTTCACTTTCGGTAGTTTTCTTTTCTGTTTCTTGGACAGGCTCAGAAGATAAATTACTCCAAGGAGACTTGGACTTGGCTGCTGTGTTTCTACCACCTTTACGAGTAGGAAGCGGGCTTCCCTTTTTACTAGGTGAACTTGCAGCGGGAGACTTTGTTTCTGGGTTTACGTTTGCCAACTTATTTTCAAGTTCTTTGTTAGTCTGTCTGATTTGACAATTTAATTGCTCCAACAATTCGATTTTCTTAGACAACTCGACCATATTTGCTATTTCAATGGAACCTTTCTCTTCTTCGACATCTTCTTTTTCTTTCTTTGTAAGTTCTGGGACCAGAGACAGTTTTTCAATATTTCCTTGAAGTTCTAATATTTGCTTATTCTTTTCATTCAATTCTTCAATCAATTTCGAATTTGCAACACTGATTTCAAATCGAGAATTTTCCAATATGGTGTTTGCTTCTTCTAGGTTCTTTAATTTTTCATCTTTTTCTTCTATTTGTTTTAAAAACCTATCCTTTTCATCCTTCCATTCGGCTTCCATATTAATAAAATTTTCTTGCATCTTTATCATTTGTTGCCTAGTATCTTCAAGGAGAGCCAAAGAATCTTTATCTAAAAGAAAAAAATACTTAAATAACATGATAACTTTTTATAAAACATGAATTAAATAAAAGATCCAAATTAAATCTCAAACCTTTTTTGCTCAAACTGTCGGACATAAGAGTTGTTGCCATGTTTTTCGCATCTATTATCTGGTCTTTTTCATTGATTTTCTCTTGCAAATCAAGTATTGTGGTTTCCATTACTTTCATCTTTACCTGCAATATACTTAGGGCATTTTCTTTATCTTTTATTGTGTTTACAAGTTGGGACACGTCACTGACATCTTTACTCTGAAAAATTTACAAAAATGAATTATAAACAGTAGTTAATAAATAATCATTTCATTATTTCATCAAAGTGAAGTTACTGACTTTTTTAATGTCCACTTTGGAGTCAACTACAGAGTCCTTCCTAGTAACTGCTGATGTTTTCATGGGCCTTTTGCTGATCTCCTTATATTGTTTTATCCTTTCCATCAGTAACTCTTTCTGTTTCAATGTGTTTGCTAAACTTTCACTAATACCGGGAACTGAAAATAAGTATGTACTCTTAAGATTACAGCCTATTACGCATACACTACAGTGCGCAGCCTATAATGGTATGTTTTTAAAAACAACTTTTCTAGACTTTAATTGATATACATTATTGATCCTTCTTAATATGCTGACACTTTTTTAAGGGGATAATCAGACCATCGAACTGAACATCTTTCTCTATGGGACCAACATCAAAATCGAGAAAAAAAAATTAACTGTTCTATACATAACTGCAAACCTACTCGAACCTAAATGTATGGGACAACTGCAATTTTTTTTCGATTCCGATATTGGTCTCACAGAGAAAGTTGTTTTGTTTGAATGTCTTATCATCCCCTTAAAAAACTGTCAGCATATTAAAAACGATATATGGGTTCTTCTTAATATGCTGACACTTTTTAAGGGGATGATCAGACCGTCAAACCGAACAACTTTCTCTATAGCACCAACATCGAAATCGCGAAATAAAAATCAGCTCTTCCATACAAAACTGTGAACCTACTCGAGCCGAATGTTGATGCAGCACAGCTGATTGTATATCATATGCTCACGACTATATTCCCCGAGGGGGTAGTCAGAGATATTCTGAAACCTCAGAACATCCACGTTTCACCAGTAGTACCGAAACTCTGACAGCTGATTGTTTTTTCGCGATTTCGATGTTGGTCCCATAGAGAAAGTTATGCAGTTTGATGGTCTGATCATCCCCTTAAAAAATTTTCAGCATATTAAGGACCCTGTATATCAACCTAACCATTGCTAAAATTCAATTACTGTAATAATAAAGTGAAATAGCACAAACTGCCTTAATAGCTGTCAATTAAATAATATCTTTGCTGCATAGAAAATCGATTCTAAGTGTGTGAAAGAATGCAACGCAATATAAAAATTTGAATCGAACTGAACTGAATTGAACTTCATATTCTAAGAAAATAACCATCAGTCAGTCACAGGTGAAGAAAGACTAAAAGGTTTGAGTAATTTAACATTAAAAATCAGTGTTACCCTGTATGGGTAAGAGAAAATGAATGATTATTAAAAAGATGTCACCATCTCAATGTTATGGGTGTGATGTTGTGCGATGTCTGATGTGTGATGGTGTGAGGTAATGTATGTGATGTGAAATATAATATCTAGTAATTATGAAGAAAAAAACTATGAATCAGGTTCTAAGGACAAAAACAATCTTTTTTATGGGAAGATAGTTTGTAACTTTAAGCTAAGTAATAAAAAAAATCTATTGAAAAATTCACTATTGTCAGATAATTTGTGTTATTTTTGTGTTAGTTATAAAGTAAACTACTTACTATTGAGGGCATCTTGGACGGACATGGTGGTAGAGGTGTCTGTAGCGGCTGAGTAGCCTGTTCTCTCACTCATGGTGGACGCCATTTCTGAAGCTGTATCCCCAGCTTCATCCTCATCTGTAATATTTATAAGTAGAGTTAACCCGTGACTTCGTCCGCACAAATTATATACCAGATTTTTATTCAGATCATAAGCTATCAAACTAAAAAAGGTTAATTAACATTGGTCGAGTAGTTTTCGCGTGATACTCGCACAAACACACAAACAGATGGACAAAAATTCGAAAAATGGTTGATTTGGAGTCAGGGACACCTAAAAAGGATATTGTAATCTTTTTATTGTCAAATATCTTCAATGTACAGACACACTTCTGTTACAGATTTAAAATAGTTAAGATTTGCATATTCTCTTTTGCAGTTGGCTGTAATTATACTCATCAGCCTATGTTGTGCCCACTGCTGGGTCATAGAAAACACCCAGCCACCCATCCATCCCACCATACACCCATACATTATATGATTGTCCACAACCGGTAATTTTTACAAATATGGATCAGTGGCATGTACTCCATATAGACAATAACCCTCCTTCTGGCGCAGTCGGGTAAAAATACAATGATACCCTAATAAATTATGGGTTTGTAGTTTAGGCGTCGACCTAATTGGCCATGCGAGTAGGAAGCGACCAGAGCACTGCTCGCACAACCATGAGTTCAAATATACTGATCACTATAGTGCGTGGCTTTTTGGTGAAGGAAAACATCGTGAGGAAACCTGCATGCTTCAATTTCGAGGCATGTATTGTACCCACTGTCCATTATGTGGCGACGGGCTCACCCCCCGTCACACTGGACAGAGTTTCGGTACTACTGGTGAAACATGGATGTTCTGAGGTTTCAGAATATCTCTGACTAACCCCTCGGGGAATATAGTCCTGAGCATATGCATGCATGCATGCACTATAGTGCGTCCAGGATAGCTTTGTGATTATGACAACTCATGATTATGATTGTCTGGCAACTCAGTATAAAAAGCCTAAAATGTTGCATTATTCAGGGTTTTACTGTCTTTTTTTGTCTGGAATGTATGCCACTGATGTTGATTTGTTTGTATAATCTTCTTCAGAATAATGTGCAGGTGTTCTGTCAATGTTTTCATATATATCAATAGGTCGCTGGGACATGAGAAGGTTAAGTATGGACAACTTGTGTCAAGTAATTATAATGGAGAAACATATAATGCACACTATTGTTTTTCATAACATCATTAGGTCTTAATGGCTTCATAGCTCAGTAGGTAGTGAACCTGCATGCTGATCTGAGGGTCGCATGTTCGAATCCGCAAGAGGGAAAATGTTTGTACTCGAGTCATGGATGTTTATGTACTCTATAAATTGTTGTCTAGTCATCATATTACATGATTCTGATACTTTATAATGGGACAAGATAATCTGTGTGACTACATCAAAGACATTAACTAGGCCACTGCTAGACAAGCTTTTCTCCATAGGCACACATTCTTCATAACACACAAGAAGTCTATTAATATTCGAGAGATCACAACATACATAATACATAAGAATGTACATGCTGTCATACTGCTGTGATACAGTAAAAGTCGGCAAATGCTATGAGATTTTTAAAGACTTCGCTTTTACTATATCATGTGCCTCCATTAATGGTTAAGAGCATTAGGCTCTTAAAACGGAGGTTGTGGACGGGGACACCTAGTGATATGTCACTTTGTGCATTTTTCCCCAGTTGGAAACATTGCAGGCTGAATCACCTGATTGTCTGAAAAGAAAGATGATTCTGTGCTTTGGATGGCACGTTAAGCCGTTGGTCCCGGCTACTATCTCTCGTAGTAGTATTTGTTACATAAAAACCACATCAGAGGCTGTAAGGGGGTCTGAAAAAACTCTGACACCAGAGCTTGCCCACACGATAAGAAGAAGAACCATATCACGTCAGCATAAATGACATGCTTTACCTTTCAACCTTTGTATAGATGGTCAACACAATATTCAAAAGATTTTCACATTCTTATAGTAAATATTACAATAAAACAAAACAAACTCAAACAAAAGTAAAAACTATCATTGAAATTTTATTTTGTATCATTATAATGATATATTTACCATATTCACATATAATACCATGCAATGAAGAATATAATATACCATTCCATACATACTCTGCATCCATGGTAATATCAGAATAGCATCTATTCTATTACATTGTGTAATTCTACACTTTTCTAACATATTTATAACTATAACTTAAGATATGACGTACCAAATGGTCGACCAAGCAGCTCAGCTGTTGCTTTGCGGTGTTCCTTAATCCTTTTAGACACAAGTGCTGCATTCTCAAGGCACTTCTGAGCTCGCTCAAACTTTATCTGCCTCTCGGAAGACGAAGAAACGCGCGGTTGGGTCTGAAAACATTTGCAGTTACAACATGAACAAATGTCACCATGTTTGCCTTATGTTTGCTTACGACATGTTTTGGCCTTGAAGAAAAAACGACGTAAATCACTTATGTTCACAATACAGACCTTTCCAGTTCTAACACTCCCTGCGACGCTGGACACATCACCAGCTGATGCTATATTGGTATCAGACACCTCCGATTTTTCCCCTCGTCGGGGAATATCGACGTTTTTGTTATCCGACATGATTTGCTACGAACTGCGTACATTAATATAAATATTGTAATTAATGATCTAACACTCAAATAGGTTTCTAATGTAAGAAATTAATGCTAATTTTTAAAGATATTTTTCAAAATATTTCACAAAAAATCCAAAATATTTTGCCACCACCACTGTGCACTTGCCATTGCAAATTTTTTTTTTTTTCGTTTCATCCACGTCAGCAGTGGTACCATACATAATTATATTGACTAGGAAAGATTTCACCATCTTTTCGTGATCATGCCATTGAGCGACAAAAAAATGAGTATTGTCCTATTTTGTCGCGATTCTCGCGATTATAATTTTAGTCTTAACAGTTATAACGCTTCGCGTCGGAGTGGACTGTAGTGTTAAAAGTGTTATGAACATTTATAAAGCTGTTTTTGAATTTAACACTTTCAAAATCATTTTCGAATAAAATTTTGACATTTTCTAAAGCAGATTTGTTTTTTAGTTCAAGGAAACTCGTGCAGAAGTGCTATTTCTGAATCGTGAGATTCAAAATCATGACTCAAACTTCATACTGTAGGCCGAGCATGTCACCCTCAAGAAACGACAATAATCGAGACGTGCCTCTGTCCTTGTTACTTTGCTTATGCAAAAGCGGTCGCTCATGACGGTTTTCTTGTTTTGTCGCTTTGTCGTGTGTTGCTAGCCCTACTATTTAGGGCATTTTCTAGGTTATTGTTTGTGTAGGTAGTTTATAGACAATACCTATTACCAGCTTCCTGCACGTCTATCATAATTTCTCTACTTGCAGGCGAAACGGCTTTTTCCCATACTACAAGTCGCGGCAAGCGCGGCTTTCGCTCTCCGAAACGCGCGGTGTTCCCGCGTGTTTCGGAGAGCGAAAGCCGCGCGGTTATTTTCTATGCAGAGAACGCGCATCGCACGCATGTATAGAAATCGTACTAGACGTGCTGCACGGCTAGCATGCCACCCACGACAAAGCGTTTAAACGAGAAAATCTTCATGCGCGCTCTCTCTGGCATACGTAATATAATAAGGATGGAGGCACATCTCGATTTTTATCGTTTTGTCGGGGGTGGCATGCGAGGCCCTCTGGTAGTTATCGAGATTCCGAAGCAAAGATTACCTATTGAAGACTACGGCTGTAAGGGCTAGATCCCATTTACAAAAATTTACGAAAAGAAGAAATTAAAAAAAAAATTCATTGACAGCAGCTGCCAGCAGCAAAGGGTTGCCAGATTGGAGGTTCTTTCCGCGACATTGGGGAAATATTTTGTCTTTGGGGAAAAGAAATCGGGGACATTTATGTGGAAAAAAATATTAAAGTGGGGAGTTTTGGGGGTTTTTAAAATCAATGTTATCTAAACTATTATAAAACTGTAACAGAAGTCTGTCTGTACATTGAAGATATTTCGAAAAAATGATTATATGGTTTTTAGGTGTCCCTGATTTCAAATATATTTTTTAGATGTTTTGTCTGCCTGTTTGTCTGTTTTTTTGTTTGTTGAGCATCAAGCCAAAACTACTGAACCAATTTTGATGCAACTTTTTTGTTTGATAGTTTATAATCTGAATTAAAATAGGGTTTATAATTTGTACGGACGAAGTCGCGGGTAAACTCTAGTACATCATAAAAACATTGCCGATATAAAATAAGTGTTCTAATATAGGCCGACTCTGGTTTATCATGGCTTGATCAATACTTGTACAGTACGACCATTAAAATATCTAATTACCCTCGTCAATCTTCGTTTGCGCAGAGTCCTCCGACAAAAACCGAAGTCGTTTAATAATCAAAGGGGGCAAAGTCGGATAACAGCGAAAAGGGTGCGAAAATAATTAGCCAATCGTGTCAAGAGATTGAAGGTGGCACATCCTGATTGGTCAATATAGTTTGGCACGCTATTAAAATTTGTCAACTGCTACATAGGGGGAACTTATAAATCTGGTAGTACCTATGCACTGTGTTGTCTATGGTGCTGTTGAGTTTAAAGTCAGGTATACTGACTGAACGGATCTTAACAATGACTCCCAAGAATCCACATCATTTTCTTGTGAAAGACCTATTATTTCACTGAAATGAACTACCTACGCAAAACAAAATGGTTGTGGGTGTTGTCTGTAAGTTGATCGACCGTTTGTTTTCTGTGCAATTGTGTTTTACTTCTACTATATGTCATTTAGGGGATTTTTCTTCAAAACGTATCGTTTTGGGGAAAAAAAATCTCGATCTGAGGGAATTTCCGAAATCACATCTGGCAACTCTGCGAGCAGCAGCAATAATTTTGAGGGGGTTTGCTTGGCGCCATTGCTCTTGTTGTGTTTCGTGTTATTTGAAATTCGTAAAAAATGGGTTTTAGTGATATTTGTGACATAATTTCGTGCGGATTGTGTACCAAACAGTTGCGTAAAGCGACCGACGTAACAGGAATCTCAAATAAATACGATAACAGAAAATAAGTTTTGGTTCAAGTTAACTCGTACATGGTCATTTTGGCGGCAACGCGCGAGCTTACGAAATCGACCATAGATTCATCGTCATCTATCATCCCCTCATCAAAAAATAAAGAATATAAAGAAAAAAATAACGAATGGCTCAAAAGGACTAGTATCCAGAGCCGTTAAAGAAATTAAAAACAATAATTTTGACAACTCAAATTAGGTATCGGAATCAGAAATTCAGAACCAATTGAATTTTATTCAGGGTTTCACTACAACAAATATTATTTTATGCTGTTTACATCAAAATTACTAAATGGCTTCATCTCGTATCCAGGTAAATTTAGCAACCCCATACCAACTCATAAAAATTTTTTGCTAAAAAATTTCGTCATTCAGTGGTTATGTTCAGTACATTGCCACGACCTTTTCGTTTATTTCAGGCTACTGCGCGTCAATTGTCGAAAACATTCAAGAAAAGAGGCAGATTTGAAATTGGAATAGCTTCGGAGCTCCCAGCCGCGTACAGGAAGTTCTGGCGTGAATGGAAGGTTTTGAAGCCTGCCGCGGTTCACTTCGTCCCACAGGAGGGCAAGTGGAGGCGCGACGAGCTCACGGGCGAGACTCTGCCCATACAAAATGTGACTTTACCTCTCAAATATCCTACCGAGATGCATGATGGAATATGGGGTGGAGAAGCAGTAGTAAAAGGTTAGAAAACATCGCTTTTGTTTACATAACATGTACGCAGTTATCTATTACTGTCGTCTATGCAAAGCGCTCGTGTCAACATACAATAAATCTTCAGAGAATGAACAGTTTTATTCAATGAAAACAGCTGATTTGTGAAACAAAACTACTGGTGTTGGTTGAGCGGCTCCACAAGTCGATGTCTTAAGGTGGACTTCCGATGCCAGCGGCCAATGCGACTGACGCGCGCGTCTGACGCGTGGTTCTGTCATATGCCATATGTCTATCACATCGGCCGCCCGCGGATCGCTGGTATCGGAAGCGGCGCCATACGTTTTCATAGTAACTAGTATTGTTGCATCGCCCGTCAGCCGCGAGCCGCGTGCGTCAGACGCATCGGCAGTCCACCTTTAGGTGCCTATTTTACGTGAGGTGGGAATGACCTTATTCCTGCCATCTCAGCTTCTCCAGGAAGCTCACCAGCTTGAAGTTGCCGAAGACTGCAAGGACCCTGGTGACCCGAGGTGTTGTGCCTGATAGTGTGCTAGTCCGTAACATTCCAACCGCTCTTGCGCAGCCGTTTCCTCAACCTCCATACACAGAGGACTGTTAGTAACACCAATATTAAAGAAATGCTTGTTAAGGCTAGAGCATATCTATCCGTGAAGGAAGCGAATGAAACTAATTTACTTTTAATTTGTCCGAATCGCCGCAGATATGTGTGCGAGGTGTCATAGCATTTAATACTAAAAATTCAAAAATTTGATTCTTTCGCTCGTTTGCCGCAAATAAATATGCGTCCACTTTAAGGGTTGAACCTCATCTTGCAGCATGGAATCTCATTTTGTGACGCTCCATCCTTTTCACTCAGTGACTCTCAGGAACGTCATTTGCTAGAGCCAGGTGCAGCCTGAAATTTTGGGGGGGTCACTAATAATCAAATATGACAAATAAATTAGACTTTATTGCACATTACACAATTTTATTGCACACATTATGATGATTTTGGGGAGGGTCATGTCCCCTGTGACCCCCCCTTGGCTAGAGCGAGATTAATAGCGGGAATGCGACAGCACCGGCAGTGATGAGACCTTTCTTGCTCCGGCAAATAACGTTCCTGAGCGACAGAAAAGGATAGAGCGTGAAACAGCTCCTAGTGAGACAATGGTTAACCCTTGGTAGAGTGCTCCTCGCATGTTTTCAGTAAATAAATTCAAGCAATATGTGCCCCGCCCAATGCCACTTTAATTTAGCAATTCTATGGGTTATGTTGGCTACTATGGTTCTTCTGCGAAACTCTTCATTTCTCATTCGATCTCACAGGGAAACTCCGAGGATAGCCCTCTCCATTGCCCTTTGGGTGACTTTCAGCCTTTTTATCGGGCCTTGACTTAAGTAAGTGACCACATCTAAGTTCTGTATGTCATCACTGGCACTGGCACTGGTGAACGACTTTCGTCTTGAGAAACTGCAGTATTTTGGAAAAGAAGTTACTATGTAGCTTCCCGAACACTGCCCAGCCAAGTTGGATTTGATGTTTGATGTTGATCTCTTTCTTCAAGTTGGACCTTCCTAACTGGATAGTTTGTCCCAGGTAAACATAATCATCAGCAACAAGGAGTCTCCGATCTTTACAGAAGTTTGTAGAACATGGATATTTGGTAGATCTTCGTCTTATCCATGTTCATTTTCATACTATACCATTGTAAAATGGGACTGCCATGTAAATATCACTTTTGTATAAAACTCCTGTTAAAAAAAAGGATACAACAAATCCTGCTCCACATGCGGGTATTAGAATGGGCGGGTGAACAATAATCTAGCAATTTCCTGAATGAGTTGCAGCAACACTACCACAATAGCAATAAAAGAATGGTTCAAAATTATTAGCTGAATGGGACAATGTGATAAATTGCAGTGTCTCATCTAGCATGTATACATAATAGCTCTATGATGGATGATAAATAGATTATTTGTCTCCTAGGTTTCCAAAAACGTGATCATTTGAGACGCAGAGTGCCTCACTACTGGGTACCGGTGCTCAAGAGAACCGTTGTCAAGTCCACCATCTTGAACACCCACCTCTCGGTGACAGTCACCGACCGGACTATTAGATTAATTAATGACCACTATGGATTTGACCACTACCTCCTCAAGACCCCTGCCTGCGACCTGGTGTCCATGCTGGCATTGAAATTGAAGAAACAAATTCTTACGGAGCTGATGAATGGATGCCCGAGGTATGCCCACAACCCACAGAAACAGAAAGAGGTGTACGATGAATATAGCACATATCTATCTTCTGTGAGTATAATTTAATTTTTCTATAATTATTAGACTAGACTTGTTTCTGGAATTGTTTTACGACTATTCGAATTTATTGCTGATTATCTTCAAGTTATAAAACGAGAAGCCATGGTGGTCCAGTGGCGAGTAACCTTGCCTGCCATGCAGGAGGCGATGGTTCGATCCCCGTCCATGCCGAATGTACCAATGAGTAACACCACTGGCTTTTTGGTGAAGGAAAACATCGTGAGGAAAACTGCATGCTTCAATTTCGAGGCATGTATTGTACCTACTGTCCATTATAAGTGGTGACGGGCTCAATCCCTGTCACACTGGACAGAGTTTTGGTACTACTGGTAAAACGTGGATGTTCTAGGGGGTAATTTTTCTGTGATTAGTCAATTATGTTTTTCTATTTCCAGAGTTTTTATACCTTGTAGTAGTGTACCTATATTGTAATGCGATTGTATGAAGCTTTGTCTCTGGGTTTTACTCATGTAGCCTCAAGTGTCGGACGGCTGTCGCTTACGACGTTTTTCGGCGCTGCCGTAAGAGATTGTCATAGCGATTAAGAAGATGTCGTAAGCGAGGATTATCCATAAATGTACCTTTTTGGAAAGAAACTATGGGTATCTAAAACACAATGTGAAGATCAGACGCATTGATCATACCTACCTGAAAGAATTAGTCTGGGTTGGTGCTTCAATAACATGGACTTATTATGCTAATCGTTTTTCTTTCCAGTACACTCCAGAAGAAATTGAATGGTACGGCTTAACTTGGTACGAAGCTCTGTCGAAAATGGTCAAACAGAAAGAGGCTGCCAACAAGCCTGTCCCACTAAAAAAAGTGTATAGAAAGAATCTTGTAGAGAAATTAAGAGCGGCAGGTATTGAGGAAGCTCAGACTCCGACAGATGAGATTTCGTAAGTTCACTTTTTAATTAGGTACACTGAGAAATAAATGCTACGTATACGTAGCCCGTCGCAGCTTACGTACCACGTAGCTTACGACGTGATACTGATTACGAGTGTTGCATCAGTATTTAAGTTGTCTCGTACTTCATAATGAAGCTTCATTGTGAAGTACAAGACAACTTAAATATTGATGTAAGTATACGGCTAGTATACGTAGCATTTTTTTGTTTTATTTAGAGAAATCTTGAAATATTTTGGTTGTGGAAAATATTACAAATACAATAAGTATACAGGATATATAATAAAACACCCTAGTAATATTTAAAGGGGCAGTTAAAACCATCAAACTGTACTACTAGACTCAAATGTATGGATGTGTAGTATTTATTTGATGGTCTCCATAGTGAAAGTTCAGTTTGATGGTCTAATCTAATAAACACTAAACCGTCCCTATATTACCAATCCATGTATATTTTCAAAACAAATGTCAAATATTTATAGCACTTTGTTTCAGGAACACAACATCATGGTTATCGAAAATGAATCCATTCGGAAAGAAGGATGAAGCTTAGCAATCATTCTAGACATTGAATAAAATTGAACTGTGGTTTCAGACCGTATGTAATATTTGAAGTAGATAGATGTGTTTATTGCTCCAGATAGTTTTTGTTTATTCCTATGGCATATTATGTATGTTAATGTGATGAATATTAAGTAGACAAATAAAAACTTGTTGATTTTTAACTAACGTTTAATAACTCATGTAATTGCTACACAATACAAACAAAAAATTTTTATGGTCTAATAATTTGAATAGACTATAGTTTGTGACAGAATACAAATGATTGTAAAAATGATTATCTATCTACATTCTAAAAGTACATTACTAAATTGCATTATAGATTTAATTAATACATTCGAGAACTCATAGATGTCTAGGATAGTAGGTACGCAAATTTTAGAAAAGTTTAATCTTACCCAAATGGCATAGTTATTATGACCTCAGAATATTTGTGGTAAGCGCATGGTCCATTCGTATCGAAAATGCGCATAAGTCTTTATAAGTCTTTACATTGCAGGTATTGGAACATCACTATCATGAATTCATGACGATCATGTTTATTTTTATAACAGGGCTAAATTTCAATAAAAATTTCATTAGCGCCAAGTGCGCGCATTAAATTCCTACGGCAACGTGTACTATGCAGTTCTCTTATGACGTCTAATTATATATATTATATAACTATAAAAGTGGCTTGGCTTTCTATTAGGGGCTATCAATAAATTGCGTTACATTCTAAGAGGGGAGTAGGAAGTCCACACATTAAAATAGGGGCAAGTTTGTGGATTTGTCTTAGATTACACAGCGAACCTATAAATGGGTTACAGAGCCAGAAATTGGCACGGTATACACAAAGCGAAATGCTCAATTTTTCTTGCTTGTCAGAATTACGCTATTTTATTACATTCGCGGCAGTGCATTAAGAGATGTATGAAAGTAGATGAGGCGAGATAAGTATGTCACAATAACAAATAATCCACGTGGGATAATTGCGTGAGTATATGTATGTTATTATTGGATGATTTTATAAATTTCCGCACCGCTCCGCTTTGGTGGGTTCCGGGTTAAAGAAAAGGCCTTACAACTAGTGTCAAGAGGTTAGGGAGATATATCTTGATAAAGGAATACCTTAGATGATTTATATACGGACATTACACATTATACATTTCCACACAATTTTATACCTTATCACTAAACGCGACAGCTTATAATTGCGGAACAATAATATCGAACTTATCACGTTAGGGGTTCATACGACACTGTTTTTCATGATTTTTAACATTCAATAGAATCTAAAGTAATGGAATAGAGTCCAAAGTTGAGGATTTCATGCTACCTCGCTCCCCGCAAAAAGTAGAATTACACGCGTATCTTGTCCGTATATAAATAGTCTAAGAGGAATAAATACTAGAACCACAGAGTACTAATTACTTCCTAGAACTAACACACGTTGTGTGCTACACGAGCGCAGGCGGGTGAAAGAGATAGCGATTTACTAAGAACGTGTGGTGTATCGCCACAAAGAATGGGACAGTGTTGTGACGTGTAAGTGCTATTTCTAGTACATAATACATGCAGGGGGTCTCCGTTCTCCCCCCGAAATGTCTTATAGTGCGTCCACGATAGATCCGTGATTTTGGAAGATAGTTTCAGAGCGATTATTTTTCTTTTTGAAATCATTTTAATTTAATGTTATTAATTTAATTAGTATATTTTAGTGTATTATAAAGTTTTGACGGCTTAATCAGCATTAAAAAGTAAAATAAAATCTCTAAAACTGCTTGTCAAAATCACCAAGCTATCTTGGACGCACTATAGCCCACAGTTTTATAAATATTCGGACCCCTCCAGCTCCACACCCCTCCCTCCCCTTCAAGTGAATTCCTGGCTACGGCCTTGAGATATAATAGTTAAGCGTTGAAAAACAACAATTAATTGATGGCCCCAGATTGCATGCAACATATCTAAACACAACTAAGTGATAGCGCACTCGATGGGCGAGTCGTGCGGCATCCTGTCCGTCAGCAGCGCTGCGACGGCGCGCGCGAGGTACGTCATGGTGCCGTAGCTGCCGCTCGGGGCGCTATCGTACAGGTGCTGGCACACGCCCGCAGCGCCCCCGCACACTAGCGCCCCCTCGCTGCTTTGCGTCTTCGCGCAGCACAGCGTCGCGTCACCGTTGCACCGCATCTATGTGCAGATACGACGTCTTACATGAGGTAGTTACAATGGGACTTAATTTTCTTAATATGCTGATGGTTTTTAACACTTTCGCTGCTAAGCTCAAAATCATGATCCTCGCGCAGTGCTAAAGTTGACCCCCCTCGTAGGTCGTGCGCACAGTCGTAACGGTGAAACAATCAAAATGGCTCACCTTGTTGGTCACCAGTATAGGCGTAAGGTTAAGGTGACTCATGCTGTAGGTCATGAGCACAGGTGAATGCAATAGAACTTCCCTCTTAGGTCGTGAGCACATACAAAATGCAATGGAACCAAATCGTTACCTATTTGTCGCAAGACTTACGACGTAGGTCTTCAGCAGCGAAAGTGTTAAGGGGATGATTAGACCAAACAACAATTTTCTCCATGGGATCACCATTGAAATCGCGAAAAAAATCAGCAGTCCCATAATGAATTGAGTTAGGTTTGCAGTTTTGTATGGAACAATTGATATCTTTTGCGATTTCGATGTTCATTCCATTTATTAATGGAGCCAACATTGAAATCACGAAAAAGTCAACAGTTCCATACATTTGAGTTACGTCGCTATTTACGTTTACTATGGAACAGCAGATTTTTTCCACGATTTCAATGTTGGTCCCTTGGTTGAAAGTTGTTCAGTTTTGATGGTGTGAAACACTCCCTAAATTATGCAGGATGTTAGGGTAAACAGTTGCATTACTTTAAGTGGTGATTGTACCCATGATACTGAACAACTTAAGAAACTAATAGGAAATGAGCACAAAAAAAAATCAACTTTTCATACAAATGTTCGATCAGCTGATTGCATTTAGTATGGAAAGTCCAAATTTTTATTTTGAGAATTTCCTATAGGTTTCTTAGGGAAAGTTGTTTAGTATCATGGGTACAATCACCCCTTAAAGTAATGCAACTGTTTACTCTACCACCCTGTATAACTCATTTAAGTTCACATCCTGAATAAGTCATATCACCAACATACCTGATCTTCCAAAAATATGGAGTTGGCCTTATGCACAGTGTCTTCAACCACGATGGTGCCGCCCAGATGACCCACAGCCTTGTATTCCACCACCAGGGTCAGCACCATGAGGGCCTCAACCACCAGCTGACGGTACTCCGGCTGAGGTATCGAGTTCAGGACCGTTTCTACTGCCAACGCGAATTTGAGCTCTCCAGGCGTCATTTCTTGGGTTAGATTGGGTTGTAGCACTTTGCCCTGGATTATTAGGCCTTGGCACTGAAAATATGAGTTGCAAATAATAAAAAATTATTTCAAAATTACTTCTTCGCACTGTGCATCTAATTCAAAAGTAATAAGTGTTTTGTACAATCAGTTTAAAATAAGAATGTGCATGACCTTGAAAGATCACTGGCTAATTTCACAACATCATGATACATTTTGAGTCTAATACGTATTTTAGTTTTGTATGGAGCAGTAATTTTTTTCTTGATTTGGATATTTGCATCATGGTGAATGTTTAGTTTGATGAAGCGCCCCTTTAAATATGACCACACCTTTCTGTGACACCCTGTATACAGGCTGTAAGGAAACGTGCTGTCTCATTTTAGTCGAGTCGGCATTGCAGTTTAGTATGGAACAACAGTTTTTTTGCGCTGACAGATTTACTACCATAGTAAAAGTTGTTCAGTTTGATGGGTAGAGTATGTGGTTTAAAGGTTAACGATAGTTTTCCTTACACCCTGTATACGTGCATACTAACTAATTTCTCTCTTTGGCTTCTAGGTGATATTTAGAAATACATTTTTAAAAGTCATTTCTAAAGAGTGAAAATAGGGTCGAAAAACGTTTTGTATAGGAATTTGGGAGCGAAGCACGTAAGCAAGATTGAATACCTTTTCTAAAACGCCCCAGACGCGCGGGTAGAAATCCCTCGGTACGCGATTGAGCGCGCCGTCGAGTCGGCGCCGGCGCAACCACTGTCCCTGACGGTCTGGCTCCGCTATAGGTGCTATGATATACAAATATATAATTAGAATTAGTCATTCGCTTTTAATTTAATTAGCCATGGTATCCCCACAACTTCATAATCTCTGTGAATTCCAAATTTCCTGAAGATTGGTCAAACTAATTAGACGAGAAAGTGGAGTAAACAAAAACATTTTAGACTTTTACTTCAGCGTCAGGATTCTAATAGGAACTAAACCAATGTAGGCCCAGTTTCTGGCCGCATGTTCTCTACAGCGACAACACTTTCCGACGTGGTGGTAGCTTCAAATAAAAAGATTTGACTTTTAATAAATGGGCTTCAAGCTCCTATATTGGATAAATTAGTTTCGAGTTTGTAGATTTGGTTCCATCTCGACGTTAGTCCCATAGAGTAAGTTATTTAGTTTGATAGAGGGTAGAGGGTGGAGGTAGGGGAGAGTATACAAGTGTATACTAATCTGTATCGTATGTCTAGTCATCAAAATACAAATGTGGACTAGATTCTGGTACTTCAATGGGGAACTTGCACAGTTTTATATTTTTAATGTATCATAAAGATTTAAGGCTTACATAATAACAAAAACTAAAATGGTAAAATATGCACAAACAATTTATTTCTTGTACTTTTCAAATTCCGCGCCAAAACGCTCACTGCCGTGAGGTCACTCCATTTCATGACGCGTGAAGCTCATCACAAATCATCCGCTATAATATGTTGCCGTACTCTTCTAACACACGCAACTTGTTAATCGCGTCGTCACTTTGCGCTGATCGGTGTTGAAATTACGTTCTGATCCACGTAACTTATAATTGAAATATTTCGTAAAATTAAAAACTTTTGAATAAATCTTTCAGTAATGTTCTATTCACAACTATTATTATTGAATTATTCCGATAATTTCTCATTATAATTTTAGTGCATGTTCCCCATTGGGACTAGATATTATGACAATGCCTAAGATATTAATTTACAGTTTTCATCGCATGTTATTCCATAGAAAAAAACAATTGCTCACAAATATATTTCTCATCGGCGGCCGTAGTACGGCAGCTGATACAGCGGTATCGCGCCTGCACTCTCTTTCTATTTGCGCACGAACGACCGAGTTAAAAGGCGTGATATAGCCTTATCACGTACATCATGCTACGGCCTCTGGTATAAATATAAAGCTTATAGCAATACTCACCGTCATCTGCGTTCCCTTGCAGCGTCTGTCCTTCCAACAAGATCTGGGATTTCTTCCCGTACCGATTGGACTTGTTGCTTACTATAGAGAAGTTTCCGCGTCCTACTGCGAACAAAACACTACTTCAACTACACGTCTAAATTATATTTACTATTGTTAGTTAGTACTAAACTGGACAGTAGTTAGTTAAACAATAATATGGTGTAGGACACAAGTTGTTTATAATACAATGAATTTTGAGCGACAATTCGATACTTGCATCAACACTACGATTAAACCAGACAGTCACTGTTAGATTGGCAAAGCATAAAAATAACCATTTCTATTATCTATTCTAACAAAAACTTGTGAATGTAATATCGGCAGAAACAGCAGCACTTTCAATCGCAAAACATAATCTAGGTACATTATCAACGTGGAAATAAGGTCAGAAATTAAGTGGAACGAAGGAGCAGATTCGCTAGACAATCATAGAGATTTATTTCGATACACAAAGTAATTTTTTGGACCTCATCATCCTCCTGCTATTTTTTCCATAATTTTGAGGACGGCGCAGTTTCATCTCATTTTTGTCGCCATTTTAGTGTTTCTTCTGGTTTCTTCCATAAAATGGCAAAGCTATTTTGGTCACACAATTAATCATTTATCTATAGGTATATATTAATTTACGCTAGGAAAAAAATCGGAGTTTGAATAAGTCTACCAATTTTTCTGTAATAGCTGAACCTTTTACTGTCCCACCGTAGATCTACACGACGAAACAAATGATTTTCTATTGTCTGGGACTGCGACAGTCCGTGGGTCAATAGCCTTACCTAACACTACAATCTATACGTTATATCACTAAAGATACTAGGCTCCGATCACAGTCTTCTATTCATGTTAAACAATCGGACAGAGGAAATTATAAACAAAAGGTAATCACGGGGTCAACTCCGACATAAACAAAAGCAAAACAAGAAGTGGCATTTTCCCTGGACTCGCCTTTATTCTTTTTGAGCCTGTCCTTTACTAAGCAGAGAGAATTAACTGGAAAGGAAACAATGCGTTAGGAATTGTAGTAAAGAAATAAAGTCGAAATTCAAATAATATCTTACTTACCACTATTGATAGCAAATTCTTTCCCGCTAAGGATGTGGTAGAGGAGATTCTTCATTTCAAACGGAGATAAGTTGAGTAAATGTTCGGACGCCTCTTCGCCGTCGCAAGACAGCGTTCGTGACAGTTCTGTGGCCATTACCTGTAAACACCAATAGGTAAATTTAAAACCATTAACCATGCCGCCATGTTGGATTTTTATTATGACGATAGGTTTAATTATCTTTATCGTTTATCTTTTAATTTATGAATATGTATGACCATCTAAATAGATACCTACGTAAGTATAGTAAGTAGAATTAGGAACAACATTGTAAAGCAGTCTAAGACAGAATCTACAATACCTACATACTGTTGATATACCCATCCATACGTAAATACGTGGTTTTTTAAATTGTATGTTATGTTAACTCAGCCTTATTAATGCGAAGAGGCCTGTGACCTGCAGTGGGACGTATAAAGGCTGATGATGATATGACCTAAAAGACTAGGAGTTGTTGTATGTAAACACATCTTTACCTGAATGATAAGGCCGACTCTAAGCCGCAGCATCTCGAGGAAGAGTTGTGGCTCCGTACGGATAAACATGGCTAGATAGACCAGGAGCTCTTGCGTCAACATCGCCGTACTTTCGTCGTCGCCGTATGCCTTTACAAACAAAAATTTATTCATGTGAACCATATTTTTCCCTTTATCATAGAGTAAAAGACAAGAAGAGTGCTATTCTCCATACTAAGTGGCGTAAGCCGGAAAAAGCTCAAAATCCCGTCTCCTAGATGGCGCTAACCCCTTGCCAGCGAGTAGAAGAATTGCGAATATACACTAACTGCTTTAAAGTTAATCCTCCATTTTAATGGAAGAGCAAGCAAGCATGGTGGAGCAAGAGATTTATCTCTTGCTGTCAAGAATTTTAATGGAGAATTAACTGTAATGAACGTACGTGCAACTGTCAGTATGAAATTTTGATTAGTCTTCCAATATTATGAACCAAACCAACTACTTGAGAGGTAGCTTAGGTAACTAAAAAGAGTAAGAGAAATAAATTATCGAAATTGTTGTTGTCGAAACTCTCGGGCAGGCAGCACCATCTACGAATCGGGATTTAGAGTTTTTTCCTGTAAGGAATATACCACTCTTTTTGTCTTTTACTCTATGCCTTTATTAATTTAAAGACTTAAACTCATTCATTCCAACCAGTAGTATACGGAAGCATGGCGATTTAGAGGATGCCCTCAATAATCAAGTCACGGATTCTAATCTCGCCTTCACTGAATTTTTCAAAGGTTTTCAAGGTTTTTAACAAGTTTAGTTTTTTCCGGTACATACCTTCTTAATATGCTGACACTTTTTAAGGGGATGATCAGACCATCAAACTGAACAACTTTCTCTATGGAACCAACATTAAAATCGCGAAAAAAAATCATCTGACTCATACAAAACTGCAAACCTACTCGAGCCAACAGACATCTGTTTTGTTCGCGATTTCAATGTTGGTTCCATAGAGAAAGTTGTTCAGTTTGATAGTCTGATCATTCCCTTAAAAAAGTGTCAGCATATTAAGAAGGACCCTGTATATCAGTTATTGCAAAGATTGGGACTAATACGAGTAGACTATCAGTAAATGTTTATTCTCTCTTGATTAATAAAGTCGCTGCAACCGTATTGTTTTCTGATAAACGACTAGTGTACCATAGAATGCGATAACCAAAAAAAGTAATAAGCAAGTAGTAGGAGAAAAATCCCGTTATAAAAATTTATGTATAATTTATGTATTGATGCTTCAAAACTTTACCTTCTTATGTTCATGTCCATTATTTTCATGACTAAATGACTGCATGGAAAAAATATTATGTAATGTTATTTCTTTTTGTGTTTAGTGTTTTAATATTGTGCATTTAATTGTAATCTTAACTATTATAAAACTGGAAAAGAAGAGTGTCTGTACATTGAAGATTTTTACATGAAAAAGATTATGATATGGTTTTTAGGTATCCCGGACTCCAAATAAACCTTTTTTAGAATTTCGATCTGTCTGTTTGTTTGTTTGTAATAGCATCACGCAAAAACTACTGAACCGATTTTGATGAAACTTTTTTTGTTTGATAGCTTATGATCTGACTTAAAATGTGGTTTAGAATTTGTGCGGACGAAGTTGCGAGTATACTCTAGTTACAAATAAAATACAAAATCCCTCACCAAGTGAATCAACTGCCTCAACTCGTTCTCTGGTAGCGGCGCCGTGATAGTGTGTTCGTTGCTTGGTGGCATGCCAACCGTGATCTGCTTCTGCCTGACCAGTAGGTCAGTGACAGCCTTGGCCAGGTCTTCCACACGCTTGCCGAGCATGCCGGCAGTATGGCGGACTAGACCCCACAGTTTCTGTGTGCACGCTTTCTCGTAGAGTACTTTTAGAAGATCTTTCACAGTTACCGCTTTGCCGTTTTCAAGCATACCTGTTGTTAGTAAAATTATTTATCGTGTGAATATGAGTAAATACACGACAGTTGTGCTACGATAGGTACCTTACTACTTTACTACTGCCATAGTGTAATAAAAACTAATAGTGGTGAAGCTCAGCGGTCGCAACAGGCCAATCATGCGGGAAGTGCGGGGGCTGGGAGGAGCGCCTCCCGGCCCCCACTGTCTGCGCATATACCCTAACAGCGAATTCTATTAGGGTACGCCCGTCCACCGCCGCCCCCCCGCACTTAATATTTAGGTAATTAATTTTAGACAGTGGATATGATGATCACAGAAACCAAAAAATAGTACTTAAAAATTGCCTATTACTTACACAAGACGAGAGTCGTTAAATTGGCATTGAAAGTATGTTGGTCGCGTAACGGGTACTTTCTGGCTTGCCATGAGGCTCTAGCATTATGTATTCGCTCAAATATGTTTTTGTACATAAAACAATCCTTGATATAGAAATCGCTTCTTAGCGATAAGACCTCCTTATTTTGTGCCTTTTGTTTTTATTTCTCTCTATATTTTACTGTTTATATTTTGGTGTAAAATAAAGTATATTTGATTGATTGATTGATATTATGACACTCCCAAAACTAACTCTATATTGGCCAGAAATTTAGTACTAGACACAAGAAAAACACAATTTATTTAATTTATAAATAAAAACCGATCAGGTGAGAGTCATGCTCTCGCCCCGGGAGTTACATACCACCACATTTTACCAAAAAATCCCATCGCGATGGCTAGAGTGGAAAATACTAGTTTCTTGTAATTTGTAGCTTTTTTTGTTAACAAATCCAACATAATAGAATAACACATAGCCATTTAAATTGTCCTTTGACACCCTTTAGGTATAAAACCCCACAAAAACCTTTAAAAAACGTACCAGTGTTAAAGTCAAGGCCATGCGTGTCGACCAAGTACTGAAGTATGTCGCCCTGCTCGTCGAGGCTCTCTGTCTCGCGCAGCATCGCGATCAGGTCGTCGGTCTCCTGCTCCGCGTACAGGTACTGAGACTCAGACGTCGTGCGGTTACGTACTATCGTCGGTATGTTCTTGTTTATTATTCCTGTAACTTTACATTGATAGGGTTTATCAGTAGGAAAAGTGGGCAAGAGCATGTTGGATACGTCCATGATAGGGTTTCGCAGCTAAGTCCCTTAAATTTTTAGGTTATTGTTATCTGTCTTCGTTCCGAATTTTGTTTCGATAGGTGCGAATATGAGGGAGTTATTGAGGCACATACAGATATACAGACGGAACGGACGGAAGTATGAGGGTTCTTTGTTAAACTTCGGAACCCTAAAAATGAGATAATGCAGGTACAGATGTACTACGATAACATGACATGACCAGAAAAATAAAAAAACCGTCTTTAGGGGCGCTACAATCGACTATAACCTTTAATGACAATGTTTCAAGTACAAAAATTAGTTCCAATAATTTTCCGCAACATGGCAAGGTTTATTATTTTCCTGGTCAGGCATTAATTGTGAAATTGATTAAAAGTCGGAGTGCTGAGACGGACGTTAAACTTTTGATGGGAAATAATTACAATACATTACAAACTCTTTCGTTATAATTCGTCACATTGAAACAGAAATTTGGAGGGACGGACCATGTTATCGTCGATCTTCTAGAAAACACACTATTTATATTAACAAATTCGTCTATCTGTTTACTTCTTCACGTCTAAACTATAGAACCGATTTCAAAACATTTTGCTGAGGAATTACGCAGGCAAAGTCGTCAAAAGTTACTTAATAACGTAAAATAGGTCCATATAGACTAGAAGATTATACCCACCTTCTTTTGGCGGTGATGGAACTTTCTCTTTAGAAACTTCAATCGTAGGCGATCCAGCTCCCAAGGATGTTGTTGATGTGCCCCTTTTCAAATGAAAACCAATTAATAATAACCACAGTTATTTATCTTTGAGAATATTTGAGCAGAATATTCGAATTTGAAACAATGACAATCTCTATCTGTCTATAACGTCACTCTCTTTCCCAGTGGGTTAGGTAGAGACCAGGGCGCACCATCTACTACGATCCTTACAAACCTATTTTGCCTCATTCACATCCATACATCTCTTCATACGTCTTACTTCATACATTTCGAGTACTCCGCACCTCTCCTTTTTTAGGACACAGCCGATTTGATTAAAATACGTCCTACGAGGGTCTCATTCGAACATTTGCACGTCTAGTATTATGTCTATACACGCGCGCGACGCGCCTTCGCTGCATAGAAAATTACCTGTTGCCGCGCTTTTCGGAGAGCGAAAGCCGCGTGTCCACTTCATTCGTGAGCCGAACGAAATACGTCAACTCTAGAGCCCCCTAGCCACGCGAAACAATTTCTCACTCTATCTCTCAGCGTAGCACCAAACATGTCAACGTCAAAGACCAAAAGTATAAATTAAATAGATCAGCATTCACTTACTTAGTAATGGCTTTCTTCCTAGCGTCCTCGGGGGAGGGGCTGCGGCCGAACAAGGGATCTACTTCGAGCCACGATGGCTTCCGCTCTAAGTGCGGGCCGACGTACTCACCCTCCATTCCCAGAGTGTCCGCTGTAATGTAAAAAAAAGTAAGTGATAGCATGTAGAATCCCACTGCAGGGCAAAGGCCTCCTCTCACTTATAATGGTATGAGGGAGTGAGTGGGCCAATACTCTATTACACGGGCCCAGAGTAATCGGCACTGGGCCCGCTTTGTGGAGGCAGGTTTAATGCTACCCTTGTTTTTTACGGATCCGTACCTAAAGGGTGCCAATGGGACCCTATTACTAATCCAGGTCTGTCTGTCTAGCCGTTTGTCTGTCCTACCTGTACCTATTTTATAGTTCATTTCGCAAACGAGATTTTGTACTAAGACATTTAACACCTCGTATGCGGCAATTCTAGACACAATAGAAAATACAATGTTCTTCGTGCAGATCTGCACAACAGTACTTAACAGGTAAAGGAAGTGGTCGTTTGAAGAAATGGTGTCCAACCAAATGTACCAAATGTTTCTCATAGCAATATCGATATTCATGTAAAAGTTGGATTCGGTAAAAGTTTAATAACCGTCAAAATCAGACCTTGTTCTTTGTCATGATTCCAACTTTTTGATACGAAGAATAAATATTTCAGTGGACGCTGCTGCCTCATTCAAAATTTTGCTACACAACTTCCCACGACCGTAAAATCCCCATAATACTTTTTAAGAGAGTTGTGGTTCACTGAATGACGAATTAAATGCTTATAGGTGGCTAGTTTCGCCCACAAAATTCCTAAAGAGTCCTTATTTCTTGTGGCAATAAGTAAAAAAAGTGTCTAAAAGTACAGATACTGAACGGTACGGTTGGCATCAAAAGCTGATGATCATTTCTTACCTTTATTTATATTATAAATAGCGTTCAGAAGTAGTCATCACTTTAATGCAGACTATACTTTAACTACATGCAACTAAAATTCGTATTAATAGTATTTAATCACAATTTCGTTACTCACAGTCTACATTGATGGACCTCGTCTTCTTGATAGCGCCGCGCACGGACATGCGCCGGCGCAGCGAGCGCGCGTTGCGTGCGCCGGCCGGGCGCGAGAGGAAGCTGAACTTGTTGCTGAACGACTTCAGCAGGTGCTCCTCTAAGTAGCTTTGTACCTGCGGGTTCAACTCTGGAAATTGATTTATAAAATGTTAACATAATAATTTGAAACATTAACAAAGATCAGTCACAATTCAAAAGTCAGCCTACGTGTTGGCAAGCAAGAAATACGTTGACAATTAATAAACGAAACTCAAATGCTGGCGGCCTCTTAAGATGACGTTTTAGTATGCATCTGACGTTACTTAAGAGCCTATCAGAGTTGAGTTTCGTTTATTAATTCGGAACTTAGCTGTCATTTCATACATATGGGAAAATTTTAAAACAGGTACTCATTTGCGATACTGAGTGAGTGCGAGCGAGACAGGAATACGCCATTGCCTACAATGGCGTCACGTTTTTCGCCACGCTTCCTACCCAGCCTTCATGCCTCAGGAAGGCATGGTGGAAAATTGTATTTTTCCAAACCTTCTGTACGTTAATGTCACGTCACGTCACGTGGGTGAGGTTAAGATTGTGGGTTAGCTCCAAAAGTCTTTTGTTTTAGTTGCGACGCGCCTCAATATGCTCGCTACTATACACCACTAGTTTTTAATTACTAACATAGATAATGAAACTAAACAACTTTCCCTTAGGAACATCCGTCCAGGATATGGGTTTTTTCAACCATTGACAAAAAAAAATTAAACATCGTAAAACTAACCTCTGAGTAAACCTGTGGTTGTGCCAAACGAACATTATAGGTAAGTTGTGTTTAATTAAACAATTTGTACAGTCGGCAACGAAAGTAGATTAACATTGGTCACCTTTATCTTATCTCTATGACAATAAGGTTCAAAAGTTTGTAACTGCAAGGATTGCTAATTTACGAGGATCTGACGTTACACACACTGTAAAAAAAATCATTACGTTCAGATATTTACTAGTCATGATGATCACTTACTATCCAGGTAACCATCTTCTTGGCTTCCGAGAAAACTCAAATTGGTGATGGCAGATGTGCTCAAGAATTCACCGAGATTCCCTAGAGTTACTCTAGTACCGTTGATGTACCCTGATTTGAGCTTCTTCATTGTGGTTATCATCGCCATTGGGATTCTGCCTTGATCTAAAAACATTGCAATTAATTTAAATACTATTAATTAGGAAAGTTACGTTAGGTTTGAAGCGTGAAGCAAAGGAATGAATGATGATATAGGTAGGATAATTTTTAATCTGATAGGATAAATTGTTAGTGAATGCATAAACGTAGCACAATATAAATCGAACGTTAATATATAGATGGCACTATGGATTGACGAGTGATTCGCGATAGTGATTCCTGTGTATTGATTATTATTGTAAAAATAGTTTATTTAGTAAGCATAGTAGATAGAACTTCTTGACGAATAGAGTTAATATTCTTGAAAGCGTTTGTCAAAGAAAATAAAGTTAATTTAGTTTGAAATACGACCACACACGCCAATAAAAAGAAATATCAAAAAGTGTTTGTATTGTTACCTAACAAATACTGCGTGGCAAGTAACGTTATCGTTGGACGGCCAAGCATTTGCTTCCAGCTCATACCGAGGAACGCGACGTTCGCCATGAAAGTGCTCGCGAGCAGAGCCGGGTCGCGAGACATGTAGTACTCCTCGTAGTCGAAGTTCTATGGCACACGCATGCGGGATATTATCACACAGAACCATTTCACATTAGGTAAGGACAGCGTTTTACTCTTATACCGTTGTGTTAAGGTTTACTTTGCAAAGAACCTACTCATATAATATAGGGCATCATCCGTACAGTTCATGTATCTCATGCATGATTGCGTGTTAAGAGAAGTTTATTCCGAATGCGTAAATGCGCGCTGCATACAAACGAAGTCTGGTGATATTTTCAATACTAACCAATTAAAGTCAATGAAATTTTTCAGAAACAATCTAGAAACTAATCTCTATGCTTGTATGAAGTCGAGTTTCGTTAAAATATACAGTTTTAATGCTAGGATTTGTATGGAAATCTTTGAGGCACTGTAACTTTAAAACTATACATTTTAACGAAAATCTGACTTCATACAAGCATAGAGATTAGTTTTTAGATTGTTTCAGAAAAATTTCATTGACTTTAATTAGGTGGTATTAAAAATATTACCAGACTACGTTTGTATGGAGCACGCTCCGAATTATATTCCCTTATTCCGTGTAGTTGTGTGGGTACATGGGTGTGATTGGGGTAGTGCATGCACCAACTGTATAATAGCCGGCAAAGAACTTGGCAAAAACCTTGCCTCGCTTAAAAATGCTATTGCGCATACTCCTCACCCCCGCCGCATTTTTCTAGTTGTTTGCCGGGTAGTATAACGTGTTTGAATACGTGGCATTACATGATGACATAGATCACTGACGCGTTAGGTCTTGAGATTCATGAACTTTATCTTAACCGTCAGACCGCCAGCGAAGTACCACGATTTTAAAATTATTTTAATATACAATTTTAGATTGGAATATAAAACGTCGCGACGTCGAATTACTTTCGAGTTGATTAATTTCGCATATGCCTTATCTCACATGAAATATGGTTCATACTGCACCATCACAGCGTATTAAAATAATGTTTTAAATATCTAATGATTTGCGATACATGTAAAACTAAAATCTAAGGTTCAATTAAATGCAAACCAACCAGTAGACACAACATTTGTTATATTTTTAGCCAAACAAAATCCAAACAACAAACCAAAAATAAGTATAAACCAAATTAAGGAAGGGTAAAATTAGCAAGCATGATTCAAACATATGTTTAGAAAAATAATAAAATAATACCTAAGTACATTTGGTTCAAACTCAAGACAACAAGCGGCCGCCCCAGAAGGTTTTGCCAGGACGATTTCAAGAAATTAATTTCAGCTTTGAGAGTGTCAACCATCAGCTCATAGTCAGAAGCAATGTAGAAACGCTTCATATCAGAAAACTATCAAAACAAACCCAAATGTTTCATTAAACAATATTCTTGAGTAAACATGCATGTTTGAGAAAAACTATTTTATATACTAAATTAAAATTATATTTCTATCTTTTTTACGTTACGTTAGAACATGTGCATTTGACTCATCCATAAAACAGTGTGCAAGATAAACTAAGTAATGATGCAAAATGTTTTAAGAAGTAAATAAATTGTTTTAGTAACAAATTAAGATCAAATTACAAAAATCTGCTCGAATCTTACATTAGATATAACTTATCAGATCTCAATGTGTTTGAAAAAGAGGTCAACAATTTACCTGTGGTGTGAAGGCAAAAATGCGATCGTTCAAGGAGTACAATTTGCTCGTACTTAAAATGCCAACGTCACGGGACTTTCTGCCAGAGAGTCCTAGCTTTTTGTTTCGGCCTGCAATAGAAGCAAACATTGGATGGCTATAAGCTCTAATAAGCACATTTGTTATCTAATTTTGTTATCTAAATAAGGCAGGCAAATGTCTGAATCAAGATTTTTTTTAGATTCCAACCATTAATCTTTAGACAAGTGGAGTCACATCGAGATATACAACATGTTAATGAATAAGCGTAAAACCACATACACCCCAAGTTTGGGATCGATTTCAGCAAATTTTTAATTTTACTAACAAATTATTCTATATTTTGAAAAAAATTACCCTGATAATTCGATTATGCTCTCGATTCTAAACAAACTACTTTCTAGTTTTGCGTTAATTCATTAACACGTTATATAATATACAGTGTATCTGATAACTCTTTGAACATAGAAAATATCAATTAAATTTAATACCAAAGAGTGTTTCTATACAATCGTGCTAAGTTAACAAAACCATAAAATATAGGTTTTATGATATAATATATCTGTGATTTGAATACCACTGTCCCATAATGTTCAGAAGCATGACCCTACGCCACACGTGCCATCCCTGACCTAGTTGGTAGTAAACCTGCCTACTCAGTAAAGGCACACCTTGGACACTGTCAGCTGATAGCTGTCATTTCATACAAATGGAAAAAATTTAAAGGAACTGAGTGAGTGCGAGCGAGACAGGAATACGCTTTTCCTTACATTTTACGCCACGATCCAACCAGACGGTAAGGGATGAGATATAAAGTTGGTGGGAGACAGAGTTTCTGTACTGTATGTGGTACTAGATACTCTTTCTTATACCACACCCCGGATACTGCTTACAAAAATCAGAAATTGACGTGATGACGTCAGCAAATTGTGAAACTGAGTCTAGGGCTGCAATAACTTTAGCTGTGTGCAGTACATTACTTTTTCGTAAATAAAACGCATTGACATCCATCTATTCAAACAGAGTTTTTATTATTCGTTCTGAGATTATATTCTCTTTGTTTCGAAAACATAAATTCTAGCGTGTCAATTGTGGTGTCAGTATAGGCTACAGGTAACCGCCGATGTAACCAGAGGGCAATAGAGGGGGTGGTAAAAAGTTGGTGGTAGACAGGGAGTGTCCATACTATATGTAGTAATAGATGCTCTTTCTCATACTGTGGTTATACTATGGTTGTAAAGGTGGTGTAGAGGTTTGTAATCCTGCAAGGGGCAAATAAATATGTTTTTACAAACATACCTAAATATGTGTAGAGATGGCTAAGGACCCTTGCTGGCTGGACCTCAATGGGGGCCACCTCACTGATTGTCTGAACATGAAGATCATACTCCAACAATTTGTCCCTGATTTCATTGTCTTCTGCAAGTATCACTATCTGGACAACCACATCTGGCTTCTTTTCTGAGCAAAGCCTTCTATTGAGTGGATCTAATTCTCCAACTGCTAGGAATCCCTGCAATATGAAATAGATATAAATTGTTTGAAAACAAAAATCACTTGATAACGAAATGAAAATCATTATTTAAATAAAATTATAGTATAATGTCATATTGTTGTTCTAGGTATTTGTTTGAATATCACCAAAGTTTGTACTTTGTTTGGATTAATTTTGAGAGTAAAATTTAAAGTTACCTCCTGCAACAATTTTCCAAGAATATAAAGAGATTGCGCCCAAATGAAAGGACATCTGCCAAGTGGAATCCGCTCCTGACTTCCTGGATCAGACAACTCCAGCTCTGCCTTATTGGCTGGCACTGAATACAACTCCGGAACTAACTTGATGCCATCATCCTTCCTTATCATTATCTTCTCTAACTTCTGCATGTAATCACTGACATTATTCTTGTCTCCTTGGAAGCAATAGTCAAGTATGAGGTAGCAGAAGAACAAAGGCCATTCACATTCTATGTTCTCAAACATTCTCAATTCCCAGGGCTCATAATATAACCTGTTTGGATCTTCCCTGGGTGTCTTGTGACCATCTCTCAAGAACCTCTTACATCCATATTTCCCTTGCAGTTTATTGACTATTGTGTCTCTAGTTTTAGCTATCAACTGAGGATCATCGACTGCAAAAGCTGGGTAGCTAATAATTGATAATAAACCAGAGTCCAACTCCTTACTATTAGACTCTCTGGGCAGCATTGACTGTAATACTGCTTGACATTTCTGTGCCTCATCGGCTAATACATGGATAACACTTGATGGTCCACCGCGGGCACCAAAAAGATCTAACTCATTCATCGCTTCAAGAGCAGCTTTGGCCATGCCGATGGAGCTGGCGTTTAGTTCAGGAAGGCCATGATTGGTCTTGTCACCTCTCTCCCAAATACCGTAGTCAGGGGTACAATAAGCTGATTCAATATAGAACACTAAATTCTGAATGAAAGCTACTTCATCTAGGGAGAACACAATCTGTAGACCGGATGCAGTCATCTGGGCTAAGATGAGCAGATATAGAGAGATGGCATCGATCTGCAAGTGACCCCATTCGTTGTCTTTGACAACTGTGCGGCCCGTGGCCGAGGAGTACTTGGCATGGAGCGAATCTAAAGGATGTTGTGTACTCTTGAACTTTTCTACTTTATCCTTCTGTTGCATCATGGCCATTAATAGACCTGTAATAAAAATTTGAGTGATGGTTGTGCATTGCGGAGAGGTATAGACAGTCAATCATGAAGATCTGGGTTCAAATCCGCACAGATGACATGCCAAGTATCAATGAGATTTTTTAACTTTTGTACATAATACAAACTACTATCAAATGCTGAATGAAAACAATGCATATTTGCGGACTACCAGTACATATTGGGAATACACCCTCCCTGAGGGTAGGCCTGTGCCCTGCAGTAGGACATATTTAGGCTGATGATGATGAAATTACTTATATTGTTTAAAAGCACTGACCAATAAGCTAAAGAACTCGCTTTCATTGATTGCTGCTTGAAAACAAAATTGCGCTAAACATTGCAGGGCAGAAGAGCAAGCTCTAATTGGTTTGTTAGAACAAACTGTCCTTGGATGAATTAATTAAAGCATGGATGATTTTAAATGACGCAATTGTACAGCATACGTGAACACCGCATAGCTTTATTGACATGTGATTGAAAGCAATTAATCTATAAATGTACCTATTCTATATCATTGTCTAGTCACCATAATAAAAGTCCAGGCAAGATTGTGGTACCTACTTTAAATGTGACTAGATAATTTGTGTGACAATGTACAAGATATTTATATTTAAATTAAACTATTGTTCCTATGCCTGAAGCATTACATTGCTCGTGACAGAGTTATAGATTACATAGCAACGAAATTTTAAGGCTATTTTGAATTACAGAAACAGAGATTTGAAACACTTCCTTTCAATTATTCACAGAACAGCTTTATTAAGGTCCCAGATTTGTCAGATCTATCTGATAAATAAATTAAATTTGCAAATCTGAATTAGCCAGAAAGCTATGTCAAGGTGTTACATAAATACAAATAAACATTTAGGGGTGTGGTTTAGACCATCAAACTGAACAACTTTCACTATGGGACCAATATCGAAATCGCGAAAAAAAAAATCGGATGTTCCATACTAAACTACAAATCTACTCGAGCTAAATGTATCGGACAGCAGATTTTTTTTTTCGCTTGTCGCTGTTGGTCCCATAGTGAAAGTTGTTCAGTTTGATGATCTAATCAACCCCCTTAAAAGTTTTAAATATTTTTTTTACTTTTGTAATACCTTGTATAAGAATCGAAAAATCTTTTCGTCCTTATTTGAAATCAAGTATAGATTGACAAATATTACCTCGCATAAGCTTTACACAACTCTGCTCCAATTCATATGTTTTCGCCCGATCTTCATCTTGATCCGCAATTTTCTTGAAGGCCATGGAAAGTCCCCATACTGCCAGTATGCAGTACAAGTTGTCTCTGATCCACGCGTGATCATTCTGAGGACTTGCGGGAAACAAACCAGTTACAGGTTGCTGATGATCAAGTATCAGTTTGTGCACAACCCTCTGATAGTAATCTAAACGGACCCCTGAATTGCTACGGGTCCTCATCCTGGACACACACTAATTTTTAGTTACTGCGAAATTCTAGTTCATTGTATGTTGTTAGAGAGAATAATGTATGGATGGGAAAATATTTATTTTCGTCTTTTGTGTCATTTGAAAGTCGGACATGTCAATGTCATTGTCATATTGTTGTCGTGTGTGGTGTTGTTTCATTTTTCCTTCCGGAAAGGCAAATATTATCAAAAAAAATTATCTCAATCTAGATGGTTTTGGCGGAAATACGCGTACTTACAAAATAATCGACCACAGATTCATCGTCATCCCATCATCATCAAGATATATGACGTCTGAAGAATAAAGAAAAAATGGCGATTGGCTCAAAAGAACTAATATCCAGAGCCGTTAAAGACATTATTTAAAAAACAGCTGTAGTCTCATCTGTGGAGTTTAGCGCGGGAAACGAGGTGAAATAGATGTACGTAGTCTCAAAGAGAATGGAATCACTACGTTTTACGTAGTCTCAGATCAATTAATGCAATACGTAGTAGGTACTTACTTTATCTTTTTATCTATTAAATTTTATTATAAAAAGACCGGCTTTGTTTTACAGTGCAAATTAATTTTTAGCGGCTGTAACAATATAAAAGTGATAATGTTGTGGAATTCGTATAATAATGTAACATTAATGTTATTAATGGATTACAATTTATTAAAAGAAGAAGAAATAATAAAGAAAAACGCTACCGTTTTATTTGGATTGATATCCTTGCGTAAAACTCCCTTGAACATTGAAAAGTATAAACTTTTGTATAATGTAAATCGCACTTCAAAAGAAAAACTACCTACAGACAACGATTGTTGTCTTCAGACAACGATTCCCATTCCATTTTCGAAATGAGGAACTAAACCATAACTTTGATTCTTAATTTTCTAAATTAGTTTTTCGTGGCTATTATTGTGATAATGTGGTGGAATAAGATTAATAATGTGCCTTTAGTGGAGAACAATATAGTAAAAGTGAGAAATAAAGATAGGCGCTCCCGTTTGATTCGGATTGATCTTCGCCTAAAACTCCCTTGAACATTAGAATGTGTGAACCACCCTCGCATTTCAAGAGTTACAACGGATGTAAGGGCTAGTTCCCATTTCCATTCCTAAAGGATAATGTCAAGTTGAAGTTGTCATTGTCAAAATAGTCGACTCGACGTCAGCAAGCAAGGAAATCCAGGAAAAAAAACAAGAGTGGGATTTTCCCTATTTTTCCTATTATTTGCATATATTTTAATTTTCGGCTTATGTATTTTCCCTAAAATGTTGCATTACCTCTTTTGCTGCAGTGTTTTGCTCATTCCGTCAACTTTCGGAACTAACTCAACTTTGTTATCGAAGATCGTGAACAAACTTCCAAGTACTGAAAACTCTACTAAAACAGCCCATCAGCTACTAAACGATAATCACCAGACGACAGTAGCTCTTATGAGTGAAGGTGGGTTGATTATACAAAACACGCCCACGCCAACATTGCTTAAAGATTCCCTTAATCTCACGCTTCCTATAAGTTTGGACAGTGAACTAAACAATGATAAAACTATTACTTCTACGAAATCGAAGGTCACGCCTAGAAAAGGTGTAAATTATACAGCAGAAATTGCTAGTGCTACATTAAATTCCACTCAACCAAAAACAGATACTCTTATTAATGCACAAACTAAAACAAAAGCACTGGTTGATAAACATGTCTTCAATCACACAACTCGAGAACACGTTGTGCCGATAACTAACATTCAAAAACAAGAAAAGGTAAACACAACTGAGGCACCAAAGAAACCTCTAATATTATCATATGAACTTCTCTCTATGGACAAAAACGTTCCAAATAACCAGCTCATAATACCAGTAATCGTATCTTCATCAAAAACCTTAACAGCTGACCAAATATCTTCTCCAAAAGAGAGTGGACCAACAACTCAGATCCACCCTATGAGTACCAGTAGACATCCAGATATGATAATGCCTGTAGTTATAACCATTCTGGTAGTGCCAATGTTTGCGGTCCTGGCTTTTATGGCCTTGAGAAGAGGCCAAGAAGCCTGGAAAAATAGACATTACAAGAGAATGGACTTCTTGCTTGATGGAATGTACAACGACTAAACTTTTTCAAACATTATTGTTAAGATAGTGTAATAAAACTGAAGTTGTTTTGTCCAAAGCTGAGCTGAGGATATTTAATGTGATATATCATAAAGTTATAGGAATTATTTTTATAAACTTTTTAAAATTTATATCGTGTGAAACTAACAATAACTTTACGTAGAAAAGCTACTAAAGCTCATGATATTATGAAACGTTATAGCAATATTGTGGTGCTGACAATGTGTCTTATTGATATTTATTGACACTTAACAGGCAATACCTTGTATCCGACTCTACTCTCTAAGACTCTTTTTTCGTACTCAAAGGGTGAAAATATACCCTATTCATAATTTACAAGAGTTTTTATGATAAATACTTAAGTAGAAGGTTTTGTCATACAATTAAAAATGCCTGTTAAAAAAATATATTGCCTGTTAACTGTTGTTATGTTTGTTGTTGTGTACACTATGTTACCTAATTATCTAACTATATGGTCACCTTACTCATTTTTGTTAGGCCTCTATCAGACAATAGTCTTTTTGAGCGATTTAGAATGACATTCTTTTTACACATGACCACGACATGACAGTGGACAAGTCCTATCGTAATAATACCCTGCGACCCACCGTACCCCTGGCCATGCCTCTGGTGGAACGGTGGGTCTTTTAAAGTTAAACGGTACCACTGACTACTATTAATAGTACTAAATACTAAGTAGTCACGTATATCCCATGAGGCGCATAAAAAGGACTATGTGCAAAATGACAAACATGGTACAGTCGCCGCGCACAAAAATAATGTTGAAAAAACGTCATGCTATAGATCACTCAAAAATAATGTTGTCTGTTAGAGGCCTTATGGTTTTAATCAATTAGTTTAAACTTGGTAAATTACCAGCTTGCAGCACTGTCCATACCATAGAATTTGATACAAATGCATGCATAATTATGGGATTGTGTTTATTATTTGGGAAAAATTAGGATTAATCGGCATGATGTAGAGCTAGTTTGATTTAGTAAATGTGTTGTAAAAGAGACATATTCTGGTCCTTTAACACTTTCGCTGCTGACGACATATGTCGTAGGTCGACGACAAATGGGCCGCAGTGCTCCATAACCAACGTAACGAGTTGGTTCAATTACATTTCGCTTGTGCTCATGACCTACCGCGTGAGTCACCGGTAGAAACAAACGCCTGCGCTGGTGACCCACGACGCGAGCCACATTTATCGTTTCATAGTTGCGAATGTGCGCACGACCTACGAGGTCAAGTTCTATTGCATTCACCTGTGCTCATGACCTACAGCGTGAGTCACCTTAACATTACGCCTATGCTGGTGACCCACAAGGTGAGCCATTTTGATCGTTTCACATTTCAGGGTTGTTTTTTTTTCATAATATGTTCCATGGTCTATACTACTACATTTCTTTGTTACAATATCAAGTAAGTTAAAAAAAAAGAAAATTACTAAATCGTAAAATTACAGAATGTCTTCCTAATTATTGTTTAGTAAAGTACCTAGAGATTAGTTGTATAACAGGTTGGTGTACGTTTGACCGAGTTTAGCTCTGTGTTCCATATTTAGTGCCTTGGTCATACATTATGGCGGAGATTCAGAGACGATTTGTAAGTCATAGTTCAAACTCCCGTATGTCAAAATCCATACATTTTCGCCATGCTTAGCTCGAGCTAAGACTAAAAAATCGTCTCTGAATCTCAGCCTATGTATTTTGGTAATTACTTCGTAAACCATTTTTCAGATTTTACACTATCCTTATATTGTGATATTATATTATGCATAAAATGTCCTAATAGTATAATTGATAAATTTTAATGTATGTATGTTACCAAAAAAGTACATGCTGCATGATTGCAGACCGTGCAATACGAAATATAGACAATATGGTAAAAAAGAGTGAGTAGTAAGCAATAAATTGACAGTCTGTTCATGTATTTTATTTTATGTATTAAGACTAAAAATATTACTAATCATGGAACTCTTTTATAAGTATACATGGTGAAATTGATATCATTAGGATCCTGTTAAACTAAGAGTCTACCCATCAAACTGAACAACTTTTACCGTGTGAGCAACCCGATTGGATCAAAAAAAATCTGCTATTGCATACATTTGAGTCTAGTAGGCATTGCAGTTTAGTATGGAACAGCAGATTTTTTTGCTCCGATCGGATTGTTCCCATAGTAAAAGTTGTTCAGTTTGATAGGTAGACTAGTATCATAGATTAAAAGGATGCTAGTGATATCAATTTCACCCTGTAGATTATAAAAAATAAAAATTGTCTTGGAATCGAATATGCCAATAAAATTGTTTGTGACTGTACCTACAAGATTTTTATGTATCTTTTTGCTAATGTTTTTGCCTTGTCTTGTGGGTAAAAATTTTGTCAGTCATAGACAATGGGTTAACTCTAGGTTATTTTAAATATTTTATTTATATTTAAAAATAACCTAGAGTTAACCCATTGTTGTTACAAAATAATATTATCTTATCACCATCACTTTTCTGCAAAAGATAAAATGCTTCCTTTGTGTTATTACTTATTTTGTTATTTTAATTTATTTTAAACTAGTTAGAACTAGTTAGATATAGGAATTTGAATGACTTTATATTTTTGTAAATTATACAATTATTAAATAAACTGTGCTTATTTAATATGACCTATCATAGCATGTACAGTCAGCAATAAAATATGTCCGCACGGCGACCGATCAACCTACCCATAGTTTGACTTTATGCCCATGAACATAGAGTTCAACTATGGGTAGGTTGATCTGTCGCCGTGTGTACATACACTTTAGTACTACGAAGACGACGCCGCGCCGTGACGTGGAATAAAAGTGTACCTATACATCTTTGCGCTGCTGAATATACCAAGTAAATGCATGTAACATATTGCTTTCAATGGTTGCGATCGATTTGTAAAGCCCGACCAGAAAAAAAAACCTCGCTATGTGGCGGAAATATATTTGATCGGCGTGGTCTTCGTAGTACTAAAGTCTACGAGTATGTACACACGGCGACAGATTAACCTACCCATAGTTGAACTCTATGTTCATGGACATAAGGTCCAACTATGGGTAGGTTGAAAGTGTGTACTTTACATCGAACAAACTGATAGTTTTCTCCGTGTACGAGCAACGGTAGTTTGACATATTATGCATAGGAGAAAAAATGAGGGCGTTCTGCCTTCCTTGTAAGAACGTCAAAATCACACATAACTTGGCGACACCATCATACTTAAATAGTTAGTACCTACCACCCAATGGCATAGGTATCAATATTCATGGTACCACCTGTATATTTTAAATCCTTGGATCAAAGCCCAAGAAGCTAAGACCGAAAAAAAACTCTATTATAGAGAAGTGTAGAATCGATAGATTTTAATGTCAGTTTTATTTTGATTTGACTCACCTCAATCAACTCTGTTTTAAGAACTGTTCTCGCCTCTCTATTTATCCATCCATATCTGTCAAAGTTTCATGGTTGTTCTTTCGCTCAGTCGTGGAATAATTTATTGGTTTCCTCAAATAAATGTAATGGTCATTAATTTAATATTGCTTGTTCAGTGTCTATGAAGTATTTTTTATTTGTCATTAAATTTGTGAAAGAAATTTAATATGAACGACTTCAATATAGTGGAAAGTGTCCGTCTGTTGGCCAGTCTCATAGAAATTGTCAAACAAATTACAGTTTATTGTAAGTATTATTTGTTAAATTGAAAACAAATTGTACTTTTTTGAACTTGTTAAATTAATTGCATTAAAATAAATTCGCAATTATGGTCGTAATTAGCCACTTGGCTAATTTAGAACGATGTCTAGACTCTGGTCTCAAGTGATTTTATGTTCTTATTATTCATAACATAAAATTATATAGACATAGGCCTCCCACAAGGATCGCCACAACGACCGGTCCTTAAATAAATGAATAATAAAAATAAAACATTAACATTCTTATTCATGAATTATTTAATGTTTCAATTATTAAAAAGGTATTGGTTACCAAATAAAAAAAATTGTATTTACAATAGTTTTCATGCCATAAAAAAATTATTACATTTAGTTATTTTTTTATCAGATCATGAATCTCAGGTCTTTATCTTTTTAATTATGTAGTTTCACCTATTTTGTTACTCTTATGATCTGTACCTAGCTAAGTACTGATTGATTATTTATATTCGGTTTTTGCACAAGTTGTGTTGTACTTATACTTAATTCCAAATAAGGGCGACGAGATTTTCCGATTCCTATTCAGCTTTCTGGCCAATTCTGATAAGCAAATATAATTTATTTATCAGAAAGATGTACTATCCGACATATCTTGAACGTTACTAAAGCTGTTCTAAGAATAAGTGAGAGCAATTGTTTCAAATCTCTGTTTCTGTAATTAAAAATTACCTATTGATTGTGTGCTTCTCGGCTGGCATGTGGGTTCCCCGTTTTGTATATGCTCAAATGTGTTTGTACATAAAATAATCCTTAAGGTTACAATACTCTCAAAACTCCCTTGACATGCAGAAATGCAGTGCTAGACACAAACAAAATGCCATTTACTTATAAATAAAAAAAAAATAGATTTAAGTTGTAATTAAGATTTAGGGCCTGATTCATCACTATTGGATAAATTCTTTTTTAAAAAAAATAATTAATGGACTTCTTGCTTGTGCGTTAGCACCGCATTTCCACCAGTGTCAAGTGGTTTGAGGCAGTATCTATCCAATCTAGAGGATTGTTTTTGAGTAAGAACACAACTGAGAACGATTGCGGAGCCTTGTGCCAGGCTGAAACGTGAACCGCGTGACAACCACGCGAAAGACAAGTGTTCGGGCAAATCCTGCAATGTGACTCCGAATAAGTTCTTGTTAGCTTATCTGACATTTGACATATTTTGCATGAAGAATATGTGAAATGAGCTGTTTTATAAGCTAACAAGAGCTTATTCGGAAGTGGTGAAACAGGACATAAGACTTTCCTAATTGTTCATTAAGATTAGTAAATGTAAATCATGAACGATATCCTATGGTCTGTATTATAACTAGTTGACCAACTTGGGCAGGTGAAATAAGGCTATTTATTTACATCAAACAAGGTATAATCCGTTTATTTTATGTTTTACTGCTGCATATAATTGCAATGAGAGCAGACTTTTGAAGAAAACATTTTTAAAGATAAATGTAATCCAACATAATGTGTAAATGTGGTCACACAGTTTTTATACAAACAAACATTTAACGATTTAGTGTATGTACAAATAAGTGACATTTGACATAATGGTTTAGGGGTTTCTCCGTTTCGTATTTTGTATGATAGTCTGGGGAATTTTACATTGACATTCAATAGTTTTGTTTATTTTTGAAAAAATTAGGTTATTTTGTGTTTAATTATAGATAATAACATAAGCATAGCATAAGTATATGGTCACGACTATATTCCCCGAGGGGGTAGTCAGAGACATTCTGAAAACTCAGAACATCCATGTTTCACCGTAGCACCGAATCTCTGTCCAGTGTGATGGGGAGTGAGCCCGTCGCCACTTTAAATGGACAGTGGGTACAATACATGCCTCGAAATTGAAGCATGCAGGTTTCCTCACTATGCTTTCCTTCACCAAAAAGCCAGTGGTGTTACAAAACGTACATAAATTGCTAAAAACTCATTATTAAGAGTCAGCATGGACGGGGATCGAACTATCGCCTCCTGCACGGCAGGCAATGTTACTCGCCACTGGACCACCACGACTATTAAGCCAAGCATGAAATAAAGACAGCGTCATTGATTTAGTCAAATCAATCAATAGCGATTAGTATAACATCTTCTTCTAATCTGTCTGATAATTATCTTGACAATTTCGAACCGTAATTGAGAGCAGTACCTATGCAATGAAATTAAATATAATAACTTCTAGTTAGACTAAATTAAAACTCAACCTTGTCACATCATGGTTGTCAATCCATTTGAGGGTGTTTAGAAATATTGCAGCCACTACCAACATTATTTTTAAGCATGCAGTTGTAGCAATGTTCACTCTTAGCAGGTTACATGGTAATATAATGACATATCAAGAGGTGATTTGTAGATAGCCTTTCATCCCTTAAAACTCTTCAAAAGAAACCATTTCCCTTACATTAGTAGCCTCATCCGACTCACATGTCTAAAATAGTAATCAATAAATATGGACATTAATGGTGCGCCGCTCCATGCTCCATGTTGGGCAGGCTCCGAGCCAGCACCAACGGTCTCCTGTGCGTGTTCAAAGACCTGTGGGACTCTCCGCTGTTGCATCACTGGGTGAAGCTCCATGCCGGGTTTTAAAAATAAAATAAATTTACCTTTTTGTGTTACTAACACTAGCTTTAAGATAAATGTATACTAACACTATATGAACATCTTGTCTGAAATAAATTATTTGAATTTGAATTAACGCACAAATTATCTCGTCACATTCACACTCAGTTGCAGAAACGCTCATTAAAGTTAATCCTCCATTAAATCTCTTGCTGTCACTTTTTGTTTTGTTGACGTAGTAAAAGCTAGCAAGATTTAACGGAGGATTAACTTTAATGAGCGTTTCTGCAACTGAGTGTTAAAGTACCAGAATCTGGCCTGGACTTGTACTAAGATGACTACACAACGATATATTGAAACAAACATGTCCCTTATGGGCTTTGAAACCGCGGCCATCGGCATAGCTGCCAGGTTCACTACGGACTGAGCTATTGGGCTGTCTCTGTCTTAGTGCAGGGACACACCACGCGTGCAATGTTTTTCCCTAAACTGGCGACACACCAGTACGCGCCATTACGCGCCATTTCAAATAAGCTATCAAGAAGTTGTTCAGAATTGGTGAAACAGGCCCTTAATCTTTAATCTTTAGGTTTTATGTCATCGTGAGAGTGATTGAAAGATATCACAAATGCACTAATAAAAAAAATGTTTTATGTACCTGTACTTCATTCCAAATAAGGACGACTAGATTATCCGATTCCTATTAAGCTTTCTGGCTAATTCTGATTACCAAATGTAATTAATTTATTGGATACATATACTATCCGACATATTTTGGACGTTACTAAAGCTGTTCTAAGAATAAGTGAGAGGAAGTGTTTCAAATCTCTGTTTCTGTAATGCAAAATAGCCTTAAAATTTCGTTGCTATTTTGAATGGAGTATAAATGAGACTAATAATATTCCACAACATTTTTAAAATATCAAGCTAGTATTTATTAGTGCTCGGACCGGTACTCTTCATTTAAAGATCTAGTATTCAAGTCATATCACATTGTTACTTTAAAACAATGTAACTGATTATAATAAATTATAGGTATTGTCTCTCCATACATAATATTAATTGCTCTTTGGCCTCTTTTGTGTAAGTTGCTGTATTAGATTCTAAATAATCTCTCAGAATGTTCCTAATGCATTTAATAACTACTGTTATAGGTAATTATGTATAATTAAGCTACTTTTATGTTTTACCCACGGCTCTGGCCACATAATGGTGCCCTTTTATCGCTGTGCAAAGTTCAATAGATGACAACTATTTTACTGAAAGATATAGTTATCACATTGCTATCAATATTTTTAATGTTTGTCAATCAATCAACTCTGATTACACTATTTTCAAGTGAAACATTCCTAGATGTTTGTACTTTCCATATGATCGCGGCTGGGCGGACTTCGTGAGAGATGTGTACGATGGATAGATAACTCATAATTATTTTTGTATTTCGTTTTTTTCTGATGGTACTTATTTTATGTTTAATTCTTTGTTTAATATGTTCGATTGTCTTTAACAAAACTCATGTACTTAAGTGAACGATGTTCTTTTGAGCAAATAAATTCTTTAAACCGATCTTCTGTATAAATTAAAAGATGTTGTTTCAGAATGAACATAAACCGAGGATATGGCCATTGGTGATTAGAAAATGGACTTAACATGACATGTTGGTCAATGAACAATGAGTACTCCAAGTGGGTGTGTCAGCTGTAACAATGGATCGGAGACGGACAAGCACGAGCCGGAGTGTTCGGAGGGCGAGGACGCTCAGATCAGCATCGCGCCCCACATCCAGGCGTACCTGGCACACAAAAACCCCACCACTAACTGCTGCGGCCTCACTATACCCATCGCCTTCGAAAGGGCCGCCTCCGGCACTTGGTGGAACCCTAGATTCGATTCCGAAATTCTCGAAGGCCAATATCGAAGTAGTTCCTTTAGACAGATAAGACTAAGATTCAGGTAAGTCCTAGGATTACATGTTACACAAATAATAAGTGTAGTACCTGCATGAATCATGATAGTTCTCTGTCTGATAAAGTTACGACACTTTTTAGATAATGTTATTTTATGTATCAATCAAACATATTTGAAGTTTTCGTTTTCTTCTTTTCAGATTTGCACTTTTATACATTTTGATATTTTCTATATCATGGTTTGTCTACTTTGTGGTCCTTGGCTTGAATGGTTTAACAGTAAAATGGCCAGCTTTGTGTTCTATATTTGGTGGAGTACTCTTGATAACATCTGTTATGCTATTTATCACGTTTACAAATATTTACAAAATATATACATTAAAGTTGTCCCTAGTCATGGCTCTCGCCCTGTGCGCACTCAGCCTCTCCCTGGTGACACTGACCACGCAGCGAGAAGCAGCCCAGACTCAAGCTGCGGACATCAGCCAGTCTGGACACTTCACTATGTGTATTGAAATCTTACTAATTATTTATACACTGACACCGTTGCCACTGTTTGCCTGTGTTATTATTGGACTTTTGTATTCAATAGCATTTGAGGCTCTGAACATTGTTTTGCATCAACAAGAATGGCAGTACCCAGGAATGTTTGTGAGAGTTTTACTTCAACTCTGTGTTCACATTATTGGTGTACATATTTACTTAATGACATTTGTGAGAATGCGTGGTACATTTATGAAAGTAGGGCAAAGTTTGCTGGTAAGGAGACAGCTGGAGATGGAAAAGCAGCTCAAAGAGAAGATGATACACTCGGTGATGCCGCCGAAACTGGCGAGCTGGCTGATGGAGGAGCAAGTACTCGAGTCCGATACCATCGTGAGGACGCACGATCCGTTGAACCCCCGAAACTCGAACCCAGGCGCGTCAGACATAAAGTCGTTATTCAGACCTTTCAACATGAGCTGTATGGATAACGTCAGTATACTATTCGCTGATATCGTCGGTTTCACGAGAATGTCAAGTAACAAAGGTGCCGAGGAATTGGTCAACATACTAAATGACTTATTCGAAAAGTTTGACGAGCTCTGTCAAATTCACGGATGTGAGAAAATTTCCACATTAGGCGATTGCTATTATTGCGTTTCGGGTTGT
Organism: Agonopterix alstromeriana; assembly: GCA_963924505.1. Lineage (NCBI taxonomy): Eukaryota > Metazoa > Arthropoda > Insecta > Lepidoptera > Depressariidae > Agonopterix > Agonopterix alstromeriana. The sequence goes on from OZ004667.1 coordinate 12,366,590, forward strand.
CCGGAGCCGAGGCCCGATCACGCTACTTGCTGCGTCGAAATGGGATTGGGTATGTATTATAGATTATTTATATTAATAATCTGTAGGTCGGGTAAACAAGTCAGTACCTAACATCGTATTATTATATTGTAGGTATGATAGCAGCGATACAAGAATTCGACAGAGAGCGTGACGAAGGGATTAATATGAGAGTAGGTGTCCACACGGGAACCGTTCTGTGCGGCATCGTGGGCACGCGCCGGTTCAAGTTCGACGTGTGGAGCAATGACGTAACTTTCGCCAACAAAATGGAGTCGACGGGAAAACCCGGCCGCGTTCATATATCTGAGGAAACGAGCAGATTCCTCGGAGGCTCTTATGTGTTGGAGGAAGGAGAGGAAGTTTTTGGTAAGTAGCAAAAGCATAAATCGATGAAGAATTGTAATGTTGTGATATATCTGTTTAATAAAGGTGTTTTGTATATCTAGGTCATAGAACGTATTTCATAGAAGGCCGGCAGCTGCACTCCCCGTACGACCACGATCACCGCCTCACTCCCTCCAATCCCGTTAACTTACGTCTCATTATATCTCCCGCAGTGTCCCCGCAGTCCGTCCTTTCCTTCAACCATTCCCCTTTACCGCTCTCCTCCAAATATGATCAAATTCCGCGAAAGCCTGATTCGAACAACTTCCTATCGCCGACTACATTCAACTTCCGTAACAAAGCTAGTTCACTGCCCAGTATATTGGATTCCGACGTAGACGTAGATGAGAAAAGAGACACTGGATTCCCTGAAAGAACTGACAGCTCATCCAAGAGTCCAACATCAGTGGGTGAGTATCGCTATACTGTAGCTCATAGCTTCATTTCGGCTGTTGGTTTAACAAATCACGTGTCTAAGATTAGCGCGGGCGGGCAGTAATTCATTTTGTTTGCTTTAGATTTGTGTTGGTGTAGTCTTTACGTGTTTACACCGTATCGGATTCATCTGTTTGCTTGGCCATGCTCTGATATTGTCTATTGAACTGTGGAAAAGTCTTAGTTATCAGTGGCACAAGGCACAAGTCACAGATAAGATACAGTGTGACTCCACATTAGTTGAAGGTGACGCTCTCTGTTATAACTAAGTCACGAATAACCGAGATCAGAATGAAATTAAAAAGCGAATGCTATTCTACTGTTGCTGATAAGAAAAGTAAACATTTTAATGTAATCGGTATTAATAACCGAGTCTGACTCAACAACGTAAAGAAATTTCAACAAAGTAAACAAAAATTGATTAAGCGTTCTATACGGCGCCAGCGAGTCGCATGTTTTGAAGTTATAAGTAGATATAGAATAACATTCAAACTATTCACAGGAACGATTACGATTGATCCGTGTAATATACTTAACTGACGTACAATAGTTTCCGCTGAGAACTATTCGATTTTAGATATTATTACGTACAGAATTGTAATTTATTGCTCAAGTAACATTCACATGCTAAGTGATTGCTTGATAAATAGTTTGCAAATGTATCATGTATACCTACTTGTGACGAGTTGCGAGATAATCTGTCCAGTTTTCTAGTCGTGATCGTCTGACAGAACTATTTATATAATTTTTACTATCGGATGTTATACTATCTTCAGTTAATAACTCAAACACCGCAGACCTGGCTTTATATCAGTCATGTGGTAATTTATGTTCTAACAATATTAATAAATGCATATACAAAATTTTCAGGGAGCTACGGTAAATATACGAATAAGATAAAAAATTGGAAAGTACCAAAATTTTTGAGGAAGCATTCGGATACTCCTTTGCATGAAATTAAGAAACAAGATCTGAGGGATAAAACTATCCATTTATTGGAACAAGGAGATGGTACAGGTGTTCAATCGAATGGTTACCAACAAGTGCCTATAGTGATAGAATCTCAAGACAATAAGAATGTAAGGCCGGTGCGGAGTAGCAGTAAGTTAAATATACCGCTGAGCCACGAGATTGCGTCCTTCGAGAGGGAAATAATAGACATTCGCTCGTATCTTAGCCAGTCCAGGAGCAACATGTCGCCGTTCGCTAGAAGTAGCAGCTATAGATCACAGTACGGCAGGTCCAACAATATCGAGGTGAGTCTACATCCTCTCACATCAAGCATAAAGTATATAGGGTGTAAAAATGAATGCGTTACTTTAGTAAAGTAAAGTAAATATTTATTTGCTCTTGATTAGGGTACATTATTACAGATGATAGGTACAACATTGAGGTTCTCCTAGATCAGCCATTAACAACAGGCATTTAGGCACAGAATAAATACTAGTACCCGTACAGAAGAATCACTTCGAAAACAGATTTAAATAAATAGCGACTCTCTCTGCACGGCAATAAGGTGCAAAGTTATTCGCACCCGTCCTATCTTACAATTCGCGAATAACCTTCCAATCGTCATAACGGTTAAAGGCGAGCGTGCAATCAAAAATGAACCGAGTTATTAGACATGAAAGCTTCCTTTACATAGTCTCCCTCTTTCATCCTTTCACGTGCTGGCAGCGTGACATCGCTAGGGTTTTCAAGTCTCGCATTGACTACTCACAAAATGGCGGCAAGTCTAATGAGATTTGACCAAGAAGTTTACTCGGTATACCTAACCTATTGCCATTCACACCTCGGTGGGGATCGGCTGTCAAGGGTACCTGACCTGTGCAGGCCTGCTTTAGGGAGTGTTTCAGACCATCAAACTGAACAACTTTCACTATGTAGTCAAGATCGAAGTCGCGAAAAATATTTTTGTTGTTTCATTTTTCGCGATTTCAATGTTGGCTCCGTACTTTAAATTGTTCAGTTTGATGGTCTGAAGCACCTCTTTTAATATTAAAAAAACATAAAAAATAAGAATTTAACAATACACAGGGTGTTAGGGTAAACAGTTGCATTACAGGCCAATGCTCTTAACCATTGAACCACGGAGGCAGTTTTTATTTCAATTTAATAATCAATTTATTAATCTATTTCAGGTCCCGGTCTGCCGCGCTCGCAGTTCTACCCTCACTACCCACGTAGACCTAGCACGGCCCAAGGAGCGGCGGCTGAACCTGCCCCTCCCCTCGCCGCAAACCGGCCGGGCCCCTGATGACTCCGTGAGTCTTTGCCCTTCCGTGAACAGTAGGAAAGACTCGGGAATTAGGAGCACTAGTCGAAGGTCCAGCATACAGCAACAGGTCAGAATAATAGCTTAAACTTTAATTCGATATTTCGCTGGTCGCACTTTTGTCCGTCAAAATCTTTTAATAGAATAGTTCTAATGCAGCGGTAATTCGAAAACCAGCGAATTCCAAACTTTTTTTATATTCTTTATATAGGTTCCTTCTTAATATGCTGACACTTTTCAAAGGAGATGATCATACCGCGAAACTGAACAACTTTCTCTATGACATAAACATCGTAATCGGAAAAAATAAATCTGTTCCATACAAAACTGCAAACCTTCTCGAGCGAAATGTATGGGACAGCTGTTTTTTTTTTCGCGATTTCCATGTTTGTCCCCTAGAGAAAGTTGTTCAGTGTGATGGTCTGATCATCCTTAAAAAAGGGCCAGCTTATTAAGAAGGACCTGTAGAATAAAAAAAATATGTCTTACTTACGGTCCCTGAAAAAAAAATCGTGTGACTGACAGACGGACACACCGAGGTGATTCCATAAGTGTTCCTTTTTGCCAATTTAAGGAACACTAATAAACTCTTTCTGCTAAGGTAAATTGTGCCACGACGTTTGTGTTGTGTTTACGTTGCGCAACATTACTAGCTAGTAGTTAAATCAATGCATACAGGGTCCAACTTATATGCTGACGGTTTTTAAGAGGATGATCAGACCATCAAACTGAACAACTTTCTCTATGGGACCAACATCGAAATCGCGATAAAAAATATCAGCTGTACATACCATATATTTTGGCCGAATAGGTTTGCAGTTTGATATGGAAGAGCAGATTTTTATTTCGCGATTTAGACCTTGGTCGCTTAGAGAAAGTTGTTCAGTAGTAACTATTGAATTATCTGTGGTGATGGTCTGATCATCCCCTTAAAAAACCGTCAGCATATTAAAAAGGACCGCGTTTACATTTTAAGGACCGACCGTAAAATGTAAACGCGCGCTTCATCTGCATACAAAGAACTTCTATCTTTTATGTGCGCATTCTGTGGTTACAATAGTTTACGTAGAATTGGCGTTTTGTACTCAATTGATCTGGACAACTTTATCAGATGTACAAGGAAAATAGAAGGAATATTTACTTATAAAAATAATATCTGTGATGTCACGAGTTGATATTTGAATTAGAGGAAAAGCTGTCGATAAATTATACATTGGGGTTTTTGTAAGTATTCAAAACGAAATGTGTTAATCTTCAGATCTTCGCGCTCCAACACTCTGCCCTGGCGACGTCGCAGAACGACATGCTGCAGCACCGAGTGTCCGGGTACTACACCTCGAGCCAGTCCTCCCTCAACGAGCCCTCCCGCTCCCGCCTCCCGCCCCCCCTCGACGACAAACAAGTACAATCCCTCCAGAAACTCCGCAAACAATCAGACCTACAACTCATCCGCTGCGTCCAGGACAACGCCAGGTCAGGAATCAACTACTTTCTGCAACCACCGATTAATAGATTTACGCTATTTTTCAAGTCTCCTGAAATGGAGCGGCACTATAGAGACAAAGCGCACAGAAGTGACGACTGCGAGGACTTCCCCCCGACGCTCACCACTTCCAGATTCAACACCGCGCTAGACATTCTCGTCTCTGCTATTATATTCCTAGCCGTCACCGCTTCCACGTTCGTGCTGTACGATCAGTGGCGGCGATCTATAGGATGGTTCATATTCTTCATTTGCATAGAGGCAGTGGCGATGGGACTATGTGTGTACAGACATTATTTAAAGTGGAAGACGAAAAACAATCCGCTCGTAATCACAGACGCTATCAGGAGATCCGTCAAGATATTCAGGAAGCTGTCGGATTGGTATCCGTGGCATTTATCGGGCAGTGTGTTGATCAGTTTGCCGATCCTAGCCGTTCTTATAAACTTTTCGTGCCAGAACACCACTATGACCATTCTGAGAGGTGAACAATCGTTCTACGTTTATCTCTTGTGTATAAGTATAGTACACTTTTGCAATTTCACACAAATGAATTGGCTGGTCAAGAATACGCTAGTAACTCTATACGCCGGTTTGTTTCTGTTCTTCGCGGTGCTGGGCTGTCACGAAGCGAATACTCAATTTTTTGACCGTGATATTAAACTGACTCCTCCTGTTATTGCTCACAACTCCACATACTTTTTAAATCTCACCGCTTCATTATCAGATGATAACGAGACTAGTACAATTATAGAATATGGCGGCATCCATAACTTACATCTCACAGAACTTTATTTAGATATCGCGCTTTTGCTCATGTTAGTGTGGTTCTTGAACAGAGAGTTTGAGATAAGTTATCGTTTGAGTTTCTACAGTAACGTGGTTGCTAACCGAGATAAGCAAAGAGTTCAGAACATGAGGAACCAAGCGGATTGGTTGCTTCACAACATCATACCGCGCCACGTGGCCGATCAACTGAAGAATACCGCCAAATATTCCGAGAACCACAAAGATGCCGGCATTATATTTGCCAGTATAGTAAACTTTAACGAAATGTACGACGAATCTTACCTGAAAGGGAAGGAATATCTGAGAGTGTTAAACGAATTGATAGCAGATTTCGACGAGCTGTTAGAAAGACCACAGTTCCAACACGTTGAGAAAATAAAAACGATAGGCAGTACATTCATGGCAGCCAGCGGTCTCAACCCCGGCCTGAGGCACGCCTCCAGGGGCACTTACGATCACCTCTATCAGCTCATGGACTTTGCTTTAGAAATGCAGAAGGTAGTGGATAACTTTAATCAAGATCTGCTCGAATTCGACTTTATACTTAGAATCGGTTACAATTTTGGTGACGTGACTGCGGGTGTGATAGGGACGACTAAGTTGTATTACGATATTTGGGGCGACGCAGTGAATATAGCCTCGCGGATGGATACCACGGGTGTGGCCAAGCGGATCCAGGTCGGCGACGCTTGTATACCTATTTTGTCCACTAGATACGAATTTGAACCTCGTGGAAGCGTCTATGTTAAGGGCAAAGATGACATGAATGTCTATCTTGTAGTATGCAAGAAGGATTCGTAGACAAACTGTATATTATAATGAAAAGTAGAATCTGTGATTTTATTGTATATTTTGTGTATTGGTAAATAAACATGTATGAAATTGTACACTTTTAAATTGTAAGTGTAACGTTTAACTGCCATATTTATTTGTGTATTATAAATAAATGTTTGGCAGTGATTTTTCTGAGTGGCAAAACGAAACGACGTACCTACATCACAAAAAAGTGTCGAGTTAGGTCTTAGTAAAGACTCCTTTTAAGATTCAGTTTTTCTTACGTAATGATGGATTATTTATCCGAAGTTATGAAGACTGGTGAATTTGATTTTGTCAAATGGCGGGTCGGCGACGGGCTTGCTTAATTCCAATGTCGCCAATTAATAAAAGGTTTTTAAAATTTAATTTTTGATCTAAAGTTAGTACTTGAAGAAATACTCCAAGTGTTTAATAGTAAGGTTAATTTATTTGGGGCCTATGGGCACGGCTGGTGTAATCCTTGAGGACTTTAGGTATGTTATAAATCACCAAGAGGTGTGCTAAGCCTCCTTGCCTCTATTTATAAATCTGTGACCAGTGATCTAGTCTGCAATTAAATTTTGATAGGGATGGTTCATTTTTTCTAAAAACTGTTTGAATCTTGTTCCATTTGTCAAGATCGCCATATGTATTAAATTAAACTATTATATTGTAAATAAAAAACCCAAAAAAGAGGTCCTTTCTATGAAAACTTGACCATCCATAATTATTAATATAAAATTGTATGTTAAATTATACATACCTTCTCTATTAAAGTTATGAATATTTAAATTATATTTTTTGTACATAAAAGGTAAAATATTTACCTATTTGGGAATAGTAGATAGGTTATATTTGGTATATCAAAGTGTTTAATCGAAGTAATTGGTACTAATATAATCATAGTAAACGTAGAGTGCTATAGTTTTTCGTTGTTATGTATTTATTTCTATATTTACGGAAAAAATTGTTCTTATATTCCGTAGGGTAGGAAAAGTTGACATTATTTCGTGTTCTATACAAGGTATTACAAAAGTAAACATAAATATTTAAAACTTTAAGGGGGTTGTTTAGACCATCAAACTGAACAACTTTCAATACGGGACCAACGCCGAAATCGCGATCAGCAGAATCAGCTGTCCCATACATTTAGCTCGAGTAGATTTGTAGTTTTGTACGGAACATCCGATTTCTTTTTCGCGATTCAGATATTGGTCCCATAGTGAAAGTCGTTCAGTTTGATGGTCTAAACCAACCCCTTAAATGTTTATTTGTGTTTTTGTAACACCTTGTATAAAGTGTTTTTGTTGAATTCCCATAACTTTAGGGTATTAAGGAGACAACTAATAGCAATTGAATATCAGAGGTCGTTTGTCAATTATATATATTTTTGTAATTTGGCATATTTCATATATTTTATTATTATCAGTTAATCCAATTGCCAGTGTAATGAGCCTTTACGTAACACATGACAACACCAAAAATCTTGTATAAGCAGAGCGAGACTCTCTGAATCTCACCGATCCCCGCTTCCCAACCCGTCGCGTAATCCCAGCAACGCCCATTGCCGAGGTCCGTACCCCCCTGGGGTGCCCCTTGGGCAGGTTGCTTAAATCACTGGTTCGGTGACCTACCAGGGCGCTTCGCCGTCACTGGTAAGGCCACCCCCAAAAGCCCGCTGTAAAAAGCAGTAAATGCTCCCTGAGCAAACTGTATATGTCATTCAAAAAAAAAAAAAGAGACTCTCCGAATAATCGTGTTTCTTGCTGTGGGGTGTATGTATATACTGTATTTAATTATGTATATATTCCATGTTGGCAATGCGTTAGAAAGGAACATATTTACGAGGCTATCTCACATTGGCTGGGTTGTCAGCTTACAACAACACTAAAGGAAACTAATACTTGTTCCAATGGAATTAGTGTTTATTTTGCATTCTCGTCGAAATTAGAGTTTTTGGTCCACTTATAAAATATAAAAGTCCTTGACCATTACATATTAAATCAGTCAATGTCACAACCTTATCAACGAAAGTTCATTCATCTCATGTGACATGGCGGCCATGGCAACGCTGCGAAACTAAGGCGTTGTTTTAATGGGTGGAAAAAATGTATAACTTATTTTTAAAATATATTTAATATATCGCCGAATCCATGCATTTTAGGACATATGTTTCATAGACAATACATTTCCTTTCAGCTCAAGAAACCGTAAGTTATGGGATTTCAGAAAGTAAATTCTGTATAATTACTTTGACTTCTTTTACTTTTGCTAAATAGATGAGTATAATGTCTACGTAATCGAAGCCCAATCGGAATATCAGGACATGTGTTGTATATTTTGTATCATAGGCGTTTATTTATTGCACGAGATTAAGTAACATTATTGTAATGAAATTATGATATTTATAAGTTTGTTGTTTTGTATATTGTATTTTTTATCGTAATATCTAACAGTAATAGTGAATCTTATGCATTTCGATAATACAACTATTAGGCGAGTATTTTAATGCATCAATTGTAATTCTACAACCAGGGACCGGATTAGCGGCTAATTTTTTAAACCCCGTTGTCATCCTTTCGATAGACTACCCTCACGTCTGTTATCCTGTAAAAAGTTTATCCAGTGAAAGGCTTACCTTATCCCTCTAGGGTAACCATACCCTTATGATAGGCTAAGAGTTTACAAAAGCATTGAAAGGGTATTTTGTTTTCCGCTTTATTGATAGGGTTTTTGCACCCCGAAGCATTATTATTAGGCTAAGGTATACTTTCAGCCCGAGTCAAAGCTTTGACTTTGAACGCGCGCCGCCCGCCGCCGCCGCGGCCAGAGAAAGCGCTTCTTAAGGCGCAATAGTAAGACGAAATACCTTGGAGGTATCATTTATTTTCCATTTCTCGACTAGATTTATACAATTTACCGAAACCAAAGTCATACCTCAGGATTCTTGGATAGTTTATTTAGTGAAATCATAAATTGAATACACAATTGGAATTACTTCACTCAATAGAAAATCGTCACAAAGATGACGTATTTTCATGTATTTTAAACATTTTTCTCGTTTTAAAAGAACTTAAAATAGTTAGATTTTTGGTATTTATACTCACGTATTCACCATTAGTTTATCTAGTGAAATCTTAAAAAAATATATAAAAAGTACTTTTGTTAATTCTTTTTAATCGAAAATACGACACACGCACGCACTTTTCGGAGGGCTGGCCAATCGCGTTTCTCATAGAAAATTCAGTATTCGTCTGAACCTATGGCGCCTTAAAGAGTTATGAGATAGGGTTACCCTATGGGAAATGGTTTTTGTAAGGGCAACGTGATGTGCATGTTTTAACAACTTATTTAAAGGGAACTCCTATTAAAGGCTTTCCATAATGACGCGTTAGTCAATCGAAAGGTGACCAAGTCATAGGGGCATCTTATCTAAAAATTCAAGCCTATTAATTAACCCGCTAAATATAAAGGTAGGTAAAGCGCTTCCTGTCCCTGTCTATAACTGCCCAGGTAAATCTTCTGAAGGGTATTTTATACAATTCCTTACTTTTAAAACGTCCGTACATCCATAATTGTGTGCCTTGAAGTGCTCCTCGTTTTCCATGTTATCCTTTCATCTAGGTACCATTTTACAGTTATGATGAGATCTGAATGTGCAAAGGGTATAAGCGAGGAGCGCCATAAGGTACTTTTTATATGGATGTTGACATAGTATGGGTAATCTTCAAACTTATGATGGAAGCCTTAATTCTATACATTCCACTTGTATTTTAACTAATTGCTTTTGAAACGTCTATTTTCTATTGGAAATGTGTGTGTTTCTATTGGATTTGAAAGACGACATTGAACTGCGGTGATAAAAATATTGTCATGAATTTGTATTTTTACTGAATGTTGGACCAAAACTGGACTATGTAAATTAGCGTAATTAGCTCTCTTTGAAATTTACCTCTTCATTAAATATATTCATTCTTATTATATAGGTACGATATATATAGATGTAATAGCTAAAACATTGTGATAATTTTACGAATTGCAAAGTTTCATTCACTGATACTATTAATATTTCTTCCTGTAAGACGATAATTATGTGCGTATAAAGTACATAACTGATTACTGTGTATCTATATTCATTGTAATTTAATAAGATCAATTTCCCTTTCGCACAGATAATTGACGAATATTGCACTTTTACGATATAGCCGATATATTTTGATGAGTTTTATAATTGATCGAATATTTGTATAGAGAATATTATATTGTGTCGTCCTATGCCTTATGCTGAGACATGCATGTTTACGCAGCCGCTGTATCTATAGGTGTTCGTAGAAATATTGTAGTTAGAGAAAGATGTAATGCTCAGTGTAGATACAACGGTGGGACTTGAATAGATAATACACAGCATGATCTGAATTCAACAACGTTGTTAATTCCGATTTGAGATATTTAAATTTAGTAAAGAACCGTTTTGATCTCAACTATCATTTTAATATGTATCGTATACTGCTTGCGCATCTGAGTTCTTGTGTCGGGTACACACGCGGCTAACGGAGGCGACAGAACGTTAAAAATCAAAACGTGTAGATAACTCGAGACGCCAGCACGCAGGCGCTAGTCTGGGCCCCTAGACAAAGTATCTTTTGATTAGCGTTAACGACAGTAGAAAACATAAAATTTATGGACTTGACGTATGGTGACGAAAGCAAACGTCAAAATGTTTCGATCGCTAATGACAAATCCAGACATTCTGTCATTTTCTACTAGCGTCAACGCCAATTCACTTTGTCTAGGGGGGCTGTTCTAGAATAGTTTTTCCTACTCCACCTCCTTTGAATAAATTTTTTACGGGTTTCAAACATTTCAAAACAGTATAGTAATGTCAAATTCAAAATGTCATTATCTAAAAATATTTTACAAAGTTATCGACGTTACGAAAGAGCGTTAAATTAACGTCACTTTCAGATAACCAAACTCAAAATGTTTTATTCAAAATAATATCACATGGATAGCTTTCTGACGTCATTTTTGACTTTACCACCGCGTCGGAAGGTGTTTCGTTGTATTGAAGATGCGGCCAGAAACTCTAACAAACTTTCAATATGATAATCTGAAATTACGAAACCATTTCGTAATTTCAGATCATCATATTGAAAGTTACTTTCGTCATAATCTACTTTCGATGTTGACTGTACCAACTGCTGTGCTACAGAAGAGTGGTGAGGCAATTGGTCCGTTTAAAAATTCATGCGTGTCCTGTGAACCTAGGCATGTATTCGCGTTCTGCCTTCCTCCGTAGGTTAGATCACGTAGTTTTGGCCGGTCCGTTATTCGATAACATAGACGACATCTCATTATCATTATCTTACATTGTCGTCGTTCTTCAATCAATCGATTGGCGACACCAAACATGTGCGAACACACTGCTGTCCTCCTAGACAAAGTGACATTCTATTGGCGTTGACGCTAGTAGAAAATGACAGAATGTATGGATTTGACATTAGCGATCGTCAAAATGTTTCGATCGCTAATGTCAAATCCATACATTCTGTCATTTTCTACTAGCGTCAACGCCAATAGAATGGCACTTTGTCTAGGAGGGCTGATCTGTAAACGCCTTCGTTTGCGTCGTGTGTGCGTGGCATTGGAAATCTTAGATTCTGACAAGCTAAAAATAGCCATTATTTTATTTTATATGGCGAATTTGTGCATCATAACGTCAATAGGGCCTTATTTTTCTCGATCTGGTATCCGTTCTTTCCTATTAATGATACGAGTAACGAACATGTCAATGTTGTCAATAATATTAACTAAGTGTAAAATATGTATATTTTGTTCGCGCTAACTGAATATTACGGTTTTATTATTTTGGGAAATACAAATATCTGTTTTGTTCATTGAAATTATTGTCTTATTGAATTTTCCTGACTTCATAATTACATACCGTATTCACTGTGACAATACGGTCAGTTGCACGTACGTTCATCATTAAATCTCTTGCTAGCTTTTACTACGTCAACAAGACAAAAAGTGACAGCAAGAGATTTAATGGAGGATTAACTTTGATGAACGTACGTGCAACTGGCAGTTAATCCCTTAGTTTAATCCCAGAATTTTGTTTCTGCGCATTTAAGACCTTGCTCAAGAATTTTTTCGGCTATTATATCTACTCAATTTGTATCAAATTAGACAGGTACGCTGTCAATTAGGTACGTTAAAAGCATCAGATAGAAAGATAAATGTTTATTTAACTTTTACTTAACACTATTACAATAACATAACCACATAAGTAACTAACAGTTTCTTCTGACGGGTCATATTATTTTGAAAATTATTGTTATTTTCTATATTAATACATGATAATTATATTTTAATAAACATTTAACTACAATTACCCTGTGATCAGAGAACTAACAACCTAAGTACTTTATTTGCAATCATAGTGGAACCGTGATATCAGTTTTTGTAATTAATGTAGTGAATTTCGTAAAAACTAGCGAATTCGCGAAATTTTATGATATAAGTCGTCGAGACACGATCTTGCAGACTGTTGGGGGCGAAAAAAAAAACAGAAATAACTGGATGGACAGAATTTGCTAAATTCGTACCGACCGAAACAGAACCCTACAAAATAACCACGAATCGCCAATAACTTAGGGTTTACACGAAATTACGAATGCCACTGTTCCACTGTGATATTCTACTACTCATCTAGTTGTGCCTAGGAACAACGTCAATATCTAATCTTTTAATTAATAGCCTAAGCGGCCATAGTCCCGGCATTACCAGGGAAAGGGGTCTCTTATTTTTCGTTTTTCTACAAGTTACCGAAACGAAAAAAATACACAGTATTCTTGGACAGTTTATCTAATGAAATCATAAATTGAATACACGATTGAAATTACTTTCTCGAAAAGTTAAGAAAATAACGCATTTTCAACATTATTTTCTCTAACTAGAATAACTTGCAACCGTGTTAAGTACTAGAATTTTACTCTCAAATTCACCATTAGTTTATCTAGTGAGATCATAAAAAACGATAAAAGTACTTTTATTAATTTTCATATTTAATGTGATAGGGTGTTTATAGGGTTGTCACTCCAAGCGAAGGCTTCGTTAGAGAACGCGTAGACCAGCCAATAAAACAAATTCAGCAGCGCAAACGATGCCGGAAACAGAACCCTGGCAGCCCTGTCTATGTGGGACACGCTGTTTATATGACCATGTTTACCTGCACAGAAAACAGATACTTAATTCAGTATAATGTGTAGTAGGTACTTACAGTGATTTCTTTTACATTATTCAATTAATGTTACCCCGAACCAAGTGTGGAAACATTGAGAATCTGCAGTGGGTGCTCCGATTTAATAGATACGTACCAGCTTCGACCTGTCGCTGCCGTCTGTAGCGGTCATCCCCAGCGAGACAGTACAGCAGCTAACGCCAGCGCGGCACTCGTCTGTCAGTTTGTATTGAACTCTCCATGCTCAGTCGAACTGCAGTGGGGTGCTCCACTTTAATAGATACATGCCAGCTTCGACCTATCGCTGTCGTCTGTAGCGGTCATCCCCGGCTCGACAGTACAGGATGCTCCACTTTAATAGATACGTACCAGCTTCGACCTATCGCTGTCGTCTGTAGCGGTCATCCCCGGCTCGACAGTACAGGATGCTCCACTTTAATAGATACGTACCAGCTTCGACTTGTCGCTTCCGTCTGTAATGGTCATCCCCGGCTAGACAGTACAGCAGCTGACGCCAGCGCGGCACACGTCGGTCAGTCTGTGTTGTACGTTCCATGGTCAGTCGAACTGTAGTGGGATGCTCCACTTGTGCCTCATCTGAACAGTTGCTCTGCGCCGGTAGGGAGAAACTCTGTAAATGGTTTTGGGTGTAATTCAAATAAAAATATAGGATTAGAGTAACGAACATGTCAATGTTGTCAATAATATTAACTAAGTGTAAAATATGTATATTTTGTTCGCGCTAACTGAATGTTACAGTTTTATTATTTTGGGAAATACAAATATCTGTTTTGTTCATTGAAATTATTGTCTTATTTAATTTTCCTGACTTCATAATTACATACCGTATTCACTGTGACATTAATTTGACATTAATGAAGAGATTTAATGGAGGATTAACTTTAACGAATGTACGTGCAACTTGCAGTTAATCCCTTAGTTTAATCCCAGAACTTTGTTTTGCGCATTTAAGCTCAACCTTGCTCACCTTGCTCAAGAATATTTGCGGCCATTATATCTACTCAATTTGTATCAAATTAGACAGGTACGCTTACAGTTAGGTACGTTAAAAGCATCAGATAGAAATATAAGAAAGAAAATACAGGATTAAGCCCGGAAGCCACCAAAAAGGAGCGGAGATGTAGCTTGAGTCTGAAAGGCCAAAAAGCTTGTAAAAAAGCACTAATTTGTGGTTTGTAATTTCCACAATCGCCTCCATTTCGGCATGAGCTGGAAAAATCGAGTTATAATGAAGCAAAATCTCGAGCTCGCTTCGCTCGCTCCTGGCTAGACACATTGCACTAAAATCTCAAGCTCACTTCGCACGCTCCAGAATTCCGTAAAATCTCGAGCACGCTTCGCTCGTTCTCGGTTATGGATCGTATATCTTTTCATAATGTAGTTAAATCTTGAGCTTGCTTTGTTCACCCCTTGGTTCACCCCCTCCCGCTCTAAGTTTTCGATCCTATATGTTTTCATAGTGAAGTTAAATCTCGAGCTTGCTTTGCTCGTTCCAGATTTTTTATTGTGATGAAGCTACCTGACGTATTGCACAAGTCGCTCCAGGTTTTAGATCATAATATTATTGCGACGAGCTAATCATATTGTAGTAAAATCTTAAATTTACCTTACTCGCTTTAAATTTTAGATTGTACGAATCTCGATTTTAGGACCTGGCTGGATCTCCCTGGGACAAAATAATTGCTTCCTACGCCCATGGAGGGAAGGGGTTGCGATATCAAGTTTTTGCCACGGCTCGAATAAATACTGGAAAGACCAGGGGGGGGGCCTCATTTAGTTATGCCGCCCCTGGCCTCCAACGGGCTTAGTCCGCCGCTGCTGACAAGCGAGGAAGATGAGGTCGATTGGTTGATTCCGGGCCTAACTTATTGAATGACGGAACGACTGATTCATTCCATAGTGACCTAGTTGTCTTTGAGATACCAGTTTGAAAATCCTCTAAATAGATACCTACCTGTCAGAGTTCAATATTCTCGTAATATCTCAGGTTCATGTTTTTCTAATTAAAGCCAAAGATCTATTCGAAGAATCGTTCAAGTGTCGAACGGTAATAGGATATGGCTGTAATTGAGGAAAAATACGAGTACGACTAAGACAAAAGCGTGTCGGTTTCAAAGCAAGGTGAAGCGAATAATATACACGTGCTGCTGATTAGTGCGAATAATTACTTTGACTAATTATTATAAGGACTAGCCTTGCGGTAGCATTTCCCCTCTGCCACGGTATAAGCACAATTGATCTTGTGCATTTACATTCCATTTTACACCTTATCACAAACGAGACAGCCTATAATTGCGAAATAATAACCTCGAACTTAGAACGTTTGGGGTTCACACGAGACTACTTTTCATGATTTTAAACATTCAAAATTAGAATCTAAAGTTATGGGGAATAAAATCCAAAGTTGCGGATTTCATGTTACCTCGCCCCCCGCAAAAAGTGGCAGTAATGTTTGTTAGTAGAATTACACGCGTAACCAGTCCACATATAAATAGTCAAAGAATAATTATACGAGATTAGGTAATACCTGTTTGCTTTTTTGTAAAAACAGCTTAGACTTGTTACAAAGATAGGTATGTGGGAATTCCCTACATGCCAGAGTGAAGCGGCGCAGTTTAGTTCTGAGCTTAGGTTTTGAGTCAAAAATATTTGACTCTGCTCTTTGTTGCTAATCATTCGTGTCCCCCTGACGCATTTACGCATTTTGTCGATTTTATGGCGGTGCCTAGATCGCATATGGGTGGGGCCGCGAATTTCGGCGCAAATGATGCAGTAGTGACGCAAAAGACCAGAAAGAAAGTAGTGAGGCAAAAGTTTGCGCATCGGTGATGCAAGAGTATCGCAACAATTTACGCCACGGTGACGTAATAGTGACGCAAAATAGTAGTGTAAAACAATATATGTATATATTATGTTGTCTTTGACGGTTTATTCATGTATTGGAAAGTATAATTCTGGGCGATCCATGAGCAAGGGGCGCATCACGAACGAATCGAGAGTGGGCGCTGAGAGAAAATCACAAATGGCAGGGGGTCACGAATGTGATCAAATATGTCGATTTTTCGGGGGGTCTTCATTCGCTTTTTTTGTGCCTTCAGAATAAAAATAATTTATTTACGAACATAATTAGTAGCAGAACGGGCTGAGCTGCGGCGACGCACAGCAAGCTGCCGCGCCGCGTAGGCATCTCCTCCCACCAGATCGATCAGCTCCTCCCATTCGGAGTCATCTATTACTATCTCTCCTGACCCAACCTGTAAGTACATGGAAATTATTCATCACTGTCAGCTCCTAAACGACTAAGAAAAATCTTGAGAAGAATTCTTATTAGACGAGGCTAGGTAGTTAAGGTAGGTACTCTATGGACTTAGATATGTGCTTAGATATGACTGCGATATGTGTCTATCTTTGATAAGTTATGTGTCAAGATTGAAAGTCGAAGCTACGAACGCGTCGAAAAAAATATCTGTGTGCTCTTGAGTGATAAACTGTGTCGGTGTACACGCACACAGATATAAGTTGTATGGCACCTCACGCACATCAACCTAAGAAAGTTGGCCACTTTTGTTTTATACGGTAGAAGCGTGAGGCTCTATCTAGACATATACTTTATCTAAGGTGTCTATCATCTAAGCGGAGACAATAAAATATGATGTGAGCGTCCAAGCCAAAAGGGTCCGTCCAATGGACAGATTCTAGTTTTCGAGATATTAAAGTTTTTGTGAAGGTGAATGGCATTAGTACGGAATTACAATATTTTGTAATTTTTTCTAAATAAAAAAATTCAGAATATTTTTTCATTTCTTATGATCAAGCAACTATTCTAGTTTCGCCCCAATGGCTTGGATGACCACATACAGGGCCCGACTTAATTAGGCGGTTTTTTCAGGTGCGACCATAAAATTGAACAATTTTCGGACCAATGACGAAAATAAAAACATTCCATACAAAACCACAGGTCCGGCATTTCAAACAACGTTGACGTTCGCACATGCGCACTTTGCGCAAATTGTGCATGACTTATTATGTGTAGGGTTGACTTACCACGCATCGTACCATTATACATTTCGTTACTTTTAATAGTTCATTCTGTTATTAAAAATAGTATTTAAGCTAAATAATCACTGAAAATGTGAATTTTGCTGTATTTTCCAACGTTTATTTTTACTGAGAGGATAACAATAAAAACAAAAATATGTAGTTAAATCCAACGGGTGCCTACGCCTGACTGCATTCCCTTGCTCGTATCCTCTCAAGTTTCCCCTCAAGTGTGAGGTGAAGTGGAGTATCTGAAGTCAGAGAGGCCGGGGGGTAGCCGTTCTGTATGTAGAACTATATACCTATTACCTATTCTGTGACAAAACTGCAGACCTGCTCGACCCAAATGTACGGGACAATTTTTTTTTTCGATTACACCTATGGTTCCATATAGAAAGTTGTTGAATTTGTTGGTCTGATCATCTCCTTAAAAACCGTCAGAAGATATTAAGAAGGACCCTGTATAGACACCAACTAGGTTAGGTACCTTGGTAAAGTAGTGTACACCGGCGAACTCTAGAAGAGTTGCAATACAGTAGAAGAAGCTCATCAACAAGAACCAATCTAGCGCCGTCGCGTACCGCACTTTGGGGAGGTCAGTACGCGAGTCCAGACTTATTGTAGATAGAGTCAAAACCGTCGTTATGCCTAGGCCTACACGGTCGGATGTTGCCTGGAAGGAAAATAAATAAATTTGCAATTACAACATCACAAATTACTAAAGGGACAAAATGTCATCATCATCAGCCTTTACCGGTTTCCCTCTACAGGGACACAGGCCGTCCCTGATGGTGAGCCCAAGTGTGCCCAATGCGGATTGGTGGACTTCATTTCATACTAGCTCAGAATTTCCTCTTCAGCGTATGCAAGTCACCTAATTGCTGTCATTTACCGTTTTTGAGCAGTCAGTATTACGTAGGTACCTACATAAGTTAGAAAAACTCATTGGTACATAGCATCTCTGCATCGGATGTGCTGCGTACGGATTCGAACTCGGCACCTCATGATTAAAAGTCCACGCCGCCGTCTATCAGTAACGCGGAATCGACGTTCTTAAAAACTTAGGTAAGTAGAAATTCGTAGACATTAACATGCATAGCATATGTTCACGACTATATTCCCCGAAGGGGGTAGTCCGAGATATTCTGAAACCACAGAACATCCACGTTTCACTAGTACCGAAACTCTGTCCAGTGTGACGGGGAGTGAACCCGTCACCACTTGTAATGAATAGTGGGTATAATACATGCCTCGAAATTGAAACATGCCGGTTTCCTCACGATGTTTCCCTTCACCGAAAAGCCAGTGGTGTTACAAATCGACAATAACACCTACAATAAAAAGTGTTTTTGTGAAGTAAATCTACATTGCAGGGAAACTGAATAGAGTTTAGTTGTGAACGAAAAGGAGACGATAGGTATACTTATTCTATTGACACAAAAACTAAATGCAAATCTTACCTCACGATGTATCCAAAAAGAGACCCAGGAAAGTACAACAATAAGAATGCAGGGCACGTACACTTGAATGAGGAAATAGCCGGTGTGCCTTTGGAGATTGAACGACACTTGGAGAACCGAGAAGTCGCCTGTACAAAGTTTTGTCGTTTCAAATCGAGACTTAGACAGATAGACAGATATTCAAATTTCCTATTGTAAGGGAAATAGCTAAAGAAAATCAAGATCTAACTAAAATTGCGTTTTATGTATAAGAAATGATAAATGAGTAGGTACTTATAAGAAAGAGGATAACATATTAGAACTGAGGCCGAGATTCAGAGACGTTTTTTATTTAAGTCATAGTTCGAACTCTCGTATGTCAAAATCCATACATTTTCGCCACGCTTAGCTCGAGCTAAGACTAAAAAAATCGTCTTTGAATCTCAGCCTTATATTCCAGTAACTCACATTTACGAATATCGATAATATTGATATCACTCTCTTTAAAACCTGCCAAGTGCGAGTCGGGGAACTCGCGCACCGAGGGTTCTGTACCACCACACAATATATTAATACAGTTTTTTAGAGTTACGTGGTTATTATATAATCTAGAATTAAACATTTTAACGGGTTCTCACGGGTTAATATAGGGAACTCAAATTCACCAAAACGCGCGGTAAGAACGATTTAAAATGCGGTAGACCGACTCACACTAGGTCAGTTTTTAATATTTGTTGTTATGCTGTAGAGTTTGCACTATAATCACAGCAAGTTTTTCGATTTTATGTCCCCTTTTTTATTTAAAAGCGAGAAGAAGAAACCTTGATAAAAACTAGTTTCTTTTATTGGATACCCCTTTAATTTTAACTTTTCGTTTTTTTTTATTGTTGTCAACAAATCCAATACAATGATGATACATATTCTGTGAAAATTTCCACTGGCTATGTCGGTTCAGAAGATCCTATATCGGATACCTAGGTATCGGATCGGGTGATAGGTATCCATGATAATTTTATTTTACTTATACCAAGGGACTTAGCACCTACGCTCGACCGAATATTTCCTATACTAGTAGTTACCTTCTTACTTAGAATAGAATACCTTCAATGAAAAAAATGTTTTGATATATGGGTCCTTCTTAAGATACTGACACTTTTTTAAGGGGATGATCAGACCGTCAAACTTAACAACTTTCTGTATGGCACCAACATTGAAATCGCGGAGAAAATATCAGCTGTTAAGCTAAACAAAACTGCAAACCTACTCGAGCCAAATAGAGAAAGTTGTTCAGTTTGATGGTCATCCCTTTAAATAAGTGTCAGCATATTAAGTTGGACCCCATATGTAACCAAACTTAAGTGACTTCCAAACTGTTTGATTACAAATAGCAAAATATTTGGTTTACATTGCAAAATTGTAGGCTATTTATAACCAAACGTTGTTGTATGTACTACAAAATAGACAATGTATTATTGTATACATAACTTTAGCTTAAGAATTTATATTGTAATAGTTATTAAGTCGAGTTATGTTGTAGAGTTTCTGGCCGCATCTTCTCTACAGCGACAACACGTTCCGACGCGGTGGTAGCTTTAAAAAAAAGATTTGACGTTTGATAAGTGTGCTCCTATATTGAATAAATTATATTGACTTCGACTTTGAAAAAACAGTTTGGAAGTCACATCAGTTCGGTTATGTTTAACAAAACATTGTTTTCAGTGTTTTATTTATTATATACACTTCATATTTCTGTTTCTCAAAATATTTATTAGTAAAGTAGAGAGATAACCAATGACCATTTTCACCGTCAGTCATCTGAGATTTGGATTCGAGCAAATATAAATTTCTTCGAGCGTAAAAGCCGATTCGTGTCATTGGTTTCTTCGCTGCCTTCTAGACATTATGTATTTTCCTCGGAAGAAAAAACCAAATCATATATAGAGGTACTATTAGGTATTATTTGAGAAAGCACTTGAGGTCTATTTTGGAAGGCAATTTAAGATAAAATTGGTAGGTAAACACGACGTGCTGGAAGCGGTGAATTTTCGGTAAACTGTTAGGTAATTTTTGTCACGCTTGAGGGAGTCGAAGCATGAAACGCGTTGCTTGCGAGAAAATTTTAACACGTTGATTACGATCAATAGGTCCCTAGAGTTAATAAAGCGAATTAATAATAATAAATTAAATACTTCAGACTGCGCGGACGCAGCCTGAAATTTTGGGGAGTTACTAATAATAAAATATGACGAGTAAATTTGACTGTATTGCACACATTATAACATATGACGAGTAAATTTGACTTTATTGCACACATTATACAATCTTATTTACGCTTTTTTGAAAGGGTGTAACAAAACACCCTTTCCGTTCTAGAGAAGATGCGGCCAGAACCTCTACAAAACACATAATTTAAAAAGAACAAAATATACCTACTTACAAAGTACAATTTCCAAATACAATATTGAATTACATAGTGTAACATTGTTAAGATCAAATGTATGGGACACTAGATTTTTTTTTCGACGTTGTCTCCATAGTTAAAGGTGATCCTTTTGATGGTCTAAACTGAACCAAGGTTGTTTTACTACACCCTGTATAAGGTGTTTATTCGGCACGGTACACAACAGTCTGGCTTATCAAAAAAGGCCTCAAGTCCCAACGACGACGAAGGTATGGTTTTATTTCGTATTTTCCATATCTGAACCCAAGTGTACGGAATCACATTAAGCGGTAAGCGGATAAAGCCGGCAGCGCACGGCCGTGATTAGTGGAGATGAAAGCTGTTATGAGAGACGACGTGGGTTCGAGAGCTTTTTCGCTCGCTGACTCCGATATTGATAGCGTTAACACATTTTTCAAGTTTCCCTAGAATATTTTATTAGGGTTCCGTACCCAAAGGGTGAAAACGGGGTACTATTACTAAGCTAAGTCCGTCCGTCCGTCCTACCTATTTAGAGCTGCAACTTTTGAACCTTAATAGCTAGATCGTTGACTTTACAGAATATGCGTTATTACGGCGGATTTGTTAAAAAATAGTAAAAATTTCAAAAATTAAGGGGGTTCTCAACAAGAAACTAGATTTTATCAACGTTTTTTCTTCTCACTCTATCGTTACAACGGTAATACATATAAGCATCAAGCTCAGTGTGATTAAAGAGCAAACTCTATAGTATTACAACAAATAATAAAAACCGGCCAAGTATGAGTCGGTCTCGCGCTAATGGTTCCGGAGATTTTTTTTTTAAAGTTAATATGTTATGTTGTGGTGTGGTACGGAACCCTCGGTGCGCGAGTAGCCCGACTCGCACTTGGCCGGTTTTTTATTATGTCACATTAAACTACGGCCTATTGGTTAAGCTTGTATTTAAAAAAGCCGGAAGTAATATATCTACGAACAAGGAAATTGTATGTGATTACGTCTGTACAAATAGGTATTTTGTTTGTATAGGCAGCGTACCTAATAACTTCGGTTAGTCATGTTTGCGAGAAACAAACTTTCTTCTTATATGAATGACACAATACTTGGTCTTAATTAATATATTGGTCTCACGATTGGTTCTAGATAGGGAGCTATTGTGAATGTGAGCTAAGGACCTCGATTAGATAATCTCAATGAATAAACGGAGGTACCTAGATACTTTGTGACTTTGATTTGTGTGGATTTGTAACAACGATAAGTAATACCTACTTATGTTTTTAGATGTTGTGTCTCACAAACAATTTTATACTTTTTTAAATTACCACCTTGGACTTACTTACTAAATTTTAAGGATGTATTCAGACAATGAAACTAAACAACTTTTCCTATGGAACATGGGTCGAAAACGAGAAATAATTGTGGACCTCTCATAGAAAATCGATCGGCTGATCCGCACTTTTGAATGGGAGGTCCGCAAAATTTTATAGTTTTTCTACCCATTCTCCTTAGGAAAAGTTATTTAACGGTTTAAGTTAAATAATTCAAACCTTTAGAAATATTATTGATTGCACGAATTAAAACTATTTAAAACTAATAACTTCCCAACCCTACTCGTAACTAACTACTTTCTAATTCAAATTAATTAGAATAGTTTATTTATATTTTTTAAACAAACAACAAGCAAGCAAGTATTTAAAGTGCTAGCTTTGTTCGAAATCTAGTAATAAGCAACGTAAATCATTTTAAATTATGAAGCCTTTGGTTGAGTAACACGAGATTTTCCACGAGCGAGTTTGGTAAACTTACCATAATTTTGTACAAGAACTCGTAGGAAAGTAGAGATGCTTGCTATTTTAGTACTTTTCTATCAGCATTGTTTTGGGGAGTATTTAAATAAAAAAACTAATCTAATGATAGGTTAAGGTGCTTTAACACAACGCCCAGAATGAATCATTATGACCATTTTTAAAATACCCACAGTACCACCAGAGGAATTATGGCCGATACGACGAAGTACGACTGCTATAGGTTGATCCGAATAGTCAAAATTTTAAAATAAAAGAAAAATGAATCATCATGTAATTTCGAAAATACCCACCGGACCACCAGAGGTATTATGGTCGATACAACGACGTAACAAAGTACGTCTTCTATAGGGTCATCCGATCAGTCAGAATATTAGAATCGTTTCCTTGTGCTAGGAATTTTTGAGTTTCACAAGTTTCATACTTAATAATTAAAATGTAGAGCGTTTGCCACTTGCCATAATGTTTTCAAAAACTAAGAAGGTATAATTGATTTGTCTAAATAAAAGTTGTAACACCTACCTTCTCGCCTAGTAAATGTGAAGTTCCTGTAAGGGAAGCTGATGAGGTCGAACTGGGAGAGGGTCATGCCCGGCACGAAGTTCACACTTTGCGAGTTCTGCCACTGATACACCAGCTGCTGATTCGAATATGCATCTAATAATACATATAATTAGTTGTTAGTAAAGATGCATTTCACGTACACACGGCGACACATCGAGCTATACAAAACCAGCATAAGCTGGCCGGCCAGCTTATTTTGGTTTTGTTATAGCTTGATGTGTCGCCGTGTGTACATTATCATTTTGCCTATTCATTTAAGTTCAAGCTTCAGAACCGTTCTGATTTTGTAGGTGAATACTTATCCGCGGCGAACGAGCCGAAGGAAGCAAAAGAATCGAATTTTAGAATTCTTTGTATGAAATTCTATGTCACCTACACACTTATCCGCGGCGAATCGGACGAATCGTCCGAAGAATTAAAAGTTAGTTCGTTTCGTTCGCCTTCTTCGGCTCCTTTGCCGCAGATAGATATGCGTTCACCCTCAGGCGGTAATCTCGGGAACTATATTGGGACGTTCTAACTATTGTCACGCTTGATCAAGTAGCAAAATGTGCTCACTTCTAAGGGAAAGCGTACCTATATCTAAACTAAATGTTGATCCCGACAAAACTGTATAGGTACACCGCGTTGTTTCTGATTTCGGTTAACTTTCAGGAAACATTCCTTAGGCAAAAAAGTTAGTCTTCAACACTACGGTACATGCTAACAACTGTACAGTTGTAGAGGTATTTTAGATTGTTTAAAATGGGTAGACTCTTTCGCCTATTGTGAAAGGTTCTTAATTAATTTAAAAAAACGAATTTATGGAGGTTTAAAACTGTGCAATCATTGATTTATGACAAAACGCCTGAAATAAAAAAAATACATGTGTGCAGTGTCTACACGCACTAGAAGAGAAACCGTCAGAAACTATTTATTGTCGCTTTTTCGTTTCATCGATTTTCAAATAACAACGGTCTAAAGAAGTTTTCACTTCAAAAATTAAGGGTTTAGAGAAGACGTATCTGCTGTAGTATGTTTCTCTGAATATTGTATGAGTAGTGTCCCGAAGTTAGCAGAATTAAAAACAGCACGATCATTACCTACCTATAGTTGTGAATGCATTATTTTCTGTAACGAATACTTACAGCTGCCAAGTATCAGAGGACAAGACTGACGATCCATAGGGAAATTTCGAAGTTCCATCGGACATTTCGCTTTTATTGTCAATCTGAAATCAGAACAAAAATCTTGTAACTTCAGCGCAAGTAGAACCAGAAAAGGCATTCCTACGTTTGTGAAACAAATCTTTATTTCAAACTGGGTGTGGCGCGGCATGCCTTGTAATGCTTCTTTTTTCCCGACACATACTTGGCCGTTTTTTCTTTCCCTAAAGACCTTCTTCGGCCTATTAAGAACAATTTATACAATTTTGCTACACTGTCCATGAGCTTACCAACGAACTCCATTTTGTGTATTAAAAAAAAGAATTAACTGGAAGTCTTTTAATATTTTACCATAAAATAGATATCAATGTCCTATTTACATTGTGATCTGTCTATACAGATAGGATATAGGATTAGTCAAATGGCTGCGTAAAGGCCGTTCTGTTTGATGCATTCATGGAAGCATTGATCGAAATCCGATTAAATCGTTTGAGCGAGAACTCGAGTTAGATATCTAGTAAGAATTGTTACGATTTTCCTGACGCATCGCATGTATTCGAAAGAATTGATGTTAAAGGTCGATCCAATAGGTGAGGTGAGCTGATTTTAAATCGTTAAAAATATGTGGCCTACTTACTTACTTATAAATTGTTGTAAACGGATCTAATTTATAATAAAGCTATGATACTTATTTATTTTATTTTCCTTTAAATTTGACTAAAACATTGCTACCTGGTTGAAATCTTATAGGTACCTAAAATTGTTTTATTATACCAGCATTCTTGAATTTTTAATACGAAGAAAACAGTCAATTAAATATTCATTAATAAAGCAGAATTTTGATACTTTAGATGAAATCAATTTTTCTTCGACTGAAATGTGTTATTAGGAATTCATGGCAATTTACCTCCAATGAATAACTTAGCCGGTGTAATTCGAGCAGACATTATTCACGTCTCCAATTAAAATGAAGAGTACCTATTTCTTTGTTTAGCCACTAAACCGATTAACTTTTTAAGCGTTTTCTGTAATTGTTAATCGTTTCTTAGAAGAGTAAAATAAAATAAATGAAACCATTATGTTAATTAAGGCCACATTCGTATCTTATGTGAAGGCCTATGCCATAAGAATAATATTCTATGCCTACGCCCAGCAGAGGACGACATCATGATTAAATTAGTAATTATATTATTATAGTACTCTGTGGTATTATATCAATTAAGGGGGCACCGAGGTGACTATACAACATTTTTGGCACCGAGCCTTCAGTGCTGTCCTCTCGTATTTTTTTTATTTCTTAGCAATCTACAACATTTAAAAAAAAAAGTATGTCACATTGTAGTCCAGGCATGTCAAACTCAAAGTCATTGGTGGGCCAAATGTGTAATGATAATCAGTGGGCCGCAAAGAACAAAGAAATTTAAATAGTAGGCAAATAATGTTACGATTTCTTCCCAGTAATTTGTCTTTAACTATGTTGTTTATTTTGGGTTTGGCGGGTAATTATATCTACAAAAATCCACTTCCAAACTAAATCATGTCTGGATATAGCTTGGTAGCTAGAACTGAAATTAAGGTAATTAAGGTAAGGAAAAAGTAAGGTAGGGTGAAATGAAAAGAGGTTTGCTTGGCGCCATTGATCTTGCTGTGTTTCGTCGTATTAGAAATTCGTAAAAAATTTGTTTTAGTGATATTTGTGACATAATTTCGTGCGGATTGTGTACCAAACAGTTGCGTAAAGCGACCGACGTAACAGGAATCTCAAATAAATACGATAACAGAACATAAGTTTTGGTTCAAGTTACATGGTCATTTTGGCGGCAACGCGCGAGCTTACGAAATCGACCACAGATCCATCGTCATCTATCATCCCATTATCAAAATAAAGAATATAAAGAAAAAAAATAACGAATGGCTCAAAAGGACTAGTATCCAGAGCCATTAAAGACATTTAAAAAAATTGAAAACCAACCATGACTAAAATGTGACGTCCTTTTTTAAATGTTGTATAATTGTTTAGAAATTTAATGAAATTAACTTACCGCATTGAGTACAAAATATCACCATGCTGACTGATTCGAAGCAATTTATTTGGAACTGTAATTGTATGGACATATGAATGTTTTCCGTTGTAGAAGTACGTGTCTGGTCTCCAGATCCTCTCCAGCATTTTAATTGAGAGGGACAGAGACCTGATGGGCCCGAGGAAAGAGAGGCGAGTGTCACGCCAGTATTGTCTGAAGTAACAGTCCATGGAATAGTCCTAAAATATAACATGTTGATTTGTTTTAAAATTATGGATAATATTTTTAAAGAGAAAGGAAATTTCTGCAAGAAAAAATAAAACTTAAGGGGATATAATTCGGAGCGCGCTCCATACAAACGTACTATGGTGATATTTTCAATACTAACCAATTAAAGTCAATGAAATTTTGCTGAAACAATCTTGAAACAAATAACTATGCTTGTATATAGTCAGTTTTTCGATAACATGTATAGTTTTAAAGTTACAGTGCTTCAAAGATATCCATACAAATCTTAAATTAATCCTAGCATTGAAACTGTACATTTTAACGAAAATCAGACTCCATACAAGCATATATATATGTTTCAAGATTATTTCAGCAAAATTTCATTGACTTTAATTGGTTAGTATTGAAAATATCACCATAGTACGTTTGTATGGAGCGCGCTCCGAATTATATCCTCTTAACTGGTAGGTATAATGAAAAATGTTAAGTATTAGATTCACTTCGCAGTTTTCATTCTGTAAAGTTTTATTTTTTCCGTTACATGAATGTGTGTTTGTGTAATATTTTGCTTGTTTTGATATTGTGTGCTTTTTTATGATTTTTGTTGTTGTTTTTTAAACTGTTCAATTTTTTTTTTATGATTTTCGTGGCAATAAATTGATTTGATTTATAAGTAAGTACTTGCAAAAAAATCGTTCTTTTTTCAGATTAATTCTATCAATCACTTGTGTTAGTAATAGGTAATTGGATAAAATAAATGCTTGCCATATCCAGCTCTGACACAGGTCCCATGCTTCTGATAAGTATATTTGTTTGTACAACTGTGGGGTATCCTGAAACAAAAATGTTTATTACATTTACTGCCACTAATTATATTTCTTAAGGGGATATAAGGCTGGTTATATTTTCAATACTAACCAATTAAAATCAATGAAACTCTTTATTAACAATCTAGAAACTAATCTCCATGCTTGTACACACGGCGACACATTAAGCTACGCAAAACCAACATAAGCTGGCCGCGCCACGTTATACATTACTCTATCTACGCGCGGCCAGCTTATTTTGGTATTACGTAGCTTGATGTGTCGCCATATGTACGTTGTCAGATTTTCGTTAAAATATACAGTTTCAATGCTAGGATTAATTTTTTTTCTAATCTTTGGGGCACTGTAACATTCATGGGGCATGGGGCATTTTAACGAAAATCTGTCAACATAGAAGCATAGAAAAGTTTCTAGATTGTTTCTGAAAAATGTCATTAGATTTTATTGGTTGGTATTAAAAATATAACCAGGAGTGCGATTTTGAATTACTATGGAGACATGCATCTTTCTACTGCTGATTTCACTTTCAAAAATCGCACTCCTGAAGTATGATTATTTTAAAGTCAAATCAGCAGTAGAAAGATGCATATCCCCATAGTAATATTAACATTTTCAACTGCTGAGTTCAAAGTATGAGTTTCAAAAATCGGACTCCTGACTTCGTTTGAATTATATCCTCTTAATATTTTTTCTATAAATAAGCGGAATTCATGATAATTAATAATAACTTACAAGTTATTTAATTACCTAATATCAAGGTATTTAGTAACTAAAGATGGTTAAAAAAATTCACCCACCTTTCCCATGTGTGGGCAACTGAGAGTTCTCATAATTCTTCAACAGATTCTCCAGAACCGACGTAATATTTTTAGAAACAGCGTCATTAATACTTCTCTTATAATTCTTCTTCCACAGACTTTTAGCTGCAACCTCGTCATATGTGGAATTAATATCATTTGACAGTAGCAATTCATCAGATCTCCCGTCTCTCTCGTCCCAGAAGTCTTGGTCTTGAATTTTGTCGGCATGTGTATTTTGTGAAACATTTTTAGCTGCCGACAGAATGTTTTGAGTGTGTTGCGCTGTAGAGCCGTCGTGTGGCTTCAAGGATGTCAGCGTTATTGGAAATGTTCCATTTTTAGTCGTCAAGTAGATTGCTCCTTTTGCTTCGCCTTGCGTAGAGCTACAATAGGTAGAAATATGTCGTTAAACTGTTGTAAACTGTTTTTGTTGCACTATTATACTATAAAAGAAAACTATCTTTAATCCGTGACTTCGTCCGCGCGGAAAATTTTTACACTGGGTGTTGAGATTTTCGTAAATCTATGTAGGTACCTTAAGAGGATATAATTCGAAGCGCGCTCTATACAAACGTACTATGGTGATATTTTCAATACTAACCAATTAAACTCAATGAAATTTTTCAGAATCAATCTAAAAACAAATTTCTATGCATAAGTCAGATTTTCGTTAAAATGTTTAGTTTTAAAGTTACAGTGCCTCAAAGATTTCCATACAAATCTTAAATTAATCCTAGCATTGAAACTGTATATTTTAACGAAAATCGGACTCCATACAAGCATAGATATTTGTTTCAAAATTGTTTCAGCAAAATTTCATTGACTTTAATTGGTTAGTATTGAAAAGATCACCATAGTACGTTTACGAATTATACGAATTATATCCCCTTAATACAATAATTTTTATCTAGGTAACTACTCGTTCATCTTAACTAATATGAAACTGTAACAGAAGTGTGTCTGTACATGAGATATTTACAAAAAAAGATGACGATTGGGTTTTTAGGTGTCCCTTCTTCTAGTGGACAGCAAGCCCAGGTGTTTCAGACTGCCTTACGGCCTCTGACGCGGTTTTTATGTAACGTCTCCTACCACGAGAGATAGTAGCTGGGACCAACGGCTTAACGTGCCATCCGAAGCACGGAATCATCTTAGGTGTCCCTGACTCCAAATCAATCTTTTTTAGAAGTGTTTGTCTGTTTGTGTGTTTGTTTGTGCGCGCATCACGCGAAAACTACTGAACCGATTTTGATGAAACTTTTTTAATTTGATAACTTAAAATATTGTATATAATTTGTGCGGGTAAACTCCAGTAATATTAATGAATATGTTCGATACAATAATTTTTTCTAAGCCTCAAATTGGCTATTATATTATATATTATAACACTTTATTGTATACAAAGACATAATAATATTTCCCTTTTCTTTGTGTGGAACTTAACTAACTTGTGAGGATTAACTTTGATAAGATTGACAGTTATATATACTATACATATATTATAGTTATTTACGTTCCCACAATAAAAAAAATACATTTGTTTGTCCCACGTTAACGATTTTTTTTATAAATTTAACAAAATACATGAATAATAATAATAAATATGAATTTAAGAAGTACGACTTATTGTTGTTGTTGACTCTGTGCATAAAAGTTGTGCGTTAGTTTACAATTTCTTCTATAATAATTGCATGAAAATTGTACCAGTCCGTGGCGCATAGTGTATTAGAGTACCATTCAAGATCAGATATTCTCTGACATCGGATCCGATTTCTTTTAGCTTATGTAAATAAAAAGGGTTCCTAATGGCACTATCATTATTCCTGAGGACGTTCTATCTGGTCTTTGATGTATCCGTACAAACATATTTTATTTATTTCAAGATCAGCAGCGATTTGTACGTGGAACAACTTGGTCGATAGATTGTGCAGCAAAGCCGGTCAGACTCGCTCACCTTCTACTACATCTTACAACATGTTCTATTTCGACGATGTTGTATGATGTAGTGTTGTCAATTTAGGGTATTTTACCCTAGATTGTAGAGGGTAATTTTTAGGGTAAGAAATTAATTATGCATGCATATGCTTACGACTATATTCCCCGAGGGCAGTCAGAGATATTCTGAAAATCCACGTTTCGATAGTAGTACCGAAACTCGTACTCGTTCCGAGTAGTAAGAAATTATTTAGGGTATTTTTTGGGGTAGTAATTTTACTTAGGGTATTTTTGTGGGTAAACTCACGGACGACCGTACTCCCCTTTAGGGTAGTCGGAATCCTTGTTAGAACTTTACAACTATCAAAGATCTTAGTAGCATGGTTCATTTTCACCTTGATGGTACTTTATACCATGCCGTGTCATGTGGTGACTGTGACCACCATTACGCCCACAAAAATCCCTTAGTACAAATGTGAAAAAGAAATTAATTATAGGAATACATACAAAAAATCAGACAAAGAAGGATTGTGACCGAAGTTATTTGCTGTTTAGTAAATAGTAATGGTTTAAAAATGATTTCTTATATTTGTATACTGAAAGATTTTAGGGAAATTTTTGAAAATTCTGCAAAATCTAAGGTAAACTGAGACCAAGCCTAGGGTAAAGTTAAAATAAGACTTGGCAACACTGGATGTAGTAAAGTACCTATGCTCGACATAAACTCTACATGCACAAATATGTACTCTACACGCGCGCGACGCGCCTTCGCTGCATAGAAAATAACCTGTTCCCGCGCTTGACGCGACTTGTAGTATGGGAAAAAGCCGAGTCGCGCGCAAGTAGAGAAATCATGCTAGACGTGCAGGGGGCTATTGTGATGTTTCCGATTATATCGTTTACAAGTTCAATAACGTATTATGACTATAGGTACTAGGCAATTTTTTAAATAATGTTTTGTTTCTGTCATCGTCAAACTTATTCAATGTCTGAAATTAATCTCACTTCTTACTAATATTATAAATGTTAAAGTTTGTGACGATGTTTGGATGTTTATTAGGTTGTAAACATATATGTTTGTGGCGCAATCACGCATAAACGGCTGAACGGATTTGGATGAAATTTGGCACGCAGAAAGAATATGTTCTGGATTACCACATAGGAAACTTTTTAAGGTTCACGCAGACGGATCCGCGGGCAATAGCTAGTTAATTAATATTAAGAAGCAGGATCGCCAAGAACTGCTTAAAAAACACACAACACATTGATTTGATACCGATTGAATCGGGTAATTACACTTACACAATATTATAAGTTACAAGTTATAAAATAAAATCACAACCTTTTGATTTAATGTTAGACATTTATGAAAGTGCCGGCGTCGAAGCGTCTTAGCACGTGCAACACTCATCTGACGAAATCAGAACACCTTGTATGTGACGGTTGGAGGAAGGTGTTTCATTTCCTATACCGTTCCAATTCGAAGCCGACACGACATCAAACCGAATTTGATACAGGAAAATGTTTGCAATGGTCTGACGAATCAAATAAAATCAACAGTTTAACTGAAATAGGACATTGTATTTGTTACGTGTATGTGTATGAAAACAAATTTTTTTTTACGAAATACTGACAGAGATCACAGAATAAATACTAGCCAAGATAGAGTTGGAACAAAAAGTTTAAATTAAGATACACCGAAATAGAGAAAATGACGCAACTAATATCTATAGAAATTATAATTAGATTTTTGTGCTTAAACTAAATATTGTTAAGTTTTTGTTTAATACCCAATGATATTATGACGGTAATATATTGCAAGGGTCGGATAGATGTAGTCCTAAAAAAATAGTGTTTTTAACGTAAAGGGGAACATTATGTATTACCACGTTTTTGTCCCCTATTTAGTAAAAAGTCATCCCCGGAAAATTATTACAGAAATAAACATATTTAGAAGATATAATAATCTAGAGTTTTGCTGTCATATAAACAAATAATAAATAAACTTTGGTTTCTCAAGGTTCTGCCTCACAAAATTTCCTGTTTGCTTTATTTGGATATCGATTTCAGAATAGACAGGGGACGCTAATTTTGTAAAATCGCGAACGCTAGGTAAGCCACTCTCCGTTTGTTAAGTAATATGCCTAGATAGATCTAGGCATGTTACTTAACGCGACGGTCCACAGTCGGAGCTACGAACACGTCGATAAAAATATCACCTAACTCTCGGTGATAAACCGTGTCGCTATACATGCACACAGAGCTTAACAGCACAGAACCTAAGAAAGTTGGCCACTTTTGTTTTATACCCTAGAAGCATGAGGCTCAATCTAGACATATACTTTATCTAAGCAATCTCTATATAAAAATCGTCAAACTCAAACCCCCTTGGAGTCAAGACGGGTGAATATCTAAACAATGATCCTCTGGATCTATCTAACCATATTCGGATTGCCGATTGGAGATTCATATGAATATAATTCTAATTGCGATGTGACGTGGTCTGATTGGGTCCCTGTATGAACGGTCTTGATTGCTGTTAGTCGGGCCTTCTGTAGCTGAGAACTCAATCTATTTCTGTTCAGTTCACTTCTGTCTGTTGTAATTAGTTTTGCGGATATTATGTCTTTTATGGACACATTTTTGACCTACTTATCGAAGAGATAAAACAATCTTCAGGGTGTAAACTTAAATACGTAACATACTTAAGTAGGTGCTTCAGACCCTTAAACTGAACAACTCTCAATATTGTTGAAATCGTAATAATAAAAACGAGCTGTTCCATAGAATACGTCAGTAGTGGTAACTCAACTCTTTGAAACAGTTGATTTTTATTCGCGAGTTCGTAGTTGGCCCCATAGTGAAAGTCTACGTTTAAAGTACTTGGTACTAGTATTTATATATTCTGCGACTAAAGTAATCTCCTATGGATGTCTTTTTCAAACTACCCACTCGATCTACCCTAATATAGTCCCAAAGTTTAGCCGGGCAATAATATTTTATTAGAACCCGCTGGGACTATTAAATAATCTGTGCCACTGGTCAATAATGTGATAAGAATTTGGAACCGCTTCCACAGACTATTTATTAGTTACTACCTTAGAGATGCCTTAGAGAATTCTCTAAGGTTACTACGCCCGTCCAGAACTCAAAATGCGTATGAAAACGTAGTACTTCCTATCTCTATGGTAAAAACATATCATAGAGACCTCGTTCCACTCTGGATTCTAAGGAGTTAATAAATCTAGACTCCCTCGCTCCACTCGTGAGTTAACCCTAGAATCCTTCGTTACGCTCGGGATTATGCACGTGAAGAAAGACACAGATTTATCCCCTTGGTGCATAATCTACTATAATGTTTGTGTGTGTAGTAATACATATAAAACGAACAGTTGAGGAAAGAACGAGTCGAAACAACGGGACGTATGCCCCTGACAATGTTCATAGGTGGTTCATACATAAAGTAGAGACATCGTTAACCAAGCATCCTGTTTATTTTATCAATCCCTCCCGAGGTTCAATCAACAGTATTGTCAAATCTCAGACGATTAACGCTGATCATCAAATGGCTGCTTCATGTCGAATTTACCTGTTTGATTGATGGACTAAGTCATAAAGACATCGATCTAAACAATCTCTTATCGATATTAATTTCCTGCGAATGGTACGGATTTTTAAATCACCAATTTAGGGAAACATTTAAAGGGAGTTCCATTTGTGCTTTAGACCTGTCTAATGTGACAGACATTAGATTGCGAATCCGTCTAAAGCAGCGCTTTCTGCTTATGGCACGGCACTGGAGAATATTAGAGCCAGCAGATTACTAATTTGTCGAGATAATAGCTGTTTTCACGGCACACTGTTCCTCGCAGTAGCTCTGAAGATTCCTCTTCATTATGAAAGAATTAAATTAAATTTAACGTACTTAAGAACAACCGTTGAAGCGTAGACGGATGGTTTCCTAGAGAGAGGAAAAGGTCGTGCACTTAATGCAATGAATTTAAACTTAGTGAGAGTCCAGTCATGACGGTTAGTGTAACTTCAAGTTAGGACGACAGTCATGGCGATCTGTGAGAGACAAAATAGAGAAATACGAGAAAAACTATCATTACCTGACCCACTGTCGCGGCAGAAGAGAAAGTTTCGAGATACAACTTTATCTATTTGTTACTCACTCCTTGTTCGAGTGAAGTTCTTATTTTCTTTACGACCTGACTGACTAGATGCTCGCGTAATAATAATCAACTATATTCTACCGACTACCTACTTACGTAATCATATTAAACGGGATTCTATCTAGTGTAGCCGCCTAGTAACAAATATTTAATCGGAGATTTTAGTACCTATAATCTTATTTATTAATTGTATTTTTTATGAAGCAGTACTCTCAACTATAGATTGCATTACTTTGTACACATGACGCTGAATTTCATAATATAGGAAATACGCAAATATATTTTTGGACTTTCCATACTAAATTCAATCAGCTGATCGAACGTTTGTATAAAGTCTAATTTTTTTGCGAATTTTCCTTATTTTCCTTTGAGAAAGTTGTTCAGTATTATAATTACAATCACCCATTAAAGTAATGCAACATCCTGTATGTATCAACAGAAATAAATAGTAATTCTTTATTAGCAGCGGTGCTGTGGCGTCGATACATTTACGATAACTATTAATTAGACCAAAGTGTCGGTAATGTGATGAAATCCTTCCCAATTCTTTACTGAACCGTATTGTAGCGTTCGATCGATCGCTAATTGTGTAGAACTATGATTTATTTCTCGCCATTTCATTTGTGTACCTCTGTTAAGCAAAGAATCTTTATATTGCTTAGTTTTCGTCCTTTTGTCCGCTATTTCGAAGTGATATAATCTGTGTGAAAACATCTAAGATATTTATAGGTAGGTTTTGTGATTATTATTTATTTATTTTAAATCTGTGAGCATATTCATCTCACCAAATATCCATGTATAAAGGTATTTTGAAAAAGGGACATTTTGAGAAAGGGACGTTTTGAGAAAAAAGACGTCTTGAGAAAGGGACGTTTTGCGAACGGGGGACACTTTGAGAAAGGGGCATTCTGCGTCGAAGCCAATAGGTACGTTTGTTAATACTTACGTTTTAATTCAAAATTTACTGCCACTCAAAAACGACGTAGGATCGTAAGAAATCCCTTAACAAGATATAAATCATATTTAAAGTAACGAAGATGTTTCAGTGACCTTCAATAATTTATTTTCTCTTTGTGGCTTCGACAAAAGCCGTGATTGTGAGGCTCCATCGGCTGCGGTGAGGGCCCTCGTCACAAGCACCCTCCACCAGCTACAAAATGTGCCAAATTGTCTACTCTGGACTCGATCGCACTTCTGATATTGCAGCGTTCGCATCGCACTCCTTCGTTGTAATCATTTTACTTTAAATTAAACTTCATATTTAAGTTTAAGTAATTTGATTGTATTACATTAGCATTTTTATACAGATATTAGTCATAAAAACAATGTATCTTCATATTTCATAGGTATTTTCATCTCACAGGTAGCGTAAACTTTACAGACCCGTCACCTTTTTTTGCTTTTAAAAACGCTTGTTTTAAAAGTGACGGGCTCCATTGTTAACCAAAGTTTGCATAGTCCGCTTGGTGAAGAGTTTTAATTTTCTTGAGCCAACATTATCACATAGCAAATTAAATTTATCTTATACCTAAACCATCCTCATTAATGATCAGTAGGGTTATTTATCTACTATAATTAGTGTTGAACCCCACAGTTCGTTTCTTTACCATATTATCACAGTCAGGTTTTTCTTCTGCCTTTATGAGACAATTTCAGATGGCATATTTTTTTTTTCTCTTGCATAATTAATCTGAACATTTTATGAATGCTGTTCTAACTCATGTGTTACATTGCATCTCAATGACATAAATAATTCGAACAAAAACACATAAATATTGCTGATTAGGAATGCGATATTGATGAATTGGGTCGTGAGACAGTCAGATGAGAAATTTCTATGGTTGAAGAGTAAATAGAGGTTACCTATCAGCACCACGGCGCTTGGAATTGGAGCTTGGACACCCACAGCATATCTCAGGGCGTAGCCAATAAACATTAATGCCTTGCCGACATCTGAAGAGTTACGAGGCTTGTACGCTAGCCACCATTTGTTTAAGTTTTTCTTAGCCTCATTATAACATTCACTGGCTTTAGAACAACTTGAGCATTTACTATGAAACATTTAGTAGTCCTATAGAAACCTCTCATTCCAGGGTCCAATGAATTTATTTTCACCTCATTGAACTTGAACTTGAACAGACATGGTTTCAAGTGGACGTTTTTAACAATATGTTCAGTTTAGAATATTTATTTATTTATTTATTTATTTATTTATTTATTAGGTGCAGTAACAGGCAACAGATTACAACAATAAAAAAATTACAGTATAAGTGAACAGACAGTACTTAATCTGAAGCCCAATTAAAACTGTACACAGCTTACTTAATGCTTCATATATCCATAAACAGTTTAAAAAGGATTACACTTATATGAGTATGATATTAACAGACAGCCAAAAATACAAATAGATAACTAAAATTTTTTTTTTTTTTTACACATTTAGACAACACATCAAGGCGCAAGGTACACATCAAACGAAGAGAATACAAATTTTCATCACAAAGAAAGACAAACAGATAAACACATTAGACACACTAAATCATATCCAAACATCGGTGCATAGATTTTTTAAATGAAATAGAGCTATCGCAGAATATGTCCAGGCGATCGCAAACCTTATTATACGACCTACTCATTCTCAATCACGTTGCTCTATCTCGTTTATCGCTAAAAAATCGAATCGTAATGCCATGGCAAAGTCGTAGAAAAATACGAGGATGTTGCTGATAAGAAATATGAGATTGATGATTTGGACGCTGGGCTTCCCGGACGAGAGGGTGCGGGGATCTGAGAGCACACAGAGGTGGCCGATGAGCACGACGCCACTCGGCACCGGGGGCTCTACCCCCTCGAACTGTTCCAGTATGTACCCAAGGGCCATCAGTGCGTGACCCGCGTACGGCAAATACACCTCCAGTAGTGTTCTGCAATCCACCATTTGTTTGTTTCATCCACATTTTGATAAGTTATTGTCTTGCGTTTGCATCAGATCTTGTTCAGCAAGATTATGAGAGTATCGAGTCATACTTGGTAGTTAATCTTTTAATTGAGTTACTGAAATTTAAACAGAGACGCGACGTGACTTGAAAAAATATTGCTATAAGTTTTTAGTCTTCGAGGAAGTTACACATTCCAATAAGGGCTTACTTCTGCACATAACTTGCGAACATAAACTTTCATTGTTGTTGGCTTTCAGAGACCCTAAAAGGGATTCTATCAGAACATATTGTGCTTCCGGTGTTTCATAGAGCGGCCTTCTGATTCAAAGGATTCTCGCATTTCTGTTACTTTACTATTGTTTACAGAATTCCTTTATATATTTTATCCATATTATTTCCCTTCAATCGTGTTTGGGTCAATTTTAGGCTCAGCGATTTATTTTAGACACATTATTTTTTCAAATGTTTATTTTGCGGGTTATTGAAGTTGATATCTTGATTGATAACTATAGAAAAAAATATTATCGACTTAAAGCATTTTGACGGCTATTGCTGTCATAGACCCAAGAAGATTAAATGTTGAATAGATCCAAGAAGCTTGAAATACCTACAGAGGTGGATATTGCATTACAAACAATTTTTGAAGCCTAAATCTATGTTGATAAGATTTAGAATGATAAAGGATACCAAACCTCCTTACAAGCAATGAAACACGAAAATTGGCCATTGCCGTCGGTAATGTTCAACCTTTTTTCATACGTCGATGTTTCAAACCTGTTTCTGTGAAGAGATTGTATACAGGGTTACAGGTTAAGTCGACCTAAATCCTTTAAGAGGTGATAGTTTCCATCATTCCTGACTGATTTGACTATCGAACCCCATACCCTAAACTTAACCGTTCTCAAGTTATGGGACTTTGAAGTTTTTTTTTAAAAAATCCAGATTTTTTTGTCTAATGTCCCCTTTTTTTGTGTTTTGTACATCTAATGTTTTTGTTTTTGTATTTTTTGTGTAGCAGATTAGCTGCTTCATTATTTTAAACACAAAAACTGCAAGTAACTGTACCAACTGAGTCGTATTAGACGATTGATAGTTAAAAAAAGAAATTAATTTGTGAAGAGTTTTTTTTTTCTTTCTTTTGTATTTAAAAAAAAATCTATGACAGTTGTGCTGCAGATGTGCTTAAAAATATCTACGGTTCTTCAGCTTTCCGATAAGGTATAATACAATAGGGTATTATTGGAATTTTATAACAAAAACATCGATGATATGCTACCAGGTAGTAGTAAAAAATAACGATATTTAAGCGTCAAATTTAACTTTACTCAGAAAACAAAATAAAACAATCCAAATAGGTAACGAATGAGGTTTATTAATCATTTTTACAATACATGTTCCACATGTCCGCCCCTATTTCGCACACATACACGCATTCTGTGCCTTAAGCCACTTTTCACTACCCCAGTTGTGAGTCCTCTTCTTATTTCGTTAGCAGCATC
Organism: Agonopterix alstromeriana; assembly: GCA_963924505.1. Classification (NCBI taxonomy): domain Eukaryota; kingdom Metazoa; phylum Arthropoda; class Insecta; order Lepidoptera; family Depressariidae; genus Agonopterix; species Agonopterix alstromeriana. The sequence goes on from OZ004667.1 coordinate 12,405,873, forward strand.
AATTATTTTCTGCCTCAAAACATCAACAGATGTTATTGGGTTAGGTTCATCGTAAACCAAACTTTTCATGTGCCCCCACACATAAAAATCCATTGGTGTCAAATCTGGACTTCTAGCTGGCCACGGTGTAGGCCCACCTCTCCCGATCCACTTATTTGGGTAATTAGTGTCTAGCCACTCTCTGACACTCCTTCTAAAGTGCGCGGGGCACCCGTCGTGCTGAAACCACATGTTTCGAATGAGGTTTAATGGTATGTCGTCGAGCAAATCGGGTAAATCTTGCCTTAAAAAATTTTCATAGGTCTCTCCATCCAAATTTGGAGGAAGAAAGTAAGGCCCAACCAGATGGTTTGAAATTATTCCCATCCATACGTTAAGGCTGAAACGTCTCTGTGACCCCTTTACCCTTTTCTTATTAGGATTTCTTCCTGCTTTCGGAGCCCAATGATGGGCGTTATGATAATTGGTTATCCCATCTTGATCAAATTTGGACTCGTCAGTCCACAAGATGCTTCGAAAAAACGAAGGATCTTCCAAATCTGCATTCAACATAAACCTGCAGAAATCCAGCCTCCTCACAGGATCTCCTTCTTCGATAACATGCACTGGCGTGTAGTGGTAGGGGTAGAGACCGGCAGTATGCACAGTAAACCACACTTTCCATTGTGAGATTCCAAGTTCTCGGGCAACAACGTTGGTTGACGTAGTCGGATCCAGTCGAAATCGTCGAACAATCTCATTATCTTCCTCTTCATCATCATCATTAATACGTGGTCTACCCAGGTCTGTTCGTCGCCTCGAAACAGAGCCAGTCTCTCTAATTCGTCGGTAAACTCCGTCGAAGACACTAATATCCGGAATTCGGCGGTCAGGAAAACGTGCTATGTATTCTTGACGAGCTTGTAAGGATACACAGTTGCAGTACCCATAACAAATCAAAATATCAGCATATTCTTCGTTCGTAAAGGTCGCCATCTTCAACAGTTCCAAATCAGAAGCACAAATCAAGGTCCAGTTAACAAGCACAGTCACGAATAGGAGGAAACAGTCCAGAAAAACAAGCTAAGTCGAGTAAAAAACGAAGAGCACCAAGTATCGCATCTACCACGGACGAATGGCGTAAGCAGACTAACCATAACCAAACACAATAACAACAAAATGGCGTTTGAAATAACTTGTCTCTCTTGCACCCGTTTACATTGTATGATATCCCGCTCGCACGTGACGCGCTACCCATTGTACCCATTGCAAGACAATGGGCGTTGCGAGCAACTTTACGAAATACCGTTATTTTTGTTATTACCTGGGAGTCTTTCATCGATGTTTTTTCCGAGAATCCTGATAACACCCTAGCAAATTATACCTTATCGGAAAGCTGAAGAACCGTAGATATTTTTAAACACATCTGCAGCACAACTGTCTTAGACTTTTTTTAAAATACAAAAGAAAGAAAAATAAACTTTTCACAAATTTATTTCTTTTTTTAACAATCAATCGTCTATTACGACTCAGTTGGTACAGTTACTTGCAGTTTTTGTGTTTAAAATAATGAAGCAGCTAATCTGCTACACAAAAAATACAAAAACAAAAACATTAGATGTACAAAACACAAAAAAAGGGGACATTAGACAAAAAAATCTGGATTTTTTTAAAAAAAACTTCAAAGTCCCATAACTTGAGAACGGTTAAGTTTAGGGTATGGGGTTCCATAGTCAAATCAGTCAGGAATGATGGAAACTATCACCTCTTAAAGGATTTAGGTCGACTTAACCTGTAACCCTGTATATCTCTATATTCTGTCATTATGAATTATGGTTTAGGTTGCCATAGATACACTTGACTGTTATCTCTCTGTCAACTATTATATTTCTCTTACGTATATTTTCCATTATATATTAAAACTATTATTTGCTTTGACCAAGTTATTATTTATTTGTCATACTTATATACACACAGTATAAAAGTTAATATGGTAGCAGAGCGTTTAAAGTGAAAAACGTTGTCACGACATAATGGCGAATGGTCATTGAACATTGTGCAGCAAACATGCCGAAGACAACATATCACGTTGATCCACTTGATAAGGACAACTATGACACATGGGCAATTCAGGCAGAAGCCGTATTGATAAAAAGCAAATTATGAAAACACGTAGTTAGACCCCTAGCTCAAGACGCAAGTGCCGAAGATGCTGAAGGAGACAGACAGGCAAAATCTGAACTTATTTTATTAATCGCTCCTTCTCAGCTCAAAGAAATAAAAAAATGCACCTCTGCAAAGGCCCTGTGGGATAAATTGAAAGAGATTCATGCGAGTAAAGGTCCCGCACGTAAAGCATCCCTTCTCAAGCAACTAATACTTACCAAACTTGAAGGTAACGATGTACGTGCACACTTAAACAAGTTTATGGACACTGTTGACAAACTGGCTGATATGGACGTAAAAATAAATGAGGATCTACTAACAATAATGATGCTATACAGCCTATCCTCAGAGTATGAAAATTTCCGTGTTGCTATAGAGTCACGCGACGTCTTGCCAAAGCCGGAAGAACTTAAAATAAAAATAACAGAAGAAAGTGACGCTCGTCATCATAATAATGAAAATTTTGAATCTGGTTCACAACCACTTAAAGAAGAAAACGCACTTTACGCATCTTGCAAATACTGTAAGAGGACGGGAAGCAAAATCTTTCAGAAAAAGACTCACAAAATATGTTCTAAATGCTGGAAGAAAAATGTAAAGAAGAAGTCTAACACTAATCAAAACGATGACTCTCACTTCGCCGAAGAGTGCCTTCTTACTTCGAACCGGAACCGTCAAGACGACTGGGTACTTGACAGCGGCTGTACTTCTCACATGACGCCTCAGCAAGAGTTTTTCAAAGACATGAAGAATGTGTCAAGGAAGCTCAACTTTGCATCAGAAGATCACTCCACTGAAATAAAAGGTGAAGGCAGAGTTACGCTGATCAACACATTTGGGAGAATACACCTCGAAAACACGCTGTTTGTACCTACACTTTCAACAAATTTACTATCGGTACCAAGTATTACCGATCATGGTGCCTCAGTAAAATTCGTTAATGACAAGGCAGTCATACGCAATAAGACGGGGAAGTTGCTAATGACCGCAGTAAAGTCAAATGGCCTCTACTATATCAGATCGCCAAAAATTGAACGAAGCTTTGCGGCAACGCCTGCAACGAGTTCAACAAACACAAAACAAGATTCCATACAAGATTGGCACAGAAAGCTCGGCCATATGAACGACAAAGATCTCCACCTAGCTCTCAAAAACGAGACACTGATTGGATTGAACTTCAATAAAAATGAGACTTTGTCAGATTGCGAAACTTGCATTCAATCGAAAATGACTCGAGTGCCAAGCCCACCCCAACGAACTACCGAACGTCTAGAGATTGTCCACAGCGACGTGTGTGGCCCAATCAACACACCTACTTACGCTCAGAGCAGATACTTTGTCACTTTCATTGATGATTACAGTAGGTACGGACGTGTATACTTCCTGAAAAACAAATCAGAAGTTTTAGACAAGTTTAAAGAGTACAAACAAGAAATGGAAACATTTACGGGAAACAAAATCAAACACTTGCAAACGGACAATGGCACGGAATATGTGAACGCCAAATTCCAAGCCTATCTGAAGGAACACGGGATTGCGCGACGCTTATCCGCACCCTATACTCCCCATCAGAACGGTATCGCTGAACGGAAGAATCGTACACTAGTGGAGAAAGCCAGGGCTTTGCTTATTGACGCAAAAGCACCAATGCGCCTATGGGCAGAAGCAATTAATACCGCGAACTATCTGCCTAATAGAAATGTAAACAGTGCTATTGACAACAAAACACCATTTGAAAAATGGGTACTAAGAAAGCCCTGTATAAATCATCTCCATCCTTTTGGTTCGAAAGCCTTCATACTGATGAAAGGATCTAAAGGTCATAAAGTTGCTCCCAAGGCTATACCAGGAATATTTGTTGGATATTCAGATATCAGCAAAGCATACAGAGTATATGTTCCATCCAAACACAAGACAATCATTTCTAAAGATGTAAGAGTTGTAAAGGCAAACTACTACTCCAACCTTACAGACAATGTAAGCAACCATTCTTTCTTCAATGAAAGGCAAACGACTTCTGAAACAACTGAAACACAAGTTGATTTCGATGATGCTGGCGACACTCAACAAAATGACATTATTGAAAACGTCGTACACGCAGATTCTACTCAAAACGATGAGGAAGATATTATTGATTACGAAACCGCGAATGAACAAGAACAAGATGAAAATGAGCATTTGCCTGAACGAAATCGCTCCAACCTTAGAGACAGATCAGCAATGCAAACGCCACAACGGTATGATGACTTCGTACTGGCAGCTGTTGCTGAAGTTGAAAAACTACCTAAGGATCCAGTGAAAAGAAAATTTCAAAATTTTAAAAGTTCCGTGGGTGTGAAGAGATTGTATATATCTCTATATTCTGTCATTATGAATTATGGTTTAGGTTGCCATAGATACACTTGACTGTTATCTCTCTGTCAACTATTATATTTCTCTTACGTATATTTTCCATTATATATTAAAACTATTATTTGCTTGACCAAGTTATTATTTATTTGTCATACTTATGTACACACAGTATAAAAGTTAATAGTTTCAAACTTTAAGTTTGTCCCTTTCTGTCAGAACAAACGAAAAAAATAGTTTATTTTTTATTTTCGTCGTTGGATTAGAAAGGGACAAACCAACAACAACGATGAAATCGTATTTGGTAGTATAAATCGTATTAGAGTATTTTCAAGTATTTTCACCGCTTGTAAGGCAGTCTGTACTCCAGGTATAGACAATACCTATTTCCAGCTTCCTGGTTGCGGGTCAGAATTTCAAAACCCTCCCTATAAAGTTTCACTTCAAAATGTTTGTAATGCAATCTCCACTTATGTAGGCGTAGGCATTCAGGAAGCTGGAAATAGGTATTGTCCAGGCATTTAATCATCTTGAATGTCTTGAATAGACCCTAGAGAATCCAGAACATCAAACTGTTACGTTCATTGTTTTCTGCAGAGGTTGGTTATCATCATATAATCTATAGTGCGTCCAAGATAGCTCCGTGATTTTGACAGGCGGATTTAAAGATTTTATAGTACTTTTTAAAGCTGTTTGAGCCATATAAACTTTATACACTAAAAATATACAAGATTAATTAACATTTAACATAAAATTAAAGGTTTTACGGCTTAAACATTTTGTGAAAGTAAAATAATCGCTCTAAAAATATCTGTCAAAATTATGGAGCTATCTTGGACGACTTGGAAGTAACCCCTGAAATTGTAACGCATTTTTCATCGTCATTTGTGTAGTTAATTAACTACTTTAAAATAATAAAATATATTTTGAATAGTTTTTACTCGAAAATATCGTTGAGTTGGAGTGCAGATGCAGACTACACCAATGCTACGTTTTTCGTAGCGTTGCCGTAACTGCTACGCTCGTAGCCGTAACCACCGAAAATTAAAACTAAATCAAACTTTTAAGTTTGTAGATAAATAAAATAGTATTTAGTACACATTTATACTATCATTAGCCGAATTCCGGCAGGTAGATCGGACAGGACAGGCATGCTTATTTGTTTTTAGTGAGGAAAAGGGTAAATTCCTTAGGGACAAGAGTGTCTCCGTGGTTTTGGCTATAAAATGGAACGCGCAGATGTGGGACCGCCGCACGAGAATAAATTATACTTCTGGCTTTAGGAGACGCTGAGGTAATTTTATAAGTCTTAACATTTAGTTGGCTTTGGGTCTTATTGTTTTTTTTTCGCGTAATTTATGTTTACGTCGATCATTATAATTAAGTTTGATTTACAGATAATATTAAAATTGTATTCTGGTACTTTACTGAAACGTTAATAGAAATAATGCGTTTTTATATGGGAATGAGATATTTTTGCTTAGAAGTGAGAAGTGAGTGAAGCGTGCTTAAGGTTTCATTACATCTCAAAACTCTTCAGAACGTATACAACGTGTTAATGAATAAGCGCAAAACCTCATACACCCCAACTGATTTATAACAAAATAATTAGATTGAAACAATAATTTCATTATGCTGATAGTAGAAATTTAAAGTTATTCGCATTTCAAGTTGTGAGCCAAAAATGATTTGTTATCATTTCAGCAATGAATGAAAGCACTAACGGATACATTTGAAGAATCTTGTTTTGGTAGTAAGTAGGGTGAGAGTGCCCGAGCCGTAGGTTGAGATCGAATTCAGTAAATTTTAAATTTTACAAAAAAAATATTTAAATATTTTGAAAAAACCGTCCTTTGTACCCTTCTCATTCTTGTTTTAAATTGTATTTTTCTATTCTTGGTGTGCAAATAAAGAATATTTATCTTATCTTATCTTAAAAAAATTACCTATGTTGAAAACATGATAATTCGATTCTGCTCTCGATTCTAAACAAACAACTTTCTAGTTTTGCGTTAATTCATTAACACGTATAAACGAAGCGCAATTCATATCAACCTTGATAATATCCAGATTTGGGGTGCTAAATCTAGTAACCTCCAGTATTCTCACTTGCTTCTGGTCTCTTTAGATGAGTCCGGAGGGAACAGCAGCTGGGCGTTTTGTCAATGCCTTGTAGGATCTTACTGACTTACGTTGAACAACCTGGTATACGGCGCATTGAATATGATGTACAACACGATAAACAAACGTCGAGCGCAATATGAGGGTAGGAAAAGAGATACCAATAGCGATTTATTAAAAAAAATGACAATATCGCCACAAATAAGGAACAGCGTTGTGACGAGCAGTGTTATTTCTAGCAAGTAGTGCCATTATGTTAGCAGAGGGCACAGAAAGGAACTTTACCGAACAATGGCAAGCAAATGTGCTGTTAAATTTCTTGACATTAGTAAAATCATCGTTGACACGACGGAGCCAAAATTGACAACATTTCATTTACGCCGTCGGCACCCCCAATTAACTCGCGGATATAATTGCAAATAGCCCCTTATCTTTTACTTGACAAGATTTACAGCGTTACGTCTAGAACGAAGACGGTTATGCATTTCTTACCTAGATGATAAATGAATATTTAGCGCGGATGGCCTTACTTAAATAATAAGTCAAACTTATTATTTTATTTTAAATTGGTTGCATCAGTTTTATGTGAATGTTTTGTTGACGGTAAAGAGCTCGGAACAAACCGCTATTCATCACATTCTTTGGTAATGTGAGTTTTGGTACGCCGAGCGCCAGACCATGCTTAACTCAATAAAATTGTTTTCTGGTGTCCCTTATACCCGGATCTTGTTGCAACTAGGGATTACTTCCGTGCATCCAGATGTTTTTGCTCTACTTATTACTGGAAGCAAAATAAGTCATAGTTTCAGTACAATTTTAGGTTCCTCTTTTGTTTTTGTTTTATTATATTTTTTGGTGCTTTTGCGGTAGGGTCTTCAACTCTGCCATAAAATGATATCTGGATTTAGCTCTCTAATAGCCATGTTTTTTCATATTGCTGTCTCCCGTTTGCAATGCCCTCTATTGCAAAGTTGGATATTTGATTTTCCTACTCCTCATATCATCTTTGATTAATTTCATTGCGGGTTCCAACGCAGATTAGAGTCATCCCCCGGCCTCGCTGGACTTCATTGCCTAGTATTAGGAATGGTCGCCGCTTTTAATCCTGGTTTACAGGAGTAACATAGATGGAAATGTGTGGTGGGACCATGGCCGACAAAAAAAAACTATTACAATAACACAATACAGTTATCAGGATGGGACGCTCCAATGTGCCATATGCTGACGTACTTTCACCGCTAATGTAACGAAGTCTATTATACCAGCAGTAGTCGCTGTAGCTGTATCGGCATGGAAGTCATCATAATCAAGTCAAACTTTGAGTTTAAGTGATGTTCTGTCTTTTCGTGGCTAATCCTGAGTCCTGCCTTCCCAGCCTCGTCCTCCAGCAATCTTGCGGACTCTACAACCTTCTTTAGTCTCTCCTAGCAGTGCAAGGTCATCTGAGAACTCTATCACCTTTGCATACGATGTAGAGGAGGCTGATCTATGTGAGCTTAAGCTAGATACAGGCGAGAGGTCGCGCAGGATCAGGGGGAATATTCTCTAATTTCGGAGGCAAAGACCTTTGAGTGGCTGAGTTATAAATGTTAGTAAACAAGGGATACGCAGATAAAATCAAGTAAAATAAAATATTTTGATCAAATTTTCGGAAGTAATTCTACGCTATATGTATACAGTTTCATAAAGTAAATAAAAACGATCAAGCGAGTCGGCCTACTCGCACACTGAGGGTTCCGTACCACACATCATATTAACTTACAATAAAGTTTTTATTTTATGTTACCTTTACCGCGTGCCGACTCACACTTCGCCGGTTTTTATTATTTGTTGTTACACTATAGGTATTATAATCACACCAAGTTTGACGCCTGTATGTATTAACGTTTTTACGATAGAGCGAAAAGAAAAAAACGTTGATAAAAACTAGTTTCTTTTATGTGGTACCCCCCTTAATTTTTAACTTTATGACATTTTTATTATTTGTTAGAAAAAAAAATCGACATTCTGTGCGAATTTCAACTGTCTAGCTATTACGGTCACCCGTTTAGTGGTATTTCATCTCGAGCGTTTCCGTGCTTCGAAAGGCACGTTAAGCAGTTCGTATCGGATACTTCCGTCAAATGGCGTTGTAACTATTCGTTAAGTCAGGTCAGAGCCCTATTAAGGCGACTTGAAAATTCTCTGACAGCAAGTTGACCACTAACTTGCCTCCACCAATACGCACTGGGCCCGCGTGGTGTAGTATGGCCCACACCCTCTCACCCTTATTCGTGAGAGGAGGCCTTTGCCCTGCAGTGGGATTCTACAGGCTATAACTTACTTACTTTAAAGGACTCATAGTATAGTTAATGAGTGGAATGATTATAGGGCTCCATTACTAGATTGGTTGTTTAACACACGTTTGAAACGTGTTTGTTCGTGATTCATCATGCAGGTGAAGTTATGCGATTGCATGCATCGCAAACAATTTTGATGAGATACACGATTCGTTACTAATTAATTATGTTTGTGTTTATTTCTGTGAACTGTGAAGTACTCAGAGTTTGCGTAGCAACAACTGTTAGTAGACTCTTAATAAGCTATTTTGTAATGAATAACAAATATGTCATATAGGACATCAAGTATGGGTATTATGTAAAATGGGTTTACATTTTCAGCGTCTTCAAACTAGTATTTAGATAGACTCGACACTATTCTAGGGATGGCACTTTCCTCGCTCAACGGATCAGATTAACAATAATTCAGCGAAGAAATGCCGCCAGCTCTTTGGGTACCTTCTTATCGTTGTTGATACTTCAATTAGTCACATGTCGGAAGGGGATTTTTTTTAGGAAGAAGGTAAAACGTTGTATCCACGGGCACCACAGCTGACCGACTTGACAAATAACAAATTGCAATTTTTTTGCAAATCATTAACGCGCTTAAATAGCAGACATGTGACAATTTGCCACAAGCTAGTAACCAGATATCGGATATGTTGCTATTAAAAAACCAAAATTGATTTTATTTAACATGTGATATATTGCAGTATCAACGACGTTATAGGGACCCAACCACCTTCTAGGTTAATTTAGTTTTATCAAAGAGTTTTTTTTTACTACAAGTTTTATATTCCTTAATTTTTGTACCGTTACATCATTACCTTGCAAGTAGGTAATGCTATATGTATATTCTTATTATATGGAGTCGATGGCTTATCAATCTTTTTCCGGCCCAGTATTTTGCTCCGACACAGACACACCCCACAAAATCAATGCTAAGAGACTTGCCTCCATGAACCTGATAGCATAATTGTGTGAACTGATCCCAAGACTTGTTGTTGTTGTAGGGATTGTTGGTTTGCTCTGAAGTTTTTTAAATTCTTGAGATCCCCTCTAGGGCTGACTGGTTTTTCTTAGCAACCTTTGTTATATGGTTATATAGAAATATTATATTTCTCTATTTGTAGTATTTACTGTTTTAACAATGCCTGCTGAACCATTTCTTATACATTCGGATTATTTAAACTAAATTTTTTGTACGAATTAGCAATGTAACAAGGTACCTTCTGGCACAGGGGTGGTTTTATAACATTTTTTCAGACGGTTCCAACCACAAGGTTCCAACAGAATGACAAAATGATGTAGGTACTTTTTAGAAAGCCAAAATCGATTTTGAATATGCATACATAAACTCACGACCATAAACGCTTTCGGGGCGGTCCGTTTTTGGGATACTTATGTTATATGGTTTATGTTGTAGAAATAAGTAAAATTACAAACGGAATTACTGAAGTAGTTGCTAAAGTATGCAAAATCCAGCTCATCATAAAATATTGTAAGTAAAACCTTTAAAAAACATAGAGGCTATAAAGTCCGTGAAACCAGTTTTCTGTAATCTGATAAGATTGATGACGACTTCCAGCCATTTAAAAAAAGGAAAGTTAGCCATCGCTCATGGTTAGACAATTTGCAAGTCGTCCGCTGTCACCCCTCTACCAAATTGTGTTATACATTTGAACGATCACTGTATTTTTTTACTAGTTTCATAAATAATAAGGGTTCCTTGTTGACTACGGAACCCTAAAAATTTGAACATAGAAGAAACATTTGTGGTAGTTGTTAATTTTTTATTTGTATTAATTTATTTTACAATATTTCATACAAAGCACGCGTTTTGACGTTTGATAAAGAGTTATTAATTTGACTAGTTGGAAACTCGCGGTTGTTTAGAAATAAAAAAAATACGATTGAGGGCCGCACTACAGGCTCGATACTAGTCGATACCCTCTTTAAAAACTCGTTTATTACGCCAACTGGAAAATTAGTATTTAATTGATTCGGTCGTCCGGTGTAAAATTTAATTTGAGACCTTCACGGATATCCCGAGGGGTAGGTGTGATAATGCAGGGGTGTGATTCATTTGTGGTTCAGGATATTTAACTAACCTTGAAGATTAATAATAATTTACGATAATTCGCTGTTCATCGGACAGAATAATCATTCGGACTATAGGGTCCTTCTTAATATGCTGACGCTTTTTTAAGGAGATGATCGGACCATTAAACTGAACAACTTCCTCTATGGGAAAATATCTAAATCATTCATTACATTTGTCTCAAGTAGGTTTGAATTTTTTTTATGAAACAGTAAATTTGTTTTGCGAGTTCGATATAGTGCCATTGAGAAAGTTGTTCAGTTTGAAGATCTGACCATCCCCTTAAAAAGTGTTAGCATATTAGGAAGGACCCTATATTTCCCGAGGAGGTAATTATAGATATTCTGAAAACTCAGAACATGTTTCACTAGTAGCACCGAAATTCTGCCCACTGGCCCGTCGTCACTTATAAATTATATACAGTGGGTATAAACACACGCCTCGAAATTGAAGCATCAGTTTCCTCAAGAATTTTCTCTTCAACGAAAAGCCAGAAATGCTACAAATCGTACATAAATACCTTCCGTTCGAAAAACCCGAAAAAAGTGATTATATTCAAATTAAAAATTGAAAAAGTCGGGCGGCGAGCGGGGTCAATATCGCATGAATTCTAATTGTAACATTAGACTTGTGAGTCAGAAGTTTGCATAAACTCTGGTAGATGGCGCTGACGTCCCTTAAGGACGATGATATAGATTTAAAATTTCGTCGTGGCCTGCTAGGCGCCGACAGCTCTGTTGGAGTGGAGCAAGCCCCGGATAGACAGGTCGTGGGTTCGTATCCCGCTCGCCGCCCGACTTTTTCAATCTTTAATTTGCTTAAGCTAACATGGCAAACATGTAGAATCAATAAATTCGAAATTGATTATAGTCTTGAGATTACGTATACTCAATTCCAAATAGAAACAGAGATTTGAAACACTGACACCAGTATTCTAAGGTGTTTCCTTGAGGTTTCCTCACTCGAGTCAAGGACAATGTTCTGACATTTTTGTCATACAAATTATGTCAAACACGATCTCGACTCGACTCTCATACTCGTATGTCGTATAGTATATCTTTCTCGTAAATAAATCATATTTGCTAATCAGAATTGGCCAGAAAGCTATACCTATACAGGAATCGGAAAATCTTTTCGTCCTGATTTGAAATGAAGTATAGGAATATCATTAATTATTATGTGAAAAGCACTAGTCTTATCAAGGGTTGGATGTCGAGAAAAATGTGTGTCTAGGTTTCTCTTTTATGAAACCTAAGAGTCATTTCCTGCTCATAACTTAGGGTGTCGCCTTGGACCGCATCTTTACCTAGGCACATACAAGTATCTATGTATTTTTAAATTTCCGTCTTTAATATTTAAACAACATGTTTCGCGTTCGTCTCATTCTACTTTGTGACAAAGAGCTAGACCAACTTAATATTCCAAGATCCCACTGCCAGTTTTCTGCACCCATTTTAGTCGGCGAAATCTACGGATTTTTGTATGGAGTAGGATGCATTAATTTATTTGCACTTTAGGTGATAATTTGGATTATAGTAGATAAGATACATACCTGAAAAACATAAATTCAACACTTTGATACATATTCAAATGTGTATTAGTGCCTAAATATGTGGGTGTAAAACTTGCAGCGGGATCTTAGTCTATAAGTAGAGCTCGCTATAAAAATGTTAATGCAACTGATCTGGTTTTGATAGAGGATTTATACGATTTTAAAGTGTGAGTAGTTTTCACACGTCTTCTGGAGGTAATAAAATAAATGGTGCAATTTTGTATCTACACAAAGTCAAGACTGATATCAAGAGTTATTTTGAACAATTTCTCCAATAGTTTTGTAAATCCAAAGGGTACATTACTCGATTTATGAATTAAAATTTTTATAATAATATAGCTTTTGCCCACGACTTCGGCCGCACCGGCTCATACAAGTTTTCTACTAAAACGATCTTAAGACTTTCTTAAGACTAATCATAAGCTTTTAAGGTGGTTAGAGATATGAATAGATAATAATAGTACACTATAGAAACGAAACTCTCGCCTTAAATCAAGATACGCCTGCCAATCTCATGTTGGTTTAACCATATTTTCGTTTCTATAGTGTCGTAAAGAGGAAGCGAAAAATTATTGGTCAATGTACTATATTCATTTGGCAGAGTTATCAATTTCGTACAAAAGTTTGACGCAGAATACGCGTAGACGGTATTACTAAAAGTAATATTTTTATATGGATAAATAGTTAAGAAAATCTAGATGCCGCGTCACAAATACCATTTGTAATTTATTATACAGGGTCCTTCTTAATATGCTGACACTTTTTTAAGGGTTAGATCAGACCATCAAGCTGAACAACTTTCTCTACCAACCTTACACCGCGAAAAAAAATCAGCTGCTCCATACAAAACTGCAAACCGACTCGGGCCAAATGTATGGGACAGCTGATTTTATTTCGCGATATTGTTCCCTTAGAGAAAGTAGTTCAGTTTGATGGTCTGATCAGCCCCTTAAAAAGTGTCAGCATATTAAGATGGACCCTGAATAATTACGAAGAAATTTTCTAAAAAACTCGAAGAATTTCATAAAATCGGTCGAACAGTTTTTGCGTGCCGCTCCAACAAACAAGCAAAAAAGCCAAAAATTCTAAAATTTTAAGGAATCTATTAATAAAGCGTGTTCTCCAAGTCCGCAAAATGAATGATAATGAATAGCGTAAAGTGGTTGTTGACATTGACTGGAATCATGTCATCGCTCGATACTTGGCAGAGTTACAACTCGATGCGCTGCCCTTGCCCCAAGTACCAAGCCTTGGTGATGTTACCGTTCCATTGCCATAGCCTTATTTATTACATACATACATAAACTCACGACCATAATGTTTAAAAATTCGGGTGGTCAAATACTTTAGTACACAGGGTGTCTTAGATTGCTAGATAGTTGTTTATGTACACAATCACCGCTTAAAGTAATGCAGCTATTTACTCTAACACCATGTATAACTACGAACAATATCTTTTTAGAATTCTATATCTGGATTCGGGCACCCGAATGCAGACTTTATTCAAATAGTTCTACACACACACACACACGTTCGCACACGTGGCGCACAAGTTAAGAAATTTTCCGTTCGGAAATAATTCCTGACGTTCGTTTTGAAAGCCATACAAACGAAAAAAAAAATTAACGTTTGCGCTAGGTTCACAGAATTCTAAGTTGAATAAGCTCAGATTTTAAGTCTTTAAACACTAAAAGTTTCATCAAAATCGGTCCAGTAGTTTTGGCGTGATACTCAAAGAAAAAACAAACTGACGCTCGAAAACAAAGAGGCAGGAATACCTAAACATTGTGTTCGTAATCTTTTTATCTGCAATGCACTGGAGTGCGTTTTTTGAAACTCACACGTTCAAATCAGCGGTAGAAAGATGCATAATCTCCATAGTAATTTTGAGATTTTCTACTGCTGATTTGAACGTGTGACTTTCAAAAATAAGACTCCAGAACAGACACACTTATATACAGTTTTATAATGGTGTAGATTGTTTAGATTCCTTTCTAAGGTATTGCTAACAGATTCTTTCGGGTCACTAGATTTGTGTGTGATCTGATTAGGACAAGCGGAGCAATCTTAATTCGTTTCTGAATGTGGGTTGGGATAGCGTAATGTGGTTTTCGTTTATAAGTAACGAGAAATAATTTAGAAGATAAAAACGCTTATATTACGATCGAGATTTAGAGAAGAATTGCGATATCCAAAGATTATCACTAGAAAAAGTACACAATAAAATGCACGATACAAAAGGGACTTTATCGTATACAGATTTCACAAACCGTTCCCTTCGTGGGCGCTCCAAGCTACGAGTACGTTCCATTTTACGACGTATATCTTTAGAGTTACGTAAAATTTGTCACAAGCTCATCATGCCGATGTCGAGCAAACACTCAAAGGGCACTCGTAAATTTCAATACTCTTAAAATATATAGGGTCGAAACTCTTGAAAGGACCTTTCTATAGCGTCGTCTTGTACGATAAGCACGTAGGGGATGCGATATTTTCAGTTAACATCCCTTCACACCAGGGAGATAGCTAGCACTTTATTGGATTCGTATGCAACGCAACAAGCTGTCGTGTACTCAATAGAATCTCGGCTCCAGAATAACATATGTTTTATGAGATTTTATGAGATATTCCTAAACTAATAAAAAAGATTTTATCAAAGTTTATTTTTAAATATGCGAACGGGAATATCGTATCGGTATGTATGTGAAGTTATCTGTAGCCGAAGCAATCTGAGCCGAGAGTCTCATGTGAAATGTTCATTAGTTGATTTCTATCAACAAACAGACAACAACCATTTATCTAACTAAACATAGTGAAACATTTAAAAAATTATACAGACTCTAAAACGTACGAGTAATAAGCAATTTAAAAAAAATCGGGTATGCCATTGGATAGGCTGTATCAGGGACACAACCGCAGTGTAGTACGTGAAACGAGTAATGGATATCCTCTAAAGTCTAAAAAATGCATATGCTCACGACTATATTCCCCGAGCGGGTAGTCAGAGATATTCTGAAACCTCAGAACATCCACGTTTCACCAGTAGTACCGAAACTCTATCCAGTGTGACAGGGGGTGAGCCCGTCGCCACATAATGGACAGTGGGTACAATACATGCCTCGATATTGAAGCATGCAGGTTTCCTCACGATGTTTTCCTTCACCGAAAAGCCAGTGGTGTTACAAATCGTACATAAATTCCGAAAAACTCATTGGTACGAGTCGGTCTGGACGAGGATCGAACCATCGCCTCCTGCAAGGCAGGCAAGTCTAAAAAATGGAAGGTAATAAAATAAAACCATGGGTCAGTAGGTGTCATACTTCCAAAGTAATAAACGATCTTGTCATAATATAGTTTATAACATAACACACTTTCAATTTGATTTATATACCTACCAAAAGTCAATGATATTTTACACAAGATATGTTACCTGTACCTTCTACCTACCTGTGTTCATAGATAAGGGCGCGTTAAATTGTGCGGCACCACAGACGTCTCGCACTTAGCATTGCTTGACGCGGAATATTGAAAGAATGGGACACTAGGGTCTTTTTTCCGAGTCTTGAATTTGCTCGCGCTAGTAATATATCTGCTTCTATTTGGTATAATATCATTGCCTAAAGTACCTATTGCATGTTTTCAAACTATTATTAAAATTAAACAAGTTTTGAGATTTACAAATTATAACCATATAATTTCGATGGGATTGTATTAAACATTATCTAGAAAATAAAAATAAAATACCTTCGAAAAATCATCGAAGAAATCCAACAGTGTGCGTTTTCTGAGTAGTTTTGTAAATTATCTATTTGCGATAAGCCATTTATGAATATGTAGTTTTTAGGGTTCCGTACCCAAAGGGTGAAAACAGGACCCGGGTCCGTCCGTCCGTCTGTCTATCCTAATTATTAAGGGCTGTAACTTATGAACCGTAATAGCTAGATAGATGAAATTTTCACATAATGTGCGTTTTTATGGCGACTTTGCTAACAAATAATAACAATGTAAAAAAAGTTAAAAATAAGGGGGGTCCTCACACAAGAAACTAGTTTTTATCAACGTTTTTTCTTCTCGCTCTATCGTAAAAACGGTACAACATACAAGCGTCAAACTTGGTGTGATTATAGAGCAAACTCTACAACAGGCACCAACCGAATATAGCAAATAATGGAGTTAGTTAGACTTTGTTTGAAATATGATCTATAATAATTATTATTCATGAGAACAAGAACTTCAAAGCCTCATTAAGATTCCGAGATATGCCTCAATCATCGACGATACCTGTAGGTACCTTAAATTGGCGGAATATTTAAACGTGTTTGCGATCAAAATACTAAAATATTTTCAGAAACGTTTATGAAAACACGATGTTGCGTCTCTAATACGATAACCGATTTCTGAAATCCGAGCTTAGGTATCGACATCGGGGATGTGAAAATGCTGATACTAAAGACAGGATCTTTTTTTGAATGCCCGATTTATTTTTCTATCTTGAAGAATCTTGCTACAACTAAGGTAATAGTGGTATAATATTTTATAAGCTTAACTCGCAGGTAAGTTTACCGCTCGCTATAAAATCAGCGGCCGTAGCATGGCATCGTGATGTAGCGCTGTGGCGCCTTATCTCTCTTTCTATGTAAGCCCGAACGAACGTGATAAAAGGCGTGAGATAGCCTTATCGCGCTGATCATTCATTCACATCCCACGGCTGTGGGTAGTGAAAACGTTCGAAAAGGCTTGAGTAGTCAAAGGTCAAAATTGGTAATCTTGCACTGACAGACTTACCTAATTGACACAAAATCATAGGTTAACAATATAGTCCAGGAAAATTTGATAAATCAGGAGAGGTTTTTCGCTTATTTCTCGGAATCTATGAGTCGTATTAAAAAGTTTTGTAGGTACTAATTAAACCTGACAATTTCCTACAAAACAAGTGGTATGAATTTCTGTAAGAGGACTTAACCTTCTTTGAGGGCTAGGCGAGGGAAATATGTATGGAGACCCTACAGAAAGTTGAAGATAAAAAGAAAATGATTTCATATTCCTAATTAACGACCTTTAAAAATACCGAATACCAATTTTCAGTCGGTTCGGTAAACCTTCAAAAGCTGCTTTGGCATTTGAAATTTTTCATGGCAGCCATCTTGGATTTTATTCCGGAGTTTTAGGAGTCGCTGATTAAGAATATGAAATCATTTTCTTTTTATCTTCAAGTGTCACGAGGGTCGCCATACAAATTCCATAAATTTGGAAATGATGTTACTTTGTCGGCTCTCTAGCCCTCAAAGATAGATTTCGAGAAATAAGCGATTAACTGAAAAGTCACATTTCCTCGAGCTCTTGCCCCCTCACCAGGACTTTTTATTTTCTTCAATTTCCAAACTCCGGGAATTACTTATCCTGAATGACATTTTTCTGCTTAATTTTACTGGGTTAATAAATGACAGAGAAAAGAAATATTTTGCGGCATCAGAGTCGAATCCTTACTTACAAAGATACATTCTTTCAACAGATTTTACGCAAGACGTGTCAATAATTTTATATTGACGAGAATTTCGTGCCCCTTTTTATCTCATACACTATATATATATATCTAACATAAGTATGTAATCTAGTGACAAGACAACACATTGTCCTCGGGCGCGCTTCTCTCGCAACATGTGAATCGTTTCTATTTCGATCAAAGCTTCGAATTTCCTCATCCCCAACTGTTTCCAATTCAGTCCTTCACATCGACTTTCATTGTGCCGCGAGGTTTAACAAACCGTCTCTAAAGAGGAAATTGGTAGGTAGTTTGGTCTGCTTAGATATCTTTTTAAGTTGATTGCCAAAAGAGAAATAATTTACTGTTTTTTAGCCGGGAAAATTTTTGCACGATTTATAATACTAACAGAGTTAAAGATTATTACTTCGTAATTTTTAATTGAATCATACCAACCTAACAAACGATTGAATAAAATACGCATATTCTAAGTAATACCTACTAGAGTTAACCCGCGAATTCGTCCGCACAAATTATATACCAGATTTTAAATCAGATCAAACAAAAGAAGTTTCATTAAAATCTGTTCAGTAGTTTTTGCGTGATGCTCGTACAAACAAACAGACGGACTAAAAAATGTTGTTTTGGAGTCAGAGACATCTAAAAACCATATCGTATTTATTTTTTAAATATCTTCAATGTACAGTCACACTTCTGTTATTTTATTAATTATATTATTAATATTGAAGTATTTATAACACAAATTAATGTTAATTTGTTAACGAAAATAAATTTTCCGATGAAATGAAACGTTTAATTATCATATTTCAATTATCACAGATTAATTAATTCAGAAAAAGTTTTTTTTACGTAATAACTCTTTGCTGAGATTTAAAAACAAAATAAAGAAAAAAAAGTTAGATTACCGCACTAGCGCGATAATGTAATCATTTTCGCACGCGTGTTCTATAAGCTGCATTATGTACCTAAAAGCGGTGCAATAAGAGCCACTTTACGAGCAAGTTTGTTGAAAAATATTGTTCTTTACACTGACTCGCAATTCGATAAACAAAGATCGGTGTCGTTCGTCCATTTATTGTTAGCGATAGATTCAACAATGATTGATGTAGATATTGACGTAGTTATAATATAAAGATTATGAATGTTTCGACATTTTGGTATGACGCAACGGCATAAGTTAGGTTTCTATAATGTCGTTTCCCAATCTATCACACGTATTGTGGTCGAGATATGACAGCGGAGGAAACGGTGTCGTCGACCACGACAATGAGCGATGGATGAGATAAGCAACTTTTTTGGCGCCAAACTCATACCCTCTTTATGTTACGGTTATGAGGCAAAAATTTACATCACGCGTAATACCTAGCTAATGGGTAGGTATGTGAATTTTCTAAAAACCATGGTCTAGATATTCTAAAGAAAAATAAATACGGTCAAGTGCGAGTCAGGCTACTCGCGCACCGAGGGTTCCGTACCACACAACATATTATCTTATACCAACAATTTTGTTTACCTTTAGCGCGAGACCGACTCGCACTTGGCCGGTTTTTATTATTTGTTGTAGAATTTGCTCTATAATCACACGCCTGACGCCTTTACCGTTCGTATTACCGTTTTTACGATAGGGCGAAAAGAAAAAACCCCCCTTAATTTTTTACTTTTTGACTTATATTTTTTTTAGCTAATCCGCCATAATAACGCACTTTCTGTGAACATTTCAACTATCTAGCTATTACGGTTCAAAAAATACAGCCCTAAAAATGATGACGGACAACGTAGGCTTAGTAATAGGGTCCCGTTTTCACCCTTTGGGTACGGAACCCTAAAAAGAACATTAAGTACAAATAAATTTGTTTCAATTTTATGCGATTTATTCAAACACTTGGGAATAGAAAAAGTGAATAGTTCACTTTTCCTGAAAGTCCTACTTAATCTGTACCTATTTCAGTTCTTCCGAAAAAAACAGTTTTCTTAAAGCGACTCTTCTAAAGAAAGAGACAATCTTCTCTGCTTAAATTATATGAAAGGGTCGCATAAAAATGTAATAAAGTAATATAACAACACACTTTCGAATTTGCAGCAAGGTAGGTAAGTGGGGAAAGTTAGGGTTCCCTTTTATCTCAATAGTTACACGCGTTTCAGGAAATTCTTTCCTCGGTCTTCCCGGACAAAAGATAGTCCTAAATGAGATTGTTAAGATGTTCCCCTTCGACGTACATTGTACTGGTAGAAAACTACCCAACAAACTGAACAACAAAGCATGCCAGTACCGGTAGGATTGGTAGCTATGTAAGCTTTTATCTCAGTAAGAAATAATATCTGTTACTATACTTTAGGTAAACAATCAGGTCCATAATTTAGTAGGAAGGGAAACAATAATAATAATGAAAGTTTCAGGGTATTCAATAACAGTAGGTATAGAGCGAAGCGCTGACTGGATTAAAATAAACAAAAACAGAGGGTAATTATCATTGCTCTGAACTACTGCTGAAAAGTCAAATTTCAACTACAAAACGCGTGTTTGCCAATGTTTAAACCTTTGATTAAAATAAAATAGGAAGATAGATGACGTTCTTGCATTACATACTCGAAAAATTGACCTGCTTTTCATATATCTTACGAGTGAAAAGTAATGCCGTGTGATCTGTTTTTTCTTTTTGTATGATTTGTATAACGAGAAAAAGCACACGAAGGCATTGTAGTACCTTTATTCCGCCTAAAATAAAAAAAATTACTCAATCACGCAATGCCGCTCGGATTGCAACTAAGGAAATTAGGCGACGAGGGCTCAATATTTGCGGTCCATACGCTGTAGGCCAGTCACCTATCTTCTTGTTTTAATTTAATTGAAGGTTTAAAAGTTTTAATGCTCAATGGCCGACGCTATTGAGACTAAAGTACCTACCTAATCTATATTTATGTATACAGGGTGTTACAAAAGTAAAAATAATAATTTAAAAGTTTTAAGGGGGTTGTTTAGACCATCAAACTAAACAACTTTCACTATGGGACCAACATCGAAATCGGGAAAAAAAAATCAGCTGTCCCATACATTTAGCTCGAGTAGATTCATAGTTTAGTATGGAAGGTCAGATTTTTTTTTTGCTATTTCGATGTTCGTCCCATAGTGAAAGTTGTTCAGTTTGATGGTCTAAACCACCTCCTTAAATGTTTATTTGTATTTTTGTAACACCTTGTATTTAATGTGTATGGATGCTTTCTTTAGCTGTACAATCTTCTTACCTTGCACTAGCTTTTGCCCGCGATTTCGTCCGCGTGGATTTCGGAAAGTTACTACACCCCGTTGCACCCCTTTAGGGGTAAATTTTCTTAGTGCACCCATACATTTCTCTGTACATTACATATTCCAAATTGTATTTTTATATCTTTCGTTAGTTTACGCTGTGCGTTATCTGTCAGCCAGACAGTCATGGATCTTTTGGATATGTATAAATAGGTATAAGTGGAATTTCTACTCTAGAACTGTCATATTTGGAGACGTTTGAAATATAATAGAAAGTATTCGCTGTTTGCCCTTGAGAAGCAACAATACACACGATTATACGACTATCTGGGGACGTTACCTGGCGACTGTCGGACATAATTGGAAGGTTTCGTGTATCATCGTTTTGTGAAAAGATAGAAAAGCTTGATTAATGAACGACTGAAATCTTATGGAATAAAGAGAATATCTCAAGATAGAGCCAGGTCTGCAAGGCATCCCGAGTATTTCCGCTTTTGTGATGGAATATTAAAGCCGCTTTATACTTATACACTCTCATTTTTAGACATGTCAGACCCTTCCATGTTTTTATAACTACATAAACGTTGTTGTGAAAATATCGAAGGGTTTAAATCGTTTGCGAATGTGACGGCCTAACCGTAGATAGATCATAATTCGATTTTAGTATATGTAAGTGATGCATGATGGATATTATTAGACTTTTTATTCGCTCCGTCGCATATTCTCAAAACATCATAATGATGGCGTGGCGAAGGATAAAAAAAATTTACTTACTCTTACATTCAAAAGAAAATGGTCGATGAAATACAATGATAGGCATTAGTCAAAGCTAGTGACTAAGGACAGATTTAAAGGGATATTGCTGCAGAAACAATATATCAACAAATCTCTATGCTTGTATGTTGTCCGATTTTCGTTAAAAATATACAGTTTCAATGCTAGGATTAATTTAAGATTTGTATATAAATCTTTATGGGACTGTAACTTAAAAACTATACATTTTACCGAAAATCTGACAACATACAAGCATAGAGATTAGTTTTTAGATTGTTTCTGAAAAATTTCTTTGACTTTATTTGGTTAGTATTGAATATTTAACCAGACTTCGTTTGTATGGAGCGCGCCAACGAATAGTAATATACCCTTCGCATTTTAAGTTTTGAGGCAAATATGATTTGTTATTATTTGAGCAATGAATGAAAGCGCTAACGTGCTCATGGATACATTTTAAGAATCTTGTTTTGGTAGTAAGTAGGGTGAGAGTGCCCAAGCGGTGGGTTGAGATCGAATTGAGTAAATTTTAAATTTTACAAACAAATAATTTTATATTTTGAAAAAAAATTACCTATGTTGAAACCATGATAATTCAATTCTAATATCGATTATAAACAAACTACTTTCTATTTTTGCGTTAATTCGTTAACACGTTGTGTACGTACCTACAGACTTAAGACGTATTAAGTTCATGTCGATGTCGGTCATGTTTCTAGTTTGGTTACAAAAAGACAATGTGCAATCTATTCGGGCTATCAAAGAATAAAAATAATCTAATTGAAACGATTTAAACCAGGCTACAAAGTGTTTTCTTCTAAAAATTAAGTTAAACAGCTAAAGTCACTTGTAGACTTGACAAAGGCTTATCTTAAAGTAATCGTAAACTGGGATGTTTATTTTACTAATAGTTTCCAAAGAAGCAATTAAAAGTTTTAAACCGCGTTTAGTTCCACATAGCTTTGTAGATGGCGTAGACGTCGACGCACCTGCTCGCGAATAACTTTAAACATTGTTAAAGCGAGTTTGTGCTTGTGTGTGTTATCTTTAATTGATATAATTTATTACATGATTATGTACCTAAGCTATTCCTGTATCTCTGTTTAAATCTTTTGGGCGTCCGGTGTCTACTTTGCAATAGACCAATTTCTCATTTTGACTACTTCTCAAAGTGACTTCTGCGCAAATAGCCTTTTTCAAATATTGACTACTTCTTATACTGATTACTACTACGCAAAGGACCAATGCGCTATACAATATTATAATTGTTCTGATAAACGTATGAAAATGTTTAGCTCACACAAACGATGACGAACATCTGGTTCATCTTTTTGCGTTTTATGTGTAATTGTTTTGGTTTTGATACATACAATGCGATCTCATTTATGTCTTATACAGAGTGTAAGTGACAGCCTAGCAAATACTAAAACGGTGAACTCAGGCCATCAAACTGAATAACTTTCACTATGGAGCTTATCTCAGTAAACGCGAAAAAAATCAGCTATCCCATACATTTGAGTCGGGTAGGTGCATCAGTTTTGTATGGGACAATAACTTTTTTTCGCGTTTCCTAGTAGGCTCCATATTTAAAGTTGTTCAGTTTGATGGTCTGAGTTCACCGTTTCAGTATTTGCTAGGCTGTCACTTACACCCTGTATATCGTATTACGAATGTGCTGGCAAAGTATACAAGGTGATAGGGTAAACAGTTGCATTACTTTAAGGGGTGTACCTATACTCATCAACTTTCCCTAAGAAACCTGTAGGAAATTCTATACTGTACTATTCTATCTATACTAATTATGCTATCAGCTGATTGAACGTTTGTATGTAAAGTAGATTTTTTTGCTAAAGTATTTGAAGGTACATCGTCAATCCTAGATTTGAATTTTACATAACTAAATCAAGATGAGTTTAACGCACAAAAAAAATGGATATAACATATTATTTGCAAACACCTTGCAATTTCATGCCATGTAAGCAGTGATTGAAATCACGATGGATGAAAGTTTCTTAGAACGAAAAAATACCTCCCTAATTACCTATCTAATCTAAACCTCCTATTTTCATCGATTTTCGATTTATTCTCAGAATGTAGTGAACTCAAGAAAGGGCGTATCTGGGGCGTAATAAATTGCATATTCGCCCTTTCTACAAATCGCTTTCGTTTTATATTTTGCAAGGTACCTATACTCCATTACAAATAGCAACGAAATTTTGAGGCTATTTTGAATAACAGAAACATAGATTTGAAACACTTCCTCTTACTTATTCTTAGAACAGCTTTAGTACCGTCCAAGATATGTCGGATAGTATATCTTTCAGATAAATAAAGTGTATTGGCTAATCAGAATTGCCCAGAAAGCTAAATAGGAATCGGAAAATCTCTTCGTCCTTATTTGGAATAAAGTATATATTGAGTCCTTCTTAATATGCTGATACTTTTTTGACCGTCAAACTGAACAACTTTCTCTATGGCACCAACATTGAAATCGCAAAATGAATATCAGGTGTTCCATACAAAACTGCAAAGCTACTTTTTTTCGCGATTCCGATATTGGTCCCATAGAGAAAGTTGTTCAGTTTGATGGTCTGATCATCCTCTTAAAAACTGTCAGCATATTAAGTTGGACCCTTGTATGATGAAATTTATGGTGTTTTGTGAGAATATCGATATTATTTATATTTAAACACTGTTGCTAGGTATTTATCCTTAAAGTTAGTGAACAATTTTTACCTTTAGATCTTTAAATACAGAGAGAAATTATACATTTCTTAAGAGTTTATTTTTATTATTTATAGTATAAGTTTTCTTTCTTTCTTTTCGTTATAAAAGTTTTGAATACATTATTATGTTATTAAGTATTATAAAGACTCCAGAGACAAATTAGTAGTTTAACCTATTTGATATACATAAAGCTAAATTGTTCACTAGACGTCACAATATATTATCTACATGTTTACAAGCATATGCTCACGACTATATTCCCCGTGAGAATAAGTAGAAATTAGTTAAAATAGTAGTTATCATAACATACATAACGTTTAAATAAAGTACGTATGAAAATAAACAATAATATAAAACAGTAACTAGGTACGTATATGTAGTGAACATTAAAGTACTCACCATAAATAAATCGCGAACAAACACGCGATCAACATTTTCGTCAAGTAAAACTTATTTTTTTTAAATCTTAGTAAACTCAAGTTCATTATCGGGAACAGTTGGGTGCGTCTGTGGCGCCGCCGTCGACGTGCGGCGGACTTGTACAACGTTTGCTGGGAGTCGAGTCGCCTGTTCGGTTACCTTTCCTTACTTCACGCATGCGCAATACGCCTTCTTGATGCCGCCACAAAAACCTCAACTTTAAGCTTTACACCGCTGATATTTCAGATAATAGACCACACGAATGTCTACAGAGATATCTGTAACAAAACACCCCAGTAAAATTTAAAGGGGCGTTTCAGACCATCAAACTGAACAAGTTTCAAAAATAAAAAAGTTTAGCTGTCCCGTAATTTGAGTCGAGTCTGTACTAAAGTTTTGTATGAAACAGCAGAATTTTATTTCGCAATTTCTATGCTGGATCCACAGCGAAAGTTGTTCGGTTTTCAGTTGTTGTTACTAAGGTGTTTTATTACTATTATACCCACAGGGGTATAAATAAAAAAAATTTATAGAGCATCAATTGAGAACGGCTTAACCAATTGGAAATTTTTTGTTAATTTATTGGAGTAAGAACAAAATAATCTCACTTTCGTTTATTAGTATTAAGTATTCTCTTTTCACCCCCTCTTGGCTCACTCCCCGTCACATTCGACAGAGTCTCGATACTACTATTGAAACGTGTATGTTCTGAGGCTTCAGAATATCTCTGTCTACCCCATCGGGGAATATAGTCTATGCTATGCCATGCTACGCTCTTCTTTAAAGTTATCGGTGAAATGAAAAATTCTCACCCTTGATCTCAGTGGAATCCGACCTTTCCGCTTTTAGCTTGGTTGGGTACCAAAATGCTTTACCCCAGTCATACTTGTTATGTACCTATTGTCTTTTGTTTCTGACTCGCATTCCAAATGTGTTTTGATAATTCCATTCGGGTTCACGTGGCGGCAAAACATCTCGAAAGTAAAGCCATCATGTAGGTAACGGATTCCTTAATCCTATTCCGACCTGGAGTGCGATTTTAGAAACTCATTCGTTGAACTCAGCAGTTGAAAATGTCAAAATTACTATGGAGATATGCATCTTTCTACTGCTGATTTGACTTTCAGCAAAATCATACTTCAGGAGTGCGATTTTTGAAAGTCAAATCTGCTGTAGAAAGATGCATATTTTCATAGTATTTTGACTTTCTCAAACTCATACGTTGAACTCAGCAGTTGAAAATTTCAAAATACTATGAAAATATGCATCTTTCTACTGCAGATTTGACTGATTCTGTGGTGATTTTACTTATTATTTAAATCACAATCCAGGAGTGCGATTTTTTAAAGTCAAATCAGCAGTAGAAAGATGCATATCTCCAAAATAATTTTGACATTTTCAACTGCCGAGTTCAAAGTGCTATTTTTTAATTTTATACACCCTAATTCGTGTACGAAAGTGGAATAAATCTTATGGAATTTATGCACTATTCGTATTTCGTATGCGAATAAAGATGGGTGATATTCCAAAATAGCATACCTGAACTCTGTTTTGTATAGAACATGTAATTTCTTATACGTCTGTCGGGTCGTGACTCTGCTTACGTGCTCTTAGTGATGTGTTTTTGTTTAACCGTCGACTAAATATGATGTTAACCAGACTGTAGCCCTTTTATACCCTTCTCGTCGATATTTTTTGGTGTTAGTTGCAAATAAAGATTATAATGTTACAATACTCATGCAGGTCTTGAAGGCTACTGAAACATAATAGCATTCAATCTCAACAATTATTAGATTGTTTAAAGTAGTAATGTCCGCGTTGTAAAATGCTCTGGCTGTAGAGAAGATGCGGCCAGAAAGTCTACAACATCATTTTCTTACACTAATTACAAAAAATATATTTATTAGGTATAGGTAGGTACTATTTAACAATAAGATATCATGGTTAACTATTTAGGTTAACAAATTGTTGGTCATCATAATGAAATATTAAAGCTCTTTTAGGTAATTGCACTGTATTGTATTGTATTTGTGACCACATCAGACGCCGTAAGGGAGGCGGTCTGAAAAAACTCTGACCCCAGGGCTTGCCCACACGATAAAAAGAAGAAGAAGAAGGTAATTTTAGTTACGATTTAGATGTAAGAAATTCAGTATAGCCTTCAAGCATGCTCCAAGTAAGAAATCGGAAGAAAACAAGTAAATGAAATGGCATAATGATGCCAGTATAGAACTGTACAGTGTAACAGGTATGTATATAGCATTTTTACGGTGGTAGATTGATCAAAGATTAATAATCCGAAATCGCCTATTCTCATCCTGGACTCTAGAAATATAATTCCGTCGGCGCCTCTACGGGCATAGAATGCAAAATCGTGTTCCGTATAGAACAATAGTAAGCAAATACCGTGATCCCTAAGGCCGCGGCTGATTGCTCCTCCAGAGGTACATACCTAGCTATCCACTTGTAGATGTCGACTGAAATGGGCTCTGAATCCATCGACTGATGCCTTCCTATTAAGGGGATCCCTCTAGTTGATTGTTATATCTACGTACAATAATAGTTTGAATACGTACTCGTAAGTGTTAGGTAACTCGCTTTTGCGCGGATTGGATTTGTAATTTGTTCGATAACGACTTCGACACGTGAATGCACCTGGCATTAGAGTAGATTCTATTCTACTCAGTAGAACATTGGTTAGATTCTATTCTAATCGATATAAAAGACTGTGAAGGGAAGATCGAAGAGGTGTTATTGCTCTAATTGTAATGTAAAATATCCCTTTTGTCCTTAACTATAATACCTAAAAGATTGTTTCATTGTACCTTAGCTACGAACCAGTGTCTTGACAATAAACATACAGGCTCCAACTTAATATGCTGACGGTTTTTTAAGAGGATAATGAGACCATCAAACTGAAAAACTTTCTCTATGGGACCAAAATCTTAATCGTTAAAAAACTCTGCTGTACTCTATATTATCAGCAAAAGAAGGATCCTATTATTGTATGACCTCAATCGGCGTTGTTGTACGCGATTACTATCAGACGCACCAAAGATTTTACTTTAATAATAAAGAAGAATAAGATAATTTCATAAAATTCTTTTGATATGATGGTTCCTGTACCAAGATAAACTCATTTTCGAGCTATAATAATGTTACGTTAACGAAATATAGGGTCCTTCTTTGCTGATTGCTGAGCTGATTTTTTTTCGCGATTTCGATCTTAGTGCCATAGAGAAAGTTGTTCAGTTTGATGGTCTGCTCATCCCCTTAAAAAAGTGTCAGCATATTATGAAGGACCCTGTATAAGAATGTAGGATTTCTGTGAGGATTTCCTAATTATTAATGAGTTTGATTTATCTACAAATAACCTTATTTCGTCCTATAATGAATCTTAGAGATATAAAACGAAACTAAAATGACAATAATTTAATAAAAACCCGTTTCACGAAGTTCATCGTTGGAAGGCTAACTTTCTTTCAGGTTTGAAGAATAATTGGAATTAAAATTTCATAGTAGGTTTTTTCGTCTCGGAAAATTTGTTATTATAATTTCATTTAACACCTTAGCACATTGAACCGGGGAAAGTAATCGAAATAATTTATTACCCTTGGTAAAATTTTTTCCCTAACGTGAACAGAGAAAATTTTCTATACATATGAAAAGGTATTTCTGAATCACCCTTAGTTTCCTTTGGGAAAGTTGTTCAGTATCATGAGTAAAATCATCCTTAAAAGTACTTAATTAAACTATTATCTACACTTCAAGCTTGTATACAGGGTGTAAGGAAAAGTATCATTAACCTTTAAACCACTTATTCTACCCATCAATCTGAACAACTTTCACTATGGGAGCAAACCTGTCAGCGCAAAAAAAAGTCAGCAGCTCCATACTGAACTGCAATATCTACTCGACTCAAACGTATGGATGGAGCAGCATATTTTTTTTTGCGCTGACACGTTTGCTCCCATAGTAAAAGTTGTTTAATTTGATGGGTAGAATATTCGGTTTAAATGTTAATGATACTTTTCCTTATATCCTGTATAAATAATGTACATTTTCAAAGGATAGATCTAGCAGTGTGGATTATGTAATGTCATGTAAATATCAAATTTAGGGTCCCATTTCACGCGATATGGCCATCGGACGACCATCGTCGCCTACCCGGTACACACACAGCGACGTCCAAATTGAGACATTACCAAAGATATTGATGTAAGTTTCTTTCAAGGACATGAATCTTTTATACATGAAAGTGTTTGGTAACAGTGGTGACTATAAAAATAATAATGTGACATTAGGCTAGGTATCTTATCTTAACTATTATAAATCTTATAACTATTATAAAGTTGTAACGAAAGTGTGTGATTACGATATGGTTTTTAGGTTTCCCGGACTCCAAATCAACCTGATTTAGAATTGTTGTCTGTCTGTTTGTCTGATTGTTTGTTTGTTTCTTTCTTTGTGTGTTTGTAACAGCATCACGCAAAAACTATTGAACCAATTTTGATGGAACTTTTTTGTTTGATAGCTTATGATCTGACTTAAAATCTGCTATATAATTTGTACGGACGAAGTCGCGGGTAAACCCTAGTATTTAATATTGTTGTAAGTCATTGAACCGAGGATAACGGCAACCGTAACTCCAAGTTTTCTAGCACAGTTTTTACTTATCGAATTATACAGGGTGTAGCTATGAAGGTGTGCATATTTGTTGAGATGATGTATGATCATTTATTTAATACGAATAATTAATCAAAATCATTATCAAAATTAAATTGAAGTAATTAACCAAATATTTCTGTACAATATTAACTATACTTTGACATTCAAATACTGACATATCTGCTCTGTGACAGGCGCATGGGCCGCTCAACCACGCTCCACTCGCCCTGCTTGCACTCAGCGGCGGCGCCACAGACAGAACAATGTGAGTGGCCTATTATGAAACTAATTAAAACATTTAAAACAAATTGCGGCCTTTTTTATTGACTCGTAACCAGTTTAAGGGACTTAAACCTCCGTAAATGATACACACCTTGAAAGTTACACCCTGTATAATAATCGTCTAGACATAGGCATCATCCAAACACTGACCTGCTTTAACGGTATTTTAACTCGAGCGTCTCCATGCTTAGGAATACATTTTAAGCAGTAAAGTTGTTGTCAGATGTTGTTAGATGGCGGTGTAGCCTTGAAAGAGGCCGGGAGATTTAGTTGGCTTGCAAAATACAGTTGTCTACTAATTTGCCTGGGTACTGGGCCAGCGTGGTGGAGTATGGCCCTCTGCCTCTTACGCTTACTTGCAAGAGGAGGACTGGGCCCTGCACTGGGACGTATCATGATTATGATATTTTGACTATAAATTAAACATACAAAAGGATTTGTGTTATTGCATAACAGTGATTCCTTCAGAATTTCATTTTGTTGAGAAAGGGTTTTCTCAAACCATCTCGAATTTCAAGTGCATGTTTTCAGTAAAGAGGAAGACTAAGAATTTCGACTATTCTATTTAATCTTCAGAGGTATTGTTGGGAAATGTTTAGTTTATTTTTATTCTGTGAAGTTACTGTTAATCAAGTACAAAATATCTCTGCCTGTTAAGGATAAAAGAAGCTTAAAGAGTACCACACTACAACCTAAAAACTGGTCAAGTGCGAGTCGGATTCGCGCACGGGTTCCGTAACACCATACTTACCAAAATATTGTGTTTTCTCTGGGATCCTTATTACGAGCCCGACACATATTTGGCCGGTTTTTATTATCTTATCTTATCTTAACATATCTTATTATAAAACTGTAATAGAAGTGTGTTTGTACATTGAAGATATTTACAAGAAAAAAATTACGATATGGTTTTTAGGTATCCCGGACTCCAAATCATCTCCCAATCAACTTTTTTAGAATTTTTGTCTGTCTGTTTGTCGTTTTGTTTGTTTCTTTGTTTGTTTGTAACAGCATCACGCAAAAACTACAGAACCGATTTTGATGAAACTTTTTTGTTTGATAGCTTATGATCTGACTTAAAATCTGGTATATAATTTGTGCGGACGAAGTCACGGGTAAACTCTTGTTTGTTATATTACTTTTTCATCTCCAATATCCCATCTCGGAAAGAGTATTATTGCTCTTCGATATCTGAGTGCAAAAGCCGATTTTATCCACTAGAGGATAAAGTAAATTTAATTTAGAACATCGTGCGCACTAAGTTTGTGAATTCAAAACATAATTAAACCTATTTACTTCTCCCTCCATGGTGCCGAATAAGTGCCGAATTTATCATACAACCTTTTCTTTTTTTGCAAATCGTCATTTCCTCGCTGAGGTGGGATGAAAAGTTGCGTGTTGCACTCGAGTGCAAAGATTTTTCACCTCGTGCTCTTTTGATTCCCTCGCTAACGCTCAGGATTCTAATTTTGGAATCCTTCGCTTGCTCGGTAATCAAAATTGAGCACGCAGTTAAAAAGCAACTTTGCACTCTTGTATAACAAATAACTATAGAGTATGCACTATAGTGACTGCAAGTCTGACGCTTGTATGTCTTACCGTGTTAGCGTTTTTATGATAGAGCAAAAACAATAATACGTAACAACGCATATTCTGTGAAAATGGCAACTACCTAAGCTATTATACTTCAAAAGATACAGCCATTTATAGGTCGAAGGTAGGACAAACGGACGGGCGGACAGCGTAGGCTTATGAATGGGTACGGAATCCTAAAAACACAGTCCTCTTAAACTTCTACAAAAAATAACAGAAACGGTAAAATAAAATTCCTTCGTCATTGTCTCCACATAATATTATTTTTGTTTCGCAATAAGAGCGTGTTAGTCACAAAACTCAGAAACTAACAATGTGGAAGGAATCAGTGGGCCCAAACAAACTAATCAACCGAACAATGCTATGGCCGAATAGATTTGAACAACAGAATCTGTGAACACGTCTTTGGATAGGTACTACTTGAAAGAAAGTACAATTCGTTATTAATTTATTACGTGAAAAAATATGACTATTATTATAGTAGGTATATGATAATACTAGCTTTTGCCCGCGAATTCGTTCGCATGATATGAGAATATCGAAAAATTCTTTCTTAGGGGGGAGTATCCCCTAAATCTTTGGTATAATATACAAGACATAATCAGATTTGGTCCAATATGTGAAAGTGCCGGCCAAAAAGAAATACTTAATGCGATATTCTGTTAGGACTTGTCCGCCTAAACATTTATTAATATGGCACTAAAGCTGTAGGTCCATTGTCCTTGGTTTTATTTGGGTTCGAAAAATCTACCTTTTCATGCATTTTTGATGAAATTTGCTAAGGTTATATTCTGTTAGAACTAGTCCTTCGCAGCATTTTTTAGTATGGCACCAAAGATGTAAGGCTATTTTCCTTGGTTTTATTAATGTTTGAAAAGTCTGCCTTTTCTTACATTTTTTATGAAATAAAACTTACTGCTACAGCTTTCATGCCATAACAATAAATGCATAGACGGACAAGTTCTAACATAATATATCATAAGTTTTTGTTTCACATTTAGACCAAAAATATATGAAACGCCGATGATGTCTTTTCATATTTCTATCTTCAGCGGTTCAGGCTGTGCGTTGTCTGTCAGTCAGTCACGGAACTGTTTTATAAGTATGGGATATACAACGTGTTAATGAATAAGCGCAAAACCTCATACACCCCAACTGATTTATAACAAAATAATTATATTGAAACAATAATTTCATTATTTTGATAGTTAAAATTTAAAGTTATTCGCATTTTAAGTTTTCAGGCAAAAATGATTTGTTACCATTTCAGCAATGAATGAAACCGCTATCGTGCTCGTGGATACATTTTAAGAATCTATTTTTGGTAGTAAGTAGGGTGAGTGTGCCTGTGCTGTGAGTTGAGATCGAGCTCAGTAAATTTTAAATTTAAAAAAAATTACCCACGTTGAAAACATGCTAATTCGATTCTGCTCTCGATTCCAAATTAACTACTTTCTAGTTTTGCGTTATTAATTCACTAACACGTATACAGTATGTGACAGAAAGGTCGGGGTAGAATATTTTAGGGTATCATCAAACTAAACAACATTCACAATGGAACCAACATCGAAATCGCGGAAAAAAATCAGCTGTTCAATACATTTGAACACGTCGTAGCACCGATACGACAGGTATTGCAGTTTTAAAAGGAACAGCAGATTTTTTTTTTCGCCACATTTTTACCTATATACATGTTATAATGTATGTTCCGTGAATGATGATTCCTTGCTTCGGATGGCACGTTAAGCCGTTGGTCCCGGATACTATCTCTCGTGGTAGTAGCCGTTACATAAAACCACGTCAGAGGCCGTGAGGCGGTCTGAAAAAACCCTGACATCAGGACTTGCCCACACGATAAGAAGATAATGTATGTTTAAGCCGATGCAGATGACCCACGGTTTCACAGATTGACTTATGCCAGTTACAAGGAAGAATATTATCAACAAATTTTAGTTTTCTTCCTTCCCGTAAGACAAAATTGCATACTAAAAGCTGTAAAGCTCTTAGCAAGTGTGAAGTTCAAACGAAGTTATCGGAAATTATGGAATACGGAGCAATCATCGGTAAATGCGGCGCGGCACGACGTAGCGCTACGAGGTGCTACGACGTGCTACGAAGTGCTACGAGTGCGTAGCGTTACATCGTAAGCGTGCCTGTGTATAGAAATTGGATTTTGAAGCTTTCGAGATAAGTACTTTAGAATTAAAATAAACTTGTTGGGAAGTTGTTACGTACTTCGGGAAGTTAATTAAGCTCACGACTTCATGATTAATGATCTGTTTTTATGATATCAAAACTAAACCGTTTCTTTAGATTATAATTGGTACAATATTTTCTTATTATTATAACGTTTATAAAGGTAGAAAATTATTTTCATAATATGCGTTAGACTCGCATATTTTCAAGTTTAAAATTACCTACACGGCAAATGTATTTTAGTTATAGATTATGTACTCAAACTGTCAACTCAACTCAAACTCGCATGGCCAGAGCTTTCCCAGAAAAGAGATGGTTGGAGGATTTTACGGGAGGCTTTGGCCAGCAGTGGGATGATATAGGCTAATAAAATATATATCTTCTTTTTATCGTGCAAGCCATGGTATTCGAGTTTTTTCGGCCTCCGTGGTCTAATGGTTAAGAGCATTGTGTTCTTGACACGGAGGTCGTGGTTTCGATTCCCACGGGAGACACCCAATGATAAGTCACTTTGTGCGTTTTTCCCCAGTTGGTTAGGACATTGCAGGCCGAATCACCTGATTGTTTGAAAGAAAGATGATTCCGTGCTTCGGATGGCACGTTAAGCTGTTGGTCCCGGTTACTATCACTACTATCACCAGAGATTTTAGCCGGATAGTATCTTACTGTACACGCACGCGAATGTCAGTTACCTAAAGACAACGTTTAGTAACACGCAACTATTACTTCACACCTCACATAGACGATACCAAGTATGAATCCTCCGTAATGTGCGCTCTCCAAGTCTGAGACACACCGTCCTACTATAAGATCTCGATCTATTTCACGAGTCACCGATGACGACGACATTATTATTAGGACATATGTCCAACACGTAGAGGCCCCTTAGAGACAATTTTATCTAAATGTGATGGGTTGCACCAAGCTTAGTCTATCTTTAAATGCATTATTTGAATACACCCCCTTATTATTCCACCTTTTTGTTATTTTGTTGTGGATTTTTATGTATACTTTCTTGTGACGAAGCTTGTCGTGGATTTTTAACTGTATATCCTTTTGGACGAGGCATATTGCCAATTTAATAATTAATTTTATTTAGAAATGATTTAATATTTTGTAATTTTGTTACCCCCTTATTATTATTATTAAAACTCAAAAATATAACAAGCTTTTAATTAAATTTATAAAATGTACAGATAACAATAATAAAGTAGGTAGGAAATTCTAAACTAAATAATTTCAAGGTGTTATTAATTCAATGTAGGCCCTAACCATAACCCTACACTGTAGGGAGTAAAATTAAATGCGTTATATTAAACGTGGTGCTTCAGACCATCAAACTGAACAAGTTTCACTACGGATTCAGCGTCGAGGAGCCATTGAAGCTATCTATAGAACAACAATTTTTTTTTCAATTTGGCTGTCCGCTTCATAGTGAAAGTTGTTCAATTTGATGATCTGAAGCATGGCATGCCCTTTGGTATGTTATGCAATTTTACACCTTGTTGTGTAGGAGCCCACTTATTTAATGTGAAGTATTTTTTTAAGCTAACGCCGCGTCGGCACGTGTTTTCACTGTAGAGTACACTGACAGCATATGCAATGTGTCAGAACAAACGTTGTGGCTATAGCAACTTTTTAAAAGATTGAAGTTGAAGCACAAACAACGAGCATGGCACAAGACCTATTTCAAATTCCTGATGGCACGCCACGTCGAAACATAAATATATCTGATATTTTTTGTAGGTTTCATGAACTTTATTTAATTTTAAGCCACGCGAATCGATGGTAAGGGTGCGACTGGGTGGTTGTATACGGCACGTTTCTTTTAAATGACTATCATTACGCGGCCCAATCTCAAGGCTCAACAAAATGCTTCCATATTTATACAGTTCATATCGTCAATGCTTTCAAAGATTACATACAGGGTGTAAATGTACAAAGTTATTAATTCAAAGGGTGATAGTTCTCATGATACTGAATAACTTTCCCCATGGAACCTAAGGGATATTAGGAATAAAAAAATTGCAACTTTTCATACAAACTTTCGATCAGCTGAATTTTTTTCCCCTAATTTCCTATATTGGGGAAAGTTGTTCAGTATGTGGTATTACTCGAGTAATGCTACTATCTACACTTACACCCTGTATATGTATTCTAGCTTTGCTCAAAATTTGTTTGAAGGTCGTTAAGTAAAAAATACTTACCAACAATTTGCGCTTGAAAATTTGAAATGACGTAATCAAGCTAACGTATCAGAAATAAGAATATTATGTAGGTATATAAAAAGAAAAGGAGATTTTCTTCTTTATCCAAACATATTCATACTTTGTGTTTTGTTTCAATTACATTTGAAAAACGAAACTTACTCAAGAGTTACTAAAATTACAAATCAAATCGTGAATTCGATACGAATTTGTATTCCGGTTTCCTATACCTCTCAGTGGCCCCTCAATACTTTCATTTTAGACTGATAGCGGGCTAAGCCGAGATTATCCTCCGTATTTCGGGAATTGTGGCACTCATTCTAATTGCCTGGCCGCCGCTAGAGGTCGCCTCGGCACCCACTCGTCATTATTAACATCTAGTGGGAAGAAGCAACTCAAAGTGCTCACGATCTCTTTGTCATTCGATGCTTTCAACCATTGACTTATTAAGTTATGGACGCCGGGTCTAATACAAAATCTTTCAAGACCATTTTTGACCATTATTTTTCAACACGCGATCGGGAGAAGATTTTGCTATCGTAGGTATCGAATCTTATAAATCTGTCATTGAATCCTATGTCACTCCAATTTCATAAGATATTTAGGAAGTAACGTTCTATATTTAATAAGAGGTTGATGAATGTTATTAGGTAATCACTACTGTATCTGAAAAAAAAAGATCAAAGCTACCAGAATCAAGTTTAACGAAACATGAATAGTTCCGTTACAAATATTGAAATGAAATGTAATATTGATCAGTGATGTTATTATTTACTCAATAATAGATATTGGTATCATTCACAGAACAGAGTTTTATTCGTTTGGAAAAATATCCATCAAAAATCGATGCTGTCAGAAAATACCATGGAAAGAAATGGGGTGGCACATAATAGGTACAGCATACTTTTTAGTTAGTGTGAAATGGTGCGATAACTTTGATCATGCATTCGCGAAATGCATAGCAAATGAAATCGGTAAAAAAATCTGCTGTTTCATGCATTAGGGTCGAGAAGGTACTGCAGTTGTTTTATGGAACAGTGACGTCATGTTGGCTCCATAGTGAAAACGGTTCAGTTTAACGAATAGAATGCATAGTTAAAATGCACTGACTAAAAATGTATCTTACAATAATTACGTTTTCAACCTCGAAACTGAATGAAAAGTCTATCACGAAACAGCGAAAAGATTATGACGGACTTCATAAACACTAAACTCTCATTCTGAAATATTTACTGAAACAGAGATGCAGGTGAGTTTATCGTGTGTTGGTACGTCGGAGTGCATCAGAGCGGTGGCGTTGACTCTAATCTGTGGGGCGGACGTGGACCGGCCTCCGCAAATAACTTCCGCTCGAGGCTTCTACTCACACCCGGGCCATGCCACATTCCTGCTCTCACGCTTCGATGCCGTGTCATGCACTAAACGACAACCTAAAAGCATCGAGCTAGCTTTTGTATAAAAAGTTTTATGTTATGTGCTATTATTTATGAAGGGTAGGTGTTGTAATATTTGCCTGGCCGTCATTGCAGTGGCGACGTTTCGATTTATTTGTATGTCTCAGCTGTGCTGCTGCTGTGAGCTGTGTGTTGTATACATATTAACCGCAATTTTGTCTGCGTGAAATTTTTTATTTTTTCTACCTCCTTCTTTAAGGTTTACCAAATTTGATCAAAATTCGTTCAGCGGTTTAGCCGTGAAAATGATATAGACAGATACCCTTTCGCATTTTATAATTTTTGCATGGTTAATAGAGTTTTATCTCAACTATTTGGTGTTGTGAAGCTTCGGTAATAAAAACGATCACAGAAGTTAAGCAACGAACAATAATATCATCTGGAGCGCCTCCGTGCTTCGGAGGGCACGTTAGTTAGATGCCTATTAAAAAGCTTAAAATTAAATCAAATTAAAGATTGAAAAAGTAAGTCTCCGGCGGGACTTGAACCGGGCGGGACGGGTTGTGTTTTTTCCAATTTAGCTACTGAGCCACTACGCCAGAGACCAAATTTTTTCAACCTATTGCGTCTTTAAGGGACGAGGCTTAAAATTATCTGACAACTGGTTGATCACTGGGTCAGCGAGGTGGAGTTTGACCCGCACCTTCCTTTGTGTATTCTTGAGAGGATCCTGTGACCTGCATTGGGATAGTCAATCGTGACGATGACAATATTACCATTGAAAATATTTGAAAAATATAAAGGTACATCTTGTCTTCTATCTGATGTAATTTCCAAATCCACCTCAACGTAAAATAATGGCTAGATTTTTGACGAGACCGGTAATGAAAACATTGGACAAACCATTCATACAACAAACTTTGAAACACATTGCACAGAACATTATAAATATTGAAACAAATAGTTTGATTCCGAACAAAGAAAGAGTTGTAAAGTTTCAGTGTTACTGGAAGCGACAGTTGCGCGGCTCGGCTGTCCGCGGCCAGCGCACGCGCGAGACCACTCCGCGCGACGCCGCCGCCACGGCCGCTCACGCCACTCGCATAGAGACCCCGCGGTTATCGAGATCGCGATCAAGATACGACTTTATAAAAACTTTCCAGAAATGTGCGGTTGTTTGTAGGATTGTAGGAGATGTGTGTGGTGTGTGGGGAGATGGAGGTGGGACGGCAGGCGTAGCGCAGAGATGCGCCGCACGCCGCGCGCCGGCCGGGGCCCCGCCGCGCCATGAGCGCGCGCCGCACGACCACCCACAGCCAGCACGCGCGCCCGCTCGCACACATTCTCATGCTACCACTGGTCTTCACAATCGCTCAAGTACAGTAAGTCATTCATATTAAGGATATACCTTAGCGTGCTCCATACAGACGATTAATTCTATTTTAAATATTTACCAATTTAATTCAAATATATTTTTCCAACATGATTCCAGCATTGAACCTATTACGTTTTAACGTAAATTCACAAACCTAAAGATTCGTTTCTAGATCATGTTTAAAAATTGCATTGACTACAATTGGTTTACATTGAAAACAGGATCAAACTTCGTTTGTATGCAGCGTGCTCGGGCTCGCTCGCAGGCATATATCATCTCAAGAGAAGGTTATTCCGAAAGCGCTAATGCGCGTTGCATACTAACGAAATTCCGTCCTGATTTTTTTAAAATAAATAATTTGTATGGAAAACTTTGAGCCACGATAACTTTGAAACTATACAGGGTGTAACAAAACACCCTAGGTGTAATACCTAAGGCGGTAATTAATAATTAAGGCGGTGCTTCAGACTAACAAACTGAACAACTTTCACTATGGAGCAAACATCGAAAAAAAATATCACTCTTTCATACAAAACTGCAGTACCGTCTCGACTCAAATGTATGGGATAGCTGATTTTTTTATTTTTTCTCGATAGTGGCTCCATAGTGAAAGTTGTTCATTTGATGGTGTGAAGCACTACTAGGTAGTGCTAGTACTTAAGTATTACTAGCGTGTTTTGTTACACCCTGTATATTTTAACGGAAATCTGACAAATGTAAAGCACAGAGATAGTGTCTAAAAAAACAGAGCGCCGACAGTGATAATCAAACAAAACTTACAAAAACAGTTTAAACGAACTTTTATGCAAATACATTTTAAATTATATTTGTTTTAGACCATTTACTAAAAAACCAAGCTCTTTATAGTACCTATCCTTCAAGAAGGTCAACCCATCACATCGTGACTTTGAAACTTGTTCTATCTCAAATCTGGTGAAGTATTGACTGGCTTACTAATACTTGAGTCTAGTCGAACATTATATTGGTAACAACTTTTATGTTAAAGAGTCAATATTCAATTCAATTCAATTATACTTTATTGCACACCAAAACAGAACATACATTTGAATACAGATAAAGAATTAAAATTAGGTACAAATAAGGCGGTCTTATCTCTAAAAAGGTATTTCTTCCAGACAACCTTAGGGTAGAGGAATTAACAAACGAAAAAATAGGTAGGCGATGTAAATCAAAATAAAGAAATGGCAATGAGTATATAAATATACTTACAAATAAAATAAAATAATCTATAATAAATACATACATACATACATATCTTTTTAACTATACACATAAATAAGTGACTACTACATACAACACAGAAGCAACTGTAAGAGGAGAAAACGAAATAAAAGTGAATATGAAAAGAAATATTAATTGTATATTAATGGAATATGGTCCAAAACATGTCCTAACCAAGTCCTAACAAATGATAATAATACTATACCATCAATATAAGAAAGCAGGATTCTTGGTACCTACCAATTAATGTTTAATTCTGTTAGGTTCTGTTTCACAACTTCCGGGTAAGTTCTTAAAAGCTTATCTTACAGAAGGTTTGACATATCTTGCATACAAAAGATGCGAATCAATCTGTCAAATAAGCTCTAAAGAACTTATCGGGAGAGAGTTGTATATTCCTTGAACTTATCCCAGCGATGGTGAAACAGGCCCTTGATGTAATAAAATAATTAATTGCAGCTCGAATAAAGATTTTTTTTAACCCGCCTTTAAATAAAATATGATGTGAAGATTGATCACAGACATAGGTATGACATACGTTGGTTGAGATAGGCAAATATTACAAGGACCGCAAAGGTATTCCGTCGGCCGTCGGCACGCTCCATTCGCCCGCAAATATTTCTCACTTTGCCCCGTGTTTTCATCCACAAAACAAATTATTAAACTATTGCTTTACTGCGATGGATTTAAAGCATTCAAAAAACGAGTTTGCTTATAATATCGCTCTATATCGGTTTTGCGCTTATTCATTAACACGTTGTATATAGGGTCCTCCTTAATATGCTGATAACGTGCTCATGGATACATTTTAAGAATCTTGTTTTGTTAATAATGAATGAAAGCTTTCATATGAGACCACTGTCGAAATCGCGAAAAAAAAACAGCTGTTCTGTACAAAATTGCAATCGTACTCGACACATATGTATGGGACAGCCGTTTTTTTTCGGGATTTCGATGTTGGTCCCATAGAGAAAGTTTTTCAGTTTGACGGTCTGATCATCCCCTTAAAAAGTGTCAGCATATTAAGACCGACCTGTATATCAATTTGAGAAGAGTTTTTTTTTGTCTGTAAGTATAGTTTTTTTTTGTCTGTGAAACCAGAAAATGGTAACGCAAAAACTCAAAAGATTAAATATACGGGGTGTAATACTGAAATCGCGAAAAAAGACATAGAAAATGTCAATGGATGGAACAACTGATGTTTTTCTCGGGATCTCATTGTTGGCTCCATAGTACATTTTTTTTAGTTTGATGGTATGAAGCACCCCGTTTAATATGTTAGTAACACAATTATTAATTTTACAACCTGCAATATTTACATAAGGTAATAAATATAACCCAATGAAACTTAAATGTCTTTATAATGTTAAAATGTTTTCGTGCATTCGAATACGGCCAGCATTCGAATAAGTAACAAAAATCTGCACTTTAGCCGCTGCTGCGGTCACGTTGATGTCTTTTACATACAGAAAAGTGAAAATGAACCGCCTTTGAATACATTTCAAAAAAATAGTACTTCTAGTATAATACAAGTTCTTTCTTAATAATATATGTTGACATTTTTTTAAGGGGATGAGATGACCATGTCAGACCATATAACTGGGATAGGAGGATTGTATTTTTGAATGGAACGGCTGTTTTTTTCGCGATTTCGATGTTGGTCCCAAAGATAAAGTTTTTCAGTTTGTTGGTCTGATCATCCTCTTAAAACATATAAAGAAGGACCCTGTATATCGGTATTTATATTTGGATGGGGTTTTTACAAAGTATAGGCTTAGTTTGGTTTAAAATTAAGGCTTTATTTCATCGTAATCTGTTCGTTCAATCAAAAGTTATGAGTATTTAAACTCAGTGGTCTGCGCGGACGAAGTCGCAGGCGCCGCTAGCATTTTAAATGCATTTTCTAAGTCATAAATCATAACATGAACATGATTTCCACTGCCTGTACTCATGTCTGTGTAAAATGTAACGTATTTGTGACAGAAGCGAGCGCGCGGCGGCATTCGACCGGCTGGAGAATGTGACGCACACCGTGTCACGGATACTTGACGGCTACGACATACGGTTACGACCTAATTTTGGAGGTAAGTCTATGCCGTTGTTAGCGAGTTTGTAATAATGAGGCGTTTTCCAAAATTGGTACGGTGAAAATCGACTGAACAACGTTCTCTAAGAAACCTTTACAAAATTAGCAAAAAGAATTGGACTTTCCATACTAAATGCAATCAGCTGATCGAACGTTTGTATGAAAATTAGATTTTTTTATTACGAATTTCCCTTATGTTCCTTTGGAAAAGTAGTACCCCACCCACCAATCCACCCGACCCACCTAACCCATTAAAGTAATGCAACTGTCAACGCAAACATCCTGTATAGATTATGGTATTACTGCTCTAGACGTAAAAAAACATATCAAAGACGAACCTCAATGAGTCAATCAAATGATTTAATTATGTAGAAGCTTTGACTAATTATTATATAGTCAAAGTGTAGAAGGCACTGAAGGCAAGAAGATTAAATGCAGGCATTTAATCTTCTTGGCAGAAAAGGCTGTCAACGGTAACCGTAGCAATAGATAATCTTTCTTATACTGTGCCGTAGCAATGGCTACGGCGTAGCAATGCTACGTTACCAAGAAATATCCACGCTGCCGCTGGCACATAAATGTAAAAATGTTATAAGATCTGAACAAAATCCAAACTACTAGGTACCTATATTTTATTATTTCCTTCCAAATCAAACTATGTGAAATTACAAAATACGCTCTGAATTGTTCCTGTCACATTAGATAATCGACGAAAGTATGGAAAATACAATACTTACGTATGTTTTTCCTCGTACAATACGAGTATTATTTAACAAACTAAATGCGAACCCGGCTTTGCTCGGGTTAAACTTCTAATGAGTGAGTGTAGGTACCTAATTGATGGCGTGTTTAAAATAATCCAAAACAAATCGAAAGATTAATTGATTAGGCAATCTTTATCTTAAAAAAAAAAACTGATTTATATTATGATTTATTAACATTTTTATAACTAAAAAATATATTAGACTAGAATTTACCCGCGACTTCGTCCTCACAAATTATACCTATACAACGTGTTAATGAATTAACGCAAAACTAGAAAGTAGTTTGTTTAGAATCGAGAGCAGAATCGAATTATCATGTTTTCAACATAGGTTTTTTTTGTCAAAATATTAAATAATTTTTTTGTAAAATTTCAAATTTACTGAACTCGATCTCAACCCACCAAACGGGCACACTCACACTACTTACTACCAAAACAAGATTCTTAAAATGTGTCCACGAGTACGCTAGCGCTTTCATTCATTGCTGAAATGACAACAAATCATTTTTGGCTGAAAACTTAAAATGCGAATAACTTTAAATTTTAACTATAAAAATAATGCAATTATTGTTTCAATCTAATTATTTTGGTATAAATCAGTTGGGGTGTATGAGGTTTTGCGCTTATTCATTAACACGTTGTATACCAGATTTTAAGTCAGATCATAAGCTTATCAAACAAAAAAAGCTTCATCAAAATCGGTTCAGTAGTTTTCGCGTGATGCTCGCACAAACAAACAGACGAACAGATAGACAAACATTCTAAAAGATTCATTTGGAATCAATGATACCTGAAACCATAAAGTCATCTTTTTTTGTAAATATCTTCAATGTACAGACACACTTCTATTACAGCTTTATAATAGTTAAGATACCTGATTTCATGATACGCAGTAACCTTTTATTACCAATATTGTTGAATTTATGTAACAAAAAATATATCTGTCCATCTCTAAATCTAGGTATTTAGAGTTCATAGAGTTAGTAGAAGTTAATTTATAGTTCACCATTCGAAAATACTGGATTCGGCAAAAATATGTACACTATTATAGTCGTATCGTAGACTAACTAAAATGCTCTAAGCTGACTAAACATTATATTGTAGGTAAATTGAATTACAAACTCTTTGGTCTAAGTTCTTTTTCAACTTGAGACAGGTAGCCTGTTATGAAAAAAAATTTGATAGTTGCCATAAAGTCAGAAAGAAAAAATAAACCTTTTTAATTGATGCAAATAGCGGCAATGTAAATTTTTTTCTAGAAATTTCACCAACTGTTCTGCGTGTAGTAAAAACTTTTTTGATTCTCGAAAATGGAACGGAATCAGCAAAAAGGATAAAGTTTGAAAGTGTAAATACCATGACGATTAATTTACATTCAGTTTTATCTATTACGATGTTTGATTGACACTTAGGAACTTTTGACACTGACGATTTTAAATTTTATTTATTGAATTCGTTGTCAAGTTTTTTTTAGTACCGATTTTAAAAAAATGATAATAGTATACCTAGACATCATTTTAAGAAACTTTTTTTTCCGATCGATCGATTTTATCAAAATAAAATTTTATTTTTAAATTGATTTCATTTGTAAAACAGAAGATACAAAGCAAGGCGGTTTCCAAACAATCTTAGAAGTTATTTGTACCTTTA
Source organism: Agonopterix alstromeriana (assembly GCA_963924505.1). Lineage (NCBI taxonomy): Eukaryota > Metazoa > Arthropoda > Insecta > Lepidoptera > Depressariidae > Agonopterix > Agonopterix alstromeriana. The sequence goes on from OZ004667.1 coordinate 12,450,580, forward strand.
ATAGCACAGCTCCGATGCAGCCTAACAATGAATGCGATGTTTTTTAATATATTTTGAAAGGTCCTCTAAAAACCTTTATAAGTTTTATTACTGGCCGCTAAACAAAAAAAATTAAATTTTTTCTCTATACCTTATTCTTACTCATTAGAAAACTTATTCAAAAAGTTGTTAACCAAAATTTTAAAGATGTGGTTTCTTTGAGCATCTTCGCATCTTGTTCGCATCATCATCATCGTTTTGCATATAATATTTGTAATCCTGACAACGATTTTGCATATTTGCTAACATCTTGATATACATCTTGCTACGAATTACATACTATTATATGAATATGAAAACGAATATGAAATTTCATAATCATGCCCCGAAACTCGAGATGAAATTTTCAGTAGAATAAATTCTCTAACATATCCAATGTAATGCATGAAGTCAGCGCTCTGCGAGCTCCTTGCGGATGCATGTTATTGCAGGCTCCCGGTTACAAAGATTGAATATATTGAATTTACTCTGCTGTACTCTAAACATGGAGAGGTTTGCAAGCGGTTCTTATGTCTTGAGGCTTACGGTTGAATTTCGATGCCTAAAATATTATTGCTTTCAGGGGATCCACTGTATGTCGGCATGGACTTAACGATTGCTAGTTTTGATGCAATTTCTGAAGTTAATATGGTAAGTGGTTAAAAATAATCAAATCATTACCGTTATGTCACCCGAATTACATTATACGTAGAAAGGCCCTCCTCTCACATATTTCGTGCATAATAACGAAAGCGCAGTAAAAGAGCATGCTTCTTGTTATTTTTTGTTAGTATATTGTACGTAAGAAAACAAAAATAATTGGTCAGTTGAGTTTATTATTTTTTCCATAACAAGTCAGCCAACCTAAATGGCTCTTTTCCTTTGCCATGAGTTATGAATCGTTGAAAAGAACAAACTAATGATTCATTGATGATGTCACTACACAAATAGGTACCCTTTTTTTGATAGTCTGTTGGTTTAATTAAAGAGTCATTGTTCGTAATTAAAAGAATTTGTTACTCAGAAATAAGATAACGACGTCAGCTAAATTACTCGCTAACATCCAATGGCCCTCGCAATAACTCGTGTGTAATGACGTGGTGATGACTAATGGGTTTTTTGTTTTTCTTACCATTTTCGGGCAGGTAGATACATTCTCTAAGGGTAGATACTAAACACTTTATAAAATATAAAACTCAGAATAAGAAGCTATCGAATATCAGAGCGGGCATTCATAACATCAATCTTCGTTTGTCACACTTACATAGATATTTGATGGATAAGTTTTGCCAATAAATAATGAGCCTCTCGTCACGACCTTGACAGGTCCCGTGCTTGAGATCCAACGATGATTTTAGGTCATATCAAGGATCTCGCTCTTCAGCCGGCCATCGTAATTCATTAAGCTTTTAATAGCATAAAAAACAGAGCAAGGCCATCACTTGACATACATATCGCGGTCGTCGCTGAGGGGCGTAGTGCTTCGTCAGCCAATCGATGTTCGCCTTTACTTGCACGGCCGAGCCACTCGCCGCCCGTCGCCCGCGGCCGCAGAGGTCGCCGCCCACTGACACTATATTATGTACAACTGGCTACCTGTTTAAATATGTACTCTGAGTACATAGGACGGTCAAATATTGCCAGTTCCTGGTCACGATCCCATACGATCACATATGACCATATTATTGGATTCTTATTTAATGTAGTCGAACTAGATAGGTTTTTATCGTGATACGTTAGACATACTAATTAAGTAAAAGCTTTTTAAAGATATATTCCCTTTCAGGATTACACAATAACACTTTATCTGAATCAGTATTGGAAGGATGAAAGGCTGGGTTTTGGTCTCCCGGACGATGTTCTCACCCTATCTGGGGACTTTGCAGATAAGATTTGGGTTCCAGACACTTTTTTCGCTAATGACAAAAATAGGTAAGCGCTAAGTACTAAGTGATTAAAGAAAATATATATTTTATTTTATGAATTTTGTGATCAGTTGAAACATAGGATACGGTAAACATTTTTGTAACCGTCCATCGAACGGCTTCACAATTAACTGAACCTATTGAAAAAATATGGTGTAAAGAAATTCAGTTAAATTGAAAATGTTTATCTACTAATTAAGCACAATAATGTATATGAAATAATGTATATTATTCTTAACATTTATACGAATATTAAAATTAAATGTAGAAGTGTCGAACGTCTTGAACAAACTTAAGTTTTTATTAGACGATCGTGCTAACTTGTGATCTAGGTATAACTTTTATCGTTAATTCGAGTTACCTTAAATCAAATAATCAGTTGCAGAAACGCTCATTGAAGTTAAACCACCATTAAATCTCTTGCTAGCTTTCACTACGTCAACAAGACAGAGATTGACAGCCAGATATTTAATGGAGGATTAACTTTAATGAGCGTTTCTGCAACTGATTAATTGATTATTGTTTGATTTAAGGTAACTCGAATTAGTTAGTGTCAATCTGTGGATTTCTTTCTAGAGAATTTGTGAATCATTAAAATCCCATTTTACTAACACCACGACATATAACGTCACAGTTTGAATGTCTTGCAGTTTCCTGCACGACGTGACGGAGCGCAACAAGCTGGTGCGGCTGGCGGGCGACGGCAGTATCACCTACGGCATGCGCTTCACCGCCACGCTCGCCTGCATGATGGACCTCCACTACTACCCCCTGGACAGCCAGAACTGCACCGTCGAGATTGAAAGCTGTGTGACTCCTAAACTTGAACTAGATCATCAGGCCGAGCTTCTCCATTGCTTTGCTGGAAGCCCCCTGTTGTAGATAGTCGACATCTGTACATAACATTGCTGCCCTTTTTTAATTTTCCCAGCTACATCGCCATGGCCGCAGCTTACATTGGTGTCATCGTATCGTAATTTATTTCCATATTATGTCGCACTTTTTATGGAATCTTAGCTTAGCTTGTTTCAATCCTAAGTTACATACACATTATTACAAACCGCAGTATAATTACCCATTTTGAAATTGCTCACGTTTTAATATCCATTCTTTCTTTTATCAATGTTTTAAGTAAGTATTATGTTTATACAGAAAGTTGAGCCTAGGTGAACGAGGAACTCTGTTCTGTAGATTATAGATGAACAGTAATTTTGCCTTTATGAAGTCCGAATCAAGTTATGCTAAACAATTACAAAAGTTCACAATTTGCTGATCATCTATGCTCTACAAAGACGCGGCAGCATTCTAACGAATTTTTTGTGCTGCAGATGGCTACACGGTCTCAGACGTGGTGATGTACTGGAAGGAGACTCCTGTTCGAGGAGTGGAAAACGCGGAACTGCCACAGTTCACCATACTTGGACATGAGACCAACGATAGAAAAGTTAGTTCTAAACAGACTGCTTACTTTAAAAAGATTTGAGTACATCTAAGTATTTCGTTCAAATTATACGGACTTTACGTCAGAGTGTAGTTCGAGTCGTTTTCGTATATAGATTGCCCATTTTGTCAATAAAAACTAGCTAAGAGCGAAGAGCATGTCGGACATGCCCATGATAGGGTTCCGTAGCGATTGTACATGTAGCATAACATGTGTAATGATGATATGTGTAAGAAAGGAGTGAGTGCTGAAATGACGGCTAAGAGAAATGAATGGAAGAGGATGAGCCGACCCCAAATAATGAGAAATAGGCAAGAGAATAATGATGAACCATTAACAATATTTCTAGTAAGTATAAGAAAACCAACGGAAGGGAAAGCTGCCTTCAAACTCTGAGGCGAAACGCACTAGAATTATCTTTGATCGGCTTCTAGAATAGACTAAAGGAATTTTCATAGTGATTGTAACTTTCCAGGAAAAATTGGCGACAGGCGTCTACCAAAGGCTGTCACTGAGCTTCAAGCTGCAGAGGAATATCGGCTACTTCGTGTTCCAGACGTACTTGCCCAGCATCCTGATCGTGATGCTCTCGTGGGTGTCCTTCTGGATCAACCATGAAGCTACTTCAGCTAGGGTGGCATTAGGTAATTAGCATCGATGTTTTATACAGCGTCCAACTTAATATGCTGACAGTTTTTTAAGAGGATGATCAGACCACCAAACAGAACAACTTTCTCTATGGGACCAATGACGAAATCGCGAAAAAGAAATCAGCTGTCCCATACAATGGGGTCGAGTAAGATTTCAGTTTAGTATGGAACAGCTGATTTTATTTTCGCGATTTCGACATTGGTCCCATAGAGAAAGTTGTTAGTTTGATGATATGATAGTCCTCTTAAAAAGTGTCAGCATATTAAGAAGGACCCTATATACAGGGTAGAAATTAAATGCGTTACATACTTAAGGGTGTGCTTCAGACCATCAAATTTAACAACTTTCACTACCTACAAAACCAACATTGAAATTGCTAAAAAAAATCTGCTGTTCCATAGAAAACGTCAATGATAAAATGTTACTGTTACTAATATGTTGACTAGAGCCTAGAACAGCTTTTTTTTATTTCGCGACTTCAATGTCGATGTCGGTGCCATAGTCAAAGTTGTTGCTATATACAGGGCCCAACTTAACAACAACCAACCTACAGTTCCAAGTTTGCCGTTTCATACAAAACCGCAATCCTATTCGACCCAAAATTAGGAGACAGCTGATTTTTTTTCGTGATTTCTATGTTGGTCTTTTAAAGAACGTTGTTCAGTTTGATGGTCTGATAGTGATCATCCCCTTAAAAACGGTCAGCATATTAAGAAGGACCCTTAATATTTTATTTGACTGCTAATTTCGTCTCAATTTATCTTGCAGGAATCACAACTGTGCTCACAATGACCACAATAAGCACGGGAGTACGCAGCAGTCTGCCCCGTATCTCGTACGTGAAAGCGATCGACATCTACCTCGTGATGTGCTTCGTGTTCGTGTTCGCGGCTCTCTTGGAGTACGCAGCGGTGAACTACACGTACTGGGGCGCCAGGGCACGCAAGAGGGCCAAGTTAAAGAACAAAGATCTGTCTGCTAGCACTAGTGTGGAGAAGGATTTGAAATGTTCTGCTGGTAAGTGGTGGTAAATAGAAATTAATGATAATGACCAGCAGATGAATGATGAATGCTTGATGCATTTTTATTTCCAAGTCTTTTTATCATTCATCATGTTTTTTGTTGTCATGAGTTTTGATACTTCTGTTTCAGACTTTCCGTTTTAATTCTGTTTGAAAGCAAAATTCCGTTCCCACTATGTACAGTACCTACTGTTTTGCATTTCAAGCTTCGGAAACGTTCGTTTTAGGGTTTGGTAATCAAACAAGGAACCCTTCTTTTTGTATTTTTTTGTAAAAACATAAATTGTTTCTAGACAATACCTAATCAAACTTCCTGATTGTTTCCCAACTATTTTGGATAATGTCGTGCGGAATTAATTGTAAAAATATGTCGGAGAAGAATTTAACAGTTTGCGAATAACAAGAGAATCCAAACATATCCAAATAGAACATTACTGTACAAACTTTACCGAAAGCGAAAATCCTAGGTCTATGCTACAAACAATTATCTTGACAAGTTACAAAGACTGGCATCGTTTTAAGTTCGTGAAACTAGTGAACTGCAAATAGCATTTTCTGCAGGTTCACGCTCCCCAGAAGAAATAATAGCTCTCCGGGAGTGCACAAGTACGTCGGGGAGAGTATCGCCACTCCTGAGCCTGCGGTCGAAACCCCTGCCGGCCGCCACCGGAGCACCACCGTCCTTGAGGCTCCAGCGAGACCACACACATCTGAGATATCGGACCCGACCCCATTCTAGGACTTCAAGAAGTTAGACATGTCTTTTTTATTCAGATCCACAGTACAATATGAATATTCTAGTTATTCAAGCTGTTGATGACGTGGTCTTTGTTGAGAATTTCTTCAATAGAAAAACATATAAAATAATAAAAAAAAAATAAAAAAAATTGTGAACTCTAAAAAGATTTTACACCGTTTTCATACCTTTTCGCACTGGCCACATAATCCTAAAAAATAATCCATTGCCATTTATTCTTTTAAAAATAAAACATGCAACTTTTTTTTTATTTTAAGGCGACGAAGTTTTGTCTAAAGAGATATTATTTATTGAGCATTACATTCGACCTCTTTGTAATAAAGACTAGGCTATCCTCCAAGAAGTTTACAATACCTACATAAGGCCATCTCTGACTATCTCCAAGAAGATTGCTATCTCTGAATAAATATTGTCAATATCCTTTTTCTGAAATGAGAGTTGTTTTACCTCCTGATTAGTCATCATGCTCATATTAGGCTCCTATTGCCTTGATGTAAATGTTCAGAACCTTTGTTTCTAGATGGTTCGACGGGTAAACCGAAGATGATTCACGCGCTTCGCCGCGGCGCCACCGTCATCAAAGCGTCCATGCCCAAGATCCACGACGTTAACGTCATCGACACGTATTCCCGGGTCATCTTCCCAGTCTGCTTTCTCATCTTCAACGCGGTCTACTGGGTCTTCTACATATTTGATTGAATTTCTAATGCTTATGGAATTGATACGATTAGATAGAGATTTTGATTCGTCTGAAATCTGTAATGTTAAGCTGTCGTTTAATTCTCATCCGAGTGACTGCGAGCTGAATCATGAATGGCAGGGTCGCAAACATTTAGTAAACTTTTGGAAAGTGATAAGATACCTGAACTTAAAGCAATGCTCATGCATGACCCAAATGCAAGGGAGATTGAACTTCGTTCTAGCCTAGAGTATGGACGTACCCAGGGGAGAGCAGCTGCCCCACCCTGGTTCAGGCATCCCCTTCCCTGGTACACCCTGCCTTCCGCAAACTTAGCTGGCTAATTATGTATACAGACCTACATTCTTAATTCCTGGTTTCCTAAAACTGGGTACGCCCATGACGTCAGATGCTTGCCTGGTCCAACTGTCACTTTGGACGATAATGAAGTGGATGCTCTTTATGAATGTTTTAAACACGTATTCTAAGGTTTGGGTACCTATATTTTATAAGCGATGTATGAAGGTTTGAATGGTAGCATAACTATGAGTGGATGAAGAATGTATGGAAGACAGATTCAGTTTCAATAAATGAAAATTACGAAAAGGAGGAATAAGGAGTTGTAATAATTATTGTGGTCATATTAATGCTCTTGTTTGTAATTAAGTAAACCTTATGTGATTTTTTGTCGTTGACACAAACGGATTTAAGATAAGTACAAAGTGAACCATAATTAACATAATTGCTGAAGGTTTCATTAGACTTCAAAACAATAGAAGTGTTGGAAAAAAGTTTCTACGGTCAAAGGTAACATAATTATTAACCAAAGTTAAGTTTGATTATTAAATTATACCACTAGGAAAAGAGCATTAACTTAAGGCGTATCCGCCCGGGGACACGACTCTTCATACTAATCGATGTGAACGAGCGCGTGGCGCCGGTCAAATTTTGCCGTCTTCTTTGAAAAATGAGATAAAGTTTTAAGAATTTTCAAAAAATCTGAAACCAAATCATTATATGTTGTATTGTGAAAGTATATTGTAAAATTTAATTTTCTTCTGATTAATAATGTAAGAGTAAAATGGTTACAAGAGCAGTGTGAGACTTCTTGTGAGCTTCTGTTTCAAGCCTAAATTACTTTTTGGTGCAAGCCATTTTGAGTTCGTGAAAGGGAAATGGCCAAAAATGTATGTGTTAAAAGTTTTTCAGTAGAACTAAATGTATTTAGATGTTATAGCATATCGCATGTTATAAGTATATATACTAAAACTGCCAATTTCTTAACTTATTTGTAAAAATGCGCAACAATTGGATGATATGAATAAGTGACTTTAAAAATAACGCCAAATATATTTGTTTCATTTCAGTATATTTCATCATAAAGGAGAATTTTAATACAAAAAATGACGAATAAACGTTCTCGATACTCCTTTAGGTGCATACCTACCTGAAACAACTTGTATATAGAATCGATAATTGAACAACATACATAGTAAAAGTATACTTACATACGTATATGTATTTTCTGCCATTCCTGCGTTTCGTATAAATCGTAACTCGTTTAGAATTAAGAGGATGTTATGTGGAAGATACGAATTTAATTTTAATTCATAGTTTTGAAATTAGAAATTAAATATTTTCGGAGCAACCAGAATTCTGTTAAAAACTGTACTGCCTATTTCACCACTTCTGGGTATGTTCTTAATAGCTTATTTGACACATTATTTGACATATTTCGTATGAAATATATGTCAAACGATCTGTCAAATGAGCTATTGCGAACTTATCCAGATCCAGTGGTAAAACAGGCCTTAAATCTTTTAAATAGGTAAGCAAATAAATTATACGATATCCTGAATTTATTCTTCGATAGATAGTATTTAAAATGTAACATAGAAATATACGCAAATATTATGATTGCTGTAAATATGGAAAGATCGACAATTAGATAAATTGATGTTTATATTAGAAAAAGATTGAAGAGCCAATAGTTTATGATAAGACAACGTTGTAAAAATAAAGTTTATTATCGAAAAAGTATTTTCATGTCTGATATCTTGACTCCTGCCCAGCCAGATATATCTCAAATTAATAAGTCCGACTCTGTTTTTATCGTGACCTACGGCGTTAAACGTGATAATCAATTAGGTATGTGTACCTATGTGAAGTGTAGTCTTTATAAAATTGCTTTTATTATTTAATTCAAACAAAGAAAGTACTACACTCTTAGAAAATAATTATTTAATAATGAACAGAAGTTGAACATAAAGGTGATATTTACTTAATTTGGTACTAAAAATATCTACCGACTTATTATTTTAAAAACTTATTTGGCAACTGAAATAAAAAACTAAAAGCCATAAAATTGTTATAAGTAAAAATCTGTGATAAAAAACTAGCCTCTTTTCGACTTAGACATTGAAAAACTGAAGACCTGGCTTCGGCCTGAATCTACATTGACACAGAAGAAAACGAACATTTGACCAGACTGTTTGGGCTCGTTCCCCTTGCCTAACAGTAAAAAAAACTAATTTCTTTTCTTTTTTTAGAGTTTTATGCTATTTATATTTATATTTTTGTTGTTTTACAGGTTTTTTTCTTATTCTTATTTATTTAGCATTTTAGTTTCTAAACATGATTAGTATGAATGATGAAAAGTTTTGCATCAGGATAATGTGAATATTATTTAGTGAAAAAAATATCCTGCTTGGATTTGAAACTTTTGCTAACCCCAAGTTGCGGGCGCCATCTTTGAGCAGCTTTTAGATGCAGTTACTGCAAGAGATTCCTTCAGATTTCATTTTCAGGGGGGCGGCCATAAATTGTACTAACTTTGGAACTGTGTCGACTATCGCCATCTAACGAATTCGACAAGCAGGAGAATGTTAATGGAATGGTGAGCTTTTCTATTTTCTTTTATTTATAATTTGGGTTTGTACCTTACGCTTACATATCAAAGTAAAACGTAATTATAGTACCCTGTGGTAAAACTATTTGTGTAATAACAGTGCATCAATAGATAGGAAACTTATCTAATTGGGGTGTAGTTAATTGTTTACCTACATTATAAAAAAATCCAAAAATCTATTCCTTATTAAAGGCTCTACAAGTGAGATTTAAATTTGTATAAAACAATTTGGTTCAATTGTTTGTTTGCTTGTTTCGAAAACAACTTGACCGATTTTTGTGTACTAAGATGACGGGAACCCGTGCGGACGAAGTCGCGGGCAAACTATAGTAATTTAATTTAATAAAGATGTAAGTAGTACATAATCTTCACATATTTCCCTTTCATTTATTAGTAAATACTACAATCCGACATTGATTTTCCTTTTTCCAATTATAAACCTACTTACTAAAATCAGAATTTTACACTACGAACCAAAATAACATCGTACGTTCGTAGCAAAATGACAAAATCTATGATATTATTCAACTAATTATACAGGGTCCTTCTTAATATGCTGAAACTTTTTTAAGGGTATGATCAGACCAACAAACTGAACAACGTTCTCTATGGGACCAAAATCGAAATCGCGAAAATAATTCTTTGATCCCATAATTTTGCCTCGAGTAGGTTTGCAGTTTTGTATGGAACAGCGACTTTTTTTTCGCGATTTCGATGTTGGTGCCATAGAGAAAGTTGTTCAGTTTGATGAGTAGACTAAATGGTAAAGTTATCCGGACTAATATAAAATTTACCCTGTATCTATATTAGCACTTTTTCTATTTTGGAGCGTTATTCTCAGTAGCAGATACAATACAGATGTAGGCAACTGTTGAAAGGGACTTTTATAGAAGCGAGGTGGGTTCCATTCATAGAGTTCGCGCAGACAGCGCGGGGCGCACGCAGGAGGGCGGGCGCGGGCGCGGGGTAGGAAGGGCCCAGCTCACCCGACATAGCCCAGTTGCGCGGACGGACCATTACCGAGTACGTCTCCGCCTTTTGTTCGAACCCCAACCAAATAATAAGGATTTTTCTATAGAATTAGCTAAGTGATCAGTTGATTACAGTGCAGTGAAGTGACGGTTTGGATTTCCAGATAGATAATTGTGTTTGGGTGTTGTGCGCTGGTTCGCTGATAATGCCATCCTGTGGTTTTATTTAAGGTAGTTCTATTTCGTGTGTTATAAATATTTTAATATACTAGTGGAACTATTTATGTAAGCAAGGCTTTATATTTGTTGAGTAAAGATTTTGCTAGAGACAAACTCATTATCTCTACCCAGCACCTTTCATCGAAGGTGTTGCTGAAAACTGGATGTTTTCAGTAGATACTTATATTGAATTGATGTTTGACGTCGTAGAATCGAAATTTCATGGCCAGGACCGTGGGCGGTAGGTGTTGAATTTCGGGCTCTCTGTGGGCAAGGGGTGAAAGGAGGGGGTGAAAAGGCCCGGGGGCGGGCGTGGGCGCAAGCCAACGCGCAGTCACCCCCTCCCACGTATTGATCGTTAAATTTTCATACGTATTTGATAAATATTGCCATAATAAAACATTAGGAATACATTTTCGGATGACGATCTATGTACGTAGGTAATTGAAAGGATTATCATATTAACAAAAGGTTTAAAGATCAGGCATCTTTTAGCTGCTTTGAGATAACATCATCTTAAGTTGGTAGGTCTGAGAAACACGGCGCGACGCTGCGAAGGCTATTAATATCTTTAACTAGAAATAATACCATATGTACCTACCTAATACTTCAGGTAATACTATCATCTAACAGGATTCTGAAGATTCGGAATTGATGGGGAGGAAAAAGGCATAATACTCTCCTTTATTAACACAATTGAAATTAAAATGTACCTAACTCCGCGTTATGTGGAAGTTATCAGTAATGTTCTATTTTTATCCTTATAGGAGGCCAAAATCGGGTCTGGTTTTACATTTTGTTATGTACCTACCTAGTATGTTTTGTTACTTTGATTATTTATTTGGAGCTCAGGGAAAATATGACCGGCTCAGATTAAGCTTGGCTCTATGAAAGAAATGAAAAAATCAATTTTGACCACAAAATGTCTCATCCATCCTATCCAATAGGTTTATCTGGACCGATCGTAGGTTTCTGGACTTCAAAATGTATAATAATACAAATAAGTACATAATAATAAAATTAAAAACATTATTGACTATATTTTCGTCCTGATAGGCGAATAAAAATAGAAAATTACAGATAACTTCTACATAACGCGGAGTATAATTTTGATTTTAATGAATTGTGTTAATAAAGGAGAGTATACGCAATCCTTCAGCATAAAAATCTCCATCTAATACGGGTGTTATGGCTGAATAACTGTTAATTTGCGTGACACCAACGAAATGTAGAGACAAGTTTAAGATACTAAAATAGACCGCAAGTAAATTAACAACGTTTTTAAGGAAACAACGAATTCCGTAACTCTCTGATTATTAATTTTCTAACATTCTTGAAATTATCATTAATAATACATGAAGGTTACACATGTGAATATCAATACTAATAAAGGAGCAGTAGGAGCATTTGATTGAAATAAAAATGTTTCTTTATTTCCTACTCAATACAAAATTTTTTTTTAATTGAGCAATCGTGTCTATAAATAGAGCACTTAAGTGAAATAGAAGAATATCCTCATTTTTCTATTAATTCAACGAAATCACTAATATCAAAATATTGTGGTGCTTTATTTTTAACTGAAAAGTGATAATGTACACGCGTATACTTTTATTTATTAAAGAAACAAAAATATATATTTAAACATTTTTAACGGGTTCTTATCGCGTTTTGGCATAACCTCAGAACCTACTCTGATAAACTAGGTATACCTATACTTACAAAAATATAGATCGTCTATCTTTAATTCTCGTCTTTATCTGTCTTGGAAGAAGAATAAATAAAGTTTATTATTATTATTATTATCTGTCCCAACTCATATGCTATTTCTTGAACATTTGTGCACATGAAATTACGTTAGAAATATAACCAGACGTAAAACAGAAGATATATCAAGTATTTAATTAAACTACGAGTACGATATTTACGAAAAATAGACGTTTGTAAAATTGTGATAAATCCAGAAAGCGGTCGATGGCTGTAGCCATTTTCTTCATTAACAGTACTTCCATAATTCGAATCTCATTTTTTTACCATCGACTCTTAACTTTGTATCTCATGGGTTTAAAATTATTTGATCAGCCGTTGCTGTCCCATTTTTGGGCAAAGGCCTCCTTCCGTTCACTCCATGCGTCCGGGTTTTGCGCTTCGTTAGGCCAGTTCTTCGAGAAGCCATCGATTTCGTCCCGCCACCTTCTTCTAGACCTACCTCGACGCCGATTTTGTTTTATTGGGGACCATTGGGTAGTGGTTTTGGCCCGTAGGTCATCTGACATGCGGCAGACTAAAATACTCAAGAAAAATATCTGAACATGTATAGGTAGTTTACATATAGTACTTTACGCTTATCTTTATGTATAACGAATTGCATGGAAACTAATAAATCTTATGCAGGCGCAAAGTCGGCTAACTGCGTAGAATGCGCGGAGAGCTGCGTCTTGAATGAAAACTGGATCAACAAGTAGCCCGTAACGCCGCCCTCACACCACGCATGCGTTACACACCCTGCCTATTTTCAATATGGCTACTTTAAGCTCCACTTTGCCATCCATATTTTTCGGCCACGTAGTTTAATTTATAGCAAAAGTTCTAACTATTTATAACTATCAATCTATCAATAAAAGTTAATGATCGTTTGAGTGACAAGTTACGATACAGTCGTTGGCGAATAAAGCAGAATAAGCAGGTGACAATTGTTAAAATTTAGCGTTAGGTTTTCATCTCTAATCAGCTAAATACTTATTACTTAGTTATATTGTAAATTAATCATACCTTTAGCGACCTATATTATTATATAGGTAGGTATATTCATACTCGCGACTTCATCCTCGTGAAATTAGAATATCGAAAGATCCTTTTCTAAGTACCCGTGAGTTTCGATACTACCAGTGAAACGTGGATGTTCTGCGGTTTCAGAATATCTCTCACTATAATAATATAATCTCCCCGTCGGAAAATATAGTCGTGAGTATATACTCCGTAGAATATTTCATGTTTCTATATTCAGCCGTTCAGGCTGTGCGTTGTCTGTCAGTAAGTTAGTAAGTCAGTCAATCACGGAACTGATTTATAAGTAGTTAAGTATAGATAATTCCGTAAAGAAGCTTTTGGAATAATTTCGATATTTTAATTTTAAGAATTCCACCTTGTAAACGCTCTTTTATTGAGCTTTTGAATTTTCTGTGTCTAGTGAAAACAAGGGTGTATATGCTGAAGGCTTTGATAAGTTACATGTCAAGATAGACAGTCGAAGTAACGAACGCGTCGAAAAAATTGTCAGCCAGCACTGGCCTCTACACCCCTATGCACGCACAAATATATAATTTGTATGACGCCTCACGCACACCAACCTAAGAAAGTTGGCCCCTTTTGTTTTATACGGTAGAAAGCGTGAGGCTCAATCTAGACATATATGATGCAGTTCTTGTTTTTTTTGATACGAGTATCTTTGACGCCCCAACAGTATGGCTGCCGGTTATAGCCACTCCATTTGACCCCACCTCTAATCGTATTGGATCTCCCGTTCCAAGATTCAGGACGGTAAGGACTAGAGAGTGCATCTGTGTTTAGCGCGTACACTTATGCACTTCAAAATATCCTGCGTTCCTGACTGCTTTTCTATAAAGATTAGCTGACGCCGTAGTCGAAATCGTCTAGGAAACCACCATCTTAGGATACATCTAGTAATTCCGTAAATTAAAACATAAGAATGGAAGGGACATCAACCATACGGGTTCAGATTGGCGGGTACTAAAATTACTATGACCCCTGTAACCCATAACCCGTAACCCATAAAATCACGCGGGTCTTGAGCCTGGCAGGTCGTCGATGGGCCCGCTCGCTTTGTACCTATGAAATGAAGACCGTAAACACGGCACGGATCCAGCGCGGACCCACCTCGTGTCGTGTGTCGTGTTCCATACAGTTTCCTGATTTACAATCCGTCCGTAAATCCGTTTGGACACCCGCCCCGGTCACGACCCGCGTTCTTTTTGACGAAGGCAAGGCTTAAAAGTTGTCTTGCATGAAACCACCGCCTGGACAATTGAAAAACCGGTCAAGTGCGAGTCGGGCTACTCGGTTCGGTACCACACAACATAATTATTAACTTACAAAAAAGTTGTGTTTTCTCTGGGACCTTTAGCGCGAGACCGACTCACACTTGGCCAGTTTTGATTTGAGAGAGATATTATATTTCACAACTAGAGTTAATGTCTATTTGTTGTCATACTGTAGAGTTTGCCCTATAATCACACCAAGTTTGACACTTGTATGTATTACCGTTTTTACGATAGAAGAAAAAACTTTGATAAAACTAGTTGCTGTAGATCTCCTTTAACTTTTTGCCATTTTTATTGTTTGTTAGCAAATCCGCCAAAAAGCCGCACATTCAGTGAAAAATTCAACTGACGGACGGACGGACAACGTAGGCTTACAAATAGGGTCCTGTTTTCACCCTTTGGGTACGGAACCCTAAAAACTAACATTCTCCTGCAACACTTTATGTTATGCTGTGCTATAACGAAAGTGTATCTTGGCAGATAAGTGTGTGTGGGCATCGAGTTGGCGAGCCATGGTGCATCCCCCGCGGGTGAGGAGCGCTCGCGCGGCGCTCGCGCAGGTCACCTAGGTGATGCGCGCGCTTGCTCACACTCACACCTGGTGAACCAGAGTCGCCACCATGCCGGCACCTGTCGCTATTTACATCACTTTCGTCACCTTCCTATGGCTATGCGGTGAGTTGAAACCATTTTAAGCTTAGTACATTTCTACAAATACAGTTGAAAATAGTTTTATCTATTCAAAAGTGATTCGATTCGTATATGTAGATAAATGTTATGGTTTATTATCGTCGCAGTGACTTTCTTTTATTCTCCTGAAATACAGGGTGTAAGTGTAGACAAGTGCATTACTTTATGTCCTATCGGTTCCTTGGAGAATATCATGAGTACAATTACCCTTTAACGTAATAAAACTGTCTACATTAACACCCTGTATAAAATACGAAGAAACGACACTGTTATTATTTCTACTCGCTCGAGAGCTAGCATCATGCTAGAATCAAGCAATTATGAAGCAAAATGTAATCTGAACTCATGAAACAGAAAGAGCGGCGTGGAGGATGCTTTACTGAAGCTTTTACAATACATTGTTCGTTTAGTGAACGCGGACGAACCGCCAGCGATGGCGGCGCCGCGTCCGGCGAACGGCACGGCCGAATCGGCCGACCCACGGTCCCCGCTCGGCCGCGTGCCACCATACCAGCCTCCGGCGGCCGGCGGCGGACCGGTGCCGATACAGGCACCCGGCTTCAGACCCCACAGTCCATACACACGAGTTGATTCCTGGCACCGTAAGTAGCCTTCTAACTTTTAAAACATTTTACATTCGCTAGGCATTTTCTTCTCTACAGGCAAAACCCCTATAATTGAATGTTCGCAGATCGGTCGGTGTACGACAAAGATGCTTTAGTAGTCGCCGACGACATTGAAGACCACGAGGATGATGGTGGCTGCCACCAACCATGCCTCAAACAACATTTCTCGTGTCAGGTAATTTATACTCCTTTTCATACAATGAGGTAAGTTGCCTGGCTCTTATGTCTGTGACGTCAAACATTTCAAAACACGTCGCGTCGTCATACTCCCAGGTGTAAACTGTTTCAGATGAATACCTTATGAAGAACTCGTGTAGATTTTCATTGCTTTCGGCTTTCTGAGTAAATAGCAGCGAACCTAATAATGTTTGCGCCATTCATTCCATATGAGCGATTTTATTTTATTTTAGGATACATACCGTTTTTTTGTTCTAGAACAAGCTATGAAGGATTTCGTTTGCAAAATATGCGTACCGCAGTTTTACTTCTGTAATCTATTCTTGAGTACACAAGGATGTAGCAAAGCAATAAATATTTTGAATATGAATTTAGGAAGTATAATTATCATGTTGCCGATAGTAAAATTAAATATTTTCAAAAATGTCTTTCATGTCATGACGTTAGATATTAGGATATTACGAGCCATTTAACGTATGTTTAACAAAAATCCATTAAGCCGTTTTTTACCAGGAAGAGCCTAAACTTGGTGTGTTTTGAAAATGATTTCTGTTTTTAAAACATGAGTGGCTGTAATGTAATGATGTATGTAGTATATTTTTAGAATCAGCTCATGAAACTCTTTCATTTGATACTCCACACGACAGGTTTCAGGGAAAAAAGTTTTAATATTCACACAAAGAATTTATGACCTCACAACATTATTTTGGATCACAAGACTTGCCGGCAACATGAAAACCTCAAGAATATATTACAGTAATCCTTCATAGCGCCAGCTTTACATTCTAATGAGGATTATCTATCGATCTATAGATATCGTGCACATGTATCCCTATGGAGAAACGTTGCGACGGAGTAGCGGAGTGCGCGGAGGCCGAGGACGAGGCAGGGTGTGCACCAGCGTGCGACGAGCATCTGAACCGCACTGTCTGCCACGGCACCAACGTGTGCATCGCGCTTGAGTGGCTCTGCGACGGAGACGACGACTGCGGCGACTATTCCGACGAGACTCATTGCAGTAAGGACTTTCAGTTTGAGTAGTTAGAAGGCACATAATAGAGAGGCGTTGCAACGGAGTAGTGGAGGCCGAGGACGAGGCGGGGTGTGACCCGGCGTGCGACGAGCACCTGAACCGCACCGTGTGTCTGCGACGGAGACCGACTAGTTTGGTTCTGAACATATTGAGTTTCAAATAATTCCTCAGTAGGTATTTCAGATTCCGTTAGGTGGTCGGTCTTTGCCCGCGTCTTCGTCGCCGTGAAATTAGAATATCTAAAAATCCTTTCTTAGTGCACTTCTAGAACATCCTCCGTAGAATCTAGGTATACTCCAAATTTCATGTTTCTCATCTTCACCGTTCTGTCTGTCAGTCAGTCACGGAACTGTTTATTTATAGAAGAAGATAGATATGGATAGATAAGGTTACATAATTTAGGGGTGCTGCATACCATCAAAATTTACTATTAAGTTAACACCCTGTATAAAAATTCAATATATAATAATTTGTTATTTTGATACATTTTATTGGACGTTAATTAGCTTTCTAATTTGTAGCTGGAGCAGCAAACTGTACGTCAAAGGAGTTTCAATGCGGCAACGGGTTGTGCATCCCGCGGGAGTGGCAGTGCGACGGAGACAACGACTGTCGCGACAACTCCGACGAGACCAACTGCACCAAGGGCAAGTGAGTGAAGCCTTCCATATTATTTATAACCCTTTTTTAGCCAATTGGAAGATTGAGCAGATTCGTCTGCGTTGGCAAAAAAACACTAAACTTTTTAAATGTTTCTAATTCCTATAGGCAATTGATACAAGAGAAAAAAAAACTAATAACAAAAGATAAAAAAAAACAACAAAAAACAAACAATCAATAAAAGATTACGTTTTATTTCGTTTCGAATAACAGATTTCATTCAAAAGCCTTTTAACAAATATTTTAAGTTAAG
The DNA here is from genome assembly GCA_963924505.1 of Agonopterix alstromeriana. Lineage (NCBI taxonomy): Eukaryota > Metazoa > Arthropoda > Insecta > Lepidoptera > Depressariidae > Agonopterix > Agonopterix alstromeriana. The sequence continues at coordinate 12,468,668 of OZ004667.1, forward strand.
TAGAAAATAGCAAAACATGTTAGATTAATTCAAAATACCACTCCAGTAGAAAATATCCCCTAAAATTCCTGCCCTACCGCAACTTGGCCTAAAAACTCGAACCTTTTACCCCAATGTACTGATGGCAATGTAATTATCCATCACTAGGCGAATTCTATCTTTTCAGAGAATGTATCTAATACATACTATTCGTAATTCATACTATCAATCAACTCATTTTAGAATTGTTAATATAGATAGATTCTTAATCACATCGGAATGAAAAATAATTGTGTTGAACCCTTTCACTACTAACTAGCGTGTAATTTTCCAAAACTTCGCAGTGCAAGGGTTAACTAATGTATAGGTTCCTTATCCTCCAAAAATACCTCTTGCCTCGATTAGTTTGGAGCCATCTGAAAGATCTGATACGGATCTTATAAGTTGTCGCACACAAAGTTGCATAGTGCTTTCCCAAATACTGTCATATCGTATCAATTTGTCACATATTCAAAACGGTTTCCGATTTAATTGTCTATAAATGTCACCGACTGTCTCCCTTTTTCCACGACCCTTCCCCTCTTACCATAATGACATTGTGATTGTGACGTCATCACAAATCTCATAATTCATAATACTTTAATGACGTCATCCACACTCTGAACCAAATACGGCTGTGTTGTGGGGTTGTAGTTAATTAAAAGCTTATATAGGGTGAAATTGATATCATTAGCATCCTTTTAAACTAAGAGTCTACCCATCAAACTGAACAACATTTACTAAGGGAGTAAACCGATCGGAGCAAAAAAAAAATCTACTGTTGCATACATTTGAGTCGAGTAGGCGCTGCAGTTTAGTATGACACAGCTGATTTTTTTTGCTCCGATCATCGGTTTGCTCCCATGAAAGTTGTTCAGTTTGATGGGTAGAATCTTAGTTTAAAAGGATACTAATAATATCCTGTAGAATTATCTAATTACTGAGAGTATAGTCTATTCAAGGTATCTACCTATTTTCACTAGAATTTGAGTCAATCTTGAACGGTTTAGATGTAGATCTAAATTTTAAGTAAATATAATCAATACAAACTCAAACACGTAAGGTTGGAATCAAACTATTTGCCCGTCTCCGAGGCCCTTTAACCGGAGATGAAGGACTTCGTTGAGCACATCTCAAGTACATACGGCGGCACATCAAGCTACGTAAAACCATCATAAGCTGGCCGCGCTACGTTATACATAACTCTACCTACGCGCGGGCAGCTTATTATGGTTTTGCGTATCTTGATGTGTCGCCGTGTGTACTACGGTATCCTTGACACTATCACCGTTTTAATAGTCTACCCCACCAATGTCGATAGCCATGAGTAATTTTAATTGTGGGCTGAAAGAGGATATAGTGATAATTATAAAGGTGTGTTGAGATGGTTTGGTCATATGGAAAGAATGGATGAGAGCAGAAGGCAAGCGTAAGAGGAAATGTTGGAAAGGGACGTCCTAAACGTACATATACGGACCAAATTGGCGAAGTCCTTAAAATGGCCAGGTCAGATCTACCCATAGAGAATATAAATATGAACCAGCCTTGCGGTAGCATTGCCATGTTACCATGTTACAAGATCAATTGATCATATGCATTTGCATGCAATTTTTTACCTTATCACTAAACGACACAGCCTATAATTGCGGAACAATAACTTCAAATTAGTCGCGTTTGGGGTTCACACGAAACTATTTTTAACAATCAATATTTGAATCTAAAGTAATGGAATAAAATCCAAAGTTGCGGATTTCATGCTACCACGTCCCCCGCAAAAAGTGGCAGAAAAGTTTGTGAGTAGAATTACACGTGTAACTAGTCCATAGTTATATTGTCTAATGATCTACCCGAAACCATCGGTTTATCATGCATGAAAGGACTAATGAATGTGGAAGAAGCTAGAGAGGTTTGTCAGAATCGTAACAGGTGGCGTTCCGTTGTCTCTGCCTACCCCAGTGGGAGACAGGCGTGAGCATATGTATCTATATCTTTTGACCTAGCAACTTTAATTTGCCCATGTTAGCCATAGCATGCACTAGCCATAGCGTGCTCGTAAATGTCCCGTTTGTATAATGTCGTCAGAAAAAATCGACTGAGTACAGAAGATTTTAAATAAAAAACAATTCTATTTGCGGCATGATTTATACGATGTCGTTTATCAAATGGATCATATTTGGAAAAAAAAGTCAAGAGGAGAGTATTTTCTTTCACCATTATAAATATTCGAGATATTTTATATTAGCAAAGATCAAGTTAAGCTCGGAGCCAATAATTATTTCGGGATACAAAATATAGGCTCAACATTAGGAAGAAACGTGAATTCTATTTTTAGGCAGGATTATTGAATAAGCTTAAAATATTCTTAATTCTTACATCATGTTTCGGTCATGAAATCTTAACTATTATAAAACTGTAACAGAAGTGTGTCTGTACATTAAAATATTTACAAAAAAAGATTATGATATGGTTTTTAGATGTTCCTGACTCCAAATCAACTTTTTTTTAAATTTTGTCCGTCTGTTTGTTTGTGCGAGCATCACGCAAACATTACTGAACCGATTTTGATGAAACTTTTTTTGTTTGATAGCTTATGATCGGACTTAAAATCGGGTATATAATTTGTGCGAATGAAGTCGCGGGTTAACTCTAGTTAATAATAAAGTTGCTATTTGAAAATCGCTTTAATCGTTAAATAACTGGTATAATAATAATAATAATAATAATAATAAATTAATGACCTGTACTGGCCCTGCCTGGTGGACCCAGAGTCCTCCCCCCATTCGGCAGTGAGAGGTGGTATGTGCCCTGCAGTGGGAAGTATGCAGGGTCCTTCTTAATATGCGGACACTTTTTTAAGGGGATGATCAGACCATCAAACTGAACAACTTTCTCTATGGGACCCAACATCAAAATCGCGAAAAAAAAATCTGCTGTCCCATACAATTGGCCAAAGTAGGTTTGCAGTTTTGTATGGAATAGTCGATTTTTTTTCGCTTTCAGTGTAATGGTCTGATCATCCCCTTAAAAAAAGTGTCCGCATATTAAGTTGGACCCTGTATATGGAGGCTAATGAGGATCGATTCGATGAAAAAATTAAATTGCAAAAATTATTCAAAAATAAGTAAAAAGAAAACGTTTTTTTTTTGAACTTGTGCTTTGAAAAATGTTCGAAAGCTTCAATGACCAGTAAATACGAGGATCGCTAATCATGCTAATTGCAAGGATCTCAGTTCGCACTTGACCAGTTTCTGTAGTTCGGTTTTGTTCAGGGCGGGCTTACGGTCGGCAGATCAATACACGGGGGCGGAGGGGCGCGGGATGCGGGGGCGGATGGTTACCATGGCAACGCGCCTACGCGCGGAGGCTGCTTTGAAGGAGACTCGGATATTTTATATCCGACTTCCGTGGGCGAGCTCATTATAGAACTAAATAAATTATGTGATTAACTAACAAGGACGATTCGATCTATAATATTGCTTACGTACTCGTAATTATTATGCAATGGCGACGTTTGTAGTTGATGGCTATGAAATCTGATATGCGAAAGTAACAGACCTATGGTATTACTTTTTTAATGCATAGATAATTTTCTAGCCAACAGTAAAATCAAATTAGCGGTAGGTTAGTAATAACGAACACCTGCTTTCGCGGTGGGTTCCTCAACCACAACCTTCAGTTCAATTCAAATCATTTATTTGTCCAAAAGACATTACAAAAAGGTTTCTTGCCATATATTTATGCCTAGTCCCGTCTTACTAATAGCTCGCCTACAGCGTCTCCCTTTTGAGAATAGAAGAATAGAATAGAATACTTTATTTGCAATGTATGAAGTCGAATATTTTTTCCACTTCCTTTACAATTGTAAAACTATAAGAGAGCTGAGTCTGTTTGTATACAAATTATTCTAGAAAAAAATACTAGGGATATGGTATCGGTACCATGGTTGTTGTTGTATACCGAAGTTCCGGGAAAAACGTAGAATATAGGTACAATGAACACCTAGGATTATTATTTGTTATAGTTAAGGTTGAACCTCTTTTCCCGCTCCATCCTTTTCTGTCGCTCGGGAACGTCATTGGCTAAAGCGAGAAAGGTCGCAGCACTACCGGTGCTGCCGCATGTGATGGCATTCTCTTCGCATTCTCGCTCTAGCAAATGACGTTCCTGAGCGACAGAAAAGGATGGAGTGTCGAAAAATTCGATTCCGTGCTGCCAGATGAGGTTCAACCCTTATGGTTAGGTACAGTCAACATCAAAAGTGAAATTAACCTTCAAAATTATTATCTGATATTATAAATTAATTCTAGTAATTTTATTTTTAGTTAAGGTACAGTTAATTTAACGCTGTTTCACTTAACATCTATAATAGACTAAACTATCGATTTGTTCGAGATTAATTTTATCACGAATTCCTCTAAATTTCATTGACTATTGCTGTTGACGTTCAATCGCATCTTTGTAACAACAGAACAAGAAAAAACAAATGGAGTTAAATCAAAATAGATTAAAATAAAAATGTACACTAACTTGATTTCCTACAGATGTCAGGACAACCAGTTCATGTGTGCGATCGGCGAGTGCATCTCCCAGCATTGGCGCTGCGATAAGGAGGCCGACTGTCCCGACAACTCGGATGAAGCCGACTGTCGTAAGTTTCCTTCCATTAGGTGAACTATACGTTAGCGAGATTTGAGAAATAAAATAATATGTTAAGAAATTGCACAAACAATGTACAGTAGTACCATAATTGTGGAAAAATGTACGGGATATGCGCTGGAACCATAGGCGGGAACCCAGTTTTTGGCCTAAGGAGAGAGGGGGGCAAATCAGGAATTTCCTGCAGGTATACAAGATTATAATTATGCTGAAGAAGATATTCTAATGCGTATGTTAAGTCTACCAATCCGCATTGGGCACGCGTGGTGGACTATATGCGTGTGGGAAGTATATAGGCTGATGATGATGATGATACATGATTAACCAGCTAAGCTTATGGGAGGAAAGGTGCTCCAGGGAAAGGAATTCCAGATCCAGGGGCAGCTGCTCTTTAAGTACACCCATGGCTAGAATAGAACCTCAAATCAGTGGAACACAAGTTTGTTCTAAACATTGTTTGCGCTAGTGTGGAATAAATATGATGATGAATATACTCTTGAATTGGGATGATGATTGATCCTGGAAGTTCATATCTAATAACGAATTTTAAAAAAGGCTCAATTTAGTAACAAAATGTTCAAACGAAATTATAATCGAGTAGTAAACAAAAAAGATACAAGCTATTGAAAAACGTTGTTTATCAATTTCTATCTCGTTGTCATGATTTGTATGCAAATACGAGGTTATGACGTCTCTTCTCTTATATATGCCTCTCGCTCTGATCGTAAATTTTAAACACTTATATTTCAGTTATTTTAACAATATTCAAAAATTAATTTCACTTTCAAACAATTAAAAAAAAAGTAATTAAAAATCAATTTTCATCATACCAATTGTGTCGTCATGCTTCCTTTAATAAAATTGAAATTTTCTTGGAATATTTCCATAACATCTAGGCAAATTCTTCAAAGTGTTATTCCTCAACAGCCGTGGACCTCCTCCGTTGTGGTGAGAACGAGTTCCAGTGCGACAACAAGAAGTGCGTGCGCAAGGAGTTCCAGTGTGACGGGGACAACGACTGCGGGGACTGGACGGACGAGGACTCCTGCCCCATGCTGCCTGGCAGCTGCAACGATGGCGAGTTTAAGTAAGAAACCTGATTCATTTCCTAGGTTTCCTGTCCACTGATACGGAGCGAGGCTGCGGAGCGGAGAAACGAGGGAACCTCCGCTCCGAGATTTTAAGCAACCCTATTGGTTGATATTTCTTCGTTTTTCCGCTCCGCTTCAGTGAACAGACACCCTTGATATTACCGTCGGCGCGCTCCATACAAACGAAGTCTGGTGGTATTTTCAATACTAACCAATTAAAGTAAATTCGATTTTGCAGAAACAATCTAGAAACAAATCTCTATGCTTGTGTGTTGTCCGATTTTCGTTACTGTTGATTTCATAAGGTTATGACTGTTAACGCTGAAAGCTGAAGGTACCTAAGTATACTGAGGTTTTTCTTAATCGAACCATGGTCACTTCATTTTTCAACGCTTTTGTTGTCAAGAATATTAACATGATATTAACAAATATTTACAAGCTTATTTCTAAGGGGTTTTTGCCAGTAGACCCACGAAATTAAAATAAAATAAATAACGCTCACAAGCACATACTGTATGATCCCAAGTAAGCTACTAGCTTTTTATTATGGAAACCATTAACAACGACCGAAAGATTATAACACCCGTAGCCTGGCAGCGCAGCTCTCTTTCTATTTGCGCGCGAGATAAAAGGCTTCAATATAAACTTATCGCGCGCATCATGCTACGGCCACAGGATCCTGGTTTGGCAGTCCAGCATGGTAACCATTAGACCAACCGGGTCGTTAGTATCGACAGTTATACAGAGGAAACCAGACATATTCATAATAAATTCAAAGCTCTTTATAATATCTGCCAATTCTTCTGGCTCATCTTTCTTTCTCTCCTAATCAATGGTAATGAACAGATGTAGCGACGGCAAGTGTATCCCGGAACGATGGAGGTGCGACGCGGAGCGGGACTGCGCGGACGGTGGAGACGAGTTCAACTGCGAGCCCCACGCCATGCGGAACTGCACGCCCGGGGAGGAGTACTCCTGCGCAGACCGACGATGCATTCTGGTAAAGTACCAAAGGAGATTGCCGAAAGTTCTATAGAAGTCAGGCTGATCTTGCGTCTGGCCAATTTTTCGTAACAAGACAGGAAATGTACTATAGATTATTGTAAAAAGAAAATTGTTAAACTATTTGATGAGGAAATTTAAATAATCCTAATTTATAAAAAGATAGTTGGGAAAAAGAAGGAGTTATAAAAGATAGAGATAGAGGAGGAGTAGGAAATATCGGATTTTAAGTCATTACAACTTTATAAGTTTGTCATCTTCAATTAAATTGATCTGACAGCAGTTTGGTCAATAACTTAACACCGCCCCTACTGATCCACACATAGCTTTGTGAAGTATAGCATGTCCCCCTAACTTTGTTTTGTCTTCTAAATAATTAAGAGATTTTCTTTAAATTGGTAATAATCTTTTGCGCAGAACACCTGGCTCTGCGATGGAGTCCGCGACTGTACGAATGGTGAAGACGAAATGAACTGTCAAGTTAGCTGCGAAGCTGATCAATACACCTGCAAAACCCAAGAGAACCTACTAAGCAACGCTTTTCGCAACTGCGTGAACCGGAAACACGTGTGTGACGGCATGAAGGACTGTCCCAAAGGTGACGACGAAGAGAAGTGCCCGAAGAAGAGGAAGTGTTACGCGATGGACAAGTGCGAGAAGCAGTGCATCACCACGTATGACGGGAGGCCAGGGTGTATGTGCCCGCAGGGGTACTTGCTGGCTGAAGATGGATACAGGTTAGTCTTGAAATCTGAGAAATTCACTTCTATGCTTCTTTAGCTGTATATTTTGATTTTTTCTCGGTACACCAATCTTGGAGTATGGCCACCCTTATTATGGAGAGGCCTTTGCCCTACAGTAGGATCACAACAGGCCTCTTACTCAAACAAATCTTGGATGAGATCACTGTCATAACAGTAAATACTTGTTTATTATTGTGCCTTTAATTTTTCAATAAACTCTCTCTTTCTCTTCGAAAAATGTATGACAGACAAACAATTACAAAACTGAAGTCATATTCAATTTTTTGGTGCAATCTGCAATAAAATACACCTTTGTTATTAGTTCTTTGGTAATCCATGGATCATTTGACTAATTACGCTCATCATCATCAGCCTATACGTCCCACTGGAGGGCACAGGCCGGGTAGGCCTCAAGGAAGGTGTATGGGCGTTTGTCCACCACGCGTACCCACTGCGGATTGGTAGACTTCACATACACATCCAAATATCTTTTTCAGCGTATGCAGGTTTCCTAACGATGTTTTCCTTCACCGTTTAAGGACAGACGCTCATAGATCGTATAACTTTAACAACACAATTATATCACAAAATTCATTTCTATTATCTTTGTTTCATCTCAATAGTTGCCGGGACATCGACGAGTGCATGTACGACCAGGACCCAGTATGCTCTCAAACATGTTCCAACACGGTGGGCAGTTTCCAATGTGGCTGTATGACCGGCTACGTGCTAAGGCCCGATAGGAGGTCTTGCAAGCCCTTGGGAGAATCACCCACATTACTGTTCTCTAATCGTATCGGTATACGACAGGTAAGCAGAGTTATTCTTAACTTAAGTTACTATAATACTTAGTTGCCCAAACTCATTAATAAATGGAAGAATAAACACTGGCTATAGAAATGATACTCAAGCTTTGATTGAGATAATCAATTTGAAGTTACACGCTTAGGGGGCCATAGGTTCAAGCCAATATTTTCTATGAGAAACGCGATTGCCCAACAATCCGAAAAGTGCGTACATGTGCCGTTTTTCGATTAAAAAGAATTAATAAAAGTAGGTACGTCACCTCGGGGAATATAGTCGTGAGTATATGCTTATGCTTATGAATAAAAGTACTTTATTATATTTTTTTGTATGATTTCACTAGGTAATCTAATTGTGAATTTGTGAGTATAAGTTCAGTGCAAGGGCAACCGGGCACAAATCCCGCCCGAGACTTAATTTTTCAATCATTAATTTGATTTAAAATAGCACGACATGGCTGTAACATTTTTATATAATCAATAATATTGGAAAATTCCAGTAATTATAAGTTATTCTAGTTTGAGAAAATAATGTTCAAAATGCGTTAATTTCTTAACTTTTCGAAAAAAAATCTATCGTGTGAAGTAATTTCAATCGTATGTTCAATTTATGATTTCAATAGATAAACAATCCAAGAATACTGTGAATTTCTTTCGTTTCGGTAACCTGTATAAATCTTGTAGAATAGCGAAAAATAACAAACCCCTTCCCAGGTAATTCCGGGACGCATGGCCCCTTAAGTAGTATGTTTCTTTCTTGCATGTGTGAATCACAATGATTATTTATTAGGCAACTGGGCACACATACAAAATACTGGGCTGGGAAAATTTAGAATCACATGAAATCGACTCGATAGAAGAACACTGACCTACAAAGAAGGTTATTAAAATGTAAGAATAGGGTCGTATGATACTTTCTCAAAACACTTAAAAATGCAGCAGTTCTCGCATGAAGTGTTCGCAAAAATAGGTCACGAGAGCACCAAGAATCTTTACAAAGTCACTAAAAATTTTATTGCAATCTTTCATAAGATTTAACTTGGTTGGCCTGAGCTGAAATTTAATTCATCATCATCATCATTGTCCTGTCCTTATCCCATTGTTTGGGATCGGCGCAATATGCCACGATGAAAGTAAAACAAAATTTTAGCTGTATTACTTAAATATTTAAAAAATAGCGATAATGTTTTCGGAGATTCGGTTTTCATGACCAAAGAGATAAAACGCATCAGGCATGAAGATATACCAGATGATTTTTTTACCGTGTCTAAATATTCGGAGTCGTTCAGACCATCAAAATGAACAACTTTTATATTTTTACTTCTGTAAATTTCGACAATCATCCGGTATAACAACGCTAAGGCAACGCTCCCTCAGGTGTGGTTCACCGGTGACAATTACATGCCGGTGGTGAAAGGGCTGCACAATGCGGTGGCCCTCGACTACCACTACGAGAAGAAACTTGTCTTCTGGACGGAGAACAACCTGAGGGTCATACGTGTTGCGCAGATGAATAACAACAATATGACAGGTTTGATAACTAACTTATTTATTTATATTGTATGGATAAGGTTTTGAAACAAAATAACCTGCCCTTTGAGTGACTTTTAGCCGTCTTATGATGCCTTTTAGTGAGCGATCACGTCGAAGTTCCGTATGTCATCACATCACTGGCGCAGAACACACTGGTCAAAGACTTTTGTCTTGAGACACTGCGGTATTTGGAATGATTATTACCTAATTAATACTATTATTAATCGAATTGATTACTCAAGTGACCCGAAATCAAAAAGGAAATCCTTGTACCTAACGTACTTCCCATTGCAGACGTAATACGCTGGGGACTAGAGACACCAGGCGGGGTGGCAGTTGACTGGATCCACGACCTGCTCTTCTGGACAGACTCCGGCACCCGGCGCGTGGAAGTGGCAACCCTGGACGGCTCGCAACGTGCTGTCATCGCTGCTAACGATCTCGACAAGCCGAGAGCTATCGCCGTTCACCCTGGTGACGCTTTGGTGTTTTGGACTGATTGGGGTAAGTTTTGTAGGGTAATAAAATGGATAATGAAAAATTTTATGTAGTATAATGGTAGATTGATAAATCTTATGGTTGGAGAGCAACGAGCACAGGCACATTATATTTTTATGGTCACAAAATGAAGGTTTTTATTATGGCTCGCGGACAACGACGAAACACGCATATAAATAAAATCCCAGGACCTCTTGCAGCAGTCCGGCATGATTATCAGATCAACCATGATGATTATATATGTAGACTACGTGTAGGTAGTGACCCAAATAGTTTGCAAAGTTATATTTAAAAACTTACCTTTATGTCCATACATTGACATCTTATACAGAGTCCAACTTAATATGCTGACACTATTTGAAGGGGACAGTCATACCGTCAAACTGAATAACTTTATCTATGGCAAAATAGCTCGCGAAGAAAAAAAATACTGTCCCATAAATTTGGCTTGAGTAGGTTTGCACTTTTGTATGGGATAGCAGATTTTTTTTCGCGAATTCGGTGTTCGTGCCATATAGAAAGTTGTTCAGTTTGATGGTCTGACCGTCCCTTTAAAAAAGTGCCAGCATATTAAGAAGGACCCTATACTATAACAATAAGACGATGCTATAGATATAAATTCAGGATTTTTTGAATTTTTCTTTATCATCTAATATTATGTTCGTTCAGAACACTCCATGTAAATATTTGCGTACCCACAGGTCCCAATCCGAAGATAGAACGTTCTGATATGGACGGCAACAGACGCAAGAGTGTGATCGTAGATCAAATATTCTGGCCCAACGGCTTGACTATAGACTACCAAGAGTCCAAGATCTACTGGGCAGATGCTAAGCACCACGTCATCGAGAAGGCTACGTTTGATGGATGGGATCGGAAACGGGTATGTAATCTAGTGTACTACACTTAGAAAATTGTATGAGATATAATTGTAAATATGACTTCTAACAATTGTTACCAATAAATTATGTTTATGTTTATGTAATCATAAATTAAGATTGAGAATACGATTCCTAAAGATATTACCTATCGAAAGGTTTCTAAAATCTACTGGAAACTGAAACCGAAATTGAATATAATAGTAGGTTTTAATAATATGAACTGGTGTTGATCTTCAATACGATGCAAATACAGGGTGTAAAATTAAATACGTTGCATAGTAACCCATACAGAAGGGGGTGCTTCAGACCATTAAAGTGAACACCTTTCACTGACAAACACTGAAATCGCGAAAAAAAACGCCTATAAGTTTACACCTAACAGACTTGCCTCTGAAAAATAGGATAAAACTCTACATGACTATAAAATCAATAGATTGTTCCAAAGCCAGTGTGTTTTTTCTATAGCACACAATTTTTTCTGTGCACAGATCACAAACAAAGGTCTCCCGCATCCGTACGCACTGACATTATTTGAAGACGCGATATACTGGACCGACTGGCACACGAAGAGCATATCGACGGTCAACAAGAAGACAGGGAAGGGCATACAGACAGTGCACGCCGGCTTACACGTACCTATGGACATACACAGGTAAACGCCGTCACATGTTGTAAACCTTCATCATTCTCTTATTAAGAGGTATCTCCCACTGAACGACCTTGACCCTTCCAGAGCCGCCTCACCTCTACTAAACTACGAGTACGTTATTTTAGTAGGTATACCTATTTATGACTGGCGTGTCAAATTCTAAAATCATAATAATTTGCACTAAATTCACACATTAAATATTTGACTTAAAAAAAAAATTTACAATTTTTAGATCATAAAATTGTCACAATGGTGTACACATACATACATAAACTCACGCCTTTTTCCCAGAGGGGTAGGCAGAAACTATAGATCTCCACTTTGGGCGGTTCTGACACACCTCTCTTGCTTCCTCTAAGTCCATACATCTTTTCATACATCACAATCACACAATTTTCTTTCACAATGGTGTGTAGCAAGTAAAAGTGACTTCAACTTATAAAGTAGGTGCACGTAATACAGACTTTTTCAAATATTTTGGCTTTCCTTTGAACAAATGTTTCATATGTATTTTATGGAAAAATAAGAATTATGAAATGCACAATGTCTTAACGAGAAGATAGCTTCTAAAAACCAGCAAAATATGGCCCGGCCCTGCGTTTACACAGAAGCTTTTGTCGGTGGTACTCGCCAATCCAGTATCTTTTCCGCTAGTGCCACTGAACAATTAATCCCAAAGTTTTACTAGCGCCTTGAGTTCCTAATACGATAGCGAAACACCTTGACAATATTGCGGAAAATCATTGGAAGATTGGAACTTGTTGAGTTCTTGCAACTTTGACATTAAAGGTTGTATTTGGTTGTAGCGCCGCCAAAGCAGGATTTTTATTTTTCTGGTCAAACTTTAAGATACTTTGAGTTTATATTCATCTTCCTGATCGATGACACGAATTCCACTGCTGCTAGATTTTCCACAATCACCACGTTTGGTAGGCGCATCGGAGATTGCAATTAGTAACGTTACTAAATAATTTTAGCAATTATTAGAACCGCACTTTTTAACTAATGTGAAGGGCCGGTTAGTGTGTGTTTAATTATAATTTTTCTGACGAAACATGTTGTTGATTTTTATATGGACTTCCTTGTGACGAAGCTTGTCGTGGATTGTTGACTGTAAATCCTTTTGGACGAGGCATGTTGCCAATTTTATAATTAACTAGAGTTTACCCGCGACTTCGTGCGCACAAATTATATACCAGATATTAAGTCAAATCATAAGCTTCAAACAAAAAAGTTTCATCAAAATCGGTTCAGTAGTTTTTGCGAGATGCTCGAACGAAAGTTTGATTTTGAGACAGAGACACCTAAAAACCATATCGTTATCTTTTTCTTGTAAATATCGTCAATGTCCAGACACATTTCTGTTACAGTTTTATAATAGTTAAGATTATTATGTAATCATTTAATATTTTGTAATTTAATAAAAACTCTTTTTATGTGAAGTTAACAAAGAAAGATCTGGCAATTTATCAGTTTTCATCCTACGCAGATGACCTAGAATTGTTACAATATAATATTATGTTCTACTTATTTATATTAAACAACGTGCAATGTAGGCGTGAAGGCGGGGATTATCTTTTTTTTTTGAAACTGTTGATATTTTATCGTGGATTTTATTAAAATCGAAGGATGATAATGCATTTTTTTTTAAATCCTTATGGATATATTGGTCGTTTAGACCATCAAACTGAACTACTTTAATATGGGAGCAAATATGAAATCGCAAAAAAAAGAATCGGCTGTTCCATACTTGACTCAAATGTCTGAAACAGCTGAAATTTTTTTTATGATTTCAGGACTGCTCCCATATTAAGAGTTGTTCAATTTGATGGTCTGAATCACAGCTAAAACTTTAAAAAGTGTTTAAAAAATCAACCATAATACTTTAACTATAATAACATTGTTGTACGTAAATTATTAACTACAGTAATTAATTGCATTTTCATAGCTACCACCCCTTGAGACAACTGCGGACCTACAAGAACCGTTGCGGACGAAACAACGGCGGTTGTTCACATCTTTGTCTCCCGAACAGCAACGAATATTCCTGCCGCTGTCCTGTTGGTTTCAATCTAAATAATGACGGGTAAAGATAACTTATCCTTTAAACTTACCATTATAATTGTGTATTCATGAATTAACTCGTTTCTTTTTATGAAATTTTAGTCGAACTTGCGAAGAAACACCAGCGAAATTATTACTCTATGCGCGTCGAAAGGACATTCGGTTGAAACAATTGAATCCACGAAAACAAATGGAATCTTTGGACATGGTAAGGCATATGAATATTTCAGCTGTAACATAGCAAATCTCGAAACAAATAAATTCGCATTTTTTGGAATTGGCCCTCAAAAAACATCACCTTCATAATAACACCGAAGGAAGATTTCATTTTGACCCGTATGTATCTCTTTGTGACATACTTAGTAGCTTTCCAACGATTGTTTCGATATTTTTAGTTACTTGGTAATGTGTAAGAGTTTTATACACTCGTGATTTAATGTTGTCTTCGATGTAGTAGGCTAAATATAACTTACTATTGAGTATACTAATTAAAACATAAAACTATTGAATTCCGAACAGGTCATTCCCGTGGACAACATAAAGTCGGCCGTGGCTCTGGACTGGGATCACAATTCCAACTCTATATTTTGGACCGATGTTGAGAAGGACACTATCAACAGGGCTTATCTAAATGGGAGCCATCAGACTGTCATTGTGGGCTCTAATCTAAGTATGACTGGTTTTATTTTTTGAATATAATATTCAATTGTCAATAGTTGTCATCTCAAATGCCAATAGCATTTACGATTGATAACCACATTTAGTCTTTTTTATAAATTGGCTGACAGATATTAAATTGTTCCTGCTCAAAAGACAAACATTTTTTGTTATTTTCAATAAGCACACTTTTCGATACTGATATAAAAATTATGTTGTCAACAGTATCACCTGCTGGTCTAGCTTACGACTGGTTAACTGACAAACTGTACTGGACGGACGCGGGCACCAACAGAATCGAAGTGGCTAACGCAAATGGCAGCATGAGGACATTACTTGCTTGGGACAACATCGACAAACCGAGGGATATCGTCGTTGACGCTACTGGTAGGTCTAGCAAATCTGATCCATCAAAGACCCGTCGCCCAGATACCATCGAACCTAAGTGCTGGTGGTCTACCTACTAAACTATACTGCTTTGGTTCACCAGCCCTCCTCTCTAGCCAAGTGTTCCACTCATCTCCAATTCAACTTTGTAACCACAGCCAGGTGCTTACCAACTGGACAACGTTTATTGTCCAATGCCCAGTGAGCTTTCTGACAAGAGAGATCAAAATTAGTTCCAAAAATCTCATAACGTCTTTCTTCAGGTGGAGTGATGTACTGGTCAGATTGGGGAGCAGCACCCTGCATTGAACGTGCCGACATGGACGGGGGAAATCGCAAGAGGATCATCTCGGGAGACATGACCTGGCCTAATGGATTGGCTCTAGATCTGGCTAACAACCGTATCTACTGGACAGATGGTGGCAATCGTACTATCGAGTATGCTAACCTTGATGGCACTGGACGGAAAACTCTCATTGGTGAGAATTTGGAAATACTTGGGGTATTTCAGTTTTTGGTGTTTGTTGGTTTGACAACTGCATTACATACTTCAGCGACTATTTGGAATGTCCTCTTTCGACATTTCGTTACAAAGGCAACGTTCAATTTTACTCATGTATCAAGTGATATATTATGCAATGGTTCAAAATTGATCGAAGGTCACAACACCCAAACTATGTCTTTTTCTAAAGGAAATGCATTCATGCCACTGATTTCCAAAACAGGTATACATCTTCCGCATCCCTTCGGCTTGGACCTGTATGGTGACGAAGTATTCTGGACGGATTGGGACACCCAGTCTATTCAAGCGGCTAATAAAAATACAGGCAAGAGTCGACGCACGCTGGGTGCTGGCGTAGCTGGTCTGATGGACGTGAGGGTGTTTCATAAGGAAAGAGTTGCTGGAGTTAATAGGTAGGTCAATTTAACATTTTGAATATTTATAGCCTGATTATTTCAAGTTGACTCTTATTTAGTATGAATATCATTCTAATTCCTTTTCTATTGTCTTCTACTTCCTCAAATCATTTCAAAAGTATTCAGAACACTTTATAATTTGTTACAGATGCGGAAAAAACAATGGTGGATGCTCACATCTTTGCTTACTGAAACCTGGAGGACATTCTTGCGCTTGCCCAATTGGAATAAAACTTAGTGTAAGTAATATCTTCAATATCCTGATGTTTTGGGTTTTTGATGAGAATTACCTTAGTGCAGGTGTTTTAGCTCCTGGACCTTTATAACAGCGCTATAAAATATGTCGTTTCTTATAAACAAGATGAAAGTGTTCGGTGAGGACAATGACGGCACTCAAAGTCGCCTAAGAGAAACCCCCAGGTGTTGTAAGAACGTGAAAATAGCGCGTTACCGATTTTGTCTATGGACGAACATTAACCTTTTATTGCACAAAAGGAAAACACCTATTGTAAACCCAATTGCCCTTAAGGAGTCTCAAATCCCGAAGATAGATTTTTCTCTTCACGAAGTAACATAATCTTTACAGAAGGACAGAAAGACTTGCGCTAATGGTCCTGTGAACTTCCTGATATTCGCTCACCGTGTCGACATCCGTGTCGTATCTCTGGACGTGCCGTATCTCATAGATGTGGTCCTACCCTTGCCTCCGCTGAAAAATGCGCTCGGCGTCGACGTTGATCAAAGAACCGGTAACTCAATCAATCAATCATTTTATTTTAATTAGAAACACTATTTTAATACCACTGTATTTCTAATAAAAATTCTAAAAAAGTGAGTCTGATACGTGAAAATATAAATTATAGCGGGTTCTTACCTCATTCATAATGATTAGAGTTCCCTATCTGTATCTATATGTGGTGTTTTGTGTTTTAGGTCTTATTTACTGGACCGATACCGGTGAAAGGAAAATCCAGCGCGCCAACAAGAACGGTGAAAACATTGAAACTGTCATCGGAAAAGGTCTCCATACAGCCGATGGGATTGTTATTGATTCTAGTGGACGCAAGGTAACCACTACAATTACTGAACCGCTACAAATGTTTACTGAAATTGGTAAATTAAATGAAAAAGAAACATTGTGATACTAATACGCTTTTTTATCTAGATTTATTGGACGGACGGTGGCCGTAACAGTATTGAAGTAGCAGAACTGAATGGCAGCAATAGAAAAGTTCTTGTGTGGACTGGACTAGGTAATTTTGACAAAATATTCGATTCAGATGAGGATAATAGAACCAACAACAAGCTTACGCTTTTTTTGTATTTTAGATTCACCTCGTGCTATAGCACTGCATTACGAACACGGTTACATGTTCTGGTCTGACTGGGGAACTTCGGCTAAGATTGAGAGAGCTGAAATGGATGGCAAAAACAGGTAGCGTTATATCTACTCGCCAAAATATGGATTCCTCCTTTTTTCGTAACATTTTTAAATATAAATTAAATTTCAGACGGGTGATAGTTGACAACAATATCAAATGGCCAAACGGACTAGCCATTGATAGGATCGAAGGTCGCCTTTACTGGAACGACGCTAAAATCCTCACAATTGAAAGTTCCGATTTCAATGGCAACGATCGTCGTACAGTTATTAGCCAAGTACCATATCCATACGGTATAGTGATCGTGGGACAACACATTTATTGGACGGATTGGAAAACTAAAGCGCTGCATAGAGCTGATAAGACTAATGGCAAAGACCAACTGCTTGTGCGGGAAAATTTGGAAGGGCTTATGGATATTAGAGCTGTTCAGGTAAAGTAATTTCAAGCTTCGTTACTTAGCTAGCACTTATTAAATGTTAAGTCGATCCATTGCTCTTGTTGGAATCCATTCATGCTTCCGAAATTGTTTCACTAAAATATAGGTGTTCCTTTTTGGCTTGTTTGGGGAACATAGATTGTTGAGCATCTGAATATTTCAGATGTTAGGGTGGTTCACATTTAATACCCTGCTTGAGATGTTAAGTAGTATACAGGATCCTTCTTAATATGTTGTCATTTTTTAAGGGGATGATCAGACCATTAAACTGAACAACTTTCTCTATGGCACCAACATCTAAATCACGAAATAAAAATCAGGTGTTCCATACAAAACTGCAAACCTACTCGAGCCAAATGTATGGGACAGATTTTTTTTTTGCGATTTCGATGTTATTCCCATAAAGTTGTTCATTTTGAAGGTCATCAGACCTCAGATGATCACATACCCATAAAAAAGAGTCAGCATATTAAGAAGGACCCTGTATTGAAACAATATTCCCCTATGTTCAAGTAAATAAAATACAGCAATGTTTACAGGGTGAACGAATACTGGAGGATGCGTGCGGAGCAAACAACGGTGGTTGTTCTCACTTGTGCCTCCGTTCGACTCAGGGCTACAGCTGTGCTTGCCCCACCGGCATTCTGTTCCAAAACCAAACAGAACTCCATCCGAAGACCTGCAAGCAACACCCAGATAACTTCCTGGTCTTTGCTACGAGAGGAAGTGTAGCGGTTATATCTCTTGATACGCCTGAACAATGGGATGTCACGTTGCCAGTGAAAGACGTTCAGAATTCCATCGCTATTGATTACCACTGGGATCGCAAGCTAATATTCTTTACCGACGTCAATAACGATGTTATCAGGTTCGTATATCCCCTTATTCTTATTACATTTTTCTATTGTTATAGAACAAGAAGTTACACGCTCCTCTAGGTTCTATACATACTCAAATTCTAACTTAAAATAATTTATTCAATATAGGATGACACTTCAAGCCAACTTCTTAAACGTCAAATCTGTTTTTGAAGCTACCACTTGCTACTAATATTATAAATTCGAAAGTGTTTCTGTTTACGTTTTCGCATGCCTAAAAATGGCACCTTTTCTTTTTCGCCTATTATTTTGGCGCGGTCATCATCCAAACTTGAATATTTCAGTCCACTTCAGTTGCACTTTATTCTGAACTGAAAATTCAAGTTTGGTGGTAGCCAAAAAAATAGGCGAACAAAAGACGCCACCTTCCACATACATAAACCCGTATTGCCTTTTGGCATAGAGATATCTTTACTGATGCTTAAAAAATCCATTGAGGCATAGTCGCAACCAGTTTATAATAAATTCAAACAATAATTTCAGATCAATCAACATGTTGAACATGAGTGAAACTAAAGTCATAGTCAACAGCAGATTGGACACTCCTAATGGTTTGGGTGTGGATTGGATCGCTAACAACATTTACTGGACTGACAACGAGTTTAAGGCACGTATCATCATTAAGGTTACTATAAAAGTATAATCGTGAATATTTTATTAATTGTGGTCAATGATTTTAGGTGGTTGAAGTAGCGAGATTGGACGGTTCGTCCAGGAAGACGTTGATTAGTGGACTAACTGAACCCAGGGCGCTGGCGCTGTTTCCTGCTAAAGGGTACGAACAAATCATAATCATCTTCCTGCCCTTATCCCATTACTTGAGGTCGGCGCAATATGTCGTCTTCCTCCATTAATCTCTTTTAGCCGTCATTTCAGCGCACAGTTCTATTTTACTCATGTCACCTTTCACACAATACATTCATCTTTTCTTTGGTCGTCCTTTCTTCATGCAACCATCCACATTCATATTTTAACACTCGTCTTGTAATATGACTCTCATTTCTTCTCATCACGTAATATCGTGGTATAGGTGTCCATACCACGATATTCGCTCACCATGTCGTTTTTCAGTCACAGGAGCTTCTTTCAAACTTCCTCTAATACCACGTTCCTAATCATGTACGAAAAAAATTCGAACTAAAGTTCTTTTAAACTAGGATTTAAAAAGAAACTGAAGAATTAACTCTTGTTTAATCTTACAGTTACCTCTATTGGAGCGATTGGGGAGAAAGCCCTAACATAGAAAGGGCATTCCTAGACGGCAGTCATAGGAAGATAATAGTGAAGCAAGACCTTGGCTTTCCCAACGGTATCACAATAGATTACAAAGAAAGACGGCTGTATTGGACGGATGCGTTAAAGGACAGGATTGATACTTCTGATTTAGACGGTCAGCATAGAGTTCAACTAGTACCAGATGCGAAGAATCCTTTCGGTATGACACAGGTGAGAGATAAAGGCAATAACAATCAGGGTTTTATTGTACTCACTCATTTTCATGTCGATTTTGATATAGACTGAAACGAGTTATTGAGTCGGTATCTAATCGATATGTTGTTTTTGGTAGTTCCTAGCGATTCTGCTATGAATATTTAGTTAATTAATTTAGAAATAGAATAATTATGATGATAACCAAAACAAAATTTTACTTGAACATTGTCTAGTTCAATCACAATACGTTACCGATCTTGTTAACAATATAATATGAAACTTACGCAATAACCCTAGTTTCTTTCCATAACATAGATAACGTGCTAAAACAAGGGTAAAACACGATAATTTTTACTCATGATTCAATCTATTATGAACTTTGCAAACTGCCTCAAAAACCAGAATAGAAACACATTGTAGTTGAGAATTGTATCTTATCGGAGTACCTATCAGTTTTCGGTTTTTCTCGACATTGTATTTCTTTAGCGTAATCATGCAATCAATCAGTTGTATAACATGAGTTACAGTTTACACAGAAATTTTCCCCTTACAGTTCCAAGATTTCATCTATTGGACTGACTGGTACAAGAAATCTGTAATGAGGGCAGACAAGAAAACAGGCAAGAACGTCACCGCAATACGAACAGATTTAGAAATGGCTATGGAGATAAAGGCAGTCTCAGCTGACAAGCAACACGGCTGGAACCCCTGCAAGGAAGAGAACGGTGGTTGTTCGCACTTGTGTCTCTTTAGAGCAACTGATTACGTCTGCGCATGTCCTGACGAGGCTGGATCACTGCCTTGTTCAACAGGTAATGTCTTCTTACAGCATTATCATCATATTCCTTACCATTTATTACAGATGATTTAAACAATGACATAGGAGAAGAACTTTTTCTGTGGCTGTGCACATTTACAACTATGTGCATTAAAGATATACAGGGAGTAAGTTTAGACGGTTTACTTTAAATGGTGATTGTATTCATGATACTGAACAACTTTCCCCAAGGAAATTAGCTAAAAATATTAGGTCTTGTCATATTAAATGCAATCGGCTGATCGAATGGTATATGAAAAGTACATTTTTTTTTTGCGCATTTTCCTTAAGATTTCTTGGGTAAAGTTGTTCAGCATCATGAGTACAATCACTTTTTAAAGTCATGGAAATGTCTACACTTACACCCAGTATATGGCGGAATTATCTTGTATAAATGGACTTAATTTTGCCTACGTTGTTTGAACGTCATCATCTCTGTTCAAAGATAAAAAGTGAACAGAATATCGACAATCTTAAATGTGTAGTCTGACACTCATATTATTTCTATGCACAATTAATGAGATTTAGCATTGAATAACTAATTTATTAACTTATTTGTTAATGTAATATAGGCTTCCGCACAAAGATTTCATTTACTACCTAGCAATTTCAAAAATGCAATCATCCCAAACTTAGGTCAAAAGTGTATCATTCTCCACAGAGCCAAAAGTACGGATCGAAGTGAAAATGCCACTGCACTATCCACCGTACTACGACTACTCTGACCTGGACACCAGCGGGGTGCCACCAACACCCACTGCATTCCCAGAAACAGACTTGAGTGGGATCCTCATAGCAGTGGGTTTGATACTAACACTCGTCACCATCTGCATTATAGTGCTTATTGTGGGAGGTAAGTTTGGTTATATGTCGAATAAAATTTTGTCTACCCGACTACGGCGGAGTTGAGGGTAGTATTGACGCGGCGTTATTCATGTTATAAATATTATGGAGGATTATTCTTAAACTGCTGGTGGTTTTTAACGATAATCGGACCATCAAGCTAAACATCTTTTTCGATGGGATTAACATCGAAATCGCGAAAAAACTGCAAACCTACTCGACCCAAATGCTTATACGAGTATTTTCATTGCTATTCCGTAAAACTTCAACACCTCGTTGCACTCGGGGTGACCTTCAGAGGTCAATTTTCGAAAAAATATTTTTTAGTGCACTTTATCCTCATTGGTTTTTGATGTTTAAATCTTCAGTAATTTATGTTGTTCGTTGTCTGTCAGTCAGTCACGGAAATTTTTCATACAACCCTATTTTTTAATTACTTATTATTAGGTATTAGGATAGTATACAATGTTTATTCGTCATCGTAGGTTACATAGGGTGACAGGTTGTTATAAAATATAGGGGTGTAGAAGATTAGAAATGTCAATACTACACCGTAGTCGGGTATTTTTGTTTATCCAACTTAGATAAACGTGTATTCAAGTGATATATTTCCACGGGGTGTAGTGAAACTGAACAGGGAGCGGGCAGGGGAACTGAAGGAGAACTACAGGGAGTCCAGCGGCCACATATCTTTCCACAACCCTAACTACGCCACGGACGCCGCGACCGGGGAACCGCTCGAACGCCGCCCTAATCGCTTGCTGTTCAAATATGACAAGAATCAGGTATGACATAAATTAGCTTTTTAATCGCAGTTTCTGCTACTCAGTCCATCATCACAGCCTATATACATCCCACTCCATGACAGTAAGTTGTATAGGCGTTAGCCCACCACGCCTGCTTGATGTGGATTGGTAGACTTCACATACTTACGCATGGGAATTTCTTTTTCAGGGTATGCAGGTTTCCTAACGATTTTTCCTTCACCTTTTACATAATTTAGAAAAACTCATTGATACATGGCAGGTCGTCTGTGCGGATTTGAACCTGGACCTCACGATTGAGTTTCCTTATTATATTATTATTAAATTATTAAATTTTCGACATCTTATTATCATGCGGTGGCAATACAGGTCGCCCAACGATTCATGAGCGATCTGAGAAAGTAGTAAAGATTTTCGCGCACGTTGATGACGTAAAAGACGACTGATCGGCCAATGGCAGTTGCGTGATGACTGCCTCCCGCTTAACCCCTCTAAATAGACCGGAATCCGATTTCTGTGTATTCGAGGTCATCGCTCATAAATCGTTGCGCGACCTGTAACAAACACTACCTTAGAAACGTCACAAAATTAACTTTTGTATCGTGTCCAGGAGCGCGTCACAAACGTGTACATCCCGGAGGGCACGAGCCTGCTGCCCCCGCCCCCTCCCCCGCCGCACCGGCAGCCCCCCTCGCGGCCCGCGACCCACGACGACTTCGAACCGGTCACACTGCACTCCTTCGCCTGAACAACGAGGCTCGCTCGCACTACGGACAAGGCTAAACAACACGGCATAAAGCTTACGGATTAGCAGTAGCTAGTAGCCACGGCAACGTAATTATCGTAGACGTAGGATACCGCTACGTTGGGATCTTTGAATGGAGGCGGCGATTCGACGGATCCGCTACAGCGAACCTGTTGCCTCCGCTGTTAGATTTACATTAAGCCGTTAATAGACCCTAAAAACGTAGCTATGTAAGATCGGACAATTACTACGGAAAGGATGAACTCTCGGTGTGTTAAAATAAGAGTGAATTTGCCACTAGTGTCCCAATTAACAATTGCTATACGTAATACGGCAACTAAAGTACTCTACATCGAGGCAAATATACAAAATAATAAAGGTAAACACAAAAATGATGGAATATTGTATGTTTGTCGATTATTTGCTCATTCAAATTTGTATACCTACCTAATACACGTCAATTGCAGCTATTGAAGAATTGAATGACTGTGAGTAGGTACAATAAGATCAGTTTGGACAGTCTATTATTTATGACATGAATAAGATTTGGTATACCTATCTGCACTTAGTCTATGAAGTAAGTACGTGTATTACCGATATTAAATAAATCATATTACTACCACATTCCTAAGAATTATACTAAAAGTTATTCCGTCAAATATGTGGATGTATGTGTTTTACTCTAAATAGGCCACTTATTGTATAACAGTATTATATGAAATATGGTTATTGTTATAGATAATAGAAATAGGCCTGTTCGTTTAGGTAACATAAATCTAGTCTGATCGTTCCATGCGTAGAATGAGTTCAAGCAAGGTAGTCAAGTTGTCATCTTGTTAGAAACCGTCTAAGAGTATTTATATTTATTTAAACATTCAGCTAATATAATTAGCTATCATTATTTGTAAAACCATTCTAACATTGACTCCAAAACCTACATTCTACGATGGACGGAGCAGATTACCGATATTTCTCTGGTCATGTGTAAATAGATGTGTCTACTCATGTTAATTATGTGGAACATTATGCATACATTATAAAGACTATAAAATGATAAATTAATAAAGGAAAATTATTCTTAGTATGTTTTAACTACGGTATCATGCTAAAATATAGATAAATAAAATTATGTATAGGTTTAAAGGAAAACAGGATACGTATGAAAGCGATATATTGTTCAAAGCGTGGTACCGCAGTAGAAGAGGTCGAGATAATAAAAATTATAAGATATAATTGATTTAATATATATTTTGTATGACAGTGGAATAGGTAAGAACCACTTATGTAATTTTGATACAAGTTGTCCGGCGTGGCTCTCCCAAGGCTCACGGAGGGAAACGAATGACACAAACTTGGAGTATTATAAAACTTATAAGGTGATAACAAATAAGTATCGTTTCTTTAAAGTGACTAGGCATGTCTGACAAGCTTTTGCAGTTAACCTTTTTACCTGCACTTTGTTTCACCACATGTAATAGAATGATCCGACGAGTTTTTTTAAATACAATAAGTACGGTGCTACAAAAATAGAGGAACGATCCCTATCTAACATCACCTCATAAGTATTGTAAATTTAGATAACGGTGTAGAGGTTTGGGATGGCCTGTCTGAAAGTTTCATTATAAAATAATGTTAACTTGCGACTTGCATCTCAACCTCTTTACTTCAGTGAATGTTAGCTATTTGTGTATAGGCTAAATATTCAAAGAAGAAATAAACATTGTAATGTGGTGAACTTTTATATTTACAGTCAAAGGTATGGAAAATGTTAACAAACACTATTATCGAATTATTTTTATTATGGGTTTCGACTTTAGTTTAAAAAAGCTCTTAGAATTAATTCACCAGGTTAAATATGGTGACAATAAAATATCAATGTAAATAATTAGATTTAATTACGACATTTTTGTCAGACAAATCGGTAATGGTACTGCAATGTAAATAATAATTTATTTCTACTTATGTACGTTACATAATGACCTGATGTTTATTTTTATTACACGACGCGAATTTCCATGCGCGGGCACGTCTTAAGGCCAAAAGCATGTTCATCTCATATCAATAATGCATTCCTGTAGGCGATGGATAAGTCATTGATGTCAAATTTGGCACTAGATGAGGGTCAAGGCCTTCATGCTTTGGCGAAGCCACACAGTGAAACAGTTTGTATTCAATATTATTAAATTAATTATAAATATGTTTAAACTCTTTCACTATGAGGTTATATCTACTTTACAGTGTCTCTGTACCTCTCAGAATGGGAAAAAATTCATACGTGGCTCCATTTTTGATGGATATGCTTAAAATTAGAGACATTTGAGATACTGATAAATTATTGTTTATTTATTAATAAAATCATAGATCTGTATAATTATTTCGTCAACAATTTGATGGGTATTAAATTTCATTCGAATGATTTAAAATTGTGGATATCTGACATGTCAGACATAAATAAGACGTACACAAAGTTTCACAGGGTGTTTTAATCTAAGGTAGAATTAGGAAGGGAGTCAACCGATACTGAACCGACGATGTACCAAATGACGAAAAACGTGTTTGATTTTTTTTTGTAACTAAAGTGAAACATGTCAACATTATGATAATTTTGTTATCTATATACATACATATATATTTTATTATTCGATGAATGACGGTGAACGGTGGTAAAATGTATGGAGAAGATTTGATATTGTTCATCTTTTGTCGCACGATAGTTATTCTCAGATTTGATTTATATAAATAATGATGGGAGATGCATGGCATAGCACCACATTCAAACTAGGTAATAATAAACGTGTTTTGTTGGTGTTGAAATAATAACATTGATAACTAAATCCGCCCCACGTCAAGTTACTAACATTTATTTCATATAATGTGACGATTTCAATAACGCGAAAATGAGAAAACTAATTATTTAAAGTATTTTCAAAATACCGTATTTATTTATCTAGATAGTCTATTTATTATCTCTTCCGTATTTGAATGAATTAAGGAGGTTTTGAAAATCTAATTCTAGGACAGTTTTTCATATGATGTTCCATTTAATTTTAAGATAATTATATCTTGCGTTATCTGTTTTTGTTACATAGCTTATAAGAGAAAAGAAAGTTTAAATATATGAGAATGCTGTGATAAAAGATGATTTGAAGGACATTGAGTGGGCGATTAAAGACGGAAAGCAAGCTATACTTATATGTTTATATATAATAAAAATATGTATTTAAAGTCTTTGGTTATTATGTAACATGGTCGAAGGCATTGTAATGTCTAGTTAGTTTCAACATAGATCAATGGAAATGCACAAAACGCTATTAACGCACAATGCGGGTTAATATTTACATTCACATCTTCATTAGTAAGTCATTATTTGAGGGAAAAAAATCAAACAAAATTGTGTGATTGTGCCAAATTTAAATCAGTATAACTTTCTATTACTTTGGATAAATTTTAACTATAACGTAAAAAATTAGGTAACGAATTAACAGCTTTTACACCTTTAAAGCCTCCTTTGAAAAGAGGTGTTTAACCTGTTATTTATTATTGTACTGAAAAATTTAAATTATAAATTATTCGAAATATATTTGTGTCTCATTTATTATTTGGATCTCCAATCTGAAGAGAGGGTTAAATAAAATATTAAGTAAAATACATATATTACTTTATTCTCTTAACATTTAATGCAGATACATACAGCTTCTTTAGACTAGTCAACAATCGTATAGTAACAATTAGTAAGGAGTTCCAAAGTTGTCTTAACCCAGTATTCAGAAAAAACATTTTGATAGACCTGTCAGTTAATACGTATGCATTTTTTAATTTCCCATTTTAATATTCGGAGGCGTGAAAAAAGATTGAAAATCACCAAAGAAGTTAAAAACTTCTGGTGTAGTACAGATTGATATTTTGATAATCGACTCGCACAATGAAACTTAAATATATTATGCAACTTAATGTCCTAAAGTGTCACGTTATTGAGATAATTGGACACAAAGATAACTCTTAGAGTATTTTGCAATCTATTATGCCCAATTATCTCCTAACAACACTTGACACTTTAGGACATTATGGTGTAAACGTTGTTCAGTCACCATCAGATATAAAATACAAGGTGGTCAAATATTTCTAAGCAGTTCTTATTTTCAATAATTTCTTTACACATAACCAATCAAATATATCTACGCAGTCAGGGTGATCACAAACATCTGAGCAGCGTAGGAAAAAAGACCGTATTCCGTTATAATTCATTTCAATTTTAAATAACATTGTAAAGAAATTATTTAAAAATAGCTATTCAGATATTTATGACACAATAACATGTTTAGATATAATTTGTAACATTTACTGTAGTGAATTTATTGAAAATTAGCACTGCTCAGAAATATTTGACCACCTTGTATACTACGATATATCTGATGGCGACTGTGTTCATCTAATCCCAATATTTAAGTTTCATTGTGCGACACGATTTTGAAAAAAAAAACAATCGGTCCTATACCAGCCCTATACAAAAATTTACAAGCTCCTTTAACTTTAATTTTGTGCTTTAGAACATACAATATCTTATCTTATTATAGAGGCTGGCAAGCCAGCAACACTTTAACCCAATGGGATCTTTTGTATTAACCCCTAGACATTTATTTTCTTCACCCTTAAAAAACATGGTAAATTATGGGAGGCAATACCGTTCAGGGGAAGAAACTTGTAACCATCTCAAAGTTCAAGCCAAGATATTACTGTAAGACAATACCTAAGCATAGATGGGAAAATAGAATAATAAAATATACCGACCGTATAAACTCAAGACCGTATTCCTTTCAGAGGTGGAAAAAAACGTTTGAACAGTGCAGTTGCAGTAGAATTAACTTTTAGCGATAGGGTTTCAATATAGAATGACAACAAAACAAGCAGCTAGTTTTCCGCTCACAAAAATATTGAAAAAGAAACCATTTAGTATAATCAATACTTACCTAAACTTACTTATGTATTATTTATACCATAAATTAATGTCAATTGAATATTTAACCTTTTACCTAGATATACTTGCGTAATCTTTTATAGAGATTGACATAACAAAGCATTATATTTGAGACATTGTTTTGCGTTATTTTATAAAAATATACAATCGTGTATTGAAGGAATTCAACGACATTGGATATTTCTGTGCATTAACATAACAATTGCTTAGTGCACCTCATTTAGCACAGCCGTTGGCGTAAAATACGAGAAATTATTATAAATTTAAGAATGCACAAGAAAAGAAATTAATAACTAAATAAATAAATATCTTGGACATTGTCACACAAATAGTCACATTTAAAGTACCAGAATCTAGCCTGGACTTATGTTATGATGACTAGACAACGATATAGAATACATAAATAGATACAAACATCCATTACTCGGGTACAAATATTAATATTCATCATACAAATATTTGTCCCTTACGGGATTCGAACCCGCGACCCTCGGCACAGCAGGCAGGTTCACTACCGACTGTGCTATCGTGTCGTCTAGATTGTCGTAATTGAACATAGACTAGAAATAATTCGTATAATAATTTAAGATAATTATATCCAGAGATTCCATTAATAATCAGGTACTTCATCCGTAATTAATAACACTGGTCGATAAACTAAACATATCATTCTAAGTATTTGCCGAAAATAAATACTATGAAAGTTTGACATCCTTTGACATGATTCTTTGTTCACAGAGTTCAATCTTTGGCACAAACACTTAGGCATTTAACGTAAAATTAAATGTTTTGAGTTTGATTACGCCTAATATTAGACGGAGTATGAAGCTGAACACAATGATGAGATCAATGCTATCAAATAGCTATAGTAGTGTTACAAAACACCTATATCTTACACTTGAATGTACACCCTTAGCGATTAAAAGGGTAGTTAACTATATTTTTGATTTCAACAATCAAAAACAAAAGTTTGACATATTCTTTCTTCTTTCGTGTCAACATGAGCCATATCGCAAGACAAATCATGCTGTAGTCTTTGACTTTGTCAGCAGTCTTTGACATATTGATTCTCAATCAAACAAATATGAATCTTCGAGTAATAGGGTATTTGACAACATGTAAAATATAGGATCTATTAATGACATCCGTATTGAATATAAATTTTGGAAACCAACTATTTAATCAATTAAGAAAAACTTTTTAGGACATTTTTTTTTGTCTACTTTAGTCAAGTGATTGTAAACGACTGTGATTGGTCGAATGGTTGATGACGTCAACTGCTTGTAAACAGTTGCGTGTAGAGTGTGAGTGTCGTACAAAGTTTACGTCATCGTAACGTCTCCTGCTTGTTGCCACGTATATTGTCAGGAAAAGCGTTTCCGCGGGATATTTAAATAACATTTTTTGTTTTCGTATTTTCTTGCACTATAGGTAGGTATGTAATGGAACGTAAAATATACATTTTCTATAGAGTCCTTAGACATCAGTGATTAACGTATAACAGTTTTTAAAAACCTGTCAAATACCCTATTCATCCAGAAATTACTACCTATCATTGCAACTAAAATTACATAAAACACTTAACTCCTTGTCTATAGCAATATTGTGATAATAAGTCGAGCCGGTGCGTCCGTATAAAGACAACTGACCACTCTTTACCTAAAATATAAATGAATCAGACAAAGTCAACTACCCTACTTCATGTTCCTACTTGCAGTACTTAGTGATATAAAATAAAGCAACGAGCACCGTTACTAACACAAAACAACAATCAATATTATGAAGATTATTAGATATCCTTCAAAATGATCTTTGTATTTACTTAATAAAGATAAAATCTGAGTAGAAAATGGAATGATTCACAGAGTATCAAAATGTCAAGGAAACAATTTCTTTTTGGATAAAATCCCTGTAAAGTTACAAAATATGATATTCCTATTGTCACGAGCATCTTACCTTACCTATAAGAAGATTCAGTGATAGCGTTTGAGTTCAGGAAACACTTCTAGTAGAACCAGCTCAAACAGCTCCTGAAAAAGAAGAAACATTTTTTAGAATCTAAAGTCAGACCAACCACATTCATAAGTGATGTTACGTAGCGTACACACGGCGACACATCAAGCAACGCAAAACAAACATAAGCTGGCCGCGCGACGTTATACATTACTCTACCTACGCGCGGCCAACTTATTTTGGTTTTGCATAGCTTGATGTTTCGCCGTGTGTACATAAACTCACGAACGTACCATAGTGTAATAACGACTAATAGTGGTGAACCACAATGGTCGCGGCAGGTCCATCGAGAGCGGTGTGCGGGGGCCGGGAGCGCGTCTCGGCCACCTCTGTCTACGCGCGTACCCTCATAGCGAATTTGAGATTTTCATCAGCAGTTAGAGTACCCCCGTCCCACGCACACCGCGCGATCATGGATCCACCGCGACCGCTGAGCTTCACCACTATTACTTTTTTTAATCTATAACCGTACTCCCCTAGACCAACTACCTTTTAAGGTTGTAAAGCAAGATTTACTTTCAGCATCTCTACATTTTTTTTAGCTTTTAGGATTATACTAGAGATATCCCGCGATTTCGTCCGCACAAATTATATACCAGATTTTAAGTCAGATCATATCTATTAAACAAAAAAAGTTTCATAGAAATCGGTTCAGTTCGTCGGGCCGAAAAACTACGTTATTTTATTAAAAATATCTGTAAATATATCTGTTTTAAGATCTCTGACATAGAAAATATTGTTATTTTATCAGGAAATGGTTTTCGATTCAGCCATCCAAAAAAAAAAAACTTAGACATACCGAATTATGTAAGAACTAGCTATTGCCCGCGACGACGTATGCGCGGAATTTAAAAAAGTGTCCTATGTGTTAATCCAGAACATATTCTATCTTTATACCAAATTTCATCTAAATCTGTTCAGCCGTTTATGCGTGATTGAGACACAAACATTGTCACAAACTTTCACATTTATAATATTAGTAAGATAGGATGATAAAAATAAAAGGAATGGAAACTTTGGAGATAGCCTAAGAGGTAGAAACATTAATAGAACTATGAAAATAGTAATTATATCTACATGCATTTCAGAACTCGTGTCTTTCGGTTTTGTGGAGCATAACATTGCTCCTGATTAGAAACATCCAATCCTAAGAATGCTTGTGAGAGATAAAAAAATAAGCGTTCTTCTGGTACCGCACTTAACTCAACATTGCGTTTATTCTAAGCTGATGATGACATTTTAGTTGTTCTATGTAAAACAGGCAACCAGCAGACTGCTTTACAAAATCTAGCAAGTTTTGGCACTTGTCATGCCAAAGCTAACACGCTGTCGAATAAATAACCGACACACGGCTGTTGTCTGTCTAACACTAGCATTGCATTTATGATGTTTTATGTCGGAATGTCTTCCGCACACTCGGCACACGTCGCATTGATCAATTATCGGTAGCGACACTTTTAGAGAGTAGAAGTGTTTTTAGAATCGAGCGGACAAGGTAATAATTTTAGAACGGCTACGCGATATCTATATGATACGATGAGCTTCACTTCTGTACGTGAAAGCTCACGAGAATGCGTGGGCGCATTACCGGCATTTCTATCAGTCGCGGTTTATTTGTGTTTTATATCGGCTGTGAAATATAGAGGTTACAAAGTGTCTGGTGAAAAATGAAGTGTTATTAAACTGTAATTAAACTTGAACATCACATTTTTAATGTGAATTTAATTTTTCATTTGCGCCACGGACTAAGGAAAATTTATACTGACCAGAATAGTAATTATACAAAATGCCTATACTATTTAGTGCTATTGCTCACGAGAAGAATATTTTAGCAAAGTTTGCATCGTGCGATGGAAACTTTAGGGAGATCGCGGAAGAAATGATATCTAAGATTCCGCAGAACAACGAAAAGATGACATTCACACATGGACCATATCTGTTTCATTACATAGCTGACGATGAACATATTTACTTCTGTATCACAGCAAAAGTATGTATTTATATAAAATTAGCTATATTAAAAACATTTTTAGGATTGAATACTACATTTACTACAATATAGTCATTACAGGTTTTCCCTAACTCAATAACATTTTATAATCTAACCATATGGTCGTACAGCCACATGTGTTTAATACAATGTTTTAAAATGTGGCATCGATAGATTTTTTTTAAGTTTGGCTGCAGTTCGTTTTACAAAAATGTTCAGCGTAAATTAAGACAAGGTCGAACAGATGTCTATTTATTTGTTTTACATATACAACGTGTTAATGAATTAACGCAAAACTAGAAAGTAGTTGGTTTAGAATCGAGAGCAGAATCCAAATATCATAGTTTCAACATAGGTAATTTTTTTCAAAATATTAAATAATTTGTTTGTAAAATTTAAAATTTACTTAACTTGATCTCAACCCACCGCTCGGGCACTCTCACCCTACTTACTATCAAAACAAGATTCTTAAAATGTATGCACGAGCACAGTAGCGCTTTCATTCATTGCTGAAATGATAACAAATCATTTTTGCCTCAAAACTTAAAATGCGAATAACTATAAATTTTAACTATCAAAATAATGAAATTCTAGTTTAAATCTAATTATTTCGTTATAAATCTGTTGGGGTGTATGAGGTTTTGCGCTTATTCATTAACACGTTGTATAATGTTAAATGCTGCTTGCATTTTGGTATGCTAAAACTTTTCCGTCTTTTTCTGTTTTTAATCAGGGATGTCAACGTTCAAGAGCATTCCTATTTCTAAACGAAATGAAGAGGAGGTTCACACCTAGCGACAAAGACTTCGTTAGTGTCTTGGCCGAAGAGATGTATCGATACAGCGAGGATTATAACACTATTACTATTAGGAAGGGAGAACTAGATGAATTAAATAATATTGGTGTTGGAAGTAGTGGTTAGTTTTGTTTTAATATGTAAAAAAAAACGTTACATTATGAGACTTACAGACTGGGTCTGTGATTTAAAAACATCTTCTTACTTTAAAAACCGACCAAGAGCGTGTCGGACTCGCCGATGATAGGGTTCCGTAGCCATTGCATAAGTAGAATAAGAAAATAGGAGTAATGTCGATTCTCTTACCTAAAAGAAAATTTGGAACCTAACGATAGCATGATTTAATTTCGTGCAACGCCATCTAGTTAAGAAAGTATTAAGGGTTCCTTGTTTGACTACGGAACCCTAATAAGGTGTATTTTTTCGTCGTAAAGCCGTTAAATGAATGATGAAAAAGCATTTCTTATGCAAAACAAGTACTGATAAAAATTTTCTTGCGTTTTAATTAATGTTGTGTTTACAGAGACAATATTGGGAGAAAAGATTTTGTTTGTAAATAATCCTGAAACATTGACATTTAGTGTAAGTAAATATGCTTCTATTTTATTTTAAGTCTTAGAAAAGGAACCATATCAATATGAAATAATTCATTTCATTTCAGACTATTTCTTGCGTCACAGAAACTCCGCAACAAATCTCGGTTTCAACAATTGATTCAACGTTGAATGATGATCATCCTGAAAACTTCACGTTTACGGTAAAAATCTAGTTTCTGATTTATTTTTTATTACTTATTGAGGAAATAAAGAGACGATTTTTTTTTCGCAAATTTCCTTTGGTTTTCTTAGGGAAAAACCTTCAGTATCATGGGTACAATCACCCCTTAAAGTAATGCAAATGTTTACCGTAACAACCTGTATTCTATACATGCAGGGTCCAACTTAATATAAAAATAAAGACCATCAAACTGAACAACTTTCTCTGTGGGACCAACAACGAAATTTAGATAATAATATTTGCTGTCCCGTACATTTTGGTCGAGTAGGATTGCAGTTTTGTCTGAAACCATCTGATCCCATAGAGAAAGTTATTCAGTATGATCGTCTGATCATCCCCTTAAAAACCGTTAGCATTTGACATTTCGTTTTTATTTCATAAAATTATTTATTTCTTGTTCCAGAATATTTCGACCATCAGCGAGACTCCACAACCAGTTTCCGTTTTAACAAATGATACAACATTGCTTGATAAAGATAATTTTACAATCAGTGTAAGTATGTTAATTCAGGTCTCGACAAACTTTTGTCGTTTGGTTATTTATTTAGCACAATATGCAAGAGAAATAATAAATTAATAAGGAATGGAGACATTGAAACCAAATATCTACTGTCTCCAAGACCTGATTGTCAATCCGATATCAGGGCCCCCTAGACAAAGTACTTTCGATTAGCGTTAACGACAGTAGAAAGCATAAAAAAGTATGGACTTGACGTATGGTGACGAGAACCAACGTCAAAATGTTTCGATCGCCAATGTCAAATCCATACATTTTGTCCGTTTCTACTAGCGTCGACGCCAATAGAATATCACTTTGTCTCGTGGGGCATATCAGTTTCACACTTAGTTTGAATTTTCAATTCAGGAAACCTATGAATACATACAGGATCCTTCTTAATATGCTGACACTTCTTTAAGGGGATGATCAGACCATCATACTGAACAACTTTCTCTATTGCACCAACACCGAAATCGCGAAAGAAAAATCAGCTGTTTCATACGAAACTGCAAACCTACTCGAGCCAAATGTATGGGACAACTGTTTTTTTTTCGAGATTTCGATGTTGGTCCCATAGAGAAAGTTGTTCAGTTTGAAAGTCTGATCATCCCCTTAAAAAGTGTCAGCATATTAATAAGGACCCTATATATTGTTATCATCATAAATTCAAAAGTCGTGGTGGTCCAGTGGCGAGTAACCTTGCCTGCCGTGCAGGAGACGATGGTTCGATCCTCGTCCAGGCCGACTCGTACCAATGAGTTTTTCGGAATTTATGTACGATTTGTAACACCACTGGCTTTTCGGTGAAGGAAAACATCGTGAGGAAACCTGCATGCTTCAATTTCGAGGCATGTATTGTACCCACTGTCCATTACAAGTGGCGACGGGCTCAACCCCCGTCACACTGGACAGAGTTTCGGTACTACTGGTGAAACGTGGATGTTCTGAGGTTTCAGAATATCTCTGACTACCCCCTCGGGGAATATAGGCGTGAGCATATGCTATCATAAATTCATTCGCAAAACGATCGTTTTGTCAGTTGCGTGTTTATGGCAAAATTTATGGGTTTTCAGTGATATCGATATAAAATTACAGATCCGTATGAAATTAAAATATCATTATAGGCGAAAGGCTAGCAACCTATCACCTATCACTACTTGACACGCCATTTCATACTAAAACCTGGCTGAAAGTGAACCTACATGCCTCCGGGGGTTGAAATTGAAGCAAGCTTAAAGTCTACCCCGAAAGAGACTGGATGCGCGTTTATCTATGTATGTATACTGGAAACCTCAAGCAAAATATATTAGACAGCTGATATTTTATTCGCGGTTTCGATATGTTCAGTTTGTCTGATCATCAGATCTTCATCTGATCTTAAAACACCATATTAGGAAGGATCCTGTATAAATAATCATCTATTTAAGATTAAATCTATATATTGTTAGTAGGATAACCCAGCGATCATGTTTGTCCGAGACATGTTTTTCCTTGTTGATTCAACAAGTAGAACCAAAAGCTACTATTAACATTATCTTATTTCCTTTTCAGTCGGTTTCCAGCGTCCACGCGACTCAACAAGAAATTTCAAAAAATACCAACTTTCGTTCTATTATTATTATTTCTGTGATATTTGTGCTTTTGTGGTTGGCAATTACTATTTTTGGTTCGGTAACGTTTGTCATTTTAGCATTCGTTCTTGTATATTCTGTGATAAGGTTGTCTAAACCAGAAAACAAATGTGAATAAATAAATTTTGTCATTTGTTTTATAAATCGAAAGAACTAATTTCGCTCCTAACTTCAACACAACGAATGATAAGACTGGAAACCTTAGTATATTACGATATTATCAATTTTATACTGAACAAAAAATTATACCTACCTATAAACTCATAGAATGAATGAAATATACTTTATTTACACCGAACACAAAAATACATTATACAGGAGACAAAACTCACACAGCATCGCAGCGGCATAGGTACGTCATCATCATCATCTTATTTAAGAGCTACGCTCTTGTCGGTGGAGTATTCGCCAGTCCTGTTTCTTTTCCGCTAGTGTCTTGAGTTC
The DNA here is from genome assembly GCA_963924505.1 of Agonopterix alstromeriana. NCBI lineage: Eukaryota > Metazoa > Arthropoda > Insecta > Lepidoptera > Depressariidae > Agonopterix > Agonopterix alstromeriana. Next base: position 12,504,992 of record OZ004667.1, read on the forward strand.
TTGATACGACATGACATCAACCTTTTCCTTCACTTGCACTAGATTACTCTGTCTAGGTCTTCCTCTGCCTCTCTTCCCCTCTATCTTCCCTTCCAGTGGCGGATTTGCCCTAAGGCCCAGTAGGCCCGGGCCTAGGGCGGCCAGATATTAGGGACGGCCAATCGTTACAAAAACACCGATGATAACAATAAATAACTCAAAGTACCTAAATATTCTAAAGGGTCGCGTACATCCTCCTAATATTATAAACGCGAAAGTTTGTAAGTATGGATGGATGTTTGTTACTCTTTCACGTAAAAACTACTGAATGGATTTTAATGAAATTTGGCACACAGATAGAATATGATCTGAATTAACACATAGGATATTTTAAGGTCTACCCAGACGGACTCGCGGGCAACAGCTAGTTATTTATATTTCTGAATCGATTTCGATGAAAGTTGGCAATGACGTAAATTGTAGATGTAGATGGTTGGATGTAGGTGTGTTGTTGATGTAGTCTATATGATGGGTGCTGAGAAAGGGGCGGCAGGTACTTATTACATGGCCTGGGGCCTAGGACGGCCAACACCGCATATCCTCCACTGTTACCTTCCGAAATTGTCGTTTCGTATCAATAAAGGTACCTCATTGCTTCTAAATTATATCACGAACCGTAAGTTCTATTCTCAATACTTTCCGTCAATCATAATGGTAATGATAACTCCATTTTTATGCATGGCTGATAGCGTTTCACGTTTGATCAACTTTCAGTGTGACTACGTGACTGTAAGACTGACATCTTGACAGTTTATATATAGAGCGAACGTCTACTAGTAGACACTGCATTCATTACATGCTTTTCTCGTGTATCAAATAGGCGAATGACGTGCCAAATACTCATACCTACTTTACTTAAGAGCACATCGTTGAGTTCTTTAAAATTGACGAAGTAAACAAATATACAATACATGGTGGTTCAAATTCGTATGCTTGCTATGGTATACTCACACAGAAGAGTTGTGGGTATAGAACGACTTATGAACGTCCCTCGAACCTGCGTGCTAATTGGTGGTTTCATTCCGAGGTGGCAAGATTCAATTTTGTATGCTTACTATGTAATACTCACATAGAAGAGTTTTTTGCTGTGCGTAGTGTTCTAACTAATGAGATATTTCCCTCCATGGTGGTAATGTACAAATTCAAGCGGTTTCTATATAATACTCACGTAGAAGAGCTTTTTTTAGTATTCTGCAGGGCTTTTTAGTATTCTGTACAACTTGTGAACGCTCCTAGCAGCTACATGCTAATAAGATCTTTCCCTCCATGGTGGTAAGGTATAGATTCGAGCGCTTACTATGTAATACTCACATAGAAGAGTTGTTTGTTGTGCGTAGTGTTCTGCAGGGTGTAGAACAACTTGTGTGCGCCCCTCGCTGCGGCGTGTTCTCCCACGAGCGACGATAGTGCGCCCACCACGCTCTCGCTTAGTTGTTGCAGCGCTAGCGTGCGGGTGTGCTCTGTTCAGAAAGGAAAAACACTAGTTGTAGTCTGTAGAATCCAACTGAAGGGGTAAAAGTGAGCCATAGCCCACTCACCAACACCACCACAAACTCAATAAGGAAAGAATAGGTGTTTAAATATAATGTATCAAAAGGTTTTGTAGATGGCATATCTGTGATAATAGATAAAGCCACAGTTTTCATACATAATTATAAGTATTATAGAAACATAAACTAAATAAAACGGATGCTGAGAAACATAGATTACCATGAAATGAGTTTTTTTACGTATTGGATGTGAACAAAAACTGGATAATACCAAAATCCATTTTGCATCTATGTAGCAATTTAATAATCAAGAAATTCTATAATGCAAATTAAACATGTCGATTTTGACACTAGTATTTTAAAACAATTTGATTTTAATTTATGTTCACTAGATGTATCGGAACTAGATTACTAGCCTTAGAGAGCGTTACTGCGTCCGATTCAAATCCGAGAAAACATGGATTGTCGAAAAAGTATGGATTTTGACAGTCACATCCATGATCATCTCGGATGTGATGTTCTATACCTATACAGTTTTCCATTCATAAATAATATGTCCACGTTTCTATATCGTATAAGGCAAACTCGAACAATACCGCAAATATTTCCTTTCAAGGTATCATATACTAATTACCTTTATCCTGAAAATTCCTATTAGATAATGTTTCACTGAGCACGCCGCCTGGCCACCACGACTTTAGAACAACGCCTATGTAATAATGTAACATTTGTTCTGAAAACAGCCATGCTATCGTCTCCTTGATTTGCCTGAGAAAGGAAACAATACATTACTTAGGGCGAAAACATAAATTACACTAAAGGAATCTCTACAGGGACCAACTTAATATGCTGACACTTTTTCAAGGGCTGATCATACCATCAAACTGAACAACTTTCTCTATGGGACCAACATCAAAATCGCGAAAAAAATATCATGTGTACATTAGTCTCGAGTAGGTTTGCAGTTTTGAATAGAATATATTCTGTAATGACACATAGGATACTATTATAAAGTCCGCGCAGACGGAGTCGCAGGCAACAGTTAGTTTATGAATATAGTTAAGTTATACTCAATCCTCAAATTAGTTGTACGGGACGTGGACGACAATAAGGAGTGGCGTGTTCCTCTCTCACTCGCACACTCACTCAGCACACACGTGCTAAAGCCAGTTTGTATGGGCCAAAGCCTAACCGTCCAGTGTGTGGTTCAGGATGGCTAGTGAAATGTTGATAATTATGGTATATTTCGATTTACTACCCCCTCGGGGAATTTAGTCGAGGGCACATGTTTTGTCAAATTTTACTTTAAAAATGTTTTACCAAGTGTGTATTTATGTACGCACGTAAGAAGTTATGCTTCTTTGGCGTGTATAAAAAACTTCATAGTGTATGGTCTTCTCTCACATACTAAATATACACTCTGATCTGTTTCTCCTTACGCGCCAAAAGAAGTATAATATCAATAAAAAAAAATCAATTTTTTTATTTATATCAGGTAATAGACAGAGTGCAACAGGTGAATGAATTTGTATATTTGGGAAGTTTGTTTAAGAGAGATGGAAAGTGTGATGGGGATGTAGAGCGAAGAGTGACTGCGGGAAATAAGGTAAATGGTGCCCTGCACGCCGTGGTGAGTAGCCGGTCTGTGTCAAAAAGTGCACGTCTGGCTATTCACAACGGTGTGTTGGTGCCTACTCTGATGTATGGGAGTGAATGTTGGGTATGGAATAAAAGGAACGAAAGCAGAGTGAACGCAGTTGAAATGCGCTCCTTACGAAGTATGTGTGGTATTACTTTGGTTGATCGAATCAAGAACAGTGTGATAAGGGATTGGTGTAAGTTGAAGGATGATATAGTAACAAGGATTGAGAGGGGTATGCTTAGATGGTTCGGTCACGTAGAGAGAATGAATGAAAGAAGACTTACGAATGAAATATACCAAGCAAAGGTGAGCGCAAGTGTTGGGAGAGGCCGTCCGAGGAAAACATACCATGATCAAATCAATGATCTTTTTCGAAAAGGACAAGTGCGTAGCACCCTCAATCGACGGAAGTGCATGAAAAGATGTATGAATGTGAATGAGGCTAAAGAGGTGTGCCAGAGTCGTAGCGTGTGGCGGTCCGTGGTCTCTGCCTACCCCCATGGGACAATGGGGTGAGCTTATGTATGTATGTATGTATAGTACAATATTGTAGCAGACCCATAGAATACACACCTTAATCTAAAATAAATATAAAATAGAAAAATATAGTTAAATTAGATATAAACACTACACCCCCTAGGGTTTCCCTGTAGTGTCGAAAGACGACTCCGGCAGGCCATGAGTCAGGAAACTCTTCAGGTTAATAAAGAGCCCACCTGTTCAAAGTCCTGCCGTAAGTGATCTGCACGAAGGTGACGAGCGTCTTCCTGAGCCACCTGAACACTCCGCGCATGTCGAACACCTCGCTTAGAAGCGCGTAGAGCGGCTCCGCTATACTGTCCCGCTCTTCGCTCAGCGCGCCCGCACCTGGAGATAATGTTTTGATAAAAACATAGAAGACTAATTGGATTATTCCAATTATACTCCCGGGGAAATTGGAATCGAATATAAATTTTGTCCTTGAATAACTTTTTTTCGAGCCCGATTCCACTTTGAATAATAAGACAGATTGTGAACACAAAAACCGAAAAACAATATTTGTATCAAGAACCGTTACCATTTTTTTATTAATAAATTAATGGACTCTTGCTTGTAGTGTATTAGTACTGCATTTTTGCCAGGTACAACATTTGATATGTACCTTAAAATGCTCGAAAACTGACGCGAGCGATTTGTATGACAAGACGAAAATATTTCGATGTTTTGAAAAATCAATTTCGTTTATCGATTCAACAAAAATGGTTTTAAGGTTATTTGTGGAACCTTGTAAATATATTTCGACCGAAGCTACCATTCTTAAATACAAAATTTGCAATGATGGTACACATAAACACTGAGAAAGTATCCTTACCACGCATAGAATTATTCATACTTTTGTTAGACGCATCTCCGCCGTTACCATCAAGGTACAAAGATATTTCGTCTTCGTCCGCGGACAAATGTGTAAATGCTTCCCGGTCAGTTGACGATCTATTGGTTACATCACTACTCGTACTGAAATATAAATGAATAAATTAGAATTTAGTAACCAAATTGGAGAGATATGAATACTCAATCATGAGGATCGGGGTTCGAATCCGCACGGACGACATGCCATGTACAAATGAGTTTTTCTAACTTATGTTCTTATGTTCTTTATACCGACTGCTCTCAAACGATAAAGGAAACCATCAAACATCTCATGAGGAAACCTGAATACGCTGAAGAAGAAATTCTGATGCATATGTCACATGTGAAGTCTACCAAATTACATTGGGCACTCGTGGTGGATTAACGCTTATACACTCTGCTTGAGGGTAGGCCTGTGCCCTGCAATGGAAAGTAACTAGGCTGATGATGATGATGATAAAAATTTTCATGTCAAAGCAGATAAAGGAGTAGGAACAACTAGTATCTAAAGGTTCAAAGAATCCGTCATCCGAATCTCCCGAACTGTCTAGTGTTGTCGTTTCTGTTGATCACGAATTATTATGCAGGAGTTACTAGTAGTTTTATTAAAGAATCACATCCTGATTCTTGAGAAAATGTTTATTTGATAAAAGGACTGCAGTCAAGGATCAGTTTAACATACTGCAGTTTACTTTACTAATGTTTTTATGATACTAAAAAAGTTTACAAACACTGCTGATTTTACTCAATACTCAATATTTTATTGCATTCCATAATGTACAACAAGATGTTAACTTATAAGCTAAGAGATCATTATGGACCCTCTAGGGCACAGCAAATATGAACATTACAAATAAGTAGGTAACTTTTACTTTGGTCGAAGCACTGCCTCACAAAACCGATTGATCAGTTTATCCGTGGGATCTACATTCTAATTGGATGTGTATTAATTCATAACATTAGGAATAGGTTGTGCAATTATGATGCATATGTGTATTGGAAAAATTACCTTTTAAATAACGTAGAAAAGGAAAACTTATTTTTCTTTGGCAGATCTCCTTGTTTCATGTATTCTGAACTGGGGTTTAGGAATGTGTATAAAGCTTCACTCTGATTTAATCTATCGTCTTCTAAAACAAACTGGAAATAAGACAAGATTAATTAGGTATATTGGAAGGGAAAATAGAGGGGAAGAGAGACATAGGAAGGACAGAGTTATCTAGCACGGTTGAAAGAAAAGGTTGATGTCGTGTAATGAATGCTATTTTTGAAAGTCACACATCCTAATTCGATTACGAAAGTTATGTCAAACTCTGTTGAATATATGTCACTTTCGAGTATAAATTAGAACGAACGAGAACATTCAAATATAGCACTCAGTAACTCAAGTCACTAGCGGAAAAGAAATGAATTGGCGAATACTTCACGAAGTCTCATTTTTATTGCGCAACTCCTCACGGTCCTGTGCCAATCTGATCCATCTCTGACCCACAACCCGTTAGTCAGAACAGTCAACCTGGGAGTCAGTTGCCTCAATGTAGACCAGTGGCTGTCAAACTGGCCTAATTTGACAGTCAGTCAGATGCGCACCTCTCGTGGGGCAAAACAACCCTTACAATATCGTCTGACCAACGCATCGATGGTCTGCCCACTGACCTCCTTCCTTCTCTTGGCCCCTATTCCGATATAGCATGTGCCCACCGGCCGTCTCCCCTTCTAGCCAAGTGTCCCGCCCATCTCCTGTTCAACTTTGTGATCCGCTCTCCAACGTCGACGACCTTAGTTCTTCCGACGGATTTCTACGTTGGGAACGCGGTACAAAAGCGATATGCCCAGCATGGTACGCTCCATGGCTCATTATGCGACTTTTATTTGGTGCATCTTGATCACCTTTAGCATATTGGTTTAAGAGTGGAATGACGCTTCAAGTGGTGATGGGTGGCTAGTTTTTTGTCTACTAACGCACTAAATAAGAAACACTACCCCTCAATCGCCTCTTACGACTTACACTGTAAGATATGGGGCGATCAATTCTAAGCCGAAACTACACAATTAAAATCCTATTTCAATCAATTTTTTTTGACTTACTTCTAAATACTTCTGTATTAATATCTTAGCCTTTTCTATGGAGTTACGATCATTTTTACCGAATAAAAATTTAAATGAATTCGAAGGTAATTCTAGATTTTTCAGCTCCGAACACATAGGCCGTAATTTTCGATGCAATTCCTGAAAACAAAAACGTTCAATTCATTAACAATTTCAGAGAAATTATAAAGTAATTTACACAGAAACAAAACCAAAATACATTAATTATACCTGAAATTCATTTAAAGTCCTCAACAGTACCCAGCCTGTGGATATTTGTTCAGGTCTCTCCTCCTCATTGGTGGGTTCCTGCTCAGCCATGTGCACGACTATCACGAACTGAGGCGGTTTGGACTCGTCTATTATCTGAAATAGAAATAACAGCTTTACGACTTGGTAATAAAATAGAAATCATGTAACCCGGAATACTATCGCTACGTTCTTCTATCAAGTTGATGGCATAAATAAAATGAGTTTGACTTGCCACTTACTTGAACAGATTTTCCAACCAGCTTTAGATGGTCCAGGGTGCTCCTGACATATCAGGATCATATCCTCATCATGTCGCTCGCTGTGACTCTCAGCAACGCGTAGAATACATACCTCGGCACTGTGTACTGTAGCGCGCCAGGTGCCGAGATGTTCCGCCCAGGTGTCGGTGCGAGCCAGGTGAGCTTCGAGCCGCATCTGTTCCCCGGCCAGTCGCTCCACCTCGTTCGCTAACATCGCTAGTGCTGGAGACTCGGGCTTTAGTGACGCCCGGAGTGCTGCTAATGCCTGAAAAGAGAATGATTATAGTGCATACTCAAAGGCAAAACATCAGATGATAAAAACCGGCCAGGATGGAGTCTGACTCGCGCTAAGGATCCTGGAGACAATATTTTTTTCGGTAAATATATTGTGTGGTAGTACGGAACCCTCGGTGCGCGAGTCCCCCTCGAACTTGGCCGGTATTTATAAACTTTCTAAGCATTTCATTAGTCAATCAATATAACCTGGATCTTATTATTGTGCCTCTCTTGCAACTGGTCAAGTTTTCTCCTCGCGTAAGTGGAGTGCTCAGTGAGGTGTATGGCGCCACCCACGCTCTCAGCAGACGACACCGACTCGTTCGACAACTGACGGTCCTCGATCGGTGATCTTTCCAACTCTGTAATATAAACAGATTATTTAATTTAGGTATTTACCTCAGTAGGTAGGTAGGTATATTGACGACGTAAAACTATTTCTTTACATCAAAAACATACATGTCAATGCTGCATTGAATGCAGTATTTTCTGATATCAACTAAGTAGGTACTGATAAAATAATATTTGATTTTATTTCCCGATTATCAGTATCAAGAATACCTAACTAAACAGTGTATCACATCAGTTAAGAATAAAATTATATTTTTAATTTCTGTACCGTTTACACCATTATAAAACTGTAACAGAAGTTTTTCACTGAAGATTTTTTTCAAAAAAAAAAATGCTACGATATACAGGGTCCTTCTTAATATGCCGACACTTTTTAAGGGGATGATCAGACCGTCGAACTGAACAACTTTCCCTATGGCACCAACATCGAAATCGCGAAAAAAATACAGCTCTTCCATACAAAACTGCAAACCTACTTGAGCCAAATGTATGGGACAGCAGATTTTTTTGGGATTTCGATGTTGGTAAAGTTGTTCAGTTTGACGGTCTGATCATCCCCTTAAAAAAGTGTCAGCATATTAAGTTGGACCCTATAGTGTTCGTGTCCCTGACTCCCAAATCATCGAGTTTTGTCTTTTTAGTTTGTTCCTCCATTGCATTCACCACCAACTTCCACTCCGGTCCATTATGTGAAACGTTTTGAGTTTGAGTATGATTAGACTCAATAACTAGTAAGTACACACTACAGGCTGATCTTAAACTCTTGAGGCTCTTTACTCTGTTTTTAACATGCTATATTTTCAGTGAATTTTTCTAACTCAAATACAGGCTTATAAAAATACGATGGTCAGATAAATGCCGATCATCGTTTTTCGTGACCGTTTTTACTATTAATTCCTATACATTTGTCAGCCCATACCTTGGTTAGCTTCCTCAGTAGCGAGTTCAGCAATCAAAGCCTGGTAGTGGTCGCTCATAAGAAACGAGTGGTAATACTTCTCTTGGATGGTATCTACTACTGTGCCTTGTACTTCATAAAATACATCTGGTCCTTTATCTCCTAATAAGAATCCTTCCATTCTTTTTCTAGTATCCTGAAATAAATATTAAAAATAAATACCACATGTAACAATCTAATCAATACGCTTTAGGCCGGCGCACACCTGGCAAAGCGTAACGCCAATTTTTTGCCGCCAAACCATTATTGACTTAGCTCACGTTGAAATAAAAACGAAAATCAAATAACACAACTACTAGTCGAGAGCATCATACTTGAGGCGAACGTTGTGTTAATTGATTTTCGACGTTATTTCAACGCCTGCAAAGTCTATAATAATTTGGCAGTGAAAAATGCTCTGCGGTGTGCTTAGCCAGGTGTGCGCCGGCTCTTTTAGTCAAAAATTGTCGAAAAAATTAAAAAGAAAATTAAAAGTGCTTAGCTTACATTAGGTAAGCTAAGCACTTTTAATTTTCTTTTTAATTTTTTTGTCATTTTCAAAGTTGTCAGTTTCAGGGGTGGTTCTGACTTCATGAACAATTTTAGTATGGATGCTTTCGACCTGAAAATTTTGAAAGTGACTAAAAAATCGCCCAGTATTGATGGGCAAGGCCGAGATTTCGGCCAAAAAAGCTGAACGATCATTTTAGAAAAAAAAAATTGTAAACTCAAGGTAAATCATTGTTTACAAATTACCTTATCAACTTTAATTTCAGCACTAGGCGATCTAATGTAAGTATAAAATATTTCAGCTCCCAACTGATGCCAGCTACTCCTGCGACTGTTCCTCAACTCTTCCACCGCCATCCAGAAGCCGACCAGGCCTTGTGAACACATCGTCTCCAAAAACATCGTTAGATATCGCCGACCGGTCACGCTTTCCATTATTTTATGTAATGTTATAGACTGTAATATGAGAATCATTAGTAAATAAATGACTGCCTAAATATCCGTAGACAGATATAAACAGATTACAGTGCAACGTTCAACTATATAAAATCCAATATATTTGAATTGTAACCAATATGTAACAGACACATTTTTAGTTCCGAAGTACACACGGCGACACATCAAGCTATACAAAACCAACATAAGCTGGCCGCGCGTCGTTATACGTTACTCAATCGACGCGCGACCAGCCTATTTTGGTTACGTATAGCTTGATGTGTCGCTGTGTGTACATGACCTTCACCACTCAGAGCTTGCATTGGATGAATTGGATTTTCAGATTAGGTCTTTGCTGAACCTTTTTTGTAAATCTCACATGCATATCTCAAGTCTCACTGATGCTGATTGGCGATCTAATTAAACAATTTTGGTGTTGAAAGCTGCTGACGACCTACGTCGTAGGTCCGCAATAACCGGTCCCTAACAACTCGCCTGACAAGTCCGGATTATATCACATTCCGTGGTGAGAAGTCCAAGTCAACGTAATTTTATTAAATAACTATTACTACTACTATAGATTAGCATTTACAAAATATTGAGGGAATTAACATTATTGGTATAGCCTGCCTTTAGCTAGCTTGCTGTGCCCTACATAACAGGGTTCACAATGTTGTACTAATTTAAGATTACACCAACTTTTGTATTTACCATTGTGAAATGCAATAAAGCATTGAGTATTGAGCACATGCGCCGGATTTCATGTTTTGAGCTTAGCAGCGAATGTTAAATGTATTTATATGCTAAACTATGTTACCTTGGTATCATTTTCTACAGCGGGGAAAGCTCCGTCCCAACCCAACATTCTTAAAGCTGCTTCACACTCAGCCTTCGCTATTGTAAGCTGATTTATATATCTCTTTAGTTTCTTCGCATCTGTTATCTGTTGACGGCTTATATTTTGAGCTCCGGCTTTATCAATAGCATCTATGTCTATGCCCTTAGCACGTTTTACATTTTGAAGCGTTGTAGCTTGCATTATTTGCGTTGCAATGTCATATCTGTAATGAAGAAGTGTGGTTTTAGTTCAGTTGCATTATATACATGTCTCATTACAATGACTTCAAATGCACCCCAGACGTCGTTACGATGATTGCTATGGCAAAAAAGCTTTCAACGTCAAAAAACATCTTTTGAAAGCAAAAATATCAAGCAAAATCCGAAAACGCTTACTTAATGTGTACATCTGGAGCATTGCACTGGTATGGCATGACTAAACGAGATCGAGACAGGCTGGATGTTTTTGATATGTGGTGCTGGAGGAGAATGGAGGGAATAAGTTGGACAGAACGAATGACAAAGGAAGAGGTGTTAAGAATAGTTAAAGAAAAGAGAAATATTTTAAAAACAATAGAAAACTGGAGAGGAAAAATGATCGGACACTTGACACGAAACAACAGTTTCTTTAAAACCATACTGGAAGGGAAGATAGAGGGGAAAAGAGGCAGAGGAAGACCCAGACAGAGTTATCCAGCCCGAAGTGAAGGAAAATGTTGATGTCATGTTGTATCAAGAACTCAAGACACTAGCGGAAAAGAGACAGGATTGGCGAATACTCTATCGACAAGAGCGTAGCTCCTAAATAAGATGATGATGCATTATATACTTACACCACTAGTTTTTAATTACTAACATATATATTCAAACAATGAAAATAAACAGAAAATCAAGCGGCTGATCCGCACCAGCAGAGGTCCAAACAAATTGTTGTTGTTTGTTGTTTTCGTTTCATCGTCTGAATACATCCTTAAAATTTTGTTTGTTATTAAAAACTAGGGGTGTAGGCAAATAGCATATAATAGCATATGCTCACGACTGTATTCCCCGAGGGGGTAGTAATTAGTATACTGAAAACTCAGAAAATCCACGATTCACTAGTAGTACTGAAACTACTGTCCAGTGTGACGGGGAGTGAACCCGAGGCCACTTGTAATGGACAGTGGGTACAATACTCGCCTCGAAATTTAAGCAAGTAGGTTTCCTTACGATGTTTTCCTTCACCAAAAAGCCAGTTGTGTTACAAATCGTACATAAATTCCGAGAAACTCATTTGTACGAGTCGGCCTGGACGGGGATCAAACCATCGCCTCCTACACGGCAGGCAAGGTTACCAACCACGGCTTTTCTAAATGAAATATATTTTGAATCTATTTGAGTGTAAGCTTGAAAAGTAAGAAATTTTCCATCTTGTAGAGAACAAAAATATATTTCCTCAGTCTGTAACAAATTTCAGCCTTGACATCATGTGTTAGTCAATTACAGTAATAATCAAATAGTAAGTGAAAGTGAAATGCATTGCCGATGCCCACTCACCGTAACCGTTTAAGTGTGTCAACATTATTGCAGCTATTTATAAGACGTATGTAGTCCTCAAATGTCTTTGCGTACTCATGGGTCCTGACATGCATGGCGTCTACTTCTCTTTGGGCTTCTAGGTATTGGATAATCTTTTGGTTGATATAGTCTGGCTCGGTTACAAGATCAATTGCAGGTTGTAAGACTGGAAAATAAGGGAAATTACTTTTTTAATGGCATAAGCATATGCTCACGACTATATTCCCTGAGGGGGTTGTCAGAGATATTTTGAAACCTCAGAACATCCACGTTTCACCAGTAGTACCGAAACTTTGTCCAGGGTGAGCCCGTCGCCACATAATGGACAGTGGGTACAATACATGCCTCGAAATTGGTGCATGCAAGTTTCCTCACGATGTTTTCCTTCACCGAAAAGCCAGTGGTGGTGTTACAAATCGTACATAAAATCCGAAAAACTCATTGGTAGGAGTCGGCCTGGTCGGGGATCGAACCATGGCCTCCTGCACGGCAGGCAAGGCTACTCGCCAATGGACCACCATGGCTTTCTTAATGGAATTAATTATTATCTTGTGTGAAATGTAGTCCTACAAGGAAAGATAAATATTATAATTCTGGATACTTATTGATGTCTACAATATTTATTTATATGCACACTAACCACCCTTACTTATTTGATTTTGCACTGTTTATATTATGTGTGGGCTGTTTTCTCCTTAACAGAAACAACGGCATAGTCCAAAGAATTGCTAAACTAAATATCTTTTTTTTTTTTTTAATATCTTGGACAATGTCACACAAATTATCTAGACACATTTAAAGTACCAGAATCTAGCCTGGTCTTGTGTTATGATGACTAGACAACGATATAGAATACATATATAGATACAAACATCCATGACTCGGGTATAAATATTCATATTCATCATACTAATATTTGTCCCTTGCGGGATTCGAACCCGCGACCCTCGGCACAGCAGGCAGGTTCACTACAGACTGTGCTATCGGGCCGTCAACTAAGGGTGGACGCATATCTATCCGCGCGAAGGAGCCGAAGGGCAACAAATTTACTTTTAATTCTTCTGACGATTATTACTATAACACTTCATTGTACACAAAGACATAATAATATACAAAGTTGAGAAAACATGTACAAAGGCCGAGCTTTCTTCCAGCAGACCCGCAAAAGAGACAGTTTTTTTTTGACGATTCGTCCAATTTACCGCGGATAAGTGGGCAAGATGTCATAGAATATCATATAAATTATACTAAAATTCGATTCTATCGCCTCCTTCGGCTCGTTCGCCGCGGATAAATATGCGTCCACCTAAAAGTGGTATTGGGCGGGGTACATTGCTCGCAGAACAAATAGTCAATGGGGCTGAACAGATCTCGAGTGTCGATCGGAAGGTGCAGCGTGGGTAGGCCCCCACAAGGTGGACCAATGGTGGCGGGAACCCATTGGATGAGGACAGCACAGGACCGGTCGTTGTGGCGATCCTTGGGAGAGGCCTATGTCCAGCAGTAGACGTCTATCGGCTCAGATGATGATGATGATACAGAAACTCTGTGTTTGAACCTCACAGCTTATCCCAATCTGGAGAATTCTAGTATCATGTGAAAATGTTGGGTTTTCCAGAGCAAATAAATGAAAAAAACTAGTTTACTACTCATATTGTACTAAATACTTCAACAAAAAATCTGGGTATGTAACAATTTGTATTACCTTTGCAAGATAAAATCTCTCTCATAAGATGTGAGGCCGGTGTCAGAGAGTAGCACCTCGGCATCAGAAACATTACAATCAGTTCACTGATCTGCCTCAGGTAGTGCAGCTCCGTCTCGAAAGACATCAGGTGGGGAGCGAGAGCAAATACTGGCGCCTGGTTCAATTCCAATCTGAAGGAAATACATAAACAAAATAATGCAAAAATATCTATAGAAAATTAGAAACCCAAACAAAAAGTTTCATATTTTCTTAACAATTATCATCATCATAGTCCGACATATGTAATAAATTTTCCCAACATTCTTAACAATTAAGAAAAAATATTTCCAAAAACCAAGAATGTCTTGATTCAAATTAAAGATTGAAAAATTTGTCTCGGGCGGGACTTGAACCGCACTCTTCCAAACCGGGGAAGTGCGTTATCCAATTTCGCTACCGAGTCCACTAGCCAGAGAACGAAATTTTCAATCTATTGCTTCTTAAGCGCCATCTACTGGCGCCATATCTTGATTATTTTTAAAACCAAAAATATTATTTAAACATTGTTGTGACATTCTTGTTTTTTTGGAAATATTGTATAACTTGTTAAGAAAATTAAAAAGGTGGTTGAAGACAGCACTTGACGCTCAATTTCATCATAACAAATAGTCATGTAGCACAATATAAATAGTGTAGAAAACCCATTATTTTTATTCCAACTGCAGCAAAGAACAAACAGAACTGAACATTTGGAATAATATGTTAAATAGAATTTATCATGAATAATTTTTATTCCAATATTTGAGAATGAGAAACTACAGGGCGTTAGGGTAAACAGTTGCATTACTCTAAGGGGTGATTCTACCCATGATACTGAACAGCTTTCCCTAAGAAACCTATAGGAAATTCGAGAAAAAAAATTTCAACTTTCATTCATTTCATTTCACATTTAAACGATACAAAATGATGGTTCCATGTGAGAGCCGGAAAGCACTCAATATGTGACAGAATTTCAGTTGTCATTTTGTTTGTTGCTACTGTAAATGTCACTTACGCACAACTCTGAGCTATCCTAATCCTTTCAAAATGCTGAGTTATCTTCGTAATCATATCGCTTGCTATCAGCTTCTCGGCGTCTACCCGCTGCAGTCTCTCATATAGGTTCTGTATTGCTCCCCATGCATGTTCCTTGAACTTCTCCACTACTGGCTCGGGTCTGTGCGATAGTTCCTTCAGCCATTTGTTGACAAAGTCTCGAAGGACATAGTCGATCAGTAATTGTAGTTGACTATCCACTGTTCGACCAAAAATGACCGGTAAATGTGTTTTCTTAGTAGAATGTGGCCAGTTGCTTTGGTCTTCCTAAAATAAAATAATAGTTTTTATGCAGATGTTAATAGGGCGTCCATTAATTACGTGTGGCGATTTCGGTGATTTTTTGACACCCCGCCATATGAGATTGGCTGAAATTTTGCTAAATCTCAACTGAACCATGATTGGACCGCCTGCAAACCACAACTTATTAACACATTTGGTATTGCGCCATTCATTTGACAGCCGTTTAGAGCCGTTTTGATATATGGCTCAGACGTTAAAGGCTGTCAGTCACGAATTTAGCGCAATGCAGAATTCAGCACAGTTAAATAGTAATTGGATTGGACAAACATGAGTTAGAAAAACTCATTGGTATATGTGGTCCATGTGGATTCAAACCCGGACTCTAAAGATTGAGTGATGCAAAATGTGACTGAAATTTTATATAGCAGACAAAAAGTTGAATAATCAACAACATCAAGTTCTTTGCTTAGTGTAGTAAGTGAATAAATGTAAGTGAAATGCGCGTTAACTCCAATAATTAGGTATTTTGCATGCAATAGGAGTTATATGAATAAACAACTCAAACCTTTAACGTTTCCTCTAGTTGGCGTACTTCCTTCTCAACTGTATCCAGTAGGAACAGGGAAGTTTGATGCGGCGAAGACAAAACTATATGGCCCCAAAACGTTAACACAAACACTGCTGTCACGAGAAAAATACTGAGGAATAACAAATAAACTAGACTCCACAGCAAAGGGAAACACCATGCTAACGCTAGCCATGCAGGGGCTACGGAAATTAGTATCCACTTTATCATGATTTAAATGTTTAGAATGTTTTTATCGTCAACATTATTTACTTGTTTTGTTAAAAAGCTTGGTATGTTCAGAAATGTCGTCGTTTTTGGCTTTTTGAATTTCTTACATGTTATTAATTGTATTTTTATTTAGGAATAATTAATTTTCTGGTTTACG
This sequence comes from Agonopterix alstromeriana, assembly GCA_963924505.1. Lineage (NCBI taxonomy): Eukaryota > Metazoa > Arthropoda > Insecta > Lepidoptera > Depressariidae > Agonopterix > Agonopterix alstromeriana. The sequence goes on from OZ004667.1 coordinate 12,521,033, forward strand.
GGAAATAGTATTTTTTGTCAAAAGAAACAAGTAGGTATTTATTTTACTTCCTCGAATTCCTCGATTGATTTGTTGCACAAAACTGACATTACTCGGGCGGGGCTGCCATCTGAATAAATCAATTGGGCGCTAAAACTGTGAAAAAGGCGCTACATATCGTCGCCTTAGAGTGAAGACCTCGGGAATGCAATTTTGGTATTTTTTTATTAGTACGTTTCTGGAAAGAAAATCTCACAAACCGTGTCTTGATTTCACTCAAAAAATCACTTTTTTCGCTCGATTTCACTCTAAGGCGTCAATATAAAATTTTCGCGTGCTAAATTCTAATCACATACACGTTAAATAGTCTTATAGTCAGCCTTTCATCAACCCCATTCATCATGCGTAGCATGCTACACGTGATACGGCAGTATCACGTCTTTTATCTCGTTCGTTCGCGCGCAAATAGAAAGAGAGTGAAGGTGTGATAGCGCTGTATCACGTTGGCATGCTAACTATGCCTAACTCAATTTAAGTACGTAAATTCGTAGGTACCTTCTAAAATTAATGATAGCACTTGAGATAAGCGTTAGTATTTGAATCTCTCCAACTCTGCACACTCTATGGACATATTAATATGTATAAAACTGTACAAAAGCATCTAAGTATAGTCATTCCTTACAGTCGCACACAGATTGCCATTAAAAGTGACAGAGCTAGGTAGACGAAGACTCTAGACCACAATATACTATCAATATTTATCATATTTCAATACAAAAACACAAAATATAGCATATTCCAACACAAATACTGATGCTATATTAAAAGTTAATAAAGCGCTAGATTCTCCGCTAAATGAGATAGGTACGGCGCAAAATATAACAAAAAAGCGTTAGATCATGCGCCGAGAGCGCTAAGGTGGTAACACTGACATTACTATTTACTAGAGGGCTTAGAAGGCTTACAGCCAGAGCCGTAAAACAATTTAACAAAAAAAAAAAATATTTACTAGAGTTGGAAAGAAGAGGCAAAACTACGAGAAATCAACTCATAAAAAGAACCAACTCTTTTGATCAGCACTATTTCAATTCGTCGCTGACGATACAGACTGCTCTTTATCATTTTAGAGAAATGTTCAAGATCTCAAAAACCGTTTTTCTCCCCCGATTGTTAAATTAATTAGGATGTAACTTTAAAATTATCAGTTTAATAAAAAAAAACTAAACATAAACGTATTCTCAATATATGAAGTTATAATAATGTATCAAAATAGAACATGAAAATTCGAGTTTTTTCTGTGAAAATGGCCAATGTCATATACGCCAGTCTGCATCGTCAGCGACGAATTGATTCCTCGATTTCGCATAAAGAGAAAGACAATAAACCCATGGTTGAACCCATATACCTACCTATTTTTAGCTTGCTGGTTGAACCTTTGTTGCATTATTTTAAAAGCTATATCAGAAAATACCTATTTCCAGCTTTCTGGTTTAAGGCCGAGATTCAACTATGACTTAAAAGTCGTCTCTGAATCTCGGCCTTAGTTCGAACTCCCATGTTAAATTCCATACATTTTCGCCCTACTTAGTTCGAACTAAGGCCGAGTTTCAGAGACGATTTGTAAGTCATAGTTCGGACTCCCGTATGTCAAAATCCATACATTTTCGCCACGCTCAGCTCGAGCTAAGACCAAAAAAATCGTCTCTGAATCTCGGCCTAAGACCTAAAAACGTCTCTGAATCTGAGGCCGAGATTCAGAGACGATTTTTTTGGTCTTAGCTCGAGCTGAGCGTGGCGAAAATGTATGGATTTTAACATACGGGAGTCCGAACTATGACTTACAAATCGTCTCTGAATCTCGGCCTGAATCTCAGCCTTAAGTGCCCTTTAGACGGGCAACTGATCGCTGCTTTCTGTCAAGGCCAAATCGCAAAAATTTTTGGAGGGGAGCAGTGCGCGCTCCCTATTGGCCGACACCGGATTTGCGATCGTGCTTTCGGCCTTTAGACGGGCAATTTTGCTGCCACGCGATTCGGCCTTCGCAGGAAGCACACAATCGATTGTCCGTCTAATGGGTACTTGAATCTTCCAAGATCAGTGCTGCCAATATTGAAAAATCTTACTGAAGTGAAGACACCAGCTGTAAGGGCTAGATCCCATTCCTTTTCCGAAAGGAATAACTAAACAACATCAACAACAACAAATGGCACATGTCAAAGTCACCTGTTTCCTGTTTACTTGCTGTTTACCTGGCGTTTATCAAGTTTTTTGGTTTAGTTTGAAATTTATTCAAATATTTGAATCGAAACAATGCCCAGAATCAAAGCGACATATCTAATTATCGGCGGCGGTATCGCCGGAGTAACTTCTGTAGAAACCCTTGCGATACTCCATCCCGAAGAGTCCTTGTGTTTAGTCACTGCATCGTCATTGGTGAAAAACGTAAGCAATGTTAGTTTTTACGCTAAAACTATAGTGAAGTTTGATGTGAACGAGACCGAAGCATGTTCTTTACAGAAAATACATCCTAACCTTGAAATCGTTTATGACTCTATTAAACATATCAACACAAAGAGTAAATTAGCAACCACTGATGGAGGTGTTGTCATACAATATGAGGTGGTCTGCATCTGTACAGGTGGAATACCAAGACTCATATCAGATTCAAACAAATCTAAAAGAATCCTGGGCATCAGAGACACCGAGTCCGTTAAAGAATTTCAAGATCGGCTCAAATCTGGTCGAAGAATGGTCATAGTTGGCAATGGAGGAATTGCATCAGAAATTGTTCATGCCACAAGAGGTATCCAAAAAATCTGGGTTGTACGAGATGATTATATATCTGCAACCTTCATAGATCCTGGAGCCGCTGAATTTTTTCACGATACTTTTAGAAACAAAGCGACAGAAACAAAAGAAACGGATAAACCAACTATTCTAAGAAGACACGTTTTTACTGAGGAAGATACTGTAGTAGCTTTAAATAAAGATTTAAAATCTGCTGCATTAGGACCTGACTGGTATAGAAAACTTGAAGGTATACGGAATGAAACCGGTGAACATGAGCTGGAGATAATATACAAGATGGAAATCAAATCTGTAGAAGAAGTCAATAAAGAATACCCCCTTGAAATATCACTTTCAAATGGAAGGAAAATTGAATGTGATTTTGTGATATCTGCCACAGGGGTTGAGCCTGCTGTGAACTTCACGTGGGACTTGGAACCAAGTAAAGGCCCCGACGGAGGATTATCAGTGAATGAGTACCAGGAAACCAGCATCAGAGATGTGTTCGCTGCCGGTGACGTAGCATACGCAGCGTGGCCGCAAGCGCAACACTGGTTCCAATTGAGACTGTGGACCCAAGCTCGACAAATGGCCGGGATGGCAGCTAAAGCCATGCACGCACGAGTAACAAACGAACAAGTGTTGCAAGACTTTTGTTTTGAACTATTCACACACTGCACTACACTCTACGGGTACAGAGTGGTCTTATTAGGAAAGTATAATGGTCAAGGATTAGGAACTAATTATGAAATACTTTTACGTACAACACCTAAACTTGAATACATAAAGTTGGTGCTTCAGAATGGCCGTTTACAAGGCGCTATCTTAATAGGAGAGACAGATTTGGAAGAAATGTGTGAAAATTTAATCCTTGATCAAATTGATCTCACTCCGTTTGGTGATGATATTTTAAATCCAGATATTGACATTGATGATTATTTTGACTAGAATATTTTATTAGATAAGATTACCTACTTTACATTGTACATTTATATTTTAAGTATTTACCTAATATTATATTGTTTTATTTAATTTATCTTTCAATTTAATTTAACTTATTTAAATACCTAGCTCTATTCACATTACGACGGTGACGGGCGGTTGCGGAAGCGCGCGGAAGGTGCAATGTAAAATAATACCTATTTCAATATCGATAGAGCTCACAGAGAAAGCCCCGTCCTCCGCCCGTATGGGCGTTCTCTCTGTCAACTCTATCGGTATTGAAATAGGTATTGTTTTGCATTGCACACTCCGCGTCCGTCTACGCCCGTCCATCGTAATTTGAATAAACTCTTGCATGGCTAGCATGGCAGCGTGATAAGCCTTCTGAAGGCGTAGCATGTTGCACGTGATACAGCTATATCACGCCTTTTATCTCGTTCGTTCAGCAAATAGAAAGAGAGCGAAGGCGTTATAGCGCTATATCACGCTGCCATGCTTGCCATGCTGTTGGTATTAAATTTTACGAAAAGCTCAAAAATACCTGTGTCCATAGCCGTTTAAAAAATACAAAAAATGGTCTGTCTACCATAGACAGTGTGACCATTTGTGCAGATTTCTGCTATTTTGGCAGATTTGCAATCAATTTTCACATAGGCAGATTATGTTGACGAATAACAAAATTGGCAGATTTGTAAATAATAAATAACCTTACTCCTTATAGTTAAAAAAAAAATTAGGAATATCAAACGAATGTGGTGTGGCTGTGGACGTACAATGTACAATAAGTTTTAACTAAGTAAAGTTTTAAGTTAAACCTTGCACAAATTCTTTATAATAAGTGTTTGGACACACTTAAATATCATACGTGGCATATTTTGTGTCATTTTTCTTTAGTGATTCGCAAATTTTCAGCTAGTGAGTAGCAGATTCTGTATTTTCCAGATGGTCACACTAACCATAGAGTACAACTGTCAAACAACTGTCTGTCACTGTTAGTTATTTTTTCTATTTTATTGTGAATTAATTTTACGATACCTGTCGGACTGCACGTAATTTCCACATTTCGTGTATTATTGATATTTTCAGAAAGTTTTCGTTCATTTACAATAAACGGAATACCGCATTCATAGCAATTCAGCTATTTCGCGTGCTGGAAAGTGCAACAACAAGATTTATTATCAACAAAATTTCCTTTGTTATTGCATCTGATTCATCGTCGTAGTTCCAGAATGCCTATACTATTCAGTGTTGTAGCTCGAGGTACAGTGGTTTTAGCCAAATACGCGACATGTGCTGGTAATTTCACGGAAGTTACGGAGCAAATATTGTCGAAGATTCCGCCCCACGACGATAGACTGACGTATTCTCATGGAAATTATCTGTTCCACTACATTGCCGAGAATAAATTGGTATATTTCTGCATTACCGATGATGTGAGTATTTACCTACATGTTTCTGTTATGTAAATTCATTACAATATCTTCAGGAATTATTTGTTGCACTAAATTTTGTATGCGGGTTTCCCTGCATACAAATTAATTATGATTGATATAGATACATAACTTTAAGGGTGTTTCAGACAATGAAAGTTAAGAACTTTCCCTGTGGAACATGGGTTGAAAAACGAGATTTTTTATAGTTTTGCCATACAAAAGTGTGGACAAATCAGCTGATCAATTTTCTATGCGAGGTCAACAACGTTTTTCCATTTATGTTCCATGTTCCTTAGGGAAAGTTGTTTAGTTTCATTGCCTGAATAAACCATTAAAAAGGTATGTTAGTAATTAAAAACTAGTGGTGTATACATATAACAGAACTAGATATACAATCAACTTTCCAAAAAAGACAACCAAAAGCTCCTAAGGCCTCTTTTTTGTACTAGCTGACAGTATGCAAGCATGTGCTGCATGCATGCATATTCTGAAATCTCAGAACATCCATGTTTCACCAGTAGTACCAAAACTCTGTCCAGTGTGACGGGGGTGAGCCCGTCGCCACATAATGGACAGTGGGTACAATACATGCCTCGAAATTGAAGCATGCAGATTTCCTCACAATGTTTTCCTGACAGCTGATATTTAGCTGACAGTAAACAGGTCAAATACAACTAAGTTTATGAATCAAATGCTATTTATTAGTGCCATCTAACACCATGCATACTTGATTTGTGTGGGTTATTGGGTCAATTCAGACAAACATATTGTAAGATTTTATTGAGACTTGGGAGTCTATCACTCATTTAAAGTTAATCCTCAATTAAATCTCTTGCTAGCTTTTACTACGTCAACAAGACAAAAAGTGACAGCCAAGTGATTTAATGGAGGATTAACTTTAATGAGTGTTAAGTAAGTATTTATGTCAATGATTTCAGTATAAAATCATCACATCGTTTCTTACAGCCTATTTCTCTGCAAAATTTTATAGAAATTAGTTTAGACAAAATGTAACAGATTGTCATACTTCTGGACTTTAATGTGATTTTGATAAATTTTCCAGAAATTCCAACGTTCAAGAGCATTCCTCTTCCTCAATGAGATTAAGAGGAGATTTACGACTGCATTCGGGGACACGGCACAGACCGCCATCCCTTATGCTATGAACAGTGAGTTCGCAAGGGTCCTCGCTACGGAGATGAAGCACTACTCGGAGTCAAGAGATCTGGATACAATATCAAGGGTCCATGGAGAGTTAGATGAACTGAAGAACATTATGGTTAAAAATATTGGTATGTTGTTTCTTGTGGTTGTATACACAAGGCGACACATCACGCTATACAAAAACCAAAACCCACCAAGACCAGTATAACGTCGCGCGCCCAGCTTATGTTGGTTTTGTGTAGCTTGATGTGTCACCCTGTTTAAATGCCTTAAAACAGAAAGAAGTGGATTGGCATGGATACATTATCTGTGTATTGTTGATAAGATTTGGCAGATTTATTTTGAACTAAAGTTGACCCGCGACTTTGTTCGTTATATACCAGATTTTAAGTTTCACCAAATCCGGTTTAGTAGTTTTTGCGACATGCTCGAACAAACAAGCAAACAAACCGACAAACATTCTAAAAAAAGGATGATTTGGACACCTAAAAACCATATTGTAATCTTTTTTTGTAAATATGTTCAATATACAGACGCACATCTGTTCTGTTACAGTTTTATAATAGTTTAGATGTCGTTTATTTATCTGGTTAACTGGGTTTGAGGTACTCTATCAGTAGCTACAGGGTTATCTATTACTTATTACCAGACACCCTGTATATGAAACACATATTTTTTTTCTTTTTGTTATTCAAATTAGCAGTTCTATTCATAATTCATATTTTTTCCTTTGAGTTAACAAATTCATAAACAAATCTATAATGGTTTGTAAATAAGTACTTGTTGACAAAAATAATGCATTTAAAGTAGGAAGATAACAGTTCTGGTGGAATTATAAATAGGTAATATTTCTGGTTTTGATAACTGATTGTATAGTAAACAAAACATTGTTTGAACTTTGTTGTTTAAACTTGTACCTTATCAGGACCACCTAGAGTAGATATTGTGGAAACTACCTTTTATATGAGTCACTGATCAACTCTGTTTTGCAATCATTAGTTTATGACGTTTTTGATCTACATAATATTTAACATTTTATCTCAAATTAACGGACACAAATTAGACATTCAATAATGTTTTTTTATGTTTCTTAATGTTATGAAAGACCTTTTTGTTAAAAAAAGGTTGTTTAGTGCTTACACTTACTACTTTCGCATAATCTTAGATTGCGAAAGTGTAGGTACTACACTATTATAAAACTAACATAAGGGTGTCTGCATTTTGAAGATATTAATTACAAAATTAAATTTTTTAATATGTTCAGGAGGTGTCCGACTTGAAATCACAGATTTTAAATTGTTTGTTCTAGCATAACACAAAAACGTTTGATCGATTTAGATGAAATATTTTGTGTTTAAAAGCTTATGATTAGAATAAAAAACTGGTATCCATGTATTTTATCTCGCTACGATGACAGCACCAGGTTCGGACGAAGCACACAATTGACGAAAGGAAAGACATGGACAAAATCTAGTATTCTATAAATTAGTTTGCATGGACAATTGACATATAAATTGGTACCTATCCTATTTGTTGATCAAGGTCATGAATATTATGTCTTTGACAAGCCTTTACCATATTGGTTAGGTGTTTCTTTATGATTGGGTCATCAATCATAAATTTATTTTCGATGTATTGAGTTGATTCAATAATCCAAATAATTTCTTGGATTATAATATCATTTATACCATAATCTTGTATTATTTCCAGATAATATGGCGATGAGAGGAGAAAAATTGGAACTACTAGTGGATAAAGCTGACAACTTGGCAACTAGTGTGAGTATATATATTGCTTTCAAAATGCAATAAATTTTATAAAAAATAGGTCTTAAACCTAAACAAGTGATTTTTTATAATTAAAATAGCTGTATTGTATATGTAGCTAAGCTGTATTTAAACATGTTATCTCTAACGGTTACGGCTCTGTGTTCTGATAGTGAGGTTCAAATATGTGTTTTAATTAGCTCTGATTCTGTATTGCATGTTCAATGTATGTAAATCACATTTAAAAATACGAGTATCAACAAAATTATTAATTTATTTTGAACTAGCTATTGCTTGCGACTTCGTCTGCGTTGACTGTTACAGAACTTTAAAAAGTTTTGTTAATCCAGAACATAATTATTCTATCTGTGTGCCAAATTTCATCCAAATCAGTTATGCCGTTTATGTGAAATTGAGTCACAAACATCTAAACTTATGCTTATATTATCTTTTATTATATTAACTTAATATTAGTTTGGATGGAAGTAGGATTAATAGGATACTAGGATTGGATAAGAGCAGGATTATTTAAAAAGTACTTGTTCATGTTACACACAAACTGATAAGCACAAATCCCCTCGGGGTAGGTCAAAAACAACGCTACTACCACCGACTATCCTTTCAAGCGAACTTCGTTATTTTTTAACGAATTCTGGTGCAAATTTTTGTTTAGCTATCATTTATACCAGGGTTCCCGACTGCACTCTGATGACAAAACATGGTAGCCAAAACGTTGTAGAATTGAGAAAATCAAGGTTTCGGCAGTTTTTGGCATATTGGCAAACAAAATTATAAGCCCTACTGATTTACTTAGAAGTTGACGTTTGATTTTGGTTAAGCCATACATCCATCAGGTGCGCGTTTTGTTATATGAGGGCAGTGAAGTGGCTACAGATCCAGATAACAAAATCGAATGTAGGATAATATTGTTCATAGACACTTATGCTATCCTTTCTATTTTTTTCAGTCAGTTTCATACCGCACCTCTGCGAGGACCTTACAAAGGTCGCTATTCTGGAAAAACATGAAAATGTACGTGATTATGGTAGTTATAGCTGCTCTAGCTGTTTATCTGATCGGCGCGATGGCCTGCGGTGGACTGGCGTGGAAATCCTGTGTCGGTTAATTTTATAACAATCCGGCTTTATTATTTTACACGTAACAACTTTATTTCGTAAACCTACATTTTGCGACTTGTTAAAAAGACTGCCAGGACAAAGCAACTAGACTATTTTGAGGACTAGTTTTAGTAGTTTTACGAAATAGAGTTAATTTTATGGTGTTAGGTTGGCGTACAGTACATCCATACACATACAAATCATTCTCGTACGAAACTAAATTTCGTAACTGGGTTTGAGAGAATTTTTCTTTTTCTTTAGTATCCAGTTGCGAATTAAAAAAAACCCCTACACATGCATACTATTCGGTCGTAATATAATGTTGAAAATATTGATATTATCTACAGCAATACATTTGTTAACTTCGGCACTAAAGGAAATTGAATATTTAGACAAGTGTAAGAATTATCATAATAACTAATTGATGACAAGTATTCTCGTTGGTTGAAAAAAATTAAAAATGTATTCTTTGTTAATACGCGTTCGTGGTTTCACTTGGCGTATTTATCCCGAATTATTTCTCTATTGTTTTTTAGAATTTAATTATAGTTATTTTTTAGACACAGCTGCGTCACTAAATTTGTATAACCGAGCTTCGGAATAAAAAAAGAGATGATACATAGCTTATATTCTTGTCTACATTCTATTTCAACAGGATTGTCTTAAGATGTAAGTAAAATAACCCACAAATAGAAAATTATTCAGTAAATTATCGAATTAACTAATTCATTTAATATCGAAAAACCTATTATTTTATCGAATGTGGTGGTAAATTTAATTTAGTTTGTTGAGATTTAATGTAATTATGTAGTTATTTGTGAAGAAATAAAAAATTAGAGGTCCGTTGTAAGAGTTCCGTTCCGTAGTCAAACAAGGAACCCTTATAGTTTAGACATAATCAGTCTATTGTTTCTTGATGGTTTATCTTAAGATATGCCTGTTGGAATATAATATAGGAAGGAAATCCTTTCAATAGTTGACGCAAGACAAAACAAATTGATTTCATCATTGTATCTGGGGATATTCACAACCGAATTTCCCAGCAGTTCTGTTGATCACCGTTTATCCGTTCATCGGAGTAAAAATTGTCACGAATCTGTCACATGTTAGTGAATTAATCATTCATAAAATATATTTCTTATTTAAATTGCAATGTTAATCAGTTATGAACGACAAGTGAATGGAACGTACTTAGAACTTTGTCGTATTAAACTCAAATTTATTTTTTTATTTGTGTTGTTTAGGCGCCATATCCGCAAGCGATATTATCGCTGAGCCATCAAATTGTATATTAAATGTAAGAGCTAATCTCACAACGTGGCGACAGGCACACTCCTCGTCACAAAGTTTCGGTACTAGTGAAACGTGGATGTTCTGAGGTTTTAGAATATCACTGACTACCCCTTGGGGAATATAGTCCTGAGCATATGCTATGCACGTACACGTGTAGACGCTCGTACATTTAGTATGGAATTTTGTGGTTCGACGAGAGTATCGATGCGGTTATATCGCTCCTGTAGATGACGCCTAAGACGTCAGTATGACAAGGTTCTTTACATGATTGATTTTTTCACAAGCCAGAAGTCCATGTCCAGTCGCCATCAGATTCAGCATAGCAAACAAGGTGGTCAAATATTTCTAAGCATTTCTTATTTTCAATAATTTCTTAACACGTAATCAATCAAAAACATCTGAACACCTAGAACATCAAATGTATCTACACAGTCAGGGTGATCATAAACATCTGAGCAGCGTAGGAAAAAAATACCTTATTCCATTATAATTGATTTAAATTTTAAAGAAAAACATTGTAAAGAAATTATTGAAAATTAGCTGTTCAGATATTTATGACACAATACACGTTTAGATATAATTGGTAACATTTACTGTAGTGAATTTATTGAAAATATGCACTGCTCAGAAATATTTGAAAACCTTGCATGCTAAGATATATCTGATGGCGACTGTACCTATGTGGTCTCTGTACAGCGACTGCCATGAAGAAAAATATACTTTATTACACATTTTTCGTCCAAAATGATAATCGGGTAATAAAAATTCGCGAAAAAAACAGTTTATGACGATAATTATAAATATAAATGGATTAAATAAAAAATATCACAATTTTACAGACTAAAATATAAGGGTATGTTAACTTTATGAAACACTTAACTTATCTTATCCAAATAAATAACTGCACCAATGACTTTAAATAGTATATTTAGATTATTTAGACGTTCGTTTACCTACCTGTAGAATTCAGTATCATCTATAAACTATAAACACATTCTGGTAAGGGGAAACAATCTTCAAAAACGTATCTCCATTTACACTAAAGTTATCGTGTATAATATAATATCTATCAAACCGTTTAGTTATTCTAAAATAAGTGATAAATCTATAAAAATACAGTGTGTAAAATTAAATACGTTTCATACGGGTTGCTTCAGACCACCAAACTGAACTTTTACTATTGATATTGTCAAATAAAAGAAAAGGAAATTTATTTTTCGCGAACGAAATATATATATGTTTTAAAATGCAAAATTGTTAGTTGAAGCATAGTATAATAAAAGCTAATAGTGGTGAAGCTCAGCGGTCTCTACAAGACAAACGAGCGCTGTGTGCGGGGGGCCGGGAGGCGTCCTACGCCCCTCGGCCTACGCGCGTACCCGCAAAGGGAATTCAATTAGGGTACTCCCGTCCCTTGCACACTGCGCGAGCATACACCCGCCGCGACCTCCGAGCTTCACCACTATAAATTTTTATTAGACTATGATTTAAGTCTCAACAAAAAAATTAAGGTTTGATGTGGCGTAAATTAATACAGGGTGTAAGGGTAGACAGTTGCATTACTTTAAAGGGTAATTGTACTCATGATTCTGAACAACGTCCCCAAAGAAAAGATGCGTAAGGAAAAATAGCAAATAAATTTCATCCTTTCAAATAAACGTTCGATCAGTTGATTGTATTTAGTATGGCAAGTAAAAATTTGTTTTTGCTAATTTCCTATAGGTTCCTTGGGGAAAGTTGTTCAGTTTTATGAGTATACACCTTTAAAGTAATGAAACTTTCTACACCCTGTATATCCTAATTATAGTTTAAATGTTATTTTATTAAGATTATATTCCAGATTGCAAAGGATTTTGTTTGAATGAAGACTATAAATAAAAAGTATTGTGATATCGAGTGTATAATATTGTAAGTAAGTATAATTTCTATTTGTTTACCTACCATGTAGAATTATGTTATAAACTTGTGTAGTTATTTACTGAAAGTATTTGTTTCATTTCTACAATAAGTACACATTTCATTTAGACATCTTACTAACCGCTTACAATGGGGAACTTGCACCAAAATTATAATGAGAAATTATCATAATAATAGTTGTGAATAGAACATTACTGAAAGATTTTATTTTTATGAAATATTTCAATTATAAGTTAAGTGGATCGGAACGTTTAAAACACCAATCAGCGCAAAGTGACGAAGCAATTAACAATTTGCGTGCGTTTGAAGAGTACGGCAACATATTATAGCGGATGATTTGTGATGAGCTTTACGCGTCATGAAAAGGAGTGACGTCACGTCATGGCAGTGAAAGTTTTGGCACGGAATTTGAAAAGTCAACTTTTGATTTGCATTAAATAAATGAGTTGTGCATATTAAATACCATTTTTGTTTTTGGTATTTTTATGTAATCCTTAAATCTTTATGATACACTAAAAATATAGAACAGAATCTCACACACTCCATCACGCTTAAAAAGAAAAAGACAATCTTTTTTTAAAGTAGGTACCAAATATTTCTGGTCATCCCGAACTGAACATGGTCGTTAGTTTATGTTAGTATGATTGATTTGATTACCAAACAAACAAATGCATTTGTAACCGATTTCAAAAAAAGGAGGAGGATCTATGTTCGGTTTTAACTTCAGATGTCGCTGTGGTAGACCGTAACGGACAGACAATCCAAACTTATGAGGGTTCATTGTAGGATTACGGAACCCTAAAAACACCAGCTCTCTGATATTTCAAGTAAATATTTCATAATTCCTTTTAGGAATAACATTTTAACTCACTTTCGTATTTTGAAAGAATGCACATCACAGATAATTTTTTAAATTTATTTATTGACCCGAATCTGGAACGATTCTGGATGCTTAGGATAATTATGTATAGTACGTCAATGCCTGGATGCCCTCAATTTTAAACCAAGTAATAGTTAGATTATTCATGATTCAAATTTTGGCTCTATTAACTTTGAAATACGTTGATTCGACACAGCTAGAAAATGTTATTCTTGTTGAGTGTAGATTGTTTCTTCTTTCAGCCCAATACGAGTTGATAGGACTATTTTCTCTACCGCCTAACGCTACATTATCAAAGGCAATCAAATCACCCGATTTCCGTTTCTCAAATATTGGACGAACTACCGACCGGGCCAGCGGGAACCGGGAACGCATCAGATTGATCCCGCTCGCCCGAGGGTGTAACCCCCTCCCCGCGCTGGCCGCTCTGCGTTCCTTTCCTCGCGGCAATCGCGCGCCAACCTCCGCCGTGGGAGGGCGCTGCCGTCCCCTCGCGTTCGAACCACGTGTTTACTACTATACATTTGTGTGAGTGACTCCTGAATAATTCCGTGTCAATACGCCTTAGCCGGTGCGATGCGTGCCTAGCATAGCAATCGTCCGATTGTCTGTCGTGTGTAAATAAGTTTGTTTGGTCTCGGTCATTATTGTTCTCTATGCTTTGGTACCGATTATTGATGTGTTATTAACATATTAAAGCTTTTCGTGTCTTATCAAGCGTCTGCCTTTTTTGTTGTGAAAAAGTAGCTCTTTGGTTGTAACGATAGCGGTCGTAAAGGTGTTTTGATTCGTTATTTCTGAATGAAAACTGTTAATTGTTTCTCAACGATTAATAAATACCTTAACATAGATTGTTGGGAACATTATTAAATAAGTAATTTTCACTGTGCATGCCTGTACATTCTCTAAGTTCCAAGATAATTAAACTTGGAGTATAATGAGGGCTTTGAATGCATAACTTTTTATGGAACTACCTATGTTTGTTTAGGTAAGTATTCATTGATGTACTTATGTATAATCCGGCTCGAAGGACCGCATAGAGTTCTGTACCTACCTACCAAAATAGTTTTTCTTATAAGAATCGCCGGATGACTGATAATGTTGGCTCTATCCAAAATGAAGGCCACGATTTGCAATGTGTATTCATCAGGTATAGTTCTAGCGTTTATGGGTATGCATTTAATTAATTAAAAGGTACTGTTTAAGCAGTTTCAAACGAAGCCGTAAAGTCGATGCCTATACAAGAAACAAGTTTAACGCACACGTCTCAGCGGCATGTCCTCAAAGCTCACTTATTTGTACGTGTGCGTGATACGTTGGTGATTATAGGCAAAGGAAGCGTTGTCGATTTTAGGGAAGGTTGGCTACAAATTGTTCATAGGTCATTGTTCTTTTTACGTCGAAACGTTTTTTGTGCTGCGAAGATAAATTACTATTGTTTCGGAGAGCCGTGTTGCGTTACGAAATCGGCGACATCTGTTTTGGTTTGACTAAGGTTGTGTTGAGTTGATGTATAAAAAGTTTTAGGATGTTGAGATAGGATTGAATTTTATGTGGCCGGACTGATAGGGTCAGGTTGCTTATCGGTTTCTCGCTTAGGGTCACACCCTCGAATTTCTCAATATGTTAATATTGCGTAAATTTAAATATATTATAATTATGGAAACCCTACGTGGTTCATAACCTGGTATTAACTACCTAATACAGGGTGTTAGGGTAAACAGTTGCATTACTTTAAGCCCTTTAAGAGGTGATTATACCCATGACACTGAACAACTTTCCCTAAGATAAGAAACCTATAGGAAATAGCAAAAATTTTTTTGGGCATTTTATACGATTGAAAGTTGTATAAAAGTGGACATTTATTTTTTCAAATTTCTCTTTGTTCCTTTAGGTAAGTTATGCAGTATCATGAGTACAATCACCCATTAAAGGATAAAATTAGGTAATCTAGCTTCGTTATACCTTATAAGAAATCACCTGATCTCCCAGTCTTCGGCCTGGCGGATCCGGCCGGAGGTCCAGCAGTGGACGTACATCGGCTGAGATGTTGATGATGAATCTGACTTAACGAGCAGTCAGTAAATCTTGTCTTTTCTGTTTTAATAATCCTTACTATGGCCTGTTCCTGTAGCTAAAAGCATAAAGTCTTCATGTACTTAAGTATACAGGTGATTGTACCCATTGTGCTGAACAACTTTCCCTAAGAAACCTATAGGAAATTAGCAAAACAAATTTCGGACTTTCCATACTAAATGCAATCAGCTGATCGATCGTTAAGTATGAAAACTCGAATTTTTTTCCCGAATTTCCTACAGGTTTCTTAGGGAAAGTTGTTCAGTATCATGGGAAGAATCACCCCTTAGAGCAAGGTTGGCCAATAGATATTCTAGGCGGGCAACATTTTTTAAGTTGAGCGGCGCCGGGCCAACTACTAAAATTATATACAAAAAAAGAAATCATATTTAAGATTCTTTAGATTCTTTTTCAATAAAACCTAATTAAAGTCAATGCAATTTTTAGACACGATCTAGAAACCAATATCTGGGCCATAGCGTAAATTTCATAAAAAATACTTTGTGTGTGCTTTACATTTGTTAGATTTCCGTTAAAATAATATGTAGTTTCAATGCTAGGATTAATTTAAGAATTATATGGAAAACTTTGAGCCTGATCCCTTAATATTTTAACGGTAATCTGACAAATGTAAAGCACCGATATTGGATTCTAAATCGTATCAGAAAAAAAATATTGACTTTAATTGGGTATAGTATTGAAAATATGACCAACTTCGTTTATATTGAGTGCGCTCCGAATTATATCCTCTAAATGTGTTTTATGAAGAGGTTTTTCAGATACTAATTTAGTATAGATATATACAGTGCGGTCGCGTCGGAATATTGGCCGGGTGGCTGATCTTCTGCGGCGGGCATATTCAAATGCCTTGGCGGGCCACTCAATGGCCCGCGGGCCTGGGTTTGGCCAGCCTTGCCGTAGAGTAATGCAACTTTTTACCCTAACACCCTGTATAGTTGACCTGTACGACTAATACCTACAGCAATAATGACCGAACAAAACACTACACTATGATACTAACAGATCTATTCACATTCATCCAGCAGACAATCGCCAAAATGGGTTAACCTTTTTAAAACACGCTCCATAATGACTTATAAAGTGCAAAAACGTTTCCCATCTACACCAAGGCTTAAATTCATGTTTGCGTGAGCCAAGAAAAAGTGCAAAGATGGATGACAGCTCTCCAGATCTGTCGCTAAAGCTGCGACGTGGGTCCAGTGACTCTAGAGAGTCGTTTTACATGGACTTCGCTCAAGGGATAGACTCTGACATTGAAGAGGTGACCACGATTGAAAGGGTCATCCCAGAGCATCCGGGTGGGAGGACTGAAGGTGACGCAGATACTTTGGCGACACCGTCGTGCCTTGAGGAGAACAAGGAGCTGGTGCAATGGTGAGTCTGATTGACTTTACTTAGTTATTGATGTGTGTGTCTATTGTGTATTTAATACCACAGTTTTCCTCCAATAAGAGCGTGGCGTGGATATTAGGTTTTATGGTTGAGAAATCTTAAATTTAGTGATGAAGGCGCCACTGAGTAGCGTAAAGCCTCATACCTAATTATAGCTTTTATAAAATCATCACCTATAATTTTCCATAAGGTAAGAATAATAAATAATCGTCATGCAAATAATGATACTAATGACATTTTGCCGCTCTTCATCGTTTCAGCAAAATAAAACATGAATGTGTTTATTTTTTATTGAAACTTAATTTAATTAGTGAACGAATGCGTAATAGTGACCATGCGTTCATTTATTATCCGGTTTAAATACATCCATCAACATTTAAAAATGTATAACTCTCATTAAGTATTCTGCAGCCGGGTACACGGATTGCGAATACAAAATTATGTTTTTCATTGCTCGCAATGAGAATTTATTGCATCGCTTTTACGAGTAAAAGGCTTTTAGATCAAAATCAAAACGTGTTTCCGCCGAGCTTGTGCGTGCGTGTTGTTTAATATTCTATCGGCATAGGTACTGCACAATACACACGATTAGTCAACTCAGAACCCAATACTAACAAAAACCACTATACTGAATACTTTAATTACTTCGAAGATAGAACTCATACTAATTATTTTAAATGCGAAAGTGACCTATTACGGGTGAACCGCTGAAACGATTTTGATTGAATTAGTTTTTTTTTAAAAACCAAGAATGTCACAGTGTTTCCATTGCTGCTTTTAATATTATCTTGGCATCACTAACGCCTGCCACACACTTACGGCATTCTGAATCAGAGTTGGATTTTCCCTCTCGAGAATACCGAACGGAATTTTAAATCCATACGAAATAGTAATTCCGTCCGGAATAATTCCGCATGTATATGGCATGCCCAAATGTTCCCTGTTTAAAACTTTATTGTACACACGCACGGAAATAAAGATGAATTCTGTATAGGAGACAACAAAAGGGCGAGCTCTGACGAGATTTCTTCCAGCAGACCCGTGACAGAGAGAAAGGGAGAATTTTTGCAAATTCTCATACTTAGGCCGGATTCGACCAAACGCCAGTGTAAGGGCCCGTTTCACCACTTCCAAATATGTTCTTCTTAGCTTGTCCGACAGCTCATTTAACATATTCTTCATGTAAAATATGTCAAATGAGCTGTCGGATAAGCTAACAAGAACTTATCCAAAAGTGGTGAAACAGACCCTTATTCTTTTAGATTAAGTCCTTCCGACTTGTGTTAATTTGATTTTGAAGCCACAAGTGACCACAAGTTTATACAACCTAACAAATTAAAAATGTACAACCTCACATTGCAATAATTACGGATACAACGACCTCTTTCTTTAGGTATTATTCCTTGTACACTCTTGTATAAATCAAAGTTTGGTCGAATCCGGCCTTAATGCAAAATCTACCTTAGGATTCGAGTAAAGTCAAGATCGGGACGAGAACTCAAACTCCCATTTCTGAATCTCAGCCTAAGTAGGTACCTAGGTGCTAGCCTATAGCAACAGCAACACGTCACATAATTGTTTTACCGACCTAAATGCAGTGGGATTTTAAATCGATGTAAGTATCCTTTATTTCGTTTGCCCTCCGCTACCATTATAAAGTTACCGGCCACAAAGAGATCACAATCAGGACAAGCGACAAATGTGTGTCGCCGGCACCCGTCCGACGGGTTATAAGACTTGTAGGTAGGTCTATGTATCGGAGCTGGGCTTTCACTCCAGTGTAGATCACCCTTAGGTCAGATAACCGCATGTCACTGTGACTACCGTTGTGGGTACATTGATTTCCCGGGCACAATATTGGTCTGGTCTAGCTTAACGACTGAACCAGGCTGTTGTGTAACCTGCATCATCGATGTGACCTATCATGTTAACCAATTGAGCATTTTTGAACAGCATTCAAATTATCTAAAAGCTTTCTATTCCTTATCCTAAATGTCCCCAATATATTATTTCTCAAATATTTTAATTTGAATGAAGGTAAAGATAACGTCTTATTATTTTATGTACTTACTAGCTGTTGCCCGCGACTCCATCTGCGTGGAGTTTAAAAAAGTATCCTATGTGTGAACCCAGAACATATTATATCAGTGTGCCATTTTATCAAAATCCGTTCAGCATACGTGATTGAGCCACAAATAAAAGAAATATCCAAACACACAAATATCGTCACAAAATTAGACATCTTCTATATCTTAATATGCTGACAGTTTTTTTAAGAGGATGATCAGACCATCAAACTCAACATCACTTTATGGGACCAACATCGAAATCGCGAAAAATAATGCAGCATTTGGATATGGTTTACACAAAAGTATAGGGCTAACTTCCAGTTGCACGTACGTTCATTCAAGTTAATCCTCCATTAAATCTCTTGCTGCCACTTTTTGTCTTGTTGACGTAGTAAAAGCTACCAAGATATTTAACTGAGGATTAACTTTAATGAACGTACGTGCAACTGGCCGTTAGTGAGATATAGTAGGATTATAATATTAGTAGGATACTATAACTACCTATAGACCAATTTAATATACAGGGTCCTTTTTAATATGCTGACACTTTTTTTAAGGGGATGGTCAGACCATCAAACTGAATTACTTTCTCTATGGGACCAATGTCGAAATCGCGAAAAAAAATCAGCTGTTCCATACTAAACTGAAATCTTACTCGACTCAATTGTATGGGACAACTGATTTTTTTTTCGCGATTTCAACATTGGTCCAATAGAGAAAGTTGTTCAGTTTGATGGTCTGATCATCCTCTTAAAAAACTGTCCGTATTTTAAGTTGGACCCTGTATGCACTTTTAGTTTTGTAATTTTTTCATTCGCGGATCAGAAGTTAGATGGTTGATTAATCATGCTTATTAATTCCTCTGAGAACCAATCTTAGAAATATGACGTTTAATTCGTTCAATATGAAAAAAAAAGTTTTTTCTGCATTCAGCTTTTTGGTGTTTCTAAACTTTGTATGAATTCAAATTTCAGAAATGTTCACGAACTAAACATTAAGCACTTATTTATTTAAAGGGCAATCAAATTAAAATAGACCACCACTGTGAAGCGATCTAGCACTAAAAAGGTGTGAACAAGATTTACGAGGTCTCTCCTAAATTACTTTTTAACGGGACTTCAATTTAACTAAACATTTTGTCGTTTCATGTCGATCGTTTGAGTTTTATTACAGTATTTTTTGTTACTTTATTATGTTTGGGTGATTACTGTGTTTGATTTAAATAACGGAGAGCTCATGACACTGCAGGGCACAGGCCTACCATGTGCCCTGCAGTGGAACGTAGATATGCTGCTGATGATGATAAATACACTGGAATGAACACACGTATTTGGTATCTTACGTCATCATTAATTTTCAGGTTGTCGAACAAGTAAATCGATTCAGTACTTACCTAATACAAACAGCCTAACCAGTCTATACAAACACCGTGCTTAAATAAATATTTATAAATTCGTTATGTCAAGTTTTGGAGGGCTGAATCGAAAACTATTTTGAGATAATTGTCTCAATAATAATATTTTCTATGTCAGAGATTTTAAAATGAAAGGATTACAGATATTTTTAATAAAATAACGTCGTTTTTCGGTCCGTCCAGTGGCGTCACTCTAAAACCTGTGAACTCCTTGGCCAAATTAAAATCAACTTAAATAACTGGCCATTAAGAAAAAGAAAAAACATTCACAATATCAGAATTTGACATTTGTTGTTGCCGTTTCTGTTTCCAACGTCGAGTTTGAAAGAGAAGGCAGTACATTTTTTTTATAAAGCAATATAGTTTTTCTCCACGGAGTTCGAATTATTTTCCCTCCACTATTTTTGCATTTAGAGATTACAGATCATAGTAATTTAAAAATTAAATTTATATTGCTAAACTCGATGAATCGCAATAAAAATTAAATAGGTTTCTTAAAATTATGACTTCTATCCGATAAAAATATAAAATGATGACAAAAAAAACTTGACATACCGAATTGTCGAAGTAGTAAATATGCCTATTCAGTCTTTATAGGTATGTAAATGTTGTTAGTATTGTGTGTGGCCAGTCGGTCCAGTACAGAACAGATGATAAAACGGACCGGGCTTGCTGTTGTTATATCTGTATCCAGTCATTGACTTTGGACGAACATTGTTTGGGCAGAGCGGCAACGAGTTACCTTTTCGGGAACTATTTTATATTCGGTCTGCCTAACTTTACAACCCGACAACTGTAATGTGAGTCTTTTGGTTTGCTAGTTACAAGGTGTTGGAGGGTTCAGGTTATGATTGTCGGTAGTTACCTATACGGATGTGTGGTGTGCTGTGTGCTCCTATTTGTGGTTTGCGGTCTGTCCGCGTTTGTAGCTGCTATACCCTACCTACTTGCCAATAGTTTCTTCACCCATAAGTTACTAAAGGAATGATTTAGATAAGCCATCAAATTCCTTGTTTTCGTAACTTTTAGTGTGATAAATTTATAATTTAGGTACTTTTTATTATTGAACATTTTAAACTTCATTGTTTAGTAAATAATTGAGAGACAAATTATATTTTAACTTATATGAAAACTAATAATCCTTAAACTATTTAATACGTACAATCTAAATGAAATTTAAATATTAAATTCAAGTATGACAACGTTATCGATGAATCGTGCGTAGAAACACAACTAATATTAGTATATAGAGAGGCAAGGAGAGATGATGCAAGGCGGCACTGCTGCAAGCATGCAGGCCCGGCCCAATGCACGCCGCGAAGGCCATTATATGAGGTACTTGGCTCTGTTCGTACAGACCAGAGAACATGTGGTGGTATGGTCCCTTCGCGAATACAGCCACATCGTCACCTCCATGAGTCTCACTGTCTAGATACACTTCTGCATGATTCCGCCACTCGTAGTCACCTGGAAATATTATAGACTTAATATCGCGTCTCGAATCTTGAGGTCCGGGTTAGAATCCGCACGGACGAAATGCCAATACCAATTAGTTTTTCACCTTATGTACGTAATACCAACTGCTAGAAACCCAGCATACGCTGAAGAAGAAATTCTAATGCGTATCAGTCTAACAATCCGCGTTGGGCACGCGTGGTGGGCTACACACCCGGCCCGTACACCCTGAGGGTAGGCCTGTGCCCTGCAGTGGGACGTATTAGGCTGATGATGATAATATCTCGTAAATTTGTGAAAGACTTATTTTATCAAAAAGTACGTATGAGATAACAATCGTAATTTGTAATTTTCTTGTATTGACCTCTGTAATTTTCTTCTTGAGTGACGTCAGTACGTTTATTATCCACTGGCGAACGTGCGCCGGGTCCATTGGTATAGGAAAGTGTCATGAAAGGTACGCCATCGTCTCCAATTCTATCACTACGTCCAAGGACGTCTCTACCACGCTGTGCGTAACCGTTGAATGCCATCACATGCGAATGATCAGCGGTCACAACCATCAATGTATCTTCCTCGTCGAGCAACTCAGAAGCTCGTTTTATTGCCAAATCCATCTGTATAGTCTCATCCAAGGCAAGCTCGACAAAGTTGTCGTGGTGCGCGTGGTCGATACGTCCACTCTCGACGAATAAGAAGAAACCTTTCTCACTTCTAGATAGTGAACGAATAGCGATCTCAGTGAGCTCTACAAGGGTGGGTTCCATGACTTTATCAGCTTGTAAATGGTATTTCATATGCCCTCCTTCAAACAGGCCTAGGAGGTATTCGGGAGGAGACGACATCAGACTCATCAACTCAGTACGGTTCCAAACGTATCGGTGGTCAAGGTTACGAGAAACTTTGTCATCTTGCCATTCTTGAATAAGATTACGATCATCATTTCTGTTTCCTTGATAATTTTCTTCATCAACTGTCTTGTTCGATATGAATTCTCGTCTTCCACCGCCCAAAATGACCTAAAAGAGAAATAATGTCTTGATATGGACATTCCAATGTTGTGTCTTGCTAAGTTACCTACTAAGTTACCACGGTTACCTTTAGGTGGGTTCCAGGGTAAGAATGAACGAGTTGGTGCGCAATATCAGGGCAAACTTTGGGATCATATCCAGCCCTTTTTACTGCATCGTCGTTCTCCCAGTCACGGTTAGCTACCTTAGCGTACGCTCCAGATGGAGAGGCGTGTGTTATACGTGTTGTTGTCACGATACCTACAAACAAATGAGTCATTTTCTAAGATTAGTAAAAGAAAAATCTGTAGATGGCGTAATTGAATTCGAAAGACTTGTCAAATTTAAGGTAAAAAAGGAATGTCTGTCTTTATAGGTAGTGCTAGCAATGAGCAAAACTAGTGATTGTCTATTGAATGACATTGACAATCACTGGTTTTGCTCATTGCTAGCACTACCAATAAATATACGATAACACCGAACATGTTAGCCTGTTATACCTGCATAAGAACAATGACTGTAATAATCAATCAATTCTAAATACCAAAACGTCTTGCACATTGTAACCATCATAATCCCATTTCCCATTTATGAATTAACAAATTTCTCCCTAAAATTAGGAAATCGAGAAAAACTTGGAGCACTATGGATCTGACAGGTACATTTTTAAGATTGTAACGCCATCCATTCAGTATCACTGAACTTTTTTTTAATGAAAACGCCTCATTAATCTGTAAACTCTTAATGCAGAGATATCTGCATTATTTTTACCAGCGTCGCGGCCGTCAGCAAGAGCCCATTGAGCAATGGACTCTACATGCGTCGAGGGATCAGTCGAAGCAAGGCAGTCTCTTCTTGCCACTTTTCCATTCACGCCGGTTGTGCCATAGTTGTTCTTCACACCGCACAAATATGCGGTTGCAGTGCAAGCGGAATCAGCTATCTGCTGATTTAGGCAGTAGGTCTGCAAAAATAAAAATTATATTGATTGAAGCGTAGAATATTAACTACCTCCTTAGTCTAATAGTTAAAGCCAAGTCGATTCCCACGGGGACATCTAGTGATGTCACTTTGTGCGTTTTCCCCCAGTTGGTTAGAACTTTGCAGGCTGAATAACCTGATTGTCTGAAAAGAAAGATGATTCCGTGCTTCGGATGGCACGTTAAGCCGTTGGTCCCGGCTAATATCTTTGATGGTAGTAGTCGTTAGATAAAAATCACGTCAGAGGCCGTAAGGCAGTCTTTAAAAACTGACACCAGGGCTTGCTGCCCACACGATAAAAAGAAGCGTATAATTTAACATTGAGATGTAGGTAAAACTTGTTTGTAAACTATCGTTACCTTGGCGAGTCCAACAGTAGGAAAAGCTTCAAAAAACATTTGTGTCTCCTCTCCTGTTTTATTATTCCGTTGTCCCTTTAGAGTTCTTGCAGCTGCTAAAGTTGGTATTGACATTCCATCGCCGAGAAACATGATCACGTTGCGAGCGATGTTTAAGTTCGGTAGGCGATTTAGCCGTTGCATTATGCCGGCTTTTGCTTCATTGTGCCAATAACTTGTGAGACGCTCAGAGGGATCAAATGCGTCAGGGTTACGCAGAACTCCTTCTGGGTGGTAGTGACTAGTGCTGGCGGCGACCGTCACCAACAGCACCAGCAACTGAGTTAAGGTGCGCATGGTGATGGATGATGGATAGCAATGACTAAATTATTACCCCGAGCGGCACTTTTATTAAGAAGATATCTAATCGGATTGGTATCTTTTTACAAGTTGAATATATTATTTTATGAACTTTGAATGTAAGAATCGTGATGATTGTTTTACTTGTTAGAATTTTTAATTCAAAGAAGGAAAATTTAAATTTTCAGACAGATATAATAGGCCGCAACGAACGTTCCCCTGGATTCAAACCAGGCCAGGCCAGGTCTTTAACAGACCTGCTCCCCTAGACAAAGTGACATTCTATTGGCGTCGACGTTAGTAGAAACGGACAAAATGGATATGGATTTGACATTGGCGATCGAAACATTTTGACGTTTGTTTTCGTCACCATACGTCAGTCCATACATTTTTTATGCTTTCTATTATCGTTAACGCTAATCGAAAGTACTTTGTCTAGGGGCCCAGGAGTGCAATTTTTGAAAGTCACACGTTCAAATCAGCAATAGAAAATCTCAAAATTACTATGGATATTATGTATGCATCATTCGACCACGATTTTGAATCTCATGATTCAAAAATAGCACTTCAAGTACCTTAATATACAAGTAAAACCAGGTGAAATTCGTAGTCAACGTTGATATTTGCATAGATATTGTTAATTATCTGCTTACATGATAAATTGATAATATACAGACAAAAATTTGCTTGTAGGTTTAACGAGGTTTATCAAAATGTTTCAGTCTGTTTTAAATTAGCCGAAAGCTAGTCATGTTTATACCTGATAACTAACAAGTCTATGGAACGTAGATAAATTGTAAAGGCCTATGGGTAATTTTTGTATAGAGGGTGGTGTCTTTTTTTTTCTGGCGGCTAGTCGCCAAATGTGGGTATTTTAGGACTAATATTACCTTACACTAATATTTATTGTTCTATGTTGTAACGTTTCGGAGATATCGAATTTTAAAGTTTTAAAAATAGTCCCCACGAAGCTTTTTTTAAGTTTTTCGTTTTGGTTATTTTTTTGTTTTTATAGCTCAGAATCAGTTGTTCTAACTACTTATTTGTGACATCATATTCATCATCGCACATGTTTTGTCCCACATTGTCAACCATACCCCTTAATTTATAAATTAAAATGAATTCATTTAAATACAAGTTGTTACAAAAATACAAATAAACATTTAAGGGGGTGATTTAGACCATCAAACTGAACCATTTTCACTATGGGAACAACATCGAAATCGCGCATAAAAATCTGATGATGATATCTATGTTTGTCCAATAGTGAAAGTTGCTCAGTTTGATGATCTAAACAAGCCCCTTACAAGTTTTAAATGTTTATTTTAACTTTTGTAACACCCAGTATTTGCTATAGGTTCTAATCCTGTAGACCTAGCATGTCAACCCCGACAAAACGAGAAAAATGATGCGCCTCTGTCTTTGTTACTCGACACATGTCAAAATCAGCGCGCTTGACAGTTTTCTCGTTTTGTCGCTTTACAGTGCGTTTCATGGTACCATTGGTAGACACAAATATTAAGATTTGTAAGTTCTCATTCGAAGGTCGAGAATAGTCGAGATTAGATTTCGATTTTTTTTGTTGACTTTTCATAGAAAATCGATCGACGTGGCACACCGATTTTTCTTATTTTTCGACTCATTTTTCTTAGGGACCTTATTTGTTTGGTTTCATTATCTGAATGCACCCGTTACATTCGTTAAGTAGTACTTAATTAAAATCTAGGTCTCATAATCGCTAATTTCTGACTTCTAATGCCAGAATAAACTCAAACAACACGTTTCCTTGGCCACTTAAAAGTTGGCCAATTTTTACATCAAACTCTACTATAAAGTACCTAGTCCTTGACTAAGTATTGTAGAGTTTGATGTAGGCGTCATACGCGGGCCCTTGCACCGACGTGCCATGCTAATTTCATGCCACTCGAGCTTGCCAAGTGCGCTCCCAAATAACATCGTTATACCCAGACTGGTAGGGCTGGGCCAGCTGAGCTTTGACTTCGCTTTCAACTTTTGTTGATCGTTTCGATCTTTATTAACTGCTATTACAGCGCTTTCTTCGTCATTTAGCAGTATAATAAACCCCATCTTGATTAGAAAGGCACGTTCCATCTGTCTTCTTCATGCCTCTATTTTTTTTTTCTATTTTTCTTAATTAATGGCTGGTTGCTTGCGTCTAGCGCGGCAATTCTGCCAATGCCAAGTAGTTTATAATCTCAAGTGATTGTTTTATGGTTAAAACACAAAAGAGCTTCACAAAATGGCGGAGCCACGTGCAAGCCTAAAAGAGGCCACCACGCACGCGTCCACCCCCCGTCAGACTTGCAGCGCGACTCCTTCATGTCTCTGACACTGTCCTTAGTGTACATTCAACGTGTTAATGAATAAGCGCAAAACCTCATACACCCCAACTGATTTATAACAAAATAATTAGATTGAAATAATAATTTCATTATATTGATAATAAAATTTTAAAGTTATTCGCATTTTAAGTTTTCAGTCAAAAATGATTTGTTATCATTTCAGCAATGAATGAAACCGCTAGCGTGCTCGTGGATACATTTTAAGAATCTTGTGTTGGTAGTAAGAAGGGTGAGAGTGCCCGAGCGGTGGATTGAGATCGAGTTCAGTAAATTTTAAATTTTAAAACAAGTTAAATAATATTTAGAAAAAAAAATCCTATGTTGAAAACATGATAATTCGATTCTGCTCTCGATTCTAAACAAACTACTTTCTAGTTTTGCGTTAATTCATTAACACGTATATAGACATCTCATTTTTCAAAATCGATTGTTGAGTTTAGTTAGGCTGTTTCACGATGTAATCGTTAGCTTCCTTTTGGCTTTGCCTAAGTCTGGTATTTGCTCCGTACTTTAAGAAAGCGCTTAGGTAGTCTTGGACTACCTATCTAACCCTAACAAATACATATATCTGTTAGGTAGGTTACAAGCGGTTAAGGTTAGGCAAATAAGTGATAGGATTCTGGTCCATTTATCTGTTGGATAAGCTATCTGACATTTATCAAGCGGATAAACAGGCCCTAGCGGCCTGTTTCACCACTTCTGGATAAGTCATTTATTTAGCTTATTTGACAGATCGTTTGACAGATTTCGTACAAAAGATATGTCAATTTATCTGTCATATAAGCTGACAAGAACTTATCTAGAAGTGGTGAAAAGGGCCTTCTTGTATTATTGTCGGATCGAATCGAATCGGATAAGCTTGCTAGCAAGCTGGAGGGAAATTGCGGTAAATAAATCGCAACTGAACCATGATTAGACCGCGTGGGAACCACAACTTTTAACACATTCGGTATTGCGCTATTCATTTAACAGCCGTTAGGACCGTTTTGACAGATCGCTCAGACGTTAAAGGCTGTCAGTCCCATAGTAAATAAGTCAAGTTTAGCGCAATACGGAATTAAACACAGTCGAATAGTAATTGGATTGCAATGTGATTAGAACTGAAATTGGATGAGGATTGAACTTGTTTTAAATTAGCGCGATCGCCCTGGTCATTTATTACCTACATTTTATTTAACTTCCAATGTTCGTATAAGGCAAGTAAGTTTTCCGTTTTTTTAATCACAAGAATTTAATTGCTCTGGTAAATTGGTAACCCTAGAAGCCATCGCAGCGGTACATTTAATGAGTCGCTGTGGCGGACACATTCAGTGCTTAATTAAAGGGAACATGTAGGTACCAAAAGTTTGTGATTCCTCTCGTTACGCTGCTGAAACTGTAATCAGCTTATTTATTAAATAATAATAGTTGATAATTTTCGACTTTCATGATTACGATTTACCTATAATTCAGCTCTACCTATAATTTTGCATCATAACTTTTTTGCTACTATCGAATTTTTATGCAAATGTATTATGCAAAAGATACATAAATACAACCATATAGAACATAATAAAAAAAATACCTGTCTGAAATAAAATACAAATAGGTACAGGGTCCAACTTAATATGTTGACAGTTTTTAAGACGATGTTTAGACCATCAACCTGAACAACTTTATCCCCCATACCACCACTTAACCATAACACCACCACCATAACTTTGGTCCCTTAGGACCGACATCGAAATTGCGAAAAAAATCAGTTGGTCCATACATTTGGCTCGAGTAGGTTTGCACTGTTGTATGGGACAGCTGATTTTTTTTTCGCGATTTCGATGTTGGCGCCATAGAGAAAGTTGTTCGGTTTGATGGTCTGATCATCCCCTTAAAAAAGTGTCAGCATATTAAGAAGGACCCTGAATGTATTTATTTCAGACAGGTTAATTTTTTGTTAGGTTTTATTTAGACAATAGTAATAATAAAATATACTGGATAAAAAAACCTGTGAAGATTTTTTCGGCGATTTTAAAGTTAGTCCCATATCTAGTAAAAACTAAAAGTGGTTCAGTTTGATGGTATGAAACAAAGCACCCCATAAGATAATATATGTAATGTATTTAAGTGTACATTACACTTAGTACTTAATTTATTACATGTATACTAAACATTATAAGTACCTATAGTACATTTTCCTAACAGCGTTGTCTGCCCTCTAACTTGCTTGTTACATTCCTTTTCTCAAGTTTTCTTTGAAAAATGCTCTTGTTTACTCAGCACGTTACAAGGAAACAAAGAGAGGGCAAGGAAAAAATAAAAGTATATAAAACTGGTCAAGTGCGAGTCGTACTAGTGGAGTTAGTGTTCCATAATATAGATTATTAAAAGCCATAATAAGTATAACGATGAGTTTAAAATATAAGACCGCAAAGTCATCTTTTATTGACACATTCTTCGACGGCGAACGACGGTGCCGGCAGGCCCATACAAAATGCACGTTTAGTATGGGACGCCGTCCGCATCCTCCGCCGCCGACGCGGCGAACGGCGCCGAACACGTTCCCATACTAATCAATCGTGGTTTTTTGTATGGATCCGCCGTCAATTGCCGTCCGTCAATGTGTCTCAACCATAAAGGCACCCGCTGTGCCAAAATCTGAAAGCAAGGATATTTCGCTCATCCGTGAGAATAACCACACAATTACAGTCTTTTCCAAAATTGAGTTACTAATTAATGGCACAATAATTAGGTGAATATTTATGTGAAGGAATAAATGTAATTATGCGGTTATTCCACCGGATGAGCGATTTGCAAAAGGAACTAATAAATTTTTAATTTAAATTATATTGAATCAAAATGACTATGATATCCACACAGAATCACCGTTTTATCACATTGGCACGGAACCCTAAAAAGCCCCAGGGTGGGTTGCAGGTGTTTTATTGCGGTTCGCTACTTGAACCGCTGCGAAACCTTAGAAGATCCCCCTTTATCCAATATATTCTGTTTGTTATGCAAGGTACAATTTTTAAGTCAAAATGTAGAAGACCTTTTACAAATACGGAGCTTTTCAGTCAACATAATTTCTAATGGTGGTCAAAAATCTTGAAAATACTTCCCTTAGGCTGGCATGCACCAACAAGTATTTAGGCACTGTCATTTGTATCAGCAATGTGAAGGATAGAACTATCACTAAATACGTTTAAGTCTAAATACATGTTGGTGCTACAGATGTTGAGTCTGTCTTTATCCTTCAAAAGCGAGCAATTCTAGCCATTTATAATCTGCGTTGTCGAGATTCACTACGAGATCATTTCAAAGATATCAATATTCTGACTTTCTGCAGTCAATATATTTACGAAAATATTTTATACGTTCGCAAAAATTTGTCTCTCTTTCCCAAAAACAGTGACGTTCATAATACAAGAAATAAAAATAAATTAGTATTCCCACATTTTCGACTTAGTAAGGTCAACAAATCTTTCATGGGGCAGTGTATACGTTATTATAATAAGATACCAGAGAATATTCTTAACTTGACGGACAAAAAGTTTAAGTCCCATGTTAAACAAGTCCTCTGTAAAAAAGGTTACTATAAACTCGATGATTATTTGAAAGACCAAAAAGTCTGGTCTTGACAATGTAATTTAATATTGAATTTATGTAATTGTACTTTGTATATTTTGTTTTGTTTAAAAGAAGTATGTTGTAGTTTCTGGCCGCATCTTCTCTAAAACGGAACACCTTCCGACGCGGTGGTAGATTCAAAAGCATGACGTCAAAAAGTTATCTATGTGATATTATTTTGAATAAACAATTTTGACTTTGACTTTGACTTTGGTGCAAACCAGGCTTAAAGTACTACTCCGCTTCGTACGAATAGTTTTTTTGTATGTTTTCGGTGTGCAGTATTTCCGAGCGCTTACAACCCGAATATCTTTAAAGTACGAGTGAATAGGCTTCTTCTGGGTAAATCTTCAACCCCATCTTTGTTCTAAGGACTGGATTGAGGTCAAGAGCAAACCCATAAGAAATATAAAAAAAAATTGCAATATTTAAAGATTATCTTACAAATATTTACAGTTTTATAATATTAACTATTATAAAAACTGTAACAGAAGTATGTCTGTACATTGACGATATTTACAAAAAAAAGATGAAGATATGGTTTTTAGGTGTCCCTGACTCCAAATCAACCTTTTTTTGAATTTTTGTCCGTCTGTTTGTTTGTGCGAGGAGTATCACGCGAAAACTACTGAACCGATTTTATAAAACTTTTAATGTTTTGATTGCTATATTCAATTCATTATTTATATTTATTTCGCAAAACAAGTTCCATAAAATTTTTATTTGTAAGTACATAATGTCATCTTACACCCTATGTTAGTATGTAGCTATGATCTGACTTAAATCTGGTATATAATTTGTACTAACGAAGTCCCGGGTTAACTCTTCCGAAAAATTGTAAACGTTGCAAAATCAATAAAAGGTCTGTTATTGTAATCTTTTTGTTTCATTAAATTTTTTTTGGATTTGAATCATCAGGTAATGGAAAGTCCAGAGTGATAAGCTTGATTTACTTAGGTACATCAAAGAGGTTATGCAGGTATACACTCAGTTGCAGAAACGCTCATTAAAGTTAATCCTCCATTAAATCTCTCGCTGTCACTATTTATCTTGTTGACGTAGTAAAAGCTAGCAAGAGATTTAATGGAGGATTAACTCTAATGAGCGTTTCTGCAACTGGGTGATAGTCTCGCAGAATAAATAGGTACTTTACTAGAAAGGCGGGATATGAAATACACACGAGTATGGTCTTAAATCATTTTTTCACGAACTGAACGAAGAGCTATGGATAGAAGTTGCAACCAAACGCTGATGGACCATTGCTAGAGAACATTGAGAAGTATACACGGCGACACATCAAGCTACGCAAAACAAACATAAGCTGGCCGCGCGACGTTATACATTACTCTACCTACGCGCGGCCAGCTTATTTTGGTTTTGCGGAGCTTGACGTGTTGCCGTGTGTACCTCAATTGTCCTCAAATTGTCTGCATCAAAAATTCATTCAAGAATTAATCAATATGGCTCAGAAATTCTTTAAATATTTCTGGTTACCCGACTTCTTTTAATTACTTACATTCCTATTCTGACTTGAAAAATGAATTAAAAATTATAAAATGTACCATTTCATTATTTCTGAAGGGTTAATATCTTGTACCTAAAGGTTAGCATGGTTGGATCGAATTTATTTGATGAAATTGTATAGTGCATTAAAAATGTATTCATTACTAGCTATTGCCCGAAACTCCGACTGCGTGGACTTTAAAAAGTGTCCTATGTGTAAATCCAGAACTTATTCTATATGCGTACCAAAATTCATCTAAATCTGTTCAGCCGTTTATGCGTGATTGAGCCACAAACATACAAACATCGTCACAAACTTTCGCATTTATAATTTTAATGAGATATGATAATTATAATAGTAAAGTTAGGCTATAGGTAGGTAATATAATTCTGATAGAAATGAGACTGCGTCAAGATCGTGACCGCAAATCGCCTTGATTTAATTAAACCATAATGGTATCTGACCGAAAAACCAAAAAAATGCCTACCGATTGATAAAAGGAAAAAAATAAATTAAATATATACATAAAAAGTACCAAAATATATAGAAGGTGTCACAAAACACACTAGTAATATTAAGGGGATGGTTTAGACCACCAAACTGAACAACTTTCAGTATGGAGACAACGTCGATAAACAAAAATCTGCTACCATATGAATAGATAATAATAGTAACTATTGAAACGAAACTCCCGCGTTAAATGTCATGATAAGCCTACCAATCTTGTGTTGGTTTAACCATAGTTTCGCTTCTATAGTGTACTATTATTATCTACTAGAGTTTACCCGCCACTTCGTCCTCACAAATTATATACCAGATTTTAAGTCAGATTATAAGCTATCAAACAAAAAAAGTTTCATCAAAATCCGTTCAGTAGTTTTTGCGTGATGCTGTTACA
This sequence comes from Agonopterix alstromeriana, assembly GCA_963924505.1. NCBI lineage: Eukaryota > Metazoa > Arthropoda > Insecta > Lepidoptera > Depressariidae > Agonopterix > Agonopterix alstromeriana. The sequence goes on from OZ004667.1 coordinate 12,553,796, forward strand.
AACATACAAACAAACAGACAAACAGACAGAAATTCTAAAAAAGGTTGATTTGGATTCCGGGATACCTAAAATCAATATCATAATCTTTTTCATGTAAATATCTTCAATGTACACACAGCGACAGATCAACCTACCCATAGTTGGACCTTATGTCCATAAACATAGAGTTCAACTATGGGTAGGTTGATCTGTCGCCGTGCGTACAGACACGCTTCTGTTACAGTTTTATAATAGTTAAGATTCATACGCTGCTGCCCTAATGACATTCTATGTTGGCTTCATAGTGGCTTTTTCCTCGATTTTGGCTCCATAGTGAAAGTAGTCTAAACCATCCCTTTAAATATTACTAGGATGTTTGTTACACCCTATATACCTATACAACACCACGTACGTTAAAAGGAAGCCCCAAATCTATTATAACATAGTTCAGTCAGGTGGAATTGTGACAATATTGACTCGATCATCTCGGCTAACTGGTCACCATCGTCGTCGAGACCAATGAAACGTAGGCAGGAAGCTATTAAGAGGATATAATTCGGAGCGCGCTCCATACAAACGTACTATGGTGATATTTTCAATACTAACCAATTAAACTCAATGAAATTTTTCACAATCAATCTAAAAACAAATTTCTATGCTTGTATAGAATCAGATTTTCGTTAAAATGTATAGTTTTAAAGTTACAGTGCCTCAAAGATTTCCATACAAATCTTAAATTAATCCTAGCATTGAAACTGTATATTTTAACAAAAATCTGACTCCATACAAGCATAGATATTTGTTTCAAGATTGTTTCTGCAAAATTTCATTGTTTTTAATTGGTTAGTATTGAAAATATCACCATAGTACGTTTGTATGGAGCGCGCTCCGAATTATATCCTCTTAAGGCGAGACTCGTAAACTTGAAGTGTGTGGGAGACGCTGGGATTAGGTTCTACCTTCGGAATATGCCCGCTTGAACTTGGAGAGATGGACTTATCTTTAAGTCTATTTACAATATAAGAGTTAACAATAGCGATAACGCCGAATTTTCATTGATTTATTTATTTTAAACAGCTTTAAGTATTAGAAATTCAAAAGAGTGCCTAAATTGATAAATTGTTTTAGATTTTTTTCATTGTTATTCATGAAAGACGAGAAGGTTATTAATCATGACCATGAATCACAATGATACCTAAACCTACCTAAACTATTGAATTCTAGAGCTTTAAAATTTTAAAATTGCATAGGGAACACGCCGTTTTGAGTCAAATAATTATAGATTAGTCTAAAATTTCAATTCCAAAAACGTGTGTGATAGACGGACTAATATTTCAAGTTTTCCGTTTTGCCAATAGGGTATTTGACAGGTTTTTAAAAACTGTCCTACGTTAATCACTGATGTCTAAGGACTCTATAGAAAATGTATATATTACGTTCCATTTCATATAGTGCAAGACAAAACGAAAACAAAAATTATTATTTAAATATCCCGCGAAAACGCTTTTCCTCACAATATACGTGGCTACGCGCAGGAGACGTCACGATGACGTAAACTTTGTACGACGCTTACACTCTACACGCAACTGTTTACAAGCAGTTGACGTCATCAAACATTCGGCCAATCACAGTCGTTTACGATCACGTAACTAAAGTAGATACATTTTTTTCTTTGTCGATTTTCTCTTCAAATATTCAGTATTTTTCTTGAACTGACTAAATAGTTGGTTTTCAAAATTCATATTCATTACGGATGCCATCAATAAATCCTTTATTTTACATGCTGTCAAATACCTATTTTGGTCTGGAACACTAAAAAGAGCAAATAGCCAACCAGAACTTGGGGAACTTACCAAAATATGGTACTACTTACTAAATTATAAATAAAGAACAATTAAAATAAAACAATTAGTTTATACTCTATTAAAATTTATAGGTACGAGTAATGGCAGTGACTTAAATTTTCCTATTTTAATATCATACATGACATTGGTTTTGGTTTCCTTCTACCAAACAAAACGATATCCAATGTTCTTCCAGTTCATAGTTTCACTTGCAAAGACAAAGATTATATAGGTACCTAGACAATACAAGGGTTACTTTCCTTTCGTAGGTACTTTGTTCAAACTAGTATATCCCCCCTGCAGGGGTGACTCTGTTTCCGCTACATAAACTACTCGGGAGGGCATACATCTACGGGAGCAACGATGGGAAGACGATATTCCTAGGTAGGGGTACAAGTAGGTAACTACCTCTCTTATTTTTTCTTTAATTAACATGTAAGAAACGTTGAAAATCTATATAGGGCCGTTCTTAATATGCTGACAGTTTTTTAGGGGATGATCAGACCATAAAACTGAAGATCTTTCTCTATGGGACCAACATCGAAATCGCGAAAAAAAAATCGATAAAATTTCTATTTTGGTCCCATAGAGAAAGTTGTTCAGTTTGATGGTCTGGTCATCCCCTTACAAAACTGTCAGCAAATCAAGAAGGACCATGTATATTAGTAGTATGTATTAGTGCCTATTTTCTGAGTCCGAATACTATCTCGGACTCAGAAAATAGGTAGGTAGATAGCTACTAAGCTATCATATAAATCTCCCTAGGAATATTGTAACTCACTTTCTAGCTGTGTCGAATCAACGTATTTCGAAGTTAAATTGAGCCACAATTAGAATCAGGAATAATCAATCATTAATATTCAATCAAATATTTACTTGGTTTATCTGGTCCATCCAGGATCGTTCTAGATCCTAGACTATAAAAAAAAAATTGAACCTTTGATGTGCTCTCCTGCAAAATAAAGATTATTTTCCTACGGAAATCTTCAATCAATCAAATCAGCCTATATCTACCCACGGAACTCCTTCCTTCTCTTGGCCACCATTCCGATATTGCCTTGGTCCACCGGTCGTCTTCCCTTCTAGCTAAATGTCCTGCCCATCTCCACTTCAACTTCGGAAAACGAAACAGAGACGGAAATCTTATTGATCATTTATGTAGGTATACAACGTGTTAATGAATAAGCGCAAAACCTCATACACCCCAACTGATTTAAAGCAAAATAATTAGGTTGAAACAATAATTTTATTTTTTTGATAGTTAAAATTTAAAGTTATACGCATTTTAAGTTTTGACGGCAAACGATTTGTTATCGTTTCAGCAATGAATGAAAGCGCTAACGTGCTCATGGATACATTTTAAGGATCTTGTTTTGGTTGTAAGTAGGGTGAGTGTGCCGGAGCGGTGGGATGAGATAAGATCAGTAAATTCTTAATTTTACGAACAAATTATTTAATATTTTGAAAAAAAAATTTATGTTGAAACCATGATAATTCGATTCTGCTCTTGATTCTAAACAAACTACTTTCTAGTTTTGCATTAATTCATGAACACGTTGTATAATCTACAAACTAGACTAGACTAGTCCAAAGTTTAGCAGTAATTCTTAGCTATAATCAAGTTTAAAGTTTAACAAACTAAAGTTCTGATGAGATTTCCGCAACATTGTTATCCAAACGATCAGTTTCGATTAAGCTTTAAATCTGTTAATGACATGTTAGTTTAAGCGCAAAAGCTATAGGTTTAGACGACAAAGAGGACTTTGCGAGTGAGTGTTTAGCGTGCAAAATGAAATTAACATAATACATACTTCGCGTTCCCTGAAGACGGGGCTGCACATAATTATCGTAATAATCACCTGGGGGAAGGAAGTGTGGTTTTCGGCAACACTACCGTTGAAACTCCAGAAAAATAATTCATTTGGTATTGTATCTACCTGGTGAAGGCGGCGGGAACCCGTTGGATGAGGACAGCGCAGGACCGGTCGTTGTATCAATATTTGAGGCCTGTGTCCAGCAGTGGACGACCATCAGCTGAGATGATGATGATGTCTACCTAGGTATTTCATTTTGCTTGCATATCGGTCCGTTCGGCGCTCCGAGGTACGAACGTATTTGTGGTAGACTTTGGCGTGTCCATCAAGCTGGCGTACCTATCACGGGATTAAGAATTACTTTAGTGCCCTTAAATTGTTCCTAATCAGTACACACGGTGACACATCAAGCTACGCAAAACAAACATAAGCTGGCCGCGCATAGGGTGAATAACGTATAACGTCGCGCGGCCAGCTTATTTTGGTTTTGCGTAGCTTTATGTGTCGCCGTGTGTACCTACGTCAAATAAATAGTGCGTCTGCAGTTTGAGAACTATGTGTCTACTATACAGGGTCCTTCTTAATATGCTGACACTTTGTGAAGGGGATGATCAGACCATCAAACTGAACAACTTTCTCTATAGGAACAACATCGAAATCGCGAAAAAAATAATCTACTGCTCCATACAAAATTGCAAACCAACTTTAGCCAAATGTATGGGACAGCTGATTCTTTTTTATGATTTCGAGGTTGGTCCCATAGTGAAAGTTGTTCAGTATGATGTTCTGATCATCCCCTTAAAAAAGTGTCAGCATATTATGTTGGACCCTGTATAAAGTCATGTACCCTATACCGGAAGGGCATTTTTATGAACTTGAGCAGTTTTATCCATTAGGAAGTGTTTTTCTCGTGGTCAAGTTCAGTTTGACCACAGGGAAGCAACGATTCGAACGCGATCTAATTATGTAGGCACTTTGATAGTAGCATGTCGGTTATTTAGTATGGTAATTAAATTAGGCAGCATGTGCACAACTGGGAACGACGCACCTATATTTTACATCTGAAACTGTTTTAGTATTTTAATTCACATTGATGATGATTTCGATATCGGCAACATGTATCGATGGTAGGGTAGGGTATCTATTACCACAGAGTAGGTACTACAATTTACTACTACCAACCTATTTAGGTACCTACCGAATTTTCGAAATATAAAATTCACAAATATAAATTCACGAGCATTTACACGCGACTTCGTTCCCACAGGTTCCCATCATCGTAGCGAGATAAATGATATACCAACCAGATTTTGAGTTTAATCGTGAGATTTCAAACAAATAAAAGTTTCATGGAAACAAACAAATATAAATACAAATATATTTATTCAATAAATTCGGTTCGGATACATGCGGTATGAGTGATAGTGTTGGGTAGAGCTCTAGGCACAACACGCAAACAAACAGACAAAAAATCAAAAAATTGGTGAGTTGGAATCATCATCACAAAATCCATTTCGTTTCTTTTTTTTTATATCTACAATGTACAGATAGACTTCTGTTATAGTATTATAATAGTAGAGATATTATGGCCAAATATATTTATCAGTTAATGAATGATTCGTGAGGGCGTCAAAAGTAACGTAGAGGAGACAATCCTGCTGAATCATGCTGTATAAATAGACGACTTCCCCACTTTAAGCTCGGTAGCATTAGAATGTTGATTTATGAGGCGCGATGGCCAATGACTAAAATATTATGGCGCGGTGTCAACATTTGGGCTAGAGCGGAGTACACCTACCTACAACGATTTAGAGTTCATACTGCGCTGTGAATGTGTTTATCCACACCCTCGGTATAGTTACAAATCAATGCATAGGAAATATGAAATAGCCCAGTAAAAATACGGGTCGAAAGGAAATAATTTATAACATGAAAGTTTTTTGCTAGATCGTTTATACAAATGATGTTAAGATACTTCATTGACGAATCCAACTAAATTTCGTATTTTTGGTTGTTAGTACTAAAATGTAAATTTTTTATTTAAGTATAGTGTCAGATTTCTTTCTTTTTTTATTTTTATTGTTTGTTTTAGGTTATGAGTTTACATATCTACACTTTGTAAAGTTTATACTAAAACTGAGTATTTCGTATTTTCTACTTATTTAAAAACAAGGGTCCCGTGGTGATTTTTCTTTGGATTTAATTCAAATATAAAAGAATAGTATTTAACAAATGACATAAAAAAATTATATAAGTACTATTTTTTGGCAATTTTACAAGATTTCTTTTTACTTTTCAATCTAAATGATAACTAGAATTATAATCCAAAGTATAAAAGAAAAAAAAACGGCTGTTGTAAATTATTTACTTTCGCCATACAAGCGCACCGTAACTTTACGGGACTAAATTGAGTCGACTAAGGAAAGATAGATATTTTCTAATAGGCAAGTATTCCGTTGATTTTAACTATCTGTCTTGTAATCATTTCTTCTTACCCCGTGCTGGATAATTCCGTTTAACTCGGTTCCAGTCACCCTATTCAGTAATGTAGCTGTGTAAAACATTTAACTTCAGTAATATGACAGTTAGTTTGACATATATTTCATACAAAATATGTTAAACGATCAAGATCTATTAAGAAGGAGTCACGTTGCAGTTTCTGACCCGAGCACTTGTGTCGCGTGTTGTTCGCGCGTCGCGTTGTGGCCTGCCACAAGGCTCCGCAATCCTCAATCTCTTCTTGTTCTTGATCAAAAACAATCCCTGAGATTGGAATAGATACTCCCATAAACTACTTGACATTGGGGGAAATGCGGTTCTAACGCACAACCAAAAAGACCATTATAAATTTAAAAAAAATCTATTAAAAACTTATCCAGAACCTTTTATATGACCTCTTACAGACTATCCTAACCTATAGGACTACTATGCTGAATTATTGTTTGAGATAGACAGTAATAACCACATAACAACAGCTGCTGCCACCACATGCCTTAGCTCTGCGGGCCTGAGATACCTCCCGACTCACTAAAATACGATCACAAGACACATTATGGGCAGAAGGCGCTATAATATTGCATAGTGTGCCATCTGCATAGTCTGCGGCAAGCCTTAGCTGTGTAAAGGCTCATTTTATGCTAATGTTGTGGCGGGAACTATTTGCGCGACATGCGCCTTGAGGCTAAGGTGTGAATTAAATCTTTTTATTTTATTGAATACTACTAGCGACTACGGACGCGCGGACCACTGACTTTAAATATTGAACCGATTATTGCGATGAAATAAAGCCTATATATGTTAATATAAAGTAAGCTCTATGCTTTAGTGACCCCATCCAAATCGGTTCAGTATAGTTTTCAAGTGATGTGTATCCTGAACACCCCCAATATTTTTTTTTGCAAATCTCTTTAATGCAGTACCTACACCATCGCTAAGTTTATAATTTTATTTTAATTATAATAAAATTCTTTAGAGAGAAGAGATATCTTAAGTAAAAAAACATTACGTATTCAACGTAGTGAACTCTTGGTATCTACGAGGGGACTTTTACTATTTGGAGCCAACATCAAAACAGCGGAAAAATTATTACCTACTTCATCTTTCTGTAAGACCCTGTATATAGGTACCTAAGGTCCTTCTTAATATGCTGACAATTTGATCAGACCGTCCAACTGAACTTTCTCTATGGGACTAACATCGAAATCGCGAAAATCGTTCGTCGTTCGAAATCGCTGCTGTCCCATTCAAAACTGCAAACCTACTCGAGCCAAATATATGGGACAGCAGATTTTTTTTTCCCGATTTCGATGTTGGTTCCGTAGAGAAAGTTGTTCAGTTCGACGGCCTGATCATCCCCTTACAAAAGTGTCAGCATATTAAGAGGAACCCTGTATACGATACATTTTTTTTCAGCGCAGTCAGTGGGACTGGTTTTGTTTCTTTCCTTCTTAAGTTGGACTTCCGATGCTAGCGGCCGATGCGTCTGATGCGTGCGGCTCGCGGCCGACGGCCGATGCGACAATACTAGTTACTATGAAAACGTATGGCGCCGATTCCGATGCCAGCTAATGACGCGTGCGGCAGACGCGCGCGGCCGATGCGATAGACAATATGGAATATGACAGAAACACGCGTCAGTCGCATCGGCCGCTGGCATCGGAAGTCCACCTTTAGATTAATTGGACACAGATGCGAGTGTGAGACAGCTATTTCGACTTGTCGAATGTTCACGTGAGAAAATAGGGTAAACTGTTCGTTTCAAAGAAGGAAGTCCCGAAAATCAAGCCATTATAATGTTCATGACGAATACATAAGAGTGAAATCGTGGAACCTTTCTTCATGGTTGAGACAGGGTCCTGAGAGAAATGAGAACTAATGGGTGTATCTATTTTGGAATGTTTTCGGAGCCAGTGTGAAAACAATAACTTACTAAGACATACGGACAGTTAAATTGCGTACCTACTTCTATTCTTAATTGAGCGCATTCTTTGTTTACTAATTCGGAAGTGTAATACGTAGGGGCTATTAGTGAGGATTATATAAATAAAAAGCCGCCAGGAGGCGATGGTTCGAACCCCGTCCAAGCCGACTCGTACCAATAAGTACTATCGGAATCTATGTACGATTTGTAACACCACTGACTTTTCGGTGAAGGAAAACATCGTGAGGAAACCTGCATGCTTCAATTTGACAACATGTATTGTACCCACTGTCTATTCGAAGTGGCGATGGGTTCCGTCACACTGGACAGAGTTTCGTTACTAGTGAAACGTGGATCTGTGGTTTCAGAATATCTCTGACTACCCCCTCGGGGAATATAGTCGTGAGCAAATGCATGCATAAATAACAAATTATATACCAGATTTTGAGTCAGATCATAAGCAATAAAACAAAAAAGTTTAATCAAAATCGGTTCAGTAGTTTTCGCGTGATGCTCGCACAAACACAAAAACACACAAACAGACAGAAAAAATTATAAAAAAGGTTGATTTGGAGTCTGGGACACCTGAAAACCATATCTTCATCTTTTTTTTTGTAAATATCTTCAATGTAGTACTGACACACTTCGGTTACAGTTTTATAATAGTTAAGACAAAATGATTATAAATAACAAGATGAGCAACGGTTCTCTTTTCGACATTAACTGTCATCATCAGCCTTGGTATATATGTCCCATTGCAGGTTATAGGCCTCACTAATAAGAGTGTGTTGGTAGCAAGTTGGTAGATATGGTAGATAGATAGCTATGAAGATAGGTACTATAAATTAGATTTTTGATTTGTTTATTATACCTACACAGGAACATAAAAAATTTATTAAACTTTTTACCTAAATTTATTTTACGTCTAAATACATAAAAGTTTTATAATTAACGCGTCTTTTAATTAAAGCGACCAACCCTTGCATAAACCCCTGGTATAATATCACCTTAACTTGTCGGACCTTTCATCTTTTGTACATAAGATGAACATTAATTAGCGAGAGAGTGCTACACTTTATTAGCTCTTAATGTTTAGTTCTATAGGTACTAGACTAGAAGTAGTCTGGTCTGAAGAACAATGTAGAGAAATCACAGTAAGCCTACTTCACACGAATGAGAGACCGCAGACATGCAGGGTCTACACTATTTTTTACACAGCTTAAAGTTTCAGGGGTGCCATGGTTTACATCATCTGACTAAAGGAGCTTTCGCTCAAATCATTCTATTCATGATCAGTGCTTTGAGTAGGTATGAATTCAGAGTTCATCTTTTAGTCATTGCTACAAAAAAAATTACTGAAATTGTTAAATTATGTATACATCTGACAACAGTTTGCACCAAATAGAGGAGGGATGGAGAAAGAAAAGAAGAGACGTCGCAATACTCATGACGAAGCCTAAATTTGCACATGGCAGAGGAACGTTACAGTTGGCATAATGCTGCTAGAATTCCGTTGTCATCCACTAATGCGATGTGTAGTTCTGTCATGCAGTCTGCGGATGTGTGTGCAGCTCTCGTATGGGACTGTAAAAGTCATGAAAGAGTGCTTCTCCTAGGACATACTGCGTAAGTCATCTGCAATAGATGAAAAGGCCTACGATGAAAATGGCGAGATAAGCTTAGGCTCTAGTTCTGTGCTGCTCTCTCTGCAACTGACACCGGCTGTACTTCATGTATCGAGGTGAGGCGAGGCGAGGTGGAGGGCCACTAACCAGCATACTCGATGCTGGTTAGTGGCCCTCCACCTCGCCTAGTGAGGTTTACGCCTTTGTTCACTGTGTTTTGTGTGTGTATGTGTGTGTGTGTGTGTTTCTGCGCAAAATTGATTTTAAAATCAAACTAACGCTATCAGGCACATACATTTATTATTCTGATCCTAAATAAAAGCTGATTTTAATTATGGAAACCAAACCACAACGATACACACATAATATATCATCTGTGACTGAACCGAGATCCGAAACCAGATCCGAGACCTCCTGCTGGTTTGGCAGTCATCATTGCATCGTGGTATCCATCGGTTCTTCCTTCATGTAACTGTCATACCAACCGGGTCATCAATCAAATGCTTATTATTATGTCAGTAGGTGTATGTTTAATGAGTAGGTAAAGCTACTGTACTGTTAATATCATGGGTTTAGCCTCTCGCTGACGCAGGATACAGTGCCAAGGGCTCTGCTACTGACTCCGGTGGCACTTGACGTGTCGACTACGCAGTTTAGTGGCTCTGTAGGTACCTCGCCTTGTGGGGTTCTCGTCACGTGTTCGCGTCACGTTTTTTGTTTGCAAAATGTAAGGGGTTAGGATATAATTTACTATTTAAGGTTTCAAGATGGAATGAAGATGTAATGTAAGATAGGCTTTCGCTCACAGACACTGCATAAGTAATCTCATTCTTGTCGCCTCTTACAACACCTTTTGGAAGAAATGGGCTTGTCCATTCTAAGCAACTTCAAGGCGATTCATTCATTTCATTTAAGCCTTTAAATATGCTCAGTGAGCTTTGTTATAACTGTACGCTCAGATAGTTTTACCAAAAGTTGTGGTCACCTCGAAAGGGATTGTGGTGGTGATTAAGCAAGGTTCCCGATATTTCGGCAGTATTAAAGCTGCCATGGTCACGGGATCACTATTTGTACCTCGTCTCCGAAAGCCCCGTAACTCTGAAAAAATTATAAAAGGACCTAAGTTATAGCCTGTAGAATCCCACTGCAGGGACCCCTTTTAGGAATAAGGGTGAGAGAGTGTGGGCCATACTCTAACACGCGGGCCCAGTCGTGCGGATTGGTGGAGGCAAGTTAATGGTCATTTTGCTTTCAGATCATTTTCAAGCCGCCTTAAAGGCCTCTGACCTGGCTTAACGAGTGAATAGTTTACACCGCCACCTGACGGAACTATCCGAGAACAACTGATTAACGTGACATCTCGAGATGAAATACCACTAAACGGTGACCCATCCAAAGACTGACCGGACTTAGCGTTGCTTTACTTCTGAAACATAAAAAATAGGTCTCGGATAGCGAGACCAACTGATTGTTGTGCCTTCCGAAGGTCTCGCTCAATACCTAGATAAGAGCTCGCCACAAGCTTCGTTGGTGGGATGTTATGCAATATGCAAGCTGTTTAACTCCTAACGAATATATCCGTCTGTTCCGGCACTTAATGTACGATTTATGGAGACCTTAGCAGAAATATACATTACTTCTTTACATCCTAATATGGCTCTTATAGCCTAGTGATTCAGGGTTCGTAATTGGACAGTGAAATAAGACGTGCGCGGGCGGACAAGCGAGACTGCGTGTCGCCTGGTCGGCTACACAAAGCTGTAATTGGACTGGATTTCGAACATCTACCTCCATATTCACTAATAAATAGCTATATAGGGTATAAAATGCCAATAACTACTCGCCCATTTTTTTTTCGCGATTTAGATGTCGGTGCCGGCGCAAAACTGAAAACGCGAAATCCTGTTTTATTTACTTACTTACTTTTATATATATTTCCTTTATACCTAGTTCGTCAGCTCATAACTTTATTGCACTCATTTATTAGTCATATCAACATTGATAGAACAATAATATACATATATCAACCTCTAATCCATAATCATCATCAGTATGTAGGTAGACTTGTAGATATAAAATCAAAATCACAGAAAATTTTATCGCAACACGTGTTGTTAATTTATCCGTGTTAATTCATGTATTATTTCTAGTTTTATAAATTGACAATGTATTCGATGAAATTGTAGTTTCGAGGTAAATGTTCGCATAAACAATATGTATAAAACAGTAAACAAATGAAAATAATAACGTTATTTTTATAGTCCAGTCTTTAACATTTATTTACTGTGAAAAGTGTGGTCACAAGCTTATACGAGTTGCCGCTGCAGTAAAATGCTAACAAAGAATTATGTGTTATAACTGCCTCCGTGGTCTAATGGTTAAGAGGATATAATTCGGAGCGCGCTCCATACAAACGTACTATTGTGATATTTTCAATACTAACCAATTAAACTAAATGAAATTTTTCAGAATCAATCTAAAAACAAATTTCTATGCTTGTATAGAGTCAGATTTTCATTAAAATGTATAGTTTTAAAGTTACAGTGCCTCAAAGATTTCCATACAAATCTTAAATTAAATCCTAGCATTGAAACTGTATATTTTAACGAAAATCGAACTCCATACAAGCATAGATATTTGTTTCAAGATTGTTTCAGCAAAATTTCATTGACTTTAATTGGTTAGTATTGAAAATATCACCATAGTACGTTTGTATGGAGCGCGCTTCGAATTATATCCCCTTAAGAGCATTGTGTTCTTGACACGGAGGTCGTGGGTTCGATTACCACGGGGAAACCTAGTGCACTTTGTGCGATTTTCCCCAGTTGGTTAGGACATTGGTCTGAAAAAACGCTGACATCAGGGCGTGCCCACACGATAAGAAGAAGAAACCTGCCTACGTCAGAAAGCATTTTTGAATAGCTTTAGTAGTTTCTGACATCTTTTGATATCACAAAGTTAGTTTTGTTTAGTGGAACTTTTTGGATTAGCATTATTAAATAACACTGGAATATAGGTCGAACTCTACCGCCTACTCTATCAATATAAAAATTATAAATACTACCTATTCTAACAATATAAATCCTGCTTTGAATAAATGCAAATCTCTACCGGCCACGTGAGCTACAGGATGAGATTGTAAAATAAATTGACATTGACAGTTAAATTACAAAGGGGAGAATGGAGAATGCACAGGCAAAGCACACCCCGTCTCTCCGCCTCAGACTCGTCGGTGCGGCGGTTTTGCAGTCGGCACCAATTTCATATCAAAGTAACTTCAAACTTTTCATATCAAACTATCCTTGAAAACTGAATTACCTACTTAGAAATCGAAAGGAATTAATTTACACGATAATAATTTTTTATGATTCCGAAAGAGATAAAGGCCTATTTTATTTATTATTCAAAATGCACCAAATTATGATTGCCCCAATAATTGCGCAATTACTATTTACATCGAATTTATGGAGGTGCCATTTTATCTTGTAGGTTTTGTATTTGTCCATAATTATCCTCAATAATATACCTATACTTCATTCCAAATAAGGACGACACGATTTTCCGATTCCTATTTAGCTTTCTGGCCAATTCTGATTACCAAACGTAATTAATTTATTGGATACTTATTACTATCCGACATATCTTGGACGTTACTAAAGCTGTTCTAAGAATAAGTGCGAGGAAGTGTTTCAAATCTCTGTTTCTGTGCAAAAAAGCTTTAAAATTTCGTTGCTATTTTGAATGGAGTATAGGTGCCTACTACTTATTTTATAATTAAGTATAGATACTAATGCAATTTTAGCAGCCTTCAGCAATATTTAGATTCCTATTTATTTTGTTACAGATTATGGTCTAGTGGATAGTCTACGCAAGACTATAAATAAGTTTTTTCGTATTTCAGTACAACGATTAAGTTATTAAATTATTTTTATCTTTTATTTTCTACATGACTAGGTAAGTATTACCTACTAGCTATTCAACTTGTAGCTATATCTTAAGTAATATGGCGTCAGCAACTCGGAACTAAAATACTAGATTAAGGGCCTGTTTCACCACTTTTGGATAAATTCTTGTTAACTTATCCGACAGCTCATTTGACATATTTCGTATGAAGAATATGTCAAATGAGCTGTCGGATAAGCTAACAAGAACCTATCCAAAAGTTGTGAAACAGGTTCTATAACTATTAATTATTAATGTATCCCCGTATCCCTTTAGATCAAAAATAGAAATACACAATCAACGCTCCAAAAACTTCCAGAGTCGAAACGAATATCTGAGTCGAAACGAATATCGACACTTTCGGAGGCATACTAAGCTATTGCTTCCTCTACAGTAAACATGATTATTCTGAAAATTCGCGACTATTTTATATGTATAATGTCTAGTCTAAGTTTTATATCTAGAATGTTTTCCCCTCTGAAGCCGTAGCATGTTACACGTGATACGGCTGTATCATGCCTTTTATGTCGTTCGTAAGAAAGATAGCTAAGACGTGATAGCGCTATATCACGCTACCATGCAGCTTAACAATACCATAACATCAGGCGTGACTGAGGCCAAACGCAAGTCAATTACAAGCAAGCGTATAGAAATAAACAAAGGGTACATTAAAATCCAGCAACTCCTATCCATCATCAGTCCCAACACAAATTGTGCACTGTCGCTTGCGCGGGCGCAGTGCAATAGCCAATATCCTCCCACAGTTCCCCTCCGTGCTCCAGCGTTCAGGCTGCATTCATATTGTCTGACATCCTGGTGTAAGACATAGTAGACACCATATTACACTGTTATAGTACTGGGATACAATTTGATTTATGCATCAACTAACTGACTAAACGGTTTGATTTTTTTAAATTAAAAAGTAGGAAAAGGAATGAAAGCTATTACGGAAAACTTTACGAAAGATCTTGACTTACCGATAGAAACACATTTTTGGAGTATAAACTATTTATTATTATTATATAGAAAGAAGAAGAAATGCTATATTACTTACCTAATATAAGTTATATTGCCGCAAGCTTCCATACCGCAAGAAAGCGTGTTGCTATCTTCGACCAAGTGTAAAAATCGACCAAAATGAAAGGAAAAAGAATAAAATATATCGCAGACTAATAAAAGTGTCATAAATAGGTCCCAAGACGGTCTGTGGTTTCGCAGCAAGTCCTGAAGAAAATTAGCGAGACCGAGTTTGTTCGAATTTCCACAATAAAACGATAATTGCAGAAGATAGCTGTAATGATTTATCTAGTAGTTTACATCTTATATAATTTTTGTTTAAAAAGCTAAATATGAATATAGCATAAGTACCTATATAATCGTAAATTTATTTGTTATTTTTATATGTGTGTACCTAGCCTTGGATGTGATGTGCAGGGGAGTTGATCATAGTTATATTGTTGTGATATGATATAATGGATGATGTGTGTTTATACCTCAGAGCTTTACTACACGTGACGTACAGTGCTGAACACTATGAATAGTCCACAGACCGTATTATACCCTATCTGTAGGTTATATAGGTACAGTGTTACCTGACAGAGGCTGGCATTCGTAGAGGGAGAAGTAAAAGAGGTCGGAACGTGTTTTGTCCTATTCACTCAATAAGAGATGCACATCGTTACCTTATTGCTGCCCTTACCGACGTAACGACTTTTTTGTATTACGGCCACCTGACTCCAAAATGTCACTTCATATAAATTGTATAGGATTTTATGACTATCGCTGTCTCATACGCGGTTACACTGACATTCTTGTCTACTAGTGTAAGCGTTTTTTTTTTCGGCAAATTGCTTTTTGAAAGGAAGATTATCCCGTCGTTTTCATTTCCTCTCTTTCAAGAATAAGATAAAAGCGAAAGATTGCGTTGTATTACAATGTCTTTTTAACAAAACATTGGCAACTTTTACAAGACTATTTTAACAGGCATTATCAATTGTCATGTCCATTAAGGAAGATCAAAAGCTTATTATAGCAATTTATCTCAAGAGCCAGTCTCCTGTCCCGCCCTCATGCTGCAATAATAGTTGTATGAAATTGTAGCAATCCAGTCGGGTATCATCGAGTTAGCTGATCCCCCAAGCGTTGGCAAACTAATTCAGTGTCCCTGTGATCAGCGCGCATGTCGCTTCCGGGCTCTTTTGCATAAATAGAGCATCATATTCTTCAAAATGAACTTTTTATGACATTTGAAGTTTTAGAATGTTAAGAAAGTAAAGTGCAGTTTTATAAAGAAAGTGGTAAAGATGAAAATCATGGAAACGACTGTGGTGAACGGTGAGGCAGTTGTAGAAGTCGAGCCGAGGTAAAATGTTTGATACATTTGCGTTTTTAATCTTAACTATTATACAACTTCGGCGTCGGTGGCGCGTTGCGGAGAGGTACGGACACCCAATTATGGTGATCCGGGTTCGAATCTGCACTGACAACATGCCATGTACTGTACCAATGAGTTTTTTGAACTTATATGTACAAATACCGACTAATCTCAAAGGGTGAAGGCAAACATCGTGAGGAAACGTGCATACACGGAAGAAGAAATTCCGATGCCAATGTGAAGTCTAATTATTGGTAGACGCATTGGGCACGCGCGGTGGACTAACGCCCATACACCCTCCTTGAGGGTAGGTCTGTGCCTTGCAGTGGTATGTTTATAGGCTGATGATGATTATAAAACTGTAACAGAAGTGTGTCTGTACATTGAAGATATTTACAAAAAAAGATGACGATATAGTTTTCAGGTGTCCCTGACTCCAAATCAACCTTTTTGTCTGTCTGTTTGTGTGTTTGTTTATGCGAGCATCACGCAAAAACTACTGAACCGATTTTGATGACACTTTTTTTTGTTAGCTTATGATTTGACTTAAAATCTGGTCATGACTGAAATATCAATTATCTTTGACAAGACAAACGATAGCATTATCATAAAAGTCAGCAGGGAAATAAAACATCGGTCCTAATGACCACGTTATTGATGTACCCTTTTGATTTGTTTTACATTCAGTATTCAACACTTGTTGTATCCGACCCTTAAAATAATCTGACATTAATAGCTGAATGACAAGGTGTAATCGCTCAGGAAGTGACGGATAAGCGAGCCATTCGCGCGTCGGTTTGGTGCTCGTCGCGTCGGTCCCTCTCCCTTTCCCTTATTTTCCTTGAAAGCCGTAAAAAAAGGAGCGCGATTGCGCTAATTTAAAACATCGAAGTTCTATTTTTATCCAATTTCAGTTCTAATCACATTGCAATCCAATTACTATTCAACAGTGCTGAATTTCGCATCGCGCTAAACTCTATCACTCAGTTGCAGAAACGCTCATTAAAGTTAATCCTCCATTAAATCTCTTGCTTGCTTTTACTACGTCGACAAGATAAAAGTGACAGCAAGAGATTTAATGAAGGATTAACTTTAATGAGCGTTTCTGCAACTGAGTGTTAGCCTGTCAAAAACCTTTAACGTCTGAGCGATCCGTCAAAACGGCTCTAACGGCTGTCATGAGCTGTACCGCGATTAGCGTAAAACCAAACGTGTCAAAAGTTGTGGTTCGTACGTAGTCCAGTTACGATTCAATCACAGAATATTTACCGCGATTGCAGCCCTGGTCGTCCTGCCGTCCTAAATATCTGGGTTCGTTGACCGGTAACCGCGGTTTAGAATGCCCGTTGACAGGGGAGGCCTTTCCTCTATATTAATTATAAAATGTAGCGGAATGTGAATCCCGCACGCGATTTTAATGAAAGGTGTTTTGAGGCGTGCATTGTTTAACACGCGTCACACTTTTTTCGTTGACACGGGCGATTGGGTTGTTTTTTGTCCTAGGTAGGGAATCATTTAATTATTTTTATGTTTCGACTGGTGGCACGCGCAAAACAGACTTTAAATACTCATCACTTTTGATTGAATGAACCAATAGCGATGAAATAAAGCGTAAATGTTAATACAAAGGAAGCCCTATACTTTGTGAAAACCCCATTCAAATCCGTTCTGTAGTTTTTACGTGATTCGGGCACAAACAAACAGACGGACAAACATTCTAAAATTGGTCGTAATGATACGTATCGGATGCCATAATCGATAAATAAAACCGGTCAAGTGCGAGTCGGGCTACTCGCGCACCAAGGGTTCCATGCCACACCACCACACAACATATTAACTTACAAAGAAGTTTTGTTTTATCCGGGACCTTAAGCGCGAGACCGAGTCACACTTGGCAGATTTTTATTATTTGTTGTTATACTGTAGAGTTTGCTCTATATTCACACCAAATTTGACGAAAAAAGCGAGAAAAAAAAATGTTGATAAAAACTAGTTTCTTGTATGAGGAATTTTTGACTTTGCTAACAAATAAAAACATTTTTATTACTTGTTAGCAAATCCGCCATAATAATGCACATTCTGTGAAAATTTCAACTATCTAGCTATTACGGTTCAAAAGTTACAGCCCTAAATAGGTAGTACATACAGACAAACAGACAGACGGACGGACGGACAACGTAATCTTAATAATAATAGGTTCCCGTTTTCACCCTTTGGGTATGGAACCCTAAAAACGAACATTATTACCCTGGCGATTGATCTTTACATCTTTATCAAATCGTACGACACCGCTTTGACATCTAATTACCTGATAATCTAAAACGTTATCGGGTAAATGGACATTGAACGAATAATTAGATTAGATTTAATTATTGATCGATAATAAAAAACTGTCAAAAAGACAATATACCGAAATCTACAATAATTAAAAACTGATTAAAAACTAAGCTACCTATTAAATAAATTGTGTTATCTTTTGTGCGCTAATGCGCGCTGCATACAAACGAAGTCTGGTGATATTTTCAATACTAACCAATTAAAGTCAATGCAATTTTTCAGAAACAATCTAGAAACTAATCTCTATGCTTGTATGAAGTCAGATTTTCGATACAATATACAGTGTTAATGCTAGCATTAATTTGAGATTTCATGGAAATCTTTGAGGCACTGTAACTTTAAAACTATACAATTAACAAAAATCTGACTTCATACAAGCATAGAGATTAGTTACTGGATTGTTTCTGAAAAAATTCATAGACTTTAATTGGTTAGTATTGATAATATTACCAGACTTCGTTTGTACGGAGCATTGTATTACATACAAACGAATTATGTGACACACACAAAGGCGACAGGGGACAGCTCAAAGTTCTAATACTTAGTCACAGCTGCGGTCTACAGAGTTCTTCCTTGCCGTAGCGTGTCGCGCCGACACATGTACCTGTGTTCCGGTTAAAGTATAAAAATTTACGAGTGGACACAGTGTTGCAAAAGTGAATTTAAATTTAATGAAATCGGTAAAATTCGCGACTGAAAATCGGTAGAAATCGGTAGATTGTCTTAAACTTAAAGAACAGAGAGTTCTGGTTTTAGGTCCTTTTTTCCCAATAATGCTCAATCGCCATCAAATGCAGACCTATGAGACACCCTGAAAGTTTATAATTTTGTGCCAGTTGCGTACCTACTGACCAAAACTTGAATTTTGAGTAAAGTGAAAGACTTGTGACATTTTATTTCGATACAACTAGTCAAAATACCTATAGTTCTCGAGGATTCATGCACTCTGTTCCATAAGTTTCAAGGAAAAATTCGAACTTTATAATAATGTATTATAACATTCATAACTAACCCTAATTCCTTAGCCTGATCTGCAACACAAAAATACTTCAAGATTTGACAAAAACATCTGCTGTAAAATAAATCTGTAGATAACAACCTAAAATCGGTATATCGGTAGACAGTACCCGGAATCGGTAGATCTACCGATAAATCGATAGCATATGCAACACCGAGTGGACAAGCAACTCGGAACAACCTGTCCACAGGCGACAAGTCTATGTACGGTTTCCATACTGCCGGATTCGACCGAACTGTGATTTAGCCAAAAGGAATAATACCTAAATAAAGAGGTCGTTATATCCGTACTTATTGCAATGAGAGGTTATACATTTTTACTTTGTTCGGTTTATACGTCATTTGTGGTACAAGGAGGGACTTAATCTAAGAGTAAAATTTACTCGCATTTGGTCGAATCCGGCCTAAATTATTCCCATGCGTACGAACTTTTTTGCTACAAATTCCGACCATTGAGCTTCTGTAAATACACTTTTCTTAACAGTTGTTTGAAACCAACTAGGTATGTCTACATTTTTCTTTGTTGTTGGTAGGTATATTTTTTTCCAACAATTTCTTTGTAGCGTCATTGCGAGAAAAAAGACGCGGTATTTCTCTTCAGGCTTTGAAAGGAAAGTTTTTGTAAAAGAAAAGAATGTGTGAAACTCAGAGTGCCTACCTACGTGTTGACAAGACAAGAGTTGCTTGTCATCTGTGTTTATACACAGCTTCTTTACATCACTTGGTTTATTTTCAAGAGTCCCCACTTCAAAATAAAAGTGTTTTGTTGATAGAAACAATATTTTTAGGGTTCCGTACCAACATTAGCAAAACATAACACTTATGGAACCAGCTCGGTGTCTATCCGTCCGTCCGTCCGTCAGTGACAGGCATTTCTCTCGGAGATCGTAAGACATAGGAAACTGAAACTTAGCACAGATATAGCAATCATTAGTCCTAATATAGCAAATAATAAACTAGAGTTTACTCGCGACTTCGTCCACACAAATTATATACCAGATTTTAAGTCAAATCATAAGATACTAAACAAATAAGTTTCATTAAAATCGATTCAGTAGTGTTTGCGTGATGCTCGAACAAACTGACAATCATCAATTGAATGCTTATGAAAATGAGAGTCTAAAAATAAATTTTCCAATTTTAATAAAAACTTTATGTAACAAATTTTTCTATTAACTATTTAAAAATTGTTATCCCCATCACTATTTCAAAAAATATAGCCACATAAAAAGTGAAAAAAATCATGAACTTAAGAAATAACGTGCAGATGGCGGGAAATCTCAGGCTGGCACTAACTTGGATAGTTTTATTTCTTTACCCAGAAAACTAACACCTGTGTAAAATGATCTTCATTCTTCAGTTACTATGTGTCCACATTCTTACAAACAATGTAATGTAAACAACTTGTAGTACGGAACACTAATTGCCCGAGTCCCGACTCGCACTTGGTCGTTTTTAATACCCGTTGTTATAGATTAGCTATCGTATCATAATCGTATCTACACTATTTGCCTTCACTAGGCAATAAATGACAAGTGTCATTGATAATAATCGTAGATACTAAAAGCATCGGCGGCATCTGGCTTACTACCACCGAAAATTTGACGGTAAAATCGGGCGGCACAGCCTTAACGAAAATCTGACAAACCGCAGACACAGATATTAGTTTCGCTAGATCGTGTCATTGAATTAATTGGTTAATATTAAAAGTAGAATTAAACTTCGTTTGTATGGAGTGCTCTAAATTGTATATCCTCTTACATCTCATCCTCTAGCATAACTAGATTAGTTACATCAAGTTCGCTAGACGAAACTGGTGGTATGGCAGAAAAACCGTCCAAAAATGCCGTCTAGCATGAAAGTACTCTCTAGTACAGACGTCCATTGATCACTAGCGGCGACGGCGCGCCGCCGTCAGTGCCAACGAAAGCGAATGCTACAAACCAGACATTTTGACACTACCTACAAACTACCTACCATCTACAGACTAAACTCAATTCTAACACCACGAAATTGAGCTCGTATTCCAATTATAAAACCGAGGCGCTTCAGTCTTTTTACTTCTCAGGAATGTTCGTACACAAACCGTACTATGTCTAGTAATAGTACTACGATCAAAGATTAGATTTTGTTTGGCATTTTGTTGTTGATTTCTTTGTTTTGTTATTAAATTGTTTTCTGAATGTAAATTGACTCTATCTTCTATTCTCATTACGGTTTACAGAAGAAGTATAGGTACCTTCATACTCTACGACTATATCACAGTTAGTTAGTCTACACTAGGTAACCATAGAAACGTTTGAATGGTGAGAGCAAATTATTTCAGACACCTGGCCCAGCCGCGCGTGTAATTGCGTGAAATTCTGCCTGTTAATGAGCATGGTCATTAGGAATGTTTGCGGGCACTCCAGCACTACCCTTTTTGTATAGGTAGGTACTACAAGTTGATATTTCTAACGATAATCTTTTCTGTCTACTAATGGTCCTAAATATTAATTATCTATCATAATTAAATTAATAATACGCCGTTTGTTTGTTAGTATTCTAGCCATCATCACGTGAAACGAGAGCTAAATGTGACGAAAATTATTCACTAATTGACGAGTTTAATCACTATACTGAGCTCAGCAAAAGGTTGAAATTACCTGATTATTGTACTTTTATGGGATCTATTTTATAAAACTTCCACTTGTTGAATCGTCCTTAAATATGTGCATAGTAATCGAACAAAATTACAAATTGTGTTTCTAAATGGAATTGTAAGGTATCATGTTAGAAAGAGGTGTCAAGCTACCTACCTAACAAACAAAAAACAATTCATATTGAAATATTGTGCAAAGAGAATGTAGGATTCTATCAGAGAACATCAAAGAATAAAAGCCGTTCGTTTCTACAAATCAGTAGATGACAAATGAAGTTACCTCGATATTGGTTGAACTTTGCTTTGTTTGACATCGTTATTGTCCTATTCTATGTATAGTCTAGGAAAAATAAGGTTTGAGATTGCATTAAAGACACTTTAGTAAATTGTGTTTGAAATAATATTACTGTTAGTTTATAACACTTTTGTCGAGATTTCGTGGTTATATAGCCTCAGGAACCTGAGAAATACCTTAAAATCGATATTAATGCACAAATGGCAAGCTTATTTCTAAAAATATTTCGACCAGCATACCAGCAATAGAGACAGTTAATTATCAAAAGGCAAATTTAATGTGTAAAAACAAACAGTAAATAATTTAGTTTTGAGGTTATCATTTTTGAAGACTTATAAAATATTAAATATGTACCCAAATTAACGATATTAACCGTGGATTATTATTGTTATAAGTAAAACGTATTGAACGAAGCCATCCTGTACAAAATCACCAGTTTTCCATTTTTTGTTCATACCTAAATTTAAAGTTTTGTAAATGTCTTAATTATTCAATAATACAACATAAAAAATCGGCGATTATTGAGAATTTATGTTTTTCAGGTATGTATCTACTATATTCCAAATTTTCACCAAAAGTGCAATTAATGCAACCTACTCCATACAAAAATCCGTAGATTTCCCCGACTAGTATAACAGTAGTAGCAAGTAGGTATGATTGTATTCCTAACTATAGGTACTATGCAAACGCGTTCCCGACGTGTAGGGGTATGTGGTGTAATGGATAAGCTTAGACATGGACATCATTAGCCTGTATAACATTGAAAAGCAAACAATCAAGAGAATAGAAAAAACCGATCAAGTGCGAGTCGGGCTACTTGCGTACCGAGGGTTCCGTACCAACCACCACACAACATATTAACTAAACGATTGTCCTGGACGAGACCGACTCACACTTGACCGGCTGTTATTATCTGTTGTTATACTTTAGAGTTTGCTCTATAATCACACCAAGTTTCACGCTTGTATGTGTTGCCGTTTTTACGATAGAGCGAGAAGTAACATTTAATTTTTATCTTTTTACCCGACTGCGCCAGAAGGAGGGTTATGTTTCGAGTGTATGTATGTATGTATGTTTGTATGTCTATTTCTTTGGCACGCCCTACAGCCTAAACGGCTTGATGGATTTTAACGTATGGGGTGTCTATAGATTCGTAACAATTGTGAGAGTGACATAGGGTATATAATTTCAAGATGGCGTCCGCGAATTTGAAAATAGAGGGGGAATAAAATATTTATTTTTGTAAAAAATTACAATATTGGTGTTAAATGAAAGCTAGTGAAGAGCAGATTCCAAAAATATATAAATTATGGTGCTATTATGTTACACAACACTAATTGTCATTTTTGTTATTGGTTAACAAATCCTCCGTAATAACGCATACGAGTATTCAGTGAAAACTTGAACTGTCTAGCTTTTACGGTTCAAAAGTTACAGCCCTAAATAGGTAGGACGGACGGACGGACGGACAACGTAGGCTTAGTAATAGGGTCCCATTTTCACCCTTTGGGTACGGAACCTTAAAAATACGGGTTGGTCGTTTTGTTGTGTGTGGCATGCTAGCCCTATAAAACTGAAACTATCGAGTAGTTACATGAAAATTAGAACGAAGCTTCGGGTAGCCGACTGGATAATTTTCTGGTAATCTAAGTGCAGTCGTAGTAGTTTTGCGGAAATGTGTTTAAAAATCTCGGATTTTTACAGATCTCTTAATTTGTTTAGTCTTTTGAAGAATTGTATGTACATTTTATTTCAAATTTACCTATTGAACATCGACAGCCACATCTAAAAATCGATAGTTACAATTTATTAGTGACAAAACATGAATCTCGCTCTAGATGTCTCTTAGATCTTATGTAAACTAATAATGAAAATAACATGATATTAAAGAAAAGAATATATCCTAGTTTATCTTATAAGTATAGCATAGCATATGCTTACGACTATATTCCCCGACTGGGTAGTCAGAGATATTCTGAAAGCGTCCGTCCGTCCGTCCGTTCTGTTTATCTTATAAGTAAATATAAATTTTTTGTTTATGACTTGGGATCGATCGAACTTTGCGTAAAGTGGAGACTTGTTATTGCAACTATCTGGTAATTGCATCTATGGAGCAATTGCACTTATAAGAATCACGATTCAATTTTTCTCTTTATACCAACACCTGCCTACTAGATGACTGGACATGTGTCTATTGAGAGAAGAACTGAATCGTGATGATGAGTGTAATTTCTCCATAGTTGCAATTACCAGATAGTTGCAATTACAAGACTCTACCTTAACCAATTTTCATAGGGTACTCTACATTTCTGGTGAATATAAAATTAGAGGTTCAATCTCTAAATCCTTTTTGATCGAATCACACTGGAATAAGTATCCTCCTTTGTGGGCATACGTTAAGAACGTTCGAAAAAGATGTGGAAATATATTTTTATGCGAAAATTTATCTTAACAAAATCCTTGTCTCTCGCTCTTCCCATTGCGCATGAATTCGATTAGACAGGAGATTGGCATTGTAGAATATTAAGCGAAAGGCTGTACACACGCGGCCAGCTTATTTTGGTTTTGCGTAGCTTGATGTGTCGCCGTGTGTACATGAGGATTTAAAGAAATTTGATATTCAACCAGTCAAGCACATAATATAGGTACTAGACGCAATACATAAACAATGTACCTATTATGTGCCAGATAACTTCATTCCATTTATGGATGAAAAGATTTTCCGATTCGTATTTAGCTTTCCGGACAATTCTGATTAGCAAATAAAATGTATTATCACTTAGAATTTAAATTTGTAAAGTGAGATTAACCAAACTTTTTATTCTGCTGTTAAATAAAGGTAAGTAGGTAGTTATACATTATCTATTCATATGGTTACACCATTATACCTTTCTGCGTCATAAAGGGAATATAATTCGGAACGCACTCCATACAAACGAAGTCTGGTGATATTTTCAATACTAACCAATTACATTCAATGACATAGAGATTAGTTTCTAGATTGCTACTGAAAAATGTCATTGACTTTAATTGGTTAGTATTGAAAATATCACCAGACTTCGTTTGTATGCTGCGCGCATTTACACATTCGGAATAAACTTCTCTTAACAGCAATCTATGCTATAGTCGTGAGCATATGCTAACAGCAATCTATGTTGACATCGCAATTCAGAGTTAAAACAATTCGATTCAGGCATTTAATCCCATGATCTCTGCACAAGCGAGGATTGAGCTGATTAAAATAAACGCTGCATGTAATCTAATGTAAACGGTTTACGCGAGAGACGGCACCGGAAATCGAACGCCGCCATATTGGATGCGGAAATGGCGCTTCGGTCCCTGTCGACCGATTTTGTTATTTGATTTGTGGAACCCAATACTGTGGAGCTGGTATTTCTACGAAGAGTCTGATTGTATTCCAATAAGACACATTTCTTTGAAACAGTAGGGAAGCGTTTCAATTTTTCTTTTTAGTTTAATTTTATTATTCCATGCTATGAAATTCCCCAAACCGTGTAGTTCCGATTTAAAATGGGCTGCCTAATTTCTTCCAGTGGGTGTCTTACGAGACGACTTAGGCATAAGGGTATCATATGCAGTGTATTTGAAGTAAATGGGTGAAACTTTCACACATATACACCATAGAGGAACAAAACCATAACAGGATATAAATACACATTTAAAATGGTGGTGATAGGTGGTAATTACGTCTTGAAACCTTTAATAGGTACATAGGGTCCTTCTTTATATGCTAACACTTTTTAAGGGGATGATCAGACCGTCAAACTGAACAACTTTCTGTATGGCACCAACATCATAATCGCCAAAAAAAAGCTGCTATCCCATACATTTGGCTCGAGTGGGATTGCAGTTTTGTATGGAACAGCTGTTCTTTTTCGCGTTTTCGATTTTGGTGCCTTAGAGAAAGTTGTTCAGTTTGACTGTCTGATCATCCCATTAAAAAAGTGTCAGCATTTTAAGAAGGACCCTGTATACTAAAAGTGTATCATGTTATAACTGCATGCAAGACAGCTGGTAATTGTTAGCAATGTTTTTGACCAACCCGAAAAGAATTATGATCGTGAGTATGTATGTATTTATTTCCTGTTATGCACCCTCCATGTCGTTAGGAGAGAGCACTGAACATGAATCAAGTCAAACCCATACCTATGGACTGGACCACCCGCCTAATAAAAGTGCTAATAAAGCGCTCTAATGTTACTGAACACTAAAGTAGCAACAAACACGCGAAAGACAAACAAAACAAGCAAATAACAACCTTTTAGGATTTAGAAGGAAAGTAAAATATTGAATACTTACAATGAAACCATACCCACTACTAGCTACAGATCTATAAAAAAGAGTACTACATACATAGCTTTAGTACAACGTAAGATAATACAACGTTATAATTGCTCCGTGAAACTTTTGATCTAACTATCAAACTTCACTAATTTGCACTTTGTTTTAAGCAAAGTTTGAGACTAATATTTCATGAAAACTGCCTCCTGTGCATAGCAGATGCAAGATGCATAAGAAAGTGCGCAGCTTGCAGTTCTGGGCTGCAATCGCGGTAAATATTCCGTGATTGAACCGTGACGTACGAACCATATCTTTTGACACATTTGGTATTGCGCATATCGTGGTACAGCTCATGACAGCCGTTTTCACAGATCGCTCAGACGTTAAAGGCTGTCAGTTACATAGAGTTTAGCGCGATGCGGATTTCAGCACAGTTGAATAGTAATTGGATTGTAATGTGATTAGATCTGAAATTGGATAAGAATAGAACGTTGACGTTTTAAATTAGCGCAATCCGTCTCCTGAGGAGTTCATGGTTTCAATGCTCATTTTAGGGTTCCATAGACCGAAAAGGAAGCCTTATAAAGCATCTAGTTCTAGTCCTGTCCTTTCGTCCCAGTCTTTCACAGCGCCATAACTTCTAAAGTTATGAACCGAATTGGATCCATACTTTGTATTGTATAGAAATTTAACATTTCTACAGATGAACCCAGTGTGGTAGTAACATTTTGAAATTTTAATTAAATGTACCATCTTTTCAAAAAACTGACGTTGAGTTTTGGAACACCCCGTTTTGCCGAATTACGCTAACCAACTTTTCAAAATACATAATATAACCTTCAGTTGAATAGGTGTTAAAACTCACCATGAAAAATAGCAAGTCGTTTTTGGTAATGACGTCACATTACACGGTGGGCACGATGGTTTATAAACATGTACATTTTTTAACGATTTTAACACCCTGTGGAGTAGCGGTACCTACGGGGGAAATAAATGATGAGCGTGAAAGTATTTTTCCGTTCAAAATTTTAAATAAATGTTATTATGTTACTGAATATATTGTGTCTTGCAGGATCTGTTGCTTTGTTATGGGAAAATGTACCGCAAATTATGTGTGTTTATTTTTTATAATTATTAGGAATTTTACCGTAGTTTTTACCGATTTAAGACTTTATTGGAAAACCAACAATAATAAAAAGTGGGAAAGGATTCATGCTATGGCTTCGACAAACCCAAAAGTTTTGTATCAAAGCCTTTGTGCAACTAGAATCCACAAATTTCTTCGATCACTTTTCGTTAGCATTTCGGTCACGATCCTGTAGTTTTAGTCACTGAAATAGTTAGAAAGCCATCGTGAGCAATTCAACTGCGATAACCAATAACTTACGAAACTATGAATAGAATATTATGGAAATATTACTCAGGTACTTATTAAGTACGTGTTCGTGTTGTCAGATTCAGTAGCTCGGAAAGCAGCTAAGCCATCATTTGCATTAAATAAAGGTAGAACGGACTGGCGTACAAATAGACAGACGGAGATGGGGCGTATAGGCTTCTTAAAAGATGGCCAAAGGGTCTCGTTGGCACCCGTTGGGCACAATATCCTAAAAACAAGTGGAAAAGAGTGGGAATTTTAAAACTAAGCAGAACTAAAGTTGTCTTCACATTTCAACATTAAAAATAATGTTTTATGTAGAGCAGCACTTCCGATCCACTCAAGCAACGCTAGGGCGAACGTTTGCAAATCTTGTCAGTTCCATATAAAAGTTATCTTATAGAAATCTGGAGTCAGCATGATTCCCGGGGCGTCGAATAGACAGGTGGCTATCAATTTTATCAGTAATTCCCTCTCCCTCACATTTTGAGAGTTCGTTCGAAATCGTCGAGGCATAATGATCGCGGTATGATGAATGAAGTATAAAAGATAATTTGAGCCCGTGTAAATATGCGACGTTAAAAAGAGTACCTACAAACTTCATTCCGGAATACTTTGCTCCGTACCTACTTTTGTCAAAGTACTTAATACTTATCAAATATTGTACCATAACTTGAATATTTTGTCACAGGTTGATATAATACCTAATAAAAATGAACGCGTGGTGGCGTTAAGGGGATATAATTCGGAGCGCGCTCCAAATAAACGTACTATGGTGATATTTTCAATACTAACCAATTAAAGTCAATGAAATTTTGCTGAAACAATCTTGAAACAAATATCTACGCTTGTATGGAGTCCGATTTTCGTTAAAAAAACAGTTTCAATGCTCGGATTAATTTAAGATTTGTATGGAAATCTTTGAGGCACTGTAACTTTAAAACTATACCTACATTTTAACGAAAATCGGACTCTATACAAGCATAGAAATTAGTTTTTAGATTGATTATGAAAAACTCATTGAGTTTAATTGGTATTCAAAATATCCTCTTAAGCCGTGGTGGTCCAGTGGCGAGTAACCTTGCCTGCCGTGCAGGAGCCGATGGTTCGATCTCCGCCCAGGCCGACTCGTACCAATGAGTTTTTTGGAATTTATGTACGATTTGTAACACCACTGGCTTTTCGGTGAAGGAAAACATCGTGAGGAAACCTGCATGCTTCAATTTCGAGGCATGTATTGTACCCACTGTCCATTTAAAGTGGCGACGGGCTCACTCCCCGTCACACTGGACAGAGATTCGGTACTACTAGTAAAACGTGGATGTTCTGTGTTTTCAGAATGTATAGTCGTGAGCATATGCTTATGCTTAAAAAATTGCGTATTAATAAATGTCTTAATGAATGAAAGGATGTTTTTTTTTTCATAATTTCAAATACAGCATTACTCAGGTAGCTACTGCTTATTACCTACTGGTTAAGATAGTTGAACACCAACATACTTTTAGTACCTTATTGGATTTAATAACGGTCAATACATTTTTAACTATAAATATATTTAAAGTTGGTTCTTCGCTACTATGCAATTAAATATGATTAGAATCTTTGTTATGTTGGTTGGAAAATATCTTCATTACGATTGACTCTACAGAAGAAGCATTTTCTTTAGACTGCAGTTCGGAGAGGGGGAGGAGTGGAGAGACATTTTTAATTAAAATGTTCTGAGTGTAAGCTTGTTCGACCAGTAGTGGAATTAATTACATTTCACTGCATTTAGTTTTACTTGACGATAACCACAACTCCTATTAATATAATTTTCTTCAAAAGTGTTAGGTATTAACTTAGATAGGTAGGCAACTACACAGCTTCGCTACCAGTACAAACTATACCTACTTTGCGAATTCGGGTTTCAAGATACCTCATTTCAAGAAATTATTTTGTTTATTTATTTTCATTAAAGTATTTATTCAATAACTTTTCCTGGGTTTAATGGATTCTTCAGAATTTACCAGCACTCAGTGCATAAAATGAAATGCCTAGGCTGTATCGCTAACTCACTACCGTGGCTCATGGGTAACATTAATCGGTGACTTATTTGTTAGTCGTCGGAAAACATCGTGAGGAAACCTGCATGCTTCAATTTCGAGGCATGTATTGTACCCACTGTCCATTATAAGTATCGACGGGCTCACCCCCCGTCACACTGGACAGAGTTTCGGTACTACTAGTGAAAAGTGGATGTTTTGAAGTTTCAGAATACTTATTCGTTAGTTATGATATGATGGAAGCTACTTAGGTAGGTACATTCGTAGCATTCGTATCACTGATCTATTCTGCCAATACGGAATATTACATTCTCTTTGTATTTGAATGTCTGTCTGAATTTCTAAATGCAATGTAAATCATTGTCCTAATAATATATTCTCCTTGTTACAGCTGCTACTCGATCCCTGCCAACAATATGTCGGGAGGCTCTCACGTCTCCCGCGGCACATTTGGTGGGGCGGAGTCCGAGATATCAGGGGGCAGCGCTCCACCGCTGCCGAGCCCGGCCTCCGCTGGGGCTGCCCTGGTGTCCCCAGAGACCTTGAGCCGTCATAGTAGCCCGCCGCCTTTGCCTGCTCATCCACAGCATCAACTGCCTGCACCGTCGTGTTCATCGCATCGGGTGCATATGGAGTCACCCTTACGGTTAGTCTTCTAGTTTCTAACTAAAGAAATGAAGTGTTTGCTGTAGGTGAAACGTGTGTTAATAATTCACTGGCTTGTAAGGAGTAATCTCCAAAGCAAAACTATCCGAATAAATTGGCAAACTTCTGCTCTCCTGTCCCGTAGCATTACATTTTACTTCGACGTAGCATTGTATGTTTGCTTATGTAGTTAAGGACATTACGTCTGTCGAAATCTTGAGTTAATTAATCAAAAATCGACGTTTGTTTTGTTCCTTGTTAATCAGAATTTTCTTGGCGTATCTGATTCTATTATATTACAAGTTAGGAAACTTTTGTGTGTAACAAGTTTCGTTAAAATCAAATTACAACTAGTTAAGTAATAAAACGGGAGAAAATGGAGGGAAAAGAAAATTGGACATCCAAATGGAGACCTTGTTTATTTGAATGTGGCAATTTCGTTGTACGTACAAACACACCAACAGGTAATGAACTTTGAATTGGTCCCCGGAGAAACGGAAAAACTAAATTGCGACACCTAAACTCAGAGGAGAGAACAACCCCTCTGCATTCAGAAGGCATTCGAGGCGCTCGCTGTAGCTCTAATGATATTGTCTTTGTAATTTTGTGCTTTAACAACAAGCACTATGCATTCTATTTAATAATTTGTCCAAATTGTAAGAACCTACCAAGTCGTTCAATACTAAAAATAAACTAATAAAACACTTTAACTCACAACACAAAGGCATGTGTTGTTCATCATCATCATCATCTCAGCCGATAGACGTCCACTG
This sequence comes from Agonopterix alstromeriana, assembly GCA_963924505.1. NCBI lineage: Eukaryota > Metazoa > Arthropoda > Insecta > Lepidoptera > Depressariidae > Agonopterix > Agonopterix alstromeriana. The sequence goes on from OZ004667.1 coordinate 12,585,221, forward strand.
CTGGACATATGCCTCCCCCAAGAATCGCCATAACGACCGGTCCTGCGCTGCCCTCATCAAACTTTTCGGTCCCATCGGCCATCGGTTCTGCGAGCAATGTGCCCCGCCCACTGTCACTTGGTTACCACACTACCCTGGTTCTTCTACGGATCTCTTTATTTCCGATTCGATCTCGCAGGGAAACTCCGAGCATAGCCCTCTCCATTGCTCTTTGGGCGCTTTCAGCCTTTTTATGAATCCTTGAGTGAACGACCACATCTCTGTGCCATATGTCATCACTGGCAACACACACTGATCGAAGTCTTTCGTTATAAGACACTGTGGTATTTGGGACCTGAAGATACTACGTAGCTTTCCGAACGCTGCCCAGCCGAGTTGGATTCGACGACTGATCTCTTTCTCGAAGTGTTGAAGTGTGAAGCATGTGTTGTTATTGTGATCAAATTCACCAATCGTTACGATACATCTATGACCCCACCGGGATTCCTACTCTGGACCTAAGTTTGACCGTCCGTTGCGGTCGTGGTAACGTAGGTAGGTAGTAAATAGTTTTATAATTACTATAAATTTTTCACACATCGACCTGCATTAATCAATTTTGCACAAAGCCACAGCTTTTACATGACACACTTACTCAAAGCGTAGCAAAAATAACGAATTTAAATAGCATTTTCACTAAAAGTAATAATAATCCGAGGCGTAGTTTTCCGGTCCGAATTCCGGATTAAAGCTGGAAGTCGTATTTCAGCGTCAGATTTACGGTCCTAAGCCGGAACAGCTTTGGACCCGTAGTAAGGATAATTAGTTTTACCTTGAAACATAGCTGTTTTTGTCACTGACATGGTAATATTATTACGAACCATAACTATTATTGTTATTTACGAACTACTATTAAAAAAAAGTAAGTTATAGCCTGTAGAATCCCACTGCAGGGCAAAGGCCTCCTCTCACGAATAAGGGTGAGAGGGTGTGGGCCATACTCCACCACGTGGGCCCAGTGCGTGTTGGTGGAGGCAAGTTAGTGGTCAACTTGCTGTCAGAGAATTTTCAAGCCGCCTTAATAGGCCTCTGACCTGGCTTATCGAATAGTTATAACGCCATCTGACGGAACTATCCGAGACCAAAATGAAATACCACTAAACGGTCACCCATCCAAAGACTGACCGGACCTGACGTTGCTTAACTTCGGTGATCGTTTCCAATACCGAAGCTCCTAGCCTAGCGCTTCTTTATCAGTCTTTTATCCGTTAAATCAACACAAAGTTTGAGTTAAGAAGCTTTTACTAATAATTAAATATAATCTTGACAAATAAAACTATCTTGATCTTTAATGTGAGAGTTAACTCTATTGTGTAACCACTGAGTATTCCTCGTTATTACCCTGGTGTTATGCAGATGGTGGTATAATCACGAGGAACGACAGTGTTTTTCTCTAGTCATGCGATGATGATTTACTGCAAGGCAGCTGTCTCCAGTTCAGTGCGAAATTGAAATCGTACACATCAAACTGAATAACTTTTACTATCCAATCGGAGCAACAAAAAAATCAGCTGTTCCATACTAAACTGCAATGCATATTCGACTCAAATGTATGCAACAGCCGATTTTTTGTTGCTCCGATAGGTTAGTATGGGATACTAAAAGTTGTTCAGTTTGATGGGTAGAATCTTAGTTTAAAAGGATGCTAATGATATCAATTTTACCCTGTACATACATGTGATAACCCAAAACTTGTCTGCAGGCTGTCAAGTCCACCATCGCTATCGCTGGGCGGGTCGCTGTCGCTGCAACCGGTGTTATACGGGCACGGGGGCGGAGGCTCGGCGCATGCGCCGCTGCCTCCTGCGAGGCGCCCCTCCCGCCCTGCCTCCGTACAGCCGGTGTATTTCATCAGCGCGTGAGTTACATTTCATACTTTTTCCTGCCAAGTTTATAAACAGCCTTGACTACCATAGCTCATTGGTTCGCATTAAAGTTGCAAACTTATTAGGTTCTTTCAAAGCTTTTTAGTAAACTTTGGTAATGGATTTTGATATAGGGTAGGTTGTCTCACATTGAACTGGGTAAATTTCGATGTCTCGTATTCTCATAGTTTTTCAGTCAATGCCTTTAATTTTTTGTATGTAACTAGATAATTTATTTAACTACAATTGTAAAATCATTTATTCTTTACATTCGTTTTGGTTATAAAAAATGGGATTTGGTTCAATGTCAGGATGAATATCAGGATTTGAACGCATTTTAGAAATTAGGCGGTGGTTTAATGTAGTTGCCTGGTTCAATCTGAGACAATCGAGCCTACATACTTAACCTAACTATTAATAGTAATTTTTCTTTATGGGATTTTCTTTGATCAAATACCGAAGTACTTTGATCATAGCTTTTATTCTAAATCGCTAAAGTAAAGTCAGAATAACAAGATAAATTGATATATATATCATAGTTTAGTTTACATTTAACAACATTTCAACTTTAACTGAAGTGTTGTTAAACTAAACTAGGATGACTACAAAAATATAGATATAGAAAAATAGAGGTGCTCTACAAAGTGCAACAATTAATTATAAATAAATTAATAGTGTAATAAAATGCCTAATTATAGATACCTACTTTGTACGATTCCAATATTACAGTGTGTTTAAAGTACCGATAATAGGTAAAGATAAACGCATCTGTACTAGAGTTCCTATCGATAATAAAGATACCACCAGATAGCAACAGACATTTGCTACCATTAGTCACTACACATGATTTTGGTAGAAGAATGACAAATACATGAGTCACTTGCGTGTCTTATATAACCACTGTCTGTTTTGTCAATATATCAGAAACACAACAACGACAAAACAAAACTTGTGTCTCCAGAATTTACAGCATTTATTTGTGGTGTAAATACAAGCGATCCTTTCAGAGGATGTTAGTTGGCATTTCGCCAGTTTAGTAGCAAGCAATACAGTTTATGTAATAGCACTGTAGCTCCGGGGCTTTTTAATTACCAAAAAGATTACCGATTGCCGTTTAGATATTGTTGTAAGGTACGAGATTACTAATACATATAAAAACCCGCCGTAAGAAAAAAATAAAAAAAAAAATTGACTCAAATTTTTAAATTTCGAGGTTACCGTGTTTTTTTTTCTATACTGTCATGTTCTCACTTTCGTTCAATACCCATACGTAATAGTAAGACTGTCTAAAGTTGCCATACAAAACTCTGATAGCTCGAGCTAAGCAAGGCGAAAATGTATGGATTTTGACATACGGAAGTTCGAACTATGACTTAAAAATCGTCTCTGAATCTCGGCCTGAGACCAGATGAAAAAGTCAATTATGATCGGTCTTATAGCTTTGTATGACAACTTTAGACTGTCTTACTATTACGTATGGGTATTGAACAAGGTAAAGAACAGGACAGTATAGAAAAAAACGGTAACTATTATTAACTAAATTTTTTTTCTTTTTTTACGGCCTGTTGTGATCTGTAAGACTTAGGTATTTATATTAGTAATTTCGTACCTTACAAAAATATCTAAGGTAATCTTTTTGGTAATTAAAAAGTCCCGGGGCTACAGTACTATAATATTGTATGATAATGTCAAGTGTACCCTTCCTTCACTTTTCATGTTGAGATAACTGGCTTACATGAGAAAGTAAAGCAATTTATCGGGCTTGTTACACGAGCGCATAATTTTATCTTCGCCCCGCTTTCGTATGAAGGGCGGGGGCAATTTCATGATGTCGTGATGTTGATAATCAATCGATATTCTTTAAACAACAACAACAATATACTCAAAGAGTTGCTCAGACTATCAAATTGAACACCTTTTTCTTAGACTTAAAAAACGCAAAAAAAAAATCTGCTGTTTAATGCATTTTGTTCGAGTAGGTAGCTATTTCTACAACCGAATTTTTTTCGCGATTTTCAATTTGTCCCATTAAAGAAAGAAGAAAAAATAATTTCCTTATTTAAATCTCCGGCACTACCACAGATAAATTTATGAAATATTAAAACAGAATAGTAATAAAAAGAGATACTCAGTGGTAAGGTCCGTGTTGGTCCAGTGGCGAGTAACCTTGCCGGCCGTGCAGGAGGCCATGGTTCAATCCCCGTCCAGGCCGACTCGTACCAATAAGTTTTTCGGAATTTATGTACGATTTGTAACACCACAGGCTTTTCGGTGAAGGAAAACATCGTGAGGAAATCTGCATGCTTCAATTTCGAGGTATGTATTGTACCCACTGTCCATTATAACTGGCGACGGGCTCACCCCCCGTCACACTGGATAGAGTTTCGGTACTACTGGTGAAACGTGGATGTTCAGAGGTTTCAGAATATCTCTGACTACCCCCTCGGGGAATATAGTCGTGAGCATATGCTCACTCAATGTGATGGTCTGAAGCACCCCCTTAAGTATGTGACGCATTTAAGTTTACACCCTGTATTATACAATGTGTTAATAAATAAGCGCAAAACCTCATACACCCCAACTGATTTATAACAAAATAATTAGATTGAAACAATAATTTCATTATTTTGATGGTTAAAATTTAAAGTTATTAACATTTTAAGTTTTCAGGGGAAAATGATTTGTTATCATTTCAGCAATGAATAAAAGCGCTAGCGTGCTCATGGATACATTTTAAGAACCTTGTTTTGGTAGTAAGTAGGGTGAGTGTGCCTGTGCAGTGAGTTGAGATCGAGTTCAGTAAATTTATAATTTTACAAACAAATTAATTAATATTTTGAAAAAAATTACCTATGTTGAAGACATGATAATTCGATTCTGCTCTTGATTCTAAACAAAGTACTTTCTAGTTTTGCGTTAATTCATTAACACGTTGTATACATACAGAAATTGAACCTATTCTATTGGTTGATTTACAGGGTGTTAGGGTAAACAGTTGCATCATTCAAGGGGTGATTGTACCCATGTTACTGAAAAACTTTCTCTATGAAACCTATAGGAAATACGCTAAAATTTTTTCGGACTTTCCATACTAAATGAAATCAGCTAATCGAACATTTTGTACGAAAAGTAAAAAAAAAAATTGTCAATTTCCTACTGGTTCACTTCAGTATCATGGGTACAATCACCTCGTAAAGTAATGCAACTGTTTACCCTAACACTCTGTATACTTCGCTCACCGCCTTGTTACCTTGCACAACTCTGGTGGAAAACCTATTTATGTTTGCACAAGTATTCTAGCTGGCAATCAACGAGGGTCTTACCTTTTAAGGGTGTATTCAAACAATGAAACTAAACAACTTACACATGAGTGGAAATACGAAAAATAAAATTTCACCTCCCATACAAAAGTGCGTATGAGCCGATTAATTTTCTATGGGAGGTCCAATTTTTTTGTTTGTTTTTGACACATGTTCCTCAGGGAAAGTTGTATAGTTTCATTGTCTGAATACAGGGTCTGCTGCAAGAAATTTCGTTCTTACTGCCTTTTTATTTATTTTGAAGTTCCCGATATTTCGGCAGTTTTACAACTGCCATGATCACGCACTGCACTGATATGATTAACTTTAGCTTAATTAATAACCGCGTAACTCTCATAAATTGAATGACTTTATGTTTTTTTTTGTAATGTTATGTGTACAGTGTACAACAAAGTGTTAAAAAATATATATTATTTGCCACCCAATATATTATCATTATATGTATTCTATATCGTTGTCTAGTCATCATAATACAAGTCCAGGCTAGATTCTAGTAGGTACTTTAAATGTGACTAGGTAGATAATTTGTGTGACAATGTCCAAGATATTTATATTATTTATATTAATATTACACGCTGGTTCTGGTGTACCTATCTGAAATCAATGATTTTCTTGGCAGTTTATTTGAACACATCAAAATGCATCTCTATAGAAATTTTCACTAGCAAAATCGAGATAGCGAAAATTGTTGAATAAATATGGAGTAATAGAAAAATATGGGAAAGAGTAAATGTTTTAAACCGACTTCATTTCTTTCCTGCATAGCGTAATGAATATTCAGAATTTATTATCGTTTTCCGTTTCATCTAAATTGTTATGTGCAGCACGTTTTGGATTCAAATAAATGGCAATTGAAACGGTGGAGTTCGCGAAAAAATTTACTCCGGCCAATCATTGCCATTGGTCGGGCGGTAAAATTGCTACAGTGAAAAATGCGACTGCTCTGCAAACGCGACAGCGCGGTGTAATAAATTACAAGAAAACGTAAAAGCTTGCGACCCAAAGTTCAGTCTCCCCTCTTATAGGAGCTGAGTGCCGACGAATTCAGGTAATGTGATTGACTTGGGAATGTTTATTAGGCGAAAGGAGTCATTTCCAGAATACTATATATTCTACGTAATTCGGTAGAGTTCCTCGCTGATAATAAATGAGTTAGGGATTAATCATATAAGTAACTAGAGTTAACCAGCGACATCGTCCGCACAAATTATATACCAGATTTTAAGTAAGACCATAAGCTATCAAACAAAATTTTTTTTATCGAAATCGTTTCAGCAGTTTTCGCATGATGCTCACACAAACAAACAGACAACAACTCTAAAAAAAGGTTGATTTGGAGTCAGGGACACCTAAAAATCATATTGTCATCATTTTTTATTTAATATCTTTAATGTACAGACATACTTCTATTACAGTTTTATAATAGTTAAGATTGATTTTAGTAATTTATTTATCAATGCAATCAATCGCGGCTTTCAATGTGCTCTGGCTAAAAAAATGCACGAAAAGGATGGACGGCTTGATCTCACAATTATATTCCGGGGTTACGTACCTATGCTGATGAAATTTGTGAAGTACCTGCTTATATAAAATGTACTTATATAATGTGCTATCACAAATATGTATCCAGCTTTCTTCTTATGCTAAAGATATCGATATTGAATAAACGGTCACATCCCTAAAGTGTCAGAATTCGCACTCAGACAGGAAATTGCATTTTGCTCAGTGAATATGCACTTTTTAATGAAAAGCTCTCAGTTCGGTAATACAATGTAGTCTAGTACCATCCAGGTTCCAGTACTCTTGTTTGTAAGAGGTAGAATGAAAAATAATGTTCATGTTCCAGAAAATTGCAATGTTCAACTTTTTGATATTATACCTAACCAATTTTTATGATATTGCGACTATTGACATAAAGTAGCAAAGCCCATTTGCTCCAATATGTGTATATGTTACCGGAAATCTGGTATTCTATACAATATCTAGGCGTTTAATGAAATACCTAAAACGTATAGGTAATGTATGCGTTATTATTTATTTCATACTTTGCCTAGGTATTCTATACAATACCGAATGCGCAATCGGTAATGTGATTGAAATACGAGAGCAAGTAACAAACAAGCAAGCATGCAGCATGCAAGCAAGCTTGTTGATGCTCCGCTCGCATCGCTCGCTCCCCCCTTTAGCGTGATACATATTCCAACCTAACCTAGAATTTATAAAACAACAGTCTGGTTTTCTCAGCCAGGGGCATCCGCCTCCCGCAGTCCTTTCGCGGGCTTTTTTACACATTGCCGGTGGACCAGCCGGTACTCTATACAATCCCTGGGAATTGTATACATTACCTAGGTAAATTATGTAATGGACAATAATATTAATAATATTCCATACATTGCCTGGACGCCCCAGGTATTCTATGCATAGGTATTGTATAGAATACCTGAATTATACAGATTGCCGGTAACATATATAATTATAAATATATGATTCGAATGTGCAAAGAGAAAGAGTTGGAAAAAGTGAATTAGGAAAACCGTGGCATTGGAGCGTTATTTTTAATTTTTTGTAAGATATGACAAAAGATATACAGGGTGTCCCGTAAACCGACCTCAACCCGGAGGATGCTGATAGGTTAGTTCATATCAAACCAAGAATATAAAAACAACAACAATCAATCTGTCAAAATTTCACTTTATAAATAGGTTAACTTCCAAAAACTATTGGAGGTTTATATGAAAGTTTCCAACTTTAGTAAACTTCCAAAATATCTGTTTAAATACCTAGCTAAGATAAAATTGGATAACAAAACAGACTAGATAGCTTTGTCTCAGCATCTTGAAGGTCTCTTCCCATTTTACAGTCGACTAACAAACACTATGAATGTTGGAGAGCCCGCGCTCCGCTGTAAATGCAAAGCGTAATAATACCGCTACGCTACTGCAACAACGGCCATTGTATCGTTTTGGATGAACATACTTTCCTCTGGTATAATAGTAACCAGTGTTTATTTTAGCGCAAAAGCCTGCGGTCTCAGGCAGTTAATATTTTTAGCTTCGGAATTCAGCTTTTGTCGTCTTAAAATTACATCGCGCTGTCATGTAGTTATTATTAGAGAGAGGAACAGACTTTTGTTTTGAAGGTGACGTCATTGGCGTAGAAATTATTACGTCATTTGTGTACAAAGGCGAGCACAAAATTACAAGGCTCCCTAAAATGGTTCGTTAATATGAGGTACTGTCCCAGCACCAGCAGTGATTATATTTTGCAAAACTTCGGTGAAAACGCAAATACTGAAGTTATTATTATACAACGTGTTAATGAATTAACGCAAAACTAGAAAGTAGTTTGTTTAGAATCGAGAGCAGAATCGAATTATCAAGGTTTCAACAAAGGTAATTTTATCAAAATATATATACTGTTTGTAAAATTTAAAATTTACTGAACTCGATCTCAACCCAACGCTCGGGCACTCTCACTCTACTTACTACTAAAACAAGATTCTTAAAATGTATCCATGAGCATGTTAGCGCTTTCATTCATTGCTGAAATGACAACAAATCATTTTTGCCTCAAAACTTAAAATGCGAATAACTTTAAATTTTAAGTATCAAAATAATGAAATTATTGTTTCAATCTAATCATTTTGTATATCTAATCATTTGTAATAAATCAGTTGGGGTGTATGAGGTTTTGCGCTATTCTAATTAACACGTTGTATGTTAAGTGGATTTTTATGCTTAGAATAGGGTTTTTTATCAAGAGCAGTTAATAATTAGGCCGGATGACAACAAAAATAAGTTGTAAACTACAACAAAAGATTTCGCTGCATATCATATTGTTCCCCGGGGCGCGACCACAAATCCTGAGTCGGGACTTTGGAGGGTGTTGGGTAAAGTTTGGTAATTATACTCCCAACTCTTGACTTACAAAGACAAGTTAAACCAAGTTACACAAGTCTGCACAAGTCATTTACAAATACCTTAGAGTCTATAAAGTCTTGCATTATTCATGAAAACAACTGAAAAGTGGTTTATTGGAAATGCTAAGTGTAAGTGTTAACCTACGTACTTACCTATAACGTATATAGGTTAGTTCAACGAGTTCTATAAATAAAGTTGAACCCATTGAGTTTCGAAGCACGCAATATCACCCCAAAGTTCAAACATCTCCATTCAACGCATGACGTCATAAGATAGTCTTTAAACACGAGGCATATCGTTGCCCGGAACCAGGTCCTGTTGCAACTGTAAGTGGGTATGGTTATATTTACTGTGGGGAGCCAATAACACGCGGTTACTATAGCAACGGAGCACGAGAGGGGTCCCTTCCCCAGAGGGAGCTCCGAGGGCTTACAGAAACCAGGAGTAGAGACACCTCTAATGTCGAATCTGTTTGGACAATGCTATGAATACGAAGTTGATCCGGAAGATCAACATTTTTTGGACGTTGGTTATTTAGTGCTCAGTGGGTAGTACGTCCTTCCTTGAACAGTACCTTTTGATATTTTACAGATATCAATTAGTTAAACTGTTTAGTTAGTTTAAATTGTTTTTGAAGGGTATCGCACTGCGCTGGGAATACTGATTTATACCTTTTAATTACTTGTGTACTGTTATTCGTGAATTGTATACGATCAATCAATAGAATATACCTGCGTGTTTAGATACAAAATGCTGTTGAGATTGTTAATATAAAATATGATGTTTGTTCGGCCGCAGGATTATTGACTTAAATAGGTATACAAAACCTTACCTGTAAGTAGGAATATTGCCCTAGGGTCCCATATGGATTCAGTGGTTGGAAAGAATCGATATCAACCAACAAAACTAGGTGTGATTTGCATAGAACAATTTCTTGAGCATAAACATTCAGGAGTGGGATTTTTGAAACTTACAAGTTTAAATCAGTAATAGAAAATATCAAATTTACTATGAAGATTCTGCATCATTTGATCAGGACGATCATGATAATGAACGTGTGAGTTTCAAAAATCACACTACATCTCTTAAATAGAAACGTTATGTAGCTATTAAACTATTGAGTAATGAAATTATTATTACTTCAATGCCACTTCTAATATTATCTGGAACATATTAAAGAGAACTGAAACGACGAAATAATAAATTTTACTGCGGATAGATTTATAGACCTTTTTCTTGTCAGTCTTCCCATGTGCCCTACCTCATACTTATACAGCCATTACGCATAACAGAATGGTTATCTCTACATATTATAGAGGTGAATGATTCCTATCATCAACCATTCATGACCAACATTATATAAATACATTTCTCTCCCCTCCCAAAGGTATTCAACAAAATCACCGGATAGATGTTCCCTTTTCCACATTTCATTTTATTAAACGTCTTGGAAACGATGAATCGTTTGCTTGATTGCTCTGTACCTGATTAGGCTTCACGGAATAAATGAGGATACGGCGAAAAGTATAACAGAAGCGGAAATCATTTAAGTCTTTTCTGAGTAAAATCCTCTCATATACTAAAAAGTTATTTAAAAGTAAGCATATGCTCACGATTATATTCCCAGAAGTGGTAGTCAGAGATATTCTGAAACCTCAGAACATCCACGTTTCACCAGTAGTACCGAAACTCTGTCCAGTGTGACGGGGAGTGAGCCCGTCGCCACCATAATGGACGGTGGGTACAATACATGCCTCAAAATTGAAGCATGCAGGTTTTCCTCACGATGTTTACCTTCACCGAAAAGCCAGTGGTGTTACAAATCGTACATCAATTCCGAAAAACTCATTGGTACGAGTCGGTCTGGACGGGGATCGACCCATCGCTTCCTGCACGGCAGGCAAGGTTACTCGCCACTGGACCACCACGTGTTTTTTAAAAGTACCTACTATAAAACACGGATAAAAAATTTAGATATTCAATTCGAGGAAAAAAATACTTCAAGTAGGATGTAATGTCTGTTTCACATCACATTTTTGGATCGTAAACGTCAGTTATAGTGTCAAAGAAACCCAGGCTAAAACGATTTGGACATTTAAGAAAATTGAGGCTAAGAGGGCCTTAAGTATTGTCATGGTCAGAGCAGAAATAGAAAAATTGTTTTTGTGGCGAAGTGGTCTTTATTATAGACGTCTATCAAAGATTTGAAGAAGGAAGGCATTCATCGGTCCGATCAAAGAATGGTATTATTTGCAAAAGCAAGCAAGCTATCAAGTTATGTGACAATGGGCAAAATAATTATGACGCCCACTACATGACTCTTTCTGAGATAACGTTCTTATACAGGGTCCTTCTTAATATGCTGACACTTTTTTGAGGGGATGATCAGACCGTCAAACTGAACGACTTTCTCTACGGCACCAACATCGAAATCGCGAAAAAAAAAACATCTCTTCCATGCAAAACTGCAGACCTACTTGAGCCAAATGTATGGGACAGCTGATTTTTTTTCGCGATTTCGATGATGGTGCCGTAGAGAAAGTTATTGAGTTTGACGGTCTGATCATCCCTTAAAAAAGTGTCAGTATATTAAGAAGGACCCCTATATTGCTAAGTTCTTAATGCTAAAATATCTTCAAATAGGAGACAGTAACTTAGACAGGATCCAGGTCCAAGGGTTCAACGCTTCTACGAAAGTACGAAAATTCATTTTAAACAGGAATTATAGTTACAACGCGAATGAACTTTGAAATCCAAGGTATTGAACCGAACAAAATTAATTCGTGTCAAACATTTTGTTGTGCGGATGAAAGCTGAATTTTAACAAGATTGATTACGTAGATACATAACAAGCGGCGGTTGCCTGTCAGTTACAGAACCCTCTAATTAACGCTAAATTAAGTTATATCCTCTGACAGAATACCCACTTGCAAACGCTGATTGCTAAACAAAGCATATTCATGACAGGGAACCCAATACTACAATGTATCTGTTTTTAGCATCAGCATAAGCATACGTAACTGCCTCTGTGGTCTAAATGGTTAAGAGCACTGTGTTCTTGACACGGAGGTCGTGGGTTCGATTCCCACGGGGGACACCTAGTGATATTGTCACTTTGTGCGTTTTTCCCCAGTTGGTTAGGACATTGCAAGCTGAATCACCTGATGGTCTGAAAGAAAGATGATTCCGTGCTTCGGATGGCACGTTAAGCCGTTGGTCCCGGCTACTATCTCTCGTGGTAATAGTCGTTACATAAAAACCACGTCAGAGGCCGTAAGGCGGTCTGAAAAAACTCTGACACCAGGGCTTGTTGCCCACACGATAAGAAGAGAAGCATATACTCCCCTAAGAACCCTATTTTAAACCTGGAAAAGAGTTTGTTTTTTCCCACTCCTCTAAATTTTGTTGTTTGTTGTTTTTAAGCAAAAAAAACCCAAAGGAATGAACAACTGAAGGCAGGTTAATTAAATGCCTACCGAATCAATCTACCAATACGGATTACATAAAAATACTCTCTGTAGGAATACAAATGGTCCTACAGATATCGTAAAGCTGGAAAAAAGGCCGTTGAGTCGGGATGAGCACTATCCCCGTAGAGTTAGGGTTGCCAACTTTATTTGGACCAAATATAGTATATTGGAGCCCAGTGCCCAAAAAAATATAAAGTATTTTTTTTGCTACTTTTTAGCTTTTAATACCAAATATTCATAAGAAAAGAAACTTTTGAACTATAAGTTTAGCATAAGCATGGTATATGCTGCTATTAACAAATTTAGCCTGGCTCTGTCGCATTCATTTCGTATTCGTCATAGAAAGTAATAATATGCACTCTGGATATCAATCAATACAGACATGATATAATTTTACAAATACTTATTAAATAAATCTGAATCACTGCGGAATGAACTGTTTTTGCAATGCGATTAGAAATTGAAAGTTTTTTTCAATTTCTGTCATTTCTAGTACTCCAAACATAATTGAGCTCATAGAGTTCTTTTATCTTTAGGTATAAGAAACATGATCGATTGGTCTTAAAACAAGTTTTTGTGTAACTTGCCCATTTCCTTGCTAACAGTAATTTTTTTTTAAATCTGTTAATGCTAAATATCTCAAAAAGTTAAGGACCGTCTCCTAAGAACGTTTTCCTGTAGCTACAACGGTTAAGTTACCTGCCCTTACGGACCCTGTTAAAAAAAAAAAACATATCTCGGCCCCGATATAACTTAGTATATGCATAAGTTTCCTTCAGTGTCCTCATCTAAATTATACAACTTTTATCAGTGGCCGTGAAAGAAGAAAACGACGCCAGCTCTCTACACAAACCCCTTTGTTGCCATTTTTAGCAGTTTAGATTTAGTTGACATTGTTTGATCAGGAACGGCCTACCTACATTACATGTTGGACAGGAGTTTAATTGGATTCTCTCAGAGTACAAATTATTAAAATAGTGTACAGTTTTTGGGCATTTTTCTTGGACCTAACTATATTTGAAGTCTCGACAAGTACCTATCTTTTTTGCTTATTAAAATACAGTAGTTTTGCCTTTTTCATAATATTAGTAGGGCCCCTAAGATAGTAGGATACTATATTATTTAGGAGGGTTGGCAACCCTACCGTAGATTAACGAGATCTCACTGACACCGTCACCCCGAGGTTCATTCATCTGTTACATTCCATGTTTATATACACGCACTGAATTTAATAGGATCTACTCGGATTTGTTGGGTTTTAGGTACGATGGAGTTGCTACACGACCTTTTGAACTAGTAACCTGAATCATCGACAAATACTAAAACCGACGTAAATATATATACTTATAAAACAGTTCCCTGATTGACTGAATGACTGACTGATTGACACATAAACGCACAGACTAAACCGCTAAAAATAGAAACATAATTGTAAAGAGAATGTAGGGTTGTACTAAAGAAGGATTTTTCGAAAATAAATCCCTAAAGGGGTAATCCGGGCATAAAATACGGGCAAAATCTCGTATATACAAGGTGTTACAAAAATGCAAATAAACATTTAAAGGGGCGGTTTAGACCATCAAACTGAACAACTTTCACTACGGGACCAATATTGAAATTGCGAAAAAAATAATCCGATGTTCCATACTAAACTACAAATCTACTCGAGCTAAATGTATGGGACAGCAGATTTTTTTCTTCGCGATTTCGATGTTGGTCCCAAAGTGATTTGTTCAGTTTGATGGTCTATAAAAATCCCCTTAAAAGTTTTAAATGTTTATTTATACCTTTGTTACACCCTGTATAAGTATAACCTTATATTAAGACCACTAACAATGGTGATGAATGTGAAAAACGTTCTTAACTTTATAGTAGACATTTCATAAATCCTGAAGAACATCACCTAGTAAATGACCAGCGGTATATTTTTCATTCAAATTCAATCTTTGAACGTCATATGACTTTTTTCCGACAGATTTTCGGAGATAATATCTGCAGAACAATTTCCGTATTTCTATTTTTCTGTAGCCAATACAAAATATTAACAACCAAGAATGATTAGCGACTGAAACTTTGAAAAGGAACGAGAAATGGAAATAACTGAAATTTTTTTGATCATATTTTGTTTTATAACACACTAGCAGCCCGTCCCGGCTTCGCACGGGGTAGACAAATAAATTTTAAGACTCATTTTTCTACACCTTCTGTTACATTGTTCAAATTTTACCAAGGATCCCTAATTTTTTTCAAAATGAAATCTAGCCTATTTCAAATTGGAAGAATGTAGCATTCTATTGGTGAAAGAATTTTTTAAATCGGCCCAGTACTTTTTGAGCCTATTCATTACAAACATACAAACATACAAAAATTGGTACAAATCTTTCCTCTTTATAATATTAGTGTAGAAATACAAACAATGTTTTACAGTGAAATAAAATGGATCTAGTTTACGACCGTATAGAGACGATATTGTGCGATCTCGACACCCGATAACATCCCGCTGTTCCCAACAGAACCAGCTGGCCATCGGCTTGTAATAATAAATGAGAAATGTCTCGTTGGATCGCATTGTCTACGGAAACTATTGTTTAGATCTTGGCTATAGATTATTTATACTATTATCAGTTGTTGTTATAAATAATAAATATTATTAAAGTAATAATAGAGGATTACTGCTGTCTGTGTCTATTGGTAAAATATTCGGGCTGGATGGCTTCAATGGGGATCTTGCACAGTTTAATATTTTTAGTGTAAAAATACCAAAAACTAAAATGGTAAAATATGCACAACTAATTTTTTTATTGCAAACCGAACGTTGACTTTTCAAATCCCGCGTCAAAACACTCACTGCCATGACGTGACGTCACTCCTTTTCATGACGCGTGAAGCTCATCACAAATCATCCGCTATAATTGTTGCCGCACTTTTCTAACGCACGCAAGTTGCTTATCGCTTCGTCACTTTGCGCTGATTGGCGTTTGCAATTACATTCCGATCCACATAACTTATATTTGAAATATTTCGTAAAAATAAAAACTTTACAATAAATGTTTCAGTAATGTTCTATTCACAACTATTATTATTGAATTATTAAGATAATTTTGGTGCAAGTTCTCCAAAAGAGTACGCAATTTTTCCATTTAATCTGGTCTTCTTCTTTCGTTTCAGCATGAGATATATCGAATGACAATCACTCATGCTGTAGTGGAACGATATAGCTAGTAAGCAATGGTCGTAGCGTGGCTGACTGCACAGGGTGCGCCAGACGAACTCTTCTTGAAGAAGGTTTCTTCACTCGGGGAGGTTCTTTTTTTGCACCCTCTTCAAGCTGGTTATTGGCGCCAATGTCTGTGTGTCTGTCTGTGGCTGTGGCATCGTAGCTCTTGAACCGATGGACCGATTTTGATGCGGTTTTTTTACGTGAAAGTTTCCTTGCGGTGGTTCTTAGCTATATTTGGTAAAAATCGATTCAGCAGTTTTATGTAACTTTAAAAATTATGAAATAACATTAAATTACAAATTTAAAAAACCCCCAACGCCAAAAACAAATATTTAAAAGTAAAAATTAATTCGGTCACCTATTTGGGAATGTACTCGTAAGTCTGTATGTTTTACTTCTTAACTCTCTTTAAGATATTGTAGGTCAATTAATGCGTAGGGGACCCAATCACTTGGGTTCCCGACACATTAATTTATTAATTTGAACAATTTCACACTTCAGTTCAGTCGAAAAAAAACATTTCCAAATAATTACGTAGTAAATAAAGATTCAAGATTTATTTTTCACTTCGTTTAAATTAGAGTCAGACATCCGTCAGGAAAGTAGGTACCTAAATAATTGGGTTCTATCGTTCTTCTTTATTTACTATTTAATGTCTAGTCGATGGCATGTCTTACTTATTGAGTTTGATTTGTAATCGTGGTGAAGAGACTACCTTTCTTTCTTCTTTACTATAATTAACTAATATATTTTCATTTGTCAACAGGAGTGATGCCCTGGCTACAACTCTGTCAGCCCTCTACGGGAAGCTGCTAGTTGTGATGGGGGTAGCCTTCCCTATGGCCGAAGTTATCTCCACATACATTCCACCCTCATTTTACGAGGTGAGATATTTATTACCAGACACCTTGAAACTTTGCTATCTTGTTTAAAAGTTTATCGTCATTAAGGGGTGTCGAGACTTATTTCTAAAGTTCTGTACTTAAAATTAAAAGGTTTGTTGTGGTTTGTTATTAAGTTTTCCAAAATTTGGCTAGTTTGGAGAAAGTGTCGTATCATTATTTTGTAATTAATCTGTTGTCCTTTTTTTCATTACACAGGGCTTCTATTTATACCTATACATCGGCAGCATGGTGTTCCTGCTGTATATGTATGCAGCTCTCCTACGAGATAGGTCTCGTTCCGCAGCCGACACCACAGTTGTAGCCAGTGAGTGCCATAACTTTATTGAATCATTATACATAATACGTTACTAAAAATAAACCTACAATCATAAAACCGGTTTATTAATCTCAACGGCGACCATTTCTAAGAAAGCGCCCGTTTTTTCAAAAACCTTTTCATTCGTAAGGCTTTCATTTTAAACATTTCGCTCTCGGGACGTACAAATTATTTTATTTTTAAACTCAACGAAATTAGTTTTAATTTTTCGTTTACCAACCGGTCCTCCCGGGCACTGCAAAAACGGAGTTTTGCGAAATGTCTTATTCCCTTTGAGACTTTTCTTCAAGTCCGTTTTAAAGGAATGGAAAGGAGTCTGCTTTACAAAGATCTTGGAAGTTTGTAAGTGTAATACGAAGTCCGAGATGACTTCAACGTTACATGAACATGTTTTTAGATTTTCTTCCCTTTAAACTGGAAGAAGTCAGTCAGGGAGGTACGGCCGGTGCAAGTTTTACCACAGTGTCTGGGGAACGGGTGTGTTTTATAATATTTGCTGTTTTATCCTGTGTAAATAAAGCTCAACATGAATTGTTTATTCAAATTCAATCCCGTGTTTTCATCAAAGAAGATTTTCTCGTGTTCTGAGACGGATGAGGAATAAAATGTTAAGGCCGATCCAACTAAACCTCTGTTGGTACCTGAATAAGCTTTGATGAGTGAATATACGTCTTTTTCGCGTGTATTTGTGTTTTTTTTTAACCAAAAAGGCGTTTCCGGTCGGGTTCTGGAAATAGCCGGGCAATTTTTCTTTTTCAACTGCGCAAATGTACATTTGTTATTTAAATTACGCGGAAAGCCCAGCGGGTAGGTACGCGGAGAGCCAACTAACACTTTCCTAGCATAGAGAAATTAAAATTCAGTGCTTTCCGTGCTGTATATAAAATTGAGCTGTTAATGTAGAAAACAATGCTTTAGAATTACACTCTGTACCTATGTTTTAATGCCACCAGGCAACAGTTATTGGATTGCAGTGAAACGGGACATTAAAACGGAATTAATGAGGCGTTTTCATTGAATAAACCAAATTTTTCAAAGACTACTATAATACTGGATGGTCTGGAAGGATGGCCTTACAATCTTAAAAGCTTAGCTATCAGATAGTGAGTGAGAGTGTTCCGTGTTTTTCTCGATTCCCTAATTTTAGGGGTCAATTTGAATTGATCGACTTTTTTGCAGTCAATGTTTTGTTTATGAACAATAAACAAAAATTTTCGGTGTTATTGCGTATTTATTGGTAGTGAAAAGCAACACAGATTTGTAAAGTTAATAATGAATGGATGATGATGACAGAAACCACAGATAAAAAAGCCCTTTTTACCGTCTAAAATATCCGGTTTTTTCTAGTTTTAATATCTACAGATTTTTCTTTTTATAATCTTGGAAAACGCCTATTACTCTCGTTTTTTTAGCAGCACAAAAAGCTCTATCATCTCTTCAGAATATAGAATAAGTAGTGAATCTTATTTCTAGAATCAGACTCCAGTTCATCACCTTCGGAATCAGACTCGTGCTCGTCGAGAACGGAGCGCAGTGTCGCGACAGTCCCGCACTTCCCCGCTCATCTTGCAGCCAAGCGGCTCTCGCTCGGGTTCGCGCTGGCAACACGCACGCACCACTATGGAAGCTTTTATCTGAGGATGGGCGCTGTTGGTAAGTCATTAATATTATAAATAGATGTAGGCACTTACTTGCGAAATATCTCCTCCTCAACATCATCAGCTTATACAGGTTACAAAATTAAATGCGTTTCATATTAAACAGACCATCAAACGGAAACACATTTAATGTTACACCTTGTATATCTATCTACCTAGGCACATCCTACTACTACTTACAGGGCACGGGCCTCTCACATATAAGGGTGATTTGGAATAAACTAAGTTTAATAGGTAGGTAAGTATTTTGAGGTCGTGTAGAAGAAATCACTTAATACAAAACACTACATTCGTATTTTTTTGGTTTAGCTTTATTGTGCAGAATATTTGATTTAATTCCGATTGCATTAAATCGTACAGCAAACTGTAAACTCGCCAAAATTAGTACTTAAAAGTAGTAAGTTATAGCCGATACAGAATAAATTATAGCTTCGTAACGCCAACCATTAACGTGATTGAGAGTTAATATTTGTATCAAACACAATATTGCATTCAATTCAAATACAAAAAGTAGAAAAATAAAGGAACTTAAACTAAACTAACCTAGGATGTGGTTCGGGTTGGGTTTTAGGCGCTGGATTTCATCAGTGAATGGGTATGCTTATCCGTTGAGGGAGGAAAGCATCCTTGGGTCCCTTGTCGAATCTATCAGGCGCTTGGAGATAACTCAACTTACATTATTGGGCGAAACTTCAACACAAAATCTATCAAAGCCACGGGTTTACTTTCTAACAAAGTTCTAAGAGGGGCACGCCTCAGTAATTCGGTCTATTCGACCACCTTGGGATAATCCTCTTATTCGCTCTGAATATTTACTGAATCTCGTTCGGTTATCGAAGATTTCAACTGTTTTGCGGAGGTTTATAAGAGATGGTAGGTTAATGGATATCCAATTTGGAATGAGAATTTTATATATTGTAGGCTAACACCGTTCAAAAGCAAATTATGTGGTATTGTCATCGCATCTAAGTAGGTATATAGTATCAAAATCAAACCTTCATGTAGGTGAGGACAAAAGATCCACTGTTCGAATTATCATACTATAATATAGACGCATTCTTAGATAAAAGTAAAATTAATAGATAGGCCTAAGCGCGTTAAGTTGAAGCACACAACTAGTGCAATTGGTTCATACAAACTAGCACAATTTTCTGTCATCTCGGTACAAATTTGAAGTAGGTATACCATTAATTTGTTTTGCTTCATTTTTCTGGTTTGAAATGTTAGCGTAATTTTACTTTGATCTAAGGACGTATTCGAAAAGACTCATGTATTCAATCAGTTAGGTTATTGTTTGTTATTTCCTGAAACACAACGTCAACGTCATATTTAAAGAATCCGAAAATTCGGCTGAACAAAACAAGTGAACTATTCTGATGTTCACCGAAACATTCACGCATTCATGGGGCACGCGTGGTTGACTAAAGCCCATAGGGCCCTCCCTGAGAGTAGGCCTGTGCCCTGCAGTGGGACCTTTATAGGCTGTGATGATGATGATTTCAAGACTTACCTATAAGAAGGAAAAATCTCAACATCTGCATCTTATGGAGTGTTGGGCAGCAAAACGTTTGGCACTTTGCCAAAAACATGCATTTGGAGAGTGCTTCAAGCGTTTTTTTGACTTATTTGCATGTGATTTTAGCTCCAGGCACGCTGAAAGAGAATACGAATAAATTTTGAAGATTTTGCTAGGATTTCATTTTAGGGATAGTAATAATAAATATAGTTATAGCTAACATGCATTAAAAATGTTTCATGTGGTCGCTACTTTAGAGTTTTATGAAAAAATCCATACCTGTTGAAAAATGTTGTAGGTAAAAAATTGTTTTACTATTAATCAAATTCTAAACTGGTTTTTTTTCAAATCTGACAAAAGATATACGAAATCCAAATGAAATCGACTGTATCAATAGCAACTAATGTTATAGACTACTTTTTCCCGCGACTTCATCTGCGTGGATTTCGGAAAACATCAATACCCCGCTGCACCACAGGGGTTTCTTTATTAGTGCATTTCATGTTTCATATTTCTATCTTCAGTGGTTTACTACGTGCGTGTCTGTCAGTCAGTCAATCACCTGGTTACTTCATTATCACGACCAATATTTCTTCTTCATTGTACCGAATCCCTTATTTCAGCCTTCGGGATCGGCTCCATGATATACTCTGGACTAGAATTCGGTCAATATTGGGAGCTGGAGAGGAACACGAACTGCCACAATGTACTCCTCGCCTTGACTCCAGCCACCAGGATGGCATTCATCTTCATACAGATGTACTTCATCTTTCTGAACAATGAGGTGAGAAGAATATAGACTAATTTTTAATGAAGCATTTTCATTGACATTATGTTGTTTTATTTTAACCAACATATATCCTGGACGCGCATAGGGTGATTAACTATAACGTCACGCGGCCAACTTATTTTGGTTTTTTATAGGTTGATGTGTCGCCGTGTGTACATACCGGCTTCGCTAATATAACATTGTAAAAATGCAAACAATTGTTTGTTCTGTCCTATGTAGTTGAATGACAATGTTCAAAATACAACTAGAATATAGGAAAAGGCCCTAACCTTTTCCTGAATTCCTTCCCAGCGAATTTAGGACCTTGCCACGGTTTATACAGAAGAGCGTGCGATACAAAATATCGTGTTATATTCCAGATGAAAGTATACAAGCACAAAATAGTAGCGCGATTTGGTTTGATGCACATGGTTGGCACAAATCTCAGCGTGTGGCTGAATGTCCTGGTGCAGGAGACCAAGCACGAGATCCTCACCTTCTACGATCCAGAGAATAAGACTATCGGCATTTCACATCGATTAGGTAAGCTATTATGATCCTAAATTAAATAATTTACAATCTGTTTAATGATATGAAAGCTTAATAAAAAAAGTAGGTACTCTCAGAAAGGTATGTTGCACATCATTATTATTTTGTTCTTATAAAGCAGTAAATTTTTCAGCAAATAGGTAAGTATACCTAACTAAGTACCTGTGGTAAGCAACTGCTTTCCACAGGTACCAACTGTTCAATTTAGTTTACCCTTTGCCCTCCGAATTTATTCTTCAATTACGTAGGTAATGAACTACATTAATAACATTTAAAAGCTTTGATCATTCGCTGATCATTTTATACTTTTAATATTGCGTTTATTCAAAACTAATGAAATAGCGCCTAGCTACGAACTGTCCTCGTGACCAATCGATATTGTATCATGTTGTTTTAGCTCTTTGTTACACTTCACGTCAGCATACTAGACTCTGTTTATTTGTCAATAAAACTAGTGTTTATTTAGGGGTGAACTATCTCTCATTTAAACAGTATTTCAATATAACGATATTTTGACGACCCGGTTGGTGTAATGGTTACCACGCTGAACTCCCAAGCCAAGGTCCTGGTTTAGAATCCCGGTTCGGTGATGAATGTTATTATGTTTGTGCCGTTGTTGTATGTTGCTTTCTTGGGATCTTTACAATGTATGTTGTGCCTGTGAGCGTTACATAGGGTCCTTCTTAATATGCCGACACTTTTTTAAAGGGATGATCAGACCGTCAATTTGAACAACTTTCTCTATGACACCAACATCTAAATCGCGAAAAAAAATCAGCTGTGCCTTATAAAAGTGCAAACCTACTCGAGCCAAATTTCTCGAATTTTTTTTCGCGATTTCGGTCTAGGTCTTATAGAGAAAGATGTCCAGTTTTATGGTCTGATCATCATCTTAAAAAAGAGTCAGTATATTATGTTGGATGTCTATGTATAATGTCTTTACAAAAAAAGTGTGAAGAACTCTAGATACTTAGGTTTGGTGTTTTATACATAGGGCAAAAGCCAGACTACTATCGTTCGTCCTCTCTACTGTTTCCCGATTTCCTTTGTGCTCAACTGATTGGATTAATTATAGTGACTGAACATGGGTTGAACTGGGACAAAGCTAGATATTGTGGTAAAGCTTCCGTCATCGCCATATCTACTTTACCGGCTTTAACGAGAAATACAGAAATTCAATGAGTTTCTATTTACACTAGGTTACTGGGTCGATTCAAAAGTTGTTAGTCGTAGTAGATAGGTACGTTACATTTAGGTCACCTGGATACCCATTTCCTGTGTTTATCATTTCGGAAGGAAATGTTCGTACCTACTATTACATCGACTGCATACTAATACTTAGAACCATATACTTAATATAATGCTTAGAACTATTTAGCTTTCAATGAAGCATTTTTTGAAACGGTTTCATTTCACGCAATCAATTTTTTGACTAGGCAGGTTTACATCTCAATGCGAAAACCATTTTATTCTATTCTCTGAGGAGTTTATTCCTTTTACACCCCAACCCCAGCCCGCATAATTCGATTCACAAAAACCCCGAATTCAAATTTATTCTTAGCTTGACCCCGAAAACTTTTAATCCGATGTATGTTTATGTGGCTTTTCAAATTTTGTTTTTGGGTGGAATTAAATTAATGAGCTCTAATTCAGCATGTTCCTTGTTAGGGCGTGTCGACGCACGTCACGAAGTTATGCCGATTGCGTTCCTATCTTGCGATCAACCCCAGAAGGAATTTTGACCCAAATACTGGAACATTCCGACTGAAAGTCTATTGCGGATTAATTAACGATGATTCGATTTCGGCTGCTATCATTATGCAGCCAACCCTTTATCAGTTCTTAAGAATAATCGTTTCTTGAACTAGATGTACCTTTCTAAATCTTTGTTGTTTTTTCATTTTCAGCGTTCCAAAAGGCATTCGGTTCATTTGCTACGGAAGTCCCAGCATCACACCCAGCAGCAGCCCATCTCCGTGTTCCACGAGGACTGAAAGGTCCTCATCACATCTTCGAGTGCCGGCGAACCAACATCATGGGCTCTTTAGTACAAGACGCATCACCCTTCCTATTTCCTTGTACTATTGAGTATTCCCTTATCTGCGCTGCTATCCTATATGTCATGTGGAAGAATATTTCTAAATACCCATCAAAGGATGTCGCTGCAGCAATAGCCAAGGCTCGTTTACTAGAAGGTCTGGCTTACAAGAAATCACCACATCTATACAGCGTTGATTGTGCTCGGGCACACAAAGGTCTCTTCTTCGGAATTCTAGTCTTAGTTCTAACCATAATATCACTTATATTATTCTTCGTCCTTATATCGAAGAAGGAATATGCGACACTAGCAGTAGTTGAGGTGAACGTTTGTGAGCTGGCTCTATACGCAATGACAACATTTGCAAGTCTAGCTGGAATGGTATGCGTGAGAAATCTGAAGTATGATGGCAATCGTAACTTGGAGTTGGACAACATACTGTTGGTTGGAGCACAGACCGGAATGTTTATCTACGGTACCTTCACTATCATCGGCGGACATTTCACTATCGAGAAAAACACCATCCTCATCCTGATCACGGCGTTGTCATCACTGATACAAACGACCTGTCAGACGATGTTCATTTTAGACGCCAGTCGAAGATCAGCCAAGACTCCAGATCAGCTGAGGAAAAAACCTGGAAGGGAAATAGTAACGTTTCTTTTAGTCACCAATCTTGCGATGTGGGCTATCAACACTCTTGAGAAATCCAGAGCAGAGTCGCATCCAGTACAACTGCACTTTTATGGATTGTGGGCTTGGACCATTATCACTCACGTCTCCATGCCATTGGCTATATTCTACAGATTCCATTCAACGGTGTGCTTATGTGAAATATGGAAACGTGCCTACAAAATGAAGCCCGCTTACATGTAGCGACCGGCTCGTAGATATTGAAGTGCATCGCACTGTCACAGAGCATGAACTATCATATGGTACTCTTAAGATTAAAGTAGAAGTGGTAGTTGGGTGTTAAATAGTGCCATAGATAAACTGAGTGGATACCGGATTTAAAACATCTATCAACTAGATTGTATATTAACTAACGTGTAAAGGATTATACCAACTTTAGCTGATACATTTACATTCAATGATTTTATTTGTCTATCCGGTGTGCACTTATCCGTGTTAGTTTTGAAGTTGACTGCTTTAATGTTAAGTTATTGTATTTAAATATTTTAAAGTGTTATTTATTTGTAGCTTTATCGTACGCTTTAACTATCATAGTGAAACTGATAAGTTGATTATATTTAACAGTATTTCTCAATTAGACGGGTTGGATTTTTTATTATTTTAGCGCTTAGTATAATAGTGGTTACTTTTCTGCAATTTAGCCTTAAACTATTGTTAATAAAATGTGAATCAAATATTACGTAAGTTCTTGTGTTCATATTTTTCATCCTATTTAAGTATGTAATATCTATAGTTTTAGAAAGAAATTTTTAGCAGAGTAAAGTTAATGTCAACATTCCACTTTTTGATACACTCTATTAACTTAAAATATTTTGATTCAAACAAAATGTCTTCCAATACCTAGGTTATATTTTAGTTACAGCATTTTGTCATTTATGAAACCGCCACACTACATTATATTGATAGTCTTCTCTTAAGATTCAGCGGGAACATTAATATCGACCTAATCATAGATTGTCTAGACTTTTTTGACACGAGACCATAATTTTGTGAAACTATTATATAATATTTTTAACTAAAAGTCGCGTAAAAGCATAGTCTGATCAGAATTTTTAGAGATTTTGTAGCGATATTTTTGCGATAAAAATGTAGTGTCAGTATTTTGGATAAAATTTATAAACTTTAGCATTATATTAAGTACCGAGGACCCAGTAGTTAGGCAAAAAGTGACACCAAAGTTTTATATTATGAGTAGGAAATTTTCGGAGCTTATAACGTAATAGAGTCCATAGTTAACTCGTAGGTTGTCCGAATGGACATCGGACACAGACATAAGTACATCCAGTGCATGATAACTATGATTGTTGATAGACTTAGCTATTTCGTCCAGAGTATTAACAATAATTTTGATTTCACATGCTACCTTATTTACATAGAAATTTTATATTTATACAATCTTATGAATAAACAGTTTGATAATCTGGAAGTACGTATTTATAAAGAATCATGAGATGAATACCAGACTAGACACCACTGCCAGCCAACAGTGCTGTAAAATTTTGGAACATACTTATATTTGAGCATAATTAGAAAGTTTTTAGTATGCAGATATTTATATTGAACATAAATATTTCTTTAAAATGCTTTTTAAAATTTATCAAATATTTAATGCTACAAAGTATAATAAATTAGTATCCATTTATTTACTGCTCAAGTTAAAGCGTCCTGAGGTACCTAACTCAAAAGTAAAATACTTATTACAACAGTGAAGGAATTTTCTTAGATATCTACCTCGTAACTCGTAATAGTAACATTTTTTGAACACAAACATAACTTTTAAAACTTTAACATTTATTTTGCATGAGTCTACATATTTCTGTAGAAGGTTATTAAAGATTATTTTGCTTTAATATTCCAGTTTTTGGATGGTTTCAGAAAACGAATTAATTTGGTACGTTTTCATATTAAGGAACCTATTATACATAATAGATGTAGTTCTTTATACATTTTTATTACTATAATGTAAAAATTACGTGTATAATAATAATTAATAAGTATAAGAACATTAATACTCAAATATTATGACAATTTTAGCTTTAAAATAAAATTACGATTGAATTTGTGTAAAACCAAAATTTTAACTTATATGTTTGTGATGAAGATGAATGAGAGTGAAATAGACCTTAGAATTGATCTTGACTATCAGCTCAAATATTACGTTCTCCATAAATAGTATATTACTTCCGTTACCTATTTATTTTTGTGCAAAATTTGTTTAAAAGTTGAGATGTAGTTGGTACGATCAGAGCAAAGTGATACTTTTAACAAATTGCTATGTATCAGGCTCTTGTATAGGTAGTCGTCATACATACCAAATATTTGTTAATGCCCTTTATTAAGGCATGTATAATAATTATTACGTCATTTTTGTAAAATACATAGTGATACTAGAGTAATGTTTTGATTCTATACATATTTGTGAACTATTTATGTGTTTAGGCGAGATTGTGGATAGTTCTAAGATTATCTTCTTGGATGAATGTTTACGATCAAATAAACCTTCTTGAAACTCTCCTACGACATGTATTTTATTACCGTTACCCATTTATTCATTTTATTTATATATACTTTAGTACGTTAATTATTTAAATGCTCTTGTAGAGGTGGCGCGGGACGTCCAATCAGGATGATTTCGAAGACAAGAAACTCTAACTAGAAAGTCTGACTATGTTTAAATATATTAGTTACAGATCTTACGACCATTGTCTAGGTTGGTGATATTCTAGGCCGGACACTATAAACCTACGGCTAAACAGAAATGTGATGGGAATAAAATAGTACTATAGTAATTATAGTACCTACTCTATGCTGTAGGTAAAAAATTCAACATTATTAATACGGACTTCACAGTTTCGGTGTATGTTCTGAGGTTTAAGAATAACTCTGAATCGGGTAATATAATCGTGAGCATATGCTATGCTAAAATGGACTTCTATGTAGCTTCTAATTTATGGAACCCTATCTCTGCCCTCTAGCCTCTATACAGTTTCCTTTTTAATATGCTGACAATTTTTAAGGGGATGATCAGACAGTCAAACTGAACAACTTTTTCTATGGCACCAATATAGAACATTTTGCTCGAGTAGCTTTGGAGTTTTATATGGAACACCTGATTTTTTTCGCGATATCGATGTTGGTGCCATCTAGAAAGTTGTTCAGTTTGACGGTCTGATCATCCCCTTAAAAAGGTGTCAGCATATTAAGAAGGACCCTATATAGATAGTTAAAATTTTGGGTGGTGTTCAACGTCATATCATCATCATCATCATTACATTTTCATGATCATATCCGGTAGCCATCTTCTTCTTCTTATCGTGTTAGCAGCAAGCTTTGGTGTCAGAGTTTTTTCAGACCGCTTTACTGCCTCTGACGTGGTTTTCATGTAACGACTACTGCCACGAGAGATAGTAGCCAGGACCATCGGGTTAACGTGCCATCTGAAGCACAGAATCATCTTTCTTCCGTTCTTTCTTTCTTTTTCCGGTAGCCATGACAGTTGGCGAGAAATAGCGTAGGTCGAGTGCAATACTGCACCTGATAATATCCATAATATCTCTAAAAGCAAAATCTCTTTTTGAGTTTTAGATACTTATCATGCTAAAATATTTTAGATCTTTCATTATTATGTATTCAAAATAAAAATTTATAGACATTATAAAATAATATGTAGATATGACAAATCACACTTAAAATAATGTACCTAAGTCTATCGATAAATATAAGTAGTTGCCTACTACTTCTTATCAAAAATAGTAATAGTAAACTAAATAGTTGCCCACAAAGTTTATCTTTAACGATGACCTATATTGTGTACAATATTTATAGAAAATTATAAGCCTCAGTCGGTTCATCCACAGTCAAGTGAAAACAGTTCGTTGGGTAGGTAATTTGTAGTTGCCTTATATGATCACTTCTAGATAAGCAGCACTTGTCCATATTAAGTGACGGCATGTACGGCAACTCTCACCATTGCGCAGGCGTAGTGCAGTAGTTATCTGATTCTACACCATGAGCTGCGCACATGTTCATGACGACTTTATTTACTGTTAAGTTTTCTTTTTATCGAAATATACATTTACCTACTTTAAAACACATTGCTTAGAATGAGTACCAAGAATCAAGCGACCGCTATTCTCAATAAAACGAAACGACATTAACATTTAAAAAAGGTTTTCGAATTACGATAGGTAACGAGACTGATACCAAGGTATGTTCGTATAGCTTTATTCCAGATACGATTGAATTTTAATAGTTTTGTTGCAAGCGTCGGTGACAACATTTATCTACAGGAGGTTAAATAGGTTACAGAAAGATAGATATGCTGGAATCTTTTATTTAAAAATATTGTAACCATTGAATTAACGCAAAACTAGAAAGTAGTTTGTTTAGAATCGAGAGCAGAATCCAATTATCATGTTTTCAACAGAAAATATTTTTAAAATTGTTAAATAATTTGTTTGTAAAACTTAAAATTTACTAAACTCGATCTCAACCTACCGCACGGGCACACTCACCCTACTTATTACCAAAACAAGATTCTTAAAATGTTTCCACGAGCACTATAGCGCTTTCATTCATTGCTGAAATGATAACAAATCATGTTTGCCTGAAAAGAAGAGCGATGATAGTCCATACGGAAGAGGACTAGCGACTCAATCACGAGGCGGCGGTTCGATTCCTGGCCTGTACCACTAAGTTCATCGGAATTTATGTACGGTTGTATTTATCATTATCATTAGCTCGGAGGTGAAGGAAAACATCGTGAGGAAACCTGCATACCCGAGAATGATAAAAATTGTTCAGATGTATGTGTAAAATATGGGTGAGCTTGGGGCAAACACAAAAGACCAGCAATGGTCGCAGTGTTACATAACGACCCTGGCTTGCAATAGCCCAGCCAACAATAATAATAATAATAATAATTGCCTGAAAACTTAAAATGCTAATAACTTTAAATTTTAACCATCAAAATAATGAAATTATTGTTTCAATCTAATTTTGTTATAAATTTGTTGGGGTGTATGAGGTTTTGCGCTTATTCTTTAACACGTTGTATAGTTACAGGTATCATTTATAAATAAACAGGATAGAGTCAATGTAAGTCTCGTCATAGAAAGCTGGTCTGTAGGTGAATCAGATACGACTACGTGATGCAATTATAGACGGCCAACGATTAATGTCTACTTAACGGTGCTCGAGAAACGAGTGAAATGATCTCTCCATTCTCATTAATTGTAAGTTCTCGGTACAAGGAATTATATCTTTCGATCGCTGCGAGAGCCGAGAGGGTCAAATAAAATCGATTTAATTGGATCGACTAATTGGCGACAGTATTTATTCTAGTTTTGTTCATAGGGTGAAAACGGAACCCGATTACTAAGCCTACGTTGTCCGTCCGTCCGTCCGTTCTACCTATTTAGGGCTGTAACTTTTGAACCGTAATAGCTAGACAGTTGAAATTTTCACAGAATATGCTACATTTTTTTGGTTATTATGTTGAGTAGCCCGACTCGCGCTTGACCGGTTTTTATTTTAAAGTATTCATAAACAAACAAATATACGGAGTTAAGCTAAATAAAACCGTTTTAAAACAAAAATATGCAGACGTATCTAATCTCTTCTCTAAATCTAGGAAGTAGGTACCTAATATTTTACACCAAACAAAATTAGGTACCATAAACAAACAGGACGTAAAACAAAGGGATTATATATGGAGCAGTGGTGGTCCAGTGGCGAGTAATCTTGCCTGCCGTGCAGGAGGCGATGGTACGATCCCCGTCCATGCCGACTCGTACCAATGAGTTTTTGGGAATTTATGTAGGATTTGTAACATCACAGGCTTTTCGGTGAAGGAAAACATCGTGAGGAAACCGGCATTCTTCAATTTCGAGGCATGTATTGTACCCACTGTCCATTATAAGTGGCGACGGGCTCACCCCCCGTCACACTGGATAGAGTTTCGGTACTACTGGTGAAACGTGGATGTTCTGAGGTTTCAGAATATCTCTGACTACCCCCTCGGGGAATATAGTCGTGAGCATTTGCTTAATATAATAGTGCAAATAAAGCGGTCTTATCGTTGTAAAGCAATTTATTCCAGATAAACTTAGGATAGAGGGAATTATCGAGAAAAGAAAATGGGTCGCAATTTGCGATCACTGGGGTCGCATGACAAGTATACTGGTGGTTGAAGAGTTCGCAATTTCATATACAAAAGTTTGACGCGTAATACGTGTAGACGGTACAATTAAAAGTAATATTTTATATTTGGAAAAATAGTTTAGTAAATCTAGATGCCGCGTATTAAATAACATTTGCAATTTATAATAAAATTACGAAGATTTGAAATTTTCTATGGATAAGTTCAAAGCTTTATATCTTCATAATTATATAATAAATTGCAAATGTTATTTGATACGCGGAATTTAGATTTACTAAACTATTTTTCTAAATATAAAATATTACTTTTAATTGTACCGTCTACACGTATTACGCGTCAAACTTTTGTATGAAATTGCCAACTCTGCAACCACCTTAAGAGAAGTTTATTCCGAATGCGTAAATGCGCGCTGCATACAAACGAAGTCTGGTGATAAGGAAAATCTGACACGATACCAGCATAGAGATTTGTTTCTAGATTGTTTCTGCAAAATTTCATTGAGTTCAATCGGTTAGTATTGAAAATATTACCAGACTTCGTTTGTATGGAGCGCGCCAACAGTAATATACCCGTGCTGCCTCCTTTTTATTATTCAACTGAACGTTTTATGTTCCCTTGTTTTTCTATAGTTAATTAACATACACCAAAACGGTATAAGTACAATAGATTATTAAATCCACAATTCTTCTGTATGATACTCACGTACTATTTGCCTAGAATCAGAATGATTCTATGACGAGATATCTATTTTTGCAAGTGAAGTAATACGATTTTCAATTAAATGGTACATTAATTACGACATGGATAATGTGTTGAAACACAATTGAGTGGAAATACATGATATAATTAGTAATGATAGGCTGTGCATTCCATGATCAAACAGGTTATTAAGTAAATGCATTAATGCCATGTTAATATTATGATGTCATTACCATCTCCACTCCTGAATGTCATAAAAAGACAATGGAGAAGCAACATAATACTCAATATCAACGTGGTGATTGATAAAAGGTTAAAATTCGTAAACCTAAAAAACCAATTAACATAAAATTAAATTCTCAGCGACATATTTATCGAACAATATTGATGTCTATTAATTATTATTTTTATGAAAAATAACTTATTAGCTTTTAAATAGTTATTAGGTCCAAATAGAGTAAGTAGAGTAGAGTTGGCAGCGAAGACCAAATAAGATCTTTTTATTTGGTTTAGAAATAGCTAACGTCTATTTACTTACCTAATGTGTGTAATACAACAAATACAAATTTATTTATTCTCAGGAATAGTTATGATTCTGATTATTATGAATAAGCTAAGAATAAGGAGATAATAATTTCTTACTTATAACCTCATAACTACGTTGATGGCAAGGTCACGGTTCATCGATAAACTTAAGAAAAAAACAGAAATTTGTCTATGATACAGAACAGTTACGCGAACAGACGATATACTATTGCATTTCATACTTAGATTTCAGTTTAAGTTATTCCGGGTTTATTATTAAACATTTTGCTTATTCTTGGTATAACATTTTATATCACGTTTATTTGTACCAGTGTTGGGTATCACATCCATCCTCTGCTTGTACATTTGTGTACTTAAATAACAAACATCACAGTTTCAAAAGTGGCAACTAACGGAAGACATAGCCAAGCCACCCCTCAGGAGGTTTGCCCTCGCTTTGGTATCGATCGATGCATTTGTGCATTGCAATGCACAGGAAATGCATACGATGCACGACGACACGGCGGCAATTGACGCCTAGGTACGAATAAATTGGAGCTATGAAGAAAATAAAAGGATTCGAGAGAGAAAAGCTGGTAAAAGTTTCAGTGTTAGAGTTGACTTTTAATCGCCTAAAACTCGTCAATATTTTCAACATTGAAATGTTTGGTTATTTTTCCGATTACTTCTGCTTCTGTTTACTGTACATCTTGTAAGGGTAGACATTTACATTACATTAATAGGTGATTGTACCCATGATACTGAACAACGTTGCCAAAGGAACCGTGATAGAAATTAAAAAAAAAACGACTTTTCATACTTCAAACGTTCAATCAACGTCAGAGTTAAAGAGTCCGATATATTTGTGTCCTCGAGAGAGGTAAAAATAAGCCAAGGAAACAAATGATAAACAATTGAAATGAAAACCATCGAGATAATTCATTACGGTTTAAAGGACTTTTGACTAATGTATAGTTCCTTGAGATATCAACATTAGAAAACGTGAAAATTTCGGCTGGGAGTGGGACATGACTGAGAATATAGAGCGTTTCAAAGAACTCATTGGCAAAGTGTTAACTTGCCACATCCAGCCATTAGTGTATCTACTTAAAAACGTTTATCTTGGCTCGACTCTTTGAACATCCTTACGATCGATGGTACCTACCCAATACCGTGTTTTGATCTGAACCACACCTCTTCGGAACGTGCGGGACAGTTTAATGTACGATGGAACGAAGACGTTAAAACTCGAATTTTCTATAGCATAGAAGGCCATCGACTTTGTTCAGGCATCACTTTCGGTCCATCCAATGCTTTTCAACCCAAACCTGCACAGTGTTTTAATCTGAGGCACCCCTCGCTCGGCGCGTTAGTGTGGGAGGGCGAGATGGGGGCTACAGTGTTGTGTTAGTCAAACTTTTACAACCTAATGTCACTATATCGGTAATACATCGTTTACAATAGCACATTTTTGAAATGTTATTAGGTATACAGGATGTAAACCTAAATCCATTACAAACATTGAAAAAAAGAGTTACTAACGTAAGCTAGCCATGGGTCGAAAACGCCACATAGAAACGAAAAAAATCTTTTTATACACTGGATCATACTGTCTTCTAGTAGAAGACGATATGGTTTTAAGTTTTATTTTATACTGAGAATAATTACAGTCAAATTTTGCTGGCAAAACTTACACAAACTAGCAACAAATAATTAAATTGTATCTTTCAAAAATATTTTCTAAGCTAATTAAAGGAAAGTTCTTAAAATTAACAAAAATCTTATTCATTCAACGTCGGTTACATTAGCTATTTTAAGCGAGTTTTGACAACCACTGTCACACCATTAACTGGATTTAGCTACCTACTGCTCTTCGTAATATAAATCTCGTGCTATCTACCCTTCTGTATACATTCGTGTTATTCTTCTATTTCTTCTAACACCAAGAGAAGCTCGTGGGCAATCGTGGATTAAACTTCATGTGATATCTTGCTAGGCTAGCCAGGACTTGGTGGGGCCTGCGGTAGAGTTTACCATACCAACAGAAAACTAAGCAACCGGCCTAGGAGGAGCACTCAAAATCCCTAAAGCTATAGAATAAAGTAAAAGGGAATTTCAATAGCCGATTTTTTTACCACTTTACTTTAGACCTTTAAAAAACTCGACGGTTAAATTGAGAGCTGAGACTATTTAACTCACAGTTTGTATAGCTTGCTGTTTGGTTTAATAATAGGTCGCTGACCGGAATTAGTAATTCGGATATTTTCACCGACTGCGACCCATTATCTCTAGATTCTTAAAATAACACCTACATCTCGTTAATGACTATTGTCAATTTTGTACTACAGCAAACCAATGTCATTAACACTTTCACTAAACCATTTGTAGGTCGTTTCGACTGATCTATTTTTAGCATATGTGCATAGAAAGTGGACCCTAATACATTCATATGTTAATTACTGTCGCTAAAAACGGTACTATGCTTTATACGTATTCTAACATTGTCTATGGTATAGCTATTATATTTTGTACTACGTTTTTATTTGTCCTACAGATTATACAATGTATGTCAATACCACCTACTAACTTGAGGTGCTTTTATTGAAATATCTACCCACCCACATAGCACCCACAACAAATAGAGATTAAGAAACAACGGTATCGATTTTGTTCAGCCTTCGTTAGACGAGATTGATTACACACATAATAAAGGAGACTGTCCGACTGTCTAGACAGATGTTGATTAAATAAACAACTGAAATAACAAGATGCGAAAGAAAATTGTTATGAAAAATACAGTCGTAATGTAAACAGAGTACTTATAGCTTTTTAGGTAGAGGTATATCTACGAGGGGGGTTGGCATGTCTGGCGGACTACCGTACAATAGACCCCGTGGTTTGTCCATAGTTATGGTTGTATACCGAGCGAACGTGGCGTTGGTGGTCGGCGAGTTTGCGCCGAGCTTTGGTCTTGATCGCGCGTTCGCGTTAAAATTTCGAGCGATAATATTTTTGTTTTGATTTTTTTTTAAGCCGGGCTTATATTTTGATGGCACAGTTCGAGCCAAGTTTATTATTCGAATGAATTTGGAAGTGTTGTTGAAGTTTAAATAAAATTGATCCGCGCTGAGGACATTTTTTGTGGGCAGGCAGTGAGTTCTCGACTTTACAACAGCTCATTGCTGAATGGACACAATGAAGCTTCTCTGCTGGTAATCTCCGTCACGAGAAAATGAGACCGTAAGCACTGTGCTTTGTTGTTTTGATTAGGAATGCGTTTTATGAACTGTCAAAGAAAGTGAGTACATACTACCTATAGTATAAATCTCAATGCTATATTTTCTAGAAAGTTATTTTACTCGCTACTTTTAAACGCATTTACTTTAACGTGTAGTTAATTACTTATTACCGGCTAGGTAAGTCCATAATAGCTTAACAATTATCTCTGAAAGGGAAAAAGTAGACGTCTAACGACTGCAGTTTAACCGCATAGTGATATAATGACATCTCTACATCGTAGGTACTGCTTTATACTACTCTATGATATAAAATAGGTACCTAGTACTCATATTTAGATAGGAAAATGATACGTGATTAAAAAGTTACAAGATTATACCAGGACTGCGATTTTTAAAACTCATACTTTGAACTCAGCAGTTGAAAATGTCAATATTACTATAGAGATATGCATCTTTCTACCGCTGATTTAACTTTCAAAAACATACTTCAGGAGTGTGATTTTTGAACGTCAAATGAGCAGTAGAAAGAAGCGTATCTCCATATAATTTTGACATTTTCAACTGCTGAGTTCAACGAATGAGTTTCAAAAATCGCACTCCAGGGACATGGGCAAACGAAGTGCAGTAATAATTTAAGATTGACATGGTATACAATGTGTTAATGAATTAACGCAAAACTAGAAAGTAGTTTGTTTAGAATCGAGAGCAGAATTGAATTATCATATTTTCAACATAGGTAATTTTTTTTCAAAATATTAAATAATTTGTTTTGTGTTATTAAACGAACGAACTCACCCTGCTTACTACCAAAACAAGATTCTTAAAATGTATCCATGAGGAAGCTAGCGCTTACGTTCATTGCTGAAATGATAACAAATAATATTTTTCTGAAAACTTAAAATGCGAATAATTTTAAATTTTAACTATCGAAGTAATGAAATTATTGTTTCAATCTAATTATTTTATTAGAAATCAGTTGGGGTGTATGAGGTTTTGCGCTTATTCATTAACACGTTGTATATATCTACACTAATAATTATGTGAAAAAT
Source organism: Agonopterix alstromeriana (assembly GCA_963924505.1). Classification (NCBI taxonomy): domain Eukaryota; kingdom Metazoa; phylum Arthropoda; class Insecta; order Lepidoptera; family Depressariidae; genus Agonopterix; species Agonopterix alstromeriana. The sequence goes on from OZ004667.1 coordinate 12,621,171, forward strand.
ATGATAATCAATGTTATATGTGTCGCTGTTGAATCAAGTCAGCGGAAAAATTGATTCATTTCTCTGCCAAATACAGGTTCCTTCTTAATATACTGTAAATTTTTTAAGGGGATGATCAGACCATCAAACTGAACAACTTTCTCTAGGGGGTCAACATAAAAATCGCGAAAAAAAATTTTGCTGTCCCATACATCTTCATAGGCTCGAGTACGTTTGTAGTTTTGTATGTGTGCTGATTTTTTTTCGAGATTTCGATGTTGGTGCCATAGCGAAAGTTGTTCAGTTTGACGGTCTGATCATCACCTTAAAAAAGTGTCAGCATATTAAGAAGGACCCTGTATTTTTATGCGTATGCGTATTGTGTTAAATTTACTTTGCCTACCATTGATGTATAGATATATCAATGTTTTAATATTTGTATTATAAAGACACCTAAGTACATAGGTAATAAATATTTAGTTGATATTCAGGCTCGGATTGCGTGGTTGGCTTACCGAAGTGCACATGAACATTGAACGCCCGCTCTACTTACCGCAGATCATAAACCAACATACATAACATAGGTCGATCACTTACTATTATAGTACACACAGCGACACATCAAGCTACACAAAACTAACGTAAGCTGGTCGCGCGACGTTATACATTACTATACATACGCGCGGTCAGCTTACTCAGTGTGAGTTGACATTAGTACTTAAAACAGTATTTTCATTTGTTGTTTCTGATTATGATTCATCTTCAGTCAAAATTCTATAGAAATGCTTCCAGCCTTTTGGCAAAATATTAAAAATAATATCAACTTATCTACGACAGACAAACATACATGCCGAATACTGAAACGAATGAAGGCTAGTTAAAAGTACGTGATTGTCATTTGTCACTCAGTTGCAGAAACGCTTATTAAAGTTAATCCTCCATTAAATCTCTTGCTGTCATGTTGACTTAGCAAAAGGTAGCATGAGATTTAATGGAGGAACTCTAATAAGCGTTTCTGCAACTGAGTGTACAATTTTATAACCATTCGTAATTAACGAATTCTTAATCTCTCAACCTTCCAAACATTTAAAGTTAAAACGACACATTGTGTGAATCCAAGGTCTACTGCACATAACACAATCGTTAAGCGATTGTCATTGATGTTCCCACATGACTAATTATTCTGGTTTCTCGTTAAATAGAATTCTGCTTCGATGCGCGGGAGTTTCCGACTATTGTTTGTTTAATACCTAACTGTTTATTAAGATTCATTTAGCAGCTTATAGATAGAAGGAGCTAAAATGTTTTCGATTATTTGAATATTTTATTTGCAATGTGCAAAGAAGATTGACTCTCACCGATCCCAGCTACCCAATCCGCCGCGTAGCCCCAGCAACGTCCTATGGCGAGTTCCGTACCCTTCTGGGTGCCCCTAGGTTGGTTGCTTAAGTTCATTCATTTGGCACGTTAGACCCTTCGTGGTCCCTCCAATAGACCGCAGTAAAAAACAGTAATTGCTTCCTGAGCAACGCTGTATTCGTAATTTCCAAAAACAAGAAGATTGACTCGGATATAAGTATGTAAATTCTGTTCTACGGTGACATAAATTTCTTTACCAATCCGCAGGAAACAAAACATTCCAAAACATTTACCTACTATAGAAAATCTATGGCAACCAGAAGCATTTTCTGTATTCTGGTTAGGTCTTAAGCCACATTCTCATAGAATTTAACAAAAATATAATACATGCTCAGCAACACTTATCTACCTCCTTAACGAGATCAACGATTATCGAGATCTACACATACCTACTGTCATAGTCTAGGTAGTACAGGTAAGTAAAATACACTAGGTAAACGATTTGTATTGCCTAGTCGTATATTTATCTCATTTGAATTTCATTGAATAGCATTGCAAATTGCAAGACAGACTCGTTTACAAGGCCTTCATTACAAGACCTGAGATTGCTATTTACATAATAAGAGACAGAGTTCAAGGCTCGATGGATGACATAATGACAGTAATATTACGCGATAAGCCCGCGATTCGCGACTACAGGTCAGTATAATCACAGCCTTATCCGGGTTCTGGCTATTCGAAACGAAATCTATCTATCAGTTTATAAATTTGAGATCGGTAATTGCAGAATTTTGTTTTAAACTTTTAGCCCCACTTGCGTCATAACCTAGGGCTAACTCCAGGTTAAGTTGGTAACCCATGATTTTTTGTATAGGAAAACAATTGAGAGAGCTATTTTACCTGGAGTTAATTGCTAACCCAGGTTTACGCAAGTGGGGCTAAGTGGTGCACAGGTTCAAATTGTTATTTTTCTCCTAAAGTGTCAGTGTCAAGCAGCTCGTAGTGAATTTGCATTTAATTGGGCTTATCTTTTTTTCATAATTCCAAAAAGGTAGGTAACACTCAACTCGTCTGTTTTGCTGCGAAATTGTGTACTCTATCTCATTGTAATACAGCACGAACGGCAATAAATAAACAATTTAAAAGGCTCCCCTCATCAACGCAAGTGCAGGCCATTATACCATGGAGCGCCCCGTGACGATCTCAGGAAGCTATCTAATTAATCTGGCTGCACTCCGAAACTCAGTTCACTGGGGAATTTATTTCATATTGTTTTATTTTAAACTACATGCCTTATGGTAGATTTCATGTATTTGTAGACATGTGGTCACGTTCACGGTTGTATTTTCTATAAACATGCACATTGAAATTACGATTATTTTGCTATACTTAGTTAAGAGACGCGCAGTTAAAATAATAGACCTACATTGTACCGAACGTACACTAAATACATGATTAATAAGTATTTTGGCCTCTGACCAGATTTAATACTAAGGTTTCTGTAATACGATAATCTATATTTGAAAACAAATATTTCAAGGTACAGAAAACGTACAAGTTCTCAAAACTGAACAATGGCGTGATAAAGAAAAGTTGTGACCGTAATAACTTGTGCTTGGAGCGAGCAGTAAATATTCTGAGCTCAGACTTAAAACTAATGAAATTGTTAAAATTAAATATTTTTCAACATACTTACTTGAACGTAAAGTGGCTCTTATTGCACCACTTTTAGGTACATGATGCAGCTTATAGGACACGCGTGCGAAAATGATTATATTATCGCACTAGTGCGGGAATGTTACTTTTTTTTGTATAGTTTGTTTTTAAATCTCAGCAAAGAATTATTAAGTAAAAAAAATTGTTTTCTGAATAAATTAATCTGTGTTAATTAAAATAAATAAAAGTTTCATTTCATCAAACCACTTATTTCAGTTAACAAATGAACATTAATTTGTGTAAATACTTAAATATTATAACGTTTTAATATTAGGTAGTTTGCAACGATTTTTTTTCTTTTTCTCTGCGTCTAACTCATCTGCGACTCGTGCTGCAATCCCGCCTCGTCTGTAATGACCAACTTTGCTCACTTGTATCATAATGTACTATTTAGGTTTGCCTTTGTAAACGAACAACATGGAGGTCAATACGATTGTACGAAATAAGACAAAGAATTTATAGAAGTGTCCTCGTAAACTTGTCTATCTAGGCCGAACATTTGCATTTTTACCGAAGACTGATCAAATGGTTGCGTATAATTTTGATAGAAACTAGACGACCATACAGAAAAGAAACACCTTATCCAGCTAGTTATCGATTGAAATACCATAGGATAGTGTGGGGCTACAGGTGGTATACAAAGCCTTTGTTTTGGTGCGTTCATCGACCCGAACCACCCCAGGAAGGGTAGGGCGTCAGGCTGTCTGCCGCACCCTTCCTCAACACACGAGCATGCGCCAAGATTCGACTCGAAATTTTTTAATGCAAATGCACAAAAACCTTTTGATGTAAGTTGAAGGGTTCCTGACACGCGAACAGCAAATAATAACCAAGGGGTAGCGTACCGATTGGTTTTGCTTTTTAAAACTTCTCATCTATTACTTTTAAGGGGGTTTCTAAAATGAAGGTTCACTGCTTTTTCAAGTTACGATCCCGGGAGGGTGTGTTTCACCAATTCTGGATAAGTGCAATCTTTCATACAAAATATGTGAAACGATCTGTCAGATAAGTTCTTCCAACTTATCCAGACGTAGTGAAATAGGGCTTTAGTCTTCAATCTATTGGTACCTAATTATAAATGTTCAGAATTAAGTTCGATAAGATATCAAATGACGTTTATATTTTATGCCTTTGTGATGTTGAAGATAAACAACACTTATTCAATTCGTATTAGCCTATTCAAGTGGCTTCTACAATACCTACTTTACAAAGTTTTTTGTAATTTTGTCAATTATTTATAGCTATAGAATCTACAATAGATACCTACTACGTCTTGTGATTTTAATGCTATTACCTAGGTAAGTGTTTGATTTGTGAAGAAATTAAAAATATAACTTTTAAATAGGTTTCTGCTTACATGGAATAGGATGTAAGTAAGTACATACCATACCATACCACGTCCTAAACAGAAAAGTAGTAGAATAGAGATCCATGTAGGTGTATATCTCTTCGCAATATCCGGTGTGGGCGTTTCCGAATCGTACGTATTGCATAATGAATGTGCCTTTTGATGGAAAGGTTTATAAACTGGCGCTTTTTTATTATACCTGTCATATTTTACTTTAGGACAGTTATGGGAAAGCAATTTTTCATGTACTATATATTTGAAGTGGAGAAAATGAGTATAATTAGAGAACAATGCGGGTCAGCACTTAAATGGCTTGAGGTAAAATTAGTCAGACGCCAACACAGTTTTATTGCCACCAATTGAGCCGCTGTTTTATTAGTTTGTGATTGTTTACAGAGTTAGCTAATTTTCAATCATAAACACATTCTACAGTAAGAAAATATAAGGCCATCGATACATCGATAAATAGCATGCAGACAATTTATTGCGGTAAATACAGAAAGTTTTGGAGAGAAGACAGCGTCTATGTCCACTTATCTACAACTTCGTAATTTTTTAATTCTCTAACCATAATCTAACCCATATTATCATACTCTAGGTTACCTATTTTAGGTTCTTCCTTTATACTTATTTGTGTTTATGTAGTAGCTAGTCTTGTTCTATATTTTTTATTTACATACACAATTAAACTTCGAGTTTAATTAGGCATCGAAGATGGCACAGATGAATGTTGCTAGGTTACTACGTAACTTTCGGTGTATTTCATTGAGAGCTTATGTTGCTAATAGATAGCGACTTTCTTGGACCTATACTAGACCTTCAACCACACGATTTAGAGCCTTTTGTATCAGTGATGGAGTATGGTTTACTCTTTCTCACTATCTAGGAAAGACATCTTTCTCTAGAGATCTTCTAGTCTATAACTTAATTAAGTTAAGGTCAAAATCGGGTCAAAAGACTGGTTCTGTCTATTGACTTTTGACATTAGATCGATGAGTAACATTTCATGCACTTGTTTGGCGAGTAATGCTTTTAGAAGTTATTGAAACCATTTACTTCTCAACTAAAACTAATTATATTTTAATATTAGAAAACTGAATGTTTTGCTAAAGTTAGTGAACTATAATTACGAGGCGGTGAACGAAATTATCAGCATCGTAAGCAACGCCTTTCATTGTGATTACATTAAACGGGCACTGAACTCGCTTCCGGTGCAACTGGTGCAAGTCGGATCTAGTAAAGTTCCATGTAATTTTAGATAGCTTATACAGGGTCCTTCTTAATATGCTGACACTTTTTTAAGGGCATGATCAGACCATCAAACTGAACAACTTTCTCTTAGGTACCAATATCGATATCGCCAAAAAAAAAACAGATGTCCCATAAATTTAGCTCAAGTAGGTTTGCAGTTTTGTATGGAATAGCGCGTTTTTTCGCGTTTTCGATGTTGGTGCCATAGATAAAGTTGTTCAGTTTGATGGTCTGATCATCCCCTTAAAAAAGTGTCAGCATATTTAGAAGGACCCTATTATATGTCTGACTGCTAGAAGTCAAGTTGCGCTCAATTATGATCACAGAAGTCACCGAAAAATAAAAGCAACAAACGGCTTTATTTGCGAAGATACAATAAATAAGCACCTACACTCGAGAGCAATGAATCCGGGTCACCAACATATCTTAATAGCTCAGAAACTAATAATTTATTCAAGCTTATTCAAAGAAAACGTATTTTATAGACTATTTATTACTTCAAATAAAAAATAAACATTTCTTAGTTTTCATTTGTTTTACTAGACTAACTAAAATCCATAAACACAAATGCGCCACATTCTATCGCAGAACAAAAATTTAAAATAACGATTTTTGTCACAAATATAAAATTTCCTCACTTTTTAGTGTGTGTGGGTGATATAATTACCATATTAATAAAAATATTTTTTTCGAAAAATCATATGTTTTATACCCTTTTTATTGGAATTTCTTTAACAGCAACCAGAAATTGTATTAATTTAAGTAGTAATATTAAATTATCTATAAAATACTTTTTATTTGATTAAGATATCATTCTTAGTTTCCGAGATATTCAGGTTTATGTTCTGGGTGGCCTGTATTCATTGCTCTCAAGTGTATTTTCAACGTCAACTTATCTACCCTACGTAGATAGAATGAGTGATCTCATTTTCAACGTCATCTTACGTACCAAAGTCCTAGATAACAATTAAATTAAAAGAAACCTGGGAGCTTGAGAATGATGTCATACGGAAGCAATAAAATGTAGAATGTGTCTAGACAATGCAATCGGTGGTCGAGGACGCTAAGCCAAATTGAGAGAACAGTATACCTACTTAGGTACCTACCTAACCTAAAAGTATAATGGTACTGATCAACAGATCTACAGTGTATTAGGGTAAACAGTTGCATTACTTTAAGGGGTGATTGTACCCATGATACATAACAACTTTCTATAGGAAATTTGCAAACAATTATTTGGACTCACTAGCTTATAGTTTATTTACTTTACTGTTTAGTATCAATTATTTTATTAAATAGACTATGTATTATTGTATTCATAACTTTAGCTTAAGAATTTATATTGTAATAGTTATTAAGTCGTGTTATGTTGTAGAGTTTCTGGCCGCATCTTCTCTACAGCAACAACATGTTCCGACGCGGTGGTAGCTTTAAAAAAGATTTGACGTTTGATAAGTGTGCTGCAAGCTCCTATATTGAATAAATTATATTGATATAAATTATATTACTTTTGACTTTGACTTTCCATACTAAATGTTATCAGCTGATCAAAGGTTTACGTATGAACAGCCGACATTTTTTTTTGCGAATTTCCTATAGCTCTCTCAGGGAAAGTTGTTCAGTGTCATGGGTGATTGTCACCCCTTAAAGAAATGCAACTGTTTACCCTAACACTATACTGGGAATAAACCGTAACAGAAAAAAGTTGACAAATATGCATAATATTACCTGTTAAAGAAATTCGGAAATAGATAAACAATTAATCAATAAATCAAACATAGGTACTTTATTTACACCAAAATATAAACAAAGAGAAAAAAAGAAAAGGGCCAAAATAAGGCGGTCAAAACCAAAGAGATTATACCTAATAGAGTGAGCCATACCAATTGTAAAGTGTCCACTTTTTTTTGACGTTTAGGTTTGAGTGTGTGGTGTCAAGTAGTAAGGACAAAAGGCACCAAGTGGCATATGGCCTTATGTTTACGGTCACTTTTCACACACACTAGCTCAAAAAAAAAGTGGACAGCCGCATAAACAAATATCTGTAGTTCCATCTCCTTCTACTATTAAAGGTACGTCATAAGACAAAAGAGACTAACTACAATCGTAAATTTATGCGGACTCTATGCAGATCCTTCCTCTGAGGTCAAAACAAACAATTCAATTATGACAAAAATTCAATAATATCTCGTCCGTCGGCTAATAATGGTAAAGTTTCAAAACGCTTACAATAATAATAAGACTTTAATTTAAGATTAAGTGTAACACACCTGCCGAATTTAAGCAGCCGAAAATACGCGAGACTTGATTTTCAGTACTAATCCGCGACCTATGAAACACTATTACGCGCCATTTTTACTAGTCGACGCGTAAATTGCGTTTCGTAAATTCGGCAGATGTATCAATACACTAAAGGTAATAAACTCAGGATAATGCCAACAAACAAGTTGAATTAACATTATGATAGGCTTTATGACTGGCGGTTGACGGTTCACAGGAAGGCGTCAAGTCATACAAGGCATAAGAACCCGTTAATCCGTTGTCATATTGCCCCCAGCCCCCAGTGTAACGAGATTCCTTCACAACTAGCAACGGTATTAACTTAATGAGGGTTTCGCGACCCTAATTTGCACGATAAGTGTTAAATTTTATTTTATTTGCCAATTTTCTTCACAATTTCCGTCATTTTATAAGTTTTTCTGTAAGTTTTTATTTCTTTTGGCCAGTAAAACAATCGGTGTACCGGTTCTTCTGCTGCTCGTGCTGTCCAGTTAGCATAGTTAAGCTAAGTACTAGTGATGTGAAACGATTAAGATTTTCAGTACCGGTATTTTCCAATTACTTTTGAGGAAAAACCGGTTCTTACCGATTACTTTCAGATTTTTTTCATCTTATTAGGAAAACATATAAAACCTAAAAATAAGCCAAAAATAAGTAAGTATTGACCGTAAATTCCCGCTGTTGTCCAGCAGTGGACGTTTATCGACTGAGATGGTGATGATTAAACACCAAAATACATACATACATATACTCACGCCTGTGTCCCATTGGGGTAGGCAGAGACAATTGATCGCCATCGGCTACGATCCTGACATACCTCTTTTGCCTCTTCCACAGTCATAAGTCGTTTCATACAGGCTCGTCGGTTTCGGGTACATTTGATCTGACCCTTCTTAAGTAGGCTGTCAATTTGGTCTGCATACTTACGTCTAGGGCGACCCCTTTCGACTGTTCCATTCACTCTCGCTTTATATATTTCATACGTCAGTCTACTATCACTCATCCTTTCCACATGACCAAACCATCTCAACATTCCCTTTTCAATCCTTGTCACTATATCCTCTTTCAGTCCACACTTTTCTTTAAGTACACCAAAATACATACCTAAGTCAATGGCTAAAACTCAGGATACACAAAATAGTATTGAGATTAATGTAATAAAATATTCAACTGACATAAGGTTCGGCCAAAAAGATGCATTTTGGCTGTCTATTTCAATAAAGTGACCCTTTTAAAATATTATTGAATGTAATCGGTTTTTTAAATAAAAACCGGTGTTTTCAGGTTTTTTAAACACCCGGTTTTTTAATGGTTTTCTTGAAACCGATTTACATCACTACTAAGTACCTAATATAAATCAGTACTTATAACTAAGATTTCATCGTGTCCTAATCCTAACTGAATTGATTGTCCAGGTTGATTACCGTATTACTGGAACAGTTATAGGTATGAGGTAAGTACTGTTATCAACTTTTAACTTATCTTGGTATCGACTCCCGAACTCTTTTCATATTTGAAACCGTATTTTAGTCAACAGCGAGAGGTCGTAGTGAAGCAACTAACTTATAAGCAGAGCTACTGTTGTTATGGTAGCTGCCGGTCACGTAAACAGTATGAGACGTGCGCACGCGCCGCTATTATGTTTGTTTGGATATCTACCGCCGTTGCGCTATCAGAGCTACTTCTGAGAAAGAGTTAGTGATGGGGATGGTGAGATGGATGGATGGGCTTTACTGTTTACTGCCGATAGAATCGTCAGTAAGAGGCAATATTTAGGTATGCAAAAGGCATAAAGCCTTTGGATACAATGCGTGTTTACGAATATGAGCTTTGTCTTCTCTATGTAGAGCAGAGCAATTGGTTTTATGTAAATCTCATTTCTATACCAAAGTAAGAATATAACAGCAAATAAAATGAAAAACTTACTTTACCACCGCAAATTTGTCGATATCATCAACAATATCTCGCCCATCGATTTTATCATCAGGAAACGGATTAACGGAAGAATAAAAATTCGTAAAAATAAAGAAAATGTGTTATTTAAATACTAAATACTTAACTTCAGGTAAGTATAGAGTCTCGACTAGGTAGGTACTTCTACTGAAACGAAATGTTTATTTATAGTGACTATAACGCGCTCCCGACTGCTTCGCTTCAGAGTTGCTTGTTGGCGTATTGAAACTTCGGTTCGGTATTAGAAACAACGCCCCGTTAAGCCGTGCTTTGGATGGGTGACCGATTTAGTGGTAGTTATTTTTCCTCAACCCTCCTTGTGTATGTGCTTCGGAAGGCACGTTATGTAGTTGGTCCCAGGATGTGCCGTTAGATGACGGTGTACCTCCAGTCTAATCGAGGCGACTTGAAAATACTCTGACTATAAATTGACCGCTTACTTGGATTGGCTCCACCAATCCTCACTAGGCTCGCTTAGAGTATGGCTCTCATAATAACATCGACCTGCAGTGGGGCGTGTAGGTACCTATATGTTAAAAAGACTGATAGTGCTGATGACTAAAAACCTAGTAAAAATAAGTAGACCAAGTACTTACCTACCCATAAGATTGTTATAATTAACAAATGCGCACAACAACGTCCCGAACAATTTCCGTCCTGTTCCTCTAGTAACAGATTTCATAATCTCCAGATGAAGATATATTATGACTTTATGACGTCAACTCATATTTATAGCCCAATAGTGTGAAATACCACAAATGTATGGGACAATTGGAACCCCACACCATTCACTGTGCGCCCGCCGCGCCGGCTGCCCCCATCTGTTTCCTATGCGGCCATTCAACGTCTTATAGACGTGAGAATAGTATGGATCGATAGCAGTTTGTCGATGATCGTTTATTGTCATACAATTATGGACCTGAATCAAACGCTAAATGGGACGTACGTATTTGAATTGATATTATGCTCCATTAGGAAGCATTCATCAAAGTTAGAGTCAGATGAATGATGCCTGAGGAACTTAGATTTTTCACAATTAAATTGAGTAGGTACTTAATATATTTTATAGTAGGCATTTTAAAGATCTTAAAACATGAGGTAGCTACCTTTTACCTACTAAGAAAATCGTTAGCGAAAAAAAAGAGCGATTAAATCTGCATCTTGTCCCTACTAAAAATTACTTTAACGCTCTACAAATAGGATTCATTTTAAATTTGAAGTACCTATTTAATCTACCCCTCTACGATCGCTGTATCATGCTGCACAATCAGGGAGGTACAATAGGGGTATTAGCGGGGGTGTAGAGACGGACGTGACTTGGTTGAATATGTTTTGTCATAATAGGTCGTATCGTCTGTACGTAACATGCCTTTTTATTTGATAGTTGTCTATAGAAATGGATTTAAAGACGCTATCATATCCCTCTTTGATTTGAAGTAGCGTTTAAAAACTCAGAAATTTTATCGGAGTTTCTTTTGGAGACTCATACGTAATGTGGTGACTGATATTTTATTATAAGAACTCGTTGAGTATAAGTTTTTCTTTTTATAAGATCTACTTTAGTCTTTAATTTATGATCGGAACCGATTTTGTCTTGCTCACTCTTGCTTGAAATTTGGTGCATTTAATATTTTAATATAGTCTGTGGATGTATCTACTTAACGTTTGTATGTATGTGTTACTTTACTACCTAGCTGATTGTATTGTCTTTAGACATCGTATCTACTCTATTCCAATGTTTGAATTCAACAGGCGAGCGATACGGAACAGTCCGAAGTCGGCCGAAACTTCATGTTGTTTTTTGTTCTATCTCTCTCTTTCGCCGACAAAAACACCATAGCTCAAAGCACGAAGCTCGAACGTAGCTTTCAAGTATGGTGTGTCGGAACGCGAACGTGTTTTGAACGTTTCTCTCTTGTTTATGTTATTAAATGTTATCAACAATGTTGCGATTTATTTGTGGATCGTTTCTAGTGTTGTTTTAGTAATTTATTGAAACTTTCCGGGTGTTCTAGTTTGTTATTGTTGCTGAAACTTTGAACATTAAGTACAGTCAGGTGGTTCGTGTTTGAGAATTACGATCGATATGAACGGAAATATGTAAGTTTTACTTTTTTAAGGAATTTAGTCTAAAACCAAACACTTTGTAATAAAATCTCTTTATAAAGTTGAGACGTACGTAATAAAAATTTCATTTTTTAAATATTTGAATGGCAAGTAAAATAAGAATCCTTTATTAGGTAAGTGATCAAAAGGTTATTTATTTACAACAGTATACTATAATAGGTTTAACATATTAAACAAAACTTTAAAAAACGGTATGGTAAGTCGGTGCTTTACGGGTATATTACTGTTGGCGCGCTCCATACAAACGAAGTCTGTTGATATTTTCAATACTAATAATATTCATACGATATAATACTAATAATTTCCATACAAATCTTAAATTAATCCTAGCATTGAAACTGTATATTTTAACGAAAATCGGACACGATACAAGCATAGAGATTTGTTCCTAGATTGTTTCTACAAAATTTCATTAAGTTTAATTTGTTAGTATTGAAAATATCACCAGACTTCGTTTGTATGCACCGAACATTTACGCATTCGGAATTAACTTCTCTTAAGCATAAAATCTTCGATGAAGTTTGCATTATAATTAAAAAGTAATTAGGTACCCACCTTCCTACATATTGAAATGAAGTAGGTACCTACTTATATCTACATTATAATTATAAGGTAAACGTAGGCACATAATTATAAGTAGTAAGATATTTTAGTACGTACCTAGGTAATCATTACCTATATTATTCAAGAATAAGTCACCAGAATATTTAAGAATGTCGACGTCCCAATAATATGTATCAAACCGTACTTATATCAAATTGAATTTTAGTGCATAGGAACAAGATTAATGTCTACAGACGACCTCTGCCGACATCTTAATTAAAACGAAGTCGTAATTTACACCCTTCGACAACTTAGACAATAATTTCTCGCTAACGAGGAATCGTTATAATGCGGATATTAAATTTAGTTTGTTATAAATCATTTATGTTCTTTATGCAAGTCTGCAGGCTTGCAATTAAAACAACTTATTACCTAGGGGGGAAAATAAAACCTACTTACTTAGTTTGTGTTTTTGCTGAGGGGATGTAGGTGTGGAATATTTGAAAGCTACACGTCCTAATACGTATACAAATAATGCATCGATTCCATAGAGTTTCACATTTTTGTAGAAGTAAATGATGTGTGACTTTCATAAATAGTACTCCTGGAGCCCGATTGCGCTAAGTAAAAACATCAAAGTTCTATTCTTATCCAATATCAGTTCTAATCACATTGCAATCCAATTACTATGCAACTGTGCTGAATTCCGCATTACGCTAAACTCTATGTAACTGACATACCTTAACGTCTGAGCGATCTGTCAAAACGGCTCTAACGGCTGTCAATAGCAGTACCGCGATTAGCGCAATACCAAAATGTGTCAAAGTTATGGTTCGTACGTAGTTCAATCACGGTTCAATCACCGAATATTTACCGCGATTGCAGCCCTGTACCTAAGCTCGTAAATGAAGAAAAAGTCCCATTGAATGGTACTCTGAAATTATGTCGATTCGCCTTTACCTAGGCACTATGTAATACATACATACATATGCTCACACCTATTTCCCACTTCTGGGGTAGGCAGAGACTACAGATCGCCACATGCTACGATTCTGACACATCTCTCGGCTCCTCAACATCCATAAGTTTCCTCATATAAGCTCGTCGATTCCGGGTAAATTTTATTTGGCCCTTCTTCAGTACGCATCCGATTTGGTCAGCGTACGTGCGCGTAGGGCGACCCCTTTAGACCATTCCATTCAAACTTGCCTTTTAAATTTTATACGTCAACCTACTTTCGCTCATTCTTTCCACATGGCCAAACCACTTCAACATACCTTTTTCAATCCTTGTCAATACATCTTCTTTCAGACTACATCTTTCTCTAATCACACTATTCCGTAACCAGTCCTTCAAAGTACCACAAATACTACCAGGGAGTGCATTTCAACAGCATTTATTTAAGATTCATACTTCTTCTGCCATACCCAACTCTCAAACACACACATTTAATTTGTGTTTTAATCTGGTCACAAATAAGAATTGATTTTAGAGTATAGAAATCTTACTAATTAATGGACTGTAGGTACCTACAAGTTTAATTTCAGGGATGGTCCAAGACCAAGATATAAATTTTTCTTGTAACAATAAGTACAATTTCCAAATTATACAAAAGATATGCATCAGTATGAAAATAATAATGATTTAACTTGAAAATATCAAATCATTTCACTAATTGGAGCAATTTGGTAGAAAGCCAACTTTGACTGCAGTTTAGCCTGCCACCAGATAACATAATTACGTACCCAGTTAACTCTACGCTTGCTCTATCTCCGCTTTCCTATGTAGGTAAGGTAAGTACTCGTACCTACATAATGTAATGAAATGACAGACGATTTATTCTTATTGTAGTCTGTGTCGCGGTCGCGATAAACTATTCTTATTCGATACTTGATGGAATGTCATTTTAATAGAAGATACTTTATGAGCAACGTAGGTAGTTAAACTACGTACCAAACCTACGCATAAAGAAAATTTACGGCGCCTTAGATTTCTACAATATTTACAACATTCGTTGATTTATAACGAAATAATTACATTGAAACAATAATTTTATTATTTTATTAATTAGAATTAAAAGTTATTCGCATTTAAATGTTCATGCAAAAATGGTTTGTTATTATTTCAGCACATGAAAACTTATATAAATTTGTGTGGTAACACCGACACTTGCATATCGCCTCCATTCCGATAACTCAAATTATTATAAAGTTTTTTTTTAAATATTAAAGTAAACTAGTATTCAACTAAATACCTACTATTTTATTTCCCTTATTTCATCGCAAGCAAAAGGTATAATACTATCTTATTGTATGAATAGTTTATTTACAAAATAACAACAAAACATAACGGATAGAATAAACAAAATTAAATGTAACAACTAACAATGCCAATTTTTGTTATGCTTTAGACGACAAAAAAGAACAAAGCTAGACAAATCGCTTGGAAGGATTTATATCATAACATAAAGCTTCATTTGAGTTTGATCGAAGCATAAAACGCTGATCGACCACGGGGCGGGCGATAGGGACTGGCGGCGCGTCCGCGGCGTCCACATGACGGCCTACTACTTACTAGGTACTACTATAGGATAGGTACCCATAGCAGTGTGAGTGTGTGTTCCCGGGTGTGTAAGTAAACGCATTAACGTGCAATGGGGGCACGTAGTGACACCATTACTCGAAAGTCGATTGTTTGCGCCGATCGACAGTTGTGATGTCGGCTCGACATGCCGATGTTTACAAACGAATCCGTTTGCGGCTGCACCCTTTTTACGTTCCTGAAATAGCAATAAGTAGCTTCCAGTGTTGACCTGATTATCAGTAGGTACTTTGAACACCACAATGTTGACTCAAATTCAATGACATTGCCATCGACTCGAACGATACAGTGGCGTAGCGTGGGTTTCTGCCGCACGGGGCACAGACCGATTTTGCCGCCCCATTATCTTACATAAAAAAAATAACGGAGCGAGCGAAGCGATCTCAAAATTTATTTGCACATCTATTCCGGTTGTGGTCAGACATCTTTTGGTTTTTCTCCTCAATATGAGTTAGTTAGAGCCAGAGCTTTTTACGTACACAACATGTGCAAAGTAACCAAAGTAAAAGCTACGGATGGAGCGATGCAAGCTCGAAATTTTGAGCACCACGTCTTAGCTGTGATCAGAACTCTTTAGGATTATGTGTAGGCAGAGCAACCAAACCAAAAACGTTTTTCTCTGCTCTACGAATTGGTTACAGACAGAGCTCAATCAGTCTTTATTTTTCCCGAATTTACCGCCCCTAGTAAAATTCCCCCTCGCTACGCTACTGACTCGATAGAAAAGAGAGTGTACCTATAATTTGACATTTGTTTAACTCTAACGTGAAATACGTCCTATTCTAGTATACCAAAGGACAACACCCTCTATACCTCCAGATACTAAGCAGGGGTAGATATAGACGACAAACTAATACTACGAGTAGGTAATAAATAAGGAAAAGGCGTTGAATTGATCCCACCTTGAGGCGAAGCGATCATCCTATGTACCCAAAATGGTATTAGATACATTAGAAAAGTGAAGGAGCCTCAAAAAGATCAAGGTGGCCAATCAAGTCTTGGAAAAGTTTGCTGGTACTTGCTGAAGGCAGTATTGGGCTTTCAGGGCGGAAATAAAGACATGGTTCCAATCGCCCAATTTCATAGAAATGTTCAATAAATCTTTTATTGGCCCAAGATACATAGAAATTAAAAAGTAAATCTTTTGTTGGCTTAAAGCTCTTAAAAGAAACGAAAGAAAGCGTGACACCTGTTCGTCAAAGGTATTGAGAAAACAATTTAGGTAATAGTCTAATTAAATAACCCTACATTTCTCGACCGAACGAAATATTTGATGCAACTAGCTACACCAGTGAACAAGTGTAAAAACCTGTGATTGTGTAACGAGCGAGACTAAACTTTTTTATGAGCCCAGCGAAGTTGTCGACACTCTTGTCGAGTAGCGAGCAGCGCCAGCAGTCCAGTGTACGTGGTCGCTGAAAGGCGAGCGCTCATCTCGGTTGAATAGCGGCCCAGCCCTCTACCGCTCGCTATTTGCAGAACAATGCAGGCTTGATGTGCGCACGCCGGCCGCTGGGAAAGCGCGGGAGGGAAAACGCGCGCGAACCGCTCGGCCGGCAGTCTAGGGCCGCGAGCGCGACCGGCCGCGCGCCGAAGCACCCCGCGACGCTTGCGCCCTGGCGCACGCCGCCACGCGCGCCGCTCGCCGCGGCGTTACGTTTTCCGAATCGACCGCTGACGGCAACACTGCCACCGTGACTGAAATTCAGTGTCAAAAGGTTGGTGACCCTATTGCTGTGCACCCAAAAATCAACCCAAAAGCAAGGGCGCTAAAGCTCGCTCTTGTTTCTTTGGAAATAGTGACATCCGTTGGAAGCTGCAAAAGATCGCCGTAATTTCCTCGTGCGTCGCAAATGTCAAACGTATACTCTATTAGATGTCGAATGGATCAACTCGTAGCTCGGCACCTGCTGTTTCAATGTTCATTGATATGACTGTTTAGTGGTGGATTGTGAAAAACTGAACGTTCCTGACGATATGGAACTAAGAGGTTTTTGTAAAGATTTCCCAATTGCCATTGTAGTTTGTGAAATACTAATTGGAATAAAATTATCATTACAAGGTAGGTAGAGACCTGACGAAACATAACATAATGTTCTACATATTTATTTAGTTTGCTTTAAAAAGAACTTGGAAGGTTGTTCCTAGTACGTTACGAACTTACGACAACTGTTAAACAAACGCCCTTATTTAAGTCCAAATATTTACAAGTGTAAATTCATTGAAAAAGACAAATCTCTACATCTGCAAGTTATTCTAGGCGATTACCTCCACATAATAGCGGAGTAATCTAGGACTAGAATAAAGAGAAAATTGTGACCTACTTTTCACATCTTAAACCGAAATTAGATTGCTGTAATGTGTTCTGTGGAAGTGTATAAATTACGAGCCAGTTCAACCAAATCACGCCAAGGGAATATGTCATGCCCCAGAAATATAATAGGAATTCTAATGCTCCGTATGCTATGCGATACACGAATCGATGAGATCATCAAACTAAATGCAAAAGTAGAAATGACATACGGAATGAGACAACCGACGGTAATAATCTTTATTTTGAATGGTAAATGTGGTAAAAATAAATGTGAACTTGCCTAAATGCGTTTAGAAGTAATTAAACATCTGACGGAAAAGGTTTGAGATGTTTGTTTTCGAACAATCTAAAGATAAGATTTGAGAAAAAGCTAAAAACCATGGAATACCTACCTAATTAACCCTTACGAGATATGAACCCGCAACTCAAAACTTAGCAAGCAGGTTCACTAGGTACCTCAAGATCTATTGGGCCGTCATAATTTAGATGATTAATGATAAAATGATTTCTATGAGCATTTAGCTCTGGAATCAAATTGGTAATTGATCATAATCAGTCAGCATCCTGAGTAGCTTCCCATGGTTGTATAACATTACAGGTACAAATATGTAGCGTCTGATATAATTATGTATGTATATTAATCAAAAGAAAAAAAATTACATGCAACATTCGCAGATCACTTTACGTCAACATTAACGGTGGCGCTAGGAAATTAGGTGAAATTAAACTTAAGTATCCTAATTAGAAAAGAATAATTAACAAAGTAAAAACATCTATCCAGCTAATTTTGCACAAGGGTAATAAAACAATGTGATGGCATCTAGTCGTTTTAATTTATTGCTTGCAGAGTATCCGTTTTCCACAAAGCTATCGAAGGCTAACTACGCCACTGGCTGTACTGTCTACTAAACGATGGAAAATTTGCCTTGGGGTGTAAATTGTTTACGACTCTATGTAACGAGCAAAGCTTGTCTTTAAGGTCTAAAGGTCATTATCAAGTTAACAAACACGTTATATTATTACTTACTTGATAATAAAGAATTAACTATTAAGGTGCGTTATATCACGTTTGTTTTGATAATGATCACCAGTATCAATCTGTGACCATTAACTGCAGAGTATAAAGGTTCATCAACATAATGAATCCATATGAAGCGAGCAACGGCAAGTGAATTGAAAATTTATATGTATAATTTAATACAAAATCGTTCTTTATTGATTAAAACACAAAAACAGTTAAGTAATTACGTAGTATTATAAATAAACAGATTAATTTTAATTAAATTTTTAATTCAATTGTAAATGCTTAGAATCGGGATAAAATTATGGGCAATTTTAGATATGCTGCTAATAGCTACTACACTGAGCTAAGCTATACGTATAACCCTTTGAAGGTACCGCTTCAGAGAGTGTTAACATAAAAGGGTTAGAGTAAAGGGTATCACCTTTCAGCCGTTTTATTTTTATAAATCGATGTGAGTCAAAAAACATTATTAAAACTTTACTGTGTGTAAACCAACCTATGGTTTAAATAAGTTTAGTTTAATATAAGATATTTAAAAAAAACAAAAACGCATTTGAGATATTATTAATTTCATTTATCTATAAATACAATAAAGAGTTGCTCTTTTAAAGGTTGGTTCATCATTTTGAATGTTGGATCAGGTTGGATCAAACGAACAGGCGTCTTATATCTGACAGGTGTTGCACAAGACGTTGACTAAGCTTTTACTACATAAACCAAGGTGAGTACCCATATTCGTCTTCGTTGGCACAAACTAAACTATCTACTGCAAACAGTCGAAACAAAGAAGCAATTCAGGGAAAATTCCTAGACAAGCCAAACCATATGAAAGAAAACCGTCAATATTTGAACACGGGTAGGAATTAAGGTGGGTTTTATTTCGGCTCCCGAAGGATAAAATGAGCAATACCAGCTGACCTGGCAACTGGGACTAAAGAAATGAAATTGAATCCGTGGTTTAGGTACCTGGCAATGAAACGTTGGTCAAAGAATAGAATAAGAATAAAAACATAGGATAAACTCGAAATAAAGAAAGAAATTCGTCTTTATGTTATAAATTGAATACCTACTTTAGTCAAAACCAAAAAATATGGATAAGCTCCTGTCTCAAAAAGATTTAAAAAAAAGAAGAATGCATCCATCGAAGACAAACAAAAAGATTTCAAAAACAAAACAACATTCGTTTCAGAAGGTATTGCTTTCAAATGCGTTTCAAATTACTATCCGGGAACATTATGTGGCTACACGATCGAG
The DNA here is from genome assembly GCA_963924505.1 of Agonopterix alstromeriana. Classification (NCBI taxonomy): domain Eukaryota; kingdom Metazoa; phylum Arthropoda; class Insecta; order Lepidoptera; family Depressariidae; genus Agonopterix; species Agonopterix alstromeriana. The sequence continues at coordinate 12,640,920 of OZ004667.1, forward strand.
AACACAAATTATGGCATATTCGATCTCGTTATTATGCAAATGCTTCGGGGTTCGATCCATCGGTACGTCATGAATTACATTATCGGTAACAAACAGCCATTTCGATCCGATTGTTGCTCTGTAGGTACCTACTCTGTACGAGTAGGTACTCTGTGGTACCGTTGCGGCTATATCTGGATCGTTTGTTGTTACTGTTTGAGTGATCTTCACATTTTTTATTTTATGACTTCCTGGTAGTTTTAGATTGGGGAAAGTGGCTCAGAAAGGGAAGATGTCCTCATATAGATCAGATTAATGTGGAAGATGTCATATATACTGCGCTTAGAGGAGTTCGTGCTAATTGATTTCAAAATTAGTCACTTATTTGCGTCCTGAAATAAACTTTAGTTCTGAAAACTTTTCCTCTTTAAACGTTTACCTATTTGTGACCAACCTACAACACCTTAGATCAATCAGTAGTTATTTTTACTTTTAACACTATCGAAGTGATGTATACACGGCGATACATCAAGCTATACAAAACCAACATAAGCTGGCCGCGCGTAGGTAGAGTAATGTATAAGGGCGCGTGGCCAGCTTCTGTTTGTTTTGCTTAGCTTGATGTGTCACCGTGAGTACTTACTAATAGTGATGATAAAGCCGTTGATTTCAAGAAAGGACGTTACGAAAGATCAGGAAAAAAACAAAAACTAGAAAAGTGCTTAACCGGAAACCTAGTTACCAGATCAAACAAATTAAATGTTCATCATTATGTAATGTAAAGACATATACCTATTTCCTTACATCTGCAAGCGAACGGGAACATGTCGTGTCTCTTTCAACGAGCACAGATTGAAAAACAAACCCAGTTATGGTTTCCTGTTGGTATTGCCTTGTGCTATTTACGCGTATGAAACTATGAAAGAGTGTAAATTAAAAAAGATCGATTGAAAAAATAATTCTTGCCGATTCTAACATACGAATAGTTTGGATCAGAGTGTATGGACTGATGATGATGGGTCATGACCGGTATTGATTTTAGTTTGATTGAAGGCACTTTATTAACATTTGTACTACCTACTTTATCCAGTAGGTAAGCAATAAAAAAATAAAAAGTTAATTTTATCACCATCTTACAAATATTATAAATGTCAAAGTTTGGATGTTAAGATGTTTGGATGTTTGTCACTCAATAACGCATAAACGGCTGTACCCGTTTGTGCGTGATTGATTTGATGTTAGGCACGCAGATAGAATATTTTCTGGATTAACATATACGATACTTTTAAGGTCTACGCAGACGGACTCGCTGGCAACAGCTATAATATAATAAGCAATTCCTGTCTGCCGGTTTCGTCCTCATCTGTGATAGCATTGATATCTTGTTGATAGACAGTGAGCAGTCGACATCAACGTGTTAAAATTACATCAGTAGGTTGGTAGGTAACCGAATGTTTACAATGCGGCGAACTAGCTTTATTAATTACTGGTGCTCGTGTCTGGCCTACTTTCTTTATTGTTTATCGTACACTTTTATTAGCTCCCATTTTTATGTAAGAGTTATGTTTAAATCGTTAAAATTCTAAATAATGTACTTTTATATATAAAACTAGCATTATCGAGTTTTTTTCCTTAACGGTGATAAACTCATAAGTACTAAAATGAAGAAACTATGAATCGCCTTACAATCATAAATATTTAGGTAGGTAATTGTTAAAATATACCTAATCATAATACAACAGAGAAAAGGTACAACACTTCTCAACTGCAAAGTGGCCCATCGTTTGTACACACTCGTGCTGAAAACGAGACACTGACTAAGAGCTTCCGGCTCTCAACAACGCCTTTTATGAAGTTAGGATCTCTAGAAGACTTTATCGTACAATTTCCTTTTCTAGTTATTTATGTGAAAATTTTTAGAGAGTTGATGATGATGAGATGAGAGATGATTACCGTTAGGTACAAAAGATAAAGTTTCGAACACCTAAACCAAACCACGGCTGCAATCGCGGTAAATATTCGGTGATTGAACCGTGACTGGACTACGTACGAACCATAACTTTTGACACATTTGGTATTGCGCTAATCGCGGTACAGCACATGACAGCTGTTAGAGCCGTTTTGATAGATCGCTCAGACGTTAAAAGCTGTCAGTTACATAGAGTTTAGCGCGATGCGGAATTCAGCACAGTTGAATAATTAATTGAAGTTATTGGATTAGAACTGAAATTGGATAAGAATAGAACTTCGGTGTTTTAAATTAGCGCTATCGGTCTCCACACCTTGGACAAGGAAAAACAGCAAAAAATTAAAAGAAGAGAATAGACGAGAAAGACCGAGAACGAGAGTTTACTTCACCCCCTCAAAGAGGGGGTGAAGTAAAAGTCGGTGGGAGGCAGGGAGTGTCCATATTGTATGTAGTACTTGATACTCTTTCTTATACTGTGACCAAACCTTGACCACTAATCTAATTTGGATCATAAAACTGTCAGTGCAAATCTCAAGCTTATGTCTACCGCGTCCACTGACCTGATGGCCTGGTTCGAAAGAATCGATTGTACGCAACTTGTCCTTAACTGAACTGAGCACGCGGTGAAATGCATTCACGAAATGCTTTTTATGCTGTCTGTCCGTTAAAAATGCACTGCTGTTGTAGACTTTTTTTGTCCAAATAATTTACAGTGAGTTTCGACTTTCTTTAAAATAGGTAGGCTTTTACAGCCAACATTATTTTGAGCGGTGGAGTTTCTTTCCACATTCAATAATTAGGCGTACCACTAGTATATACCTATCGATCGGCTGATCCGTATGGGAGGTACAAATTTTAGTTTAGTTTTTCGATGCATGTGCCTTAGGGAAAGTTGTTTACTTTCGTTGTCTGAATACACCCTTACATTTTGTTAGTAGGTAATTTTAAACTAGTGGTGTATAACACTATTCCTCCTTTAATTTCTGTTCATGAAACACATATAATAACGACTACCTACCTATACTAACTATTACCTACTAGATCTTGAGTTATAGTAGGTATAGGTTGTAAGGTAATTGTCGTACTCTTTCTCATTCCAGTTGGTACAAAAGTCATGTTCGTGATTTAACCAGTTTATGGTACGTACTTATGGCCGGACGAGTCAAACCACCCACATCGAGACGGACTGAACCACTGCACCAGTATGTCTTGACATAATAGAAACGTTTCACTCGACAAAAAACGTTCCGCATTCACCGACTTTCCGACCGCAGCCTTCGAGCGCTGAATTAATTCCCATAATGTAATGCAATGGATAGCTAGAAATGTGTCGAGTCGCCTGCTTTATGTTGACATTGGTTTTTATGGAATTACATTTAAGGAAAATTGAGAATTATTTAATTACCTATCTATTATCTGGTCTGCTGACTTGTCTGATCTGATCTTAGTACTTAAAAGTTCACTTTAAAGTTTTGCTTATCAATTGATAAAACATTTGTATTGATTTATCAAGCATGGACAAAAGCAACATGCTTTATACAGATTCCAATGAACTCAACAATCTTTCCTATTGTCACAGCATCTTATTGTGTTCTAAAAGTGACATGACATGAGACATGAGAATAACATTTCCACGATGCAAACAAATTCAGATTCATGTCATTCGTGATAATTATCACCTACAGCAAAATTAGGTCACGAATTTACCTACCTAAGAACAACAAAACATGCAACCGGTCAAGTAGTCGAAATCGACAGTCCATTAACGGAACACCACTAGCTATTGACACGAATGCGTGCATGTACTCGTTATAAACATGTAAACAAAAAGCAATTTTAGGGTTCCGTAGTCAACAAGGAACCATTATAGTTTCGCCATGTCCATCCGTCTGTCGGCGGCTTAGCTCAGAGACGCTTAGTACTAGAAAGCTGTAATTTGACATGGATAAATATTTATCACGCCGACAAAGTGGTAAAATAAAATCTTGTAAAATCTGTTTTTTAGTAACGAAATTTGGGGATGCAATTTTTTTTTCTCGTTAACCCGTGGTGTGGGGTAACGTTGGATAGGACTTTTAAAAATATCGTGGGTGTGAGAAAACCATTTTTCGATTTAGGGATCCGTTAGCGAAATAAAGAAATTTGGGGATGCAATTTTTTTTCTCGTTAACCCGTGGTGTGGGGTAACGTTGGATAGGACTTTTAAAAATATCGTGGGTGTGAGAAAACCATTTTTCGATTTAGGGATCCGTTAGCGAAATATTAAGCTTTAAATTGAAAATTGTTGTTAGAGTCAAGTGTACGGTACCCTAACCTGCGCGTGGCCCGACACGCACTTGGCTGGTTTGTAAAATTGTCTATACCACAAAGTTTGATTTGACATATCTATCGAATCGATATAATAATCGAACGAATTTGTGTATTTATTATATTATTTGTGTTGTGTTCCTACATGTTTATTGGCTGCGCCCTGTTTCTTCACTATTAGATCGCGTCCAAATGTATTTCGGTCAGGTTCGGCGAAACGTCTATTTTGTGACATGATAACCGTGACCACCTATTGCATCTTGGATTAAACAAGAGTGACGTAATTTCGTTTTCTGAATTATTTGTACGAAGAACGCTAGATCGCGCTATGTTACTAATGAAGTAGGTACCTTTTTAAGAATACTCTTTTTAATGCTAAATAAGTAAGAGTTATACTTACCTACTTGTACTTAAATACAAATACACCATTAATTTTTAATTAGCAACGTAATTTTAAGGGTCCCTACGGGTCGAAAAACGAGAATTTTTTTTGGACCTCCTATACAAAAGTGCGGATCAGCCATTCGATTTTCTGTGAAAGATAAAAAAATCGTTTTTCGACCCATGTTTCTTAGGAAAAATTGTTTAGTTTCATTGTCTGAATACACCCTTAAAGTTATGTTAGTAATTAAAAACTAGTGGTGTATAAATTCACGATCATAATATATTTCCGTTAGTTAGACATTACTAGGTATTTCATGTTTGGTTTTTGTGGTAGGTCTGATCATCCCCTTAAAAACCTCATGATCTCATCTTAATAGGCACAATCTAATTCCAACAACATCGTTATTGTGAAAAATTGGGCAAGTGCTTGACGTTTTAGACTTTAGTAGAACTAGAACTATACATATAGGTCCTATTACCGATTCTGTGATATTAAAATCAAATCAGTTTATTTTATTGTCAAAAAAGTGTTTGAAGGGCTCCATTGTCGAGCGGCTATTAAAGTTTTGTTTTCCAACAGGTGCGCGTCCGCGAGTTCTACATCGGGATGCAGCGTTGCCCCTACATCCACGAGATGAAGGAGCGGCTGCTCGGCGCGCCGGTGGAAGGGGCGGAGCCCCGAGAGCAGGCGCGGGAGCCCCAGCCTCCGCGCGACCGTGTTCTCCACGCCGACTACGTTCAGGACTCACAGGTCGGCACTATAGTCAAAGTGAGTCGCATCATCTCATTCATTACCTACAACATTCATGGTTCAACGGATCGGTCGATTTAATTTCCTTTTATAACATGCCTTCTGTAGCATTATACACACATTATAGAGATGCTGGCTGACGGTCTTATAAAGAGATGGCCAGACCATGAAACTGAACAATTTTCTGTATGGGACCAACATCGAAATAGCGAAATAAAATCTGCTGCTCCATACAAAACTGCAATCCTTATGAATGTTTTTTTCGCTATTTCGATGTTTGGTCCCATAGAGAAAGTTGTCCAGATTTATCGTCTTACCATCCCCTTAAAAACCGTCAGCATATTAAGAAAGACCCTGTACGTTTACATGATGGCGATCGATGTCGATAAATAAGTACTTGACATGAAATTTAATTTCTTTTATTAGGCTCACCAACAGGTAACATTATTACAACAAACAACAAAAGAATGTTGAAATAACATTATTTCTCTCTCTCTGATACTCTGATAATACCAACTACATAGGTGACTTATTTAATTTTAACGCTGAATAAAACAGACAATCAACATACAAAACATAATATTCCGCAATGAATGTAGACCAAAGTCCTTTCAGAGAGAGAACAAACAGCCACCACAACGGCGCAATTCATGAAACTGCAATTTGGGGCTCGGAGGATCATAATGTATTTAAATTAGGAAGGGAGCTGGTATTAAGTGGGATATTTAGTAGTATTAAGCAATTTTAACATACAAAATATACGAAGGGGAGATAGCGGATAGGACTACGGTGACTTGTTATTGCTTTTGTGCAAAAGGCAATGCTGTTTCTTCATTATAGCTATTGCTAAATAAAATAATTTCCTGATCCATGATGCCACCAGATTGCAGTGTAAAAAGCACCAAACAATAAATATTATTTGGCTTTTGCGGTACCTATTATGATCAAACTAAACTCGCTTACTAATTCTGAACAAACTTGATGAACGGTATTCAAAGTTTTCTTGTCTTCCTTCTTTAGAGCATTTGAACGCCCTAATTTATCTGGCCGATCATTTAAATCTTGTTTTCTTATAAGAAAATGGATACAATTTTAAAGCGCTATATTAAGCTCCTGGACGATTATAACAGCGCTAAAAATCTGTACCTACGACTTTTCTTATAAACAAGATGAAACTGTTCGGCCTGATAAATAAGTCCGTTCAAACGGCCTAAATATTCACCCTAACTTATATTAACTATTCACTTCTACTTAAGTAGGAAAGTGAATCACTATAACTATACTGTACACTATCATTCATGACGCAATTAATTCATGGCTTGGCAAAAAATTCTTCTAATAGTTAGACTGTTTTTTCAGCTGAATTCCGACGGGTACCACACATCGCCGGCGCGCGCGCCGCTCGTCACGGACGAGTGTGATGCGCCGGCAGACGAAACCGATGCCCTCACACCTACGGAGGCCATTATACGTTATAGGACTTGCTGTCAGCCTGAAACCAAGCCTAAAAATGCCAAGTAAGCACCAAAAATCTTTTTATTGAATTGGTTGGTTAGTAGTGAGGTAAATATCTCTCCTTGGATATTATATCGAAAGAAATTACAGATGAACTCTTTAAGTGTAGGTCCCGCTGCCGATGTAAAATTGTTATAGTACCTAGGTACCAGAGCGTACCAGTGACACTCGCGACTTTACAAAATTCTAAAAACAATCATTCTATTACGTGGTCTTTTATCACCCCAAAACTATATATTATTTTCAAATATTTTCAATGTACAGAACCGACAAGAATACAATTTTATTATTAGAATCTACTAGTGATAACCTAGAATCTACTAGGTGATTAACCTAGAATCTACTAGGTAAATACCTAGAATCTACTAGAGATTAGTATTAGATACCTCCCTAACATTATTAATGCCTCCATAAATCGCTCATGTTCTAGGAAGTCCTCAGATTTTTATAACTCGTAGATAGGTACCAACAATACTGAAAAGAAAGGTGGACGATTGAAAACATTCTTGCAAAACAATCGTAGCGGCCGGCCTCACAAACGCCTAACCATGAATAAATGTATGGCTTGAAGATCTGTCTATGAATAATTTATACTTTGTTCCTGTAATAAATCACTGCATTGGAAGTATAAAACAATACTACATAATAAAACGCTTAAAGGCATTTATAAGGAACATAAGTCTGATGTATCAATAAACGGGATATTGCACACGTAAACGTCTAACAATGGATAATCCAACTCGGGTACCATCGTTTATAGGTCTATTAAACCAATAAAGGGACAAATATACGTCACCGTAACATGACAAAAAGCTACAACGAACAATTTAAAAATAAATAAAGGGGAGGAAGCTGTAATCAAAGCACTTCCATGTCGCATGGATGGACAATCGATTAAATGGCTCCAGTACGCATACCTTTATAAATACACGTCTGTGAAGCCGCGGTGAAGCCACACGTTTTATTAGCAGACTCAAAAATAAGCATTATAGTTTAGTAATAAGGTTTAAAGTCAGACAAAAGCAGAGGTAAAGGTAAATGCGGTCAAAAGGCGTTAGCCCGTTAGCGTTACAACAGTAGAGACCCTTGATGTTGGAAGGATAGTATAGGTAAGGATTAAAAATACCTCTTCCCTACTCGAGCTTTTAAAATAGATGTCCTTATGAAGCACTCACAAGAGAAAATACAGAATTTTATGTGAAACTTGCTTCGGCTTCGTCCGCATGGATTTAGGAAACTTCGACACCCCGTTGCACCCTAAAGGGGTTGATATAAGAAAAATCCTTTGTTAAGTGCATACAATTTCATGTTAATGTATCTTCTTCGCTTACGAATAGCGAGAGCACTTTTCGTTGCTGTTTCTAGGTTTCTATCAATTATACTTATATTACCTAGATTTTTGAAATGAAAAATGTGTATACTAGGGCGACTTCCTGCTAGCGTAAAAGGTAAATTAAAAGATATATAGCGTAAACTACAGAGGCCTAGACCTAGAAATTAGAACATATTTAAAGGCACTAAAGAAATCCCTTCATAGACACAATGACGCACAAGTAAACAAAATAAGTAGGCCGTTGCCGTTGTTATGGTATGGTTCTGAACGATATGATGTCTAGATCTAGTTTAAATCTGTAACCAACAAAGAGAGGCTAATAAAAACGCAATTCGATACAGTGTAGACTAGACGCTATTGACTTCAATTTTGTAGATCCATTTATGGATACCCTAAAGCTAGGCATCCATAACGTTATGTAAGTATGTATTGTATGCAATAACCAAGGCCACATTGTTATAAACCATCAGTATGACAGGCAAGCGTAACATTTAATTGATATTGCTAAGTCGATCTAACCACTTGCAGACGCATCTATTGATTGGATGATAGAGTGTTTGTTGATTAGTCTTAGTAACTAGTTAGTGTGATCTGTCAAGAATAATTAGTGTTTGCATCATATTACGTTGAATGAATTTAAAGAGACTCAAGTTATGTTAGTTTGATAGAACAGTCGCTATATGGCGCTAGCTTTAGTCCTATTCTTAATTACATGTTGTAGGTATAACTTAATGAATGTTTTGTGGATATTTTGTATGACAAGCATGAGCATACGCTTATGCTAATCAATACTTATGAAACTGTTCCGTGACTGACTAACAGACAGCGCACAGCGTCTACAGCTGAAGATAGAAACATGAAATTTGGAATATAGATTCTACGGAGGATAGTAGGGTTGCATTAAGAATGGATTTTTCGATCTTCTAATTACACGCGGACGAAGTCGCGGGCAAAATAGGCTCTTCTGCACTATTGTTTTTATGAATTCATCTTAACATTTTTAATATTCTTCAGCATCGCTACGCTCTTGCCTTTTTTGAGTATTAAATTAGGTACCTAAAAGTAAGTTATGTTATAGCCTGTAAAATCCCACTGCAGGGCAAAGGCCTACTCTCACGAATAATGGTGAGAGGGAGTGGGCCACACTCCACCACGCGGGCCCAGCGCGGATTGAAGGAAGCAAATTAGTGATCAACTTGTTTTTAGAAAACTTGGCCTCTGACGAATAGTTAGATTTACCGCCATCTGACGGAACTATCCGGGATCAACTCCTTAACGTGCCTTCCGAATCACGGAGTCAATTAGGTACCTAAATAAGAAATTTGGCATACTCTCTGGCAAAAGCCAACTTATCGTGTCTAGTATACTTTACTAACAAAAGAAAAGTTTATCTGTGTATTCCGAGTCCAGACTCTCAAAACTAGGCTAGCTAGGGCTTTTTCATATACATACAACGATATGTCTGTGTTATACTGGACTTGAAAGGGGAGCATTTAGAGTTAAACTAAATGTGGATGTTACGCAATTGTTAACTGTTTAGAATGCGTGTGACGATTTTAACATAAGTAGGTCTGACAATAGCACAGTACTGCTAATTATGATGTCTCAATATGCAACTAAACTGACCATTAGTATTGTAGACCGTTTTGCAAAACAATTAACAGCGGCTGCTCTTTTATTTTGCAATAGATCAAAGAAGACATAGGTACAATAAACTATGTAGGTACCTACTTATACTTATATGACTCAACAACACTCAATATCGCGCTTAAGTTAGTGCTAAGAAAAACAATTGCTAATAATTTCCGTACTTCTACGAGTACAATGGCTACGGAACCCGATCACGGGCGAGTCGGACCCGCTCTTGGCCGGTTTTTGTATCAAGTTTTAGCAAAGAGATATAGGATACAGTTAGTACCAGATTTATAAGTTCCCCCGATGTACCTGCGTAGTTGAAAAATTTTAATAGCGCGCGAAATTATATTGACTAATCATGTGCCACCCACTATTCAATTCCTTGACACGATTGGCTAATTGTTTTCGCGCCCTTTTCGCTGCTATCCGACTTTGCACCTTCTGATTACTAAATAACTTCGGATTTTGTCGGGGGACTCTGCGCAAACGAAGATGGACGAGGGTAATTATTTTCCTGGTCGTACTGTACCTATCTATAGATTATTAGACTACATATAGGATAATTTAGTCCTTTGATATGCATATAGGTATCACGAAAGTCAGGGCCAAGGGATTTAAGAGTACAATAGCATCACACAATTCTACCGCGAGGTCATCCACCCCGATGCAAGAAGGCAGAGCATTGAAATGAGATCGGGCATGCGCGCCGGCTTTCATCCTTTGGACCTAGTTATTCATTTAATATCCTCTTTGAATACGTCTTTACACTACATTTTGTAAAGATCTTCTTGTGCTTTAGGGTTGTCAAGTGTGATGCGTAGTTTGTTAGGGTGTGTAATGGTGAGGTAGGGGGGCGGGCCGGGTCAGTGGGTCGCTCGCGCAGCCTCCCAAAAGCTCTCCGGGAGAGACGCGCCTCTATCGACCGCGTGACGCTGGATTAGGGTTGGCGATTCAATGTGATCAAAATTCATTTTTATCGGAAGTCAATAAGTAATAGGATCGAATTTAACTTAGATTAGAACAACTAAACGAATGTGTTGTTACATCTTTCATATTCGTATCAAAAAAAAATTTAAATTACTACTATAATTTCGTCATAAATATGAAATACTAGCAGCCCGTCCCGGCTTCGCACGGGGTAGACAAATAAATTTTAAGACTCATTTTTCTACACCTTCGGTTACATTGTTCAAATTTTACCAAGGATCCCTAATTTTTTTCAAAATGTAATGTAGCCTATGTCAAATTGCAAGAATGTAGCATTCTATTGGTGAAAGAATTTTTTAAATCGGCCCAGTACTTTTTGAGCCTATTCATTACAAACATACAAACATACAAAAATAGGTACAAATCTTTCCTCTTTATAATATTAGTGTAGATAGGTACAAATCTTTCCTCTTTATAATATTAGTGTAGATGTAGATAGCTAACTAACTTATTTACCTTTTTATTCATCTATATTTTATAATAAAAAACTAAAATATCATAGTGTATTTATATTGATATTATGTATGGATATTATGTAAGAATGAGTATGGCTTATAATATCTAAAGAACATAAATAATTATTGAAATCTATTATTATTTTATCACTTTAACAGTGAAAAATCTGAGCAAACGACAACTAAAAACCTAGTATTGCTCCATCGCTCCCTACCAATAACTGCGCAAAAGCAATATCATACAAAAAATTACGACCCTCTCTCTATTTAGGAGTGCAATTTAAAACAGAATAGGGTGCCATTTCGGAGGGTCGTTGCCGTCCCTACTCACAAAGCACTCGCGCAGCATCCAGTTCTGCGCAACTCCCGGCGCACTCAAGCCGGAGCGGCACGGTCCCGTTGCCGCACCTCATCGCTTCCGGAGCCTTTTGCCTTGTAAGAGCTCCTTGTGGCCCTGCCCTTACCTTCGTCCTTAACCCTGAAGCACCACTATGGGTACCCTGTAAACTCCCTTACCCAACCCCTCAAGTGAAGTGTTAAGTGTCGTGATGGGGAAGGACAGGCATCAGCCGACTGAGGCTGAAGTGAAGGTGGCTACTGTGGACCTGGAATCAGTGGACAACATGGCGACGCTTCCAGTGGGCCAGCACCGGCAACAAGGCAGCGACATCGCGATTGCCGAGAAACATAACACGGCTAACAAAGAGATGGAGCTCAAATGCGTTCAGCCGAAGCCGTCGAAGAAGTAGGTCTATGTTAACTTCGAATTTGAATTGAGATTTTAAATCGTAGACGGTCAGAGATAAAACCAATCCGAATAACGATGGTTTTAATCTGCTATTGAAAATTAATTCTCAACCGATCGATATAGGTACCTTCTCTACATTTTCAGGCACTTGTTCTAACAACTTCCAAAAAGTCGTTAAAAGTGCAATGAATAACAATGGTTTCTCTCTCAAATTTCTTCTACCATTGTACCTACCTACGCGTAGGCACCTACTTATTTGCGACTCTGCTACTACGGTAGTAAGTAGGTACACCTACCTGTGTTGTTAGGTTTAAGGTTACTTATACTAATTGGTGATGTTGAATCATTCAACGAATCAATCCATCAGTTCCATCGTTGGTATTAACCGAAATACCAACAAATACAGAATAATAACATATTAAAATACAATCTAATAGTACCTAAGGTTGCGTGGAAGAAATAACTTTATAGCGATAAGACCTTTAGAAGTATTAAGTTTTTAGCATGATTAAAGCATTATATTTCACTCATTCATTCAAATTATTTTGGTTATTTATTTATGTTTAAAATCCTCCAAGTCATTAAAATAAAATAATTTGTATCCCTTTCTACCCAAAATAATTGTTGGTGACTACGAAAACTTCGGACATTTACGAGTATGAATAATTTTTATTTCGGCATACTTACCTACTTTGTTATTAAGATGAAATGAAAAAAATGCGATGAAATGAAATGAAATGAAATATGTTTATTCGCAGATGAACTTAAAGAGGTAAAATAAAATAACGACGTAAAGTAATTAAATAGAGCCTTGTTTATTCTCTTTTTCCGTGTTCCGTACCAGACATGGCAAAACTGAACACTTCATCTCTTCAATCACATCGGTGTCTGTCCGTCCGTCCATCTGTCACACGCATTTTTATCAAAGACCGTAAGACATAGGAAGCTGAATTTTAGTTATTTAGCTAACCTTTGTTCACGATATCGCTATTTAATATATATATATTTTTCTCAAATTGGTTCTAGCTACACAAATTACGATTTCAGTTTAATAATGACTTTTTATTTAAATATATCAGGAAGCTGGCAAAGGTATATCCCTAAGTATATCCATGAATTACTACAACAACATAATATTTGAACTAGAGCGAAATACAAAGGAAAGTCTTCGGAACAGAAACATTTCTGTCTATAGGGTGGCAATAAAAACTTAGATACGGCGCTAACTTAACGAATGTGGTAACTTCGAAACACGACTGATAGATATTTAAATATGTTACTTAGCATTACTATAGTACTCTGTGGTGGGTGGGTGCAGTATCAAGAGATTAGGTCAAAATCAAAATATCTATGATTAAAGTTGTTTCTTTAGCAGGCAGGTCGTTGATTAGCCGTATTTTAACTTTAACAATGTGTATTACTTACGAGAAAATGAGAATATATATTAAGGTGTATTGTCAAGTTGTCTCAGACTTTATAAAAACCTATTAGTAGAGATAACACATTTTACGTAACATACAAGACCCTAGTTCAGGTGGTATTCACCTTCCCAATTAACCAACTAAGTATTTAATTTGCAGTACTTACTTACTTATTTAGGTAGGTATCGGTAGGTAATGCAGAACAGCGATCAAGGTACGATTTCTTGGCAATGCTACTCATATAAATTACCTCATTAGTCTATACTTACCCCATGATTATAAAGAAGTATTTGTTTGTATGTAGGCTATTCTCTAGAGCTACTAAACCGAATCTACAAATTTTTTCACTTGTAGAAAGCTACACTATCATTGAGTCGTAAATACTCGTATTAGGCAATTGAGATCATACGTCTGAAGGGTGAAGTTGCGAGACTCGCAAGCATAAGCTAGTTTTAAATAAAAGTAATTTTCATTATTACATCGGCTCATGAACGTACCTGTAACTTTAACGTTAGAAACTATTTCCCAGCGTCACATAACCGTGTCCTTTGTTTCTATTACAGAACATCGCTCTTCATAATCTCGAGTTTCATCTACGCGAAGCTTTTAGTAGTGGTATGCATTGCTTACGTCATCAGCGACGTCATTACCCACAACCTGCCGCTTTACTACTACGAGGGTTTCTTCACCTACCTGTATGGCATGAGCATATTGTTTTTGTTATACGTCTTCTGCTTCTTGCTTCAAGGTCAGTATGACTCATAATACGTCAACAGGGAGAAGCACAACATAATTCAAATAATAGTTCTATTTAATCATGAAACTTTTTTTGGTTTAGAGAGCGCATGCTGCAACGGAAGTCCCCCGAAACCGAAACCACCGCCAAAGGAGAAGAAACCCAAGAAGGAAAAAGAAAAGAAAACCAAAGACAAAGAAACAAAAGAAGGTAAAGATGGCAAGGATGGCAAGGACGGGAAGAAGGATGGAAAGAAAGATGGTAAATCCAAGGATAAGGACAAGGAAAAGGACGCTGGGAAGGAGAAGGCAACGAAAGAGTCGAAGAAACAAAGCCAATTTCAGGTGAGTGAAGTTCATCATCTCAGACAGCCAGCACATCCATTTTTATTGTATTTAACATTATTTTACACCACCGTCTTTTCGCTTTCGCGTGTCGTCTTGTGTTAGTTAACCACATATTTGTTAATATTAATTTAAATCTTGTCATTTTAATGTTTTGTGATTATTCGCACATGTTGTCCAGTTTTATTATTTTGCCTATCACGCAAAAGATGTCACGTATACCTATATCGTGAGCGCTTCGTGAGGGATGTAACAAGCCGCATGACCCTTTTTTGTTTACGCTGCGTACTTTTTTGTTTTTTCATATCATTTGGGCAGGAGGTGTATCCACGTAAGATGCGCGATAAAGTTCGTCAGCAGCAATTGCAAATTCAAATGGCGCAATTGTATGCGTCTGAACAGGTGAGACACATAACTGTCGGAACTCGCTTGAAAACTCGTGTATCATATCATTGCGGAGTGCTTTGGATGTGCTGTTGTAGTGTCTGTATTCATTTTGTTCGCATTTGGTGCTTGATTTCTCTGCTACTTCTCCACCTTGCTTCTTCAAATATCGCCTGTAGGCTTTGTGTATCACTGTGTTTTACATAAAATTATGGAAATCTTGATTGAACAGTTGCAGTAGGTATTACTGGCATCATAGATGCACGTCATGGTTAACATAGGAGACATTTTAACTGGTCGTAGAACTACTAATTCGCATTGAGCTAACGATCGATTTTTGTTTAATAAAGTTTAGGGGTGGCCTTTGCCCAGCAGTGGAATGAAACAGGATTATAAAAAAAGTAGGTATATGGAATTATCATTATCATCAAACATTTAGGAATTCGAAAATAATAATAATGGTACCGTATTACCCTCACCAAAAGGAAAATAATTTTATGTAGATTAATAAAAGGGATTATCAAATAACTTAATTTAAAACAAGTTTAAGAAGTTTAATTTTGTAACTATGTTTTTTGAAATTTGAGCGCCTGTCTTTATCAAAAACAACACATTTTATTATATATTTAAATAATAGGTAGGTACTAAGTAATTACAGGGCGCTAGATTTTTAGTAGCACTCTCAATTAATACTATTAAATTTACTTATTCAGCAACAAGACGTGGTAGAAATGGAAGCTGCACCCGTAGTCAGACCAATGCGCAGGCGCAAAACTTCACAGAATGATCACAGTCATGGCAGCTTCTTTCTTCGGATTGGTGCTATCGGTAAGTAACTTTTATTATTACTACCTATAATGGTACATACGAATTAAATTAAGATTTGTTCTGATTTTGTTCCGTTTTTTCACAGCCTTCGGTCTCGGTACAATGATTTACAATGGCTTAGAGTTTGGAACATTTTTCGAATTACCTTTGGAGTCGCCTTGCTATCTCATCTTGAAAGGTGTCAATCCGGTGCTACAAATGGTTTTCACCTTTATGCAGATGTACTTCATCTTCATGAACTCACGAGTAAGGATTTTAATATAACCTAAGTAAATAACGTTGCAAATTAAAATGTATTAGTAATGTAAACTAATTAATAATTTTTATTTGCAGTTGAACATTCATCGATTCAAAGTTATTGCCCGATTTGGTCTGATGCATGTGGTTGCCACGAACATCTGTGTATGGATTCGTACATTAGTACTCGAATCTTTGAAGGAAATCACAGATTACCATGTGAGGAATCCTCAAGGAGTTCCCGGAGAAGGCGTATTAGGAAGTAAGAGATAGATATTTTTTTTAAACTTTACTGTTAGATGTTTTTTGCCTAACCCCCTTTTATATCTTTGCACATTTCCCTTCTAATCACCAGAAGTCATCCGTAAACATACCTTGAGGCATTCGGGCAAAGTATTCGGTGCTGCTTCTACGGCCGCCACTACCATCGCAGCGAGTGCTGTAACCACTGTTAAAAATGCTGGCGAACAAATTTTGAATGCCGTTACATCTACTGCTTCCACTCCTACCACAACCTCTACCACAAGTTAGTGTTTGAATGTTTCTATAATCATCTTCTTTAAATTATCACTAACATCCGAACACAATCGATGTTCTGTGGAAAATTGCATTCATACTAAAATCTTGCATGTATGTAAATTAAAATACGTTTTAAAAACATTTTTTCAGCGACTACTCCTTCACCGTATTATAATATGGGTAGTGGTGGGTTCCTTCCAAAGTCAAAACTCATCGACACTATAAAGAGTACCATAGGGTACGACAATGGGATGGGATATAATCGTGAATTCAAAGACGCGTGGCCCAATGATAACCCTTTTACTACTACCTCCACTGTCGCACCACTAACAACCGCCGAAAAAGTAACTCAAACTCAGACAGCAATGCTGGAAGTATTCCAGTTTACTTATTCTTCGACTTTGAAACCGATCGTAAACGCGATATCTGCTTTGATGCCAAGTACGACTGCCGGATCATTTGTAACTGATAAAGACGAATGGGGAAATAGTGTCGAAACATACCGCGTAGATGAACCACCACATTCACCAGGTTTGTCGTTGGAGTGTCGTATTGAGTCTTCACGTTATGTTCTACGCCGATGCACTTTTTATTTGCGGATTGTCTGACGTCAAATTTTATGTTTTGTAGTAACTAGTTAGCTATTAGTAGGACTTAATTATATGTTAACTTGCACATTCCCTTTCACTTTGTCACACAAACTTTTATTCTATTCTCTTATTATTTGTAAGCATGATCATAATTTTGTAAAAGTATGAACAGTTTATTTTGATATGTCACTTCAAGTAAAATAGCAGCATACTTCAAAGTTTTGTGTATTATAAAATATTATCTGTTCTATTTTCAGCCCTCAACAACTCGGAAATCTTCGAGTCTTTCGATGCCCTGAACCCAGCGGCCCTGATCGCTAACATCGATAACACAACGGTGTGCGGAAGGAACCCAATTATGGGCACTATCGTAGCTGACTCCGCTCCTTATCTGTATCCGTTCATCATTGAGTACTCTCTCATCGGCGCTGCAGTCATCTACGTGATGTGGAAGCACATTGGTCGCTATCCCAGGTAAATAATCAATTTCATAAGTAGTAGGTATAATAGTATCGTAGTAGTATACAATAGTCGTATTACAAAATAGCAATAAGCGTTTAGCACTTGAAATCCAATAAAACTGACCACTTATATCACACGCATAATTCCACACTCACTTAGCATTCAAGCTCACGGCATTAATATTTTAAAATCTAGTAAAATTAATACTCACGCATGCATGGGCGTAACGGATTGCGATAAAAAAGGTGGAACCGATGAAGAAGCGTCGCTTACGCGACTGACATGTGTCGCGTTTGGTTACAGCGTGGCCAACGACGAAGATCTGGAAAGACGTCTGGAGGCTGTTCTCTCCCGCAGGGCGGCAGCATTAGCAGCGGCTCAGCGTGGCAATCGCGTCGACTGTGCCGGCGCATCCAAAGGACTTTTCTGTGGACTACTTCTACTCGTCGCTTCTCTGATCTGCCTGATTCTCTTCTTCGTCCTGATAAGACACCAAGAGCTGAAGCGCCTTTCTATTTATTTGGCGGATGTGTCACATTGCGCTCTTATGGTTTTGTCGATACTGGCGATTTTGATCGGATTTATACGGTAAGTAAAGTAACTTTAAACAATATTTTTTTTAAATTAATTTACGTATATGTATAAAATAAATACATGAAAGTAATAATTTTTTGGAAGATTTATAACATAATTTCAGAAATTTTTGACCAATAAGTAAATTATTGGTATAAAAAGAGATATTATTTCAATTTCGCTTGTTGAATTAGTATTACACATTCATTACCTTTGCATCCGTAAAAAAGACATATTTTTTTCGATTGTTAAAAATAGTTTTACATAATTTAAGTTTTTCATTATTTAGTTTTTTTGTTGATGAATTTTGTTCTTTTTTCTCTTCCCCACCGCACCTTTCGTTTAACAAATTTCCCTCCCATTTCCTATTTGTTTCTTTCCTTCCAACTTTTATTTGCTCCAACTGTTGTTGTTATTCCGGCTTTTGCCCATTTTTCGTTAAATCATCTGTGTGTAAAAATTTTACGTTCATAATTATGCACTACCCCTATTATATTTTCATCACCCTATTGTTTATTCCTTGTGACTTTATTTGTAAATATTTTTGATCCTTTTTGTTTACCATTTTTGGTTCATTCTTAATAAGTCCAGTGGTAGAGTTTTGAAATGGAGCTCACATCCTCCTTCCTGTACCGAACCTCTTCGCAGGGTGCAATCACTGAAGTTCCGGGCAGAGGAACAATCCGACCTAAACGACATCTTGCTCCGCGTGTCTGCGTTTGGCCTCTTCGTATACGCCGTGTTCAGTGTTATCGCCGGTGGTATGGGTGCGTTCACCCACGAGCCGAACCTTTTGGTTATGATTACTGGATGCTTGAGTGTTCTTCAGGTAATTACGAAAGATACAATTACTCATACTGATTAGACCTTAAGACAGATTTATAAACTAGTCTCGTTGTGCAATTCCAGGTAATCCTCCAATTACTGTTTATCG
Source organism: Agonopterix alstromeriana (assembly GCA_963924505.1). NCBI lineage: Eukaryota > Metazoa > Arthropoda > Insecta > Lepidoptera > Depressariidae > Agonopterix > Agonopterix alstromeriana. The sequence goes on from OZ004667.1 coordinate 12,660,011, forward strand.
CTGATGTATCTCGCCGTCGCGTCCACCTTCCCGAACAAGAGCGCAGCAAGCCCGCTCGTCAAGCTGTTACTTTCCTGCTTATTTGCAACGTCACTATGTGGCTTATCTACACGTTTGAGGCACAGAAAGTTCTTGCTAACCCGGTATGTTTACTTTCAAGATTTAAAAACGTAGCTCAGTACCACAAACTGACCATCTAATAATAGGTTCTTCTGACCAGTAACTTAACCAGAATTATTTCTAACTACCATTAATCATCTGTAAGCGTCCACTATATGGTATCGTCGTTTTAGTATGGAGCCACTTGTTAAGTGGTGAGTCCAGTGGAGACCTGACTGCCACTGTCACCACCCACGACTATTTTTGCGCCCACTTATCTTATCTACCCATTGAAAAAGAAACCTTTTTCCTTAGACTAGGGCGGTCTATTCTACATCGGGAGCCATTGTGAACCAACGGCTTCCAATCAAGTCATTAATCTAATCAGTCTTCATCGAAGCATTATAAAACGACAGAATAAAAATTGACAATTATTCAATTTCAGGTACAACTGGACTTCTACGGCTACGTTGCTTGGTCACTCGTCCAGCGCTTTACTCTGCCGCTTTGCATTTTCCATCGCTTCCACTCAGCTGTCACTCTAGCTGAAATATGGAAGACCAGTTACAAAGCGCGTTTGGAGTGAGGACCATTAGTCTACAGGGAACCGTAATCCATTGTCGACATTGTCGAATTCCTAGACAGAAACTAGGATAATAACTACTAATTTCGTCCTAGTCCGGGACAGCTATTTTGTAGTTAGAACGAATAAATTTGTTGCTAGTGTCAAAATCATCTCGCTACTTGATAAGGTTTTCTAGAATTACGTGTAACGAATTTAGTACGATCGATGACTCAGAACAACAAAGTAGAAATTGAAACACAATTGCTCTCCCGGAATCGTATGTAGTTGACATGCACTAAACGCACCTGGATGTATGACTTGCATAATTATGTTGATTTTATTAAGTTGGTTCTGCAGTTATTGCCGTCTCGTTTCTTTTTTTTTCACATTCCATATACTTTTTCAACAGTTCTGTAATAAAATTAGGTTTCTTGGAAGACTGACTGTGGAGACTTAATTATGGTGACCAAAAACTCTATTCTATTAATCAGCTCATTTCTTTCGAGATACGTAAACCCAATTTGCTCAGATTTTGAATTTCTATAGTTGAGATTTTTTTAAATCTTTAGACGAGAGAATTTAATGTAATATTTTGATCGAAACAAGATAATGAAGTTAACCCCCAGTTGTGAAGAGTTCCCTCCTCTGTTAGAAATAATTTGTGTGCCATGGTTTTAGGGTTAAGACTTGATTAAAATTCGACAATATTTTACATTTCTCTGTTTTTCACTTGTAAGCTAATGTGAAAATGCTATAAAAATTTCGCTGTGGTCATTAAGTTAATTTAGATTGAGTCTGTAAAATATTTGTATTCTGTTTAAATAACGTGACAGATTTTTTTTTCTCATGTGTGATCTAACGGTGTTTTCGTATTTAAAAGCCGTAACATATTGTTAGAGTTAAAGTTAAAATTAAACGCTATATTAAAGTTTCAGAAGATTTATTAGCCAACATAATATTTTAATTAAGCAAGTAGGAGTATATTGGAAGTTTAACATACCTACGATATAGTTAGTGGTAAGAGAGTAGTTAAAATGTCGAAAAAATGCATCTATAATGTACTTAACTCTAGAAAAGAGTAGATGATGTGCTATTTTATGTTACGGTCTACAGCTTGATACCATTAATTTGAGAAATTCATTAAAAGAAAAATTTAATTGCGATGGGGCCATATTCCTTATACAGTTCTCATTCTTTTTATATCATTTTGCACAGTTTATAACTAGCGCTGAATGTGTACCTAACAGAGTAGATGAATAGGTACATACATACAGAAATAGACGTAAATGTATCTAAAAGTAGCAGAAGAAATAATTAGCATGTAGTAATGAACCCATGTGAACCAACGATTAATTAAATGTAAAACATACTATACCTGAATTTCTCTCTGATTCAAGTTGAATTTACATTATCTTTTGTCTAAAGATCGACACTTAAAAACTGAACATAATATTAACCAGGATTAACATCACATTGTAATATGTCGAAGAAGTTACTTTATCATTAAAATTTTCGCTGCAAATATTTTCGTAATGAACTTTATGTGCAATCTATTTTTATAGGCTGAGTATTTTATACTTACCTACCTATTTATATGGAGTTACTAATGGACGCGTTGCTAACGCGTGATATCATTTGGATGTTATAGATTTTGTATAAAATAGCTCATATTCAATTATTTATAATATATTTATTAATTTTGTAAATTAACTAATAAGGTAAAATTGTAATTTTATTGCTCTAGAATCAGAGCTAACGTGTGCTTAAATTCGTGAGATTTCGGGTGAATGTAGTGAGTTTACGATTATGTATTTTAATGTTAAAATAAAACTTCGTAATTTATTGTAAAATAAAGAAAGCATGAAATAATTGCCAGCGGTATCCCAACAGCCAGACTCTCGGTAATCTGGAGTCTACTCTATTGACTAAAATGAACATTTATTGTTCTATAGAGAAGATACAAAATGCGTGTTTGGCTTGTTTTATCACTGCCGATATTTTTAACAACAGTATAATAGTAAGTCCTTTGATAAAACCTATACTATTTCTAACTTGTTCAATTTTGTAGGTGATATTTACTGTGTACCTAAATGTTTGGAGCAAAATGTACCGATGTTTGTATCTTTAGGTTAAACATAATTATCATACCTATGGATACTCAATCAGTGTTAAATAGATACCAAAAATTAAAAATTTGGAAATTCTACTTTAAAGTATAATAATATGATTAATATAAATGTCTATTTGAATAAATCAAATAATAATGTAATTGTTAGTTTTATTCATGTGCAAGCAAAATAATGTAACCAAAGAATTTCTATAGGCAGATATATTAATATTTAATAAGTGCCTACCTAGGTTACAGATTATCCGATAGTTAGGTACTACCGTAGCCTAGGTTCCGAGGTATTTCATACAGATTATTTATAGAAACACAATTTTGTTAAGAGTAAAAGAGTCACATAGAACAAACATACTACCAGAAATATTAAATTAGTTATTTAATAATTCATAATTAATGTATTCATGCGGATCATATGCACTTGGATCAACCATAAAACAGGAAACTATATTCCATTTCAAATAGCAACGAAATTTTAAGGCTATTTTGAATTACAGAAACAGAAATTTGAAACACTTCCTCTCACTTAGGACTTAGGCTTAGAACAGCTTTAGACGTCCAAGATATGCATACATACATACATACATAAGCTCACGCCATTGTCCCATGGGGGTAGGCAGAGACCACGGACGGCACACCTCTTTAGCCTCATTCACATTCATACATCTTTTCATGCACTTCCGTCGATTGAGGGTGCTACGCACTTGTCCTTTTCGGAAAAGATCATTGATGTGATCATGGTATGTTTTCCTCGGACGGCCTCTCCCAACACTTCCGCTCACCTTTGCTTGGTATATTTCATTCGTAAGTCTTATTTCATTCATTCTCTCTACGTGACCGAACCATCTAAGCATACCCCTCTCAATCCTTGTTACTATATCATCCTTCAACTTACACCAATCCCTTATCACACTGTTCTTGATTCGATCAACCAAAGTAATACTGCACATACTTCGTAAGGAGCGCATTTCAACTGCATTTACTCTGCTTTCGTTCCTTTTATTCCATACCCAACATTCACTCCCATACATCAGAGTAGGCACCAACACACCGTTGTGAATAGCCAGACGTGCACTTTTTGACACAGACCGGCTACTCACCACGGCGTGCAGGGCACCATTTACCTTATTTCCCGCAGTCACTCTTCGCTCTACATCCCCATCACACTTTCCATCTCTCTTAAACAAACTTCCCAAATATACAAATTCATTCACCTGATCCACTCTGTCTCCTTCCATAACAATGTTACATTCTGTAACATCGTCTTAACGTTCCAAAACCATTACCTTCGTCTTGCATACATTGACTTTCATTTCTTTCTTCTTCAACGACTCATTCATCACATTCAACATGTCTTGTAGCTCCGTCACCGACTGCGCAAGTATGACCTGGTCGTCAGCGTACAAGAGGCACTTGACACTAAGCTCATCCATTCTTAGACCGCATTCCATCTCTTTCAAATCAGTCAGACAACTGTCCAAATAAAGATTGAAGAGCCATGGCGACGCAACACATCCCTGTCTAACACCTCTAGAGATGTTAAACCAGTCTGTGTACGCCCCATTAACTCTGATACAGGCTTTAGAGCCATCATAGAGGGACTTCAAAGCCTGCACTAAGCGATCATCAACCCCATAAATGCTGACAGTATCGACCACATTTTACTCCTGTTCACTCCAATCTTTCTGTCCAAGATATGTCTTTCTGATAAATAAATTCTTTTTGATAATCAGAATTGGCCAGAAAGCTTTGTATAGGAATCGGAAAATCTTTTCGTCCTTATTTGGAATTTAGTATAGATAAGCATAAAGTTAATTATTAAGTACCTAGGTTTACCTTACCTACCATAATTTACTTTTTTTTAAATGGATGACAAAAATTTTGTAGCCACCTGTTTTTATTCAAAAATACAATGAAAAAATAATTTTAATTTTCTGAAAATGTTAGGATTCATGGCTTGGTTTATAGGCATTTAAAAAAAAATGACAATAGTCAATAGAAAAGGCAGCCGGGCAAAGAAATCCATCTCATTCATGCTAAATTTGAATTATTCAGTATTTTTCAAATAGCTCAAAAAATTATTGATACAAAAAGCTGCTAATTTTTATATAAGCTTTGAATCAAGTAAAATCAAAATATCTTGGAATTCCAATGATGGTGGAGGTGGCATCATCAATTCCATGAAGTAGTGGGAAAAATCTTGGTAGGGGGATGATCAGATTTGTTCCCTTAATTTAATACTAACTAACCAATAAAATATTTTATGATATCACAGGGTTTTTGGGGTAGCAAGATGGGGTAGTAGGCAGCAAGATACTAAACCTTTTTAAGTCATGGTTTTTAAAACTTCGAGCTAGCTTTGCTCGCTGTTTCTTTGCCCTTGTCTTTCCTGGATGGACGTTTTCACAGAATCAGTTTGCTTACCCAAAAAATTTTAGGTAATCGTTGCTTCGTATGCCCGCCCTAATAAAATTAATTCGCTTCCTTAAGATAATTTGTCGAGGGCGCAGTTATAGAAGCTCGCACCGGGCGCACATGTAGAAGGCTATTTACGGCACTTCTAAAGTAAAACAAAAACAACACAGGTATTGGAAAATCTACAGTGGCAGTGATTGCATTGATAGCTATGCATTTACGCAGTGAAGATTACCTAAATTACTAAGGAAGATAAATTACGATAATATATTGACTAAAATAATAGGTAATAATAGGGAGTATACACCGAAACTCACCTCACCAAAAAGGTAAAATTGTTTTGTTTACCATTCCTAATTCCACTTTCTTTCGGCATTATTTTCGGCAACAAAAAACACGACTCATGACGACTGTGATTTTGTAGGTACTCTACCTTTTATTTAGTTTAGTTTATTCACCATATTTTCACTGTTTATTATTGTTGAAGTTCATAGACTTTTTCTTCTTTACAAAGAAGAAATGTGCGGTGCAAGGTGCAAACAAATAAAGTTCATTTTATATAAATGGTGTCAATCAAACTTTTGTGTATTTCGCAAGAAAGGTCTTTTGTTTTTTTCACCGTGGTTCCCGCCATTTTAGTACCATTTTTTTAAATTCCTCCTTACGGAAAGGCAAGGGGAACGAGCCCATACAGCTTGGTCAAATGTTAATTTTCTTGCATATTCAGGGCAAAGCCAAGTCTTCAGTTTTTAAATGTCTGAATCGGGATATGTTTTTAAGGCCGAAGCCAAGTCTTCAGTTATCAATTTCTAAATCGGATAGTTTCTTAATGACGAAGCCAAGGCTGAGATTCAGACGATTTTTTTAGTCTTAGCTCGAGCTAAGCGTGGCGAAAATGTATGGATTTTGACATAGGTACGGGAGTTCGAACTATGACTTAAAAATCGTCTCTGAATCTCGGCCCAAGTCTTCAGTATTCCAATGTCTAAATCGAGTTCTTTCAGGCCACAGCCAATTCTTCAGTTTTTCCATCTATGAGTAAGTTTTCTCGTTAAATTAACATACCTAACGCCTTGAAATGCGAGGGTGGTTCACACATTTCAATTTTCAAGGGAATTTTACGCGGGGATACCAACCGGATCGAACGGGAGCGCCTTTCTTTATTTCTCAATTGTACTACATTGTTCTCCATTAATAGCATATTATTACACAAATTCCACCACATTATCACAATAAAAGCCACGAAAAACGAATTTAGAAAATCAAGAAACAAAGACGGACGGACCATTTTTTTAAAATATTTTATCCTTTCGTAAAGGCAATAGGAACTAGCCCTTACAGCCTGGTCTTTAGTAAAATTTTTCTTTGTACTTAATTCCTAACTCTTGAAATGCGAGGGTGGTACACGCATTCCAATGTTGAGGGGAGTTTTACGCAAGGATCAATCCGAATCAAACGGGAGCGCCTTCTTTATATCTCACTTTTACTATATTGTTCTCCATTAATAGCACATTATTAAACAAATCCACCACATTAACAAAATAATAGCCACGAAAAACGAATTTAGAAAATTAAGAAACAAAGCCCGTCCTTTTCTTCACGATTCCCGTGCAAAACTCTCCCGATGATGATGGGATGATAGATGAAAGATGAGGATGAAATTGTGGTCGATTTTGTAAGCTCGCGCGTTGCCGCCAAAATCACCATGAACGAGTAAACTTGCACCAAAACTTTTGTTCTTTCTTCGTATATATTTGAGATTCCTGTTATGTTGGTCGATTTACACAACTTTTTGGTTCACAATCCGCACGAAATTGTGTCACAAAAACCACTAAAACCAATTTTTCACAAATATCAATTATAACACCGACCAAACAGATTAATGGCGGCAAGCCTCCCCCACGGACCATTTCGTATCAATTCCCGTTTTTTTTTAAATTCCTTCTTCCTTTAGGAAAGGCAATGGGATCTAGCCCTTTCAGCCGCTGTCTTCACTTGTTTAGTTTTTCTTTTCATTCTTTAACTGCTTTTAACTGTGGCCGTCCTGGAAGTTTGCACCAAAATCTCCAGTACGAGTCAACTTAAATCAAAACTTATATTCTGTTTACGTATTTATTTGAGATTCTCGTTATGTTGGTCGATCTACGCAACTGTCTGGTGCACAATCTACAAAACATTATGTTAAAGCCTGACCAGAAAAATAAAAAACCTGCTTTGGGGGCATTACAACCCATGCAGCGCAGAACATCGATTAGATATTATTTTGTGGACACTTAAATATTTTCTAGATATCTATTAGATATTTTGTAGACATTTGTGCTGTTGGGGAATCGACTATAACCTTTAAAATGACAGTGTTTCTTCTGCGTAAAATTAGTTCCAATGATTTTCCTCAACTTCAATTTTTTTTTTATTTTCTTGGTCAGGCAGACAAATAAAATAATATTACTAAAACCCAACTATTCAGAAAAATTGCGGCAAGGTAAGTCCGCTAAAAAGGAATCGAGCCCACACTGCTGTTGTCTTCAGTAAATAAAATAGTGCGACATTTCCAAGATTAGTAAAATACCTAGGTAGGTATTGTAGGGCCCTAAATAGACGAGGAGGAGGAGCAGATCCGTGAGAACAAGCGATCGCGCCGTCTGAGTTTCAGCATCACTTCGACCCAGTGGGATCTTTTGTGTACGCACACATGCCACACATCCATAGATTTTCTTCGGGCAGACAATGTGACCGCGGGTGCCAGCGGTTTGCGCCATTAAAGTCCGGCCGCTGAAAGATTGCGTTTGACAGTTACCATAAAATTGTAAAAAACTGAATGAAAATATTATTTACCTGTGCTCACTCTAGTACACAGGGCACTAGCTGCCCTTTTAAGTTCAAAAAGCTACTAAATAATGATCGGCATTTATAGTTTTCATTCAGTTTTTTACAATTTTATGGTAACTGTCAAACGCAATCTTTCAGCGGCCGGACTTTAATGGAGAACAAGATAGTTAAAATGAAAAATAAAGAAAAGTGCTCCCGTTTGATTCGGATTGATCCTCATGTAATGAACATTTGAATGAATGAACCACCGTCTTATTTCAAAAGTTAGGTTTTATATATGTATACAACGTGTTAATGAAGTTCGAAGTTTTTTTTAGAATCGAGAATAGAATCGAATTAACATGGTTTCAACATAGGTAATTTTTTCAAAATATTAAGTAATTAAGTAATTAGATTGTAAAATTAAAATTTAATGAACTCGATCTCAACCCATCGCTCGGGCACTCTCACCCTACTTAGATACTACCTTTCATTCATTGCTGAAATGATAACAAATGATTTTTGCCTCAAAACTTAAAATGCGAATACCTTTAAATTTTAGCTAATCTAATTATTTCGTTGTAAAACAAATGGTGTATGAGGTTTTCGCTTATTCGTTAACACGTTGTATAAATATATTATATTATGTGTATATTATAATTCAGAATATAAGCATAGAAAAATATAACTATAGACAACGGTTTTAACGGCTAGTTCCCATTGCCTTTCCGAAATGATAAAGATGTATAAAAAAACAACAACAATATAGAAATCGTCGGGAGTTTTGCGCGGGAATTGAGAAGAAAAGGACGGGCTTTGTTTTTTCATTTTCTAAATTAGTTTTTCGCGGCTATTTTTGTGATAATGTGGTTGAATTATTATAATAATGTGTCATTAAAGGAGAACAATTTGGAACAATTTGGAACATTTGGAATGTGTGAACCAACCTCGCATTTGAAAAGTTAGATACCAGTTTGTATGAAAAAAAAAATACTGTAGACAACGACTGTAAGGGCTAGCTCCCATTCCCTTTCCGAAAGGAAGAAGAAAAAAAACAAAACGTCAAACAAATGACAGTCAAAGAAATTTCCTTGAAATTTCCTCCTCTCTCTCTCTCCTCTCGTGAAGCATCGTGTCATCTAGGGATGGTCATGAAAAAAATATATCGATATTTTTTTCGATAAAATATATCGCAATGTAATATCGATAGTTTGCGATATATCGAACAAATATATCGATATTTTAAAAATATCGATATATTTGTTCATAAGTAATTACTTGTATTTAACTAGTCTATAATATTAAATAGGGATCAGGTTAACTATATTTCGTATTTATATTTCGTAAACTATTTATACAAACTTTTACAGGTTATATTGCCAAAAATAAAACCAACAAAACAAGTGAGTGAGTGACCATAGATACCACAGCTTATAAAACTTTTGGTACTAGTGCTGCCCTCACGGAAAGTACCTCAAGTCTGCGTTTCGTTATTGCAAAGGCTAGTTTTCTATAATCCGGGGATTTTCGTTTGAATTTTACTCAAATTGTCAATTTTGTAGATTTAAAGGAATAAGTCTTAGATAATTTAAGTAGATATAAAGAAAAAAATTGAATGTGACAAGATAATATCGTAATGACGATATTTTATATATCGGATAAAATATATCGATATGACATTCGATACTTGATGATTCGATAGTATCGGATTGATTCGATATATTGCGTACATGTATCGATATTTTTTGAAATATCGATATATATCGCCCACTACTAGTGTCATCTCATCTGTCTTGCTTGACTGTAAAATTGTAAATTCTTGTAATCGTTTAGTGTTCAGTTTTCCCCATAATTTCCTCGAGAAATTCCACTAAAGTGACTCGACGGATGATCCTCTACGATGAATATAAGAATTCAATAAGAAAAGTGTCCTATTGGTTTGGTTTATAAATTTACGTCATAATTTTCATTATGATCATTCACTGTGGATTACTGTTGCTGTTTTTGAACTCTGTGATAACAACGCAGTACGTTTACGATGATGGTTTGGAGAATAGTGCTACCGAGCTCGATCAGAGATATTCTTTATGGCCGTCGATGCATAACGCGGCGCGGTTGATGAGGCTTCGAAAGCGGGAGGCTCAGATTCAGCCGGTGGTTCAGGAAGGCGGCGGTGTTATCGAGGAACATGACGCTCTGCCGACACCCCCGCTCCAGCCAGGACTGGTGCCTGTTAAAGATCAAGATGACAAACAAGCTGAGAAGCAGAAACTAGAGCCTTCAATTGGTATGTCTGTTATTTTAGAAAACAACAAGTTTACAATATTTTTGTATTTATTACTAGATACATGAACATGAGATATTTAAATTGACACGACTTAAATAATACATCACATAAACCAAGAGATTAGAATCTCATGGACCCCTTTCAAATTATGTTCTAATAAATTAAATTGTGGCTCCATCATGTTGCTGATGATTTTGCCAATCTCTAGTACAGGGTGAAATTGATATCATTAGCATCTTTTAAAACTAAGAGTCAACCCATCAAACTGAACAACTTTAATTATGGAAGCAAACCGATCGAAGCTACAAAAAATCTGTTGTTGCATACATTTGAGTCTTGTAGGCAGTGCAGTTTAGTATGGAACAGTTTTTTTTTGCTCCTATTGGTTTGCTCCCATAGTGAAAGTTGTTCAGTTTGATGGGTAGACTCTTAGTTGAAAAGGATGTTTTTTTTTTCTCTTACTATTGCAATCTGTCCCGCATGGGACATTCGGGAATAATTTGTGTTATCCCTTATCCAATATTCTAATCTTTGAGAAGATCTTGAGGTGATTTTCTTTTTAATCTTGTGAATGTCTTTTGATCGTTCATTAATTCCACAGCCTTTTGGTTTGGATGTTGTTTAAGTCTGTCTCTATACGCAGCAGTTCTGATTTTGATTTCTTCCTTTATTGTAGTTATGTTAAGATCGTGATGAATTTGTTCATCCACCATACCATACATATATCATGTACCATGGAGCATCTACAATGTTAATGATATCAATTTCACCCTGTATAAATAGCAAATGTGCTTGATGTTGTGACAGCATATGAAAGAGTATCTATTATAATAACCATCAAAAATCTTCAGCAAAGCCTTGAACGCACAGAAACAACATTTGTAGGCGAAAACGCTACTGCGCAGGCCTTAACCCCCCCGCATATGGGTCTACTGTCTTTTTGCCTACCCGGAGTGCAGGAACCCAAATAATTTCTAAACTAAATCATTTTGTTTACTAAATGACTTTAATTTGTTTAAAAACAGGTTAATTAAACAATTTAAAGTCATTTATTAAACAAAATGGTTTAAGTTTAGAAATTATTTGGGTTTAACTGTATTTGTGTCTACCCTGAGTGCTCGCCACTGCTATTAGGGTGCATGGAAAGCCTCCCTAAGTAATGAAACCTGAGTTTGTCAGACAACAGTAAACAGTCAGCTTCAATACAACCAGTGCTTACTGATGCAGTTTTGAAGTTGATGAAAAATAGACTACCTACAGACAAATGATCACAGATTGTTGGGAAGAGATTGTAATTTCTTTTCTACTATTAAATAATTACTGTCCTGTACAGGAAATAATTACCTTTGCCAATCTTCATTTGCGCAGAGTCCCATGACAAAACCCAAAGTTGTTTAGAAAAGAAAGGGTGCAAAGTCGGATAGCAGCGAAAATTTGCCTGAAAACAATTAGCCAATTGTGGCAAGGGAATGAAGGTAGAACATACTGATTGGTCAATACAGTTTCGCGCGCTATTAAAATTTGTCAACTGCGTAGGTACATCGAGGGAACTTATAAATCTGGTTCTACTGTACAGATTGATTGCGATCGATGCAATGAGTTTAATTTTTATGTGACTAAGCGGCCCGCTAATTCTACAATCTTTATGCATTTGGCCCACCAATGACTTTGGCATGCCTGCACTACAAAATGAGTGATTGTTATGTAATATAGCTCATGTCTACACGAAAGAAGAACCATTTTTAATAACACTAGATATTTTCTCTAGTTCCAGATAAAACAAATGATAACAGTACGGTATCATTAACCACGTTGTCACCACTGGCACAGAATGAGACTGCTGATAAGCTGGCTGTCAACAAAGTAGTGCCCAAACCAGCCACCGTAAGCAGCCCTGGAGTTGTGAAGCGAGGGATCATCGTTTTCGGTGGATTTCTGTTACTCGCTTTTGCATACTTTATATTTTATAGGTGAGTATTTATGGTACAACATCAGTTTGCATTGGCCTAGACAAATACATCTTTTGGGGCAACTAATATAATACTTATGATTAAGGATGGACACAAAATGAAATCAAAATTAATATGCTGGCTGTATTGAATCATCATCAGCCTATCATCGTCCACTGCTGAAGATAGGCTTTTCCCAAGGCTTTTTTTAGGTCGTCTATCCAGCGGCGTCCCACACTACACCTGCCAGTTTGCGGTCTCCACTCTAGAACTCTGACACCCCATCGGTTGTCAGTTGTTCGGCAGATATGACTAGCCCATTGCCACTTCAGCTTGATAATTTTCTGCATTGAATGGGGGATGCAAATTTCCAGCCAGTATTCTCGCGTAACATCCTTACCAGCAGCAGTGATAGCCCATACGGAAAAGAGCTAGCAACTCAATTGGGAATTTGCACCAAAATTATAATGAGAAATTATCTTAATAATTCAATAAAATAGTTGTGAATAGAACATTACTGAAAGATTTATTCTAAAGTTTTTATTTCTTACGAAACATTTCAATTATAAGTTACGTGGAACGGAACGTAATTTCAAACACCAATCAGAGCAAAGTGACGATGCGATTAGCAACTTGCGTGCGTTAGAATGTGCGGATGATTTGCTTCACGCGTCATGAAAAGGAGTGACGTCATGTCGTGGCAGTGAGCGTTTTGGCGCGAAATTTGAAATGTCATCTTTTGATATGCAATAAATAAATGATTTGTGCTTATTTTACCATTTTTGTTTTTGGTATTGTTATGTAAGCCTTAAATCTTTATGATACACTAAAAATATAAAACTGCAAGTTCCCCATTTAGTTGTTCGATTCCTCGCTTGTACCACTAAGTTCTACGGAATTTATGTACGGGTGTATTTATCGTTATCAATAGCTCATTGGTGAACGAAAACATTGTGAGGAAACCTGCATACCCGAAGATGAAAAGAAAATACCATAAGTTTGGAGGTATGTGTAACATATGGGTGGGTTTGGAACGAACACAATAGACCAGCAATGGTTGCACTGTTACATAACGAACCCTGCTTGCAATAGCCAGCAATAATAATAAATAATACAATCCTAAATAAATGCTTCTGTTACTTTCAATGAGACTAGATAATAATTATTTTAAACATAATTATTTATTTTCTTACGACACCCATTCTGGGTTTGTCCTAGACTACACTGGACACATATGGACTATGTTTGTTATAAAATTGCACTTATGTTATGTGTTTTTTAAATCTTGTTTTATAAATACCAGTTTTATACATTTGTCAAGGACAAATGGATAAAACTGGTACAAATACAAAGTAAGTTATTAAACAAAGTGTGTGTTGTCCTGGGCACTAAAATGTTACTTCAAAAGCCCGAATATAGGTTAATCTTAGTTTTTACTTGTATCTTAGGATTTACCAACATGAGTTGATAAATTAATTTAAGGTTTGATATATAAATGAGATGATTTTTCAGGTTTTTTACATTTAGAGTGTAGGTGCATTCTTAGGTTTTACCAATGACGATTAGTAAATGTTGGTTTTGGGAATAAAGCAATATAAAGTATTTATTAAATGTTTCCGGAGCAGTGGTTAACGTCCAGCTATGTTTATTTTTAAATGTCTACGCCATTTATAGCGGTTTGGATTAAATTATTATGAACGTGCACACTCTCTTTAATATACCTACTAGTGCCAATGCACGGATTTTTAAAATTTTATTTTTTAACATTTTAAAATAAAATAAAAAACACAATTTTTTTTTACAATATATTGATTGATCTTTAATAATGCAAAAATTGCAATAAAAGTATTATATTACTATTAACGTAAAAGTGTGCCAGAAAGAGTTAAATATTAGAATTATGAGTCAAGTTACCTATATTAAAATATTTAGTGGAAAACATGCTTAGAAATTAATGTATCAAATTTTTACCTCTATTCCTGTTATTCATTGTATTAAATGGTAGGAATTAATTAGTTAATTGGTATTCATTTAACTTAAATAAACTTTACACATTTCCAGGAGGAAAAGCGGCAAGAACGATAACATGAACGGATCCCACAGCATGATAGATGCAAATCAATTCCGCTACGGGGTCCTCCAGTCCGAAGACAAGAGTGGCAGTCTCGAACTTTCCCGAGTCCCATTAACCATGGAATCAGACGACGACGACGATGAAGACCTAGAAATATTCGATCTGGAACAAAAGAAGAAGTCTCTGTCTTATGTTAATCTACAAGCAAACGATGAAGATCTTGTCTTTCAGAATTCTACAGAAAACAGTAGAGATAATGATAAAGATAACCTTTTGTTGGACATTGAGAGTGGAGGCTCAGATACTCTGATCAATTGGAGTAACAATGGTAACAAATCAATATTATAATTTATATTTAGATAGTTGTTAGTGTGTACAAACCAGATGGTATATTTTGTATTTGAAGACTTGTAATGCTTTACGCTGCTATGTTGTATGTATTGCTATGTGATGGCAATTGGCTACTTAAATGCATATTGTAGGTTTTAACCAACTTAATATAAATGAGGAAGTTTTAGTTTCAACAATTATCTTATGGCCAAGCTTTGTAAGGTTAAAGCTGTTTTACTATTTAACTATAGTTATCAACAATTATATATAATTGTTGAACATAACAATTAAAGCATAGTGGACTAGTAGAACATCAATTCAAACCGATGATGAATTAATTAACGCAATGACTAATTTCATATTACGCAATAACCCCCTCAAACGATGTTAATTGGTATTACAATACAATGCATTGGTGATGCGTAGTTATTATTTTAGTTCCTGTGTATAATACACAATGTACGCAAAACTATATTTTGGCTCATTTACTTAAGATTATGTAGGTGTGGCTAGCAGTGGCCTTTATAAAGCAAACATCCTTATCTCATGCATTTGAGTAATTACAGAAACGATCTCTTGAGTAAACAAGATATGCCAGAAATATATCGCATTTATTTTAAATTATATTTGGTAGTAGCCCCATGACCTCATGTGTAAACCGAGCGAAAATAACATCTGATGCAGTGATGTGCCGAGGCGAGGTAGGTAGTACTCAAGTACTGATTCACATACCTTATAGGTACTCGCGTATGCTAAATAAAGTATTCAGATCTGTGCATCTGAATACTTGAATACAGACACTAACAGTAAAATTGTCATCTTCGATTGTTTATAGTTAGTTGGACAGGTGGAGATTATCAAATATTCACAATATTATGAGAAATACTATCCATCGTGATTAGTACTAAAATGAGTCAATATCTCCAGCTATGGAAAATAGGCCACCAAAAAATGTTAGCGTATAGTAGGCGTATAGTTATGGAACTCATGTCGATTTGTTTGATATTAGCTATTTATATAAACGGAGTGTCGCCTAATCGCAGCTGGCGCACATCTTGTCTTGCCAAAATATGATGATTTTTTATTTTTATTTTCTTATGAAAATCTAAGACGTTTCTATACACGATTTGTTTTACATGTGCCGTTGTAACAGGAAAAAATAATCTTAGCGAAAAAGCCAAAACGGTGCATTTTTTACATGCATTTCATAATTCCGGTTGCATTTTTACCTAATCTTTCGTCCGATTACCAAAATACATTAAAATTTGTTTTTAGAGTGTAATACCATCAATAAATGTTACCGTTTGTGGGCCTAAAAGAAATTGACTCCTTTAGTACTTTAATATTTCGAATATCGAATACTATATAGACTGGACTCAAGTACTCAACTCGACTCGGCACGGCACGTCACTAATCTGATGACGCATATTACAAATAGTGTAATACTAAAGTCCGGCTGCTGAAAGATTGCGTTTGACAGTTACCATAAAATTGTAAAAAACTGAATGAAAACTATAAATGCCGATCATTATTTAGTAGCTTTTTGAACTTAAAAGGGCAGCTAGTGCCCTGTGTACTAGAGTGAGCACAGGTAAACAATATTTTCATTCAGTTTTTTACAATTTTATGGTAACTGTCAAACGCAATCTTTCAGCGGCCGGACTTTAATGCACATGAGTATGGAAGGTATTCAACTATGATTTGTTATGACTACAACTCCATGGGGTGCAGGGTTCGTTGATGCTGATCATTCTCATTAGATACAATTAGGTATGTCAAGTTGTTTTTTGTCTTCATTTTATATTTTTTACGGATAGAAGACATAATTTTAAGGAACCAATTTAATTTGAATTGTGATTCATCGAGTTTATCAATATAAATTTAACTTAACTTTTAAATTACTTTGATCTGTAATCTCTAAATGCAAAAATGGTGGAGAGAAAATAATTCGAACTCCATGGAGAAAAACTACTTACTGCTTTATAGAAAAAAAAATCCTGCCTTCTCTTTCTAACTCCATGCTGGAAACAGAAATCGCAACTTCAAATGTCAAATTCGGACATTGTGAATGTATTTTTTTTATGTTTACCAAGGAGTTCACAGGTTTTCCACTGACGTCACTGGACTGACCGAAACACGACGTTATTTTATTAAAATATCTGTAATCCTTTCATTTTAAAATCTCTGACACAGAAACTATTATTACTGAGTAAATTATCTCGAAATGGTTTTCGATTCAGCCCTCTAAAAAAAAAACTTGACATACCGAATTTTGTAGATGTGGATGTTGTTCAGCTATCGATTTTGTACAAATGGTGTTCAGGTTTTGCGTCAATCTGGTATTCAAAGTATTGACTTGATACTTAATTAGATTGTACTAGTGTTCATGGTTTTACACTATTAGTCATAGGATAGAAAAGCGATCGTAAATTTTTCATTTGCAGAAAATATTTCCGTGTTTTCATTTACCTATAATTTTTATTGCTTTCCAGTATGATTACACCCTGTTACTTGATTCTGATTCGAGCAATTAATTTTGTAACGCGAAACTTTTTTGCTTTATGAAATTATGAATGAGCATTTTTTTAAGGTGATCTGCTTATTAACTAATGTAGAATAAGTGGCCCATTATATTTTTATACAGGGTGTTAGGGTAAACAGTTGCAGTTAGGATATTCTAAAAAAATATTTTGCACTTTCCATACTAAATGCAATCAGCTGATCGAACGTTTAGTATGAAAAGAAGAAATTTATTTTTTTTGCGAATTTTCTTATAAGAGACCTATAGTTTCTTAGGGAAAGTTGTTTAGTATCATGGAAACAATCACCCTTTAAAGTAATGCAACTGTTTAGTGTTTACCCTAACACCCTGTATTTGACTGTTTCCAATCTTCTTGTAATCGTTTTCATTAAATTATAAAAAGTCTGTCTGTTAAAATGTGATTATTGTATGTTAAGGAATCAGAGACGTTTTTAGAGTCTTAGTTCGAACTCCCGTATGGTTTCCATATATTTTCGAACCTACTTTGATTAAGCTGAATCTCAAAAGACGTCTCTGAATCTCGACCTTGGAACTTTCTGTATATTCATGTAATTTGAATAGCATAAAAGTTTCAATAATTTGGTCATTTCTTAGTTTAAGAGGCAGTTTGATTAGACGCTGGGGTCCCCAAAACATAATTTAAAATGAACAAGAATATTAATTAGGTAATTTTCATTTCATAACGAATATAAAGAGTTTTTAAAATTGTGTTTATTACCGGTTTCAATAGTTTAC
Source organism: Agonopterix alstromeriana (assembly GCA_963924505.1). Taxonomy (NCBI): domain Eukaryota; kingdom Metazoa; phylum Arthropoda; class Insecta; order Lepidoptera; family Depressariidae; genus Agonopterix; species Agonopterix alstromeriana. The sequence continues at coordinate 12,677,937 of OZ004667.1, forward strand.
TCTGGAGGCTACATTTATTAAATTATAGAAAATTTGAAGATAATAATGAAAAATGGCGATCAGAGTTCCTGCTTATTAAATACAATGTCTTGGTTAAGTTAATCTAAAAATTCTTGGTTTTTTTATTTGTAAAAAGTGCCATTTTGTGAAAAATTGATTAATTTAATTGACTTTTTTATGTAAACGAATTTTGGTCTTTAATCGGTCGTCAATGGACAACGAACTGAAAAAGCTCGAAACTTAATTTGTAATCAAATATCATTACCGCCACAGAATAAACAAATATATTTTTACAGTACAGATAATGTGTAAAAAGGATTTTAAAATATAGTATTTACTATCGTATAAGTAGGTACTGTGCATTATACACTTACCTATAATATACTTTGTGTTTTGTGACCGTGATTAGCCTCTTCAAGACTTTGAATCCCTGTCGTGCACTTTTTAATTTTGAATTTTTTTAGTGTGCAAGTATTTAAGTTATCTTCTCTGAACACTGTTTTATTTAGAAGAATAAGCTATGACTATGTATAAGTACTTACAATTACAATTTGCCTGTAAAGTGCACCACATCACCACAATTGTAACGCTTATGTGAACTATTTTACCGCAAATCATAGTGCGCACTTAAATAATTCTTTTAAGTCTTCCTAAAGACAATTAAAATTTTGGTAGGAACATATCGTAAAAGTAAAATATAAAGAATAATAGATAGTCTTTGTCGAAATTAAGAAAGGGATACATAATAAATAATAGAAGCTTCTAGTCCAATTTAAAAAATTTGTTCCGTCGGTTTTATGAACCACGATCTGTTTTTATGAACCGCGATCGATCGGACCGGCTATTATGAACAATTAATAACATGTTTTATTTCACTGTCTTGCCTTGCTGAAATAGGTAAATTAAACAGACGCATAAAATGTTTAAACTCTCACTCGCTGTATGCGAGATATTGTGTCCAAGAAGAAAATGTTGCATTGTCTTGTTTTAAAAAGGCTTTTCACCGCTGCGTTTCACCGCAATTTAAAATTTCTCAATCAAGACAACCTAAAAATAAAAAAAGTGAGAAACTAACTTACTACAAAAGCCTAAAAGCAATGTACAATACATTGATAGGTTAAAAAAAAACAAAAAAGTATTAATTTCATATTTTCTTCAAATTTGTATGTTTAAACCTATAAACAACCTACAAAAGTATTGTATAAATAAAAATAGCTTTTAGGTTTTTGTAGTAAGTTAATCATGGCACTTTCATTTTATTTTAGGTTTCAAATTGAAGATGCGGGCGCCACGGACCGGTGACAAGCCTCTGAATAGGTTTTAGGTGTCCCTGATTCCAAATCAACCTGTTTTAGAATTTTTATCCGTCTGTTCGTCTGTAAGAGCATCACGCGAAAACTTCTGAACCGATTTTGATGAAACTTTTTTTGTTTGATAGCTTATGATCTGACTTAAAATCTGGTATATAAGCTGGCCTGTATTTACCGTGTCGTTTACATTCTATTAGTATGATAGGCAGTAATCTAAGATTATTCTGTTACTATTATTGGAGTATACATTTATCATTATCACACACAACTTAAGCTTTGGACTGTGATAGTAGACGAGAGAGTAGGTAAATTATTATAAATCTTATATTTTTTGGTATTTTCCTAATTATTGTTTGCGAATTGTGACCGATATGGGTATTGTATTCGCTCTCTGTATCACTACCATTAATATGTTACTAACATTGTTAAATAAAGTTGTTTTTAATTTAATAAAGACGATGAAAGTAATCTAATATTGTTTTTCTTCATCTTATAAAACCAGTACCAGTACTCATCAAAGATGTACATACAACTTTACACATAACATTAAATAGGTACTTAATATATAGTTGACTGTTCTATCCGACTTATGTATATGCATCAAACTGAACAACATTCACTATACCTATAATTATAGCATCATGCTAACATCAAAATCGAGAAAAAAATGATTCTATACAAAACTTGAATGGCTTCTCGACCGATGTATGTAAAAGCTGTTCATTTTCGCGATATCAATGTTTAGTTAGATGGTTTTATCACCCCTTAAAACATGTACAACACGTAGGTATTTAAGTTTACATAATGACGTTATGACCTCGATTGTACTTTGATTCGAAACAAATTGGAATCGAATGCAAATAAAAAAGTCACTGCCCAGAATTTTATATGTATTTTATGCTTCTTATGGTCACTGCCAATACCCATGACGTCAACAAACAGACCGCTAACATTTCTACCCTCTCAGGTGCGTCCACATCTGGCGAATGCGCAGCTTGCGAGCCGCCCGCGAGCCGCTTGCGAGCGGCTCGCGAGCTGCTCAGTAGCGACGCACGAGCTTAAAATGCACCCGCGCAGATCGCGAGCGGCTCACCAGGTGTGGACGCACCCTTAGAGAATGCACCGCGTCAGGGCGCCCGAGCGCGTTACATACAAAATTAAATGATGGTTCGTCCTATTTTCAACATAAAACAAAGTAAAACAGAACGTTAAAACAATCTAGAAACTAATTGCGGTGTGGGGCTTAAAGGTGTGCTTCAGAGAAACGATTAGTCTCAGGTTTAGACGTATAATGCATGAATATACTCTTACACAATAGCTTATATCTAACTTAAGACTACGTGTGTGTGTGGGGCTATGCACACACTACACCTCCCCCGCTAATTTATAAAAAAAATATTTCAAAACATTTTTTTTTTTTTACATTTTGTATCTTAATACAGCAATGCAACAAACAAATTTTTACTACAATATTCAATCTAATAAAACTTTGCATACAACGGTTAAACAAAATCCTGCTGATTCAGAAATTTAACTCAGACATTTATTGTAATTATTGTTACGTTTTATGAAACTACTAGCTAGCTGGCTTTAAGTATTTAAAACCAACAAATTTATTTTTAATGAATTCAATCAAATTACACATCAATTCTTTGTTATTTCAATACATTTTAACCAATCTGATTACTACAATAAACTAAGGTAAATAATATTTAACATAACAGACCTAAGTAGGTAAACAACATTTAAACATTTATGGATTAAGTAGGTCTATCTATTTACTTAATTAATATTATTTTACGACGCGTTGTAGACGACACGTTATGACATTTAAATGTTCAATAAAATTATAGGGTTACCTTTAACAACATTTCTTTGAAAAGAAAACAGATTATGACGTAAACTACAAAAAAAAAATCTGTCACTTCAACTTCACAATTAATCATTTTTCCATTTACAATATAACATCTCCCTTTCACTTAGATCCATTTCAATGTACAACGTATTTATTTATTTCATATTTTTATTTATTATTGGCCAGGCCTGCCTTTCTTTTTATAAAACTTTTATTTATTATATAGTCGACTTTATTTATAACTTGGTACTTTTAAATCATTTTTAAATATTATGGGCCATTTTTTAAGACATTTATGCATCTCCAACTATTCTCACAGAGAAACCTCGTTTACTGCTATGATCGAATGAAGGATTTATACCCATTTGTATCATTTTTCTTTAATATTTGATGTCTTTGCATCATAAATCGTTCTTTAGGTAAATTACAAAACAAATCCTCCTTTGAACTTCAACTTCATAATTGAATCCTTTGGTTGACTAGATTTTGAATGGGTAACATTTGGGAGATCAATCCATTTGTTCCCTAAAATTCAATAAACCAAAGTATTCCCCTCTCATTTACTCACTTGAGTGCGTCACTTCCAAAAACTTCCCAAACCTTTCATACATTTAATAACTTGTCATAAAATACCTCTCTAAGTCCATTTCTCCAAAAACCATTTACTTTCCGTTTAATCAATCAAAATACTGTTATTCCAAAACATTCTTCCTATTTCATATCACACTAATAAATAAGTCAAGTCCAGTTTAATCATTTCCGAGTTTATGCATAATCGATAGCTTCTTAAGTTTACATGTATATTCTCAAAGTTAAAAAAACAATACCTACTAACATCCAATTCATTCAATTACAAAATTTAAAACTTTAGAAAAGTAGACTGATGCTTCATGTAATATGATAGAATTGTTAACAACACTACCATATAATTATGCTGAGTGCAACCTACCTACATTCCAGTTGCAACTCGTCACGAAGGCATCAAAATACAATCCGTACCGAAATATGGAAACTGTTTCTTTAATAGGTACTTACTTACTTTGTTAGTAATTCTGTTTACTGGGAATGAAATCTAAATTACTCAACTTATATTCTAGTACTGACTTTCTAGAAATATTTTAAGAAATGGTAGTAAAAATGGTAAAACTTTACTAATTACTGTTGTTATATAAAACGAAAATCTCTTGAATATAATACGAATCTTCTGTAAATTTTCATTATTAATAATATTATAAATGAATTGCATGTAATTTTACGCACTATCGACAAGCTTTCTTCCATACCTAGTATCATAATAGGTATAGCCTTATCAATTAAATTAAGTTCCAAGTTCCTTTCGCACACACTGCAATTTATTCTCTTTGCAATTAAACAAAAGCCTTTAAATTACGTATTGTGTTATGTCGTCTACAAGCTTATTACATATATGTTTTTAAAATATTAAAATAAAACGTATCCTTCGGTATCGCAAACAACTAAAACTATTTTACCGGAGAAAGAAGAATAGGGTTTAGGTACTTAATCTAAATAAGTACAAATATTTTTTTTCTCAATAATAATTTGAAATCAATGTTAAAATTTTTTTTTTTTTTAATTTTGTAAAGTTTTAAAGTTAATCGTAAAAAAAAAATTTTTAAAATGTTGTATAATTAAATCGCTGTCTGTAATTTTTTTTTAAGTTAGTTAAAACAAAATGAAACCTGATTTTACCGAAAAAAATTGGCCGAAGGTGCGCTCAAGGACAGGAACATCACCCGGCTGCATCCACCTCCGACACCAACATCTCCCGGCAGCCTGGATGATCTTCACACCTTAACTTGTTCTCTTCTATAATATCTTCATAATTTGAATGTTGTTCTAAATTATTTTCTCTAATAAATTCGTCCAATGTCAACATTTTTTTTTTTCTTGATAAAAGTATTAATTTCTTCAATAATCTGTGCTTCGTTATTTAATTTCATCATTCTTCAAAAAAATCTTGAATTCTTCTAAACTTCATATTTAAAAATTATATGTATATTCTTCTTTCTTCTTGCAAAATAAAAAACGTCTTTCTTCTTAAAATAAATAAAATAAAATCTTCTTGCTTCATTTTCCGTGCTCCTTTTTCATAACTTTTCTTCTTATTATCTGCTATCTGGTACAATCTTGTCAATTTTCTTGCTAAACCATCTGACCAGCACTGCCCAAAGGCAGCCCTGGCAGGGTCGCCATGCGGTGTGGGGCTTAAAGGTGTGCTTCAGAGAAACGATTAGTCTCAGGTTTAGACGTATAATGCATGAATATACTCTTACACAATAGCTTATATCTAACTTAAGACTACGTGTGTGTGTGGGGCTATGCACACACTACAGAATCTGCGTCAGTACCTTGTCAGATTTCCGTTTAAATAAGGATTTGTATGGAAATCTTTTAAGCTAGTACTGTTACTTTTAAACTAAATATTTAAACGGACATCTGACAAGGTACCGACCCAGATAAGTACGTACCTATTCGTTTCTAGTAAGTTAAGTAGCTAAGTAGTTCTTGTAACTAAGTAAGTACCTACCTATTCGTTTCTATATTGTTTGGAAAAATTTTTTACTGTTACTACTAGATGTCCAATCTAGGACGTAACTTCTTTTCGTATGGAGCGCTTTATCAGGAATATCCTCTTAAACATTTAAAATAGACCGTATGACAGAAACTCTATAAGGTACAACATTCACACAGAAACAGGACACGATTAATAAAAACCTTGAAACTAACCGCTACAGTAGTTTCAGTTGAATGTAGACTACACAAAAAGTTAACGTACATTTTATTTTAGTCTCGTACATGGCTGCACGTAGGGGCCGTCCGTCTGCGATATTGAGATAAACGAACCGGCGCACATCGCGAGACATGGGTACCCGTACCTATTGTGCTTGTACTGTTTTGGTAAAAACGCGTATAGGTACCTATTAGGTTGTGCTAGTTTAATGTACGAAGATCCGTGACTCAAGTTATTGCTATACTTAATCCGTAGTTATATTAGAATCCGTCCTCGTAGCTTGGTCGAAATAACAGTACATTATGACACAAGTGAGCAAAGTTGGTCATTACAGCCGAGGCGGGATTGCAGCAAGTGCCGCCAGGCGAGTGCTGTTTTGTTAGCCGAGGCTGTAATGACCAACGCTCACGCGTTTCATACGACATTTTTCAACATACTTGCGAGGAAAAAGTAATAGAATTTCGTAAAAACTAAAATTTTACAGAAATATTTATGGAAAATGGCGCTGTGAAATTGGAATGAGTTAGTACGCTGATACGGCCAGGTACCAAATGTTGTGGGTATTTTAGGGCTAATATTACATTACATTATTATGCTGAAAAAATCCAAAACGAGAAACTTTGAAAGACCTTTGCAGAGTCATTTTTAGAGAACTTTTAACTTGAATATCTCCGAAACGTAACTCCGTAAGATTTTTTTTTTCATTTATGTAAGGTAATATTAGCCCTAAAATACCCACAACATTTGGTTACTGGCCTCTAAAAAAAAAGACGCCACCCGTCATATAAAATTACCTATAGGCCTTAATGTTAAATTGTTAACTGAAATAAATTGTTTGATGAAATTAAGCGTTTATTTATCATATTTTAACTAAAACAGATAAATTTATTTAGAAAAAAGTTTGATTGTTTGTACATAAAAACTCTTTGCTTAGATTTAAAAACCAACTAGAAAAAAAAAGTTACATTACCGCCAGGAAGATAGGTAATTGTCTTTATCGCACTAGTGCGATAATCTGTGACCTGGCTTAGATTAGTACTCTTTCTGGGAGTTTGCTTGGCGCCATTGCTCTTGCTGTGTTTCGTGTTATTTGAAATTCGTAAAAAATTGGTTTTAGTGATATTTGTGACATAATTTCGTGCGGATTGTGTACCAAACAGTTGCGTAAAGCGACCGACGTAACAGGAATCTCAAATAAATACGATAACAGAACATAAGTTTTGGTTCAAGTTAACTCGTCCATGGTCATTTTGGCGGCAACGCGCGAGCTTACGAAATCGACCACAGATTCATTGTCATCTATCATCCCTTCATTAAAATAAAGAATATAAAGAAAAAAAATAACGAATGGCTCAAAAGGACTAGTATCCAGAGCCGTTAAAGACATTATAAAAAAAAAAATAGTACTCTTTCTAGCCCGAACCGCAGGTTGAAGCCTTATCTGGAATAAAAGGGGCGTCCGGGCGTCCACGATTTTTGCCCTAAACCATTATAAACTAAAGATGATTAAATTGGATTAAATGATTTACACCCCTCACTAATGAAGAGGTGCCGTTGAAAGAGATAACGTCCCGCGTCATGGTCACGGATAAATAAACATGTAGGGGAGCGATGAAAACAAGGCTATAAATGTTCATGCATTTAGTAGGGATATAGTAGGTAGTCGTCCGCATTGGGCATGCGTTGTGCGCTCATGCCCATACATCCTCCTTGCGGGTATATAGCAGTAAGTATATGCTTATAGTCTGATGATGATTACCTACGACATTTTTTTTAATGCAAATGCAGTATAGGTATGTACAATACTTACTTATCATCCAGCTTTTCAGTAAATAATACCGATCGACCTACTTACGAGTATATGCCACTGTGACGTGCATAGAAAAAGTATATGTCTAGAATGAGCCTAACGCTTCTACCGTAACAAAACGGGCCAATTTTCTTAGGTTGGTGTGCGTGAGGCGTCATACAAATCATGTCCGTCTGCGTGTATATTGATAGGGTTTAGAGGCCAGTCCTGGTTCCAATTTTTTTTCGACGCTTTCTTAGCTTCGACTGTCAATCTTGACATATAACTTATCCAAGGTGACGTGAGCTCTTGCTTCAGACGACAAGAAAAATTATCATTTTTCTTTACCATAGGTACTACTACCATATCGATGCTGGCCTTAGACTACTTATATGAGGACAAGTTACGCGTGTAATTCTACTAACAAACTTTTCTGACACTTTTTGCGGGGGGCGAGGTAGTACGAGATACGCAACTTTGAATTTTATTCCATTAGTTAGATTATAATTTTGAATGTTAAAAATCATGAAAAACAGTGTGGTGTGAACCCCAAACGCGATAAGTTCGAAATTATTGTTCCGCAATTATAGGCCCGTTTAGTGATAAGGTATTAAATTGTATGTAAATGCGTAAGATCGTTTGATCTTGCACGTTGGCAGAAGGGAAATGCTAAGGCGAGGCAGGTCCGTATATAATTCGTCTAAGATGCTGACCGAAGCGCCTTCACTTATTTACAGTAGGGTTTCCTAAGCTAGAATCAGGTAGGTACTCTACCATCGCCTGTATGTACTTTCGTTCGTGCTAGTACTAACCTATTCATGTACAGTCGGCCAAGAAAGTGGTCTATCAATGTTTACCAAACTATCTAGCTTGTACCTAATGAAAATAATAAGGTTGAGATTGGAATTGTTCTACACTCGAATTCAAAACAATACGTTAACAAATAGATCTTATTCTTTTATAACGTGCAAACGAATTTAAACCTTACTGACTGTAGTCATCTCTACGGACCTGCAATAGGGTGCAACAAATTTTCCGCTCGAATTTCAGCTGTATTGCAGTAAAACTCAGTAAAATCACGCGTGTGGCTAGATGTAAGTACGACTATATGCCACAGTGTGGGGAATTTAACTTGTGTAGATAGGTTTGTACGTTTTAAGAGTGACTTGCAGTTTACAAGAGGGGTGCGAAGCTTGCGACATAAACTACTGGAATTGAACAAGAACATGTTTAAGTTTGAGGAGAAAATAAATAAATAAATATCTTGGAAATTTTCACGCAGAGTCCAAAGTGAGGTGGAACTAGGGATTCTGCTATTGAAAAGGGAAGATCTTCCGCCAGGCTAGTTGTGAAACCTGGGGACCTTGTATCTAATATTATAAATGTCAAAGTTTGGATGTTTTGATGTTTGGATGTTTGTCACTCAATCACGCATAAACGGCTACACGGATTTGAATGAAATTTAGCAAGCAGATACAATAGGTACGTTCTGGATTAACCCATATGATACTTTTTAAGGTTCAAGCGGACAAAGTCGCGGGCAACAGCTAGTGTATATCGAATCTCTGTGATTGACTCTGAATGTTTACGTTTTTCTTGCGACGGCGAGAATCTAGGATGGACTTGTATAGGTATAAAGATCGTCTAGTCTCAGTAGTTCTATAGCCTTTGATAACTAGACAATATTATTATACATATATATAAATATAAACATCTATGGCTCGGGTACAAATATTCATATTCATCATACAAATATTTGCCTCTTTCGGTATTCGAACTCGCGACCCTTGGATCAGCAGAAAGAATCTCTACCAACTGAGCTATCGGGCTGTTACCATCATAAATCGAGACAGTGATAATATTCTATAATATCAACTGGTTCTTTATTGTTTACGAATGAAAGCAAAACCTGAAATTATTATTTTTCGTACAGAATAGCAGCATTGCATAACAATTTTTGAAAAATAAATTTAGATTCATTTAGCTTTGATCAAATTGTGGTAACCTTATGAAATTAACGTTACACGTTGTACATATATCTCCCCAAGAACATACTAGAGTCAATCAAGTTAATTCAATTTCAGGGGTTGCTACAAGGATGCCCGAACCGAAACACTAGACAAATAATGTAACTCGCTCTGGGCTGACCTGTATAATTATTATTCCAGTCCGTTCTGTCTCTCTGTAGCTCTACAGCCGGTCTCGTTGCATTGACGACTGAGTTTGGTGTAAGTTGCTATAAAATAGCGGCCGTCAGTACGTTTTTAAACTATCATGCAGCGTCAGTTAAAACTTCAATTGCACATACGTAAAAGGAATCAGATTATGCTTATAAGTAGTAAAAGTTTGTTGACCTGTATCTATGAGTGAGCATATACGGCGTAGGCATAGCCATTGTTAGGCCCTAGGCCCTAGTGCGTACTATACTTAATTATGTGCTACGGCGTAGCGGCCGTAGCCGAACTTAAAGGCCGGCTTTTACTTGAACTCAATGTTTTTTTATTTCATAAGTATAAATTCCTATCCAATGAAATGTTGTCTGCAACATAGTCTAATCTATAACATAATACTCTAATAATAATACCAACATATTAGCGTAATAACATTAGGCTTTCGAAGTTTGTACTTACAATGTTTGCCTGCTGGAAGATTAATGATTGGAAAAGTACAAAATATCAAGTCTACCTTGACTTTAAAATAATTTAAGAAGTCAAATTATTTCGCAGTAGCGAATTTACCCTTGATTTCAATTACTATAAGAGCATAGTAGCGTAGCGTAGTACAAGTATGGTATGTATGTACGTTATATACAATATGTATATAGCTATTATTTATAAACAATATTAATTAATAGCTAATATTTTTTCAATCATTTGAAGTCAAGGTAGACTGATTTTTGTATTTTTAATGTATCTTTTGAAACATGGGAATATATATTCTACAGAGGATGTATAGGGGTGCAGTAAGAAAGGATTTTTCGAAAATAAACTCCTAAAGGGGCGCAATGGGTCGAAAGAATCCGCGTGCAAAAGCTGGTTTCATAAGCAAGTAAAGTAAAATAAGTAATAAAGTTTCATATAACAATATTGTAGCAAACGGCGTTTATAGGAGGAGGCATTATATCCAGCCTTCGACTAGCGTAATATGAGTGACGAATATTAAAGCATGGCTATCATAAAAAAATCGTAGTTAATTCTAATCGAAAATCTTCCGCAATAAACTTTTAGAGTGTAACTTTTGGATTCTCCTATGTCTTGCACCATGTTGCAGCCCGAGGGACGGACTGGCCCGCGAGCCTGAGGGCTCGGCCGGTCCGAGAGGAAATGAAAAATAAACACGTCCGGACGTCGCACGGCGCCGGCCGCGGAAAATGAAGGGATGTCGCGACTTTCACGTCACGTTGAGCTACTAATAATGTTTTTGTGAGCTCATGAAATTCAGTGCGTAAAGTAGGAGTTATGCAATGTTTGTTTCAGGGTAGGCTTTGTCAAAAAACAACGTACGAACTCTAGAGCGGTGATAGCAACTCAATCACGAGCCGACGGTTCGATTCCTGGCCTGTTCCACTAAGTTAGAGGTACGGATTTTATGTACGGTTGTATTTATCATTACCACTAGCTCGGCAATAAAGAAAAACATCGTGAGGACACCCGAGAATGAAAAGAAAAGACCTTAAATTCGGAGGTAGGTATGCGGAAAATATAGGTGAACACAATAGACCAGCAATGATCGCAGTGTGACATAACGAAGCGACGGCTGACTGACCGTCACACTGCTTTATAGCCCAGCCAAAAATAATAATAATACGTAGAAACTTTTATACCTACTTAATAGTATTTATATCGTAAATCAACAAATTATAGTTCATAATTTCTACCAAAAGAGTAATGATGTGTGTTATCCCTAGAAACTCTTTCTTATACTGTGGCTATTCATCTATTATAATGGCTCGCCACGATTTAATAAAGGGTCTTTCAACAGAGCAGCTTCCGGTTCGAGGTCGCCACTCTCCCAATCACGTCAAAACTAACTTAACACATGCCATAATTCCAGACACAAATGAAAATAAATTTTTCGTCGCGTAGATCTACGCTTCCGGCAGTTGAAAAGTTAAAATGTTAAACGTTACTTGAAAGACTAACCTAATCTAACTACAAATTAGTTAGATTAGGTTAGTCTTTCAAGTAACGTTTCAAGTAACGTAAAGTTTCTTTTTATCTTTAAACATCCAAAAAATTCGTAACTCCAAGTATTAAACTTCAAATGAAAGCAGCTAGGGAATGAGCTATTAGGTACCAAGAATATGCTATGCAGGTACTCACACAAATATGTGGATACAGTGGATACTATTGTTTCATTGGATTTTTAAATACTTAGTTTGAGTAAACAAGTTATTAGTACTTATGCGTATAGGCCTATAGGTTGTAAATTTAGTTTATCGGTTTAACAATGTTTCTTTTTCAGTCAATTCAAACTTTCTTAGGGGTTGTAGCAGACGCATGACACCAAAAACATTTCTAAACATTTACATGTGTATGGAATCCGTTGTCCAAACCAAAATTCTTATTTTAAAACTAAACATACAAACCTAAAGATACTCTATTTATACATATACAATGTTCTTGATTTATACATAATGTATAGACATTTGGAAGGTTAATGGATTGTAACAATTGAATCGAGATTTTTTAGTACGAGTATTGCCCGATTGAGTTTTAGTGTAGTCAAAAATTACCGTTTCACCTCGGAACCCTATTACTTTGAGTAAACTTTTGTGAAACCTTCTGAATTATGTTAGTTACATTATATTCGAAAATATTTCTCCTAATTTTTTTTTTGCCGCGCTCCATTATTCATCGTAAAACATTACATAGTGTTTTTTAACAAGAACAGTATGGGGAAATCAAAAACCACAGGAGATACAGGAAAAATGTATTAGTAACCATTAGGTAGGAAGTAAAAAATCTGAACATAATTATGCTATGTTGGTCAAATATATTAAAAGGATGGAAATGCTTTAGGTAGGTACTGATACCTATTTCATGAGAACACATGATCATTGGGTGCCCTTAATAGGTGGATAATTTGGACATATTCCTAATTAAAGTGCGCTCCGGTTCGAGTCAAATTCAGTACAATTAATTACTATGATTCGTCGATTGATTAGAGACTGGACATGTGCATGTAACTGATATTGCATCAATGGTATATTGTCTATGGTATAGTCCTATATTTATAGTATTATTATTGTGCTAATAGGAATTCGGTATGTCAAGTTTTTTTTGTAGTGCTGTATCGAAAACCATTTCGATATAATTGTCTCAATAACAATATTTTATATATCAGAGATTTTAAAATGAAAGGATTACAGATATTTTTAATAAAATAACGTAGTTTTTTGGTCAATGCAGTGACGTCACTGGAAAACCTGCAAACTCCTTGGTAAACTTAAAATCAATTTAAGATAACTGACCATTAAGAAAAAAAAAAACATTTACAATGTCCGAATTTGACATTTGATGTTGCCGTTTCTGTTTCCAGCATAGAGTTAGAAAGAGAAGGCAATCCGTAATGAATAGAAGACAAAAAAAAACTTGACATACCGAATTCTTGTAGCAAAGTATCTTTCTTATTACATTTTTATGTAGCGTAAATACAGGGTTCTTTCATCACAATCGGTTCAGAGTTTTGGCATGAAAACGTAATAGAAGGACAGACTGAGAGACTTTCGCAATAATAATATTATGTACTAAGTATGGATGGTTGATGATTTTTACATGCCTTGGGTTTTTCCTGCTACAAAGGTGGATCGGTTGTGATGTTCTGAATTCTCTGAGGTAGTGGTACGAATTTTCCATTTTGTTTGATTTTAAAAGTGACGAGGGCGTACCGGAGCATTGTTTGCCAAAAGGTGTGCTACGGTCCCAACTCTTTTAGTTTGTGTTTCCAGTAAGTTTGATTGAAATTCTCTTTATTCTGGGAAATTGGTTAAACTTCTACAATTGCTTTTCTTATACTTTTAAAACTTTAGTTCTGTCGTACAAAATTTTGCAATCCCGTATTTTAGACAGAGAGGAAATAACAATGGTACCGTACCTATAAATATCAATATTGTGAATGAATTAATGAAATACTTTAAGTATAACACAGAAATACAGCAATCTTAATCTTAACTATTATAAAACCGTAACAGAAGTGTGTCTGTACATTGAAGATATTTACAAGAAAAAGATTATACGATATGGTTTTTGGGTGTCTCTGACTCCGAATTAACCTTTTTTTAGAAATTTTGACTGTCTGTTTGTTTGTTGGTTCGATCATCACGCAAAAACTACTAAACCAATTTTTATGAAACTTTTTTGCTTGATAGCTTATGATTTGACTTAAAATCTGGTGTATAATTTGTACGGACAAAGTCTTTGGTAAACTCTACTAACTGGATAAAACTCTATGGTTTCGGTACAAATAACATGATCTTCTAATTAAAAACTAATTTCTTCTATTGATTGATAATTGAAAAACCATTCCATTACAATTTATTTAATATCACTATGCTTGTAATAAGATTTGAATTTCATAGTTTAAATATGATTAAAAGTTCGTTGAAAGTTCTTCGTAGCTGGAGCTGAACTATTATTTCCGTTAATACTAGAACTACATACTAGAGAAAGCTACTTAGTACTTAAAGACGCAACCAACTCGTGCCTCCAACCAGCTTTTAGGCTGAGATCCGGACACATTCCACTAAATAAATTTGCGTTTTTAATGAAAAAGGCACCCTCACCTAACTGTGAGGTGTGCGGTATTGTGGAGGATGTCCAGCATTTATTAGTGGAATGTGTCCGGTATCAATCGCAGAGGCTATTACTGTATAATAGTTTAAAATTAAATATTTTGAATATAGGCTCTTTTGTCACCATTTTAGCCGTCCCTACGTCGGAAGAGGCTAAAATGGTGTACCTTTTTATTTATAGTACTATTGTTTAGTTGTGTATTCGTTTGGATGTGTTAGGTTTTCATTTTATTGTTGTGTAGTCTCAAGGTTAAGCCACGATGGGGCTGGCATAACCTCTGGGTTAAAAGCCCTATAAAAAAATATATATATAGTTAGAAAAAAAAAAAAAAAAACTCCCTTGATTATTTTAAATATAGTAAAAACACGCCCTTAAATTGTTTGTATAAACTTTACAAAAACATTGACAAACCAACGTCATGCGCCACGTGTGGGCAGAAAAAGCGAGGGGAAGGTAAGATAATTTGGATGTTTTACTGAGAGAGGTGCGGTGATATCGCCGCATTAATGAAGTGCAGTGTCATATCTAATACGTGAAATGAAAATATGACAATAGCTCAATTTACAAGAAGTGCATTTTACTTTTTTTTAGATTGTACCTAATAAAAAAAAATATATATATCAAAATATCCACTCCACATAGCTATCTGATTGCTCTGGGCCACCTAAAGAATGAGTCTGCCATAACTCATAATCTGAACCTGAAGTATCTAGTACCCGATAAAAAAAGGCTAAGTTCTAGAGTCGTATAATAAAATTAAGATAGGAAAAGCATTAAAATTAACTTTCCCATTTTTCTGGTCTCCTAAACTCTTTTGTTCTATGTAGCAGCTCTGGATTTCAAGAATAATTTTATA
Source organism: Agonopterix alstromeriana (assembly GCA_963924505.1). Taxonomy (NCBI): domain Eukaryota; kingdom Metazoa; phylum Arthropoda; class Insecta; order Lepidoptera; family Depressariidae; genus Agonopterix; species Agonopterix alstromeriana. The sequence goes on from OZ004667.1 coordinate 12,693,293, forward strand.
TATTACCTCGCATGATTTGAATTTATCTACGGTGCTTCATTCATTCCAGAATTTCATGTATATTTAGCGGTAGTAAATGGTCTACCGTAAATTAAATGTTAGATACGATAATTTTATTCTATGATGTGGCGAACCTACGTATAATTATGATGTTAATACTAAATAACGACGGTGCTCTAAAATTTTAGTGCGGTTTCCTCGTTTATATAAAAGCTCTGCCAAATTTCAAGCTAGTAATCATATATAATTTGTGTGTGCAAATGTTCAAAATAATGCATATAGATAAAACTTTACTTTCTAATGATTTAGGCATACGTTTACAAATGTAATCACGGAATCATTTAGTGAGATTATTCGTTTTTAAATGGAAATTTCTTTCTTCTTTCAGGATATACAACGTGTCAATGAATAAAAGCAAAAATAGAAAGTAGTTTATTTAGAATCGAGTGCAGAATCGAGTTATCATGGTGTCAACAAATGTAATTTTTTTCAAAATTTTAAATATTTTGATTATAAAATTTTAAATTTACAGAACTCGATCTCAACCCGCCGCATAGGTACACTCACCCTACTTACTACAAAAACAAGATTCTTAAAATGTATCCATGAGCACGCTTGCGCTTTGATTCATTGCTGAAATGATAACAAATCATTTTTTCCTGAAAACTTAAAATGCGAATAACTTTAAATTGTAACTATCAAATAATGGCATTATACCTAACTAAAATAAAATATTTACACTTAGTCGAAAAGCCCTCCCCGGGTCATACCAGATGCAAAGGTGCCCATAGCATTATTGTTTCAATCTAATTATTTTGTTAAAAATCTGTTGGAGTGTATGAGGTTTTGCGCTTATTCACACGTTAACACGTTTCATTTTTTACGTAAGTAATTTTCGAAATCAGCAATTTTTTCACTACACTTAGTAGAATCTAAGGTAGAATATACAAAAACATTTTTGCATGAAATAAACGTAACGAGTTTTATTTACGTAACGAATTACTGACCGTATAAGATTATTATTGCCTCTAGAGTTTTGGCTAGAATTTTACTAGATGATATAATAAATAGTATCTACTATTATTTAATTATTTCTTTAATAAACTGTGGTACTGAATATTACCTATACTCCATTCAAAATAGCAACGAAATTTTAATGCAGAAATCGATTTGAAACACTTCTTCTCACTTATTCTTAGAACAGCTTTAGTAACACAGTATATGTATCCAATAAATTAATTACATTTGGTAATCAGAATTAGCCAGAAAGCTAAATAAGAATCGGAAAATCTTGTCGTCCTTATTTGGAATGAAGTATAGTTGCATGTGGACGCTGCTTTAAAGTAAAAAATACATAAACAAGTGCAATTTTCCTGTAGTTCGTTGAAGCAAAAGTTTTCTTTTATCCTCCCGTAAAGTTGTGACTAAGAAAAATAGTTGGCTTATGATTGTTATGGTTCCTTGCTGGCTCCAGGCTCGTGGAAATCCTGACAAACCTCGTCTGCGAACTTTGCGAAGTTTTAAAGATTAAGTAGTTTATTATTTTATAATATACCTAGGTAGGTAAGTAATGTAGATAATGCTGGTCCTACCTTAGTTAAGTATTTTGTAAGTATTATTATTTTAGTGAAAATGTACAGTGATATCGTAGGTACATTTACAATACAAGCGACTTTTTTTTAATTTCTAGCATTGACCACAAAAGAGTATGACGCAAAACGTAGTTATTCTTAGGTTATTTTGATGGCGCATTAGACAAAATGTTGTAAAAGATTTACACGAGTCACGTTGCAGGTTCTGACACGAGCACTTGTCTCGCGTGGTGTTCGCGCGTGCCTGCCACGAGGCTCCGCAATCCTCAATCTCTTCTTGTTCTTGATCAAAAACAATCCCTGTGATTGGGAGAGATACTCCCACAAACTACTTGACACTGGCGGAAATGCAGTGCTAACGCACAAGCAAGAGACCATTAATTATTTAAAAAAAAGTCATACACGAATACACTTGCGTACGAGTAAGTAAATTGATATTGAGAATTAATTTTGTGTTATCTCCATGTTATATCTCAGTAAGTATAGATAATTTTGCTACTTTGATTTCTGGATTTGACTACAATGTTACATGACGAAATGCTTGTGATAAAAGTTAAAAACACGAGACGTTTGATATCGAAACCGAATCAAGAAGAAACTATAACGGGACACTGTGTGTACGAAAGTCTATCTATTTTTACTACTAAAGCCAAAATTAATATAGCTTTCTTCCAGAATAAAACATTTGAAGTGAGGATCAAAGAAAATATGTTCAGAAAAAAAGAAAATGAGAACAAATTAGTGTTCGCGGAGCAGGTAAAACGAGATATAATGACCGTTCTGTGGCGATTTATTTACAGTTCTCGGCCGCTGAGGTAATGGGGAAATAATTACTCATTTGCCGCTGGGACCACTAACGAGTAATGGAAGAAAGATTTTCAAAACCTTTTCTTTTATCTTCTTTTTTCGACGGATATTTTTGTGTAGCTAATTATTTTCTTTCTCTTGCCAATCAACACGATAGCGTTTTCTGTGTATTCGTATAATTACTCTGCTTGTTTCTTGTCCAATATACGTGGACGTTTATTTCTAATTACGATGAGTTTGTTTCTTTTCTGTAATAATTTTTCTATCGGAAAGATTATCATTATTTATTATTGTACACACGGCGACACATCAAGCTACGCAAAACGAACATTAACTGGCCGCGCGAAGGTAGAGTAATGTATAACGTCGCGCGGCCAGCTTACGAGTATATCGGTTTTGCGTAGCTTGATGTGTCGCCGTGTGCACCAATAAAATAAATAAAAATAATCTTTCTGTTTTTCATTGCTATTTCGGAAAGGTTAGAAATACAAATAATTACTTTTTAACATTGACATACAAAATAATGGACGCCGGGTCTAAGTACAATGTTCTGGAAAAAAGTATCCGAGACTAACCTACACAAACCTAAGTACGTGTATAGTAATATAGACATTGAAAATGCTGAAATTAGTTTTCATTTTGCTTGCGTAGTTTTTACCCCATCTCGGAACGGCGCGCGCCGCGCGCTCACGCGTGCTCCTGGTCGGCCGGTCAAACGAAGACTGTCGCGTAATTGGTTCTCTTTACACGTTTTGGTGCTCTTTTGGTTCGGACACTTTTGAGCGCGGGCCCTACGTCCAGTAGTTAGTAAGTCAATGATTTTTAAAGATAAACATTTAAAGATAAAAAAACATTCCGTAAAAGTGTCTGATTTTCTTCTTTATTTTTATTTAGTTGTGTTCTTTATGTTACGTTTTTCTACCCTAAGGCGTTATCGTTGTTGCACACGTTTTTTGTGACAGAATATTTTTTTACATCCTGTTTACTAGAATATTTTTCTTATTGGAGTAAATAAAGTTTATTTCATTAATTTATTTCAGAGCACAGTAACAATAAATATCCGAAGTACATCCCTTTGTCGCCTGAATGATTATTTATATTACAAATTGAGTGACGCGGGTCCCGAAAGGATAGTAGCGTTATAAATCAAATGCTTAGCTAAGCCGTGCATGCCGAAAAGGGTCTTCAAGTTTAAATTTATGTTTTGTTCAGTCTTTATAGCTGGTTTTCTTGAATGTAGGTATTTATCAAATGAATAAGCATCTAACTATGTATACTTACTTACTAAATTCAACGTGTAAAATAATTATGCTTAGACAAAATAACTAGGGACCAGCCTTGCGGTAGCATTTCCCCTCCTCCACGTTACAAGTTCATGTGCATTTGCATACAATTGTATACCTTATCACTAAACGAGACAGCCTATAATTGCGGAACAATAACTTCCAACTAGTCGCGTTCGGGGTTCTCACGAGGCTATTTATAACAATCAAAATTAGAATCTAAAGTAATGGAATAAAGTTGCGGATCTCGTGTTACCTCGCCCCCCCGCAAAAGGTTGCAGAAAAGTTTGTTAGTAGAATTACACCCGTAACTCTTCCATAGTTATATTGTCTAAGCAATTATGTCATTGACACACCAAACACCAGTTTAAAAGGCTTTTGTCATCGTATCGAAAACAACTTTTTTTGTAGAATAATTTGAGCAGTAGAACTTATTTATTAATAAAAAAATACTACTGAAAATATCGTATTAGCAAGCTCATAATCATCATCACCAGTCTATCACCGCTCTCCCAATCCCAAGGCCGCGACACAAAATTGTAACCTCGGCCTTCCTCGTCCAGTCCCTCCTCGCTTCGTCTAAACTAACCTAGGTTTGATGAATTTGGGACCACTTGCTTTTCATGCTTATCGCAGTTATTATTTAGTAATGCAGTCAACATACTCAAACAAAAGAGTCAAGTAGTTTACAATTTTGTAACACGAGATAATTTTCTTAGTATGCTAGTCTTCTTCTTATCGTGTGGCCAGCAAGCTAGGTTGCTAGTTTGTTTAGTAAATAAAGTTTGATCAAAAAGAACAATGTAGGAACAATAACATTCGAAACTGGATTCTTAGACGAGAATAGAATCAGACTCGTCTATCCGATTCGATAATACTACAAAATTGAAAACCATTCCATTACTACGATATCGATAGCTTACAGCTATCAATTATGATTGCGGTCTTTATAGGGACTACAATGTCCAGTTTTCCTGGAGTTCGATATGTTAGCAGTTCAATTGCATGGAAGTAAGCGGCAGAGCTTCTATCGCTACGTTCCTTTTACGACCGATATTAAAGTCGAAGATGTTTTTAATAGATTTTTGATATAAGTATATCTGTGTAAAAGAATAAGATATTGATGATTGATTTTTTGGTGATTCTAATTCTGATTTTAGCGCAGGTTTCGCTTTACCTACCTACTAATTTCATCCAGGTGCCATTTTAATAATATAATCGGATACAAAACATCTAACGAAGACGTAAGCGACTTTTTAGCGACTATATAACATAATATAATTATTCATCCGGTCTGCCGAATATAAAATGTATATGCAAAAACATATGTTTTATCATGTTCTTTCAGTTCTTATTGTGGTGGGCAAAATGATAATAATCCTTTTGCGGTCATTTCATTGCTCACACCTCTCTTACAATTCAAACTTACCAATCTGTCTATGATGCCAATTAAATTTATAAAAAATACGGAAGGTATTAATTATATCGCTAGATAACTTGATAAAAAAACCTAAATTATAGGTAGTTTAGCGTGCAAGATTTAAGAATCGGATTGTCTTGTCTTGATTGGCATTTACGAATTATTATGTCCATCGCCAACTAGTGAAAAAAAAAGTGGCGAACAGTGCAAATTTTCACATAGGGTAATCCCAAACCATAACGATTTTATCTTTAATCAATTTAAGAATAAGCTGTTAGCTATTTACCTACCGTCTCCTAAAAAAGACTCACGGGCTCACTCCCCGTCACACTGGACAGAGTTTCGGTACTACTAGTGAAACGTGGATGTTCTGAGGTTTCAGAATATCTCTGACTACACTATAGTCGTGAGTATATGCTTATGCACCTATAAAAGATGTTATGCAATTACCCACTTCTGACAAAAAACTAATTTTTATGAATGCTTTGTTTTACAATTTTCTACATTATGTAGTTCTGTAAAGAAAGCCGGTGGATTCCGGGTTATACAACGTGTTAATGAATAAGCGCAAAACCTCATACACCCCAACTGTTTTATAATAAAATAATTAGATTGAAATAATAATTTCATTATTTTGATAATTCTAATTTAAAGTTATTCGCATTTTAAGTTTTGAGGCAAAAATGATTTGTTATCATTTCAGCAATGAATGAAAGCGCAAGTGTTCTCATTGATACATTTTAAGAATCTTCTTTGGTAGTAAGTAGGGTGAGAGTACCCGAGCGGTGGGTTGACATCGAGTTCAGTAAATTTTAAATTTTACGAATAAGTTATCTAATATTTTGAAAAAAAAATTCTATGTTGAAACCATGATAATTCGATTCTGCTCTCGATTCTGAACAAACTTCTTTCTAGTTTTGTTGTATAGGTCCTTTATTTCATAAATCGAAGCACCCCGCTACGTTGAAGCAAACAACTCTCATAAAACACAGACAGCACAGCACTAGCTGTGATGCTAAATTGCGATCCATTCTACAGTACAGAGAAACTTTCTCAAATCTGTCGTTTTCTCGGCGATAAACGATAGAAATAAAGACCGCCACCGCAGAAAATAGCGGGCAGATTGTCCGTTGCGAACAACTTGTGCAACTTGTGCTATTATGATGGACAAAAATAGTTGGCAAAGTTGGCTAAGTTGCCAACTAACGGCCCTCGTTATTGCCTTAGTTGGACGATATTTTTGTTGTGGACAGAGATAGGCGGTCGTGTCGTGACAAACTAAGTATTATATTGCTCACAGATTAGTTGCTGTTGTAAAAAGTTTGTGAATTAACGAAATAATTGGACAAATCTAAAATTTGGTTACGTTTGGTGAGATTTTTCAAATGTTTGAGAATCTCTTCACTTTCTACGTTATCTATCATTATTAGAGTTCTGTACCCAAAGGGTGAAACCTTGGGGATCCTATTTCTAAGCCTACGTTGTCCGTCCGTCCGTCCGTCCGTATCCTACCTATTTAGGGCTGTAACTTTTGAACCGTAATAGCTAGATAGTTGAAATTTTCACAGAATATGCGTTATTACGGCGGATTTGTTAACAAATATATATAACATAAAAGAAACTAGTTTTTATCAACGTTTTATCTTCTCGCTCTATCGTAAAAACGGTGATACACACAAACGTCAACGTCAGATGTGATTACTCGTATAAAGCAAACTCTACAGTATAACAACAAATAATAAAAACCGGCCAGGTGTGAGTCGGTCTCGCGCGAAAGGTCCCGGACAAAACAAAACTTTTTTCTAAGTTAATATGTTGTGTGGTGGTGAGGTACAGAACCCTCGGTGCGCGAGTAGCCCGACTCGTACTTGACCGGTTTTATTGCTCCCGTTAAATCAGTTCATTTATTAATAAACGACTGTAGGTATCTATAGCTATCGTTAACCACGTCCACATTAACTGCATCAGATTTAAGACGTTCCTTAAAAACTTCAGCATTCGAAATAAAACAATCGTGACCACGATCGATCGCAAAATTTACAAACATCACTGTTTAAATGTGAAAACAGTGAAGTATTTAACGTACCTAAATAAAACAAATGTTTCAAGAGTCAATAAATCGAAAGTTAATCAAGATTCTGACTCTAATAGGGTTAAATCACATAAAGAGCACACACAGATGGAAAGGAGATTAATTTTTACGCTCAGCATATCGTCAATGGGTAGGTACGGCTTAGTAATGAAGTTCTGGCATATCTGGAGAGTACAAAGGCTGTCAGGGACAGGGGGTCGGATCGTTCGAACAGGTAAATTAATCCGATGCAATTTTATCTAGTCACTGGACGGGTGTGTTATAGTGGTGGTACATTTTAGACGTACTCCCATTATTTGTTACAGCGTTCAGGGTTTAGAGCAATCTATCGGACAATAGCATGGTTTTGCTCTGTGGTAACATGCGAAGCTTTCTTTTACACCACGCTGAAGTTGTTTAGCGTATAGTCATTATCAATTGCGATTTCCGTTTAATTTACTGCAATAAACGCACAGGTTTTGTTCTTATGAGTAAAAACTTATTTGACATGATGCACTAGATGCAGGCGCTATACTTGCGTACAAAATTAAAGAAACAGGTGAGCCGTCGGTGAGTTTCTTCTGTTTACTGATTCTTATTTCACAAACATTACAATTTGAAAATTGATTTTTTCTTACTTCGTTTTCTTTTATTCTCAAGAAATCACTAGATTTTTATTGTCAAATTCTGAGACCACTGTAGAACTAAGGCAGGTACGTATATTTAATTGGCCGGGCACGGAACAACGGACATTTTCCGTTGTCCTTTTGTAATATGACGTGACCCCGCAAAGGGTTTAGCCCGACCTAATTGAAATTCAAAATATTTTATGCTCTATTTGATACGATTATGGATGTGTAAAAGGTTTAGCTCGTGTATATAGTTTGCTCTTTTTGATATTTTAGAGCTATTTAGGGCGTAGTTTTGAAAATCATATTTAGCAAAGGCTATTTTCGAAAGCCGGTCTTCTGTATCTTTGAAATGAATGAAATGTAGAGAAAAAAAGGACTATGAATATTAACTTTTTATCATAGCTGTTAAAACTCGTACATATACAACGTGTTAATGAATTAACGCAAAACTAGAAAGTAGTCTGTTTAGAATCGAGAGCAGAATCGAATGATCATGGTTTCAACATAGGTAATTTTTTTCAAAATATTAAATAATTTGTATGTAAAATTTCAAATTTACTGTTACGTTAGCGCTTTCATTCATTGCTGAAATGAGAACAAATCATTTTAGCCTCAAAACTTAAAATGCGAATAACTTTAAATTTTAACTATCAAAATAATGACATTATTGTTTCAATCTATTAATTTAATTATTTTGTTATAAATCAGTTGGGGTGTATGAGGTTTTGCGCTTATTCATTAACACGTTGTATATTTAAATATTTCTAATATAATTTGCAAATAGCATTCTTGAATAGCGCAGCGTGGGTAGGCCCCATAGAAGGTGGATCGAGGACCTGGTAAAGGCGGTGGGACCCCGTTGGATGTGGGCAGCGTGGGACCACTCATTGTAGCGATCCTTGGGTAAGTCCAATGTTTCTTGAGCATATTGTTCTTCAATGTATTGTCTTTTTATTAATAAATAATAAAATAGGTATTTATTTATACAACGCGTACAATTCCCATTTAAACGTATTATGTTTAGTGGAAATGAAAAGTTAGGTTGCTATTGTTTCGAATCCTACAAATTTTAAGCATTTTTGTTAATTGTTAGTCTGTTTTGGCGTTTTCAACCTTTTTTCTTAATACTTAATTTTTTTTGAAGGTGAAACTATGTGAAAGGTTTTAGAAGCTAAAAATTAGTTCTTTAGTGTAATTATGAGTTTAGTTCCTCTATAGAAATAAACATTATACCTATTATAATGCCCATAATATTTTAGGCTAGCTTTGGCACTGAAAAAATCCCTTTGCGCCACCCAAAGCGTGTAAGTAGTATTCCGTATCAAAAAGCCAGGATTCCCCTGTGCAGTCCTCGGACTATACTGAAGAGAGTTGTTGCAAAGAAAAACAAGGGTTAACTTCAATCGGCTCATTGGCAACCGGATCACGATCTCACTTTGTTAGCAAAACAGATCGCCCTTTGATATAGGAAATAGCTATTTTTTTAATGCATATTTTGAGCGGAATTATTGAAATTGCGTAGGTTTGGTAACAGATTTCTTTTGACTTTTTGAGTGGGAATATTCGTTTTTGGTGTTTCCGGTTTTCCGGATATTTATACGAACCTTGAAAAGGTGGTAAATTAATTGCTCAATTATTTGTTTTTTTGTTCAATAAATTGTGAAGACGTCAAGCTAACTTTAAACGGGAAAAAGTAAATAAAAGAATTAACGTATCTTAACTATTATAAAATTGTAACAGAAGTGTGTCTGTACATTGAAGATATTTATAAAAAAAAGATGACGGTATGGTTTTTAGGTGTCCCTGACTCCAAATCAACCTTTTTTAGAATTGTTGTCCTTCTGTTTGTTTGTATATTTGTTTGTGCGAGTATCACGCGAAAACCGATATGATGAAATGTTTTTTTTTATATCTTATGATCTGACTTAAAATTTGGTATACAACGTGTTAATGAATAAGCGCAAAACCAAATACTATTTGGTTTTGCGACTTTAAACCAAATACACCCCAACTGATTTATAACAAAATAATTAGATTGAAACAATAATTCAATTATTTTGATAGTTAAAGTTTAAAGTTATTCGCATTTTCAGTTTTCAGGCAAAAATGTTTTTTTTTCATTTCAGCAATGAATGAAAGCGATAACGTGCTCATGGATACATTTTAAGAAGCTTGTTTTGGTAGTAAGTACCTGAGGTGAGTGTGCCCGTGCGTTGAGATCGAGTTCAGTACAAACAAATAATTTAATGTTTTGAAAAAAATTACCTATGCGGAAAACATGACAATTCAATTCTGCTCTCGATTCTAAACAAACTTCTTTCTAGTTTTGCGTTAATTCATTAACACGTTGTATAATTTGTGCGGACGAAGTCGCGGGTTAACTCTAGTTTAAAATAATGATACCTACGCTAACGCAGTTCATTTCTTTAATGGAAAATATAAGCGATTCTGAACCTAAATGGAGGAAGAAAAGAGTTATCAGCAATTAATCTAAAAATAATAATGAAATTATGAGGATTCATATGAAATTGAAAACCTCTTCAAAAAGTAAACAAAGTAAATTTTCGAACATTTCCAATTTTAGTTCAACCCGTAGCAGCCTATCGTAAAAACTTGAATCATTTTTCAACATAACAGTTTCCCCTTTCAAACGAAATCTTCCGTAACATTTCGATTTCCGTATTTCTTGTCCTTCATTCATTAGCAAGTTCAATCAGAGGGCCTCAGGGCCACAGGCTGTGGTTATTTATTGCCTCACATCGGCCCTCACAATTACGGAAAGGAAAAACTTTCTCCATTAGGCGCCCTCTGGAGGCTTTCATACAAAAAAGAAATTGTGCACGCCATCTTATAGCGCGTAATGGATTTCGGTTTCGATTTCGATTTATGTATTGTATTTCTTTTATAGCTAAAAGGTATATTTAGGCTTATGTTCTGAAAGATATATTCTGTATTCTTATGTTAAATGTTAACGTTTTATTTTAGGAAACGAATATGATTATGTTCCGTTGTGTATTCGATTAATATCGGATATTTATCTGTAGATAGATAATGGTATACTTTTTTCACAGAACATAATAAGAGGGGTTAGAAATGCAAAGTAGCGCTTTTGCTTCGGAGACGACTGTGGCCACTACAATTACTCATGCCCTCTCGCTCGCACCACGCCGCGCGCCTTATGGTGTTATGCAAATCATTGCATAACCTGTGGCGACACGTTCCACGCTTACTTTGCACTTCTAACCCCTCCTATAATGTTCTGTGACTATTTCAATCTAAAAACTAAATCATGTTCATAATTGTTTATAACGTACTATCGCGGACTTTTCCGCCTGACCACCATTAGGCTAATTATTACTTGCATACTAAAAAATAAAAACGCTGTCTAGCCTCGCCTTATTGATGAATAGACCAATGAATGAATAGTTTCCAAACAAAAAATTCTGCTCGAAATTACGCGAATTTTTTTTAAGTGATCATGCGTAAAAGTCCGCGATAGTACATACATTCACAACCATAATACCTTCAGGGGTGGTCAGAAATTTTGCTACAGCTCCCAACTATATACACTATGACTGCAACTATAACTGCAGCTGTCACAAATACTCTCCTGCTCACTATCGCAAATAATTAACGTAGTTTTTCTTAGTTTAGTGACAATTATTATATGTTTCGTAAGTTTGGTACCATAAAGTTATTTTTGGTACTTACTCTAACAAGCAGACAAAATTGTGATTACTTATTAACATTTTTGAAACGTATTTACACAAACTTAAATTTTTCATTCCCTTCCTGGTTATAAAACGCACGTATACATTTCCGGCTCCCAACGATTTGAAATTTTGTATAATTTTTCCGCCGATCCACCACTTCTTTAACCAAACTTCGGCACTCAATATTTCCTATCTCGATTCAAACCATCAATTTTGACAAATTGCAGATTGCGTCAGAGGTACTAAACCTTTGGGGGTGTTTTATTAAATTTCTGTGTGGTGCCTTGTCTTCGGATTGTCGGCGCACCTGCGGGTTGAAATACGGTTTACGTGCCGTAGCCGGGCCGTAGCAGCCGTTAAATATGGCGACGTGAGGTGACGTTATTTGTGCAAAATGTGTCTGGGGTCTGGTCTGGGGTCTAAAGGTACAGCTGTTGTGGTTTTTTGCTAAGAAATGAGGGTGCAGCAATTGGTACACTGAAATATGTACGTTGTGTAAAAGAAGAATCACAGCTGTGAAATGATGGTAAATTACAGTGACATTATCACTTTACAGTTTTCACAGTATTCGGTATCGAAACATAAAGGGAACAGTACGATATATAACATTATAGTTTGCCTGAAAATGATAAAATAATGGTTATTATAGGTATTGGGGGATTAAGTAGGTATTTGAGACCATTTCGAGCGAATTACCTACACTCGAAAAACATTACCCTCCTTCTGGGGCAGTCGGGTAAAAAATATCAATTCCTTGAAAACTACGCTTTTGATAGGTTGCCTTTCTTATGATGTTTTATGTTACACTAGAGTTTACCCGCGACTTCGTCCGCTCAAATTATATACCAGATTTTAAGTCACATCATAAGCTATCAAATAAAATAAGTTACATCAAAATCGATTCTGTAGTTTTTGCGTGATGCTCGCACAAACAAACACACACACACACACACACACACACACACACAAACAAACAGACAAACAGAAATTCCAAAAAAAGATTGATTTGTAGTCAGAGACACCTAAAAACCATATCGTATCTTGATCATGTTCTTGTATATATCATCAATGTACATACACACTTATGTTACAGTTTTATAATAGCATAGATAGGTAATGACTTTAAAACTACCCACATAGATTAATATTCTAATATAGAATTACCTAAATCCATAACATTATAGCTTGCAATAGGTAGGTATTTACAAGCAAACCGACGATGTTCCCGACCCACCTGTGCGGGAAATGTTATTATCTCATTAGAGGAGGCCCTTCCGTTTCCGCAATTCGGTACAAACAAACGGAATTTTAATATTGTTCCCGTAAAACGTTCTGTTTTTCCTAATCCCACAGAAAGTCGTTGTTTCGTTGAAATGTCTTGAAGGAGAACAAGCCTTAATTGTCGACAATGTTAAGTGTTGTTAGGAGTTAATGAGAAACAAATTTTCGAGACTTGCTTACGGTAGAAAATTGCTATAATAGGTAGAAAGGAAATTTACTTGTAAAATTATATTCAAAAATTAAGAAAAAATACAAATTGTATTATCTATCTATCTATAAAGTCATGCTTTTTTCCCAGTGGGGTAAGCAGAGACCAGGGTGCACCATTTGCTACGATCCTTACCTCACATCCATACATACACGCCCCATTCACATCCATACATTTCTTCATACATGTTTCGAATACTCCGCACGTCACCTTTTTGTACTATGACGTAACAACGTGATATATCACTAGGCGTCCCCCGTGGGAATCGAACCCAAGACCTCCGTATCAAGAGCCCAATGCTCTTAACCATTGGACCATGGAGGCAGTTCCATGTTCCATCCAATGTTACCTATGGAAGAAGTAGTAGCACAGTATTACTATTATGCTTCCAGCATGGCAACGCTCTTAATGGCGGGCGTCGCCGCTGCCGGTGTACGTCATGCGCTGTCAATCCCGACTTTTTCATACAGAGCTCGGGATTATCCGCGCCGCCCGCTTCCCTACAAGGCCCCCTCCGTTGCTCTGCGCAAGTATATCCGTTGCAAGGACTATATAGTTATGCTGTAGTAGTCGTAAATCGTAGAAAAATTGTAATTAAATAACTAATATTTGGATAACATGGTAACTTCACATACTTCCGTTACTAGCTAAAGTAGTTAAGTATAAATAAACAGCGCCGTACCATCATTCCGGCAGCGAATGTTATCTTCCCACATACTTATTTACATTTCATTTGCGGGAATGTGCACGTAATACACCGGGTATTGTAAGGTTTTAACATACTGGATGTGATAAAACCAGGTACCTATTTCGAAATTGATATAGTTAGTAGGTTACCTATGCAGAGATAAAAATGGTGTCGTGTACAATAAGTTAATATCGCACCTAAGTCGTAGGTTTTAAGGATTCATAGAATCGACGGCAGTAGGTAAATAAGTGAAAGAAAACCAAACCAAAATCAAATCTACGAAGATTTTTACTTTTAGCTTGACTTGATTTACATACAGTTGCAGAAACGATCATTAGAGTTAATCCTCCATTAAATCTATTGCTAGCTTTTACTAGGTCAACAACATAGAAAGTGACAGCATGCATGTGCTCGCTCACGACTATATTCCCCAAAGGGGTAGTCAGAGATATTCTGAAACCACAGAACATCCACGTTTCACTAGTAGTACCGAAACTCTGTCCAGTGTGACGGGGAGTGAGCCCGTCGCCACTTATAATGGACAGTGGGTACAGGTAGATACATGCCTCGAAATTGAAGCATGCAGGTTTCCCCACGATCTTTTCCTTCACCGAAAAGCCTGTGGTGTTACAAATCGTACATAAATTTCGAAAACCTTATTGGTACGAGTCGGCCTGGACGGGGATCGAAACATCGCCTCCTGCACGGCAGGCAAGGTTACTCGCCACTTGACCACCACGGCTATTGACAGCAAGAGATTTAATGGAGAATTAACTTTAATGAGCGTTTCTGCAACTGAGTGTTAGTCCTTTTTTCTAGAATGGTATTTTTTCTTTGCTTTATTACCTAGGTATACTACGAACTATAATCACATTATAAGAAGAGTATCTAGTACTACATACTATAATAGTACTAACCGTGACTATACCATATGAATAGAAAATACTCGCACACTATAGAAGCGAAACTATGCTTAAGAGATAAATCTATATACACTTTCATATCTGATGCATATTAGAGTTGAATGTTTTATGGCATAAGGTATTAGGTATCACAACAGTGATATAAAAGAGTTCTTTTTTAAATCTCCACAACTTTTATGCTCATGGAAGTAGGTACATTCACAATATTGTTTCTGGAAATTGCTGTCCTACATTTTTACGTAAAGTTTCATTTTCGAAATGCTACTGAAAATTGGTTTTAATGTCTATTGTTTTAACAACTCTTGTTTTAATCTCGGTGTTTTCAGCGTAATATTTCACTACCCCACATTCGTCGTTACCTACCCTCATTTATTTGAATCCAGATAACACTAGAGTGGACGCTGGACAGCTTGCAGATAACAAATGCAATTTACACCGTAACAGATGAGAATCTTGAAGATGGATTTCTTCGGATTCCTTTTCTTAAATACTGAATGGGAGTAGATATCTTTATCGTTTCTCTGAACAATCCAAGTTATAGTTACTGGCCACTTTTAGATAAGATTGTACCTATATTATGCAGCAGAGCAACGTACGCACGCATAGTTATAAGAAAGGGGTGCTTTCAAAATAATTATAACTGAAATAGAGTTAACCCGCTACCGCACAAATTATATACCAGATTTTAAGTTCATAAGCTATCAAACAAAAAAGTTTCATCAAAATCGATTCTGTAGTTATCGCTCGATGCTCGCATAAACAAACACACAGACAGACAGATACAGATTCTAAAAAGGTTGATTTGGAGTCAGGTAGGCACACATAAAACCATATTGTCATCTTTTTTTGTAAATATCTTCAATGTACAGACACACTTCTGTTATAGTTTTATAATAGTTACGATATAGCATCGAAATAAACAGTCAGGCAGGGTTGCTGGATTTCCTTCTTTTTGTGTACAAATCCATTGTAATAACACTGGAAATATTCAACGTTAAATTCCACTTCACAAAATTGAAGTTAACATTGTCACTTGACTTGATTTCCTTGTAACGTGGGTGTGACGTTTTTCGCTTACCTACGTGGAGCCGAACGCAAATGTTGCACGCGTCATGTCTCGCATGCCAAACTGGCAAATTGAGTCGCGTGCGAGTGTCGTGTACCCTACTATCGGTTCGTAAACAAACCTATAAAGTGTTGGATGTGGGTGAGTCGCATTGTGGGTCTGGTATTGGGTCGTCGCGAGTCGGTTGCCTGTTACCTGGCTTGTAACAAAGCTCCAATTGTATGCCGGCTCAAGGCACAGTTTTTCTTCTAAAACATCCCTTGACGTTATAACCGTAAAACTTCAAGCACTAAGCTAGACATTGTCAAAATCATCAACACTAACTGCCAGTTGCACGTACGTTCATTAAAGTTAATCCTCTATTAAATCTCTTGCTGTCACTTTTGGTCCTATTGACGTTTGTAAAAGCTAGCAAGAGATGTAATAGAGAATAACTTTAATGAACGTACGTGCAACTGACCGAAAGATGGATACCACAATTTAAAAATTCGAATAGAATAGAAAGGATTGGATTTATTAAGACATACACAATTTTAGAAAAGTATTTTAATGAGTGAATTATTAATTTACCAGGTGTGGAAGGCAGGTATACCCTGGAAATGGAATCTGCTTTCAACAAAAGTTTTCATTTCAGATTGGCTGTAATGAGCCTTAGCTGCCTCGCACGTAACTTAACATAAGTAAATACTCTTTATTTGCACGCCAAAAACATAAATCGCGTGTTCACGTGTTCATAAAACTGGATGGACACGCTGAAGGAATACCAATCGGTCGACATAACCTCATACAGGATTGAGTAGTGAAGCAACGAAGAAGAAAAATATTCGTAAAACTACGAATAACGGTGGGTTGAGAATTGAGATTGAGTTCAGTAAATTTAAAATTTTAAAAACAAATATTTAATATTTTGAAAAAAACGTACCTATGTTGAAACCACGATAATTCGATTCTGCTCTCGATTCTAAACAAACTACTTTCTAGTTTTGCGTTAATTCATTAACACATTGCATAGGGTCCTTCTTAATAAGCTGACACTTTTTAAGGGGATGATCAGACCATCAAACTGAACAACTTTCTCTATGAGACCAACATCAAAATCGCGAAAAAAAATTGCTGTCCCATACAAAACTGCAAAACCTACTTGAGCCAAAATGTATGAGATAGTTGATTTTTGTGTCTCGATTTCGATGTTGGTCCCATAGAGAAAGTTGTTCAGTTTGATGGTCTGATCATCCCCTGAAAAAAGTGTCAGGATATTAAGTTGGACCCCGTATCTCTGCAGTCTACATTAAAAGTTGTTCTTTTGAATCAAATAAAGCTTCGATAATTAAAACAACGTTATATCGCAAAAGGAATTGATATTCGGGATGTTTTATGTGCTGATTTTTGTGTCTCGATTTCGATGTTGGTCCCATAGAGAAAGTTGTTCAGTTTGATGGTCTGATCATCCCCTGAAAAAAGTGTCAGGATATTAAGTTGGACCCCGTATCTCTGCAGTCTACATTAAAAGTTGTTCTTTTGAATCAAATAAAGCTTCGATAATTAAAACAACGTTATATCGCAAAGGAATTGATATTCGGGATGTTTTATAAAATTTTGATTTGAAACCCTTAGTAGGGCTTAACTCGAAACATATGAAGCACCGCGACTCGAGGCAAGATTGAACGTAGCATGGACTTGAATGTGACTATTTCGCACTCGGGAATTTTATATGTCGGTTTGCTATGACCATCTGCGGCTGCAGCACGTTCCGGATCAGAAGACCATATATTTATGACGTATGATTTGACGATGTCTACGAAAATATTGACAAATGCAACACAAAAATTTTGATGTATCTTTGTTTAAAAGAGATAGAGGAATTTGGATTTATATTTGAAATGAGTAAGTAGGTATTAAAATATGTTATTTGAGTAAGTCCATTAATACTGCAAATCAAAAAAACTTAAATGGCATATAATTGGTAAGGAGTAAATTAACTAAAACTTCTGCTATAATATAGAATCTTAAGAATAAAAGGTAAGTATTTACAAAATTTACAATCTTAAAAATAGTAGGTAACTATACAACGTGTTAATGAATAAGCGCAAAACCTTATACACCCCAACTGATTTAAAACAAAATAATTCGATTGAAACAATAATTTTATTATTTTGATAACTATCAATTTAAAGTTATTCGCATTTTAAGTATTGAGGCAAAAATGATTTGTTATCATTTTAGCAATGAATGAAAGCGCTAAGGTGCTCATGGATACATTTTAAGAATCTTGTTTTGGTAGTAAGTAGGGTGAGAGTGCCCGAGCGGTGGGTTGAGATCGAGGTAATATTTTGAAATTGTGTCCTTCTAAATATGCTGACACTTTTTTAACGGGATGATTAGACCGTCAAACTGAACAACTTTCTAAATGGGACCAATGTCGAAATCGCCAAAAAAATCAGCTGTTCCATCCTAAACTGAAATCTTACTCGACCCAATTGGATTTCGACTTTGGTCCCATAGAGAAAGTTGTTCAGTTTGATGGTCTGATCATCCTCTTAAAAAACTGTCAGCATATTATGTTGAACCCTGTACAATACATAATCTAGAAAATGTATAAATAATGTATAATAAACAATTTGTAATCGAATAGGTATTTTAGTTTGTAGAATCTGTTCATGATTTCATGCGCTTATTTATAGTTTTATTTCCACAAAACGGCACTTATGTGAGACACTAGAATGATACAATGCTACGCTGAAAACCGTTTGAGTAGGTTACTATGGATAACAAAACAAAAACTTATCTTCATAAGGATTGAGTATTTTGAAAAGTTTCAATTTCTTAATCTGCTGTCAACCTTCAAGCCCACTTTACTCCAATAATATCCACCTTCAATTCCCTCAGCAACTTGATTTTCAGGTGCTCGAGCTCCCAAGACAAGAAACATAACCGCATTTAGGTAAGTAGTTCTAATATAAAACGACGGTAGTGAGAAACCCGATGCGGACCCATGTCCAAGCTCACGTTTGACGTTTATGAGGGTATACTAACATAGCAGTGGGTAATTTGATCTGTCTATAAAACAAGCCTTCTAAATTTATTACCCGCATCAACCTGTATCTGTGGTGGCCTAAGTTTTCTTTGCATTTGTGGTAATTTATTAGTATGTCGGTATAAGAAAAGTTAATTAATAAGAGAGATTGCACTGTCACAGATATTTTTTGAGAGAGGGTCGATTTGAAGTACATAGACTGATTAGCTTGACCTAAATTTGATACTCGTTTTCATACGTTTCAATAAGAAAATCGTATACTTAACCACAACATTTCTTATAAAACACATCTCGTCCAGATGTTTTTCCGACAGAGAAAGTAGGTATTACCGCTACAGCCATCAAATATCTCACAAAATATCTATTGTGTTTATCACAAAGCTTTTGACAGCGTATCTTTCACCCATCCAACGTACCTAGTAATTTATTTTATAAATTCTCTATCATTTGCGGTTTTAATAAAACCCATTGTTCTCATTTTTAGAGCGATTTAACAATTTATACGACTGCCTTGCTCTGGATTAAAATGACCGAGTAGAACTGATTAATCCACTCTTAAAATTAATGACTGTGGATTCATTGTTAAATAATAATGCGTTTAATTTGTACTTCGTTGCTGGGTACAAGCAGATGAAATAGATTTGACTAGTCATTTTGATATAAGGTTTTCCAGTTTTTAGGAGAGTAAGATGCTGCAATAGATTATGTACCCCATGTCCAAGTATAATATTGATTAAGTACTTATTTGATTCTATTAGAGTAGCACAAAGGTTCTTGGATGTGTTCATCGTCCAACCATCGTCCAACAAAAGTAAGATAAAATATTTTACCCGGTTAAATGTCATGTGACATTTTGCACAACCAACAAAAAGGATAACAAAAATATGTAAACCGCCAATGTAAACGACAGAATATTGGAAAAGTAAAGAAACGGATTGATACCGAGTTATTGGGTTTTGCCTTCTCGATTGTTGACTCAAACAACCTCGGGCACTCACGATACATTTGTATTCGTATTATGTTGTGATTGTGACTTGTTTCATTTCCTTCTGAATATATTAGCATAAGAATAGTTAATAATAGTATATTATTATTATCTATTTGATTATTTGCATGATATTCATTGCTCGCAGAACCGACGGCCGATGGGGCCCGCGTACCGGAAAGCGTAGCATGGGTAGGCCTGACGGTGGACCGACGACCTGATGAAGGTGGCGGGAACCCGTTGTTTGAGATCAGAACAGGACCGGTCGTTATGGCGATCCTTGGGGGAGGCCTATGTCCAGCAATGGACGTCCATCGACTGAGATGATGATGATAACGATTCTTATGATATCAGGTAGGTACGTGTTAATGAATTAACGCAAAACTAGAAAGTAGTTTGTTTAGAATCGAGAGCAGAATCGAATTATCATGGTGTCAACGTAGGATTTATTTTTCAAAATATTAAATAATTGGTTTGTAAAATTAAAAATTTATTAAACTCGAGCTCAAACCACCGCACGGGCACACTCACCCTACTTACTACCAACTCAAGATTCTTAAAATGTATTCATGAGCACGTTAGCGCTTTCATTCATTGCTGAAATGATAACAAATCATTTTTGCCTAAATACTTAAAATGCGAATAACTTTAAATTTTAACTCTCAAAATAATGAAATTATTGTTTCAATCTAACTACTTTGGTGTATGAGGTTTTGCGTTAATTCATTAACACGTTGTATAGGTACAAGGTGTTACAAAGCACCCTAGTAATATTAAAAGGGTAATATAGCCCCGTGTATAATCAAGAGTTGGTAACCTAGCTCTATATTTGTAAGTTAATGTACTACTGTAACTGTATGTTATGTTACGTCACAAATAACTAACTAACTAAAAAAAATGTTTTTAAATGTTTTCAATTATTAAAAGCACAGAAACATTATTGCCTCCCAAAAATCTACATATCTTTTGACTCAACAATAAAATCGTTAGCGCATCATTATGAATCTCAGTAGATTTACATTTACCTCATTATTTTTAATCTTTCCATACCGTCTGACTGTTCTTACGTCCTCATACAAAGCGCATGATAGATAGGGGAATCCCCATAAATGAATTATTCTCAGTCACGTAGAGTCAAGAGGCTTTGGCTTTGTGTTGAAATTTTAATTAAGGGAGCAGAGAGCCGGTTGTCGGACTGGCAAAGTTTAAAGGAAAAATTATGAAAATTATTTGAATGTTTAATTATTACTTTGAGAGAGTGACTGAGAATTTAAATAACTAAAGTATGTAAAACATTAATTTTAAACAGTTTTTTAAATGTTTTATCGTAATTTATATTACAGGATAGAATACAGGGTGTAAGTGACAACCTAGCAAATACTGAAACGGTGAACTCAGACCATCAAACTGAACATTGGAGTCTACCTCAGGAAACGCGAAAAAAATCAGCTGTGCCATACATTTCTGTCGGGTAGAGGTACAGGAGTTTTGTATGGGACAGCTGGTTTTTTTTTCGCGTTTTCTGAGGTAGACACCACCATAGTGAAAGTTGTTCAGTTTGACGGTCTGAGTTCACCGTTTCAGTATTTGCTAGGCGGTCACTTACACCATGTATAGTATTGATTGAAATATCTAAAATTTAAACTTCTCGTTAGCTTTTATATAATTTTGTGTCATCTACCTTTCCATTTACCTAATATTAGATTGGGCTATCGTTGTCGATTTTTTCCGCATCAGTTTTCGTTGCGTGTGGTGAAAAGTCTACCCATAAACTAAACAACTTTAACTATGGGAGCAAACCCATCAGAGCAAAAAAATCTCCTGTTTTGTACAGGTGAGTCGAGTCAACATTGCAGTTTAGTATGGAACAGCTGAATTTTTTCTTGCTCCGATCAGTTTGCTCCCATAGTAAAAGTTGTTCAGTTTGATGGTTAGGCTCTTAGAAAGGATGCTAATGATATCAATTTCACACTGTATACAGGATACATTTGAAGTTATTAGCATCTTTTCAACCCATCAAACGGAAAAAAAATATTACGGGAGCAAAACCGAAATCGCAAAAAAGAAATCTGCTATATCACATTTGAGTTAAGATTTAAGTACTTAGTATGGAACAGCGGATTTTTTTCATGCGAATTCAGGTTTCATAGTTAAAAGTTGTTATGATTGATGGGTAGAGTCTTGGTTTAAAAGGATGCTAATGACTTCAAATTTACCTTGTATTTATGAAAATCATCTAGTTTTAAGTAGGTACATTTTGGACCTTCAAACAATAAATACTGGTAGGTGAGATTTGATTTTAAACTATAAAATTGAAAATATAATTTTTGAAAATAACGTATTCACGTTTTGATATTATGATACTATTTATAACTTATTTGAGTAGGAATCAGGGTACCTACTAAAATCTTAAGTATTATAAAACTAACCAAAGTGTGTCTGTACACTGGAGATATTTATATGAAAAAGATTACGATATGGTTTTTTTTAGGTATCTCGACTCCAAATCAACCATTTTTAGAATTTTTGTCGGTCTGTTTGTTTGTTTATATGTTTGTAACAGCATCACTCAGAAACTACTGAACCGATTTTGATTAAACTTATTTTGTTTGATAGCTTATGACCTGACTTAAAATCTGGTATATAATTTGTGTGGACGAAGTCGCGGGTAAACTCTAGTAGATTATAGTAAAATGCTTTAAAATCGTATCATAATGGTATAAGTTTAAGTTTTAATAAATCAAAAGTTTTTCTAATAAGCGACAGTTGTAAGTAGCACGGGCACGGAGCCCGGAGTGAGGACAGAAAGTTGGCCAAGTTTGTCACTAACTGGTGGTGTCGTGGACGGCTCCAAACTCAATAAGTTTCGGCCAAGTGGCGCCATCTACAAGTTTCATGGCTGGCTTGTTAGTATTACGTACGTGCGATTAACATAACTACCTAGTTATAACTGTGGTTGATCATTATTTATTGTATTATTGTTAATGAAGATTAAAGTTAAACGATATGTCAGTAACATTGCTACAACTATTAGTAACTGTCTTGCAGGCAGGAAGTTGTAACAAAGCTCACATGGGAAATGTTTAGTGATCAATTTGATAATGAATTAAATTGTAGGGATAATTGAATATTTTTATGCTATTCTCATTGATGTCTTATAAAAGTTATTAAAGAAAGCTGTTCTTAATAATATAATGGGTAAATAGGAGTCCTTAAGGGTATATTACCGTTGGCGCGCTCTATACAAACGAAATCTGGTCATATTTTCAATTAAATTGAATGAAATTTTTCAGAAACAATCTAGAAACTAATCTCTATGCTTGTATTAAAGTTACAGGGCCTCAAAGATCACCAATCACACTGGACAGAGTTTCGGTACGTGAAACGTGGATGTTCTGAGGTTTCCGACATCTTATACCATACCTAATTAACGATAATTATCCACATTTTCACTAGCAGTGCCCAAACTTTGTCCAGTGGGAAAGGTTGTGAGCCCGTAGTCATCACTTCAGATTAATTATAGATTATAATTCCGATTTTTTAATTCCATAATCTGCGTCGAAGCTGATTAAATAAGTTAGATACCAACTTATTTCTAGCGACCGTACTTCCAAAATACCTAATATTCAAGTCCAAATTAGTTAAAGAAATTCGTCATAATAATAAATTGAATAAATTCGCAAGTTTTTCCTGAGAACGTAAACGTAGGCACATTTTTCTGTTACAATGTTGTCAATCAGTCACCGCCGCCGCGCCGCGCTGCGCCGGTCCACGCATTTTCCTTTTCCGCTTTCTCCTTATTCCGGTTCACTAATGTTTGTCCAAAAACTTTTTGGCAAATTATTACTTAACAAGCAACGTTTCATGTAATATTCATTTTACAAACACCTTGTTCCGCAAATTGATCATTTTACAAATAATCGCTTAACAAAAATATTTTTTGCAGAAGCTTGTCTTTACAAATGTACCTAATGTATTTTTTTCTTTTATGTATTTTTCATGTAATATTGTTACTATTTTACAAAATCACGTATTAACAAAATAGATAGCTTATAGAATATGGAACAGAAAATAACATTGATTTCAAACCAAAAGTCTGCATATTAGACTTTGAAAAAGCAGCTATCTTAAGCTTGCGATCAAATTTTGAAAAGACAGTCCTGCACGGTTGCAATTTCCATTTGGGCCAAATAATTTACAGGTAAGTAAGTACTAAAGTTTTTTTTTTCTAAAAACAAAAATGGTTTCTGGCATCATTGTTGTCGCAAGTCAAACCTAACCTAACCTACTCATTTTACTTTGGATAGCCTAGTGAAGTCGGCTAAACTAGTTTAACACGAGCGATTCGGTTCTGGCACTCGCCGGCCGCTGCCGCGGCACGCTCGCTCCGCTCGCTCGGCTCGTGCGGCGTGGTCGCAAGTCAAACCTAACCTAACCGACTCATTTTACTTTGGATAGCCTAGTGGAGTCGGCTAAACTAGTTTAACACGAGCGATTCGGTTCTGGCACTCGCCGGCCGCGGCACGCTCGCTCCGCTCGCTCGGCTCGTGCGGCGTGGTCGCAAGTCAAACCTAACCTAACCGACTCATTTTACTTTGGATATCCTAGTGGAGTCGGCTAAACTAGTTTAACACGAGCGATTCGGTTCTGGCACTCGCCGGCCGCTGCCGCGGCACGCTCGCTCCGCTCGCTCGGCTCGTGCGGCGTGGTCGCAAGTCAAACCTAACCTAACCGACTTCATATATTTTACTTTGGATTGGAAAACTATTAAGATCGTTAGCAATCCATTTGAAATTAAAATAGGCTGTTGTTAATTTTTACTTTTGTTGATTTATTAAAATTACGAATGATAATTATGTTTTTTTTATTAATTATTTTGGTTGACATTAGTAAAATGTGTGCCTAATAATAATGCAACATGTCAAATAATGCAATACACCAAGTGTTGTTTGTTTAAATAACATGAATGATAAATGAATCGTTTGTCAAATGATATGTCGCAAAATGAAAATAAGTCAGGTGATTAGTTTAATACTTGAATAATTTGTAAAATCAGTAATTGTGTAAAGATGAAATAACGATTCATTTTTTTGCCAGTAGTTGGTTGTCAAGTAAAAATTTGCTAATTGACTGTCGGTGAAATGACAGGACACCCCTTATTCCACTGATTTGATTGAAAACTTCCTTCTACGCACCTGAGACCCTGAGCGAATGTATTTAGGTTCCTATAGGTGTGAAATTACATTTGATTGTGAATTAGATAAAGGTTTTAGATGTAAACGTGTGTTTTCGAATCCAGTCAGATACGTTTTTGTTGTCTTAAGTTTTTCGTAGAGAAAACCTGCTTGGTCTGTTTCTTAAATTTATTATTCAAAGCATCTTTTTAGTCGGATATACCGGCTGTATATGATACTTAGTACAAGAAGATTAATAGTGCTCTAAGTCTAAGGAATTCTTTTCAAGTGTGCAGAAAGCAAGATTTAATTAAGCATATTTAGGGCCAAGACCCACCTTAATTTATAGGGTCGCTAAAACGGGGGAGTTAGGATCAAATGACATACCAAGTCAATGTTATCCCTTAGACACGGTTTATACAGAATAGACGTGTGGCGGTGGCGGATAATCTAAGTAAAGGAGAATCGCGCCCGCGCCTCCAGGTGACTACGTCTGGAGGCGCGGGTGTAATTCTCCAAACGACGCTATGATACGTACTATAACGTTTATAATTGTGTTACTTTGACTATCCACCACCACCGCCACAAGTTTCTTCTGTATAAACCGCGCCTTATATGCCTCATAACGAAATCAACGGAAAGAATTTGTGTGCTAGGTATGACATGCTTGTATGCTTGTGTGTATCATGTATCCTGGGTCACAAAGTGAATTAGTATACATAAAAGTTCACAGCATCAAGGGAAATTCGGGCAACTAAACCAACTTATTTCATTAAAACAATAATGTCCGACTAGTTAACAGGTAAAAATACCACCTGCTGGGACCTATCGCACCACAGTTGAAAGTTAAGGATGGGTTGAAACTGTTCGTTTAAATTCGTTTATGCGTCCCCTTCTCGTGTGGGTATTGGGCCGGTGGGGTAGTGAACGTTACAATTGGTCCCATGGTGACCCAAGTTTCAGGTTAACTGGGAACGGTAACCATTGTTGCTTGAATTAGGCCAAGAGTGCTATATAATATCGAGATTTAGAATATCGGGTGGGGATTCGAATGAAATCTCATGTGGATTATAATTCACGTACAGTGCCTTGTTTGGAATGTGTTAGAAGTTGTTGCAAGTATGTGGGTGCCTATATTTATAATTTTATTGGAGTAGCACTTTTTTCATGCTTTTTAAGGCTTTCTTTATTGAGAAATCTTTATTATTGTGATGAGGGCGTCACTGAGCTTGTAATAGGCCTCTTAAAGGTTTCATTGCTTTTGAGGGATACATGATCTATAATAAATTAAAGTAGGTTGTTAATAAACTGTAAGCTAATAAGTAAGTAAAACTAATATAAATTATGGTTGCGAAAACATATGGTGTGTTGCCAAATCAGATATCGATTATTTTATGTACTACAAAACGATTTGTAACACCACTGGCTTGTCGGTGAAGGAAATCATCGTGAGGAAACCTGCATGCTTCAATTTCGAGGCATGTATTGTACCCACTGTCCATTATGTGGCGACGGGGTCACCCCCCGTCACATTGGACAGAGTTTCGGTACTACTGGTGAAACGTGGATGTTCTGAGGTGTCAGAATATCTCTGACTACCCCCTCGGGGAATATATTCGTGAGCATATGCATGCAAAACAATGTATAGTTTCCCGCAAAGCCCGCTATCTAAGGAACCAACTCAGTTAAACGCTAGAACTGTAGTTTTAATATTACATTTTTCGTCTTACAGTATATGCAATCCTTTTAAAGGTATATCATCCCAATGGACAGAGTATAAAACTCTTTTCAACGTTATGCTGATCTCATTTGTGATTCTCCAGACGTTGCCTGCTCCATAAACTTTTATAGTTTCCCGCTTTAAACTTTCACGAATTTAATCATAGCAGGACATTTTGTAATAATTTTTATGAACTAAGTTTCGAAAAACGATATGAATATTTTAAGTAATAAAGTTTATACTCGGGGGAAGGTGATTGGTTTGACTTTCACGCGATATTGTTTATACCTAACTTTAGATTTTCTTTTAGTGGAAAAATCGAACAATAAAGTAACGTAGTGCTCTATAAAGTAATCACTTCTATCTTGATACCATTCGGCTTTACTTAGATATATTATTTTGTTATTATTATTTGGGGGAGGGCTTTTGCGAGCTGTACCTAGTAATACTGATCTATAATATACTTACTATGTACTTACCTATATTTTTACTTTATTTGTGATTTTTTGTGGCGCGCCTAGGGAGAAGCCTATGCTCAGCAGTGGATGATGATAGGCATCATCATCATCAGATGATGTGTGATTATTTCTCTTTCTTGTATATTAAAATTCAGTATTCCTTATAATGTTTTTCCTTTAGCACCGAGCTAGTGATAATCCCAAATTAAAAAAAATATATATTATAGCCTGACAAATCACACCCTACAACCCTAAAAAAAAGCACAAATACCCTATCTAACAATTTCAGAGCAACTAACTGACTATATTCATCACCTAGGAGGCCAATTTCAAAATTTTGTTTTTCTTTCTATTTAGATAGATCATTTATTGATAGTATCACCATTTCCCAGTTCATATAAAAGAATGAGTATGTGTCATAATTATTCTGTATCAGTTGTATCAGTACAAAGTTTAAAATTTTAACCGTTGTTTCCAGTTAGATTGTTTTGCTTCTAAATACATATAAGGAACACAACAGACTTCCATTAAAATTCATGTTTTCATTGCATATGCATCTCAAAGCAAAGAAACCACAAAACCACAATCGTAGCGCGCAATTTTCCTTAAAAGAGTAAAACAAACTCGGTTACAAAGCAAATTTTAATTTTTATATAACCTTCCGCAGTTTGTAAACACTCGTTACCCAAATTGTGTTTGTCTTATTCCGTTTCACAGTCCCTCCGAGGTCCGCTTTTCGCACCCGATTTCGACTAAAATTTTCATAGGAGTGGATTTTGTCTTTGGCAAAGGAAAAGCTAACAACCTTATACAAATAAATCTATTTGATTTTACTGAATTGCATAATATAAATCAAAAATCGATATTATAGTAAGAGACTGCAGGTCTGTGTTCACTACCTTCGTGGGTGCGGTTTCAACTCGTTCTAAAATACGGAACGACCACCAATTTTCACTAACGATCACTGTTGTTTTATCACGTCAAATTTTGACATTGACAGTTGACACATCAACTACTGTGTTCCACAGATAATCGAAACGTAAGTGTTATACAACCATCGAATTTGATGGTTAAAAGAAACGCGTCAGAGGTTCGGAACGGCCAGTTGTGACAACCTTGTTGCAATAGAACGTTTTTGCTGCCTCCATACGCTCGTAACACACACACACATTGTACAAAATCGTAACACTTTATTACCTACTTTATAGAAGAGTCGATGTACAGCGGGCTAGCCTAAGTTCGCATAAGCGTATGGAAGTAGCCTAAGAGGTGACCAATTCTTTCAGGCTCAGCCAACATTTTTGATAATCTCTCCGTATGGCTACCAGTTATATCCGACCCTACCTCTGATCTTATCGGTATCCCGTTCAATCAGATTTAGGAGAACAAGGATGAGAGAGTACATATTGTGTTTAGCGCATACACTTACCTTAGTCGTATACACTTAAAAATATACAGTTAATCTGACTATTTTTGCAATAAAGCGATGAAATGGACCGTGTAAATAAGTAACTACAAGCAGTTTAGATGCAGTTTTGAGAAATGTATAGATAGTGCCTAGATAACGGTGAACTCAGACCATCAAACTGAACAACTATCACTATGGAGCCTACCTCAGGAAACATGAAAAACAAATCAGCTGTCCCATACAAAACTGCTGTACCTACCCGACTCATGTATGGGAGAGCTGATTTTTTTCCGCTTTTCCTGAGGTAGGCTCCATAGTGAAAGTTGTTCAGTTTGATGGTCTGAGTTCACCATTTCAGTATTTGCTAGGCTGTCACTTACACCCTGTATACCTACATTATTTCCATTCCTTATATATCTTTTTCTGTTTTTTTGTATTTCTTAATCTTACTCTTTATATATTTCAGTGGACTACGCGTACGAAGACGCACAGCTAGAAAGTAACTAAAAGTATGAACCTGAACATTGGACTTTCAACTCCAAAGACTTGTTTGATCGACAGTTAGACCAAGTATAATGTACCTACTTAGGGCTACCTAACTCAATTAACATTAAAACAAAACAATCAAGTGTTCAAAATCAAACTTTTACGTAAACGAAGCGAAAGGAAAGGCATTACACAGCCTATTGTCTAACTTTTAGGAACTTTAGCACTCACGAAAACTTGTAAGCTACTATTAAACTTTACGAGAAAGTGTCACGGTAAACTTTTTAATAAATTCATCCATCCGTACTCAACGACATTACGTACAGGCTTCGAGCGACAAAGGAGGTGGCATTTGAAAGCCATTCCTTCATCTATCAGAGTGACACGCAATCAAACAATACAATAAAACTTCTCTTGCGAAAAATACTTGAAAATAATTCTCCATTTAAATTCAGGAGGGGATGAGGGTAGCGACGAGTTCGGTGCTAACAAAGGTTCTCTTGCCGTGGAGGTAATAACTGGTGAGGTGCTCACGGTATATTGTGCGTTTGTGAAAAAGGTTGGAATAACGGGAAATGGCTCCTTATTCTGTTCTGTTTGGGTGAACGCCTTCATCGTGACGATTGTAACCTTTGAGTTTAACGTTTATGCAATCAAAACAACAATACATTGTAAATACTATTAATTTGATTGGTCGTTTTGTACCATGAAGATCGCTGTACTTAAGAGAAGTTCCAAAAGCGCTAATACGAGCTGCATACAAACGAAGTCTGGTTATATTTTCATTAATAACCAATTAAAGTCAATGAAATTTTGCAGAAACAATATGGAAACAAATTTCTATGCTTGTATGGTGTCAGATTTTTGTTAAAATATACAGTTTCAATGCTAGGATTAATTAAAGATGTGGATAGCAATTTTAGAGGCACTGTAACTTTAAAACTATACATTTTAACGAAAATCTGACTGCATACAAGCATAGAGATTAGTTTCTAGATTATTAATGAAAAATTTCATTGACTATAATTGGTTAGTATTGAAAATATAACCAGACTTCGTTTGTATGGAACGCGCCAACGGTAATAATTAATTGTTTTGTTTTTGTGTCTTGCGATGGTTTTAAACTCCACTAACGCTACGCCACTAATGCTATATGCTGTAACTAGCGCTAAGGAGTTATCACTCCCTTTATCTTAGTAAAGTGAAAACATGTGCTAAAATGTGAAATTAATTTATAAACAAATTTATATTGTTTTTCACCAGTTTAAAATGAGAGTAGCAACCGTATAGTTTGATCACTTTTAAAGATATCTCATTTTAGTTTGAAAATTAATTTTCATTTATATTTAGTAGTTTTTTAATAACGTTATGGATTATCCAGAATAACACCTCTTCTCGAGGGATGTTGAAGAGCAGCAGCATTTGTTCCCAGTACTCTTTGCTCTTGTTACATATTAAAAAGTTTTGGTAACAACTTTTTTTTTGCTTTGTTGCTCGCTCGTAACTTTAAGAGTACCTATGAACCTTAATACGCTGGTTATGTTGAGTGTTTTACGTAATATTGCAATTGAAGTATGAATGCAGACATAAATATAAAATTATAGGTTTAAGGGGATAATTTGGAGCGCGCTCCATACAAACGTACTATGGTGATATTTTCAATACTAACCAGTTAAACTCAATGAAATTTTGCTGAAAAATTCTTGAAACAAATATCTATTCATGTATGGAGTCCGATTTTCGTTAAGATATACAGTTTCAAGTATATTTTAACGAAAATCGGACTCCATACATCGTAATCCTAGCAGGATTAATTTAAGATTTGTATGGAAATCTTTGAGGCACTGTAACTTTAAAAGTATACATTTTAACGAAAATAGGACTCCATACAAGCATAGATATTTGTTTCAAGATTATTTCAGCAAAATTTCATTGAGTTTAATTGGTTAGTATTGAAAATAT
Source organism: Agonopterix alstromeriana (assembly GCA_963924505.1). NCBI lineage: Eukaryota > Metazoa > Arthropoda > Insecta > Lepidoptera > Depressariidae > Agonopterix > Agonopterix alstromeriana. The sequence goes on from OZ004667.1 coordinate 12,724,204, forward strand.
CACCATAGTAAGTTTGTATGGAGCGCGCTCCGAATTATATCCTCTTAATTAGGCTTTGGAATGATACCTTTGAATACATTTAAAGAACGACTACATCGGTACGTGATCGCAGACCGAGCTGGCTTGACTTAACTTTTTTTGTCTATTTTATCAAGCCATTTATCATTTATTCATCTTGATAAGGTGGTCCGTTGAGAAAAATAATCAGTCTTCATCGATTCGTTACGGATTCATTTTATTTGCCTGAACGATGAATATCCTACGGGACATTCAATAGAAACAGAGCAGTCTCCTGTATTTTCATCTTATTTGAAATTAAAAAATATTATTATTCAATAATCTTCAGTCACGTCCATTATACGTTTGAATTGAGGTGTTTTAGTGTAATAATACTTCTTTTTAGTGTAATAAGGCCGGATGGCATGATACATACAAATATAACTTAATATTTATGTAGGTACACACGGCGACACATCAAGCTACGTTGGCCAACCAAAATAAGTTGGCCGCGCGTAGGTAGAGTAATGTATAACGTCGCGCAGCCAGCTTATGTTTGTTTTGCGTAGCTTGATGTGTCGCCGTGTGTACATGTCTTCCTTTATTCCAAACTCTGGTACCAGTATACAACGTGTTAATGAATTAACGCAAAACTAGAAAGTAGTTTGTTTAGAATCGAGAGCAGAATCGAATTATCATGTTTTCAAAATTGTTTTTTTTTTCAAAATATTAAATAATTTGTTTGTGAAATTTAAAATTTACTGAACTCGATCTCAACCCACCGCACGGGCACACTCACCCTACTTACTACCAAAACAAGATTTAGCGCTTTCATTCATTGCTGAAATGATAACAAATAACATCTGCCTGAAAACTTAAAATGCGAATAACTTTATCAAAATAATGAAATTATTGTTTCAATTTAATTATTTTGTTATAAATCAGTTGGGGTGTATGAGGTTTTCCGCTTATTCATTAACACGTTGTGTATTGTTTTATGAAATCTTAAACAACGAACAACTAACTAAATAAATATACAGGCTATAAACTAATGTGCTTCAGCGCATAAGTACCCTTAGGTTCTTTGGCAAGTACTTCAGACCATAAACTGAACAACATTAACTAATTTCAAATATTATTGATTATTTAAACATGGTACAGCCATGCTCTGCTATTTCAAATCAAATTAAATTTTTAAAAATTATGTCTCAGGCTAGTCTTGAACCCGCAATCTTCCAAACCAGTATATTATTTTTTCCAATTTAGCTACGGAGCCACTACGCCAGAGAACGAAATTTATAAACCTATTGCCTCTTAAGGAACGTGGCGCCATCTACTGGCGTTATTACGAACTAACCAACTCGTTTTCGTTTTCAACATTCACTAATAATGAAATCGCGAAAATGAAGTCAACATTTGGGACGTCTAGGCATTCACATTTTCTATGGAACAACCTTTTTTATTTCGACATTATAAAATTGGACAACTTTTATGGGGCCAATATCGAAATCGCGAAAAAAAATCTGTGGTTCTATAGAAAATGTCAATAGCTACTCGACTCAAATGTATAAAAAGCCAGATTTTTTGGTGATTTCAGGTATGCCCCCAAACTAAAAGTTTGATCCCAGTTTGATCAACAGAACGACCCGTGAAATTTTATTATCACCCTGTATAAAATAAAACGCCAAAAATATGATACGACGTATATACTCGTATGTATGTTATAGTAGGTGTATGGTATGGGGTGAGGCTTTGGTGCACAGATGTTCCCTCTCGTTACACTTCCAAACTCATAACGGTTATTGAACTCATCATCGCTGCCATTACGGTCATCACTTCAGGGGGCTTATTCCACTTAGGACGTTATGGTTATTTATTTTAGGTGTTATTTCGTTTGCGAAAACTATGTCGATGGGAAATGAAAGAAATATTATTGTACGATTTGTGAACAGAATTGAGAATTGATTTTTTCTGTTATAAGCCTCCTGTAAGGTATAGTAACTTTACGTTATAAACATAGACCGGATCATATTGTTGATGCCCGCGATTTTTATCCGCGTGGAGATGTGTTTTTTTAAATGTAGTCCTTTACTATTTAAAAGGTAAAGCGTTTTTACAAATAAGTATAAGGAGATATAGTTGGTAGTTGCAACATAAACATTTATTCTATGAGTGTAGCAAAGATTCTGGACGTGAGTTCATGTATGTATAGTCTAGGTCAAGAACTTAGTTTAGGTATAAGTACATTTGTAATTTGTTCTAACGATTTCGAAGAAATTTATGAATCTGGGGTTTTTTGAATTATATCCTCTCTTCTTCGGAAAAAAATAGTTGTAACGACAGCACTGATAGAGCAAAACTCCGTCACCCTGGTGCCTACTTGATGTGAAGCTTCACCAGGAGTGTGATTTTTGAAACTCATGTTGTTGTTAGAAAATGTCAAAGTTATTATTTAAATATGCATCTTTCTACTGCTGATTTGACTTTCAAAAATCACAATCCAGGAGTGGGATTGCATATCTCCCTAGTAATTTTGACAATTTCAACTGCTAAGTTCAACCTATGAGTTTCAAAAATTGTACTCCAGAGTTCAAACGTAAATAATATTAGTCGACATATCGGTATGCGATGGGACTTTAAATAATAATCTTTTGATTGAAAAAGGGTTGCAAGTATAGTTCAAAGAACAATTGATAGGCAAATTAAACTTGGGATACCAAATGAAACCTATAATAGCTCTATCTATTCTTTTGAGAATCAACATGAGGTCACGTTGAGCCCAAAAAACGATTTTTCTATTTCTGTCAATCTTAAAGCGATATCGTCAGCTCTGTTCATAAAATTAAGTCCACTGGTCACTTGAAATTACAACAAAATAATTTTATTTCACATTACACCTAAGTAACTATCAGAAATTTACTGAAACTGTTATAGCGTAAACTAGGAAACACAAATTGTCAGCGTCGATTAAGTGGGGCCAAAGCGGAACAAGTCCCAGGAGATGAATATCAAACTCTGGTAAATTACAGCCACCGAAGTGATAATCGTTGCCGTATGCAGATTGTTCTAAACTCAGATTCTGTACATATATTATGTAGCAAGAATATGTGCTGATTAATCTACGAGGTATTGGTTTAATGCTCTTACTAAACGGGAGTTGGTAACAAAAAGTTATTCAGCATTGCTTGTCATTTCTCAGCCATTTATTTTAAGTAATGTGGTTTAAGCTAATTGTTACGTCGTTAAAGGATTTAATTATGTAAGATTACCGAGTTTTACCTGAAAGAAGCAAAACACTTGTGGCAACCCATAATGACATGGTGTCTGAATAACATACACACCTACAGTGTCATCCGTGTACCTACGTAACCTAGACCCTTTGTCTAACTTATTCGACACCGATGTGTTATCTATAGGATATTTTAATACCTTCTAAATCACACACTTTGACCGCTAACTTACTTCCACCAATCTGCAATGGGCTGTGTAGGAGAAAGTCGGCGGGTTCGAATCGACTGGTCCTTCTCCTGCAGTGGTTGTGAATAGGTGGCGAATGAAAACTCCTGAATATCTTGAAAACTGATATATTAGGTTCCTTTTAACCACACTATGATTTTCTGAGATGAAAGTTATAAATTTCGACCGTCCCGTGAGAATGGCGACGAAAGAGAGAGAGATGTTGCCAGTTACAATTACTGAATAACTGATTTAATATAATGCAAATTGAAAACAACTGACTGGCAACATTAATGATCGTTGATTACATTGAAGTTCTGATGCATCTCACTAGATGGCGTTAGTAGTAATTTCTGAGCTTTTTAAATAATGAAAACATGTTAATTTTGCGTTAACAGGCTGTATGGTAGATGCTGCCTGGCCCCGTAGTGGGACGTATACAACGTGTTAATGAATAAGCGCAAAACAGATTTATAAAAAAAAAACAGATTGAAACAATAATTTTATTATTTTGATGGTTAAAATCTAAAGTTATTCGCATTTTAAGTTTTGAGGCAAAAATGATTTGTTATCATTTCAGCAATAAATGAAAGCGCTAACGTGCTCATGGATACATTTTAAAAATCTTGTCTTGATAGTAAGTATAGGTAGGGTGAGAGTGCCCAAGTGGTGAGATGGAGTTCAGTAAATTTTAAATTTTACAAACAAATTATTTAATATCTTGAAAAAATTGCTTTAGTCGATATACATACATACATAAACACACGCCTTTTTTCCTGCAGGGTAGGCAGAAACTATAGATCTCCACTTTGAGCGGTTCTGACACACCTCTCTGGCTTCCTCTAAGTCCATACATCTTGTCATACATTCCCTTCGATTTCGGCTACTTTTAACCTGGCATTTTTTAATGACGTCCCTGACCTGGTCTAGGTACCTCCTCCTAGGTCTGCCTCTACCAATGTTGAATCCATGATAATTCGATTCTGCTCTCGATTCTAAACAAACTACTTTCTAGTTTGTTAATTCATTAACACGTTGTATTTACTGGTAATTATGATGATGATGATAGGGTTATAGAAAAAAAAAATGAATTCCTTGTTTGCCAGCGGGCCCAAGTGCCGTTTTATGGAATTAAACTAAATACGATTTTGTCGCGCAGTTTGTGCTATATCACAGTTAATATTTTATCAACTTTAAATCGTATTCCCTTTCAATGCAGTGCGAAAATTTGCGATTATGCGGTAAGCGAGAGTGTTCAACCATTATTAGGTATAATTATTTGAATTACCTACATCCTAATCGGTAGGAGGGTTACTAAATCATTTCTAAAATATCTTAAATTGGTTACCTATCATGTACGATATCGCCACGTTGTGTAGTTAGGGAATTTAAATTCACATTTTAATACGTAAAAGTACTCGCTAATAATGTTTTCATTCAATTTACGAGCGTGCTTTGCCTGAAAATTTATTTTTCATTTGGGATTTGGGAGCTAAGTGAATTACTTGTGGTTCCCTATGCTGTTTTTAATGTTTTAGTTTGAATTAATATTGTCTCTGGAGACAAATTTCTGTTATTTGTTTATAGGTTTCAAAAATATATAGTAATGACAAAGAAGATGTAGGAATCTTCTTTGTCATTACGACGTATTTTTGATCCGCTTTCTACAAATCCATACATAGTGGGCCAGTTGCCCATCTCAGAAGAATTCAATTGCAAGCATTAAAAAATGAACATGTGAAGCTCGAAAACAATAAAATTCGGTATTTATTTGCAATCATAATTCAAAGGTGTTTTCTTTTTCATACCGACACTATCTCACTGCTGTGCTAAGGGAAAGTGTATCTGTTCTAAGGTCGGGAACTGACAAAAACCTTAGTAAAAGAGGAATTTATAAATAATAGCTTCTGCCCGCGAATTTGTCTGCGTATACTTAAAAAAAACATGACTGTATTAATCCATAACATACGAGTATTCTATCTGTGTATCAAATTTCATACAAATCTACAGGGCCCTTCATAATATGCTGACACTTTTTAAGGGGATGATCAGACCGTCAAACTGAATAACTTTCTCTATGGAACCAACATTAAAATCGCAATTTTTTTTTTTCGTGATTTCGATGTTGGTCCCATAGTGAACGTTGTTCAGTTTGACGGTCTGATCATCCCCTTAAAAAAGTGTCAGCATATTAAGAAGGACCCTGTATACATCCGTTGTTGAGTGACAAACATCCAAACTTTCACATTTATTATATTTAGTAAGTGTTATAATATAAGATGTAAATCGACTCTGAAAAATATTTACTTCGTTCTTTTCACCATTAATTTAATTGAAAATTGTATAAGTAAACAAGAAATGTTAATAAGTATGTCAGGCAACCAACTCGTTGCTCGTTTTAACTCTCGCATAATAGAACTTCGTAATGCTCGGCTCAAAGCTCTTTCCGTTTAAATATTAGTTTCATCGTTTCGAATACTAACAAGAACATCGCATTTCGTTTACAATTCCACAAATAATTTCTAAGTTTTCCTGCAGACAAAATATGTTAGCATCCCGTGGGAAGAGATGGCAATTAGGAGTAGCTCCCTACGGTAGCAATGGAATAGAAAAGCCGATTACAAGTCATCGATTTGCTCTTCGCAGACATGGATTCTTTATTCTATTTATTCGTTTCAATTATTTATGGTTTCTATTGTTTCTGTAGCAGAGGTATTGATCAGTTAAGCATTGTTTGTTAGACTGTTGAAGCAGCCTGCATACCCGCCGATTTAGCTGGAGAAAACAAAATATAATTTAGCATATTTATTCGTTTCATAATAAGTTTTCAAAAATTTCGTTTAGTGAAACAACTCAGCTTAAAAACAGGTCTTATTTTGACAGAGATGGCAGTATTCTTATAATGGTTTTTTCCTTTTAAAATCCAACAAACTATTTACATTAATATCAAATGCAGCAAAACTCTACAAGAATTTCAGCTGGTACATTTCAAAATGGTCTTGCCCTACTTTCAGGCTTTCAGCTTTCATTCTGCAAATGTCGAGACGAACATTTTAATTCACACAAATGCAGCCGTTCTCCTAGAATCGCGGTTAAACAAAACACTACAAAATTTAAGTCTGCAGAAGGAAATGAAATGCATTTCAAAAGAAATGTTAAGTCTTCGAATAGATAGTACTTCAAAGCCCATTATCTAAATGGATTTGATAACAATAAAACAATAAAATTTATTCAGCTCCATTTTAGAGATATGCTCTGTTGAATGTCAATTTTCCACATATTTCATGGCTTTCCCTCGCCTCTAGTGCATATTGAATCTGAAATAAACCGCGCGAAGGGGAAAATGGTTGGCTACAATGGTGAAAATGACAGCCTCGTCCGAAGAAACCTCCCAGGTACCATACCGGTGCCTTTTTATTATTTACACCGCATTTTCAACGAGTGTTTGCTCTGAGCTTTACTTTGATTTCGGGAAAGTGGCGAGATGTAAACGTGTGATCTGAATACGTAGAGGGACGTTGTTACCTTTTTTATGGTAAGTGCTTGCGTTGTGTTAGTAGGATAGGGTTTTAGTGTAGGGATAGACTTCGCTACTTAAGGGAGAATGTATGTTTACGCGTTGTTAATGCTCCCGTAGCTCGTGAGGCTTAGGTGGTGGTTTGTTTAGTTTATGTAGCTTGGTCTTTGAAACTTAGAGATTTTGAAATTGTAATATGGAGGGTGCTTTTGTGGCAGTGTTTTGGTATTTATTGGACTTGCAGAAACACCGTTTATAATTGTTAAGAAAGGTTGGATAATGCGAAATTTCGTTAATATTGCAACCTACAGGTTTTTCGTAAATATTGACAACATACCGTTGGTAAAAAAAGCTTCTATTGTTGCTACAGTGTGTGCCTACTGCAAGTAAATTTTACTGAATACCAAAAACATCTGAAATAACTACAGAATTATATAATTACGCTTCTGTTTTTGTAAATTTAACTAACTACATCATTTTCAGCATGAATAATCTGATTTGATTCGATTTGATTTAAATAGGACGAGAGGGAGTTTGCCGTACTCCACCAGAGCTGATTGAAGGAGACTAAAGTCTATATGTTTGGATGGATTCAAAATATTAACACTACAAGGGTGAAATTGATATCATTGGCATCCTTTTAACCTAAGAGTTTACCCATCAAACTGAATAACTTTTACTATGGGGGCAAACCGATTGATGCAAAAAAAGATCAGCTGTTGCATAAATTTGAATCGAGTAGGCATTGCAGTTTAGTATTGCACCCTGTATATGATTTACGCGTACTACTGAAAATAACTCACAAGATAATGTTACAATCGCCCCTTCCATTCACTGAACATATTCATGGAATTAGCGAGTTATAAGGGAATGAAATCATGGCGTTATTTACTACGTGCGAGAATTATAAGTTGGCGTCGAAACACGAGTTTAAATTCCAAATGAATAGGCTCCAGTAAGAGAGCATTAACTCAACTCCGCGTAAAGTACGGAAACGCGCTCCGACGCTTCACAGTTGTTGCCATAGAGTAACATAATAAGTCCAGAAGCCGCAGCATGCTACACGTGATACGGCTGTATCAAGTCTTTTATCTCGTTCGTTCGCGCGCAAATAGAATGAGAGCGAAGGTGTGATAGCGCTGTATCACGGTGGCATGCTACCCATGCAGGTGCCTATCATAAACATGAAAATTATAATTTACAAAGACAAGTCAGGGTACATTGCTAGTTACTTATGGCGTTCAACAACATGGGTCCTGACATTCTCAGTAATGTATCTCAAATTATTATGGTAAATGGCAATTGTCATGTTTATAAAATAGGCCCCAAATAAAAATAGTACACCGGAATTCCCTGTGTACGATACATATTCATACCTACTTGACAACATTTAACAATCGGCTAATTATGTAAGAAAAATTGGTATCTAAAAGTTTTTAGCAAAAATATAAATGTCAAAAATGTAGGTAGTTAGGTGAAGCTTTCTACGAATGTTGTTGAAGTAATTATATAGGTTCCAACTTAATATGCTGACGGTTTTTAAGATGATCTGACCATCTAACTTAAACAAAAATTCTATAGGACCAAAATCGAAGCCGCAATTAAAAATCTTTTGGTCCATACATTTGAGTCTAGAAGGATTGCAGTTTTGTATGAAACAGCAGATTTTTTTTCGCGATTTCGAGTTTGGTCCCACAGTAAATGTTGTTCAGTTTGATGGTCTGATCATCCCCTTAAAAAACCGCCAGCATATTAAGAAGGAATCTACACTATTAACTATATTCTCTTATTAAAAGACTTATTTCTAAAACTTTACGAGTCCTACGCAAACGGAGATGTTTGATGTTTAACGTTTTGTTTTGAAGAAACCCAATCGGAGTGCCAAGTTTTTTTTTGGTCTTTATTTTATATTTTTAGGATAGAAGACATAATTTTAAGAAACTAAATTAATGTTTTTTGCAATTCATCGAGTTTATCAATACAAATTTAATTTTAACTGTAATTTGTAATGGCAAAAGTAAATCACCTGCCTTCTCTTTCTAATTCTATGCTGTAAACAGAAACAGCAACATCAAATGTCATATTCTGACGTATTGGTATTTTTTCTTATGATTTTTAGTTTACCAAGGAGTTTAAGGTCCTGCAAGTGACGTCACTCGTAGGACCGAAAAACAACGTTGTTTTATTAAAAAAAATATCTGTAATCCTTTCATTTTCAAATCTCTGGCATTGAAAGTATTGTTATTGAGAAAATTATCATAAAATGGTTTTAGATTCAACCCTCCCAAAAAAAACTTGACATACCGAATTGATCCAAAAACTAGTGGTTATTAAACATTTTTCTGTTTACTTATTGATTTCTACGTACTCCTTTCAAATTCACTCTACTTACTAAAATACTAGGTATTTCAAAAGCTGTAGGTAGAAAGCCGAAGCAACTTTAATTGCATTGTCGCTTCTGCGCTACCACGTTCTACATTTGAAAATCAACTCTCTCCAATCCGAGCACGCCGCTCTCAGTCCACGCTGTTCATTTGTCACTGAAATTACAAAAAGCTTGCGGCTGGCGCTACGAGGCGCTGCGGCACCACCGTCGCTCACATAATGAGTTTAATTTCAACATCGCTTTAACGTCGTTCACAGTTAAATGTGCCGCGTTAATTAATTTTAATACAATCGATGCCTTTTAGCAAGTTTCCCAAGTATGGTTTTATGTTGTTTACAAGCGTTTATTACTCTACGTGTATTAAATTTTTAGCTATTTGTTTTGCTTTTGATATAAAATGTCAATAAAAAGTTTCAAAACTTTGATATAAATAATGTTATTGTATTCAGTTCCCAAGAGCATTTTCGATTTAGGACAGCTTTCACAAAGTCTAGAGTGAAATAAAAACAGAAAAAAAGGAAATGGGATATTTCTAAAACACGATAAACTTACATTTAAATAAATAACATAAAGTCATGTCAGTATTTGAAGACTTTGGGGTTGTCAGAAGCCTTGCTTAATACATTTAAAAAAAAACATTCTGCACTTTTATATGTGTCTGATCATCCCGAATAGGATTATGGTCGTGAGTTAATGAATTTAAAAATATTACTAGATAGAAAAAAAAAACAACATTAATACCACGATAAGCAGTTAATTTTTAACTTGATATAATTACTAGAGTTAACCCGCGACTTTGTCCGCACAAATTATATACTAGATTTGAAGTCATATTTCTGACTTCAACTTCAGCTTTAAAAAAACAAAAATCATCAAAATCGGTTAAGTAGTTTTCGCGTGATGCTCGCACAAACAAACACACAAAAAAATCTAAAAAAGGTAGATTTGGAGTCAGGTACTCCGAAAAACCATATCGTTATCTTTTTTTTTGTAAATATCTTCGATGTACAGATACACTTCTGTTACAGTTTTATAATAGTCCACAACCAATTCCAAAACACAAAATTTTAATATTCTAATATTTAATAATGAAAAACCCTAGGGTGTTATTCAATATTATGATATGTCAGAATTGAGTACAGCTACGTTATCCTGAATAATAATATTGGATAATGCTACCTATACCAAAGTATTTTTGGAATGTGAGCACTCAATATATTACTCACTTAAGTAATATTCTAACGTGCCACTTTATTTGTCTTACTTCATTATTTATACTGCCTCTGTGGTCTAATGTTTAAGAGCATTGTGTTCTTGACACGGAGATCGTGGGTTCGATTCCCACGGGGGACACCAAGTGATATTTCACTTGACACCAAGTGATATCTCACTTGACACCAAGTGATATCTCACTTGGTGCGTTTTCCCCCAGTTGGTTAGGACATTGCAGGCCGAATCGCTTCGGATGGCACGTTAAGCCGTTGGTACGACTGTCTCTCGTGGTAGTAGTCATTACATAAAAACCACGTCAGAGGCCGTAAGGCGGTCAGAAAAAACTCTGGCACCAGGGCTTGCCCACACGATAAGAAGAATGATGACGTACACTCACTATCAGCATACCCTGGGCTCTTGACACTTCATATCTCTATAACCAGGCTCGCACTCACCAGACAAGTAAGCACCTGTGATAATGAATTTATGAGAGTGAGAGAGGGTTGCACCACTGCCAAACCACTGCTTACTGTTGGTAGCACGGTAGACAGAAAGGAGTCTAAAATCTCTCTCTCTCGTAACCATTGTAGGGGCAGGGAGCGTCCTTAATCACAAATTAATAATAAATTAATACGTAAAGTACTTATTCTTATTCTGCTACTAGCTATTTACGGTATTAACCTTATTTAAAAAAAAAACAGAACTTACTTCTTGGGAAGAAAGTTGGCCATGACCTTTTTCAGATTAAAGGGTTCATCTGCATCTTCATTGCATTAGCATCGGTTGATGGAGTCATTCGATTTAAAGATGAACAGACAAAACATTTTTTTTATAAGTATCATTAAATCATTATCATAATATTTTACACAGGACAAAAGAGAGTAGTAATATTTAAAGAGGGGTTAAAACTGAACAACTTTGCATGAGTTAGATATATTTACGTTGCCGAGACATTATAACATTTGATAAATGACTACGATTATCGTAGAATCATCGTCGATTTCAAGAAAATTTTCGCGGAAAAACGGAGGCGTGAATTCAATGTTTCCCGTGGGATTTCGCTTTCCTTTTGTTATCTGTTTCCGATTAGGTAGTCAAATAAATTTTATTGTGGACATATCTAAAAACAAAAGGGCAGGGCAAAAGTTTTAAAGATTAATTCTCTCGATAAAATTTCACGCTTGAAATGGTGTAACTACCTTAGAAGAGGGCTTGGTAGAAGCAGATATCTGCAAGGATTCATAGAGCTAAATAGGTACAAGAATAGACATTAGTTTGAGATAATAATGGTGAAGAGTTTTACTTTAGTTTCGTTTCATTTTGTGTCAATAAATACTACCCTTGTGTTTATTTACATAATAAAACGATTTGTATGCAGAGACCAAAACAATGATTCATCAATTATGACAAATATTTCCAATGAAAATGTTATAATGTAAATAAAATAATTTGTTTACATACACGTACCACACATACGGTGAAACAAGTGCCATAGATGAATTGATAAATATTTCCCACCACAATAATGAAAACTAATGAGTAAATGAAATTTTTATACATTTGTGTAAGGACCAGATAAGGAAGAGATACGCTTGGCTCTTCTGATAAAGTGTGAAGTCTATGCATTAATTTGGCTCAGCGGGTAGATGCGGAGACCTGGAGGTCCCAATGGACTCCCGGACTCCGCCTTTTTATGGCTTTCTTTCAAGGAAACATCGCTTTAATGTCCGTTACGAAACATTTTATCTTTTTTAGTTTGTCTTTGCCAAAGGAAGGGTTCATTTAGTCGGTGACACATTTCGGATGGCGGAAAAAGATAAACCAAATTCAGTTTTATCTGGTTCCTTCCGCCCACTCCGATCAAGTAGATTTTAGTGGATCGTTACAGCGTTGAATGAGACATTTGGGCAGAAAATAAAAATATAACGAAACTGAGGGGACTACATAACGGTTTGTTATGAGGGCTGGTCATATGAAATTAGTGGGGGGTTGGCGCCAGACAGACGTTTCATGTGGTGAAATAGACATCATCAATGAAACAGCAATATAATACGGTAATACACAAATCTGTGGTGTCTCCATGGATATAATGATATCACGCTGTGTAAGATTACTTTGAGTACCTACCTACTGTACGTTGCGTGGATTCTAAGCCGTTTCCTGAGTAACTAATCTTAAATTATTATTTTACTATCGCTTCTGCGTCCCCAGCCACATTTTCTATTTAGATATCGCCTTTATAGGTACCTAAGTTTCTGGATTAGATAAATCCACATAGATATTTAATTAATATAAAATAATTCACAGACACGGGATTCTACTCGAATTGCATGACAAAAATAATTATTAAACAGAGTCTAGAATGATTTTGCGACAGGGATTATATTTTTTCTTCCCGATGTATCTTCAGCAGAAACAAAAGGCGAACAGACAGCAAAGGGGACTCTTAATGAGAAAATGAGGATTGGATTTTTGCTTTCTCGGCCTTGGGGTAGGAACTACGCTATGAATGGAAAGAAATATTAATTGGGAAAAGGTTTTTATTTTAAGAGAAGTTTATTCCAAACGCGTAAATGCGCGCTGCATACAAACGAAGTCTGGTGATATTTTCAATACTAATCAATTAAACTCAATGAAATTTTGCAGAAACAATCTAGAAACAAATCTCAATGCTTGTATCGTACCACCACCGTACCACCACCGTATCCTACCACTACCACCACCATACTTGTAAGAGATACAAATCAAATACAGATCTTTAATTTGAAAATAAACAGAGTAGGGGTGGGTCAATTCAAGTCAATGAAATTTTGCAGAAACAATCTAGAAACAAAACTCTATGCTTGTATGTTGTCCGATTTTCGTTAAAATATACAGTTTAATTGCTAGGATTAATTTAATATTTGTATGGAAATCTTTGAGGCACTGTAACTTTAAAACTATATACATTAAGGAAAATTTGACAAGATACAAGCATAGAGATTTGTTTCTAGAATGTTTCTGCAAAATTTCATTGAGTTTAATTGGTTAGTATTAAATATAACACCAGACTTAGTCTGTATGGAGGGCGCCAACAGTAATATACCCTTAACTCAAAGCAGTATTTCTGGATACATTTTAAAGGTGCTAATTGCACTCGAGCTTGCTAAAGTTAGTCCTCTGGACATTCTTTGTTCATTGATAGCATCAAAGATGTGTATAGAACAGCGAATCACACATTCTACCGTTTCTGACTCACCAGGAAGACACTAGATGATATATCATAGAAAATAAGCAAATTAAGGTTTCTTATGCAGTGTTTATGAGGGCGAAAGGTTAGCCTAGCCACCTCGCACCGCTTGGCACGTCATTCCACCCTGAAACTTAATAGCCCAGTAAAAATACGGATCGAAAGGAAATAATTTATATCAAGCAATTTTTTTTGCCAGATGTTTAAATACAAATGATGTTAAGATAGTTTATTAACGAAACCAACAAAATTTCGTATGTTTAGTTTATTTATAGTATCAGTTTTTTTTTTTTTTTTTTTTTAATTTTTTGTTTGTAGGTTATAAGTTTTCATACACTGTGTAAAGTTTGTACAAAAATTGAGTATTTCGCAATTTCTACTTATTTAAAAACAAAGGTCCCGTGGTGATTTTTCTTTGGATTTACTTCTAATATAAAAGAATAGAAATCTATTTAATAAATGACATAAAAAAAATTCTATACTATTTTTTGTCAATGATACAGGTTTTTTTTTTACTTTGTTTAGTTATGAAAGAACATTTTAGTTGCATTTTCGATCTAAATGATAACTAGAATTATAATCTAAAGTATTTAAAAAACGGCTGTGATAAATTATTTACTTTCACCATACAAGCACGCCGTAACTTTACTGGGCTATACATTGGTAAATGTGACCATTGCTACAACTACATTCTTAAACAGAAAGTCGGTAGTTGTAGCAATTTTGACCATCCGTAAATGGATTACGGTCGTGACTTTATAATTATGTATGCAAAATGCTTTGAATAACAGTTTAAAAAAGGGACTTGTCAGACTTGACGAAAAAGGGGAATGACGAAATTCGTTTTAACCATTTATTGCAGTAGGTATTTACAGTCAAAACGGCAATATTGAGTTATATCAATCCCATTATGGAATAATAATTGCATCGTTTAGTACCAACGTGTCCAAAAATTATTATACAAAGGCAATGTGTATCGGAAATTAAATCTCGATTGTGACGAAATGCTCGTTATAAATGTAAATTTATAAATGTTTCACGTGTTTCCGTGCCGTTCATTGATATTTTGTGTTTCAGGTTTCAAAATTAATTTGTTGTATTTCCATTTTATTTTTAGTAAATATTCGGGCCAGGCTATTTCGGTTAAATAATATATCTACATGAGGCATGTATTGTACCCACTGTCCATTACAAGTGGCGACGGGCTCACTTCCCGTCACACTGGACAGAGTTTCGGTACTACTAGTGAAACGTGATGTTCTGATTTTTCAGACTATCTCTGACTATCCTCTCGGAGATTACAGTCGTGAGTATAAATGCTTATTCTTATACAAGGTCCTTATTAATATGCTGACACTTTTTAAGGGGATAATCAGACCATCAAACTGAACAACTTTCTCTATGAGACCAACATCGAAATCGCAAAAAAAAAAATCTTCTGTCCCATACAATACTGCGAACCTACTGGAGCCAAATGTATCGGACAGCAGATTTTTTTTCGCGATTTCAGTGTTGGTCCCCATAGAGAAAGTTGTTCAGTTCGATGGTCTGATATCCTTTTAAAAAAGTGTCAGCATATTAAAAAGGACCCTGTATCAATACATTGTTGCACCATTATTATACATATTTTATTTGAGACCATTCATTTACATCCAATAAGAGGCATGAGTACATCGTTATAACAAATTCTTACCCTAAAACAAAAACAAAAAGATTTATTTGTATCTTGTAATAATATCCAAGATGTAAGTAATAATCATAAATATTGAACAGCGAAAACTTAACCTAAAGGAATCTTACATATTTTAATATTTGAAGATAAGAATTATGCTTGTAGCGAACCTTACCCCCTTAAGATAATGAGGTGAGAATTTGAATTTTTGATGTTTTTTTAAATGAAAACAATTTTAGTATAAACGTACCGACTTATTATGATGACTGTTTAATTCCAATACATTACTCACGTTAACCGAAACGAAATTAAACCAACGCTAATTATCATACTGAATAAATTAGGTTCTTGCGAAAGTGGCTCCTGAATAAACAAAAGCGTTCATTCAATTTGTTACGGATCAATAATTACCAATTTGGTATAAAATGCACTGTTTTCATATAACGAATTATTATCAAAACGATAATGCAGACGATCACAGCTAAAAGCCCGACGCAATGAACTGAAAACTCGACCACCACCACCAGCCTTCTGAAATCCTTTCTTAGTGCACCAATACCTCCGGGCTGTCATGACCTCAAGGTTAAAAGCCCCAATATACAAAATATAAATTAAGAATATAAAAATAAATACATCCTCCGTAGAATATTTGACAGGTTTCTATCTTAAGATGCTGTCACTAGGTAAACGCTGGGCCGGGCCATATTTTGCTGGTTTTTAGAAGCGCTCGTTATTTGAAAGGCATAAAATTTAATGAAAAATATAGCAATGATCTTCAAAATCTCGGCTTTATTTGTCATTGTTCATATTTCTTATTTTTCTATAAAACATATAATTATAAAACCTGTATTCAAAGGTAAGCCTAAATATTTGAACTTGGAGTAAATGCATCTACATTATAAGTTGAAGTCACTTTTACTTGCGACATACCATTGTTTAGACAATAATATGATCTAAAAATGGCATTTTACATTTTTTATTAGTCTAAGAAAAATAAGGTTTGAGATTGCATTAAAGACACTTTAGTAAATTGTGTTTGAAATAATATTACTGTTAGTTTATAGCACTTTTGTCGAGATTTCGTGGTTATATAGGCTCAGGAACCTGAGAAATACCTTAAAATCGATATTAATGTACCAATGGCAAGCTTATTTCTAAAAATATTTCGACCAGTATATCAGCAATAGAGACAGTTAATTATCAAAAGGCAAATTTAATGTGTAAAAACAAACAGTAAATAATTTTGTTTTGAGGTTATAATTTTTGAAGACTTACAAAATATTAAATATCTACCCAAATTAACGATATTAACCGTGGATTATTATTGTTATAAGTAAAACGTATTGAACGAAGCCATCCTGTACAAAATCACCAGTTTTTCATTTTTTGTTCATACCTAAATTTAATGTTTTGTAAATGTCTTAATTATTCAATAATACAACATAAAAAATCGGGGATTATTGAGAATTTATGTTTTTCAGATATGTATCTACATATTCAAAATTTTCACCAAAAGTGCAATTAATGCAACCTACTCCATACAAAAATCCGTAGATTTCCCCGACTATATGAGATAATTAGATAACTTTAAAAGGTGCGATCTCTGATGCTTTTCGTATTTGATTTTCTTACACAGTTAGTTGCTAGATGGCACCAGAGTGACTTAATGAAGTCAAAAATAGGTTTTCCTACTAAAATAACGTAGTTAAGTAGGTTTACCTATTTTTTATTAGAGGTGAGGGGGTTCTGAAATGGTCAAGGTCGTTCAATAGGGGATACGTCTTAAGCGGCTTAGACTGTGCATTGTCTGCCAGTCAGTGATTATGATTTGTTTTGATTTACCCTGCTACTGCTGGAACTACAAAATTATTATAAAATTTCATTTAGTTTTTAAGTGTGCATTTATACGGATAAATGTAATTATTTATTGAATTATTATTGTAGCTGTGTACAACCATCAATTATGGTAATTATAAAGTTATTTGCTGACTAACCAGCTAGTGTGGAGTGGAGGCGCCTACAAATTGATTTGCTAGTAAATGTAGCCCTTTTTTATTACCAAGTCCAACAGTAACCGACCTTGTACTTGTAAATTCCTTATTAGCATTTATTTATTAGCAAAGTAAACCAGATGAGGCATGAAAAGAGGCCAGGACTTCTTCCTGTAATTTATGATAAGGTAGAGACCATTATAATATTAATTTGTTGATGAATTCTTTATAAATTAAAAAATGATTAAACAATTAATCCTAATAAAGTGGGGTCTAATTTCTGTCAAAACATTACGTTAGGAAGGGGATCCATTGTCATCAGGTCGCCATTTTGCAGAATAGCCGATAATGGAAGCAATTAAAATGTATGGAGGCTTAACTGCAGTGCCCTGCACCGAAATTAATTTATAGTCACGCCAAAATAACCCCAATTTTCGTAGACTGTTCCACCCTCGCTCTGCCAGTCGATGTAATAGCTGTGTTTAGGTTTTGCTTTTATATTCTGTAGGTACTTATGTTAAGAGGATATAATTCGGAGCGCGCTCCATACAAACGTACTATGGTGAAATTTTCAATACTAACCAATTAAACTCAATGAAATTTTTCAAAATCAACGACGAGGCGACGACGCATGTTGCTGAAGTGAATTATGCAAGTAATTAAAAAAAAGGGTCAATCTAGAAATAAATTTCTATGCTTGTGTAGATTCTGATTTTCGTTAAAATGTATAGTTTTAGGGTTACAGTGCCTCAAAGATTTCCATACAAATCTTAAATTAATCCTAGCATTGAAACTGCATATTTAACGAAAATCTGACTACATACAAGCATAGAGATTTGTTTCTAGATTGTTTCTGCAAAATTTCACTGACTTTAATTGTTTAGTATTGAAAATAGCACCATAGTACGTTTGTATGGAGCGCGTTCAGAATTATATACCCTTAAGGCCCTTCTTTAAAAGAAGAATTCGTTTCTGGCCATACATTTTACGTCAACAGCAATGGAAAGCTGGTGACAACAATTGCGATAAATGTTATTAATAACCGATCATTTAGTTTAAATTCTTTGATTTACATTTAATACAGAAAATCTGCTAATAGTCTAGGAAAAATAAGGTTTGAGATTGCATTAAAGACACTTTAGTAAATTGTGTTTGAAATAATATTACTGTTAGTTTATAACACTTTTGTCGAGATTTCGTGATTATATAGGCTCAGGAACCTGAGAAATACCATAAAATCGATATTAATGTACAAATGGCAAGCTTATTTCTAAAAATATTTCGACCAGCATACCAGCAATAGAGACAGTTAATTATCAAAAGGCAAATTTAATGTGTAAAAACAAACAGTAAATAATTTAGTTTTGAGGTTATAATTTTTGAATATTGAATATCTACCCAAATTAACGATATTAACCGTGGTTTATTATTGTTATAAGTAAAACGTATTGAACGAAGCCATCCTGTACAAAATCACCAGTATTCCATTTTTTGTTCATACCTAAATTTAATGTTTTGTAAATGTCTTAATTATTCAATAATACAACATAAAAAATCGGGGATTATTGAGAATTTATGTTTTTCAGATATGTATCTACTATATTCAAAATTTTCACCAAAAGTGCAATTAATGCAACATACAAAAATCCGTAGATTTCCACCCTTCGTAGATTTTCCGACTATAATCCACGAGCTAAACACTCGTACCGAATCCATCTTCCATAGTAATTACAAAAATGCCAGATTTGATTTTTTTTCTTATGCCTCTGTTGTTGTTCGACTTGTGGTATAAAAGCATTGTCAAATGCTACAGGGTTATATTGTTGCAGAAAATCACCTTTTAATAGTCCAATTAATATAAACCCTTATAGCTTTTAGCATCTTAATCAGCTAAACTTTTACTTTACTCCAAAAGATGTGTGACCATTTTAGTGGTATTACATCTCGAGCGTCTCTGTGCTTTGGAAGGCACTTTAAGGAATTGGTCCCAGATAGACGCGATAGATGGCGGTGTACCTATTCGTAAAGCCAGTTAAAAAGTTATCTGATAGCAAAATAACTACAAACTTGTCAAGCGATAACCAAACCGCAATCGGCCCGCATGGTGGAGTATGGCTTCTCATATTCGTGAGGACCTCCTTGAAATGGAATCTACCGCTCACAGCGACATGGCCATGAAGCTGTGGGTGGTAGCTTATAGAGCACCTGACTTCAAGACATTGCAGGGCAAAATAGAGCAGATACAGCTCAGGCTGTATGGTCGCCGCTCAGCCAGCCGCCCAGCTCGGCGCCGCAAAACGCTAAGCCGAAGGTCATAGTCAGGCCTTAACAGGCGATAGCCATCCTTTTTTTGATCTAAGTTAATACTTATATACAACGTGTTAATGAATTAACGCAAAACTAGAAAGCAGTTTGTTCAGAATCGTGAGCAGAATCGAATTATCATGTTTTCTTTATAAGTAATTTTTTTGAAAATATTTAATAATTTGTTTGTAAAATTTAAAATTGATCTCGATCTCAATCAACCGCACGGGCACACTCACCCTACTTACTACTAAAACAAGATTCTTAAAATGTATCCACGAGCACGCTAGCTCTTTCATTCATTGCTGAAATGATAACAAATCATTTTGCCTCAACACTTAAAATGCGAATAACTTTAAATTTTAACTATCAAAATAATGAAATTATTGTATCAATCTAATTATTTTGTTATAAATCAGTTGGGGTGTATCAGGTTTTGCGCTTATTCATTAACATGTTTTTTTAGTTGTATGTCTTTGAAGTACTCTGTTTTACAATTAAGTATTAGGTTTTTAAGAGTTACGCATAAATAGTAGGTATATCTCAAGATAAAATACCATTTATTCATAAGTATATTTTTAAAAACAGAGTACTGTGTACCTAGACAATGACATCCAATTAAAAAGACAACACAGGGACCTTTAAACAGCTTATCTTCCTTAGGGCGTGCGAGCCCATTATTGTCACTTGCCACCAAGGGGCATCGGTAATTAAAGCGATTGTAAAATACGTTCACGGGCCGTATGGTAATTTTCCTCGTCCCATATCAATTTATTGTCACCCTAAAACAGCCAATTTGTCCACACCTCCCTCTGCTTGGTGCCAATTAGCGGACGCGTCAATGTGTTTTAATGTCTCAATACTGCCTTTGTGCTCTTCGCAGACAATTCTAACAATTGCATGCGAAATTAAGTGATGGTGATCAAATTATATAATTTTACGTCGCGAGTTTAATTAAATTTTTGTTGATGTCAATTTTTTAATGGATTTTTAAATCAATCTTAACTATTATAAAACTGTAACAGAAGTATGTCTGTACATCGAAAATATTTACAAAAAAAAAGATTACGATATGGTTTTTAGGTGTCCCTGACTCCAAATCAACCTTTTTTAAAAATTTTGTCAGTCTGTTTGTGTGTTTGTTAGTGCGAGCATCACGCAAAAACTACTGAGCCGATTTTTATGAAACTTTTTTTATTTGATAGCTTATGATTTGACTTAAAATCTGGTACATAATTTTTGCGGACGAAGTCACGGTTTAACTCTTATTAAATTAAAACGTAAATAAATCGTGAGGAAACCTGCACGCGCTGAAGCAGAAACTGATGCGTATGTGAAGTCTACCAATCCACGTTGGGCACGCGCGGTGGACTAAAGCCCGTACAACCTCCCTGAGAGTAGGCCTTTGCCCTGCAGTGGGACGTATATACAGGGTTAAATTGATATCATTGGCATCCTTTTAAACTAAGAATCTTCCCATCAAACTGAAATAACTTTTACTATGGGAGCAAACCGATCGGTGCAAAAGAGAAATCTGCTGTTGCATACATTTGAGTCGAGTAGGCATTGCAATTTAGTATGGAACAACGGTTTCAAGTTCAGTTTTATGGGTCGAGTCTTTCTTTAAAAGGATGCTAATGGTTTGAATTTCACCCTGTAGACTGATGATAATGTTAAATATTTATCTCCAATAATGATTACATTTATCTTTTTAATGTAACATCTTCTATTAAACTTATCAAGTCACAACATCGCCCTTGAATTAGGAATAACATTTAATGATCTATTTAGTGATATCAAAGAAAAGTTGACGATAAATATTTTCATAGCAAGCCAATTAGGGGAGAATAGGAATACAGTCAATTCGATTCGTGAAATTCTATGAGGCGTAACTTTTATGCCTTCGTTATAACTATGAAAATGGTTTGACTTGTGGGACATCCTGGAATAAACTTATACATAACTGCGCAACAGATAGGGGCTTGTTCGAAGGTACCGTAATTCTATTAAATGATTAAATAATTCAGAAAAGTTCAAAGGAGATGCGCTTTCACAAGTAAAACGAAGCAAATAACATCGTAAATAGAAAGGAAGGGAGGAAAAAATTGAACGCATTCGCTTAGGTGCGGTTGAGGTTGTGAGACCAATGATGAGTCATTTGTCGATAAAATTCAAGAATTCAATTCAATTAAACAAAAATATTTTGTTTTATTGAATTGAATACTTCTTTCACTTTTTATGAACATTAAACGAAACTGAACCGTCACGCTCGGGTTGACGCAGAATCGGTATACCCCGAGTATAGTTGGAAGTTACGTATCACTTCCATCATGTGGTCATAAGCACAAAACTTTTTTAATAGTATTAATTTATACAATTTACAGATATACATTTTGTTATTCTACAGTTTGGTTTATGTGTTGTTTTTAAATAAAGATTTGATTCTCAATATGAAAATTAACCTCCTGATTTAAAAATACATAATAATAATAATTTTCTTAATTTCGGTTTAGTTTAACAGGTTTAAGGTAGATTAATAATTTGTATAAGTATGGTATTAAAGTTATATTCACAAGCACGTTTAGGTTTTTGCAGATTATATTACTTGTTTTAATTATTGTTTTTTTGTTCTATTTTAAAGTATAGCCAACCAATTTGACTGTTTTTTATGTTACACAGAAGTTTAATGACCTCAAAACAGATGAGATGAGATTGTGACAGGATTTTAAGGTAGCGTACAACACTCGATGTAGGTATTGTCAACTAGTTTGAAATGTAGACCTAGGGGTCTACATAGTGAGAAGTAGAACCACCGCAATAATTATTATATTAATGAAAAAAGATATCGTATAGTTATGTGTATCATTACGAGAATTAATTCACACTATCGATGTTTCCTAAATTATGTGTAAAAATACCGACAAAAAACATCGCAAAATAAAATAATAGTAGGTATTCCGACCGACAACACGGCGTCATTTATCTACCGCAGTGACCTGAAAAATATTCTGGAACGGACGACGCAAGATGCAAGAATGTAAAACTAGATGGTAAGGTTGTTATGTTTTTATCGATAGGAAGCTTTTGGTACATCACTAAATTAAAATCGCTGTGCACTGGCTTTCAAAAGAAGGGGGGTGCAATAAGGTGTACAAATTAGTGCAATTTAACTTTTGAACGTGTCCCGTCCAAATGCATTGCATTGATGCAGAAGCAACAGCTAATGGGAAAATGAATAGGTTTTAAGAAATGCATGAAACGAATGCATGCGAAATGACTTTAATAAGAGGTAAATGGTTTGAGCTTTCAGAGGAATTTCGTGGAAGTCGTTAGGAAATATTTCAAAGATAAATGTAGTAGAATTATACCACGATTCGTATACAAGATAGGAAACACTTAGTAGCTTTATATTTGACTACTAACTTAGGGCATTCTACGCATCTAAAGATAAAAAGAGAACAAATAAATCTAACTATTAAAAAGTACTCGACAAGTAATCTTCTAAACATATTATCGGAATAGAGAAAATTGACAACAACATGATAGAAAAAGTGGTTATACATAATACTTAAAAAACAGATATAAAACGCAATGAGGCATTTCCTCACAGTTTCTGCCAAATTATCTCCCAGCCGCAAATAAAGATGCAAATTAACATTCAATGTGGCCCGTTAGTGAATAGAAACCGTTTTTCCGGGTTCGGGAGATTATATCGAACCTCCATTGAGATCAGTTGACTGATACAGTTCTATAAGTCACCCTTCTAGAAGGTACTAAACTTAAGTGAACTAGAGGACTTAAAACGGGAAATTTCAATTAAGAGCACTGAAGACTGAGGCCCCAAAAAGGGTTACCAATTTAGCTATTGACTTTGGATATTATACAAGGAAAAATAAAGTCTTTTTAGAAAGATAATGTGTTAATAGGTAAGAAAAATACACACTAACACTCCATATTGGGCAACTATGATGTATCTATTTACCTTCACCATCCAGGCACTAGGCAAGGGCATGGGCCAGCTTTAAATAATTTAAGTTAAAATTAAGATCTCTTAATTAAAGATGCAATTTCTATAAAATCAAAATACTTTCTTTATTCATGCCCAAAATATTATGGCCCATTTCCTTTGGAGGCGGGTTAGATGCGCCCCAGGGATGATTCTGGGTAATTAGGTGAAATTTTTCTTTGAAATTATGGAATAAACATCCCATTCAGGCAGAGATAAAAGATTTTTATCTGAAGTTTGCCGATCGTTCATGTAAATAACAAACTCATTTTAAAATTTTAAAACGAGCGAAATGGTTCCTAAAATGTTGGTTGAATTTGAATTTCTAAATTTAACAATTTTCAGAAAAATTTTAAAAGCAAATTTTTTGTCTACCTATATAACTAAGGGTTTTTGTAGTAAAAGTTTGAACTTAACTGATAATATACCTAAGTCCAGTCTTGAGGTCCGGGTTGAATCTAGAGCTTGAAAACCAATGAGCTTTTCTAACTTATGTACGTAATACCGACTGTTCTCAAACGGTGAAGGAAAACATCGTGAGGAAACCTGCATACGCTGAAGAAAATTCTGATGAGTATGTGAAGTGTAACAATCCGCATTGGGCACGCGTGGTGGACTAAGGCCCATACACCCTCCCTGAGGGTAGGTCTGTGCCCCTGCAGTGGGACGTATATAGGCTGATAATAAGCTGATGATAAGACCAATGCGCTTACAAAAAATGTTTGCCATAACGGGTTCCCTTATAACGTTTTTTTCCATTGTAAATTAAATAGATATATTTATTTGTACTAAGGAAGAACTCCTTTGATTTGAGACAACTATGATTTTGATTTCTAAGATTACATAAACATTTTTTTGTTAACACAACATGCGGTTTTTCCTCACGAGGTACATAATAATAATTACTGGAAAATAATATTGTATTTTTCCTACCTAATTGTAATAGCTAACTTTACACTTCTTCCAAAGGAAAGAGTTCAGACATGAATGTTGTCATTGAAAACTTGGACCGGGAGCAAGGAAGAAAGTTTAATTTGGGTACACAATGGCAATTTTAAAGTTGGCTGTTACGCAATTCAGATTCAAAGTGGATTTCGGAATTAATTCGATTTTTGTTGAACTTTACAGACTGGCCGAGGTTTTTCAGATTTAGCCTTTCAACTCTGCTCGCCACCTTTTATCTTTATTGAAAGTTTCAATTAATTAATTCTTTCTAATTTAATTGAGTTCTGGGACTTTTCGATATCTACATTAATGAATTATACCTACTTGCTCTTTTCTATATTATCCATTGTTCAACAATTTGTCACTATATTAAAACAAACGGTATTATTATTTTATTTATATTTTTTAAAATAGCTACGATGGATTTAGTTTGTTTCGACACTTTAGCTAGACTCTGGGGATTCACCAAGGGAGCAGATTTTATTTGTTTCTGTTTATTAAACATATATAGAATTTATAGTTCACTCATCCTACATCTATAACTCGCCTCGTTGTATCCCTTAACTATTGCCCATCCTTCAGTCGTACACACCTAGACTCTACGTGACATAATATTCAATAATTTACAAGTAAAACTACCCACGGCGTTTATACCTCAAGATCAGACCCCTTCAGGCTATAAATCCACACGTATTTAATGAGTTTCCTCCGTCGTTAACCCTCCTCCCCCGGCAATAAGGCACCGCTATCATCGCGCGACATCATCTGGAGACTCGCAACAACATATGCGTCGAGACGTACTTAAATATGGTAGGGTTTTTGTCAGTTGCTTGTTAAACTGTTTTTACATATAGCTCACCCTTATCCGGGAGGTCAAAAACTTTGCTGCTACTATCAAATACTTATCTTTTTAAAGTATACGGTTGTAGCAATGCTTAATTTTAGCATTTTGAAGGTTTTACGCTGGGATGATACGGCTGGGGTGATCATAGGCTGGCCTATCGCCCACAGAAACATTGGATAAGAAACCTTATCCCTTAGTCGACTTGTACGACATCCACGGGTACACATAGGGTGGTCCATCTTAAGACGGAACCACACGACACCATTAGCAAAAGCGGATAAACATTTTTCGACCCTTAAAGTTGCCGATTAATCGGAGAGTTAGAGGCCATAAGGCGGTCTGAAAAAACTCTGACACCAGGGCTTGCTGCCCACACGATAAGAAGAATTTGAGAGTTATTAAACAAACTAATTTTGCATTTTAAAATTAAGTTGGTAGTACCGTATTGGTAGTTATAACTTTTAGGCTACCATAGCAGGACAAAGGCCTTCTCTCACGAATAAGAGTGAAAGGGAGTGGGCAGCGAGCAGCGGGCGGCGTGTCGTCTCAAGCGTCTCCGGACTTCGGAAGGCGCGTTAAGCAGTTGGTCCCGGATAGATCCGATAGATGGCGGTGTAACTATTCGTTAAGGCAACAAGGTGACCAATAACTTGCCTACAACAATCCACAAATTAAGTTCCCACTTTTAGTTTATCTATTTTTAGAATATTATATATACACAAGATATGAATAGTGTGTCTATAAAACCACAAACAAAGTTTACAACTACCGTGTTAATCAAGTTGTTCCTTTAACAGTTGCTGTCATTCAAAACTTTCTATTCCCTGCTGCTGTTCAGTTCGTCATAAAGTTAAAGCTTAAATATTACATTTCCCTTCATCGACTAATAAGACGACATATTTGATTGACAATCACTGAACTTGGATAGATCGGACAAAAGAAATATAATTATTACTTAGGCACTTAGCTTATAAATCGCCCGTCAGTTGTTCTAGTGCATTCAAACTAAGCTGCATTTAACTTTGTGAATAAATAATTTCATTTCCAATTGAGTCATTATTCCATATCTAGGTACATTAAGGCTCGACCGCTCGATTTTACCGTAAAGTTAACCTACAGGACATGAGAAGTGATTTGGTTTTTCTCGAAATCTATTTTCTTAACTATTATAAAACTGTAACAGAAGTGTCCGTTCAAGATATTTACAAAAAAAAGATTACGATATGGTTTTTAGGTGTCCCTGACTCCAAATCAACCTTATATAGAATTTGTGTCGGTCTGTTTGTTTGTGTGTTTGTTTGTGCGAGCATCATGCGAAAACTACTGAACCGATTTTAATGAAACCAAATTGTGCGGACGAAGTCGCGGGTTAACTCTAGTAATTAATAAAACTGAAGAAAAAGGAATCTAGTCACCCCTTTTTTTGTAACCATTTTACTCTTACATTGTCGATCGGAAGAAAATGAAAATTTACAATATACTTCACAATACAACATAGAATGATTTGGCTTTCTTATTTTTGGAATTTTTTTTAAAATTCATCTAATTTTTCAAAGAATACAGAATTTCTACCGGAGCCACGCGCTCGTTCACATCGATTAGTATGGAGATGGATAGTCGTGTTCCCGGGCGGATGCGCCTTAAATAAATAATTACAGGATAAGTACTAGTTCCACTGTATGCGAAAAGCTTACTTAGTATATGGGTTTTCCTAAATGTAAAAAAAGTTAATCGAGCTTTTAATAAACTTATAGCTTATTACACACATATTTAGGACCATTGGTCCAATAACGTTGTGAGGGTGACGGATTCTCAATGGATCAGATTAGCTTTTGGCGATGTAGGACAGATTCCCAGGAAGACAGATTCTGAGGTAGTCAGTTTCTGTAGAGAGAGAGAGAGAGAGAGAGAGATACAGAAAGAGAGAGAGAGAGAGACCTTCAGCGCGAGACCCACACCCTATACTTGCTCGATTTTAATTATTTGTTGTTATACTGTAGAGTTTGCTCTATAATCACACCAAGTTTGACGCTTGTATATATTACCGTTTTTATGAAAGAGCGAGAAGAAAAAACGTTGATAAAGCTAGTTTCTTGTTGAAGTCCTTTTTTAATTTTTGTAAATTTTTACTGTAAAATTTCAACTGTCTAGCTATTACGGTCCAGAATTTACAGCCCTAAATGGGTAGGAGAGACGGACGGACGTACGAACGGACGGACAGCGTAGGCTTATGAAGGTCCCGTTTCCACCCTTTGGGTACCGAACCGAATCCGAAAGTGTCAAGACAATATTGTGTACCAAAAATCGAAATCCGTTCAGCCACGTGATTGAGTCGCAAACGGCAACACAAACATTTCGTCAAAAACTTTCACATTTAAAGTATTAGTAGGATTGGAATTTTAGGCCAATTCACCAGGATAAATGAAACTTTCCCTAATAAATAGCTGCGTCTAAAAAGGGGAACCTAAAGTAATATCATTAATGAAATAAAAGACAAAACACCTTCCTCTGCAAAAAGCTCTGATTAATGAAGTATGAGGGAATGCCTATTTGCAGTGCTGGGGTGCTATCATTAAGATTATACGACGGACAATATATTTTTGTTAACAAATTGCTGTGACATAGAAACACGTAAATCAACAAAGTATTCCATTCTAAACTTTTCTGCTACTACTAACTACTTTTTAAGTGTGCGGTTGTAAGCAAAGATCACCTTTTTGTAAAATCACGGTTTCAGGATGGTATGACGTCTTAATTAGTACGTACCTTTATTTGAATATATTGTAGAAGTTTATGTTTAAAAGTTGAAGTGGAGTAAACGTTCTACGTAAGATTTTAAATAAACTTAGAAGCATAAAATTTCAAACATGTGGATAAAGTAACTCATATAGCACAGCTGTGCCGTAGTACAGCTACGCCGTAGCACAACTGAGTCGTAGACCCTACTACGTCCCTATTAGCTTTCTTGTAATCAGATGAAATTAGACAAAACACATCAAAGAAATAATACACTGGAATGCAAAACTAAGTATCACACTTCTAAAATTGCATTAACTTTTTAAGTACCCAAGATATACTTTCGAAATAAAAAGGACTCGAAAAAGAGTATGTATAGTTTACTATATACCTATAGATACAAAGAAAGCTGATAACATTTACTATAAAATATTTTATTTTAAAACTGTAATTTCTATAGTTAAGAAATAATTGATAAGTGTAGTACTTAGTATTGCAGGTCAGTGTAGTTGTACACAATAAGACACAGCAAACTCATTTAGAGCAAGCCAGAATGACGGGCACATTTGCGACGGACACAATGGACTTGGAAATTATTAGAAATAAAGAATTTGGAATCTGAAATTTTTACATCAAAAATATCGTGCGATTCCTAAATAGGTATCCTCCCAAAGTCAGGGAAAGTGACAGACTCTTCAAAGGAAGTCTGCCCCGCCCCGCACCTTGATTAATTCGAGCCCCTCTTAAGCCAGATTAAAAGTTCCTGAACCACCTCATTGAGGAATGCATGAGCTTATTATGAATTATTAATAATCCCTCTTTTATTAGAGGCGAAAATTGAAAAACGTTTCTTTGTCCTTTAAAGCTAATTTAAAATTGATTTAAGCTACGGAAAGGTCTATGATCTTTTAGATAAGGTTCTTAGGTATTCTATAATCTTTACGTATAAAACAGTTGATTGACTGGCTGATAGATAACGCACAGCCTAACCCGCTGAAGATAGAAACATGAAATTGGGAACATGTACCTATATTCTAGAGAAGATGTGCACTAAGAAAGGATTTTTTCGAAAATCAATCCCTAAAGGAGCGCAACACCCCGTGTATATTCAAGTGTTTTAAATTCACGCGGATGAAGTCGCTGGCATATGCTAGTACAAAATATTGTCATTTATTATTAATCTCCCTCCGATTGTAGCGAAAATGGAATGTTATTTATTTCATAAAGCTCCTTTTATGTTAAACTATATTTATATCAACTAGCTGTTGTACACAGATCACTGAAATTCGTATAAACTGACAAACAAACAATAATCACAAAAATGGTCTGACTATATTCATTACTTACTCATCAAGTTATCAATCATCACATCCTTCAGTAATTTTTTTACGGTGGGACTTTTGACTAATGATAATGTTATGGCGACGGCTCACCCCCCGTCACACTGGACAGAGTTTCGGTACTACTGGTGAAACGTGGATGCTCTGAGATTTCAGAACATCTCTGACTACCCCCTCGGGGAATATAGTCGTGAGCATATACATACTATGAATAAAGACAAAAGACAAAAGACGAAGTAGGCTTTTAATTTAACTCTAACTAACAGAATATCAGCTTGTCATTTAACAATTAGTTGGTAAAGCATTGCCTCGTAAATAAATTGTTGTTCGTAGCCGTACGAAATTAAAATTGACATTTTGTTGTGAGCTTGTTGCCGGCGAATACCGCTGGAACAATTTATTTTATTACCCGATTAAAGGGGCTTACAACGAATTTTATATCGATGTTATAAAATATTTTTAATCGTTTTATCGACAAGGCGGGGTTGCGAAAAATTCTCTTAGGCATAATGAAAAGCAAAATAAAGCAATATAGAAAGTTTACAATGTTGTCTTTAGAGCAGTGCCTTTTCTTAAATAATATGACGCAGTGACGACGGGCTCACCACCCGTCACACTGGACAGAGTTTCGGTACTACTGGTGAAACGTGGATGCTCTGAGGTTTCAGAACATCTCTGACTACCCCCTCGGGGAATATAGTCGTGAGCATATACATAAATAATATGACACAAGTCTTTTTTCTGCTTTCAGACACTATTTCCTCACCTTATGAAATCACTTAACAAACTATAGATACTAGAGGGGCTGATTGATAGAGTAGAATTATTATACTTAGGTATCCCCCCTAGAATCCCCCCTCTTTAGAAATCCCATTAAGAGATTATAAAACACCTTAGACTACTTATATGAGGACTAATTACGCGTGTAATTCTACTAACAAAATTTTCTACCACTTCTTGCGGGGGGCGAGGTAGCACGAGATACGCAACTTTGAATTTTATTCCATTAGTTTAGATTCTAATTTTGAATGTTAAAAATCATGAAAAACAGTGTCGTGTTAACCCCAAACGTCATAAGTTCGAAGAAATTATTGTTCCGCAATTATAGGCTGTCGCGTTAAGTGATAAGGTATAATGTTGAATGTAAATGCGTAAGATTTTTTGATCTTGCACGTTGTCAGAGGAGAAATGCTAAGGCAAGGCGGGTCTGCATATAAGTAGTCTAAGTAAAACACATTCAATCCTGAGAGGCGTTACATTCAGGGCCTATAGTTATGAGCATAATGCTTGTGAGGTGTTTATGCTCACGCTTATTAAATTTAGTTACTAAAATCTAAGCGAGCTTACTGTTGAGCGCTAGGTTTAATTGCATCCGGCTCGACGGACCACGTGATTGTCAAGTTACGTTGTCATTTCCAATGTTCTGTTTCCGACACTAAAATAACAGTGAAATTTGAGTTTGCACAACGGTGTACATTTATGTAATTATTCGAATTCTCAGATTAAAATTGGTTCTTGAGAGCACAGTAAGCACTCATCATCGTCCTACATCCATCATCATACGTCCCACTGCAGGGCACAGGCCTAACCTCAGGGAGGGTGAATGGGCGTTAGTCCATCACGCGAGCCCAATGCGGATTGGTAGACTTCACATACGCATCAGAATTCTTCTTCAGCATATGCAGATTTCCATACGATGTTTTCTTATTTCTTCACCGTTTGAGAGCAGTCGGTATTACGTACATAAGTTAGAATAACTCATTGGTACGTGGCATGTTGTCCGTGCGGATTCGAACCCGGACCTCAAGATTGAGAGTCCATATCTCTCCGCAACGCGCCACCCATATCCCGGTATTCGATAAACCAAGTCAATCTATGGCTTGCAAATACATAATGTGGATCACCAAATCA
Source organism: Agonopterix alstromeriana (assembly GCA_963924505.1). Lineage (NCBI taxonomy): Eukaryota > Metazoa > Arthropoda > Insecta > Lepidoptera > Depressariidae > Agonopterix > Agonopterix alstromeriana. The sequence goes on from OZ004667.1 coordinate 12,755,750, forward strand.
GGTCCATCAATCCTTACAATGCAGCCTGGTTAACTATGTCCCGCTCCCAATATTTATTCACGAGGCTTGAAGGCCTTGCAAGGGCACAATAGTGCACGTAAACGTTATGAGGATTCGATTAGAATCATTATTTGATATAACTGGTCGTATCTGGAATAGATAATTAGAAGATTAAGTTCTAAGGAATAATGGCATAAGTGTATTGATCTTGTTTTAAACGAATGACGAGCAGTCAGACGTACCATACACCATAGCAAATACTAAAACGGTGAATTCAGACCATCAAACTGAATAACTTTCAGTATGGAGCGTACCTCCGGAAACGCGAAAAAAAATCAGCTGTACCATATAAAACAGCTGGACCTACTCGACACTATAGGACAGCAGATTTTTTTTTTTCCATAGTGAATGTTGTTCAGTTTGATGGTCTGAATTCACCCTTTCAGTATTTGACAGGCATGTCACTTACACCCTGTATAATTATGTTAGGAATGTCTGTATATTTCTGATAATGTACATAAGCGTCTTGTAAAGAAGGGTCTTTTTATTTACGAAAATTAAACGCCGTGCAGTGCCGGGTCATAATTATTTTAAACAGAAAAAATTTAGAAATTTTTAAATTCCTTCTACATCTCTAGAAGTTTTCATTCAAAAGTAGAAATTACTAGTAAAATGGACAAATCAACCAAAAAGCAGTAGCAAAACGCAACCATGACATATATTGTCATCGAAAATGATCACTGAGGTATTTTTATTTGTACCATTATTCTGAATGTTTTCGTTTTCTTTAATTTATCATAATATTGAACAGTAATCGTGAATATTCATTAAAAATAAAAACCATAAATGCATTGGAAGATTGAGTTGACTAATATGAGAAAGATCATGAGGTTCATTTATTCAACAGGTATCATAAGGAGAAACACTTTTCCTCCAACTTCTACAGGTAGGATTAGACCATCAAACTGAACCACTTTCTCTATGGGACCAACATCTTTCGCGATTTCGATTTTGGTGCCATAGAGAAAGTTGTTCAGTTGGACGGTCTGATCATCCCCTTAAAAAAGTGTCAGCATATTAAGAAGGACCCTGTATAGCTAAGTTTATGTACTCCTCTAAGACGGAGGCCAAAAAAACAGGCAGTCAGCCATTCTTGTTTCTTATGTCGAAAAACCGAAACCTACTCATAATAATTTGATAATCAGCTCAATAACACAACAAAAACAAATGTGCTCATTTTCAGGGGCAGTTAATTGCGCTGTCACTCGTAGAGGCCGTGGTGTGCGTAATTACAAAACCGTTGCTGGCTTCAACTATGCAATAAATTGTTCGACGCAATTAAGCCTCGAAATATGCGGCGGTGGAAGATTGCTGATGGTGGTAGTGATATCATTATACTTGGACGTTATAAATTGTTCTGAACTAGGAGTAGTGACTTGGTAAGTGATGGGGTTTGAATCGTTAACATAATTTATTTTCATAGACAGCTCAAATTCGTATGCTTAACGTATGATACTGGGTGATTTTTTTACCGTTTCGAAATTTTCAGGGGTGGTTCTGACCATCAAATTGAACAGTCAACAACTTTTACTATTGGTTTATGTAGTCATTGCATTTTAATGAAAACTAAAATATAAAATTAAAAAACTGGAATTATTTTGTCGAATGGCTTCTGACTATGCCACGTGTAAGGCGAAACATTGTTTATGATCATCGTATAAAATATATCTGAATTTAATGTTATTAATGGCTACAAAAAAATTGTAAACTTCTATCATACTTTTATTATGTTAAAATTTTTAAAGCTTAAGGGCCTGTTTCACCACTTTTGGATAAGTTCTTGTTAGCTTATCCAACAGCTCATTTGACATAATTATTTTGAATGAATAATATGTCAAATGAGCCGTTGAATAAGCTATTCGAAAGTGGTGAAACAGGCTCTAAGTAATTAATTTAATTGGAACTTGGTTAAATCGTTAAAATACTTAGTACATCTTTAGAGGTGATGATATAGTTAAAAGAGAGTATTAAATTAAAAAATCAATCGTGCTATATGCAAATAGGCAGTGGATAGAGTTTTTTGGCGCGCCTTAGGCTGATGATGATAATATGCGTATGCGTTAGGATGTTTATGTACCTACCTATCAAATCGGAGACATTGAGACAGTACTCTACTGTCTTTGATTCACAACATACAGAGTCCAACTTAATATGCGGACACTTTTTTAAGGAGATGGTCAGACTATCAAACTTTCTCTATGGCACCAACATCGAAATCGCAACAAAAAACAGCTGTCCCGTACATTCGGCTCAAGTAGGTTTAAAATTTTGTTATTGTTTCGATATTGTTGCCATAGAGAAAGTTGCTCAGTTTGACTGTGTTGACACCCCCTTAAAAAAGTGTCAGCATTTTAAGAAGGAATACATCAATACGGTAACATTCACGAATGATGCTCCCACCTCACACCTCATTGAATGCTTTGACTGCACACGCTCTGTTCCAATACAAATGTAAGTATAGTTAGTATATCATACATTAGTCTCGCACATCAGACTATTTTCTTATTTATGCCGTCGCGATAAGAGTTTTGTGAAGGGTCTGTGCGTACTAGTAGCCGATGGGTTTACTAGGAGCCTCGTTGCACACAATGTATTACGATGGCATTGCGATTTGTGAAGATGTACGGCTGTATTCTGATCTGCCTAGATGACTGACGCTTGTGTTTCAATGTGTAGGTAGACGTCTGACACAGGTTATACAGCGCGTACCAGATTCAGAAGTTGCTGTCAAAAAGAATTTATTGGTTATTTATTCAATTTATATCATGTAATTACAATAAATAAATAAATTTAACGAATAAATTTATTCACACGAAATAATATATCCTTTTCACACCACCCAAATGGTCAATTATACAACGGGTTAGTGAGTAAACGCAAAACTAGAAAGTAGTTTGTTTAGAATCGAGAGCAGAATCGTTTTATCATGGTTATTTATTTGTAAAATTTAAAATTTACTGAACTCGATCTCAACCCACCGCACGGTCACACTAGCACTACTAAAATAAGATTCATAAAATGTATCCATGAGCACGTTAGCGCTTTCGTTCATTGCTGAAATGACAAAAAATCATTTTTACCTCAAAACATAAAATCCGAATAACTTTAAATTTTAACTATCAAAATAATGAAATTATTGTTTCAATCGAATTATTTTGTTATAAATTAATTGGGGTGTATGAGGTTTTGCGCTTATTCATTAACACGTTGTATAAAACAAGTCCATTATAGCCCTACGGTCTAGCTGGGCAACAATATTCATCCACATATTATTTAATACTTTTCCGGCCGCTATCCGCAACTCACAATTCGTATGAAAACTTATCATAGAGACCTGCACCAAAAATAACTTATTCGAAAATCGAACTGGCCATCACGATTAAAACACCAAAAAAGAAAAAAGGCGCGAATACGTTTCTTTTTATTGTCTCTCAAAAGGTGTGAAACTCTGGGATAAACGTGTTTTCGTCTTGGGCTAGCTTGAACTCTTCGCTTTGCTCAGGATTATAGTCTGAACTCACTCGCTTCGCTCGGGAGTTGATAACTCTAGAATCCTTCATTACGCTCGGGATTCAATATGTCCGTGAAAAAAGACAGTGCTTTATCCCCTTGGTGCATAATCTACTATTTCTTATTCTGCCCTAAGGAATGTCCTGTCAATCCTAGAGTTTCCAACTAGTCAAATTAACAACTCTTTATCAAACGTGCTTTGTATGAAATATTGTACTAAAAATTTAATAGTGATGTCATTGTTTTTCGTCGTCCATTTGCCATTTGATACTTTTAATAGTTTATCCAGTTATTAAAAATAGTATTCAAGCAACAGCATTACTGAAAATGTGAGCTTAGCGTTATTTTCAAACGGTTTATTTACTGAGCAGTTAAAACTAAAATATCTCAATCAACTTCCCTATTAAAAGAAAAATCAAAAGCCTTTTTTTGCTTCTTCGTATGGTAAAGAGTGTCATATCGGTTTTCCTCTCGATATACTTACTCGCACACAATAATGTATTTCATTTAGAGTAGAAACTCAGTGTTTGTTTGAAATTGTTAGGCGTATCAAGGTTTTATCTCGTGGCGTACGGAAACTTGTATGGTTAATTAACCCGAAAAGTCCTCAAGTTTCCCGGCACGTTACGCCGCGGGCTAAGAACTTGTTACAATACCTTTTATTGCATTTTCCTCCAAAAATACCTTTTGTGCGGGCTTTTTAGTTGGGTAATGTTAAATGATAAATAAATAAGTAAATAAATTGTTTGTATATTCAATAAAAATATTGGGATAGTATTAAAATATGACCAGTTAACGTAAATATACGAGATAAGATACCCCACACCATGGGATAGACGAGAAAAAAATTTGATCCTAACTTTTCGTGTAGGGGACGTAGGTACCCTAAAAACAATTATTTCAAGATTTTATTTTACCGCTGTGTCGGCATGATTAATATGTATATCCATGTCAAATTACAGCTTTCTAGTACTAAGTGTCTCTGAGCTAAGCGGACAGACGGACAGATGGACGGACATGGCGAAACTATAAGGGTTCCTTGTTGACTACGAAACCCAAAAAAACACTAGAAAAAAGAAAGGAGTCAATTTCTCCAGCTATGGGAAATAGGCCACCTAAAAATGTTAGCGTATAGTTGGCGTATAGTTATGGAACTCATGTCGATTTGTTTCTCATAATCTCTAGATTATAGTGGTAATGTTAGCTGATGCATCATCTAAACGGAGTGTCGCGTAATCGTAGTTGGCGCACATCTTGTCTTGGTAAAGTATGTTGGTTTTTTATTTTTATTTTCGTATGAACATCTAACACGTTTAGTCTAGGAAAAATAAGGTTTGAGATTGCATTAAAGACACTTTAGTAAATTGTGTTTGAAATAATATTACTGTTAGTTTGTAACACTTTTGTCGATATTACGTGGTTATATTGGCTCAGGAACCTGAGAAATACCTTAAAATCGATATAAATGTCCAAAGGGCAAGCTTATTTCGAATGATATTACTTCCAGCATACAAGCAAAAGAGACAGTTAATTATCACAAGGCAAATTTTATGTGTACAAACAAACAGTAAATAATTTGGTTTTGAGGTTATATTTTTGAAGACTTAAAAAATATTAAATATCTACTCAAATTTACGATATTAACCGGAGATTATTATTGTTATAAGTAAAACGTATTGCATGAAGCCATCCTGTACAAAATCACCAGTTTTCCATTTTTAGTTCATACCTAAATTTAATGTTTTGTAAATTTCTTAATTATTCAATAATACACAATAAAAAATTGGGATTATTGAGAATTATGGTTTTCTGGTATTTATCTACTATATTCCAAATTATCACCAAAAGTGCAATTAATGCAACCTTCTCCATACAAAAATCCGTAGATTTCCTCGACTAGTTCCTATGCATGCATTGTTTCCCGTTTTAACAGGAAAAACGAATCTTAGCAAAAAAGTCAAAACGGCGCATTTTATATTGATTTCATAATTCCGGTTGCATTTTTACCTAATCTTTCGTCCAATTACTATAATAAATTAAATTATGTTTTTAGAGTGTGGTATGACACTCTAAAAACTCAAATCAATAAACCTTACCATTTGTCTATAAGCTTTGCCTAAAAGAAATTGACTCCTTTCCTAAACTTTACATATTCAGGCTAGCTACTTAAGCTTAAGAATACTTTAGCTTAAGAATTTATATTGTAATAGTTATTAAGTCGTGTTATGTTGTAGAGTTTCTGGCCGCATCTTCTCTACAGCGACAACACGTTCCGACGCGGTGGTAGCTTTAAAAAAGATTTGACGTTTGATAAGTGTGCTGTAAGCTCCTATATTGAATAAATTATATTGACTTTGACTTTGATTCCCACAATAATGATAAAATAACCAATGCTCACTAAGGACATATTCTAAGGACAACATAACATTTATAAATAGAGCTACCGAGTTTTGGTGCGTCTGAATAGGTATTTACCTAGTACATCTTGTTTACTTTGTTGTCGGTTGATCCAGCAAACGCTTCCCTCCAAAGTTTAGCTGTACTGAAATTTAATTTAGACAGCACCACTCGTTTCGCAACTCGCACAGTTGTAGAGAGAAATAAATTGGATTTCCTTAGTTCTTCATCTGGCTTGTGGAGTTTATGTGGTTTTTGTGTTCGTTAGGTTTCTCTCTTTATGAAATTACGAGAAAAATGTTTTAGATCTGGTAAACTTTGGGTTTTCAAGATGTCGAAGTTTAGGAGACAGTTATATAACTTTCAAAACTTTCACCTTTACCTTTTCAGGGTTCCGTACCCAAAGGGTGAAAATGGGACCCTATTAATAAGCTTCCGTTGTCCATCCGTCCGTCCATCCTTCCGTCCTACCTATTTAGGGCTGTAACTTTTGAACCGTAATAGCTATACGATTGAAATTTTCACATAATGTGCGTTATTATAGCGAATTTGCTAAAAATAATAAAAATGTCAAAATGTTAAAAATTAAAGGGGGTACTCATACAAGAAACTAGTTTTTATCAACGTTTTTTCTTCTCGCTCGATCGTAAATACGGACATACAACTTGATGTGATTATAGTGCAACTACAGTCTACAGTATAACAACAAATAATGAAAACCGGCCAAGTGTGAGTGGGTCTCACGCTAGAGGTCTTGGTGAAAACTAAACTTTTTATAAGTTCAAATGCTGTGTGGTGGTGTGGTACAGAACCCTCGGTGCGCGAGTAGCCCAACTCGCACTTGACTGGTTTTTTATTACTTAAAGTAACGAACTCAGTTCGTACAGAGGTTTTTCCGAGTAGAGTTGATTTAAAGATATTTTCAATTTCTATTCAAATTTATCATGTGGTTGAGAAATGTATTATTAGGTTATTTACGTCGTGTCGTAAATGTTTAAATATAGAATAACATTATTTTGTAGTTAATATACCTACTTATGTTTATTATTACTGTGTATTTGGTGTAATTGCAAATGAAATAATAAAATTAGTTCGAGAATGTTGTCTAACGTAGCTTATCGGATATATTTTTGTTGTACCTACCAAAGCCATGTTCTGTTTTTTATATTAAATTAAATATATATACAGGGTCTGATCATCCCCTTAAAAAGTGTCATCATATTAAGAAAGACCCGCTTATTCTTGAAAGGGCCTGTGCCACACCTCGGATACTTCATGCAAACGGGCTCGTACTGACGTGAAGAGGAAAGAACATTCGGCACTGATTGAGTGTGAGTGAGAAAGGACTACGCCATTGCCTACTGTCCTCTTCATCCCGTCTTCCACGAGGGGATAGGGTAAAACTTGGTGAGATTTTCCGTACTTATAGTGTAAATACAGTAAAAAGTAGTTACTCAATCCTTTAAGATTGCAAAACGAAGTAAAATTCCACGAAAAAATGTGTACCGATCTCCGAAATATTTCATTCATAGGACAAACAGAAAACGAACAACGAAATATCATCCCAAATGACAACAATTTTAAGATAACCGGTTCGGAAACAGTGCAAGGTGTCACCCATTTTTCAGTTTTACGCCTCGTTTAGCCCATTTCTAAAACCCGCCCTAAATATGAGGTCTCACAAATCATGCAATTTTCACATTTATTGCTTAGACTTAGGTGTTAATGTAAAGGGATTCTTCTTTTTATATGAACTCCATTTGCGTACTTTTTGCAATATATGAGTGTAATATTTTTGCACACGAGTGGTTGTTGTAGAATGAATGTGAAGTATACACGTTGGAGTGACAAGACAAGTTGTTCTTATTTTATTTTAGATCTATAAGGAATATAAATTTAAGTAGGTATGTACCTACATGCGACAGTAATTATTAGGAACGTTAGGTTTTATTACAAATGAAGATAGATCTAGCTCGAATACGCAGATTTCCAGACATATTTCTGGGTATAGAAGATAATGTCAAAATCTATGCTTAGACTATCAAACTGAACAAGTTTCATTATGGGACCAAAATTAAAATCGCGAAAATAAAAAAACTATCCCATTCATTTAGCTCGAGCAGATATGTTGTTTAGTATGGAACATCCGATTTTTTTTTGCGTTTTCGTGATTGGTCCCATAGTGAAAGTTGTTCAGTTTGATGGTCTAAACCACCCCCTTATGTTTATTTGTATTTTTGTAACTAGGTACTTGAAAAGTTATGAGTATTTAAAGTCGGTGGTCCGCACGTATGAAGTCGCGGGCGCCGCTAGTTATAATAATATTATAAAATTTTCGTATTTTTCAAGAGGCGATGTATTAATAAACTCCTATTGTAGATTGCCTCTAAGTGGAATTTCAAAATTTTGATGCTGTTCTATTGATGAATTTCGTCTATAAAAGGTGTTACGAAAGTAAAAATAAACATTTAAAAACTTGTAAGAGGGTTGTTTAGACCATCAAACTGAAAAATTTCCACCATGGGACCAACATCGAAATCGCGAAAAAAATAGCAACTGTCCCATACATTTAGCTCGAGTAGATTTGTAGTTTAGTATGGAACATCCGATTTTTTTTTCGCTATATCGATATTGGTCCCATAGTGAAAGATTTTCAGTTTTATGCTCTAAAGGGGTTGCCCTTAAATGTTTATTTGTATTTTTGTAACACCTTGTATAATAACTAAGGTACAGGTAATCAAACAGACCGGAGGTCCTCTCAGCCGTTGTAGACAAAAGATTGACCTTTATATGTGTCCACTGCTTTTGCATATAGTCACTAATGGTAACTTGTTTCGTTTATTGTTTAGAAAAACCTAAATAGTAGAAGCAAAATTCATTACAAATGTAAAGTCTTGGACTACAAGAATTCAAAATTAAAAAGAGTTTAAGTAACAACTCCAAAAAAAAACTTTGCAACATTCTTCGCAGTTTCTTGGAAGGAATCTTTAAAATGTCGGCAACAGCATTTCGCGGGAAACTGTTTGACCTCATTTTATAAAAGTTTTCCCTTTGAGTAAGATTGATGCTTAGAAAAAAAAACCTTTTTTCAGTCATAAAACGAAAGTGGAAAAAGAATTTGGAATGTCGATTTTATGTAAAAATAAAACCGGTCAAGTGCGAGTTGGGCTACTCGCGCACCGAGGGTTCCGTACCGCAACACCACAGCACATAATAACTGGAAACAAATTTTTGTTTCCTGGACCTTTAACACGACACCGACTTACACTTTGCCGGGTTTTTATTATTTGTTGTTATACTGTAGAGTTTGCTCTATAATCGCATCAAGTTTGACGCTTGTAGAAAAAATAGAGCGAGAAGAAAAAACGTTGATAAAAACTAGTTTCTTGTGTGTGGATTGTGGACCCCCCTTAAATGTTTACTTTTTGACACTTTTATTATTTGTTAAAAAATCCACCGTAATAACGCTATTCTGTGAAAATGTCAACTGTCTAGCTATTACGGTTCAAAAGTTACAGCCCTAAATAGGTAGGTAGAACGGGCGGACGGACGGGCGGACTGATAACGTAGGCTTAGTAATAGGGTCCTGTTTTTACCCTTTGGGTACGGAACCCTAAAAAGAAGACAAAATCATTCCGAGTGTTACCATTATTCTATCAGATGCATTTAGTTAGATACCTCTATTATAATTCAAAATCCACACGAGAAATTTTCGACCAAGGAAAAAACGTTTTTGTTTGGTCGAAAATGTGCAAGCTTCGATGTACAAAACAATGACGCATGGAGGGCCTATGCGCAACACTATAATTTCTACATTTAAACTCCCTACCATAATCCTTTACCCACCCTGGGTAGTCAGAGCTTTTGCCACAACTTCCAACTATATCTTTTTAAGCTTACTACAGTTTTATCAAGGCAATTGAATGATTCATTCTGAATCGATAGAAGCGCTGCTAACCCGTTTAATGCAAAGGCCCATTATACAGGGTAAATCCTTTTAAACTAAGAGTCTACCCATCAAACTGAACAACTTTCACTATCGGAGCAAAACGATCGGAGAAAAAGAATCAGCTGTTGCATACATTTAAGATAGACAGATAAACGCTTGTTTCTGGATACGTGTGGCCCGACACGCACTTGGTCGGTTTTTTTGTTGTTGCTTCGATCGATTTGCTCCCATAGTAAAAGTTGTTCAGTTTGATGGGTAGACTCTTAGTTTAAAAGGATGCTAATGACATAAATTTCACCCTGTATAATACACAGCATTTACATTTACATCTCACCCTCAATAATTACATACAGTACGACCACTTCCTGCCCCCCACCAATTTGACCTCACCTCCTCTTGGTAGGAAGCGTGGCGCAGAATGTAGGTAATGGTGTATTCTGGTTTCAATCGCAATCACTCAGTATCACATGACACGTTACAGTTACGTTACGTGAAGTGACAGCCAAGTAGTATCAAAGGTTTGGCAAAGGTACTCTTAAAATCAACCAACGCACAAAATAGCTTAGTTACCCTTCCAATTGTAAAGAAAACCCTGAATAGTTCCTATACAACCAACAGCAACGTTTCTCTTTCATCTTACAGAGATCACGTACCGCGGCGTCAGCGCACGAAGGAGGTAATTTCATCATATTATAGTTCACTCCACGTACGAAGCCACTAGAAGCGACCTTTATGTCCGTGGCGTATGATTGAAAATGGCTTCATACGAGCGAATTTGTTTATAGAACGTGTATAGTTCATGCGACAGATGTTTCACTGTCTATTTTTCAATCTCCGATACTGGCAACGATTTACGCCTTCCAAACTACTGTATAAATGGGTGTGCGTGGACGAAATAAGGAAAGTTTCGGTGAAAGGAAATGGCAATAGAATAAACGTGAATTGTGGTGCTATTTGCGAAATAAATGAAATTCGATAAGATCTCGTAGACAAAAATATTTTTACCTGCAACTAATATTGGCATAAAACTTGATTCAAAGAGTGATTTCTCGGCTTATTTTTTTTGGATTTGATACTAAACTATGAACACTGAAAAAGCACACATGGTACACTAGGAAGCGTAAAAAAGCGGTGTATTACATTTAGAACACAGATTTTGAATAGCACCTGAGTTCGACCACCTAAGCTATTGGAATTTGATATTTTGCATTACTACTTGAGCACCAACTTCGAATGGAAACCATTTGAGCACCTAAACTCTACGAAGATCACCTAGATTGGTGCTTAGCAGATCAAACTTTACATTCCAATTTTGCCCCGTTCTTATCTCGTGAGCCATATTCAGAAAGAGTGAGTCATAGACAGAAATTGAAGTGGTGACTGTGGCCAATGTTGATAGATAGAGCTACTAATTTTGAACTCTTAGTGGAACGTAAGAAGTTTTAATAATAATTTTTGCACCAGTTTTCATGCCGAATTCAGTCTATTTCAGAATAAATTATGTCGGTTTCCTTAAGAATAATTTTGTCAATATTAATTTATTGTCGTAACAAAATTTTAATAAGAATTCTTTAAAAAAAAATCTTATTACCTATGTTAATTTTGAACCAGATATAAAAAAACACTCAGGTCATTAAAACCCCTTTTGTATACTCGAATTGACAACCCAAGACGTGGCGATCACAAAGCGATACCGATAGCAAAGAATGAAAACGATTTAGAAAATGGAACAACGGCGATCTATCAATTTGTTTAATTGAATTCTTTTCTCAGCGATTTTGTTTCCCATTTGCAACGATCCATTGAGATTTAATGTTGTTACTTTTTTTGTTTGTTTCCGTTCGTTTTTGTTTTTAGGAAATGCAATAATGGGTTTAATGAAACATTTAGTTCTTTGTTCTTCGAGCAATAGCTTGTTTTTTTCTGTTCTATTCAAGTTTCGTCTCAACAAGTCTTTTAATATTTGTAAGTACTTTTAATGAAAACTGGATTTATTACCGTGATTTTATCTCTACCAAAATGCACGGACTCAGCAGTAAAATGTGATAAAATAATATTTATTTCAGCGGACACTATATTCATCGCGCCTCTCATCGACGCAAATAAAAGCTTATGATTATAACAATAACGTATATATTACACACCATTTTCCCTTTATTGACCTAACAAAGAGACGGTGGCTGAAAAGAAGAAAGGTGCGAAAAGTTATTGTTTGCTAAAATTAGCTGTCGGCGAGATTGATGTATCGTTTTTGGTGAAAAAAAGGAAAAATCCCGTAGGATCCCAGTACGCTCTGATAGGTGAGACCGTAATGATTTGGAGGTAATAGATTTTTTCAGTCAAAGTTTTCAGTGTAGCTATATATTCATTTTCGTTTTTTTGTGGATAGGTTGACTACGAGTATAACAAGTTCTTAGATTCTTTGATTGTATAGTCAGCACGGCATGTTTAGAGTTCAATACGCAGGTAGTATTATAGGAACTTATTCTGTATTATAATTTGCTATACATACTCGTGTGTCTAAATCATAAAATTAATATTACGATAGTATATTAAGTTTATGGTCTAAATAAAGAAAACACTCAAAAAACGATATCGAAAATATGTATTTTAACCCTAATATAGTTTTGATTTGGGTTTTAATCAAATTGGTCTAACTATAACGAATATTAAACCACACGAAAGAAAAAAGAAACCGACCAAGTGCACTATGGGACCAATATCGAAATCGCAAAAAAAATGAGGCTCCATACTAAACTACAAATCTACTCGAGCTAAATGTATGGGACAGGAGATTATTTTTTTTCGCTATTTCGAGTTTGGTCCCATAGTCTCGGTGTATGGGAGGTCTACAAAAATATGTTTCTTTATAACTATTACAGTTCTGTTTTTGGGTTACTGTTTTCTGTCTTCAAGCAAAATTTCGATTCATTTGGTGCAAAAAGGAGCGAGTTATTGAGGCGGGACATATAGACAGAATGGACGAAAGTATGAAGGTTTCTTGTTTGACTACGGAAACCTAAAAATGCCTTAAGGCAACAATGTGCTAAATTAAGAAGTGTTAATGTTTTTTTCTAATAATAGGTAATTTAAATTATCATCATCAAACCACTTTTTGTATTGTACAACCCTATTTATTACAGTACTGATTTCCATAGTCCATTCACTTCATTGTGTTTGTTTTTTGTCTCTACAAAGTCTTCTTAAAGAAGTAAACGGTAACCATTGAAACAACAGTGGAATGACTAAATTATTCTCGAGAGGTCTCGAACAGGCGAACTTGAAGCATTAAGCAGTAGAGTTTAAGAATTGAAAACTTTTTAATGTCTTCACGAAACTGCAGTTTTCTGTGTGACACGCTTCTGTAAACATACTTCGTTTTTAGGGTTTTGAAGTCAAATGTCCAGAACGGAACATGACATTATTTACATCTTTGATGTTTCGTTTTTCAACTTTAAGTTGCATATTGATAAGAATTTAAAGAAAAACTTAGTTTGATTACAGTGCATAGTGCAGTAAATAAATAAAACAAGTAAATGAATGTATTTTATCAAATAACTATGATTCATTTTGTTAGTAACATAGGTATTTCTGTAAACTATGATAGTAGGTACTTTATATCCAGTGCAGTGGTCTTGCAGCTTTTTCGGGGGCGCTTTGGCTTTGGCACCTTTCGCGTCGTCGGTGATGAAGCGGCGCGTATGGAATCAAATTACGCGGCGTAATGTGATTTCATTCATAGGCACGACAAACGTCACGTGGAATAGGTTTTAAATGATTTCATATAATAAAATTAGTACCACCACGAAAAGTTTCTATAAAGAGTGTAAACGACAACCAGGCAAATACTGAAACGGTGAATTCAGACCATCAAACTGAATAAAACGCAAAAAAACCAAATGTCTCATATATTTGAGTCGGGTAGGTACAGCAGTTTTCTATTAAAAAACATTGTTTTTTTTGGTTCGGTATCCCTATTAATTTATGTGCTTCCTAACTTCCAGAACAAAGCCTATTTATCTTTTTAACTATTGTTTCGATCGATTTGAATTTTACAGGGAACCATGGCTGCGGAACTCCGGTAATGTGAGTGCGAGGCGCTCTTGGATTATTAAATTTAAATAGGTACATTTTATGAGATTTTTTTATTATTTCAACACTTTCCTTCTTACGTTCGTTCGCGATTACTTCTGTCTTACGAAGAAAATATTGTTATTAGAGAACATTACAGTCCGAAAATTAATTTAATTTACTCAAATATTTTGAAATAACCGGTGGACCTTTGACCTTCTGATTGGCGTCGATGATATCGATGGCTTCGATATCGGTGGCGGGATGATATCGATGGCTTCCTGAAGAACGGGCCTAACGAAGCGCAAAACCGGGACGCATGGAGAGAACGGAGGGAGGCCTTTGCCCAACAATGGGACAGCGACGGCTGATATATATATATATATTTTGAAAAAAAAAGTACTTAAAAAACCGGCCAAGTGCGTGTCAGACCACGTGTATGTAGTACTAGATACTCTTTCTTATCCTGTGGTATAGGTCAGTTTTGACGACAATTTTGGATACTTGAAATCATTGTGTCCTTGTGTGATTGTCATGCGATATGACACGATAGAAGAATATTGTCTCAAGATCAATCTTTTTCGGTTATACGTTTTTCTTCTGCTGTGAAGTTCCTCATTTTTCTATAGGTATCCCTTCCATGTATTATACCTACTCCAGGGACTAAAGTGAAGCATAAATAAAACATATTTTATTTTCTAAACAAAGGAATGTTTTACGAGTCCCGTTTGTCCGGCAGTTCCTCACGAAAGGTACGAGAGTATCCTAATGACCAAACTTATCCGTTTCCCTAATGTTTCTTTAAACACTTCCTTTAGCCATTACGTCAAAAGTCTTCAACTTTCACTCTTACACCTACGAGATAGACATAAAAATCGCATGGTTCACGGGACTTCTTATTTTGTACTGAACAAACGAACTGTAGCCATTACGTAAGGCTCCGAATACACGACCGCGTGTTGTTTCCCACGTTTATGAGAAAACTAAGAATTAGGAACAGATTAAGAACTTTGCCGCAAATTCTCTCGAGACGTAATGAGGTTTTGTCTCTTTGAAATTGAAGTTTAGGATTGAGTTTAGAGTTAGATTCGATTTGGTACGGATGAAGGTCTGGAGTTTTATGACTTTATTTGGGTTATACAGTATCTTCTCAAATTACGTGATATACTTTCTGTTGTGTCTTGTCCAGTACACAACCAACTTGATAAACTCGCCGGTGGAAAAACACTGCTTTACCGCTTTATCTAAAGTATACTTTTACAACGTCATCTACAGAGTGTAAGTGTAGAGCATTACCTTAAAAGGTGATTGTACTCATGATAATAAACAACTTTCTCCTGGAACTTACGGGAAATTTGCGAAACAAAATGTTCTTCTTGTCATACAAATCTTCGATCAGCTGACTGCATTTAGTAGGTATGGCAGGTCCTAATTTTCTTTTGCAAATGGGTATGAGTAAAGGTATTGTCATTTTTTAAACAGTCGTGGCCATCAATGAAAGTATTGTAAACTTATAGTGCTATAAAAACAAATATTATTTTGTTATAATTTATAAATGGCCTTGCTCGCATCGGAGCTGAGATATTTGACTCATGGTGCTAAGCGCACCAGTCAGCAGGTCCCGGCGTTATGACATTTTACACTTCCAACCTGGAGCATAGGTTCCGCTCTTGCAACTCCACTCCTGGCCGGCCGGTTAAGGCAAGACAGGAGGTGAGGGCCAAATCAATCCGGGCCCTCTGGAGAATCGGGTCCGTGGTGTCGCCACTCACCAACAGCTCGCCACAAGCTGCCCTGCGGGCTATTATTATTATTATTATAAAAACCGATTTCTCCTATACAACGTTATTTGACGATGCGGCCTAACAATGAATGCGATGTTTGTATTATCAAAGGTCCTCTTAAAACCTATGTAAGTTTTATTTCTGGCCGCTCAACAAAAAAATGATAATTTTTCTCCATACAACCTTACTCACACCCATTTCCCTTTTTTTGGGGAAATATTTCAGTATCATGATTACAATCAAGCTTTAAAGTAATGCAACTGTCTACACTTACTCTCTGTCTGTCTGTCTACGTCTACACCACAGTACTATAATTACGCTTATACCATGTGTATACTCCGCACGTTTGTTTCATAATCAACGTCAATCCTCTGAATACTTTCATAGCTCTGTGTTCCCTGAAAATTAACCTCACCGGGCGTCATCGGCAACTATTTATTTTTGCGTCCGCCATGCTCCCACAATAAATATTTTTGCGATCGTAAACTTTGCCAATTCAATTACGGGCAGCACAAAAAGCAAGCCACTGTAAAATAAACCATTTCATGTCGGCGCACAATAAAACGATACTGTATTGACACATTTTACTCTTTTGCATGGGCACCGATGCCTGGGGCACTTTAATTCATATTGTGATGTACACTTAAAAAGGTTAATTTCATTACCTTTACACCGTCTTCAGAAGCGCTCGTTGGCGTAGTGGAGCTTCTGTATTGGAAACGATCACCGAAATTAAGCAACGCCAGGTCCGGTCAGTCTTTGGATGGGTGACCGTTTAGTGGTATTTCATCTCGAGCGTTTCCGTACTTCGGAAGGCACGTTATGCAGTTGGTCTCGGATAGTTCCGTTAGATGGCGTTGTAACTATTCGTTAAGCCAGGTCAGAGGCATATTAAGGCGACTTGAAAATTCTCTGACAGCAAGTTGACCACTAACTTGCCTCCACCAACACGCACTGGGCCCGCGTGGTGGAGTATGGCCCACTCCCTCTCACCCTTATTCGTGAGAGGAGGCCTTTGCCCTGCAGTGGGATTCTGCAGGCTATATCTTTTACACCGTCTCATATTTTAGCCGACAGATTTACTGAATTTTAAACAACTCATAGACGAGTACAAAACGAAGTATCAAGATCCGAAGTTCCGTGGTCTTTCACAGCCAATCTCCAATAGGAAGCCGTTGGTCCCGGCTACTATCTCTCGTGGCAGTAGTCATTACATAAAACCACGTCAGAGGCCGTAAGGCGGTCTGAAAAAACTCTGACACCAGGGCTTCGCACACACGAAAAGAAGAATAGAAAGCAGACGAATAGATTCTTAGAACAGCTCTAGTAACGTCCAAAATATGTCGGATTGTATTATGTATCCAATAAATTAATAACATTTGGTAATCAGAATTGGCCAGAAAGCTAAGTAGGAATCGGAAAATCTCGTCGTCCTTATTTGGAATGAAGTATGATTATAATATTATGCAAACATGAAAGGATGATTCACGAAGTATTCAACTAACAAAACATCAGAATAGCTCACAAACCAGAATGTAGGTTCCCTCCATAACATTAACATTTTCTGCGATTCTGTTAATTTCACAAAGCGGTACATTAGACATTAGAGTGCATTTGAAACTGAATTTGACCGCGGGCAAATGGACTGACCGGCCAGAAACCACAACAGCGCTCGCTTGTTTTGTCTAACTACAATTGCAAATTCTGACATAGAATAAATGGATTTATCGCAACCTGATATCCGGAGGGTATTATTGTTTAATTACGATGTTATACGTTCAAAATTTTAGTTTAAATTTAATAGTTCGTGTTTATTTATGGGTAATTTTATTTCCAGTGGTAGTTTATTTGTGAATTGGTATTCTATGAGTGCAACGTCAACGTACGAGTAAAAGCATCGAAAGAAATATTTGCTCAATTTAGATATTCTTACTTTGTTTCAACCACACTCCATTTTAGTGTCTTGTACATTTCTTTTTAACTGCTTGTTTGCGCGCAAACTTGGTGTATTCAGTTTATTTGTTTATCCCGTCTACCGCCTAAGGCGCCCAACTCTACCTTTGTTCACGGCAACTTCATAAAATTACCTTCTTTAGAACTTTGAAGTAAGAAAATTAAGGCGGCGAAAGCAAAATAACTAAATCCTATAACTGTATCTACAGATATATCAATATCCATCAAGTACAGTCCGACAAACTCAGTGACCCGATCCGGAAACAAAGAGGCAATAGTAAATAAATAATTAGATTACGGAACCACTGTCTACGTGGAACGGATGTTTTAGACATTTCCATACAACAGTTTTGAAAGACACGAAAGGTCTTTACACAGAAATATATAAACACTGGAAACGAGCTAATTTGGGGAAAGCAAGAGCTATGGTCGTCTTAAATGTAACAATTTTGTATAATGTACCTATTTACAATAATTTGAGTAGTGCCTACCTTTTATGGCCCTAAATGGAAGGAATATTGGCTAATAAAACAATATATAATATTAGAGCGATTACAGAACTCCAGTTTCAATTTTATTTAGTATACTCCCAGACCAGTGCCATGTATAGAAAAGTTCGGAGATACCTCTTCTCAGCAGTGGGACAAAAAAGGTTAGCAAAAAAGTGCTTCCAGGATAAACACTGATTTATTTATGTAGCTTTATCACCAACTCTTGTTAACTAGTTCATTCCTCAGCATTATGAACCCTTTTTTACAATGACCTTTCCATTAAAACTATTACTCGGCCTGCGGTGAAGGAAGGGTCAAGTCTGCATCTGATATATGAATAGGCGTGCCCTTTCTTTGTTCGGGTAGATAACCAGAGGACTAGCATTGTCGTTTTACATATTAATCATTAAAATTGCTCCCAGCTTAACCCGTGAAGTTGGGACACTTTGATATGAATTATTCACTCTAAGATGAATTTATGTGAAGATTTTCTGGAAAGCACGTAATAAAAAGAAAGATTAAGTTAATCGGAAAGTAATATGTTACGTGGATTATGGGTTGTGCCATTTCTTCCGATAGGATGGTTTGTCTATGGAGGATCATAGTTCACGCTCCATATAACAATTCTATTGTTTCTTTGGATTGAAACCACGAAATGACTGGGATCGTATTTTAGACGTTGGAATTTATAAGATAATAAGTGTTCTGTTATTTTGTACTACACCGAAGTTAACAAGGAAAAGGAAGATATTCGTTTCAAGATCGTATGCATATTAGGGTCTATTCTATTACAGATAAATGACTGTATGTACTTGGATTACCTAAGTAGCTAAGGTAGTAGACCTAATAAACCTTTGTGATTCATTCAGAGGATTATAATTGTTATTAAACGTTTTCATGCAGCGCTAAAACGACGTTTACATAAGTTTTATTAAGAATTAAATAATATTTACTTATGACAATTTTGACCAAGAGAATATAATTTTGTAGATGATAATCTTACGTGTTACAATCTCATAGTATTTTATCATACTTCTAGGAACCTTATGAATAGGCTTATGGATATTGAAGAGGCGAAAGATGTGTGTCAGATCAGATTCGTAGCATATAGCGATCTATGGTCTCTGCATTACATACACTAGTGATAAAGACCTGAGTATACAGGGTCCAACTTAATATGCTGACAGTTTTTTAAGAGGATGATCAGACCATCAAACTGAACAACTTTCTCTAAGGGATCAAAGACTAATTCGCCAAAAAAAATTTGCTGTCCCTTACTTTTGGGTCGAGTAGAATTGCAGTTTAGTATGGAACAACAGATTTTTTTTTCGCGATTTCGATATCTGTCTTATAGAAAAAGTTGTTCAGTTTGATGGTCCGATGATCCTCTTAAAAAACTGTCAACATATTAAGAAAGACCCTATATGTATAAGAACTTTGAGAGAATGAAAGTGATATATGATTAAAAGTACTATTAATGTATAAGAATGAATTCGATTACCAAGAAATGCATTTTTTCTACAATAGAATCATAACATAACGCTCATACCCTTTCCATCGAAGTCAAAATGAAGACCTATTCTATAAAACTGCTCTTTAACCCGTATAGCCCCATTCCTCGGATCGCAGACGTTTCGTAGTTCGGATCTGGATTCAGGTCACGAGTTCCGGTGATGGGCCGTGTCCAATAGATGGCTGCTCATCCCGGATCAATCGGGGGCGGAGGTGTCCTTAATGGAGATTTTACACGTGATTTCCGGTACCCGTCGACATTTCAACCCGTACCTGTTTACGAACGCCATTAACGGGATAAAATTGGGAAGGCTTTTTTGCGGGATTAGAGGAGATACACCAACAATTTTAGACGTTTAATCTTTTTTTGCGTTATTCCTTTCCAAAATATTGCTTATTATTTGCAACTACAATTTACACCCATTATGGTTGCTAGTTGTAAAAAAAATTCTAGCCAACCCGAAGAGCAGTAGTAAGTTTACATTTTTCTTCCTTCTGCATAAGCATATGCTCACGACTATATTCCCCGAGGGGGTAGTCAGAGATATTCTGAAACCTCAGAACATCCACGTTTCACCAGTAATACCGAAACTCTGTTCAGTGTGACGGGAGGTGAGCCCGTCGCCACATAATGGATACAATACATGCCTCGAAATTGAAGCATGCAGGTTTCCTCACGTTTCGGTTTCTTGCTTCTGACGGTGTATTAATCGATGTATGTTAGGTATATGTTCACGGTCTAATATTATTTATTTTATTTTATTTATTAGGTACTCAAAAAAGCCACAGTCAAAAATTGTTGTTGTTCATTGTTGTATCTACCTGAAAAAAATGTTAAGATTTGACTCTTTTAAAAAATGTTATGACTAAAAATAAATTTCTTATTTCTTAATAAACCCATGGCCACATTTACGTTTACGTTTATAAATGGAAGAAGCTTATTTTGCCTAAACATTAGACAACGAAACCTCCAAGTAAAAGTTATCAGCGAAAAAATTCAGCCGCGTCACGCTCCCCTGGCGTGAATGACGTTTTGTATAACCTTCGCAAGGCTCTAACGCAGATTTCTGAGCTTTATTTTTTCTCGGGCAGGTGATGGATTGCCCGCTGTTTTCTTGTGTAATTTCCGGACACTAATTGCCGCAGGCATCCGTCACGGTCCCGCAGAAAATGAAGAAAAAATTCGCTAGGGTTACCGGTACACAGATAGGTAAAAGAAAATCTTCGGGTTCCGTGTTTCGACTTAGCAACTGTTACCAAGCCGAATTAACACGGTACCTATTGTAGTATTGTATTTTACTTCAGGAAGTTCGGTAGATAACTTAGTGACGAGACACTACAAATGTATTTACTAGATAAGGTAAAAAAAGATACAAGCAAACGATCCTTTTGATTTGAATTGAAGTAAAATAAATCTTACCAAAATCTTATCTTAATATCTATTCTTATCTTTACATTCATTTCGTCCTGATTTTATTATTTTATTTTATAGATGGACAGGTAGATAGATGGGTGGATGGATAGATGTGAATATGAATTTATGAATAAGTTTTGAAAAATAAAATCAAACTTTTGAGAGCGACTTTAAGTTTTTCTGCCTCATACAAAACATAATCAAACCATGAACACTCTAGAAAGTACATATTAAATAAAAGCTAAGATGGAAAGAAATATCTGCCAAATAGAATATCGGCTATCGTCCAATATTAAACGATAACATCTTGACTGCGTTACGAAAATATTTGATTGGCTTTGGGGGTCTCGACGGAATGAGAAAATTTTTATTACGGCCTTCTTATTGGATTGTCATCGAGCTCGATGGGATAATTTCAAAGATAAATTGAATCGTTTTACCGAGACCGCTTTAAAACTAGAGTAGTTACAATTTATACTCCACATTAAATTCATTTTTGGTATAAAAGTTGCTGCTCTTATTTTTGAGAGGTGGCCTGTCTCTTGCTGTGGGACCAGCGGCCTTAGCATGATGCACGTGATTAGGCTATATGACGCATTTTATCTCGTTCGTTATATCACGCTGCCATGCTACGACCGCTGCGGCCGTAGTTTGGCAGCGTGATATAGCGCCATCGCGCCTTCGTTCTCTTTCTGTTTGCGCGCGAACGAACGAGATAAAAGGCGTTATATAGCCTTATCGCTATACCGACCGACACTTGACAGGTTTTTATTTTTGTTGCTACGCTAAGGTTGCTAAGTAGAAAAGACAGTGACAAACTTTTTT
This sequence comes from Agonopterix alstromeriana, assembly GCA_963924505.1. Classification (NCBI taxonomy): domain Eukaryota; kingdom Metazoa; phylum Arthropoda; class Insecta; order Lepidoptera; family Depressariidae; genus Agonopterix; species Agonopterix alstromeriana. Next base: position 12,777,716 of record OZ004667.1, read on the forward strand.
ACCTATACGATACTATTTGCCGAATTTTCTTATAATATACTTTAAAAATTTTAATCGATATTACTAAAATCATATCTATTTAAGTCAAATCACATCCCCGTCTAAAAAAAAACACGGTCTATAGGTATATACAACCATTTGTTACCATTTCGGTCGACGTGTAGTAATGTTACTACATTGTACTACTACAAGGTTGTATTGGTAGTATGATGATGAATAAACCAATAAAGCAACAATACTAAAATGGAAACTCAAGGACTTAAATGGAAAAAAATTACTTTCTACTAAAATATTATATCTGACACAAAACATTAAATGGTGCGCCACGAATTTGAAGAATGCTTAATATCTTTTTCATAAGTATAAGAAACGAGCTTTACCTAAGCAGAAAAATCCGCTAAAAGGAAAAAGAAAAGTATTTTTATTTAAATTGGAAGTAAAGTTGGAATTGAGTTTTGTTGATTCGTGTAATCACATTTTTTGTTTAATTCAATTTATATTCGTTCCCTTGAAATCGCCATTTGAGCAACACCATAACGAATATACAAAGTGTTACAAAAATACAATTTAAGGGGCCACCCCTTAAATGTTTATTTGTATTTCATAGATTGTCCACTAGCACGATTGTGTCAAAGCTTTCTGTCTGTGCGGTATTTACTCAAGTGGTTAGAATAATGATATTGGACCTACATTTTCAACAAAGTACACATTTATAACCCAATCCCTAAAACATTTGCTAAAATATTCAATAGCGTACAAAACAAGAGCACTTCCTGTCGTGATTCAGCTTCCGCCTTTACTCTGTACTATGCAAATAAAAAGCTCCTGAAATCAATTCTACGTCCGTCTTTAACCTGCTTTAAATTCACCGTTCTATTCTTCAAAGGCATCATTATAATTTTGGAAATATCTTCAAAACGTGTTAAATCTTTAACTTTTTTTTGTTTGAAAATTATTTTTGTATCATGGATTTTCGTTCGTGATCACGGTTCGTGTATGTACACACGGCGACACATCAAGCTACGTAAAACCAAAATAAGCTGGTCGCCCGTAGTTAGAGTAATGTAAAACGTCGCGCGGCCAGCTTATGTTGGTTTTGCGTCGCTTGATGTGTCGCCGTGTGTACATTTATGAAAGAATCGCAATTTCGTATTGTATCGGATATGAATATTTAGATTTATATTGATACTTATCTCTACAGGGTGTAATAAAACACACAAGTAATATTTAAAGTGGTGGAAAAATATAAAATCTGCTGTTTCATACAAAATTGCAGTACCGACTTGACTCTTGAATGTATGGGCTAGCAGTTTTATTTATTTTAACTGTAATTTTTATCTTAAACAGTACTCGACTAAAATGTATGAAACAACAGATTTTTTTTGCCATATCATTTTTGCTCCCATAGTAAAAGTTGTTCAGTTTGATGGTCTGTTTGATATGTAACACATTTAAGTTTACACTCTTAAGACACATAAGCTACATTGTAGACTAAAATTTATTCAAACTGCATACTATTATTCAACTTAAACTCTATTCCAAATAGTTACTTTAGAATAGTACTTAAGTAAGTTGTCAAAGGTGCATGATAGTTTAGATAAGGAGCGGTTAATCCGGCTGCAGAGAACAAAGCCAGTGGGTTCGAGACCCGGGGCACGGTCGCGATTTGAGCTCTTCGGGGTTTACTATTGAAATCGTACGATATCTATCGCACACGACAACGAATGTGGCAAAAGTCAAATGTTCCAAGCTGAGAGTTGACTAAAGTTGAAGATATAATTTAGTAGTTATAGGTATTTTGAATGTTAGTTTTGGGGTGAAATCTCAAATGAGTAAATCACATAATGCAACTACAATCTTTATTCACTAGTTATGTCTCTTCCTGCAAGTCTTACAAAATTAGCAATAAAAGTCCTTAATCTTTTATTCGAAAGTAGTTACAAGTTAAATAAACTAAACACGATGTTTTTTTATAATATTCAATTCGAGTGTGAATTTGTGATTCAATAGAAAATGGGTTGAAGATTAGTGGTATCGCACACTATACTGGCTATCGTGCATTGACATAAGGCGCGTTTTAATTCGTCGTTTGTCGCGGTTGGCTGTAAAAGCGCGCGAAATCGGAAGAGTGCAGTATCAGATCTGTTAGGGTATTACACCCGTATTCTTAGTTGTTTCCTTGAGGCTTTCTCACTCAAGTCGAGGACGTTTCTGACATTTTTGTCATACAAATTATGTCAAAAACGTCCTCGACTCGAGTGAGGAAATGATAATAAACCAACTAGATTAGAGTCACGTTGCAGGTTCTGACCCGAGCACTTGTCTCGCGTGTTGTTCGCGCGTCGCGTTTTTGCCTGCCACAAGGCTCCGCAATCCGCAATCTCTTCTTGTTCTTGATCAAAAACAATCCCTGAGATTGGGATAGATACTCCCATAAACTACTTGAAATTGGCGGAAATGCGGTGCTAACAAGCAAAAAGTCCTTTAATTATTTTAAAAAAAACCAACTAAAAATTCGGGTGTTAGTAACTATTAAATAATCTATGTTAAAATCTTCTAGCCCCTCTGCAAATAGGTCCCTAAAAGTGAATCCTGTCCAGTCCCGACGGCGACGTCTGCGTCTGAAACGTTATTATCTCTCAAAGGGTCTCTGTTCCGTTTCGTTAATCTTGCAAAGTGTTTCTTTTTATATCTACGCACGCTTTAATGATCACAGTTTAGGATGACATACGCTCTTCCCTTTGTGAAAATTTCCAAGTATTTTACAATACAATTTATTAATTCTTTAGCGATCGGCGACATGTTCTATCCAAACTTCAAGGTAAAGCCACATTTTACTTCTAAAGGGTGTAATTGATACCAAATAGCATCCTTATAAACTAAGAGTCTTCCCATCAAATAGAACAACTTTAAAAAAAAATTTGCTGCTGAATACATTTGAGTCGAGTAGGCACTGCAGTTTAGTATGGAACAGCAGATTTTTTTTTCTCAGATCGGTTTGCTCCCATAGTAAAAGTTGTTCAGTTTGAAGGGTAATTCAATTCAATTCAATTTTTGTTTAGTGGCATCCGATGTGTTATCACAATTCAGCCAATGTCTCGTTATGTGGAGAGTATATGTAGGAAAATGATCAGTAGTATTAATTAAGTCTAGCGTGGCAGTTTTGTCAATGCACGTAGTTTATAATCTCAAGTGATTGTTGTAAGGTTAAATCACAAAAGAGTTCACAAAATGGCGGTGCCGCTTGCAAGCCCAACGCGCCGATACGCACGCGTCCGTACTCCGCCAGACTTGCAGCGCAACCCAGTTTGAAGGGTAGACTCTTAGTTTAAAAGGATGCTAATGATATCAATTTCACCCTGTATAGTGTCATGATAAAATTGTACAAATAAAAACCTAATCATGTTCACGCCGCTATCCGACGAGAATAAGCAGAGACTACCGCTCACCATACAAAACCAACCACCTCAAAATAATTCGCAAAAAAATCCCAAAGTGAGTTTATTTTTAAATGTCTATCGTCGAAATCGAAGGGAATGTATGAAAAGATGTATGGACTTAGAGGAAGCAAGAGAGGTATGTCAGAACCGCCCAAAGTGGAGATCTATAGTTTCTGCCTACACCTCTGGGAAAAAGGCGTGAGTTTATGTATGTATGTGTGTCTATCGTCGTTTTGCCGCTCTGTCTTAAATCAACTGATCTTCAAATTAATATATTTCTTAGACCGTATATAGGGTCCAACTTAATAAGGGATGATCAGACCATCAAACTGAACAACTTTTTCTATGGGACCAACATCGAAATCGCGAAAAAACAGCTGTCCTATACTTTATGCAGTTTTGTATACAACCGCAGTTTTTTTTTCGCGATTTCGACGTTGGTGTCATAGAGAAAGTTGTTCAGTTTGACGGTCTGATCATCCTCTATAACTGTCAGCATATTAAGTTGGACCCTGTATGTAGACGAAGCTGTAAGTCAACTCTAGTACCTGCCTAAATAAAATGGAGACAAACTTCTCTCTTATAACTTCACTATTTATATTTTAGCCTCTGCACTTTGCGGTTGCATTTTAATACTCTGTGCAGGGACTTAGCGAACTCCTGAAGGCGTTCTTTGTCCCTGGCTGGTGAAGCAGGCTCTTAGGACTTCGGAAACTTCCCAACTGACAGCGCTTTCACGATATTGGCTTATTAACACTCTATTAAAGTTATATCTTGAGTTTAAAGAGTGAAGAGACAATAACATTGAACAGATTTTTGTTTTCACAAATTATACCTATACCAGATTCAGATCATACGCTATCAAACTAAAAAGTTTCATCAAAATCGGTTAAGTAGTTTCCGCGTGATGCTCACACAAACAGAGAAAAAAATATATAAAAAGGATGATTTGGAGTCAGGGACACCTGAAAACCATATCGTTATCTCTTTTTTAGGGTTCCGTAGTTATCAAGGAACCCTTAAAGGTCCGTCTGTCCGTCTGTCCGTCTGTCGCTGACGCTTAGTACTAGAAAGCTGTAATTTGACATGGGTATACATATTAATCACGCCGACCAAGTCGTAAAATCAATTTTAAAGGACCGAAATATTGACGTTACACTAGTAAATAAGATTCTTCCCTTACTTATTTGTTTACTATAAAAGTAGAGGAAATAATTTCGTATAAATAAATACGTTATTTTATTTTTCTGAATGTCACATCCATTTACATTATTACTTTTCCCTATCGACAAGAATAGGAAAGGCGTGACGCCAAAGGTACCTACTCTATTGTCTGACGACAGATCAAGAAAATTCTCCCCACGTTTCGCTCAAATCAAAATGGAACAGACCATTTTACGCAATCTGATAAAATGGTTGTTTATAATAGAAAATGGAATCAGGGATTCTTTTTTTATTATGAAAAGTGTGAAGTTCCCCTAAATCAAGATCTTTTATCAATTTGGAAGATTATATAAAAACCGGCCAAGTGGTTGGACTACGTAATGTGTTGGGTTTGCAGTCAGCAGCATTGATTTTATTTATAAAGGTACTTGAATGTTAAAGTAACGATAAAAAAGATCCAACGAAAATAATGATTTACAAAGTGTAAAAAATTTACGCAAAAAAGAATTTATACTGATCAAAACACAACGCGACGAAGTAAATTTTTATGTATACAGTGCTTAACGTAATAATTATCCTGAAAGTTTTATAAGAGGATGATCAGACCATCAAACTGAACAACTTTCTCCGTGGGACCAACAATGAAATCGCGAAAAAAGAACAGCTGTCCCATATATTTGGCTCGTGTAGGTTTGCAGTTTTGTATGGAACAGCTGTTTTTATTTTCGTGATTTCGATGGTGCCATAGAGAAAGTGCTACAGTTTGACGGTTTGAAGGGTCAAGGGTTTAAGATCCCCTTAAAAAAGAGTCAACATTTTAAGAAGGACCCTATATTTTCACAAATATTATCGACAAAGATATACAGCGTGTTCCACATACTTTACCCATCAAACTGAACAACTTTTACTCTAGGAGCAAACCTGTCAGAACAAAAAAAAATATCTGCTGTCCCATACTAAACTGCGATTCGATTCAAACGACTGGGACAGCTGACATTTTTTTGTTATGACAGGTTTGCTCCCATAATAAAAGTTGTTCAGTTTGATTGCGCGTACGTAGGAAATAATCCACAACACGTTTCGTCACGCATGCCACACTAAAAATATAAAATTTCTGCCAGAAGTAGCGTCGTCCGGCCCACAAGTAAGGGAGTATTATGCAACAAGCATCGTCATTACAATAAATAAATCCGTTTCAGTTTGATTGGAAGCCGTGGTGGTCCAGTGGCGAGTAACCTTGCCTGCCGTGCAGGAGGCGATGGTTCGATCCCCGTCCAAGCCGACTACGAGTCGGCTTGGTCGGAGGGCCAATGAGTTTTTCGGAATTTATGTACGATTTGTAACACCACTGGCTTTCCGGTGAAGGAAACATCGTGAGGAAACCTGCATGCTTCAATTTCGAGGCATGTATTGTACCCACTGTCCATTATAAGTGGCGACGGGCTCACCACCCGTCACACTGGACAGAGTTTCGGTACTACTGGTGAAACGTGGATATTCTGAGGTTTCAGAATATCTCTGACTACCCCCTCGGGGAATATAGTCGTGAGCATATGCTCATGCAGTAGGATTGGTAGAGTATGTGATTTACAGGTTAATTATACTTTTCCTTACCCTCTGTAGATTGGCTGCTAATTTAAATTTTTTTTTTGAAATGTAGAAAAAACGTAAATTTTTAAAAAGTTACACAACATTATTATTCAGTTACTTGTAATTGTTTTGTAATTAATTGTGCAGCACAGTTTTCAAGTATTGCGTTCATTTGCAAACAATTGTTTTATGAAAAAATAAAACTTCTTCATATTTTGTGTTGACCAATGAAATAATTACTTTTATGTTGTCTCTTACAACAGGGTTTGTTTTTCATGTGACAGGGCTTTTATGTTCTGGCTATTTATATCTACCTATACATTCCTACTGTCGGCAAAAAAGGCAAAAAATTCTTAAGAGAGAACACAACAAAAAAAAACTTTGGCAAAGTTTATTCTCTTGGGACTAAACACAAATTACATCCACGTCTAAACGGGACTAAGCTTAATTAATCTGAAAAATCCCTCTTATTTTCGCACACGTTCGTTTTCTTTATTCCTTTTGAATTAGCTTACATTATTAATTCAGTTTTATACGTTATTTATTATTTATTTAGGATCGCGAGCGCCTCAACTTAATTGAAACGTAAGGAAGTATTTCTAAGATAATTAGAAGCTATTATGCATAACATTTTATCCCTACGAGAGTCAAATATTTAAATATTATTCGGTAAAAAAAAATATTTTGAAAAAATTTCAATTTATTATGCAAGATGGTAGGTACTTTATATTCCTAGCAACAATATTATGAAACCTGAAAGCGACGGGATCAACACTACAATCGCAAATAATATAAAACATGCTTAAAAGTAATAAAAAAGTATTTGAAAATTATAACATATCAAATAATTTTCATTTGTAGTGTTTCAATTAATATTATGCATTTTTTTTTAATTAATAGATTTCATGTTTCATAATTATTTTAACATCTTTGTTATAGGTACCACATGTAGTAATACAAAAACATGGGTCATTCTAGGAAAACTCGAAAATGGTGGTCAAATGGCTTAAAATCTAAGATATGAAAGATACATCATTCAAACTTTATATACGTTTCATCATTTATTAATCTACCTGGAACACTTTTTTTTCTTCAAAATGAATAAAACGGATAATTGAAAACTTCGTTCGAACATTGAAAACGGGGTGAATTTTCTATTTTTCGCGTTTCCCATGCTGTTCTTGTTTCATAATTATTGAAGATCTTTGTTACCATTGTGAGACGTGGAGCAATAAATACCTAAGTATAACAATACAAAATGCTTTTTCAACATATTTGCTCGTAAAGTGGCTCTTATTGTATGTATATAATGCAGCTTACAGAACACGCGTGCGAAAATGATTAGATGCACTAAAGCGATAATGTAACTTTTTTCTATGTTTTGTTTTTAAATATCAGCATAGAGTTTTTATGTAAAAAAAAAAAAAACTTTTTTCAATACACTTGCTCATTAAATGGCTCTAATTTCACCGCAATAAGGCACATAATGACACCTATAATCAAACTGTGACTTTTTCATTACTATTATTCACAAGTGAGTTATAGGTTTTTTTTATTGGTTGAGTTGCTTTGTTCTTGTTTGTGCAAAACGTGTTCAAAATTTACAATGGGTACTGGGTATAACGTAATGTGAAGTAAAAAGTACATAATTATACCGTTTTGCAGAATAGCGTAGTTCAAGAGAATGTTAATTCAGCCATTAAGTTCCTAAAATAACTGAGAATGGAAAACGGTCACAGAGTACCGACCCATCAGAAAGTTACCCCCACTATCCCAGTAATAACCCAGTCATTCCTGAAAGCTAACTGGCATGTAGTTACAGTGGAAACATATCATTACCAGCGTTTCGTTCCCGGGGCAAATGGGGGTTAATTTCATTAGAGCGGGCCCAACGAATCGTGTGATAACTTTACTGGTGTTATGCGGAAGGGTGCCCTTGGGATTCCAGCGTATGTTTCTGCCAGAATAGTGTTGATGTGTTTATTTGTTGACTAAGTTGTTGAACAATGGATAATGCAGAGAATCAAGAGTAAAAAAGATCATAATGCCTGTGAACAGAGTTGATTGAACATCATTAAAGTATTAAGAAAATTCAATTTTCAAAACTTTAAAAGAAGTTAGAAATAGCCTCTAGAATTCCATTGCAGGGCAAAGGCCTTCTCTGACGAATAAGGGTGAGAGGGAGTGGGCCATACTCCACCACGCGGGCCCAGTGCGTGTTGGTGGAGGCGTTAAGATACTGGTCACCTTGCTGTCAAAGAATTTTCAAGCCACCTTAATAGGCCTCTGACCTGGCTTAAAGAATAGTTACAACGCCATCTGATGGAACTATCCGAGACCAACTGATTAACGTGCCTTCCGAAGGAAGGAAACTCTCGAGATGAAATACCATTAAACGGTCACCCATCCAAAGACTGACCGGACCTGGCGTTGCTTAATTTCGGTGATCGTTTCCAATACCGAAGCTCCACTACGTCAACGAGCGCTTCGGTTTGAACACGTTCACACATTGTTTTTACAAAGATGAGCAAACAATCGTAACAGCCTTTGCCTTGCAGTGGAACCTATTCAGATTAACAAAAAAATTATAAGTGTTGATAACCAGGTAAAGTTTTTAGCTTTCTGGAAGCATAACAGCATAGGTAGCATTGCACCGTGAGCATAACAGCATATGTCCCATGGCACATGGCATAGCGCTATCACACCTTCGCTCTCTTTCTATTTGGGCACGAACGAACGAGATAAAAGACGTGATACAGCCGTATCACGTGTAACATGCTACGGCTTCTGAAAAGCCTTCGCTGCATAAACGAAATCTAATCTAAACTACTATAAAACTGTAACGGTAGTGTGAAGTGAAGTGACATTTAAGATATTTACAAGAAAAGTGACATGCCTCCAAAAAAACCTTTTTAGAATTTTTATCTATCTGTTTGTTTTTTCGAGCATCACGCAAAAACTACTGAACCAATTTTTATGAAACTTTCTTTTTTTGTTAGCTTAAAATTTAAAATCTGGTATACAATTTATGCGGATGCAGTCGCGCATAACCTCTAGTAAAAGATATAGTCTAGGAAAAATAAGGTTTGAGATTGCATTAAAAACACTTTAGTAAATTGTGTTTGAAATAATATTACTGCTAGTTTCTAACACTTTTGTAGAGATTTCGTGGTTATATTGGCTCAGGAACCTGAGAAATACCTTTAAATCGATATTAATGTACAAATGGCAAGCTTATTTCTAAAAATATTTCTACCAGCATACCAGCAATAGAGACAGTTAATTATCAAAAGGCAAATTTAATGTGTAAAAACAAACAGTAAATAATTTAGTTTTGAGGTTATAATTTTTGAAGACTTACAAAATATTAAATATCTACCCAAATTAACGATATTAACCGTGGATTATTATTGTTATAAGTAAAACGTATTGAATGAAGCCATTCTGTACAAAATCACCAGTTTTCCATTTTTTGTTCATACCTAAATTTAATATTTTGTAAATGTCTTAATTATTCAATAATAAAACATAAAAAATCGGGGATTATTGAGGATTTATGTTTTTCAGGTATGGATCTACTATATTCCAAATTTTCACCAAAAGTGCAATTAATGCAACCTACTCCATACAAAAATCCGTAGATTTCCCCGACTAATAATTGTAGAGAAGCGTTAGTCTACAAATTAGCGCTTTATTTTGTTTATGCCAAAAGCCCTAAATATTGCCAAAAGCTACCAATTCCATAAAAATGTACAATTTATCAACTTCTAAATAAAACGTAAAACGCGAATAAATTCCGTGTGCAATTAAAACTGTCATTATTCCCCCGACTCAAAAGATAAATTAATAAACCTTTCACAAATTGATAGCCGTGTTTATTCTGAAAACCAGAACATCGATTGATACACTTGCCTCATTACCATAACTGATTGGACCGAGGTATCCTGAAAATTCACGTGACAATTACTGGACACGTTGAATCGACGCAAAGCCGAGCACTGTGTAATTACTGTACCAGGGAACACAATAGTACAGATTAAAAAAAACGCAGATCCATAGAACAGGCACCTAGTTCAGTTGTACAAGATCGAAGGCTGAAATTATTAACTGCCTGTAAATCCGTAAGTCACTCTCCCTCCTCTCGTACACTCAAGTCCCTCTTGGCCTCAAGGGACAAATTCTTGAGTGACGGTACGTAATATAATTATTTGATTTTTCCGATTTTTGACTACGGTACGCTAAAAATTGGTCTTAACTTCTTTTAATAGTGATTAATAGAGAGGATGGGAGAAAGATCGGGAGGACCTTTGCCCAGCAGTGGGATACTGAAGAGCCTAATTAAAAAAAAAGATGTGTAGTAGTAGCAATTTTTTTTTAAATTTATAACTATATTTTACCCGCGACTTCGTCCGCACAAATTTTATACCAGATTTTAAGCCAGATCATAAGCTATCAAACAAAAAAAGTTTCGGCAAAATCGGTTCAGTAGTTTTTGCGTGATACTGTTACAAATATACAAACAAACCAACAACTGTTTGTTTCTGTCTGTACAGACAAAAAGTATAAAAAAGGTAGATTTTGAGTACGGGAAACCTAAAAACCATATCGTAATCTTTTTCATGTCGTAATCTTCAATGTACAGACACACGTTTATTACAGTTTTATAATAGTTAAGAAGATTAATGAACTCTTGCTTGTGTGTTAGCACTGCATTTCCGTCAGTGTCAAGTAGTTATGGGAGTTTCTATCCCAATCTCAGGGATTGTTTTTCATCAAGAAAAAGAAGAGATTGAGGATTGCGGAACCTCGTGGCAGGCAAAAACCACGCGGGACAATCGGGTTAGAACATGCAACGTGACTCGTAGTAATACTAGATACTCTTTCTTATACCTGTCATATGATAGCTGTTATTTCATACAAATGGGAAAAATTTAAAAGAAGAGTTAAGCATGTGCGATACTGACTGAGTGCGAGCGAGACAGCAATACGCATTTGCTTACATTTTACGCCACGATCCTGCCAGAGGAGGTGAGGTAAAAAGTCGGCGGGAGGCAGGAAGGTTCCGTACTGTATATAGTACTAGATACACTTTCTTATACCGTGCTATAACACCGTTTACTAATACCTAAATGTGAATCTTATCTTAAAATTATTATTTATGATAAAACTGTAACAGAAGCGTGTCTGTACATTGAAGATAGTTACATGAAAAAGATTACGATATGGTTTTTAGGTATCCCGGACTCCAAATTAACCTTTTTTAGAATTTTTGCCCGTCTTTTTGTTGGTTTGTAACAGCATCACGCAAAAACTACTGAACCGATTTTGATGAAACTTTTTTTTTTTGATAGCTTAAATTCTGGTATGTAATTTATGCGGACGAAGTCGCGGGTTAACTCTAGTTAATTTTAAATTCAGTCTTTCGATGTCATGTTTAATATTTTATTATGAAAGCCCGAAAAGTAGTCGTACCTACTACCAAAAACCCAAACTGTTTTTTCTAAACTAGTCGTTAACTTTTTACTTTTATTCAAAGTGGTAAATTTTAGGTTTACTTTAGAAATGTTATAAATGTTGAAAAACATTAGACGTATTACAATAGTGCGTAACCGTAAAGGTACGTTTTTAGGGTTCCGTACCCAAAGGGTGAGAACGGGATCCTATTACTAAGCCTACGTTGTCCATCCGTCTGTCTGTCTGTCCTACCTATAGAGGGCTGTAACTTTTGTGTTTTATTATAGCGCATTTGCTAACAAATAATAAAAATGACCTAAAGTAAAAGAAATACAAGAAACTTGTTGTGAACGTTTTTTCTTCTCGCTCTATCGGAAAAACGGTAATACATATAAGGTCCTTCTTAATATGCTGTCACTTTTTTACTGAACAACTTTCTCTATGGGACCAACATTAAAATCGTGAAAAAAAATAAGCTTCTCCATACAAAACTACAAAACGACTAGAGCCAAATGTATGGGACAGCTGATTTTTATTTCGCGATTTCGATGTTGGTCCCATAGAGAAAGTTGCTCAGTTTGATGGTCTGATCATCCCCTTAAAAAAGTGTCAGCATATTAAGAAGGACCCTGTATAAGCGTCAAACTTACTGTGATTTTAGAAAAAAACTACAGTTAAACAACAAATAATATAAACCGGCCCAGTGTGAGTTGGTCTCGCGCTAAAGATCCCGGAGAACACAACTTTTTTGTAAGTTAATTTGTTTTGTGGCGGTGTGGTACAGAACCCTCGGCGCGCGAGTAGCCCGACCCCGTTTTTGTTTTTTAAAAAGATTTTGTTATAATGATGACGCCAATGTCTGTGTGTCTGTCTGTCCGTGGCATCGTTTTTCGATCCGGTTTTTTAAATAGAAAGCAAATTTTTGCGAGTGTATTCTTAGCTTTGTTTCATGAAAATCGGTTTTCATGTTACTTTAAAAATTATTGTTGTATATTGTCCTGCAGTGGGATTCTACAGGTATGTAGTAATAATAGTACTATGTCCTACAGTTATAACCTTGGTATAACGTAAGGGGATTTCTTCTATAATCAATTTTATCATGCGGATAATAGTTCATCAATTTAGCGGGTTAAAAATTAGCGCTCAGATCACGTCCTCGGTCCTTAATTAAGAAGTTAATGAGATCGGGACCTGACCTCTTTTGTGGTAATCAATACCGGTCACTAAATTACAATTTAAAATACCTTCGTACCTTCACAGAATTAGTAAGGCTATATACCTCGTTAACTCAAGGATCGAATTGAATTGGTTTTTATACTTTCAGGGATTTGGAATATCGAATTAGCTTTTATAAGATTCATTGGTTGTTAAATAAGGTTTTTTCTCTCTTGAAAGGAGTTTAAAGATAGGTAGTTTACGAAATGTTTATTTAATTTCATCGATACTTAACTATTAGCCAGTTGGTTAATATTTATTTAGGTAGGTACATACATACATATGCGCACGACTATATTCCCCGAGGGGGTAGTCAGAGATATTCTGAAACCTCAGATCATCCACGTTTCACTAGCACCGAAACTCTGTCCAATGTGACGGGGAGTGAGCCCGTCGCCACTTGTAATGGGCTGTAGGTACAATACATGCCTCCATTGTAGGTAAGTACCTAACGATAAACTAAAGCTAGTTGGTGATCGCAAGAAATATTACCCGCTTAGGTTTTTTTTTATTGACAAGGCAAGCAGACTATAATAATTAATATATAAATTGTATTTAGCAATAGGAAATAAATTATATGGTGCTAGAAATAATTTAGTGCGTCTTCTTCTTAATCAAAAATAATTGTATAGTCCTTTTTCAATCCCGTAAATATTTTGATGAGACAGTTTGCCACTACGACCGCTATCCACGTAGATTTGATGCTGAATTTCAATTAGGAATGTGGGAATTTGCAGTCTGAAAACTTGTGAAAGTTGTAGTCTATATTGAAAAAAATAATACAGATGTGAAATATTTCTCAGCTATTCCGTACAAATATTGGCATACATACATACTAACTCATGACCATAACCTCTTCTCGGGGTGGTTAGCAACTTTGCTACAACTACTTAGGTACAATCTTTTTAAGTCATTGTAGCAAAGCTTATTTTTAGCATTCAAGATGTTCTTTTTAGTAAGCATTAAATAGATAAATAAGGTATTTTAATATCCACAAGTAAATGAATTTATTTTATCGAAACACGATAGTAACAAAACCCCACATTATCTTAAATTCCCGCATTTGGCTTCACTAAAACCGCAAATATGCTCAAGTTTAGGTCGTTACACATGAATATCTGAGATAATATTACCCCGTAAGCTAATAGCCAATATCTGCCACCGAAATTGCCTTCCTAACGATATTTCTGCTGGAACTAATAAAATCCATAATCCTATTACCTACTGTTTTTGCGCATGAGGCTGATTGACCTTTTAAAAGGGATTGGGTTCCACAGATTCATCTTTATATCCTTGTGATCGGTAGTATTTATACAGATTATTAGTACTTCAGACCATTAAAATGAACAACTCTCACTATGATCCAATTTTAGAAAAAGTATATGTCTAGAATAAGCCTAACGCTTGTAACGTATAAAACAAAACGGGCCAACTTTCTTAGGTTGGTGTGCGTGAGGCGTCATACGAATTATGTCTATGTGCGTGAATATGGATAGAGAGGCCAGTACCGGTTGCAATTTTTTTCGATGCATTTACAGCTTCGACTATCAATCTTGACACATAACTTATTCATGGATCAAACAAGGATATCAGAAAAAAAAGTCATTGGTACAACCGTCGCAACTCATTTGTACATGGCATATCGTACGTGCGGTTTTGAACCCGGACTCTCATGCTTGAGTGTCCAATGTCTCTACGCAGTGCGCTACCGATGCTCTTTCCCATTTTACCTAATTTATATTTCTGATCGTACATAATGTTAATCAACTTTTGATGTTGTCAGTACCTATCAATTGTATACAACGTGTTAATGAATAAGCGCAAAACCTCATACACCCCAACTGATTTATAACAAAATAATTATATTGAAACAATAATTTCATTATTTTGATAGTAAAAATTTAAAGTTATTCGCATTTTAAGTTTTGAGGCAAAAATTATTTGTTATTATATAATTATTATTAATTATTACCTATGTTGAAACCATGATAATTCGATTCTCAACTCGATTCTAAACAAACTACTTTCTAGTTTTGCGTCAATTCATTAACACGTTGTATACACGTGAATACGTTAAAAACCTATAACGAGAGACGCCCACGCAATATTGCTTCCTGTAACGATGTTTCCATAGCAAACAAAAGCCTTAATTTTATTAGCGCCGCCCGCCCGCATCCATCGATGTTGATTTTACGTGGGATCGGCAACACGAGGAAACCAACCTGTATCATTAGTGTTTTGTTTTTATTAAAAATAGCCTTAGGGACTTGGGCGTTATTCGATAGATAGAAAGTACATTCAACAGTAGTCGGGGAAATCTACGGATTTTTGTATGGAGTATTAATTGCACTTTTGGTGAAAATTTGGAATATAGTAGATACATACCTGAAAAACATAAATTCTCAATAATCCCCGATTTTTTATGTTGTATTATTGAATAATTAAGACATTTACAAAACTTTAAATTTAGGTATGAACAAAAAATTGAAAACTGGTGATTTTGTACAGGATGGCTTCGTTCAATACGTTTCACTGATAACAATAAGAATCCACGGTTAATATCGTTAATTTGGGTACATATTTAATATTTTGTAAGTCTTCAAAAATTATAACCTCAAAACTAAATTATTTACTGTTTGTTTTTACACATTAAATTTGCCTTTTGATAATTAACTGTCTCTATTGCTGGTATGCTGGTCGAAATATTTTTAGAAATAAGCTTGCCATTTGTACATTAATATTGATTTTAAGGTATTTCTCAGGTTCCTGAGCCTATATAACCACGAAATCTCGACAAAAGTGTTATAAACTAACAGTAATATTATTTCAAACACAATTTACTAAAGTGTCTTTAATGCAATCTCAAACCTTATTTTTCCTAGACTACAGTAAGGATCTTGGATATTGGTATAATATGTTACGGTAACAAAACGTTCACCCAACTGTCAGAAGCGGCACATTGGTTAATCGCTTCTCGGATATTTGGCCAGATATCCAACAATATTCTTTAAGACGCTCCTTATAGGTAAACGCAGGGCCAGGCTATATTTTCCTGGTTTTTAGAAGATATCTTCTCGTTATTTGAAAGACATACATATTAATGAAAAATATAGCAATGATCTTCAACATCTCTGCTTTATTTGCTATGAAGTATATTTATTATTTTTCTATAAATTACATATGAAACCTGTGTTCGAAGGAAATACTTAATATTGGAAAAAATACGTATTATGTGCATCTACTTTATAAGTTGAAGTCACTTTTACTTGCGACACACACCATTGTGTAGACAATATTAAGATCTAAAAATGATATGAAGTAAATTTTTTTAAGACCAATATTTAATGAGTTAATTTTTTTTTAAATAATTGTAGGTAAATAATAAATATTAAGAACTTATAGCTAACTTAACCTAAAATATGGTGCAGGTTTGGACCGCGCGTGAGGGTAGTCAAGATGCTGGCAGCGTTTCCTTGCTGAACGGCTAAATTAATTAATTAGATAATTGTAAAATTTGGTGCGAATTCTTATGATTTTCGAATTTGATTTCGTTGGATTAGAAGGCACCATAGTGACATAATGAAGTACAAGCCAGTCAAAAATAGGTATACCTACTAAAATGTCGTAGTTTAGTAGAGTTGAGGTGGCTCTGAAAGGGTCAAGGTCGTTCGGTTGGAGAAACCTCTTAATATTGTGACGCATATAGCTAAATTCATGAATCACGAGCCAAATTTTCAAGGGGGGTCAATAATCAACTGAACAAGTCTTACTATTGGAGCTTCATTGAAATAATTCGTTATTTTTGCCGTGTGTGTCTGGCTTAGAATTGACTACCCCAATTCTTCCTGTATGTATTGTACGGGGCAACTAAGGGATTAAAGGTTTCTTATTCAGTGTTTATGCGGGTGAAAGGCTAGCCACCTCTCAACACTTGACACGTCATTCCATCCTGAAACTAAAATTGCTAAATGTCAGAATTGCGACAACTACCCGCAATTCTTATAATTCAATGCTAGGTTAATTTAAGATTTGTAGGGAAATCTTTATGGAACTGTAACTTTAAAACTACATTTTAACGAAAATCTGACAATACAAGCATAGAGATTCGTTTCTAGATTGTTTCTGAAAAGTTTCATTTACTTTAATTGGTTAGTATTAAAAATATAACCAGACTTCGTTTGTACGGAGGGCGCTCCGAAGTATATCCCCTTAAATAGAAAGTTGGCAGTGGTAGCAATGTTACTGATGACCCAGAAACGGATTACGGTGGTCGTTCAATTTTTTTATAGAGCCACCTCTACAAGCGATCCGATTATAGACTGATGAAGGTTGCTACTGCAATGTTACTACATTAGCGGCTCCATTCGCAATTTTCATCGACTTCTTCCTAAAATAGTTTAAGGGGCCATGCGCTCCGGAATTACCTGGGAAGGGGTCTGTTTTATTTTTATTTTTTCTACACGATTTATACAAGTTACCGAATGAAAAAAATACACAGTATTTTTGATAGTTTATCTAGTGAAATCATAAATTACACGATTGAAATTATTTCACACATTACATTTTTTTTTTCAAAAAGTTAAGACAATATCGCATTTTTAACATTATTTTCTCAAACTAGAATAACTTGCAACCGTTTATAATTACGGGAATTTTACTCATATACTCAGTGACCTAGTGAAATCATTAAAAAAGTTTTAATCGAAAATATGGCACACGCACGCACTTTTCGGAGAGCTGGGCAATCGCGTTTCTCATAGAAAATATTCGAGATTCGAACCTATGGCCCCTTAAGGCATTTGTGGAAAGAATGTTTTATGCTGCGATTTGTCGATGAAATCATCAATCAAAGTGCGCCTCTCCTGGCTCCTGAAGCTGAGGCAAAACAATAGTGCCCTATGTATTTCAAAAATTCCAACAAAGCGCTGTCTTCACATAAAGCGACTGATTGGAGACTCAAATAAATTCTCCAGCCCCCGTGTGCAGACTCGGCGCTTGTTCCCGACACAAGACGTGATCAGAATCTACCCGTACAGATAAACGCTAAAGTTTTGTTCCAATAGGAATTGGTGAATTTTCTATCTATTCCGTTACGGAATATGTCACAACGAGAGTTTTTCCATGTGCGTGACTATCTAGGCTGAAAAGAGAAATCTGATTCGAATTCTAACGTGGAATCTAAATCGTTTGGTTACTCCTAAGGGAGAAGAATGACTTATTATTTTGGTCGACCGCAACAGGATTTTGGCCTTCGACACAAAATTACGCCCATTTTCTCCGTTTTGTACATTACTACTGGTACTTGATTATTCTTAGCTCACTTAAGAGTTTTTTGGTGATATACAACGTGTTAATGAATTAACGCAAAACTAGAAAGTAGTTTGTTTAGAATCGAGATGAGAATCGAATTATCATGGTTTCAACATAGGTTTTTTTTTTCAAAATATTAAATAATTTGTTTGTAAAATTTAAAATTTATTGAACTCGATCTCAACCCACCGCACAGGCACACTCATCCTACTTACTACCAAAACAAGATTCTTAAAATGTATCTATGAGCTCGTTAGCGCTTTCATTCATTGCTGAAATGATAATTAATAAATCATATTTGCCTCAAAATTTAAAATGCCAATAACCTTAAATTTTAACTATCAATATAATGAAATTATCGTTTCAATCTAATTATTTTGTTATTTAAATCAGTTGGGTGTATAAGGTTTTGCGCTTATTCATTAACAAGTTGTATAAGGGAAAAACATATAAAAATTGGTAGATAGCTGATTGTCTATTGGAAGTAAGTAGGTGGTATTTTAATCTTCTTGTTCGGATGAGAAAAATGTTCATAATTAAATTCTACTGGATTTGATAAAACAAAAATGTTCAGTATAATAGAAAAAAAGGTGAACATCGACTTTCTTAGTTGCTTAGTTAGCAACACAAGTAAGCCGTGTTAAAAGGAAAGCAATTGTTCAAGTAAAATTATGACAAAACTTGCTAATGTATTTCCACGCAAACATTCTTCACAAAGATAACAAAATAGAATTATGGCTCTTAAATCTGCGAAATGTTGTCGTGTTAATAATTTTAAAGTTCCTACTGGATTTGAGCTACCCGAAACTTTCTCAATTTATATTCATATTTTAAACCTGACCGCTGAAACTCTGCTACCCATGTTTACATCAAACTCAAACTTTGGCTCCGGCAATTTCGGATATACATACAATTTTAAGGTCTTCAAGTATCGCGAGATCGTTACTTGTTGCTTTGTATTAATAGATACACACGTCTATACCTACTATATAATACATATACAACGTGTATATGAATAAGCGCAAAACCTCATACACCCCAACTGATTTATAAAGAAATAATTAGATTGAAACAATAATTTCAATTGTTCGATAGTTAAAATTTAAAGTTATTCGCATTTAAAGTTTTGAGGCAAAAATGATTTGTTATCATTTCAGCAATGAATGAAAGCGCTAGCGTGCTCTTGGATACATTTTAAGAATCTTGTTTTGGTAGTAAGTATGGTGAGTGTGCCCGTGCGGTGGGTTGAGATCGAGTTCAGTAAATTTTTAATATTATAAACAAATTATTAAATATTTTGAAAAAAAAACCTATGTAGAAAATGTTATAATTCGATTCTGCTCTCGATTCCAAACAAACTACTTTATAGTTTTGCGTTAATTCATTAACACGTTGTATATCTATTTACTTAATTACGCATAAGTTTAACCTACTTCTAAATATATATTTGAATTAGGTACATTATTAAGTTAGATATTTGAACGGGCAATAATTTTCTTTTACTAGTATTATAATTAAAAGAAAAAATCTTTGACCGGAAGCTTTTTTCAGTTAAAGAATTTATTTCTCAAAAATAATACAATTTATGTAAATAAATTCTTTTAATTATAAATATTCATTTGAATGAAATATTAACTTTAAATAAAGTAAAAAATTAAAAAGGAAATACAGGATAATTCAAAACATCCTAATTTTCTAAGTAAGTGATCTAAGTACATATTCAAAAACCGGACAAGTGCGAGACGGGCCACGCTCAGTGTAGGGTTCCGTAGTTGCACGTCACAATATGTGGACTTTTGTCGTTGGCTCCATAGTGAAAGTTATTCAGTTTGTTGGGCTGAAGCACCCCCTTAAGTTTACTAGGGTGATTTGTCACACCCTGTATACCCAAGACAAATTACTGAGAGTATGTGGGCTAAGCCGCGGACAAACAGACGGACGGACATGGCGAAACTATAACTTATAAATATGGGTTATTTGTTGACTATGACGGAACCCTAAAAAGTGTAACACGTACACAGTATTCTAAATAAATGGATTTTTTATTTATTAAAGTAAATTACTACCAAAATTGAGTACTATGGCTTATCGTTTTGACTATAATTATTTATAGCTTTTGAATTTATTGTGTAATAAATAAAGCTTACTACAGTCTAGTATTTATTCTGTACTATCGTTATTTATGGTTTCCATATTAAATACCATTTAGCTTCCATTTGTAGTAGAACAATCTATGTTATATTCTGGACAAGAAAATTACATTGCATATTTCGACCGACCGAATCTAATATTCTTAATTTTAATGAATTGAATTACTGCAGTCACAAATAATTTTAGACTATTATACGAATATGGATAAGACGCGTGTAATTCTAATAACAAACTTTTCCACTTCTTTTGGGGATGAGGTAGCACGAAATCCACAACTTTGGACTTTATTCCATTACTTTAGATTATAATTTTGATTGTTAAAAATCATGAAAAACAGTCTCGCGTGAACCCCAAACGTGGTTTGAACCTCATTCTTCCGAATCCTTATCCGCTACTTCCTTTTTTGTCGCTCAGGAACGTCATTTGCTAGAGGGAGAAAGATGGCGGAAATGCGATAGCATGCGGAAGCACCAGCAGTGCTGTGCTTTCTCGCTTTAGCCAATGGCGTTCATGAGCGACAGAAAAGGATAGAACGTGAAAAAATCCGATTCCGTGCTGCCAGATGAGGCTTAACCCTTATTGTTCCGCAATTATAGGCTGTCTCGTTTAGTGATAAGGTATACAGAATATGCTCACGACTATATTCCCCGAGGGGGTAGTTAGAGATATTCGGAAACCTCAGAACATCCACGTTTCACTGGTAGTACCGAAACTCCAGTGTGACGGAGAGTGAGCCCGTCGCCACTTATAATGGACAGTGGGTACAATACATGCCTTGAAATTGAAGCATGCAGGTTTCCTCACGATGTTTTCCTTCACCGAAAAGCCAGTGATGTTACAAATGGACCACCAATGCTTATTATTGTATGTAAATGCACAACGTACGTACTGCCAACGTACAAAATCCACAGCTAATCATTAGTTAATCTTGTACGTTGGCAAGTGGGAATGCTAACTCGAGGCTGGTCCCTATATAAATAGTGTAAGCAATTAACGGACTAATTAACAATATTAGGAGCAAGTATAACTTCATAACATCATTTGCATAACTTGGAAAACGTTACAAAGAGAGAACTCTCAATTACACAGAGGCATAAAACACTGGTTGAGCAGAGCAGCGTATTCACATGCGACCCGTAAATCATACGAGTGCGGTTTGCCAACCAGTTTCAATTTAACTTTGGATCACGTTACAGGGATGGATTTAGATCCAGTTTATAGGGCCCACACAT
Source organism: Agonopterix alstromeriana (assembly GCA_963924505.1). Classification (NCBI taxonomy): domain Eukaryota; kingdom Metazoa; phylum Arthropoda; class Insecta; order Lepidoptera; family Depressariidae; genus Agonopterix; species Agonopterix alstromeriana. Next base: position 12,799,272 of record OZ004667.1, read on the forward strand.
AAAAATAATGAGGGATTTTCAAAGAAAAAGTTGTTCCAAATGTCCCGATAGATGGCGTTGACGAAACATGGATGAGCGACCTTGAAGATTATAAATTATAAATAAAATAGTACAAATTTGTGTTTTTAAGTCAGCAGAAAAATGTGAATATGTACTTCGTCTACGGATTAGTCTGACTTAGTGGCGTGAATTATTTTGCTTAAATTTAGCCTAAATTCATCAACACCACGCGTCAACACCATCTATCGCAGTATGTTGGAACAACGTTTTACTAGCTGTCAGAAAACGCCTAAATACAATAGGTAGGTACATACGAAATATTAAAAGTATGAATGTTTGGTTCTTCATCGCATTAGGAAGGACTGACTGAATTAAATATATTACTATTATGGACAGTCAAGACGAAGAAAACAAGTAGGATTAACATTAAATAGCTACTAAAAACTAGCAAATAATGTTCCTATGAAGAGCCTGGAAAAGTATTCGCTCAACAAGGGGACATCTTTTTGAGTGCGGCCTTAGTTTAAAAATCATAATTGTCACATACTACATTACCTATTAAAGCGAACAACAGAAACAAAAAGATTTGTAAGTAAGATAAGTAAATATTAACGCTCACAGGGAGTGTTACAAATTGTACTGATCCCCAACGTAAGCTACGTAAGTAAGCTTTTTATTATAGAAACCATATGTCGTTGAAGACACAAACCCAATACTCGTATGTTTTGACATAGATGTTATATTACTACATCTATGACCGTACTGGGACCCGAACCCAGGATCCTGGTTCTGATGAGAGTATAATTATGACATCATCTTACTCATCAGTGAGGAAGACCGTGGGACAAAACGAATTTATAAAACATGGAGTCAGGCTATTCAAGATTCGTTTGGGGCTAATCACGGGGGCCAACCTATACGGCTCTAGAATACCCTGACTCCACACCTGTATACTTTAAGGAAGAAGAGTAACGTGACGTAATAAAATTGTTGGAACCGTACTAAAAGCGTTGTATATTATGTGATGTGGCTAAGCATTAAAACTTTAACACGAGGGAAGCTGTTAAAATCTTCAAACGTTTCGTGTTTCGAGCGAGATGCGAGATGCCTGAACCGCAATGTACGTGATTTTGCAAAATGCACGTCGCGAATGTGCGGTTTGCACTGGGTTTAGACCGCTCCAGGTCTTTATCTAGGATTCCTTTATTGGTGGTTTAGTGAAACTAAGAATAGCATAGATGCTTTAGTTAGCCAGATCAAATTATAATCTGTACTTCTTCTATCTATACAGGGTGTAACAAAACATGATAGTATTATTTAAGGGGGTGGTTAAGAACAACAAACAGAACAACTTTCCTTAACATCGAAATGAAACAAAACAAATAATCTGTGTTGGAGTGGAGTAGTTACTGCAGTATTGTCATTTTCACTCATTTTATTGCATGTAATCTTACCATACTTTAATTGCACAACGAACTAAGCTGCACTAAAATACAAAATCTAATTATCTTTTCATCAGCGTACATTAGCCACACATACTTACATACAAACACAGGCATTATAAACTTTCAGATTTATGATGCTCGACTGCACCATACCATAAAATAGACATACTACAGTAGGTACAAAGCAAATAATTGCAGAATTGAATCGTATTCATAACTACCTACGGCGTAAAATGTAGTTATGGCGACTGGTGCTGGTGTGCCCGAATGCAGCTGATATAACCAATAAAATATATGCGTCCGTATATAATGCCACAGTAGCTTTTGCTTAGCTCCAACTTAGCCTAATTGAACATGTAGATTAAGTTTTAGTAAAATAAAGAAGTTGTTTAGTTTGATAGTCTGAACCACCCCATTAAATATTACTAGGGTTTTTTGTTACACCCTGTATACTTTGATTAATAATAAACAATGCGTTGCTTATAAAAACAACTGAGTTACCGTCATTTACAAATAACTATATTATTTACAATGACATGGTTTCTGATACTGGTTTCTTATTCGGTAGCTACCGATAACAGTTTTATTGTATAATTTACCCATTTTAATAATATTTAGCCTTTATAAGCGGACCCGATTATGGTACCTTAAATTAAGTAATGACTCGATTGGCAAATCAGCCAGTTTGTTTTAAGATGTTTTACTGCATTGGTGTCAGGATCATACAATTTTAACAAAATTTCCCTTCTGTTCTCTCAATATTCCGAGAACGGAGAGAGCGCAGGTAAACAATGGCTAAAAGCCGAAAGCCGCATCAGAATTAAGCCCATTACGGTCGGACCGCAACAATCGGACAGTTTCCGGTGTAATGCAAACGTCACTGTGCATCCGTGGAGCGGTTTGGGCCAAAATAGCAGTCTATTTGTGATTGAGAGGTGGTAAGGAAAGAGATAAAAATTGTGATGGTTGGAGGTTGTAGTAGCGATGTTATAGAGTTTCGTAGTTTACCTGCCATGGCTCTGTACCATGTTGTACTAATGCTTTACCTTAACAATTATGTAAATTATACTTATACTCAAAGTTGTCAAAGCAAACAATTTTACCGCAGAAGTCTGACAGAAAATAGCGTTTTCTGTAAAAAGTATGGCACTTATCCTTTATATTTGAATTGAGACCACTGAAAAAATTATTCATAATTGCATAGCTAGTATTTCAATGAAAAAATATACAAATTTGTAGTCACTTCAATATCTAAAAGATCAGCGCAGGGTGGCGATTTTTTCAAAGTTTAATAGTTCGAAATTTTGATTTTATTTTTTCCTGAACATTTATAAACTTGCCCATTTCCTGTTTTTGGCTTGACTTGAGCTTTAAGACATCCTGTATGTGTCAACCTATATGAAAAAGTACCCTTATGGCGGTGTGTAAACAGATATTTTTTTAAATTGTGATTGATCCGTCCGTTATCTGTAGACCTTTAGAGATACTATTTAAAAAAAAAAAAAAACGTATGTACTACCATACTCTTTCTTATACTATAGTGTGCTGTTATATTTTGAAGCGCGCAGAGCAATACCGTAGCAATGCTACGGTATTGATATGCTACGGCATTGCTACGTGCGTAGCAGTAGCTTTAATTTGTATTATTTTACCAGCAAATAAGCAACTTTCATCGTAAAATTAGATAACTAAATATACAGGGTTCATCTTAATATGCTGACACTTTTTTAAGGGTATAATCAGACCGGCAAATTGAACAACTTTCTCTATGGGACCAACATCGAAATCGCGATCTCGAGTAGGTTTGCAGTTTTGTATGGAAAAGCTGATTTTTTCGGGATCTAGATGTTGGTCCCATAGAGAAAGTTGTTCAGTTTGATGTTCTGATCATCCCCTTAAAAAAGTGTCAGCATATTAAGAAGGACCCTATACAGGATGTAACAAAACACCCTAGTAATACTTTAGGGTGCTGATCGGACTGGACTAAAACATGACGGACGGACTGACTATCAAACTGATCAACTTGCAGTATGGAGCCAACATAGAGAAAAAATAAAAAAAATCTGCTGTCCCATACTAAACTGCAGTACCGAATCGACTGAAATGTATGGGAAAGCAAATTTTTTAGATTTTTTCTCTATGTTGGCTCCGTAGTTGTTTTTTACACCCTGTATATGTTTTAGTCATCGAAAATTACTACGACACACAATGTGAATTTCACTGAACATCTAAATTTAAAGGAATATAGCTTAATCTTGATCGTATATGTATCACAAAAACACTAAACACTAAAGTAGATCTTATAAAGGGGTATATCTTTACGTCAAAACTACCACTAACTTCGAAACAACACAAAACAAACGATAAAAAGACTAGAACAGTCTCTGAATTGAGACAACAATCAAAACAATGGACAATGGATGCAACAAAAGTTTACGTCCGACTTTATTGATCCACAGGGTGTGTACTAAATATAAAGTTCAATAAAAGTCCCCCAGCGATAGGAAGTCCCGGATTTATCGGGCTGGCCCCATGTAAATAAATAAAGTGGAAGAGCATGCATTTCTTATGACGAGCCAGCCGCCATGCGAGCGGGTTATAAAAACTATCGATTTAGCAATGAATATTGTCATTGATTTTGATACCTCGATTTTATTAACTATGTTTTTATTTGTTGATTATTAATGTAAATACATAAAAGGATACGTAATTATAATGTCATTAATTACGTAAATATGTTTTTGTGTCTATACTCAATTTATATAAACACTACCATAATTTGATGGTTGAATCTAGAATCGTAATCGTGAAAGAAATAAAACTAATAATTAACCATTTTGAAAATGATCAAAAATATTTACTCAATAGTACAATGTACAAGGGACTTCAAGCACACTTATTAAAAGTCAAATGGAACATATTTTAAAGTCAAATTATACATTTAATTTAGTTCCTTGATTTATTATTGGCACATCAAAATTCTTTCAGAACTCTTAAGTGCAAATCGCAATTAATCTTTTAACAAAAGCATTGAAAGGTAAAATGTGAAAATCCTAAAGTCATTTAGCTCGACGGCGATTTATCTAAGTCGTAACTTCAATCAGATTAAAGTACATTTAACTGTAGGTAAAAGTTCAATTTGGGGCTAAACAGGAAAAGAAATATGGAGCCAGGTTAGGGATTCGATTCAATCAGCTCCCTTGGTACCTTTGCCTGCCGTGATTTGATGAGATTGTTGAAAATCAGAATAGGTTGAGAAAAACTTGCGTTCGGATCGACGGTCCTAATGGAAATACCGTGTCGGAACCGCGTGAGGAATCGAATGTGTTCCAAATGTACAATATTGTTTGTGTTATTTTTTAGTTTACCCGAATACCCAAGGAAGGAAATACAGTAGGAATTTTATTTATTTAGTGTTACGTTAGTCTTTTGGTTTACTTTCACATCGTTTAATGATAGTGAGCGATGTTAGGAAGAAGATTAGGTAGGTATTAACATGTTAGGAAGAAGATTAGGTAGGTGCACAGTATCATAATAGTAACTTTTTAACTTCTTGCGATTTCAGTGGTTTGGGATTCAAAGTTTATGTCTCTGATTTATTCTATGTATTTTCTATAAGGAAGGTGACCGCGCTAATATTTCGACTTTAAATTTTTCAGCGTGTGGCATGTACTAAAAGAACATTTTGAACCTACATTAACGCGTCATCTCATTTTACGATCGTTTACATTTACTCGGCTTCAATTCACAAACCACGGCTAATTTATCACTGAAGCATCGCCCGTTTTATCGAATGAGTTATTGTATCGTTCGATATCCGCGAAAAGATCGAACAGGGAAGAGGCGGGACGGACTGGCGAGTCTATTTGTCAACATCATTGCGATTACCCGACTGTCGTCCGAATAAATTGGATTGGGTTTAAAGGTAAACTTTGTAGCGAATTATTTCGGCATGTATTTTGTGAATGGGAAATGCTGCTTGATCGCATTAGGGTGTAACAAAGAAGATGATTAAATTCTGAAGCGCACTGTTGGACTGTATAAGTATATACCTACTGTGCGTTGGTGTGCACAAAATCAAACAAAGATTTGAGTTTTTACTAAAAAGTAAGTATAACAGAAGGGTCCGTGCTACTAATTCAGCTATAAGTTAAACTAGTAAGAAGTTATGACAAGGTTTCTAGCCGCTCCCAAGGTGAATATGATCGAGAGTTTATACAGGGTGTTAGGATAGAAATTGGCATTACTTTAATGTGTGATTGTATTCATGATACTGAACAGCTTTCCCAAACTTTCATAAAAAAAATAGTAAATTAACTTTTCATGCAAACGTTCGATCAGCTATGCATTTAGTATGGAAAGTCAAAAAAAAATGTTTTTGTTTCTTTCTTAAAGTTTTCTTAGATAAAGTTGTTCAGTAACAAGAGTGCGGTATGTGTATTATGCCTATGGATTTGGGCTACGTGATGCAATGTAAATGTTATTCTATTTTAACGTGCATTTTTTCTAGCTTTATTTTCCGGACAAACGCCTCCTTCAGCTTTATCAAAAGCATTCAAAGTCTGGAACCACCAAAAGCCACGGCAACGGACAATAAATATTCACCATGCTGCCGGTATCGTGTATGGATGTAAATTCAGCGCTGAAACATTTAGACCACGTATCGAGCGGGTCCCTCCGCCAGGGATAGTAGGGACAGGATCCCCCTTTCAGATGCGTTTGGAATGCGTTAAATACATTGTGTATCAGATGGTCTTTTGGGTATGAGTCAAGGGTTGCCTTGGAAAGGTTTAGTTTTAGGGATAATTGCTTGGTTTCCAAACGTGAAAGTTATTTTGAAACAGTCCGTAACACATGAGGATCTACTGAATTATACTAAATTATTTGTCAAGAATGAATGATTTACTTATAGCAGTCATTTCAATACATACACATATTTAGTAATCTTGTAACAACTGCAATGCAAGACAGCTGATAATTATAGCAATGTTTCTGACACCCTTTCCGGGAGGTTATGAGTTTATAAGTACATAATTATGTTTATGTAAAGTCTTTGCTCAATCTTTCCTTATCCCGCCAATTTCGTAATAAAAACAAATTAAATTAAATGACGAACCAAATTAAGCAAAAACAAAATACAGTCGCCGAATTAAGAAAAGCAACTTTTAAAAATGTTCCGTCCTGGCCAGTTATGGCACAATAGTGTGCTCCAGGGTGCAATGGACCGAGATACAATTGCCCATTCGTAAAGTTACCGAGATACGGCTAAGGAAGGAGGGTTACAATGCTTATGGGACGGAATGATGACGCCTTCCTTACATGCGACATAGATAAATGTTTGTGCTCTACATGTTTATAAATTAACAGGATTTGGAAAAAAAAAAACGTGATATTTACTCTTTCACAAATACAATACAGTCTAGATTAAAACATGTGTAATAATTGAGTTGAATATTCAGTATGTGAATAGACCAAACGAAATAGTTACTATACATGCATACATATTTTTAGACTGGATAGTACTGCCAACTAGTAGTAGAACCGTTTATAATTTATGTCTGAAGAACTCGAAAATGACAACAAAATAAACGGAGGAAACTACAATTATAATTAGAGTTCACATGACTGGGTTCTCCATTTCATTAAGGATTTGAAAAATCAACCGACTATTATACATGTCTGTACTTACAATATACACATGAATGCAATATTCCACTACCATAAATTGCATACCGAGATTTAGGTGCTCTCCAATGATTTATAGCATGAAATGAAACATGTTTAAACTAATGCATGGAGGTAGCCCCATTGGCAATTGTCTTATGAAGTTATCTGTGAACAAAAACATAGCTTGGTAACGATGGTAGGTAGTTTGGTTAGAAGTTAAGGTAGAGAATTACATTTAATATCAGTGTAGGTAGATTCTACAATAGGAGTTGTGGACTAGTTCGTACAACTTTGTGGTTGTACTCGAATTTAGCAATTGTTTTGGTTTAATTAACTTGTGTTTTAGATTGAATGGATTGGCGAAGTTTGAGTGAGGTTGTTTAGTTACCTAAGTGATTTAAGCAATATATAAGGACTTCGCGTAGATAGATAAATATGACAGAAAAAGACGATAGCACTAGTAGCGAGCATTTCGAGGCGCGTCGCATGAAACAAAAAAGACGACAACACTAGTAGCGAGTATATTGAGGCGCGTTGCATGAAACAAAAAAGACGACAGCACTATACTAGCGAGGGATAATATTACCCGAGGGAGTGTAGTCAGTTATTCCTACTGGGTGTTACAAAAGTAAAAATAAACATTTTAAATTTTTAAGGGAGTTGTTTAGACCATCAAAATGAACAACTTTCACTATGGGACCAAAATCGAAATAGCGAAAAAAAAATCAGCTATCCCATACATTTAACTCGAGTAGATTTGTAGTTTAGTATGGAATATCAGTTTTTTTTTTTCGCGATTTCGACCTTGGTCCCATAGTGAAAGTTGTTCAGTTTTATGGTCTAAACCACCCCCTTCAATGTTTATTTGTATTTTTGTAACACCTTGTATTCTGAAAACTCAGAACATCCACGATTCACTTAGTATCGAAACTCTGTCCAGCGTGACGGGTAGTGGGTACTACAATACAAAACCAGCAAACCAGCAAGGTTTGATTTCGAGGCATGTGTTTCCTCGCGATGTTTTTATGTTCACCAAATTTCCAGCAATGTTGCAAATCGTATATAAATTCCGAAAAATTGGTACGAGTCGGCCTGGACGTGGATCAAACCATCGCCTTACGGCAGACAGGGTTACTCGCCACCACGAATTTAGCTTATTATAATTATTATTCCATTCAGTACCAATTGATTATGAAGAAACGATTTTGCGATCCTTTGTCAGCACCGTGTCAAAACTACAATTTCGGAGATTGATCTGCTAATATAGGTATGAAAGATGCTTTTGAATTAAATATATAAGTTGAAGTAAGTATAGCAAGCAGTCTATATGGATAGTTTATGATAATGTCGGTATCCGATGAGCCGTCACATTGAGGGATTACGAGTAAAAGCTTTCTCGTTCTTAACCTGTAATCGGCTTTCTGACCCTTCCTCGTATATTATAGTTGAGAATAATTCACTTTAACCTTCTCTACGGGATTAGTTTGGTTAATTTAATGTTTTCTTTTGATTAGACTAATATTACAGAATTTGTAATGTATCCGTGTGGTTCTTAGAATGGACTACATTACTTTTGTGGGTGAGTCTTGCTATCTATGACCATATGCTAAATGTTTCTGACCACCCCGAATGTGATTATAGTCGTGAGTGTCTGTTCGGCGTGTAGTTATTACAATGAAAAGTAAAAAAAACATATAGGTATAGTGCGTCGAAGATAGCTTGGTGATTTTGACAGGCGGTTTTAGAAATTTCATTTTACTTTTTAAAGCTGCTTGAGCCGTCAAAGCTTTATAATGCACTAAAAATATACAAGAATAATTCGCATTTAACATAAAATTTAAGTTTTTACGACTCAAACATTTCTGAAAGTAAAATTTTCGCTCTAAAACAATCTGTCAAAATCACCAAGATATCTTGGACGCACTATACTTCCAAATGACTTGATAAATGTATGTCAAGGTTATAAGTTAAGTCAGTAGGTATTGGATAAAATCGTGCAATTATGTATACTTCATTCCAAATAAGCACGACGAGATTTTCCGATTCCTATTCCGCTTTCTGGCCAATTCTGATTACCAAATGTAATTAATTTATTGGATACATATACTATCCGACATATCTTGGACGTTACTAATAAGCTGTTTTAAGAATAAGTGACTGCGCTCTTGTGGGGAGCCAAAATGTATCTTCCAAAGCTCGTTTGGCTATTCACAATAGCATGTTGGTTCCGACTTTGAAGTATGGGAGTGAAAGTTGGGTGTGGCAGCAGAAGAATGAAAGCAGAATAAATGCAGTGGAAATGAGGGCTTTACGCAAGATGTGTGGTGTGACTATAAGGGATAGAATAAGGAATACTGTAATTAGGGAACGTTGTGGTTTGAATGAAGATGTAGTGGTAAAAGTAGAGAAGGGAATGCTTCGATGGTTTGGACATATTGAAAGGATGAATGAAAGTCGACTTACGAAACAGATATATATGGCGTGTGTGGAAGGAAACATTGGTAGAGGCAGACCTAGGAGAGGATACCTAGACCAGATCAGGGACGTAATTAAAAAATGACAGGTTAAAAGTAGCCGAAATCGAAGGGAATGTATGAAAAGATGTATGGACTTAGAGGAAGCAAGAGAGGTGTGTCAGAACCGCCCAAAGTGGAGATCTATAGTTTCTGCCTACCCCTCTGGGAAAAAGGCGTGAGTTTATGTATGTATGTATGTATGTATGAGAGAAATTATTTGAAATCTCTGTTTCTGTAATGCAAAATAGCCTTAAAATTTCGTTGCTATTTTGAATGGAGTATAGTTTGGGATTTGGTTGGGATGAGCGTTTGGAAACTTAGAGTATAGCTCTCTTTGACTTGTGCCGCCTTGTGATTTCTAAGCTTACAGCTTCTAGTACTTAAAGAAGGATAAAGTGTTAATGTTAACACCCCGAATAACATTATTAAGACCGTCGATTCAATTTGTAATAAGAACCTGGGCAGGCGTCAACTCGAATAATTGAAATAGAAAATATCAACATGAAGAAAGCCGCGAGCCAGTCGGCGGTAAAGTTTGGGATAAGATTGTTTATTTAAGGATGAAATAAAGGTAAACAAAACCTGAACCTTAAGAAAACTTTGAAAATTTTTAAAACTAAGTTTAAGACTAGCGTGAAACTGCTAGAAAACTTAAAAGCTGGTTTAAGCGGGAATACACGGTACCATAAACGGTCAGGGTAGATGGAACATGAGGTGTTCCAAAACAATGAATAAATTATAATAAAAAGTAAGCTAAATCATATATTTTTTTACCTTCATCTATCAGATAAAAATCTATAACCTAACGTTGCTTAACTTCGGTGTTCGTTGCCAATACCGAAGCTCCACTACGCCAACGAGGTCTTCATTTGACAGCATTAAATATGTTTTATTTTTCGTAGACTGTACTCATATCATAAAATGTTCTATCTACAGCTAAGATCCCTACTCTCCGGTTTCGGTTCGAGCCTACTACATGAATATGTACCTACCCGCATTTGACCTGCCCGTTTTCAGTAGATAATATTTTCTATGTCAGAGATTTTAAAATGAAAGAATACCTTAGACTACTTCTCTGCGGACCCGCCTCGCCTTAGCATTTCCCCTCTGCCAACGTGCAAGATCAAAAAATCTTACGCAATTTACATTCAATTTTATACCTTATCACTAAACGCGACATCCTATAATTGCGGAACAATAATTCCGAACTTATGACGTTTGGGGTTCACACGACACTGTTTTACATGATTTTTAACATTTAAAATTAGAATCTAAACTGGAATAAAATTCAATGTTGCGTATCTTGTGCTACCTCGCCCCCCGCAAAAAGTGGAAGAAAATTTTGTTAGTAGAATTACACGCGTAACTAGTCCTCATATAAGGAGTCTAAGAAGAATACAGATATTTTAATACCCTCGTTTTTCGGTCCGTCCAGTGAAGGCACTGGAAAACCTGTGAACTCCTTCGTAAACTTAAAATAACTGGCCATCAAGAAAAAATATATTTACAATGTCAGAATTTGACATTTAATGTTGCCGTTTCTGTTTCCAGCCTAGAGTTAGAAAGAGAAGCAGTGTTCCCAGACGTGCGATAATTATCCTAGACCCACGATATTTTCGAGTGGCATTTGATAGAAAATAAAAGTCTGGTATCGCACGATAATTCGTAAAAATTCCACGATAATCCACGATAATTTTTAAATGTAATGGAATCAGTGTATCCAATCACTATTATCAACTATATTTTCCGTTAAATTCCAATGAAACATCATACTCACGTATAGTATTGGCTACAGTATTCAAATATTACTAAAATTTTAGTTCAAATGAGAAAAGTTGAGGTACAAAATATTTACTCATCGTGTCGTTTCAATCAAAAGTTGTACTAAGATTCCATCTATACATTCACACTATCTTTAAATATGTAACTAGCACGTAATGTAGGTAAGAATGATTGAATTTCGTACATTATTTGGTTTTCACTCTCTTTTAAACTGGTAAGAGACACCCCAAATTAGCAAAACTATCGTAAGTTTTGGGAATTTGAGATGCGATAAAAACACGATCATTTTGCGGCCAATCTGGGATAATTCTTAATCATGGATCTGGCAACACTGAAGAGAAGGTAAGTTGCTCTTGTTGTGTTTCGTCGTATTTGAAATTCGTAAAAAATTGGTTTTAGTGATATTTGTGACATAATTTCGTGCGGATTGTGTACCAAACAGTTGCGTAAAGCGACCGACGTAACAGGAATCTCAAATAAATACGATACCACGATGTACGATAACAGAATATACGTTTTGGTTCAAGTTAACTCGTACATGGTCATTTTGGCGGCAACGCACGAGCTTACGAAATCAACCACAGATTAAAGAATATAAAGAAAAACAATAACGAATGGCTCAAAAGGACTAGTATCCAGAGCCGTTAAAGATATTTGAAAAAAAAGGCAAGTGATTTTTTTTTAAATTAAGCAAAGGCTTTTCTCCATGGAGTTCGAATGATTTTTTCGTGAACACTTTTACAATTTAGCATCTGGTATGGCCCGTGGAGGGCTTTTCTAAAGGAAGTGTAAATATTTTATTAAGCTAATTTTATTTTAGTTAGTTATATTTTAGTAAGTAATATTTAAATCAGTTATATTTTATTGTTATTTATATTCACAAAGTAGAAATAATTTAGAGATAACAGACATTATAGACTCAATAAATCGCAAAAAAATTAAATTTGTTTCTTGAAATAATTTCTTCTATCCGTAAAAAATATAAAATAAATACTAAAAAAGTAGACATACCGAATTATACTGATTTTATCCGAAGTTTAATAATTCATTGTTCGGCGTTTTTGTCCCCCGTGTTATTGTAAGCCGGCATCAGACACCTTGGCAGGCACTCCGACGAAATTGGAAGCGAAAATAAACAGAAAACTTCGCGTACAAGATTACACCTGAGATGTTACTTGGCAAGCCATGTCGATTATATTCTTATAGCTTGATATGCTCCTGAAATAAGTTCTCTATAATATACAGACCAAGGAATTTTCGTCTTAAATAAAAACAAATAAAATTACTAAGAAAAACAAAAAACCCGACTGCACGGAAAAATTATTAACTGAAAAGAGAAAAACAAGTTATCTAATCATTAATCAGCTATACTTACCAACTTTGTGCAAATATTATAATTTGAATGTTATAAGGTAGGTATTGCAGGCGCACAAACCAATAACCAACAAATAGGTAGGTTTTGTTGGTTTTCGGGTTTTTTGTTTTAATAATTTGATTACTAATTTTTTTTAGTAATCAAGCTTATTTCATACTTTTTACTCTTGTGTCAAAATAGTAGCATTAAAGTACTATAATAAATACATATTTAGAATCTGCTATTCACTAGCTTTATTCGATACCCATATTGTATTTTTTCTCCCTCTCTTTTTTAATTAGCAGGCGCCATCTTGTAATGATGTACCCTATGTCACTCTTACAATTTTTACAAATCTACAGACACCTCATACATTAAAATCCATCAAGCCGTTTAGGCTGTAGGGCGTGCCAAAGAAATAGACGTACAAACATACATACATATATACCTACCTACATACATACATACATACATACATACATACTTACATACATACATACATACATACATACATACATACATACATACATACATACATACATACATACATACATACATACATACATACATAAACCCCCTTCTGGCGCAGTCGGGTTAAAAGACATACATAATATAGAAACCATTTTGTCAGCAAGCTTAATTTGGAATACATTGCAATATGAAAATTAAATTCAATTAAATATACCTCTTTATTACTTAAAAAAAAAAAGGACCTGTATTTAAAGACGAAATATATACATACGAATCTGAATTTAGAAAAGGTAGGCCTAAGAAAAAATATATGGAAATGAGTAAAAGTTCTTCTGAAAATTGACTTTATCGTGATACATTAACAAATTTCATTTCATTCATTCTTTCATAGTCGTACAAAATTATCCCTATTTCACTTGTACAGATTTTTTCTGCTGACTACTTTTCTAGGCTACCATAGGTAATTTTTCACTCAATAGCGTTAATTGTTTTAGGTGTAAGCTCTCAACTTAAATTTAAAGTGCGAACCATCCATTTATAAATGCAAAACAAAAATACCTAATATTTGAATGAGCTGAAATGCATTATAAAGCCTACTGCTTTCTGCTACATATGTACCTACTTTAATAAATCAACAGTGACCTAACTATAGCTCATGTTAAATAAAAGCGTGTAACAATCCTGCACATAGCTCGGCTCGCAGGTCACTCCGCAGAATGATGAAGGCACGTAATTTAGTGCGTCCCCGTTCCTCTGTGACAGATGGCCAGTCGAGTCGTGTGCGGGTTCGTTGTGGACGCCAGGATCGTGTTGAGGTGGAGGTGGCATGGTAAGGTTTTAAGTACTGAATTAAATGAAGAAGTCATTATCGCATTACGAAGAAAGACGGTGGACAAAAACATGAAAAAGGTCGTACATAACATTATAAAGGGTATACAGGGTTACAGGTTAAGTCGACCTAAATCCTTTAAGAGGTGATAGTTTCCATCATTCCTGACTGATTTGACTATGGAACCCCATACCCTAAACTTAACCGTTCTCAAGTTATGGGACTTTGAAGTTTTTTTTTAAAAAATCCAGATTTTTTTGTCTAATGTCCCCTTTTTTTGTGTTTTGTACATCTAATGTTTTTGTTTTTGTATTTTTTGTGTAGCAGATTAGCTGCTTCATTATTTTAAACACAAAAACTGCAAGTAACTGTACCAACTGAGTCGTATTAGACGATTGATAGTTAAAAAAAGAAATTAATTTGTGAAGAGTTTTTTTTTTCTTTCTTTTGTATTTAAAAAAAAATCTATGACAGTTGTGCTGCAGATGTGCTTAAAAATATCTACGGTTCTTCAGCTTTCCGATAAGGTATAATACAATAGGGTATTATTGGAATTTTATAACAAAAACATCGATGATATGCTACCAGGTAGTAGTAAAAAATAACGATATTTAAGCGTCAAATTTAACTTTACTCAGAAAACAAAATAAAACAATCCAAATAGGTAACGAATGAGGTTTATTAATCATTTTTACAATACATGTTCCACATGTCCGCCCCTATTTCGCACACATACACGCATTCTGTGCCTTAAGCCACTTTTCACTACCCCAGTTGTGAGTCCTCTTCTTATTTCGTTAGCAGCATCAATTATTTTCTGCCTCAAAACATCAACAGATGTTATTGGGTTAGGTTCATCGTAAACCAAACTTTTCATGTGCCCCCACACATAAAAATCCATTGGTGTCAAATCTGGACTTCTAGCTGGCCACGGTGTAGGCCCACCTCTCCCGATCCACTTATTTGGGTAATTAGTGTCTAGCCACTCTCTGACACTCCTTCTAAAGTGCGCGGGGCACCCGTCGTGCTGAAACCACATGTTTCGAATGAGGTTTAATGGTATGTCGTCGAGCAAATCGGGTAAATCTTGCCTTAAAAAATTTTCATAGGTCTCTCCATCCAAATTTGGAGGAAGAAAGTAAGGCCCAACCAGATGGTTTGAAATTATTCCCATCCATACGTTAAGGCTGAAACGTCTCTGTGACCCCTTTACCCTTTTCTTATTAGGATTTCTTCCTGCTTTCGGAGCCCAATGATGGGCGTTATGATAATTGGTTATCCCATCTTGATCAAATTTGGACTCGTCGGTCCACAAGATGCTTCGAAAAAACGAAGGATCTTCCAAATCTGCATTCAACATAAACCTGCAGAAATCCAGCCTCCTCACAGGATCTCCTTCTTCGATAACATGCACTGGCGTGTAGTGGTAGGGGTAGAGACCGGCAGTATGCACAGTAAACCACACTTTCCATTGTGAGATTCCAAGTTCTCGGGCAACAACGTTGGTTGACGTAGTCGGATCCAGTCGAAATCGTCGAACAATCTCATTATCTTCCTCTTCATCATCATCATTAATACGTGGTCTACCCAGGTCTGTTCGTCGCCTCGAAACAGAGCCAGTCTCTCTAATTCGTCGGTAAACTCCGTCGAAGACACTAATATCCGGAATTCGGCGGTCAGGAAAACGTGCTATGTATTCTTGACGAGCTTGTAAGGATACACAGTTGCAGTACCCATAACAAATCAAAATATCAGCATATTCTTCGTTCGTAAAGGTCGCCATCTTCAACAGTTCCAAATCAGAAGCACAAATCAAGGTCCAGTTAACAAGCACAGTCACGAATAGGAGGAAACAGTCCAGAAAAACAAGCTAAGTCGAGTAAAAAACGAAGAGCACCAAGTATCGCATCTACCACGGACGAATGGCGTAAGCAGACTAACCATAACCAAACACAATAACAACAAAATGGCGTTTGAAATAACTTGTCTCTCTTGCACCCGTTTACATTGTATGATATCCCGCTCGCACGTGACGCGCTACCCATTGTACCCATTGCAAGACAATGGGCGTTGCGAGCAACTTTACGAAATACCGTTATTTTTGTTATTACCTGGGAGTCTTTCATCGATGTTTTTTCCGAGAATCCTGATAACACCCTAGCAAATTATACCTTATCGGAAAGCTGAAGAACCGTAGATATTTTTAAACACATCTGCAGCACAACTGTCTTAGACTTTTTTTAAAATACAAAAGAAAGAAAAATAAACTTTTCACAAATTTATTTCTTTTTTTAACAATCAATCGTCTATTACGACTCAGTTGGTACAGTTACTTGCAGTTTTTGTGTTTAAAATAATGAAGCAGCTAATCTGCTACACAAAAAATACAAAAACAAAAACATTAGATGTACAAAACACAAAAAAAGGGGACATTAGACAAAAAAATCTGGATTTTTTAAAAAAAAACTTCAAAGTCCCATAACTTGAGAACGGTTAAGTTTAGGGTATGGGGTTCCATAGTCAAATCAGTCAGGAATGATGGAAACTATCACCTCTTAAAGGATTTAGGTCGACTTAACCTGTAACCCTGTATAATACATGTAAGAACTTCTCAAATAGATTGTTTTTTTTCAGAAAGACAATAAGGGATAGATCCCTTTTTTAACGAGAACTATTATTTTATTCAACCCTTTTTTTATTTCAATATTTGACACATATTTCATCCCATACACAATAGCTAAGCGTTTAACTTTTTAAATTTTGTATATTGCTTATTAAAAGTTTGAAGTTAAATAATTAATAAAATATGGTTTATTTCTTTCTCACATAATTAAGTACAGACAGAATACAGTTAAGACTTATTCTAAGGAGTCTAAACCTATAAGTGAGAGAATGAAGCTCGTCATAAATTTATAAACCGTAGGTAGTCTATAAATCTGGGTGACAAGTACCTGACATTATAGACTTGTAACGTGACAAATTGAAATTATTTAATAAATAATTAATAATTTAAATAATTATAATTGTATTCTGTTTCTATCCGCGGCACCTATAATTGGCTTTTTGTAAGCTAATTTTAATTTTCAGCTAATTGTAATTTGTATCATATCAACAGCTGTTGATCTTCCAAATAAAGTAAAATAAAATAAACACCTTCTCCAACATAATCAAACACATCCTGAAAAGATGTTTCGTACATCTAACAATTCAAATGTAGGCCTCATTTACTAAAATATCCGGAGCAGCTGCGTCCCTATGACTGTTTAACAAGATTTATCATTTACACTCTACTACTTAGAATATAATATTCGTTTATTTATAATACTTATTATAAGGTTTCTTTTGGAGGGTTTTAAGGCTATATTTTTGTTCGTGACATCATCAAAAAAATGTATAGTTTTGCACTTGTCAGAGGATGTCAAGAGATTGAATTTGTTCGCTATTTTGTATGGTAATCAGACTGTTTCATTTTACTAAAATGTTTACAAAAATATTGTGTGGTTCCTACTCGTATTTCAAAAAGTCGATTCATTGTTTTTGTAACATTCATATAAATTCAAGCATGTAAAGTAACCTTTTAAAAATGTTCCTAAAGTAACCCCGTTTTTAGCACTTTTTCGACAAACAGTAGCTAGAAAGCTGTAATTTGACTACTGGAAAGTAGTAAGTGTCTCTGAGCTAAGCCGCGGACAGTCGGACAGACAGACGGACATGGCGAAACTATAAGGGTTCTTTGTTGACTACAGAACGCTAAAAACCAACGATTTCTCTTTTTAAAAGCGCATTTGAAACAAGGAAAAGTTCAATTCAATAAAAGAGATTTGATACAAAACGCTTACTAATTTCCTTCTTTCGAAGACAGTCAAGTGTGAAATTGGTTGTTATTAAAGCTTCCAAGGGGGTTTCAAAGCTGTCGAATTGTATATCCCTATCTATTTATGTTCTTATTAGCAAAATGTTTTTATATTATTGCATTTCAACTTTCATAAATTGCTGGATTTATGAATATTATTTCCAACTTGAAACTTTTAATCTGTGACTAAAACAGTAGATGACAGTGTTCAGTATTGCATAGCCAATCCGATAGACTAACGAAATAGTGAAGTAGACTTGCCAAAACTAAAATGATTTTTGTTTTGAATTGGCAAAACATAAAATATATAGTCAATAGTTTCTTACAATCAAATTAGTAATAAATATTATAACTTATTTAGATACCAGTTTCATCATGAACCTTGATAATGTAAAGGAAATTAAATGTTTTTCTTTTTACGGGTGGAAACAAACGTTGGCGTTCAAACATAACATTTATATACTTTGTACCCTCCTTGAACTACCTTTCATTTATGTTGCCGTGCCCAAAGGGTATCATATGTAGATCAACAATTGTTACATTTAAGACCTAACTGTTCCATGTGATTGCAATAAATATATGAATATGAATAAAAAAAGCTATAGTTAGTAGTTTCGCTAACACTTTAAACAGTGTTAATTCAAGAAATTTCGGTAGGTAGCTATTCTATTTTCGGTCAATCCCATTCTTTATTTGTTTTTTTTTACTATTGAATAAATGAAATATACTTTCATACTAAAAGCAAAATACAAGTATGAACATAATAGTTATCCTAATTGTTAATTAAGACGTCCTAGACGAATCGATGGCGTATTATTGCACTATCTTGTCAATTTATTGTAACGTTTCTCTCATTAATAAATATATAATACAAAATACAAATACAATGCACAGTGGGAAATTAAACTGAATATGATACAAATAAGGCGGTCTTATCGCCCCTGTATAAATTACAACTGAATTATAATTCGATAGTACTAGTCGATAGGGTAGTCTATGGCTGTTTGGTCTATGGAAATTACAAGATACATTACAAATTCTTCGCTGCTGTAGTAGCAATATCTAGTCATAAGTAGTAAATGCGACCATTAATAAAATGATGAGTGGGAAATTTTATTACCTACTGTATTTCTGCCAATATAAATTTGTGTATGCTCACGACTATATTTTTCGTGAGGGTACCTAGTCAGATATATTCTGAAAACTTAGAACATCCACGTTTTACTAGGAGTACCGAAATTCTGTTCAGTGCGTCGTCGGGTAGTGAGCTCGTCGCCACTTATAATGGACAGTATGGGTACATTACATGCCTGGAAATTTAAGCATGCAGGTTTCCTTACTGTTTTCCTTCACCAAAAAGTCAGTGGTGTTACAAATGGTATATAAATTCCGAAAAACTCATTGGTATGAAGCGACGTGGACGTGAACCATCGCCTCCTGCACGGCAGGCAAGGTTACTCGCCACTCGATCGCCTATAAATATAAATTGAAACATTAATTATACAATTTGTTAACGAAGACGAACGTTAAAATAATTAGTCTGTTATTGTTACATCACTTTGTTACATTCGAACTATAATATAATGTCCTTGTTTAAAAAAAATTGTTTCGTTTTTAATGCAACAAAGTCTCTTCTAAAATCTTCTTGCTTCTACATGCAATCCTCTCTATCAGTCCGCCTCACGCTGTAGGAATTATCCAATAAACATAATGAACATTAAGCCTTCAGACTTTGATAACGAGACGAGACGACTGTTGCAGATAATCCGAACGACAGTTAATATAAGTCTGAAGGGAAATATAAGCAAATTGGAGGCAATTTCATTTCTGCATTGCAGTTTCTGAATTGTAATGTTGCGCTTTTTAGTACTGGCTTATTGCTTTTAAAGGTTAAGGTTTTAAAAGCTACGAAATATGGACCCAACGGATGCATTTTTGGTCATATGCGAAATAGGCAACCAAAAAATGTTAGCGTATAGTGGGCGTATAGTTATGGAACTCATGTCGATTTGTTTCTCGTAATCTGTAGATTATAATGGTAATGTTAGCTATACCCTTTCTAAACGAGGTGTCGCGTAATCGTAGTTGGCGCACATTTTGTCTTGGACGGTAGGTAACTTCGCACATTACCTTGAAATATTACTCCACAGTTCATACAACGAATTTGGGGAGTTGGGACTTTACTTTCTGATGCCATTTCGATAATTATGATCTTTAAATTTATCAAAAATGTCAAAACTGAGCATTTTTTAAGTTTTGATTTCATAATCGGTTGTATTTTTACCTAATCTTTCGTCCAATTTCTATACTCAATTAAATAATGTTTTTAGAGTGTAATACTATCAATTTAAACGTTACAGTCTGTGGGCCAAAAAAATTTATCCTTTCTACTATCATATCTTTGTTGTCCGAATATAATTATGGATATATCTTAACATATACGTCCGATTATTCGGGCACAACGTTTTATAGTTTTACTTTAGGTACCTATGATATTATTTTTAGAAATAGTTGTTGTAGATCGAGACGTAAAACGCTGAATCAACTCAGGGTGAATGAAATCACGATAAGTTACGGGAATGACATGTGACTCTTATATGCCCCTTAAACTGAAGGGGAAAATATATAAAACCATCATAAGACCTGTCGTCATGTATGTCGGAGTGTTGGGCCGTTAAAGTGACGGATGAAAAACGACTGCATACAACATAGATGCGAATGTTGAGATTGGATGAGAATGGATAAGATTAAGAATGAGTATATTAGAGGAAGTTGGAAAGTAGCTCCTGTGAATGCTTGAATGCTTACGCACTAAAAGCTTATCCTGTTATGAGCATGTAATGAGAAGAGATGAGTGTTATATTACAAGAAGAGTGTTAAAAATATGAATGGCAATGGCTGCATGAAGAGAGGACGATCAAAGAATGGATGGATGGATTGTGTGAAAGATGACATGTGTAAAAAAGGAGTGTGAGCTGGAATGACGGGTAAAAGAGATGAATGGAGGAAGACTACATATTGCACCGACCGCGACCCCAAATAATGGGACAAGGGCAGTAAGATGAAGAGTTGCTAGATCCGCTACGTAGGTAAACCAAGTTCAGGGATAGAGTTTAGACCACAAATCTTTTTAAAATTTCCTTTTTTGTAGGACCTAATACTTACTTACCTTATAGGTTGTTAAGTGGAACAGATTTATTACTTCCATGTCAAAGTATCCCAAAATAACATTAACTATTATTATTATTATATTAGCCGTCGCTGTCCCATTGTTGGGCAAAGGCCGCCCTCCGTTCTCTCCATGCGTCCCGGTTTTGCGCTTCGTTAGGTCAGTTCTTTAGGAAGCCATGAATTTCGTCACGCCACCTTCTTCTAGGTCTATCTCGACGCCGATTTTGTTTTACTGGGGACCAGTTGGTATTAGTTTTGGCCCACAGGTCATCTGGCATGCGGCAGATATGTCCAACCCAATCCCACTTTAGATTGGCAGCGGTGGTGGCGTCGTCTGTCACTTGGGTTCTGGCGCGAATGACCTCAATTCTGACCCAGTCGATCAGTTTTAAGCCAAGGATGCTGCGCTCCATAGCTCTTTGACAAACCTTGAGGTCTGAAATATTAACTATAATATATAATATTTCGGATGAAAATTATGCTTGTTGAAATAATAGTAGAATACATTAAAAACGTTCCTACATTGGTTCCTCCCGTTCAGGAGACAAACTTTGTAAAATGAGAACCCATAATTTAATAGCAAGTATGGGTCATTAACTCTAGCTATATAGCTTCAAAGTCTAAAATTGATTGCGCCGAATTAATTGCGGAGCCTGAAGCCTCCACACGACGTGACATGCTTACCTTAATCCCTGGACTCGTTAACGAATAAAACATTTACAAGGGCCGGGACTTCGTAGCATGAATATTAATACTTGCTACTTTCTCTACCTGAAAGTATATTTAATTAGGATGGTGAAAATGACGAACGATGTGAACGGAGTTATGCTGCGAAGGAGATGTGTTGGAATTTATCTCTTTCTGTAATGTGTTTGACCGGTGATAGGGTTGAATTGGAAGGATTGGAGGAGTAGAGAGGAGAGACTATTCTGTCCAGTTTTGGAACAAACAAAAGATGACATAAAATGTTTTTGTCACTTCGAAATAATAAAGTTTGATTTTAACATAGGTATACCTAGCAGGATAATTTTTTAAAGAACTAATGCTTTTCAAAAGGCACTTCTATTTTCCACATATTTGCACTTTAGTGTTCAGGACTTTTTTTACATGGTGTTTGTCCAATGATAATAAGATTTTTATTTTTTAAATAGTGATGTGCTTGCGCTTAGCTTCATATCACCTGATGGAAAGCAAAAGAGCAAGCTCGCAAAATGTCTATTACCTTGGAGGCATGAAAGAAGAGCGCGCTTCATGTTAAGAAGACCATCGGTTCAGAGCTACGTATCATTCTTGACAGTCAAAGGATTCACGTTTAATCCTTTGAGGCGGTTGTTGGCGTAGTGGAGCTTTGGCATTGGAAACAATCAATAAAGATAAGCAACGTCAGGTTCGTTAAGTTTTTGAATGGGTAACCGCGCTCCGGTCTCTTGCTCCTACTGGTAGGAGCAAAATGACACAACCCGATATCCCGATCGGACACCGGACCGGACCGGTCCTTTGTGGTAGGTCCTCGATCCTTGGTCCCAGACACGGATATACATATTCTCAGATTGTTCCGTCCGTAGTGGGTCGATGGCGGTGTAACTAACTATTCGTCAACAAAGATCTTCTTAAGAGCGGTGGCTTTAAAATTCTCTGACATTAAGATTACTACTAACATGCATATACCAATTAGCACTGGGCCCGCGTAACGCCCTCTCCCATTTATGAGAGGAGCCCTGCAGTGAGATCCTACAGGCTGTAACTTTTGTTTGGACGCGACCCTTAAAAGTTGACCTTGGTTTCACCTCACAACATTACTCCTAGAAAATGTGCATTAAAGATGCAAGAAGTTTTCACAGAAAATGTCAGCCCGATCAAACCCCCTTGCGAAAGCTGTAAGTAATAAAATTCCCATAAAATAGCTCGCTAGTACAGATTTTATTAGACTCCAGTTCGAACCAACAGTCGTAAATCAGTACAAGTTCACTACAACGGCGATTACTTTAATGTGCTGTAATTAAATTCGTTGTGAGGCGTGTTTGGTGTTAACAATGTTGCTTGGTATCGTTGGGCGCACGCTCTTGCAATTTCAAGTAAGTTTCTCAAAGTTTTAAGTCTGAACCTGTATGTGAGGATATATGTTTTGGGGATAATTGGGATATGCTAACTATTTAAGTGGAATCCGGGCTACTGAAAAAAAATGTTAGCTCTATTTATAGTGCGTCCAAGATAGCTCCGTGATTTTGACAGGCGGTTTTAGATATTTTATTTTACTTTTCGCCGTGGTGGTCCAGTGGCGAGTAACCTTGCCTGCCGCGCAGGAGGCGATGGTTCGATCCCCGTCCTGGCCGACTTGTACCAATAGGTTTTTCGGAATTTATGTACGATTTGTAACACCACTGGCTTTTCGGTGAAGGAAAACATCGAGAGGAAACTTGCATGCTTCAACTTCGAGGCATGTATTGTACCCACTGTCCATTATAAGTGGCGACGAGCTCACCCCCCGTCACACTGGACAGAGTTTCGGTTCTACCGGTGAAACGTGGATGTTCTGAGGTTTCAGAATATCTCTTACTACCCCCTCGGGGAATATAGTCGTGAGCATATGCTTATGATTATGCTTATTTTACTTTTAAAGCTGTATGAACAGTCAAAACTTTATAATACACTAAATATATACAAGATTAATTAACATTTAACATAAAATTAAAGGTTTTACGGCTCAAACATTTTCAGAAAGTAAAATAATCGGTCTAAAACGATCTGTCACAATCACGGATCTATCTTGGAGGCACTATAAATAAAATGATTTTAAGATATGTTTTATAAAGCTGATAGCTGAAGGAGTTATGTGTCAGAGAAAGAAGACTCTCAACAAATATAATTACGACACGAGGTAATGCTTTGCTACGTATTTATGTCCTCATGTAAAGAATCCCAAAGTGAAGGCAAAGTGTGTGTTTAAAATAGTTTTAGGTTCTATGTATAAGCTATAAGGTGTCGGCGTGTCCTGAGGCAACGACTTGTTCACTTTACCTTATAGTGTTTATTGATAATCATTTCCCTCCCCATATTATGATGCGGAAATAGTCAAATTATTTAGACATAAATATGAGTCTTTCTAATTAGGGTCTTCCTAATAAAAGCTGGCTTTTTAAGGATGGCAAGGCTTTCAGAAAATAAATTCAACCAACAATGTTTCGATTGCGGTCGATCTTTATCCATCACGACAAGCCTGGCCAAAAATCTTCCCTTTTCAGACGGAGAAACACCAAAATTCAAACACAAGCTGTAAGTATGACAAGTGTGACACGAAAGAAGAAGTAAGACAAAATGGCTTGATTTGCTCGATTTTTTAATATAACTTTGGTAACCGTTCTCTCCCTTTGTGTGAATCTGTTGGAAGAGTTCTGCCCATCGCTCTCTGCATCCAGTTGGGACCCACGTGTCTCCTTCTAATATCATTTCCCCATATCTCTGGTTGGCGGCCTCTATCCCGCGTGGTTTCTCTGGGTCTCCACTCCAGTGTTCTTCTGTTCCAACGCTCAGTATCCATACTTGCAACGTGGCCTGCCCATCTCCACTTCCGGTATTCTATAGTAGCTACCACGTTCACGACCTTTGTACTTCGGCGATGATGATGATGATTGGAACAGTAGTACTGAATACAGTTGCTTGAATATTGTCGTTAAAAATCACAAAAAATAGGCTGAAGTAGGTAGTTACAAAGTAATAAAGTGTTCCTATAGCATCCTGACGGCGCACTTAGGCAAAGTGTGTGTTTAAAATAGTTTTAGGTTCTATGTATAAGCTATGAGGTGTCGGCAGCATGCTGCATGTCGCGTGTTTCTCTTAAAGTTCTAACATCCTGAGGCAACGACTTGTTTACTTTAGCTTAAAGTGTTTATTGAAACTCAATTACACGTAATTATGAGTCTTCAGAATTAGGGTCTTTCTAATAAAAGATGGCTTTATAAGGATGGAAAGGCTTTCAGAAAATAAATCCCAAATGCATACTATAAAAATGAGTGTAATTTAAAGGGTTTACTTTGTGCCTTGGTAAACACTCCGAAACAATGTACCTCTAAAAACCTCTTCGTTATTATAAAACAAACGTCGACAATCATAGTATGCAGGCTTTTAAGCCATATTGGAATGCATACCATACGGAACACTACTAGTTGTACCAGATCGACATGAACTGGTCTGTATTTTTAGTAACCAAGCTATATTTAAAACCTTTAAAACAAAAATAGTTGTATATTTTTTGCCTATTCCATATCGCTTCCCAATACTATCGTAATAATTAAAGTCCATTCCATCTATAACATAAATATTTTTCCTGTATCGATAACATCCAAATATCTTTGATTAGCCTTACCTAAAGCATATGTATCAGGGGTAGCCAACCCGTCGAATTTTACCGAAAACCCCTTAGAAATAGAAGCTCAACCTTTTCCCGCAACATTACTTTCGAGATGAAATGTAAATACATGCTGATATGAATATAAATGCTGTTTAAGTAGACGGTATGGGGATCGTTGTTATAAAACGGCAAACCTCTGCCTGTTATTGCTTCGATATGTATATTGAGGTAAACCCGAGGAGTTAGGCTCTGTTTGCGATAGTTTTCCTGTAGCAACCGAGAGTTCTAACAAAAGGGTTAAGGGGATATAATTCGGAGCGCGCTCCATACAAACGTACTATGGTGATATTTTCAATACTAACCGATTAAAGTCAATGAAATTTTGCTGAAACAATCTTGAAACAAATATCTATGCTTGTATGGAGTCAGATTTTCGTTAAAATATATAGTTTCAATGCTAGAATTAATTTAAGATTTGTATGGAAATCTTTGAGGCACTGTAACTATAAAACTATACATTTTAACGAAAATCGGACTCTATACAAGCATAGAAATTTGTTTTCAGATTGATTCTGAAAAATTTCATTGAGTTTAATTGGTTAGTATTGAAAATATCACCATAGTACGTTTGTATGGAGCGCGTTCCGAATTATATCCTCTTAAGACTACAATATACCCGTGACAGCAAAATACAGTGCATTGCGTGTTGTTTCTTGGACGTGAGCTAATAGGTCTCTCTGAATAAATATAGCACAAAGCTTAAAAACTGAATTTTCAAGCTTTGTTCTATATTTAAACTACCTATTTGTCGCCTATGAAAAACGAGCATCAAAGAAAGAGTTTTGTCTAAGATAAGATAAGATAAAAATTATTAATTTTCTTTATCTTAATCTTAACTATTATAAAACTGTAACAGAAGTGTATTTATTTATTTATTTAACTCTTTATTGTACACACGGAAAACATAATAGACAATTACAAAGGGCGAGCTTATCTCTAAGTGTGTCTGTACATTGAATATTACGATATGGTTTCTAGGTATCCCGGACTCCAAATCAACCTTTTTTCGAATTTTTATCTGTCTGTTTGTTTGTATATTTGTAACAGCATCACGCAAAAACTTGTATTTTGATGAAACTTTTTTGTTTGATAGCTTATGATCTGACTTAAAATCTGGTATATTATTTATGCCGACGAAGTCGCGGGTTAACTGTAGTTCTTTATATTTTAGTTTTTTTTACTTTTGTTCTTTATTTTTTCTGTGTATTGTGAATATAATTGTAAATATCTATTTTATTAGTTTTTGGTTTTAAATATAAACCTTATAGAAATACACATAAGTTATTTATCGTTACCTATGTAATTTATTGCATACATAAGAGTATACAGGACTATACTACGCGCCTAACTAGAAAAGCTTTCATATCTAAACCATGATTAAAACTGTTCACATGGCTATAAGATGAAATATTAATATTATATACGTAAGTTTCCCTACGCATCTCCGCTCTCACGTATAAAACTCGTATGTAGGCTTATATATCTAGCTGTAGGTATGTACCTGCGAGGGTGCGGTGAATATGCATATTGTCTGCACGAGGAGTCACGAGGACCCTCAGAGTGTCTAACAATAGACCAAGTGTAATTTACTGTTTTTTTAGCTTTATTCTTAGGCCGAGATTCAGAGACGATTTTTTTAGTATTAGCTCGAACTAAGTAGGGCGATAATGTATGGATTTTGACATACGGGAGTTCGAACTACGAATTTAAAGATCGTCTCTGAATCTCAGCCTTAGTTCGAAGTCCCGTATGTCAAAATCCATACATTTTTGACCCTACTTAGTTCGAACGATGACTTAAAAATCGCCTCTGAATCTCGATCTTAGTGTGGCGACGGGCTCACCACCGTCACTCTTGGATAGAGTTTCGACACTGCTAGTTACGGTAGTAATTATAGTACTCAAAGCTGCTAGTGAAATGTGAATAGGTAATCTGAGTATACCTTATTTAGAATAACTCTAACTACCCCAACGCGGAGTGTAGTCATGAGCATTATGTAAATATGCTATTCCTCTTGGCGTTGTCATGAATGAGAACAGATATGTTGACCAGAGTTTCATGAAACGAATCAAATTGTAAGTGAAGCCTAATGGTTTGAAAATCATTTTCGTACATGTTCATATACAGGGTATAAGGAAAAGTATAATTAACCTTTAAACCACATACTCTACCAATAACTTTTACTATGGGAGCGTGGATGTGGTACTTTTCCTTACACCCTTTATAATACTCACAACTGTATCACAGTATTAGATAGAGTCTCTAGTATTAAATAACTGTATTCCCTTTTTGGATGGCCAGAAACTTTGTCAATTGTGAACAAAAGTACTTGCAAATTTAGTTCGCTGTACTATAGTTAAAATGATTAAATACACTTTATTGCTCATCTTTATCTTGAGAATCCACTCAATTTAAACTAATTTCAAGATCTAAAACTCGTCAATAATCAAGACAACAAACTTTTCAAATAATTTCTTTCTTTCTGTTCAATTGAATTTAAGAAGGCGGTAACGCTAATGGTTCCTTTAGTTTTAATTGAAAACATGTTTTCCTTGCTTTTTGTAAATTGTATTCACAAGCTTATTCCTTCAATAATTCGAACGCCAGCCTACATGTAAGCAGTAAAACAATGAAACGGCAGGCGGCATTCAATCTTACTGCACAAGATATGTATCGGGCAGATAGCCAGTGAAATAATGCCTGTATTTCCTGATCTCACATCCGAGGCACCGATGCCGGCCAAGTAACTGTTCCGGCTGTATACATTGCGAATAAATACACTCTGTGTAATTCTTTAAAGTGAATGAAACAACTGCATTCCTGTGGTAAAATATGAAAGGTTCATTAAATCGAGACATAGCATGATAGTAACAGATCAGGGGTGCTATTTTTGAATGTCACCGGTGAGCTTGAACTGTTTTTAAATCTCTTACAAAAGCCTTCTCTTACCCCTGAGTTCAATACGAGTGGGTAGGGGCACTCGTATTGAACTCATGGGGTATGAAAATTTAGTCACCACCGGTAATATTAAAAAATGCGAACTTTGGGAAATCGGTGAATATCGGCCATTTTACTCAGCCGGTTACTTTCAAAAAGGATCTATGAATATAGTAGAAACATTAAATCATATTTAATATACTTCTCATATTGACCATTTCATCTTTCGTTCTAATTAGCAATGGCATCTAATTAGATACTATTCATTAGGTATAATGATAGACAAATCATTTTATTATTAGTATTTAGCCTACTTTTTCATATAAGTGAAGGTTTGGATATTATTCGTCAAATCAGAATGACTGGATAGATTGTGGCAATACCTGATAATATTAAATATTGTTCGTATTTTACTTCTTGCGGCGGTTATAACGTGACGAATTTCATTCGCTGACCAGTTTGATGAAACTATGAATGACTGACATATTTTTATGGAAGGCTTTCATTGATAAAGGTCAAAACAGGTCGCCAAATAAGGGATCAGAGTTTATAACACAAATCAAATAAATTGTACGTCTCAGTCAAAGTCACAGGCAAGAGCATGCGTTTAAAAATTAACTATAAATTCTAACTATAAAATAAAGAGACAATCTTTTAAGAAATGTCGATAAAAGCAATCCTTTGAAATATTTCCTGATCGAATCAATCGAAACAGCAATAAAATTATAGCCATGCAAATTCTTCAGACCCGGCGGTTTATAAGATACTCCATATGACCTGAAGTATGGATGTTGCATCAAGAATTTAATATTGGAGCTATAAGTTGTTGGAATATTCTTAGAGAATGTTGTAATAGAAAATAACTTGAAACGCAATATTTGGTTCTATGTAGACGTTACAATGCGTTACAGTACTGTTCAAGCTTCGGAATCGTTGTTTGAAAGGAAAGTCGCGTGAAAGGATTTGTTTTTTTTGACAATATCCGGAAATATAATATTTTCATTTCGAAAGAATTGTGGGTAAATAACACCAATAATTTTAGTTAGCGACTGTAGCATATTTTTATCCTTAGAAAATTTCTTTTTTCGTTTTATACAAGTACTTGTATAATACAAAGGCCAAAGGCAATTAAGGCCGAAAATCAACAAATTTTGGAGACATTTTCAACAGACGAAATATGCTTCGGTCGCTTAATTAAATTATTGAATTGAAATATGTTCGCATACGAGTATTATGCTCACGACTATTATGTATTCACGGAGAAAGTCGCATTATGTTCGACCTTTCCTAAATGTTTTTGATAATTCTAGTAATTATTATACCAAGGTTATTCGAACTTTAAATTTGTTTTACAATAAATGTAGATGCAATCACTGACATCCGTTATTTTCTATTCATGAAGTCCTACACAAGGAGTTGAATCGAATTTTCAAACGACTTTCAACGTGCAGTAGAATTGAATAGGTACTTCGAAATGTTGAATCGAAATGTTGTCGTAGGGCCATTAGTGAAACGAGAAGTCCCAGTGAATGGATTCGTCTGTGGATAGTAGGAAAAGCCCAACAATAACTACGGAACCGTATCGTATTTGGATTTTCTGTTGTATAATCTTTTCTTGTAGGTCGGTTGAGTTCATGCTTGTTTTCTAGCGTCCGTCCATTTCAATTTTCAACTCGATAGATGACCTAAAAGTTCTAAAATTCCATGTAGCAAGCCATCAAATGTTTCTTAAGAAGAAAATACACAAGAAGCTTGGAACGGTATTAAAATATCTACATCATTTGTGTTTTTAAAACAGAACGTTTATTATTATTGTTGGCTGGACTATTGCAAGCAAGGTTCGTTATGTGCTGGTCTAATTTTTTGATCAATATGTTCACCCAAAATGTATATTTAGAATACATTGTCATTCTCGGGTATGCAGGTTTCCTCACGATGTTTCCTTCACCGCCGAACAAGTGATAATGATAAATACAACCGTACATAAATTTCGTAGAACTTAGTAGTACAGGCCAGGAATCGAATCGCCCCTGGTGATTGAGTTGCTAGCTCTCTTTATATCAGGACGTTAGGTTAGGTTCACAAATTTAATCAGAACGTTAGGTAGGTTCTTAAATGCAGAACCCACGTATAAAACAGTTCCGTGACTGCCTGACAACGCACAGCCTAAACTGCTGAAGATGGAATACAGATTCTACGGAGGACTTTAATAAAGGATTTTTCAATATTATAATTTCACGCGAACGAAATCGCGAGCCAAAGCTGCATAGTAGTTGATAAACCAACAGCTAAATAGTTTGTACAAATTGTGGTTTTGAATCCATAAATCTATAAAGCTAGTCCGAGTGGGACATCGTTTTAAGCGCACGGAGTTAATTTAGATGTTTGACAACATTTAACATTAGTTTCCAAACTTTGTAGTCATTATATTGTTTGAATAAAAGTTCTGAAAGAGCCGTATTGCACTCGTTTCTAGAATGAATGAATGAATGAATGAAATATACTTTATTTACACCAAAAGCAAAATACAATACACAATAGGAAACAAAACTGATTATGGTACAAATAAGGCAGTCTTTCAGGCGATTTCTTCCAGACAACCTTAGGGTAGAAGAAATATAACAAAGAACGGGTCGGTGTTACAATAAAACAATAATAGTACTAATGTGAAGGAAGTGAAAATTTTCTAGCTGACATATGAAAGCGTTTCACCAATATTAATCAACAACTGAGTGCATAAAATAAGTTAGTAAGTATTTAATAAGAACAATAAGTACCTACTCCTACCTAAAACCGTATACGATTGAAATTACGTAAAGTATACAAATAAATAAATAAAGTATACAAATTTTATAAATTACAATTTAAGAAGAATGCACACCACAATTTGTAACTACTAACAAAATTTTAAGGGTGTATTCAGACATTGAAACAAAACAACTTTTCTACGATCAACTAGAAAATCGATTGGCTGTACTGTACATAATACTTTTGTATGGGAGGTCCAAATAAAATTCTCGTTTTTCGACCCATGTTATTTAGGGAAAGTTGTTTAGTTTAATTGTCTGAATACACCCATGAAATTATGTTACTAATTAAAAACTTAGCGGTGCATATTTTGATGTTCATAAAATAATGAAATTAAAAGTTCTACTTTTAAATAACAGCTGTTATGACGCATTCGATTCGATGTTCTTTGGTCTCAGTATCTACAGGGTGATATGGAAATGAGTCTAAAAATTTTTAGTAAATTTAATTTTTAGGGGTGGTTCAGACCATAAAACTGAACAACTTTTACTATAGGAGCAAACCTGAAATTGCAAAAAAAGTTTTTCATTCAAAATTTGCTGTTCATACATTTGAGTCGAGTAGGCATTGCAGTTAGCATGGCATGGCATCGTTATTAGTAGTGAATAGTAGATTTTTTGTTGTGATTTCTGGTTTGCTCCGATACTAAATATTGTTCGGTCTGAACCACCCCTAAAAATGTTCGCATTATTTCAATGATAACTGTTGCTATAGGTAGGTATGTTTCTTATACTGTAGTGTAGGTGGAGAACTGCGTAATCATTTTTACGGATTAAGCGGGAAAAAAACCGGTCAAGTGCGTGTCGGGCAACGCACAGGATAGGGTTCCGTAGTGCCCCGTCAAAATATACGTACTTAGAGGGGGGGTTTTTGTTTTATACTACGGTTTAACGACTATTACTCGTTAAGGGGATATAATTCGGAGCGCGCTCCATACAAACGTACTATGGTGATATTTTCAATACTAACCAATTAAATTCAATGAAATTTTGCTGAAACAATCTTGAAACAAATATCTATGCTTGAATGGAGTTAGATTTTCGTTAAAATTGATTTTCAATGCTAGGATTAATTTAATATTTGTATGGAAATCTTTGAGGCACTGTAACTTTAAAACAATAAATTTTAACAAAAATTTGACTCTATACAAGCATAAAAATTTGTTTTTAGATTGATTCTGAAAAATGTCATTGAGTTTAATTGGTTAGTATTGAAAATATCACCATAGTACGTTTGTATGGAGCACGTTCCGAATTATATCCTCTTAACTAGTAAAGCCTACTTAGCGGTGATAGTTAGCAAGCCCACTCGGACAGGTGTCCCCCATTAATTATTGCAATTAAGCAATCAATTGAGTGACTTATTTTGTTCAATATAATAAAAATAAACTTGTAACTAGTTGAATAATAACTTTAAGCTTTTAAAAGAACAGTAACGATCGCAGCGCGCCTTCATATTTAATAAATCAAGTAGTAGGTTTTAGTTTAAAATATCTTATTCTTGTTTAACGTTAGCATTTTGCATAATTGCATAACTCCAGTATTATACGTGCAAGCAAAAATATCAGTTAACGTTTTTAATTAAATTTAGCTTTAAAAGCAGCATAAGGCAGTATTGTTCCCGATGCTATTAGAAGCTTAATGAAAATACAGCTGAGCTGAAGTTAAAATAAAAAGAAAACAGTATCGATGTGAGTGTAATAGAAGTTGGTGTTAATGGTATTACGACAATATTAGATACAGGAAAACAACGTTAGGAAAGCAATTTCGGCTTCGCATATTGCCTATTAGGAAATGCTTATGGAGTACCTTTTTCATGACTTTCTGATAGAAAGAGTTTTTGTTGGTATTACTTAGGCAATAACTTTTACTTAAGCTGATATCTTTCAGGGTTCCGTAGTCAAGGAACTCTTATTAGCATGTTACGCCTTGTTGTGTCTAAACGTTCTTCTGTATTTTCTATCTCTGTGTATCAGGTCACCCACCTTTGTTGAAATAAACAAATAATTTGTTGAAATAAACAAATAATTTAAAATAATTCTCCCCTTACTTATTACAATAATATTATGTTTTTGAATAAGTTTAATTCGCCTGTGTCGTTTGTTTTTCTTGTTAAAGTCATGACTGTGTAAAGTTATTTTATTCTTAGGGTTATAACAGGGTGACTACAAACTTTATGATATCGATGGTCCAACATACACTTGACATATTTTTTCCTGTAGGAAAGACATTTTCATGCCCAAATCTTTATTCTCTACTTGTCTTATAATAGATACAGGGTGTAAAATGATATGCCTACTTTAATGCATACTTTAGGGTGGTTCAGACCATCGAACTGAACATCTTTTACCATGGGACCAACATTGAACAACTGTTCCTGTGCATTCTTTTTAATATAGTACGGGTGGCAACCCTAATTCGGTACCATACGGTCAATCTTATCCGACAAATCATAGATTTTATGTATATTTCGATCTAGATACGTAGTTAGATAAACGGATATAAGTGTGTTAATTATTTTATAATCTTAGCGTGTCGGCTAGGATGTACATCACGGATAGCAATGTGGTACATCACGGATATTATTCATGCTCATAGATACGGACATAAATTATGTATGTTCATTGTGTTGATCTATATTAATAATTCCGTCGGGGGATACGATAGACCCAAGTGTAAAAAAATAATTGATTTTGATTTAGCAATATTCAGGGTGCAACTTTTAAGGTGTGCAATATTGAAAAATGTGGGTTATTTAGTCCATCAAACTAACTTTCACTATGGAGCCAACATCGAGAATAAATAAATAACTGCAGTACCGACTCGGAAGCCGCCGCCGAGCCGTGCCGTGCCGTGTGCCGTTGTGGGCTTGTTATATTTATCAAGAAATATAATAGTACCCAATAAATTAAGCTTTCGTATTGTTTTTGTTTATTTTAAATGGAGGATGGACATCATGTACCTACTCATCCATTAGAGTTTTTAGAATAAGTTAAACAGAGTATTTCATTTCAATTAATGTATCCAATAATTCATCATGTTCAACAGAAAAACGGAATGAGAGCAGGACGACGATTCACGAAGAATTTAGTTACCTATATTATTAATTTCAATAATATTGGTGAAAGGTGTTCATTACATATCATGTTATCAGGTTTATTCTATTTAGGTACATGACAATTTTAATAACTATGTCAAAATAAATCATTGTTTTTTAACTACGACTGAATAGAGCAAATGTGAATGCGTTTAGGGTGAGAGAGTGTTTGTTTGTGTGTTTTTGTGTACAAACGTATGTTACCATTTATCTCGAAAACCGTTTGACCGATTTTGATACGGCAAACATCTTGAGCAAGACCTTGACTGTCCGGAACAAAATATGTAGGCGAAAGCGCTACTGCGTATACCCCTCAACCCCGCTCATTTTACAGGTTGTTTGCTGGGTACTGGGATTGTGATTTATCAAGAAATATAATAGGTAGGTACCCAATAAATTAAGCTTTCGTATTGTTTTGGATTATTTTAATCGATCTATCACGTACCTACTCATGCATTGCTAGTTCTACTCACGCAAAGCCGGGTCAGCATCTAGTTATTTTATAATCTTAACCGATACTGCAAATTGGTACATCACGGATTTTATTCATGCCCAGATTAAGTATTTCCCGATCTAGATAAGATAGGCAGTTAGATAACTAGATATTATGCGAATAGGTTTATTGATTATGTTATAATCATTTTGTATTAAATTATTTTGTGAAATCAATGACTATTATAGTTTTAATAAACTTTACCTGCTATTTAAATAAAAAGATACGCAGCAATACACATAGTATTACAGTTCAAAGCAATCATGCCCAACATTAAAATGGAATTAGTGTTTTTAATAATATTATTTGGGTTTATTGAAAATACTATTGGCGACGATCCTATCGTTCAAACCAAAATGGGATCGTTTCGAGGTATAAGGGCACCTGATGGAGACTTTGATCAGTTTATGGGGATCCCTTACGCAACTGTTGATGAAAAAAAACCATTCGGTGTAAGTAAATCTGGTTTGTTATAATTTTTGCATATTATGAACATATACTACCCGAACTATAACGTAATTTTTTATTTTTAGAAACCCCTGCCTCCACCAGTTTTTGAAGAAGTGTTCAATGCTACTAAAGACTCTGTGAGATGTCCTCAACTTGATCAGTTTACCGAAATGCTGATGGGTTCTCTGGACTGCTTACAGCTAAACGTTTATGTGCCGACCTCTGCTAATACGACAAATAAACTGCCAGTAATGGTATATATTTATGGAGGTCGTTTCGGAATAGGATTTGCAGACAGGTTTCTTTTTGGTGCAAAATATTTAGTCAGACATGATGTGATTTTGGTAACATTTAATTATCGACTCGGTCCTTACGGTTTCATGTGTCTCGACACCCCTGAAGTACCAGGGAACGAAGGTTTTAAAGATCAAATTCTAGCCCTTAAATGGGTCATTGACAATATCGAGTCATTTGGAGGTGATCCTAATAAAATAACAGTATTTGGTAATAGTGCGGGAGCAATGTCGATCGATTTACATTTGATATCTCAAGGAGAAAAGCTTTTCAAAAGGATGATACTACAGAGTGGAACGTCAATATATCCAACGCTTGTTATGGAAAGTGACATTTCAGTGCCTTTTAAGTTAGCTGAACAGCTTGGATTTACAACGAGTGATCTTGATGAAGCTTTGTCATTTTTAGCAGCTAACGAACCTTTGAAATTGATAGATGCCGGAATTAAAGCTAATATAACGTTTGATGCATGTACAGAAAAATCTTTTCCTGGCGTAGAAAGCTTTATAACAGATTTTCCAATCAATTTACCGATACCGAAAGCAGAAGGAATGACAATTTTATCAGGAGTAACCAGTAGAGAATATATGCCTCTAGTCAAACTACCTGAAGAAGTAATTGAAAACGGTAACTATTTTTATAATTTCCTGGTGTCAAAATTCGATTTCGAAAATGATGATGTTGTTGAATTAGAGTATCTGCTGAGCTTTTATATTGGTGATGAACCTTTAGGTCAAAAAGTCATTTGGGAAATTGTTGATTTCTTGTCAGATACAACATTCGTGTATTCTGCTCACAGAAGTATAAAAAAACATCTAGAAAATTGAGCCGAGAAAATATTTTATTTAATGTTCTCGTACAGTGGTGAGAGAAACTATGCCCAAAGAAGAGAAAACATGACTGAAGAAGGCGCTGCACATGCTGATGAAATCGGTTATCTTTTTGAAATGGAACATATTCCAGAAGTGCCAACACCTGAAGATCAACTTGTTTTAGATAGAGTAACTGCAATGTGGACTAACTTCGCCAAGTATGGGTAAGTTATTTATTATTTTTTCTTATTTTATTAATATATTTGATGGCTCAACCTTTATACACTTACTTGTTTTTTATGTTATTTTCGTCCACATTTACAATCAATGTGTACAATAAACTGTTAAGAAATAAATAGATGACATTATAATAGCAATCACAAAGAGAAAAGCTTTTCAAAAGTATAATACTGCAAAGTTGACATCCAGCCAGGATCAGCATAACATTATTAGTATTAAAATTAATTTTGCATTTTAATCCATAGAAATGTTTATGCATTATTTATGTACAGAAGTAATGATAGGCATAGCACAGCATAATAACCGCAATAGTGCATAACATAAGTATGTTCTCATGACTTTATTCCCCGAGGAAGTAGTCAGACGTATTCTAAATACAGCGTATTCCGAATATCCAGATCTCTAACAGTACCCAGCCTCTGTCCAGTGTTATGGGTAGTTAGCTCGTCATCACTTTTACTGAAAATTAAATACAATACTCGTACACGCATAGAAATTGAAGTTAGTTGGTTTCCCCATGCTTGTAGGTTGCGATGTTTTTATTATTAATAAAAATCCAGTTTTGTTGCAAATCGTTGATAAGACTCTAAAATTGGTACATACGAGTTAAATCTAGACTGAGATCAAACCACTGACGCCTGCACAGAAGACGATTCCTCGTCTATTGGTTACAAAACCAACATGGCTTTTTTAAAATATTACCTAAAATTACGATGATAAGTTTGCATATTCATACCGTTTTAGTATTTTTCATAAATGTCTGTCTGTGATTACAGAGACCCAACCCCGCAGATATCATCGCTTTTGCCAGTGAAATGGGAGCCGATTACCAAAGGCTCTGTATACCACTACTTGGACATAGACTTGGAACTGAGCGCCGGCAAACAAGCCTTTCACCAGAGGATGGCCTTCTGGGATATGTTCTATAGAACTTATGCTAAGTATGAGAAAGGATACAGAGAAAACAGCGCTTCTTTACGAAATTATCTAAGCCCTTTGCTTATTTGCCTAGTTATTATTTTTGCGTATTAAGGTCTAATTCGTTTCAAATAATATTAAGTATATTTTTATAAATTGTGTTAGAATATAGCAGAAAAACGAATATAAACCTAATATATATCCGTCCTTACATTACGTTTTTTCAACTCAATTTTCCTACAGAAATATGGCAAGTTAGCAAATCGTCAGCACACCTGCGCCTGAATAACGCTTTCCCATTTTCCTGTAATATCTCTAATAAATCTTACAAAACTTGAGAAAATATTCATACGTCTTTTATTATTATCAATTGCGTAAAAGTCTCACCTGAAAAAAGATTTTATGGTGCCTGTTATGAAATTATTGAAACACGTTGAAATATGTCATGGACTTAGAAAGAAGTGATGAGGAAGGTACTCTGTCCATCGATGCTGGCCTTTTGGGTCTCTGTCGAAGCTGTGCGAGACAGCTAGGTGGTAAGCAAGGAAAAATTCCACCAGTAGCATTGGCTTCACTAGGTACTTCTTCATTCACCTAGGAAGCTATGCCGTTAGTGAGTTTTTCCTCGCACAGTTCCGCTACAGTCAACAGGCACCCTTGAGAACTGTATCGCTGTGGTAGCCAGAGATTTCGTTATTTGATGTTAATTAAAATTATAATTGTATTTATGTATATTATACTTTTTAATACTACGAAATGTTATATGTTTCTATTATTGTGGCTTCAAAAATCCGTAGAAAAAAGTTATTCACGTGTATTTTTTTCTGGGCTTGACTAACGCGTGTTCACCATCATAGAGGATAGACTGTGTCTCAGTAGAGGAAACGATAGAGGGTGATGATGATTTTGCTGTAAAATTAAACGGGAAGCCGATGACCACAGGTTTAGAAAAAAGTTTCTAGATCGTGTGGAAAAATATGGATGTAATATTTAAAATTGGATCAAACTTAGTATTTAACCTACTTCAAACAAGTAGGAAGTTCTCTGTTCATCTGTTTATGTTTTTTCTTTCTAAAAAAAATTTTTGTTTGTATGTACCAGTTTCTTCCAGTGATGTTCTTAGAAGAGAAGAAGTCATTATTTATAGCTGTTGTACACCTGTTCTTTGAAATAAAAATGTGTACAATTAGTTTTAAAACATTGTTACGAACTTACATGTCGGTTTTAGTTTCCAATATATTTACAGGTTTATGAAATCATCTAAAATAACTATTTTTGATCCGCTAATAACTCCATACCGATCAAGGTCCCTCTGCCCTGAGAACATCA
The DNA here is from genome assembly GCA_963924505.1 of Agonopterix alstromeriana. Taxonomy (NCBI): domain Eukaryota; kingdom Metazoa; phylum Arthropoda; class Insecta; order Lepidoptera; family Depressariidae; genus Agonopterix; species Agonopterix alstromeriana. Next base: position 12,838,145 of record OZ004667.1, read on the forward strand.
CATACAGTCAATACGGATTTATTCGTTATCTGTTTTCATGTATATTTCCGTCTGTACAATAAAGAGTTAAATAAGTAAATACAGGGTGTAAAATTAAATGCGTTACATACTTAAGGGGGTGCTTCAGACCATCGTACTCAACAACTTTCACTACAGGACCAATATTGAAATCGCGAAACAGAACAGATGATTATTTATTCGCTATTTTAATGTTGGTGCCGGAGTGAAAGTTGTTCAGTTTAATGGTCTGAAGTGCCTCCTTATGTATGTAGCGTATTTAACTTTACAACCTGTATATTGCTTCTTAGCCTGGCTTGCACCAACATGTATATAGGCTTAAACGTATTCAGTGATGGTTCTATCCTTCACACTGCTCATACAAATGGTAGTGACAGCAACATATTTAAACATGATGTTTAAGCCTAAATTATTTTTTGGTGCAAGCCAGCCTAAGTCTACTAAATGTACATGTAACGTTTGAGTTATAACTTTGTTAGCAGCCAATTCGAGTTTGTTCATATTGAATAATTAAAACTGGTCGTTTTCAATGTACGAATATGCATGAATGTTGACCGCATATTTTCTGCACATGCCGCTTGATTAAAAGTCACATTCGGAATAAATTACATGAACGACTTCATTATTATTTTGTAGCAGCGCATTGAAATTTAAAATTACATTTAATTGCGTTTTCTGTCATCGCTTTTTTTATTTCATTAAATTCACTTACATATTTCGCTGTTGACACATTGAGTCTGAATTTTAAATATGAAACTTTAAAGCTTTATTTCAAACTGAATTTTGCGTTATAGCACTGCAGCCCTGGGTCTTTTTAATTACCAAAAAGATTACCGATTACCGTTTAGATATTGTTGTAAGCTATAAGACCAGCATTAAGAGTAGCATTTGTCTCTGTAAATAGTTCTTCCATCCAATGGTTGTCTGGAAGAAATCGATTTTAGTGATAAGACCGCCCTTTGTACCCTTCTCATTCTTGTTTTAAATTGTATTCTTCTATTCTTGGTGTGCAAATAAAGAATATTTATCTTATCTTATCTTACCAGATGAAAAAGTCTCATCTGGTCTTATAGCTTTGTATGACAACTTAAGACAGTCTTACTATTACGTTTGGGTATTGAACTAAAGTGAAGAAAATGAAAGTATAGAAAAAAACGGTAACCTCGAAAAAAAAAATTACGACCATTTTTTTTCTTACGGCGGGTTGTGATCGGTAAGACTTAGGTTTTTATATTAGTAATTTCGTACCTTACAACAATATCTAAACGGCAATCGGTAATCTTTTTTGGTAATTAAAAAGCCCCGGGGCTACAGTACTATTATTTCCAATCCGAGTTCACTATCGCATCGTCTTCTTATATGCGACACTTTGACACGTATGACATTGACAACAGACTACGTTGTCCGTTAATGGAACGAAAGCTTTTCATACAAATAGTTTGTTTGGGCGCATCTGATACGATTCGAGGATATCGATAAAGTTAAAGTTTAAAATAAAGGGGTTTGTAATTTTTATATGGGGGCTGGCATAGGCTGCTGTTTCATTTATTTTAGGGTTCCGTACCCAAAGGGTAAAAATGGGACCCTATTACTAAAGCTACGTTGTCCGTCCGTCCGTCCGTCCTACCTATTTAGGGCTACAACTTTTAAACCGTAATAGCTAGACAGTTGAAATTTTCCCAGAATATGCGTTATTACGGCGGATTCAACAAACAATAAAAATTTCGAAAAGCAAAAATTTAAGGGACCCCCTTACTTTGACTAAAATCATGAATGCCAGCTTCCTGACTAAAACAGATATCAGTCTTCTTGATCTTCCATGTAAATTACTGTAAATTTAACTATTCAGACCCCAGCAGAACGAAAAATTGTTAATGTATTGTGCTTAGTATACAACGTGTTAATGAATAAGCGCAAAACCACATACACCCCAACTGATTTACAACAAGATAATTAGATTGAAACAATAATTTCATTATTTTGATAGTTAACATTTAAAGTAATTCGAATTTTAAGTTTTGAGGCAATAATGATTTGTTATCATTTCAGAAATGAATGAAAGCGCTAACGTGCACATGGATATACAACGTGTTAATGAATTAACGCAAAACTAGAAAGTAGTTTATTTAGAATCGAGAGCAGAATCGAATTATCATGTTTTCGACATAGGTAATTTTTTTCAAAATATTAAATAATTTGTTTGTAAAATTTTAAATTTACTGAACTTGATCTCAACCCACCGCATGGGCACACTCACCCTACTTGCTACCAAAACAAGATTCTTAAAATGTATCCACGAGCACGCTAGCGCTTGCATTCATTGCTGAAATGATAACAAATAATTTTTGGCTCAAAAATTAAAATGTGAATAACTTTAAATTTTAACTATCAAAATAATGAAATTATTTTTTCAATCTAATTATTTCGTGATAAATCAGTTGGGGTGTATGAGGTTTTGCGCTTATTCATTAACACGTTGTATTTTAAGAATCTTGTTTTGGTAGTAAGTAGGGTGAGTGTGTCCATGCGGTGGGTTGAGATCGAGTTCAGTAAATTTTAAATGTTACGAACTAATTATTTAATATTTTGTATAAAATTACCTATGTTGAAACCATGATAATTCGATTCTGCTCTCGATTCTAAACAAACTACTTTCTAGTTTTGCGTTAATTTATTAACACGTTGTATAAGGGCTTGATGGATAAGCAATTGGCGATACCATACACCAACGAAGTAAACATCTTAGTCAAACCACAACACATTAATCAAAGGATATACTTTTTTAATCCTAAAGGGTGCCTTTCAATAGCACCCCTTTCAAATATTGGTTTTTGTCAACCATTCTAACGTCCAGTAAGAGCAAACCCATGTTTTTCCATTTATGACGATACGCACGTTCCTGATACGCTAGACTAAAGGCTTTCACTATGACGTTTTATAGTGCTACGTCATTAAGCTCTGAATGTAAAGTGAGGGTATGACAAAACATGAATTAATTTCAGATATGTCCCACGGTCTGATGCACACCCTAAAATGCGTTATACACATACAACCGTTGAATTCGTTTGGGCAACTTTTTTGCTCTTAATCATGTACTTTCAGTACCTACAAAATGAAAAGTTTCAATAAAATAAAGAAATTATTTGACATGTTCTGGGTCGCTACGAAGTTCGCTACGGAGGCGCTACGGAACTGCTACGATCAAGGCTACGATTTATGTAGTTCTGAAATTATAGTCCTTAGCTTGTCATTTCATAAAAATGGGGAAAATGGTTAAGGATAAGTAAGTGAGGTAAGCACACAGTGTTACGGTAGTAATGATAGTACTCTGTGCACAGAGCATGTGCAATACTGAGTGAGTGCGAGCGAGACAGGATTACGTCGTAGCCTAAATTTTTCACAACGCTTCTTACCAAGCGGGGGTGAGTTTAAAATTTGTTGAGGACAGGCCTTTTACTGTATGTGGTACTACATACTCTTCCTATACTGAGCTAATATAATCACTCATTTTATTTTCTTCAATTCTCGTATTAATTTAACGGTCATCGCGAATTTTCTTTAAAATAATGAAAAACATGAACGAATAGAATTAAGATGACTACCTAATGAGAAAGATTATTAGGTTCACACACTTGAAGCAAAATTTATCAGTAGTAGAAAGACTTACACTACACATAGTTTTATGTACGATACCTACGTCTAAGACTGGGTCTGAAAATTCAGGTCCATCCGCAGCTCTTCTTTTAGCAAATTATTGTCCAAATTGGCATGTTTTGAGTACGTTTAACTTAGTGCTATCAGAAATTAGTTGGATGGCATTTTTAAATCAGTCATTTTTGGAGCATTGATTGTTTAGCTATCTATTTTTTTATCAATAGATTGAACATTGAACGATACGCGAAAATCTCACGACTATACTGCTTGCTGATCGCTATGGCAATATGTCACTTTATCAACTAGCGCGATAACAACACCCTCTGTGGGTAACGCGAGGAAATTCGCTCAATTATGTCTCCCCCACTATACATCTTTTTAGTTTATTTATCAATCAATCTCTGATTTAGGGTAGATAAACAACCGTAATTTCAACATTCCTTGATTTGAATTCGTCGACTCATTTAAATTAATGGATTTTGAATAGTTATCATTGACCTGAAATACTAAACTCACAGTCTCATATAAAATCTTAGCAAATTTTTGTCCGAATTGACAGTCATGCTTTCTAAACTTCTGCAAAGAGTTTTCAATCACTACGTTTATTTGTAGCGTAATAAGTCTCAATGGAAAGTAGACCTTATAGTCTGGGTATAAAGTCATAAAAAGCTCTTTTTATAAAATTGAATCGGATCGATATTTTTAATAACTGTATTTTGAAAAAGGAACAAGCGGTCATCCTTCAGATGTTGACAGTACTGAGACGATGTGGAATCAAAATTATAACCCACACAAAATAAGTATGAATACTGTAGGGTGATACTAATACGTCATATTTTATTATTAAACATGGTCGTATTTGGTATGTTTATAGTCAGAGAGTTGGCGCGGTACTAAGGCAAAAGAGGTACTTTTATTCGTTAAGTACCTCTTTTGGGTCTGCCATTTTTGGACTGCTGATTATGCATGTAGTTCAGTTCTACCTATACATAGTATATCTATGATAGTTATTGTCATCTTCACCATATAGTTATAGTCAGTCACTCGTTAGTCTAAAAATATCTTCACTCCATATAAGTCAGAAGAGGTATTCCGATTCGTATTTAGCTTTCTAGCTAATTTTGACAAGCAAATATACAAGTGTTAGGGTAAACAGTTGCATTACATTAAATGTTGATTGTACCAATGATACTGAACAACTTTCTCCAAGAAACCGATAGCTTCTCCAAAAAATTATTTATTATTTACTTTAGATCCTAAAGTATAGCTATATAAACATATATAACGAATGTTAAAGGCTATAGAGTCACGTGCAAGACACGTGTCTCTACGAGAACACGTCATTAGCTTTATAACTCGTCTCTAGGGAGTGGCTATGAGTTTTTTGTCAACAGCTTAAGGTTCAATTTTTAAATCGCAAGCGTTTTTGGTGAGTTTTACGGCCGATGTTACCTAAAACTGCATTTTAAGAACGTAAATTATTGAAAAATAAAGAATCGTTAAATTTTTATGATATTAATAAAAGACGAATATACTTTTAATTATACCTTAAAACTAGAAAACTGAACCTTGTTGAACAAATTTTCTGAGAATAAATGAAATGAATATACAAACGTGAATATTTTATATTGTAATATAATTACCTGAACTTAAGCCGTTGGTCCCAGCTACTACATCTGGTGGTAGTAGTCGTTACGTGCATAAAAACCACGTCAGAGGCCGTAAGGCGGTCTGAAAAAACTTTGACACCAGGGCTTGCTGCCCCCACCATAAGTAGAAGAAGAAGTTACTTCATTTCTTCACATCACGTCCACTGTGTGAAGAGATGGTAGAAAAACAATCAAAAATATTAAAATATATCCAACTGGTTGCTTCCGCTCATCTCGTATCACTTGTTACAAGCTGTCATTGAGCAAAGGGGAAAACATACAACTTTTTTTTTTAGTTTCCATTGCGATGAATGATGGAGTGTACCCTGCACTTTGTGATTTAGTAATTAACACTTACAATCTACCTAAGTTTTGTAAAATTTATATCTGTTTTAAACTTATTTATGAGATTTATTATTATCTCATAAATATGCAGGTTTTAACTCTAATTATACACTATACTCCAATTCAAATAGCAACGAAATTTTATGGCTATTTTAAAATAAAGAAACAGAGATTTAAAACACTTCCTCTCACTTATTCTTAGAACAGCTTTAGTAACGTCCAAGATATGTCGGATATTATATCTTTCTAATAAATAAATTCTTAATGTCATCCAACCATCCAACCATTCTGCAGTGGACGATGATTACAAGTTTACTGTATTTTCTTCAAGATAATTATTAATCATCACACCATTTATCCTCAATCTCAACAATTCATTACACCAACCGAAATACCATCTCCAAAATAAGAGCACTTATGAAGTGACAACGGAAGGCTTCCTTTCCTGAATAATGGCCGCCGACTTCCGGTGATATATTTCCGCTATCTCGCCGCCAACATGGCGTCCAAACTTCCGGTTGACCGTTATGGAGTGTTAATCGAGCATTATGTCTGGCAGATGAAAAACTATCCATGAAGGAGCGGTCTTGCTAGTTATTTAAGGTTATGTTTAATATGAGCTGGAATATCGTGTAATCAATCTAATGAACAAAACACAACTTTACTCTTATTACACATGTATTCGAAAAATACTAAACAAAAACATCCACACGTCAATCTCACTTACTCAACAAAAAAATGTATCTAAACGCAGCACAAGACGAGCTAGTTACCTCGCACTACCAAAGATTAGAACAAATTACGGCAAGCGAATGTTTACATACGAGGAAGCGCAACTTTATAATAACTTACCTTCATTTATAAAAAAGAAAACAGTGTCGTTCAATCAATTTAAATACAAATTAGCACAACATAAATCTTGTCTAATTGAAAACAAATAATGTATACCTATTTTGTGTTATGGAGAGGCAGTTTGCTTATACTTACCTGTGTAATTTATTAATTACCTACTGTAAATCTTTAAAGTGTTCTGTGCAGTGCAAATGACTATTCATTTCTACTATTATTATTAAGTTTTCTTCTCATGTAAGTGACTATTTTGTCTTTAATTGAGAATAAAGTATCTTTAAACCTAATATAGAATAAGTTGCTGATAAACGTCATGATTCTGCTACAACTACCTACTATATAATACGCATAACGTAGGTATACATTCAATATAGGTAGAGGAAGGATGTCGTGGTTCCCGAAACTTACGGAGTGCACAGGCACCTCCGAAGTTGAAAATCTGGTTCATCTATGCTTCATTCCAAATAAGGACGTCGAGATTTTCCGATTCCTATTTAGCTTTCTGGCCAATTCTGATTAACAAATGTAATTAATTTATTGGATAAATATACTATCCGACATATTTTGGACGTTTCTAAAGCTGTTCTAAGAATAAGTGAAAGGAAGTGTTTCAAATCTATGTTTCTGTAATGCAAAATAGCCTTAAAATCTCATTGCTATTTTGAATGGAGTATAGTGAGGGATATGCGGCGCTAACTGCCGATCCCCAGTAATCAGCTTTTTATATGACTAGCAATTTGTCGTCATGGTCATGCATTCGTATTATTCAATAAGTAGTTTGATCGGCACGGGACGATCCCATATACAGGGTCCTTTTTAATATGCTGACACTTTTTAAGGGGATGATCAGACCATCAAACTAAACTTTCTCCATGGGACCAACACCAAAATCGCGATAAAAAAAACAGTTGTTCCATACAAATACAAATCTGCAAACCTACTCGAGCCAAATGTATGGTACATCTGATTTTTTTTTCGCGATGTCGATGTTGGTGCCATAGAGAAAGTTGTTGGTCTGATCATCCCCATAAAAAAAGTGTTAGCATTTAAGAAGGACCCTACAGGTGGAAACAACTTCGCGCGAGGTGATAATTGAATGTGTGACCAGTTTAGTGGATAGTTGAATAGGTAATGCAATTGGATGAAAGCAAGAAACCATGTAAGCTAAGTCTGTTGATGCGGCTTGAAAAAAACAAGAATTCCCTTGATTTTACCTACTGATTGTACCTACACTAATAAATCAACAAGCAAAACAACGCTAATTAAATAGCTCGCAAACAAAGTCTTTCATTCTAACATAAAAGATTATTGATTCTTGATGACGCCAATGAAAAATACGTCTATTCAACGTTTTGCTCATAGCTGGCAGAATAGCAGACATCATTGTTTTCCTCTCTTGTCTACAGGGCCATTGTTATTATTCCAGGCTTAGTCTCAAACAAAGAACTTTGATGGCGAACAAAGACGCAATTATACAGAAGGGTGGACCGTTAGAAAAATCTTACGATTACGTCTAATTTTGCTGGTTTCTGTAAAGCGAATTGATCCTTTTATAAGAAAGCTAACAAAAACGAAAGAATGGCTGTAATTGAGTTTTATTGTAATTACTTTTTTCTGCGTCGTTAAATGTGTCGTCGTGCTCGGAATTAAAATATGAATTGAAAAGTTTAAGGCTGATTCAAAACTTTATAGTATTGCGAAAATACTTTATACTTTGACTATTTATTATAAGGACTAGCCTTGCGGTAGCATTTCCCCTCTGCCACGGTATAAGCACAATTGATCATGTGCATTTACATTCAATTTTACACCTTATCACGAAACGAGACAGCCTATAATTGCGAAACAATAACTTCGAACTTAGAACGTTTGGGGTTCAAACGAGACGACTTTTCATGATTTTTAACATTCAAAATTAGAATCTAAAGTTATGGGGAATAAAATCCAAAGTTGCGCATTTCATGTTACCTCGCCCCCCGCAAAAAGTGGCAGAAATGTTTGTTATAAGAATTACACGCGTAACACAGTCCACATATAAATAGTCAAAGACTTTGTAGTAAGTAAGGTGTACCTGGATAGGCCTTACGCGAACATTTCAAACCAGAAAAATTTGGCAAAACAAATGAATTTTATACTTCAAATTTGTGCAGATAAGTTTGTATGAACCAATTACACTAGTTGTGTGCTTCAACTTAACGTGCTTTAGGCTTATCCATTAATTTTACTTTGATCTTAGGGTTTACCTACCTATTTCGATCACCAGTCTACCACAATACAACTTTTTGTAAGTAGTATTGTTTGACCTTTGTAGAATTATTATTATTCAAACTAAGTAGGTACTATTCCATTACGAAACACATAGGAGACTCTTTAAACCCTTTTTCTACTTACTTCTAAAAATCAATTTCATGGGGTGATCAACCTATAATTCAAGCGTGGGTAAGTTTTGCACATGGCTACAATGCAAAATATCATTTTCAAATTACAGAGTCAACGCAGGTAGTTACGCCTGGCCTGTAATTTTTCAATTTATAACTAGGAACCTTTTCTTTATAAGGTACCAAAGAGTTCGTAATGCTTGTCGTTTTATTAATTTGTCTGATAAAAGAATAGCACAGTCGTACACTTGTACAGGTAGGTATTGATATCAAGTGTAGTAAGAAATGTAATGTGGGGTTATTTACGTAAGCTTGAACATACGTACAGCATTACCTACTTTCTCATTCCATTCCTTGATTATTTATGTCCGGATTACACGCGAATATAGTTCTCTGTGCTTATTACTCTATACGTAGTTCCAAATCAGAATGTAAAACATTCCTATTTGTATTTAGTTTTCACAAAGATCTTCTTCTTTTTGGAGATTCTTCATAATAATCTTATTGAATTTTTAGGGTTCCGTAGTCAACAAGGAACCCTTATAGTATCACCATGTCCGTCCGTCTGTCCGCGGCTTAGCTCAGAGACGCTTAGTACTAGAAAGCTGTAATTTGACATGGGTATATTTATCACGCTGACAAAGTGGTAGAATAAAATGTTTATATTTTATTCAATACACGAAAAGTGGGGATGCAATTTTTTTTCTCGTCTAGCCCATGATGTGGGGTATCGTTGGATAGGTATTTTAAAAATATTGTGGGTGTGGGAAACCCATTTTTTCGATGTAAGGATCCGTTTGGGAAATATTAAGCTTTAAACTGATGAACTGAAAATTTTTGTTAGAGTCAAGTGTCCCCCCCCCCTGCCAGCTAAACGGTTGTTTCTGGATACGTGAAAAATTTTCACGGCAGTAGTATATATAACGAATTTTAAAGGAAAACTATCACCGCTAAGTAGGCTTTACAAGTTAACGAGTAATAGGCGACCAACTTGTGTAAATGTATTTTTTAGACTGTATTAGCCGTTAAAACCGTAGTATAAAACCAAAACAGTCCGTATATTGTGACGGGCAACTACGGAACCTTACCCTGCGCGTGGCCCGACACGCACTTGGCCAGTTTTTTAAATTAGATTGCAGAGCCATATAGAGCAGTGTTTTAAAATCTCTGATTCTGTTTCAAATTAGCCTGGAAATAGGATTGTTATCCGTTACTTCGTATAGGATTACCGTAACGAAACAGTAGTGATAAATTGATTTTATCAGAGTGTGTCATTGAACGCCGGTAATTATCTGTCGATCTTCGGAAGTACTAATTATTATCGGAGATAAATTGATTAACATTTCATAGGCTTTAAAGATAGCGTAATCGTATCAAAACAATTTTTGTTTCGTAATGTTGTTTGTTCATTTCATTGGCTATTTAGTTATTGTGACGGGTATTTGGTTGCGTTAGGTAGATGCGTTCCTGGACAACTTTCTCAATGGAGCAAACATGGAAATTGCGAAAAAAAATCGTGTTTTCGTGTAGTGCAGTACTTACTCGACACAAATATATGGAACAGTTGATATTTTTTCGCGATTTATAGATCTTTAGAGAATGTTATTCAGACTGATGGTCTGACTAAATCTGTCTACTGACTGGTCTGAATTTTTCTACCAAACACCCTGTATCCGTGACAGTATGTGACTTAGAGATGTTACATTCCTAACAATCTTCGAAGATAAGCGACCACAAGTGGATTGCGTATGAAAATACAACATGGGTGACAACTTTTATAGTTTTTTATTTTGAACCTCCCTGCTCTGGAAAGCATGAACCAGCTTTGGTGAGGTTTTCGCCCTACATCACTATTTTACAAATATTTCGTTAAGAGGACTTAATCCAGAGCGCGCTCCATACAAACGAAGTCTGGTTCTATTTTTAGTACTAACCAATTAATCTCAATGAAATTTTTCAGAAACAGTCAGGAAACTAATCTCTATGCTTATATTCTATCAGATTTTCGTTAAAATATATAGTTTCTTTCATGTCATGTCATTTGTATGGAAATCTTTGAGGCACTGTAACTTTAAAACTATACATTTTAACGAAAATCTGACACTAGATTCTAGATTGTATCTGAAAAATTTCATTGACTTTAATTGGTTAGTATTGAAAATATAACTACACTTCGTTTGAATGCAGCGCGCTTCGTATTATGTCCCCTCAAAGCAAGAGATTTAAGCGTTGATTAAATATTGCTACCGATATGGCCTAAATTCGAATTCAACTGCCAGTCACATCCAATCGCACAATAAGATTTATTTTCGACCGAAAACCTCGACTCTTCGACTAAAAGCGCAAAAGAGACGAGTCCTTAAGCCGTATGTAAATGCGACCCAGTTTCTACTCTTAGCATTATAAACACCATACATTACCCGTATGAATATTACATTAACAGACTGCCCAGACGCGTGCTTGTATGATTTATAATTCTGTTTGACCCATGTCTGTATGTCAGTGCTCTAGTAACTTTGACGGAGTCTCTTTTAAAAGGTGCGTTCAGACAGTGCGAACTATGCGTTATAATAAAAAATAATAAAAGACGATTATTCAACCCTTACAATTACAAAAATACAATATTTATGAAATATCTAATAAGTTATACATTGTTGAAAGTGCATTGCTGCTGTTTTTCAGTCTCTTCGTTACGACTGAAAAACGAAAAGAAAAGAACTAAAAAACACCCGAAACTGTCCGTAATTTCCCGCACATAAAGTCTACGATACGTGTATAAAGTGTACGTAAGGATTTCAGGCTGGTTGCTTGGCTTCCCTATGCAATCTGTTTCGATTATTCAATCATTTATTTGCTCTAAATGTGGTACCTACCTACATTTTATTTATGTTTTTGATGGTGAAATCTCTATACTTATAAAACAGTTCCGAGACTGACTGACTGAGAGACAACGCACAGCCTTTAGGCTTTTCAGTGGTTTACCACTGAAGATAGAATCATGAAATTGGGAATACATAATTCTGTATAACATGCAGAGATGCACATAGAAATGATTTTTCGAAAATCAACCCCTTAATGGGTAAAGCTAGGAAAGAATATATATGTAAGTTATGTAACATATACAACGTGTTAATGAATTAACGCAAAACTAGAAAGTAGTTTGTTTAGAATCGAGAGCAGAGTCGAATTATCATGGTTTCGATATAGGTAATTTTTTTCAAAATATTAAATACTTAGTTTGAAAAATTTAAAATTTTCTAAACTCGCTGTCAACCCACCGCACGGGCACACTCACCCTACTTACTATCAAAACAAGATTCTAAAAATGTATCCATGAGCACGCTAGCGCTTTCATTCATTGCTGAAATAAGAAGAAATCATTGTTGTCTCAAAACTTAAAATGCGAATAACTTTAAATTTTAACTATCAAAATAATGAAATTAATGTGTCAATCTAATTATTTTATTGTAAATCAGTTGGGGTGTATGAGGTTTTGCGCTTATTCATTAACACGTTGTATATCATAATTAGTGAGTAGTACACAACATAATTTATAAGTCTAGCACATTTAAAATTTTAATGTATTTGAGATAAACGATTTTCACGCACAGTATGAACGCATCTTAACGGTGTTTTAGCACTATACTTCATCCAGGTCGGTTTAGTAGACGTGACCGTTGTTAGCAAAATACATGAAATATTTTCAACAAAACAGGCTGAGATAATTATGTGACTTTGAGAATACATTTTGAGTGTAATGAGTATAGTCCGCCCAACATAGGATCATGATTATGACAAATGAGATCTGGGCGGATGACGTGACTTTAAAACGGCGACTAAATAATATTTCAAGTATTGAAGGTTTTGAAGGCTTTGATTAAATTAAATAGCGGAAGATAGGTGACGTTCTTGCATCAAGGACTCGAAAAATGGAACTGTTTTTCATGTACTTACTACGAGTGAAAAGTAATGCCGTGTGATTTGTTTTTTCTTTTTGAATGATTTGTAAAACGAGTAAAATGTTATTATATAAAATGTTATACCAAGGCATAGTTTACGGTTAGTAAGGTTTAGTTTAGTTTAGTTTAATGTTATACGTTTATTTCGCCTAAAATAAAAATAAAGTATCTCAATCACGCAATGTCTCTCAGATTGAGACTAAGTCAATTAGGCGACGGGGGCTCAATTCATGCCATCCATGCGCTATAGGCTAGTCACCTGTCTTCAGCTTTTTTATTTTAATCAAAGATTGAAAGTATACAATATTAATTAAATTTCATTTTAATTGCATACATATATAACATTTTGATTGCTCAAATATTTTTTAAAACGTGAAATATTAAAAAAAATAAACAACACGCTGCGATGAATGCCGCTCGCGCAAGGTCCAATGTGACGGCGCTTTCACTAGGTCTGTGACATAAAGAACGGGATCGTTACTATTATTATATTAGTGACTTAGCAGTTCTGTTTCCGTAACACTGGTTTTATTTACTTAATTCTTTGCTACGTGTAAAACTGAGACTGCTTTCTCTTATTAACACGGAAATAAGCCTATCAAACACGGCTACTAGTCATTACCTATTATTATATTGTTAGCTAGTACCATACTAGTATTAGAAATTATATCAGTGAAAGTGGACGTGTCACATCTCTAAAACAATCTGTTATAATCACGATCCTATGTTGGACGGACTATAGGTGAACGTTTATACTTCTCCTCAAAGATTTAATATTGTAAATAAAATCTTTTATTCTACTACTAAATATCTGAGGTAATATTATGTGGCTGCGAAGCACAACGCTACGTCACTATTTCATTTATTTATTATTTCATACACTAGTTTGACGCATCATGCGCGTAGACGATACAATTAAAAGTAATATTTTATATAAGGTAAAATAGTTTGGAAAATGTAGATGCCGCGTATCAAATAACATTTGCAATTTATAATATAATTATGAAGATATAAAGCTTTGAACGGATCCATAGAAACAACGCTTTATATCTTCGTAATTATAATATATATTACAAATGTTATTTGATACGCGGCATCTAGATCTTCTAAACGATTTTTCCAGATATAAAATATTACGGTTATTAATACCATCTATTCGTATTACGCGTCAAACTTTTGTGATAGTTTACAAGGATTTGTCAAAATGACTATATTAGTTTGGCTTGACTAACTGTCCCACGATGAGGATTATCCCAATAAAATTTATGGTATGGTTTATTTCATGTTACAAGCATCATCATATGATAGGATTTCTACTAATATCGGTATTGGAATCTATACAAAAAGAAGAAAGGTAAAAAAAGAAAATGAACAATTACTGACCCAAACAACGAGGTACAGGGTGTCCGGTGGCAGAATTAGGATTTAAAATATAAATAACAAAAAAACTACGTGAAATATACATTTATATTTTTAATCATTATAAAGAAGACAAATGCGGGTTTTATTTCTTAAAAATTATGTCGTCTAAATGTTGACCGTCACGTCGGATACATTCATGGAATCTGGCTTCAGTATTTCTTGCCACTCGCTGGAGAAGTGCCGCCGAGATGCCATGAACTTCGCGAACGATATTTTCTTTTAATGATGAGATAGTCGCCGGGTTTGTTTCGTAGACTTTATTTTTGAGATATCCCCACAGAAAAAAGTCCATGGGTGTAAGATCCGGTGACCTGGGTGGCCAGGGGATGTCACCGAAACGACTTATCAGTTGGTTGGGGAAGAAATCACGCAGTAGCGCCATGGTCTCCCTAGCAGTGTGCGGGGTGGCGCCATCTTGCTGAAACCATGTCCGTGAAGTGTAGGAAGGATGGTCTCTCAATGTTGGAAAAAAAAAAATCATTGAGCATTCGCCGATAAGCAACACCAGTCACAGAAATTGCGTGCCCTTGACCATTTTCAAAAAAATAGGGTCCAATTATTCCCCTGCTTGATAATGCACACCAAACCGTCACTTTGGGACTGTGAAGTGGCTTTTGGTGTTTTAAGTGGGGGTTTTGTCCTTTAGGAGACCAATAACGACAATTCTGCTTGTTGACACTGCCATTTAAGTGAAAGTGGGCTTCATCACTCCAAAAAATAGTGTTCACCGTGCGAAATCGCTCCAACATTGTCTCACAGTAATTTTTACGCAAGTTGTAATCATTAGGCTTAAGCGCTTGCACAATTTGAATTTTAAATGGATGAAGTTTAAGATCCTTCTTCAATATCTCGTGCACTATAGTTTTTGGAAGCCCCAAGGCAGCCGCTCTCTTGCGAACGGACTGACGCGGATTATCGCTCAAACTGGACGCGACGAGTTCGATGTTTTCATTTGTTCTCGACGTCCGGCTGGGCCCCGGTCGTGGGTTATTTTCTGCTGAACTTGTTGCCCGGAACCTTCGCACCCATGATCGAATCAAATCTTCACTTGGGGCGTCTCGTAACCGTCGAATATTGTAACGTGAACAAAATCTTCGACGAGAAATTGCACACGAATCATTGGCTTTAAAATACGCTTCGATTGCGAACGCACGTTGTTCACCCGTCCACTGCGACATTGCGACTAAAAAACCCGCACGAATGACGAAGCCAACGCGGCCCCCTCCCCGCTCCTCCGTGCAACGGTTACGGAGAAATTCGAAATTTAAATCCTAAATCTGCCACCGGACACCCTGTATCATAAACTATATCCCAATTTAAAAAAAAATTTGTTGTAGCCTGTAGAATCCCACGGCAGGGCAAAGGCCTCCTCTCACGAACAAGTGTGTGAGAGAGTGGGCTATACTCCACCACGCGGGCCCAGTGCGGGTTGGTGGAGGCAAGTTAGTGGTCAACCTGCTGCCGGAAATCCTCGAGATGAAATACCACTAAACGGCCACCAATCCAAAGACTGACCGGACTTGGAGACCGGTTGCGCTAATTTAAAATATCGAAGTTCTATTCTTATTCAATTTCAGTTCTAATCACATTGCAATCCAATTACTATTCAACTGTGTTGAATTCCGCATCGTGCTAAACTCTATGTAAGACAGCCTTTAACGTCTGAGCGACCTGTCAAAACGGCTCTAATGGCTGTCATGAGCTGTACCGCGAATAGCGCAATACCAAATGTATCAAAAGTTATGGTTCGTACTTAGCCCAGTCACGGTTCAATCACTGACGTTGCTTAACTTCGGTGATCGTTTCCAATACCAAAGCTCCACCACACCAACGAGCGATTCCCAATTACTAAGCGTTATTATCTCCGTACTCATCAGTATTAAACTTTACACCATTTAAAGACAAATAATTAAAATGACAACCAAAATCCAACCAATTCCCCAAACATCATTCATTACAAACTCCACCACAACTGCCGCTAACCGCCTTTGGAACCAAGCATGTTCACACACGCCTGAATCTTTTATAATGCGTAAAGAAGCTTAATTAGAGCCCTTGATACGGCCGAGGGCAAAATGCTTAAGTTATAAGACATAAGACGGTTGTAATTAAAACATTAACGTACAAAGTCAGAATGTTTTCGTCCGTTCATTACGGGACTCAACAAGTTTGCCTTAATATAAGGCGGTACTTTAATACTGGTTCACTTTTGGTACTTATAGTCTTAAAGTTAATTAAGCTCTGCCTTTTATTTAAATGTATAGATGCTTGTAAATGTTGAGTACTTATTTGGAATGGTTGCTTTGGTTTCAATGATATTAATTTAAAGTTATATTAAATTTGGTGGCAACTAGGGCCCGGGTATAAACTTAAACTTAAATTTTTCAAGGTATAGTTCCGATCGAGGCTGTACCTATATAGTGTATTCGTGTAAATGTTTCTTATTCCGCGCAATAAAAGCAGTAAAATATTAGTGTCATATTTGTTATACATAAAAAAAAAAGTGGTGGTTCAGTGGCGAGTAACATTACATGCCGTGCAGGAGGCGATGGTTCGATGCCTGTCCATTTCCGACCATGTCCGATTTGTAACACCACTGGCTTTTCGGTGAAGGAAAACATCGTGAGGAAACCTGCATGCTTCAATTTCGAGGCATGTATTGTACCCACTGTCTTTTGACTGAGTTTTCAGAATATTTCTGACTTCGACTTTCGGGGAATGTATTAGTGAGCATATGCTTAATCTACATCAAAACTAAAGCCGAAAATTTGCATCTTTTCAGCTATGGTAACATTGTAGTTCAATTAATTCTGCATTATTTAGTTTTCGGTATTAATCGTAATACAGTATTTTTTTTAGCTCTTTCTGGTGTTCCACTACTGGGCAAAGGCCTCCCCTTTTCTCATCTAATCCTCCCTATGCAAAATTAAAATACTTACGTAATTTTACAAATTGATGTTTATTTTCTATATTATTATGATGAACCGACATAGGTACTTTTTGGTTTTTTTGATTTGTAAGCTAGGTACTGTATCTACATATAAATACATAAATTAAATCTTAATATCATGTATTATCTTACATGATATTAAGATTTAATTTATGTATTTATATTACAATATCTTGCCTCCACCAATCCGTCCTGAACTCTTGTGTTACTATGTTGGGCCCACTCCATTTGAGGAGACCGGCATGCTTCAATTTGGAGGCATGTATTGTACCCACTGTCCATTACAAGTGGCGACGGGCTCACTCTCCGTCACATTGGACAAAGTTTGTAGTGAAACGTGGATGTTCTGAGGTTTCAGAATATCTCTGACTATCCCCTCGGGGAATATAGTCGTGAACATATTCTTATATGCTAAACATACTGCCATAATACCCATCCGAGTGGACAGAAGTTTTGCTACAACTATCATATGAATCATGCATAGTTGTAGAAATGCTCTTTTTAAAGCATATGGAAGGTTTCAGGTTAATCAGCGGGCTAAAAAGCAGAGTCCTTGTTGCGCCACGCCTGGTCCGTGGCAATTGCATACTGAATCCATTGCTGAAAGTAACCAGTGTCCACTGCTACGGCACATGTCCCAAATTACAAGACACTTTGACACCAGATGACACCATTTTCGAAATGATTTGCTCATTTCGCTGACCTGCCAGATTATTAGAATTGAATTACATTTTGTTTTAAATATTACTAAAAGGATATACTGGGTCGTTTGAAATATATTTCACAATAACCCATTAAGAAATTTTCTCTACAGCGGTTCAAAGACAAGTAGTGAAAATGTTATAGTATGCTTACATATTTGTAATCTAATCATAAATCCCTTTCATTTGATACCCCACATGGTATGATTAAATGAAAAAAAATATTATCTCAGTATGGACATCTTTATGACGTCACAGTTTTTACCCTCACAATCTGAGCGCTTGTCATACCATATATTAGTATTCAAGAGGTCATACTGAACGCATTGATACTGTATATACCCATATCCGAAATGACTTGTGACAAAATGAAGATTTAAGCAACATTTTGTTAATCCGCCAATCTGCTATGTAAGGACTTTTAAAATAAAATGGTTTCCACTTTTCTTTATTTAGCCCCAGCGTGACGTTACTAAGTATTTCTTGAACCGTACATACAATTACTTTTATTTTAAAAATAAAATTAAACACTCAAACGCTCGTGCGAGTATAGCACGCATGAAAGTTAGTACAAAATAATACCCGGCTGTGTTCATAGAATTAGCATAATGCTGAATAACAGTAGGTGTACCCCATGGGAACACGCACGTGGACCAACATCCAGCCAAACGGTACCCACTGTACCGCCTTTGTGCTTCCACTGTACCGTAAAATATTGTTACCTAACAAAAATATGGAATTGTATAAATATGGGAAAACATTCTTTTGTTTTTGTTTCGTACTAATGCTTTGTGGTTACTCCATATAAAATTCTAGGACTTTGCAATGTGCAATGCAAATAGAATTTCGTTTTGTTACATCCTTCGTGTGTTTTGTTATATGCCTTGTTACGTTTTGTAAAACAAGATGACTTCTTCTTATCGAGTGGGCAAGCCCTGGTGTCAGAGGTTTTTTAGACCGCCTTACGGCCACTGGCGTAGTTTTTATGTTACGACTACTACCTGAGATAGTAGCCGGAACAACGGCTTAACGTGCCATCCGAAGCACGGAATTTTCTTTCAGACAATCAGGTGATTCGGCCTGCAATGTCCTAACCAACTGGGGAAAAACGCACAAAGTGACATCTCACTAGGTGTCCCCCGTGGGAATCGAACCCACGACCTCCATGTCACAAACACAATGCTCTTAACCATTAGACCACGGAGGCAGGCAGTCACAAGATGACTGATAACGAGAGACTTATTACAAATAAGTTTAATTACAAAGAAATGGTCAATTTTGGTTCTGTAACTGATAGATAAAAAATATAGGCTAAAAATTGAGCGGCTAAGGACGTCCCCTTAAGACGCAATAGATTGAAAATTTCGTTCTCTGGGTAGTTGACTCGGTGGCGAAATTGGATAACGCAATTCCCCGGTTTGGAAGAGTGCGGGTTCAAGTCCCGCCCGAGACATAATTTATCAATCTTTAATTTGATTTTCAGGGATAATGTTTCTTACGTACCAAGTGTTTTTGTGGGCTATATTTAATGTTAGCCACTATTTGTAAAAGATGTTCAATTAAAACTATGTATTCGAAAGCTCATCCAGACATTCTGAAATGCTGTGTTATGTTCGTAAGTACGAGTATGTAAATTAATAGTTAGAATATTATTTCGAATACAATATTTATGTTATTATAACTTCAGTGTATTTCAATGAACTTGCATTCATTATTACAATTCAGGGCTTTCCCGCAATCAGTAATTCAGAAACTACCAAAATTTATACAAAACCAACTAAACTAACAAGTTATCTGACCAAATGTCCAGAACTGTGGCAAGAGCAAGACCCAAGTTGCGAAGATCGGCGGACCCAAACTTCGGCGGTCACTGGACAAAGGCAAGTAAGTCTGTAACTAAATTGTTTATTTAGTTTCGATAAATGTTCTTGTGTAGGTGTAATATTGAGCTTACTATGTAGAGTATTTATATATTTCATTAAATACCTAATGAATAGTTTGTTGCAATTGACTGCATGTCCTGTTATATTTTAGTATACCACTTCAGTGAAATTCTCATGCAGTTGGCGCTTAACTATTCAAATGTAGCTTAAAATTAGGATCTAATTTTGAAGGATAATGTGGACATGTTTAACTGTTAAAGCTATACGTGTCTATAGTTGTGTATATATGTCTATAGTTGTCTTTCTTAATATGCTGACACTTTTTAAGAGAATGATCAGACCTACAAACTAAAGAACTTTC
The DNA here is from genome assembly GCA_963924505.1 of Agonopterix alstromeriana. Classification (NCBI taxonomy): domain Eukaryota; kingdom Metazoa; phylum Arthropoda; class Insecta; order Lepidoptera; family Depressariidae; genus Agonopterix; species Agonopterix alstromeriana. The sequence continues at coordinate 12,858,314 of OZ004667.1, forward strand.
TTTATGGTACCAACATCGAAATAGTGCAAAAAAATCAGCTTTTCTATACAAAACTGCAAACCTACTCGAGCCAAACATAAGAGACAGCTGCATTTTTTTTCGCGATTTAGATTTTGGTCCCATAGAGAAATGTGTGAAATTTGATGGTCTGGTCATCCCCTTAAGTGTCAGCATATTAATAAGGACCCTGGATAAAGATAGCCTAAGCAGTATGATACATGACCAGGAAACAAAATCTTACACGTGTGTTGAACAAAACTAATTCCCTGAAACCTAAAACCAATCGATGAATTTGACGAGGTGGAAATACTTATCATCTGGGAAAGAGCTCCCTCTCTTTATAACTCTGTATAAGTTAGAAGCGAGAGGCGGAGGTCCTTTACATTAAATCTTTATTTTTATTAATATTTTATTACAAGTCAAACACTATACCATTTAAAATAGGGTGACTTATTGGCCAGGCGTAAATAAACATTAATTTATTAGGTACTCTGAATACACTCACAAGGTTCTGATTACATTTTATGAACTTCTTAATATTTTACGTAATTTTAATTGTATGTTGAATAGAAATAGTCATCTTGTGTTACTTGGAGTGCGATTTTTGAAAGTGTCGCTTTTAAAATCATGATCGAATGATGCATAATCTCCATAGTCATTTTGATATTGTCTACTGCTGAATTGAAAGTGTGACTTTTAAAAATAGCTCTCTTGATCAGGAATAATTTTCTGTCAATATAAACATTTTAATACTAACTTGTTTTCTTGGCCTAGTATCTTTGAATGCTTTTCAAGTCATTAACAGGGTTTCGATTAAAGACTCATGTATCTTCACAATATTTGACAGATATTTAAACCAATAAAAGCGTCAATTTATTTCTTACCCAACCCTTTATAAAACGTGTTAATGAATACGCGCAAAATCTCATACACCCCAAATGATTTATAACAAAATAATTAGATTAAAACAATAATTTCATACTTAAAATTTAAAGTTATTCGCATTTTAAGTTTTGAGGCAAAAATGATTTGTTATCATTACAGCAATGAATGAAAGCGCTAACGAACTCATGGATTCTTTTTAAGAATCCTGTTTTGGTACTAAGTAGGGCGAGTGTGCCCGTGCGGTGGGTTGACATCAGGTTCAATAAATTTTAAATTTTACAAACAAATTATTTAATATTTTGAATAACAAAATCCTATGTTGAAACCATGATAATTCGATTCTCCTCTCTATTCTAAACAAACTACTTTCTAGTTTTGCGTTAATTCATTAACACGTTGTATACATCAGCTTTGAAGTAATATTAATAAGTCATAATCTTTTCCAGATTATACGGTTTTAGTGAAGTAAATAAGATAGATTTATAAAAATATTATTTGCATAAAGTAACATACACATAATCTCGCATTCGACCCTTCTTTACACCCTTGATTTGACAATAAGTGTTCTTCAGGAAATAAAATAAGCTGTCAGATTTATAAGCATACATACATACAATCACGACCATAGTCTCTTTTGGGGTGTTCAGATAATATACTTTGCTACATCTATCAGCTGTCTTTCACGCAATTGTAATAGTGAGAGAAAGTTTTCGCTCATCTCTTAGCCCACCCGCAAGGAGTCTCGGCGACGCAGGGAGCGCATCAGGGTCCCGTCTCATTTGCCACAGACAGGGAAGAGGCGGACCTCGCGTTGCATCTAGCGATAGACTTTATATTTACGGTAATCGCCGATACCTAGGATAATTTTCAAGCTTCGCGATTGAACAGCTATGGGATAGTTATGTGAGAGAAACATATAACAATGGACGAGTTAGTAATTTCTATCATTAAACTTTTCTGCCTCTTATTGCGGGGGACGAGGAAGCATGAAGTCCACAACTTTGGATTTCACTACTTTAGATTTTAAATTTGATTATTAAAAATAGTCTCGTGTCAACCCCAAACGAAACTAGTTTGAAGTTATTGTTCTGCAATTATAGGCTGTCTCGTTTAGTAAAAAGGTAAAATTGTATGTAAATTCACATGATTAATTAATCTTGTAATGTGGCAGAGTGGAAATGCCATATAACGAGTCTGATCCCTAGTTATATGGTCTGGCACTGTTTTGTATGCAAATAACATTATTTCAACTAGGTACTTCAGTAAATGTATACAACAGATATGAATTAGACTTGTGTTACCTCTAACATACTAATTTTAACTAGGTACAGGGATATTTTACTAGAAACTTCCCTTTTAATGAATGTAAACAGTTGTATTACTTTAAGGGGTGATTTTACCCATGATACTGAACAAATCTCCCTAAAAACATAAAAGAAATAAGAAAAAAACATTGTTTTGGGTTTTCATACATAAGACAATCAGTTGATCGAAAATTTGTATTGAAAGTTAGAATTTTGTTTGCGAAGTATCCTCCTATCCTTTGCAAAAAATTGTTCTGTACCATGAATACAAACATCCGTAAGTAAATAGGGTCCTTCTTAATATGCTGACACTTTTTAAGGACATGATCAGACCGTCAAACTGAACAACTTTCTCTATGGGATCAACATTAAAATCGCGAAATAAAAATAACTGTTTTTCCTAACATCCTGTATTTACCACTTCTGTCCTAAGGCCTTTGTTAAATAGCAATATTGTTAGCACTTTTGTCCTTTTCGACCTTTGTTGAATAACAAAAAAAACATATCAGTATTAAATTCTGTCAGTGGCAACCCTGACTAAAAATATTACGAATCATAGTTGCCAATTGACATAACAAGCCACTTTGCAACAGAAATCATAGGTAATCGCAGTCCACCGGCACCGGTCAGGACACGGGACGCGCGTGCTAGCATGACGTAGTCTGCCCAGTCACAGATTGCTTCTATTATTTATGGCGAGTACACGACCCTAGCAATTTCGATGCGGAACTTTCCCTTCCTTTTATTCCAATTTCGCAATGTTAGAAAAAAATATGACGATATTATTGGAGGAGTCAAGTTATGAGGACCGGGGCGGGCGGTCAAGCGGAAGGGGTTGGTTTTTATTTCGATTCGTGACGGAAAACTTTCACGTTATTCAATGTTGTTTTAGGAACCGTAACTGGATGCGAGAAATGTGAGAAATTATTTTATTATCACATCACAAGCATAAGCATATGCTCACGACTATATTCCCCGAGGGGGTAGTCAGAGATATTCTGAAACCACAGAACATCCACGTTTCACCATTAGTACCGAAACTCTGTCCAGTGTGATGGGGGGTGAGCCCGTCGCCACATAATGAACAGTGGAGTGGGTAGAATACATGCCTCGAAATTGAAGCATGCAAGTTTTCTTCACGATGTTTTACTTCACCGAAAAGGCAGTGGTGTTATAAATCGTACATAAATTCCGAAAAACTCATTGGTACGAGTCGGTCTGGACGGGGATCGAACCATCGCCTCCAGCGCGGCAGGCAAAGTTACTCGCCACTGGACCACCACGGCTTTTTCAAGTAAATGTGAAAAATTATTACGAGTATATCATCACATCATTCCATACTGAAACTTTAAAGTGCTAAACGTGATCATTGTATTGGTCCTACAACTACAGAGAGTTGGTAGTTTTAGCATTGTTTCTGATCACCCCGACCTTTCAGAGTAAATGCGTGATTACGGACGTGAGTTCATGTCTGTATTTATATAGGTACACCCAAATAAACCGACGGATACTTTGATTAGAAATAACAAGCAGTCAAGTAGTCAAAGAAAATTATAATATTCCAAACATGCCTGCCTACTGCGAAATGTTGAATTATATTCCCAAGAGGTTCCTTGTTTGCCTGATGGTCATTTTTTGCATAACTAAGCAAATACACTTGGTATTTTAAATATTTTGCCTTTGTTTTCCCCTAGAGGTTGAGGAATTTAATAAATGTAGTTATTAAATAATCAGTATTAATAAGTTTTTATGTACTTACGGTCTTTTTCGTAAAATTTACGATAAAACTGCGCACTCGCGCACTTTCATAGCGGGGGAAAGACAAATCAGAGAATTGTGTCGCTTTCTAACTAGGGTGCTGGTATATTGTGTGAACGAGACACAATTCTGCGATTTGTTCATTAGTTGTCTTCTATGTCCCAGTACAGAGCTTCAGGTTTGAATTGAAGTGATACCGTTTATTTATCTGTGAAAACATGTTGTGAGTACTTCCACCGGCCTTTGTTTGAACTTCATGGTGTGGATATTATGTCGTCGCTAGCCTTACTAATCGACGTATCTCACATTTTTGACGTAACTGACTTATTCATTGTGGGCGAATCCATTTTCCAAGACGAATCGATCGGTCTAATTGAAGTATTTGTATCTTCGTGAGGAAACCTGCATGCTTCAATTTCGAGGCATGTATTGTACCCACTGTCCATTATAAGTGGCGACGGGTTTACCCCCCGTCACACTGGACAGAGTTTCGGTACTACTGGTGAAACGTGGATGTTCTGAGGTTTCAGAATATCTCTGACTCGGGGAATATAGTCGTGAGCATATGCTATGTATCTTCGAGCGTTAACTAGAAAACACGTTTTGACAGGTAGATGTAACTGACAATTTATACGTAGCGCTTAACCGAAAAAAAACTTGTTTTGTAATAACACCTCGATGTTAGTTACGTCGTTTAGTAAGGCTAGCGACAATGTAGGTATCAGAAGGTGAAAGCGAGGAAGACGATAACAAAAGAAATGAAAACTTCACAAATGCCTATCATTGCCAAAATTTGATTTAAAATAAAATCTATGAGACGTTAAATTAGAATAGACGTTGTAAGCGAACAGATATTTTGCATATAGCCCTCGTTTCAGTGTGCCCAACATTACATATTTATGAGTTTTGTTTCAGCGAAGCGCGGCGCGATCGCGGGAAGAAAGTCAAACATTAATGAACGTTTAAATATTCTGTACATGTAAATAAAGAAATAAAATGTTTACATTAGAATTGGGACCTTAAAGCTAAGGGCGTTGGGATGTAAATCTAGTTTCCAAGTTTACTAAATTAGGTTGTTCTTCAGATATAAGTTTGTTGCAAGGTTGGCAACTAACTTCTATCAACAAAATATATGTACCAAAAGCCGATTATTTCTAGTATTACGTATTTTAGAGGTAACGTAAACGCGAAAAAAGTTTCAGAATTAAAATTCAGTGTAATCTATTACGGTAACAAATCCAACGTAATAATATTAGATGTTCAGTGTAATATACTTACCTATAGCTGATATTTGAAGTGTCACAGTACCTTTCGGAAACAATGTTCGTAGCGTAGAAGTCATAAGAGTAAATTCGAACAAAAATTTCGGATTGAACCTATACGCCCATGAATAAAGTTCATTTTTTTCTACGTACTTACGACGCTACGCTTTTAGAACAGATATATTAAAGGCTGTAAAAGAATTAAACAATGTTAAAATACCTAGAGGCAAATATTTGGTCTTATAGCATGCCCCTAAAAAACAATCAATCATAAACAGGAAACCCACGCACAATATATCTCTTATTATCTCGGCCAACTCTCAAAAACAGGGTGTTCTAACTTACCTGATTAGTTATGATTCATTTGGCGATTAACTGGTCAGTGGTCACTGGCACACACCGGAAATACATCTCCGGATGTGGTATCCATAACTCAGTGGGAGAGCGACATCCGGTTCCCATGTGATGGGATATCTCTAGGTAGAGTTCTTCTTTTCTGATTGCGGTTAGAAAAGTATTTAGACTGTATTCCCCGAGGGAGATAGTCATCGATATTCTGAAAACTCAGAACATCTACGTTTCACTAAAACCAAGTACCGAAACTCTGTCCAGTGTGACGGAGAGAGAGAGCCCCTCGAAATTGAAGTATGAATGTATTCCGAAAAACTCATTGGTATGAGTCAGCGTTGGATCAAACCAACAAAAACCAAACCGGCAGGCATAGTTATTGGTTACTCGCCACTTGACCACCACGTCTTTTATTTTCCATAGTAGATATTATAAACGTCATGCCTTCCTGAAACATGAGGTGAAAATCAACCGAGCTACTATAAAACGCTTAACAAAATTAGTTGCAACAACGTTTTAGTCACCCCCGAGAAAAAAGACAGTATTCTTTAGGTACACCTATACATTTGTCAAAAGTAGATATAAATATTCTAGACGAATTATCTCCAAACAAATTAAATGTACTGTGGTTACGTACTTATTAGTTAGTAACAATAGCGTTAATTGACGAGGGTTCATCAACCTTTCAAATATACAGGAAAACATTTACCCCATTCAACATTTTTAAAGAAGGGTTCAACAAATTAACTGAAAATTTTAATTTCATTTTACTAAAAACAAAACCTCTTATTCGATTCACGTTTTATAGCTACGAACAAATCCTTAAATAATAGAAATATTTAAAGGGCGGTACCCACTGTCTTAAATAATTACGTACGTGCAGAACTGACCCTTCATTTAAATCCGAAAGAAAAGGAAGAAAACTCCACTCGTGCGTAACAGCTTGCAGTAACAGTTATTTATGGCGGGTCCCCGAGATTTCGGCAGTTAAAAAAAAGTTTTTCCATTACTAAACTTAACCGAAATACGCTAAGAGGTAGCGAAACATGAATAATAATTAACGAGTACAATCTCATTTCGAGTAAATTACCCCGTAACTGTTGTTAGAAACAAAATTTTGAAAGCTTGTTGCTTTTAGGAATGAACCTAAAATTATATTATAATTATTTATATCGCTGCGCTAAAGAGCAAAAACTGTGTGTAGGTGAAATGATAAAAAACTCAGTGTATATTATGGGTCCATATTTAGTACCAGTTATTGCCCGCAACTCCGTCTGCGTAGACCTTAAAAAAGAATCCTATGTGTTAATCCAGATCATATTCTATCTGTGTGCCAAATTTCATTAAAATCCATTCAGTAGTTTTTACGTGAAAGAGTAACAAACATCCATCCATACTTACAAACTTTCGCGTTTATAATATTAGTAGGATTTTGCCTTGCGTGCAGGAGGCGATGGCACAGATTATTTAATAGTTACTAACGTAACAGATACTGCACTCAACCCGATTTCGCGCGCTTTTTCGAATTTCAAACTTTGCGCTTCAGGAGCGAAAACTAAAATGCGACAGCCTGCATCTTAGAAGATGCAGCTGTCAAACGTGAGTGACGGTGCACTGGCGATGGTTGGATCCCCGTCCAGGCAGACTCGTACCAATGTGATTTGTAATACTATTGGATTTTCCTCGCATGCTTCAATTGCAACTGAGGCCCATACCCATTGTTGTCCATTACAAGTGGCAACGGGCTCATGACTTGTCAGCGACACTGGAGTTCCGGTACTAGGTATGTACTAGTGAAACGTGGATGTTCTGAATTTTGGAATATATCTGACTCGGTAAATATAGCCGTGAGCATTATGCTATGCTACTATAGTATTATGTAGATGCGAGAGTGTCTCTGTCTTACGATTTCGAAACGATTCTGAAAAAATAAAGAAGTAATAAGATTCATCAGAAAGAAGAAGAATTGAGAATTGACATAAAAATTGTATTGATTCAGAGTTGGGATGATGAAATATTTTTTTTAACTTTTTTAAAACCTGTTTGAAATCTTAAAAACTACAGTTACATAAATCTTTGAATGTCTTCAAAATTAACTGAAATATAAGTGTTTAAAATTTACTATTAGAGCGAGAGAAATAGTATGTATATGAGAGAAATTACGTCATAACCTCGTATTTGCATACAAATCATGACGTGTCATACAAACACTAGTTTGGATGAACGAAGGAACGAAGATGATAAAAAAACGTTTTACAATGGCTTGTAACTTTTGTGTTTTCTATTAGATTGTAAATTCGTTTGAACGTTTTTTTCTTAAATTTAGCCTTTTATTACCTAAGTATTTGGTTTACTTAAGTATTCAAAGCATAAAGAAAAATTTTCACATTTTTCTATCTTCCTACTTATCAAGTTATTTGAAAAATTCTAAGTTCTTAGGATGAATGAGATGGATTCCTTTGCCTTGCTGGCTTTTCTATTTTTCTTTAATAAAATTTCTACAACCCAAGGTACCTACAGCCATGAATCCTAACTTTTTTATGAAATTAAAAAATCTAATCAAAATAAAATATTGATCGGAAATGAAATCTGTAAGACACGTAGCGTAGGTAGGTAAGTATCTCTTATTTTTAATCAATTTTTATCCCTGACCTGATTTGACCCTTTTTAATATATTTTTCAATTAAAACAAGTGTTTAAAAGTTTTTAAATGTTGTCTATTACAAACTGCGAGTAAACAAGCGTAAGCGCCTGGCATGAGAAACTATTTCCGCCACGTGAATATTGCTATATTATTTTGAAAGGCGCATTTAAATGTTACAAGTAAGACTTTACAATGTTCTGGATGTCTCTAACAGTATTTGATTTATTTATTTGATTACTAACATTACATCACATCGCAGTTACAACAATTTTCAATAACTTAATTTATTACTATTCTTTTAAACAAAAAAAGCCGAATATTAAGTATATGATGAGCGAGCTCCATACAAACGAAGTCTGGTGATATTTTCAATTCTAACCAATTAAAGGCAATGCAATTTTTCTCAAACAATCTAGAAACTAATCTCTATGTTTGTATGAAGTCGGATTTTCGTTAAAATGTATAGTTTTAAAGTTACAGTGCCTCACAGATTTCCATACAAATCTTAAATTAATCCTTTCACTTAAACTGTGTATTTTATCGAAAATCCAACTTCATACAAACATAGAGATTAGTATCTAGATTGTTTCTGAAAAATTTCATTGACTTTAATTGCTCAGTATTGCAAATATCACCAGACTTCGTTTGCATGCAACTCGCATTTTACGCATTCGGAATAAACTTCTCGTCCCCGTCGTCTTCTCGTCTGTCAAAATCTCGTCGCTCCGTGATTTTGACAGATCGTATTAGAGCGATTATTTTACTTTCTGACAATGTTTGAGCCGTAAAACCTTACATTTTATGTTAAATGTTAATTAGTCTAGTATATTTTTAGTGTATTAAAAAGTTTTAACTGCTCAAACAGCTTTAAAAGTAAAATAATATCTCTAAAACCGCCTGTCAAAATCACGGACCTATCTTGTACGCACTATACTAAATACATTTTTAATAACTATACAAGCCAATTCAAGAGCTAACCTAGTCTAACAATAAACATTCAAAACTAGATAAAACTAGCTAAGTTTTAGTGGCGTTAAAGTCCCGCCTCTCAGCGAGTACAATAAGAATAGTAAAGTTAGAGTGTCCTGACTTGAACCAGATGTTTCAGCGGCGAAGCCACCCCCCTCACCCCATAATTTAAGGCTTGTCGAGCCCTCGTTACAACGCAGAATGGCTCCTAGACATTATTCTGTTTAATAACAACCTGCTAGCATTTGATGAGCTAAGGACGTTAACGTTACGTAAAATTACGGAGGGTCGTTTAATGTACGATCTGTTCTTTAAAAGGACTAGGGAAGAAAAGTTAGGATTTACTGTTTTTGGTAGGTATGGTTTTTTTTACTTACAGTTATTTAATTACATCATAAGCATACATGCATATGCTCACGTCATATGCATGTATGCTTATGATGTCATCAGTCAGAGATATTCTGAAACTACGTCATCAGTCAGAGATATTCTGAAACCTCAGAACATCCACGTTTCACCAGTAGTACCGAAACTCTGTCCAAACGGGGGGTGAGCCCGTCGCCAATGGAAAGTGGGTACAATACATGCCTCGAATTTGAAGCATGCAGGTTTCCTCACGATGTTTTCCTTCACCGAAAAGCCAGTGGTGTTAATAATCGTGCATAAATTCCGAAAAACTCATTGGTATGAGTCGGCCTGGACGGGGATCAAACCATTGCCTCCTGCACGGCAGGCAAGGTTACTCGCCACTGGACCACCACGGCTTAATAACGGACGTTTAATTAACAATTATTAAACGGTTATTTAATTAACAATGTATAAAATATGACAAATGTTGAGTATAATCTGAATAGAGGGTTTTTTCATAAATACTACCTATTCTTCTTATCGTGTGGGCAGCAAGCCCTGGTGTCAGAGTTTTACCGACCTATCAAAATTTACAAACTATTAACAGTTGATGGATTGATACAAGATAGAACTTCTACACACATCACATTCATACATCTTACTCTACTCGTACCTTTTGGAGTGATTTTACTTTAGTAATTACCTCTAACTCTATTGTAAATTAGCAGTTAAGCGATCACTAGTTAAGTTAGAATACTAAACTTAGAACAACACTCTATTCCAAATAGCAAAGAACTTTTAAGGGTATATTGAAGTAAAGAAACAGAGATTTGAAACACTTCCTCTCGCTTTTTCTTAGAACAGCTTTAGTAACGTCCAAGATATGTCGGATGTATATCTTTCTGATAAATTAATTATAATTATTTGCAAATAAAATTGGTCAGAAAGCTACAGCTAAGGAATCGGAAAATCTTATCGTCCTTATTTGAAATGAAGTGCAGGTTACTGCGATCGGTGGAAATATCGAGGTTTCAAATAGTTAATTGCAAATAAATTTCGCTCATATAAACATTGCAATAATGATTTTGTAATACACGAGAAGAAAGAGCGTAAACGAAGTCACAATTAGTTAGTCTTATGACAAACAAATTAATTAATTAATGAAAATAACATTAATTAATTATTTTGAAGACCATCTGCTCTATCCGCTTGTTAAACCATTAATAGCCGACGGTTAACGAAGTTAGACCCGATAAACATTAGTAGTTGCAGTAGTTTATTTGCCTTCTAGCCCATAAACTTCGCAATTGAAGATAAACTATCAAATTAAGCACCAAATTGAGCCGCAAAGTGCAGGCAACAATTTCAAGACATTGTTATTTGGATTTTGGATATAGGTTAATACTGGAATAGGCCTTGATTTGGTATAGTTCATAGCCTAAACTCTCACGCTTGCCTTTCTCCGTAGCATCTATACTCCATATCAAATAGGAAAGAAATTTTAAGGCTATTTTGAAATACAGAAACAGATTTCACTCTCACTTATTTTTAGAACAGGTGTAGTAACGTCCAAGATGTGTCGGATAGTATATTTTTCTGATAAGTAAGTTATATTTGCAAATGAAAATTGGCTAAAAAGTTAAGGTATAAAAGGTGTTACAAAAATACAAATAAACATTTAATGGGGTGGTTTAGACCATCAAACTGTACAACTTTCACTATGGGACCAATATCGAAATTGCGAAAAAAAAATGATGTTCCTAAACTACAAATCTACTCGAGCTAAATGTATGGGACAGCTGATTTTTTTTAGCGATTTCGATGTTGGTCCAATAGTGAAAGTTGTTCAGTTTGATGGACTAAGCAAAACCCCCTTCAAAGTTTAAAATGTTTATTTTAACTTTTGTAACAACTTGTATAGGAATCGGAAAATCTTTTCGTCCTTATTTGAAATGTAGTATAGGTGTACCTATATTTAAGAGCCGTATCCGTTCCTCCGAAGTTTATAAAATCCAAAGCCAATTTTTTGATGGTATTTAAGCATGCACGAAAATTAAAAAATATTTAAGTACTCTATCGTATTTGAAAACGTGAGGTATTCCACGAAAAGCACCTGTTTTGATCAGTTGTCGATTTCGGGCAAAGGTTTTTGCGTTCATTTATTAACAGAGGAATTCAGTTTTTAGGGTTCCGTACCCAAAGGGTGAAAACGGGACCCTATTACTAAGCCTACGTTGTCCGTCCGTCCGTCCTACCTATTTAAGGCTGTAACTTTTGAACCGTAATAGCTAGACAGTTTAAATTTTCACAGAATATCTGCGTTATTACGACGGATTTGTTAACAAATAATAAAAAGGTAAAAAAATTAAGGAACTCATACAAGAAACTAGCTTATATCAACGTTTTTTCTTCTCGCTCAAACTTGGTGTGATTATAGAGCAAACTCTACAGTATAACAACCAATAAAACCGGCCAAGTGTGAGTGGCTTGTGTTAAAGGTCCAGGTCCAGGAGGTAAAAAAAGTTTTTTTGTTACTAGTATTAGGTTGTGTGGTGATGTGGTACGGAATCCTCGGTGCGCGAGTAGCCCGACTCACACTTGACCGGTTTTTATTTGTTATACTTCACCAATTTACTTACCTACGTTTAACCACTTCACATCTCTTTACGTCTATGTGTTATATCAGAGTAAGCCTCGCAAGTTGTAAGAAACTTGCCTCTCGAAGTGAAGTCGCGTTGTTGGCAGTTGGCACCCCGGGCCATGAGTCCAATCTACAATGTTATTCTACACAATTATACAACGTCCCGAGCTTAGTGCCCCTATTATGTTGTTGTGACTAACTTTAGTAAGTGCTTGAGTGTGTTTTGTCTGCGATGTGTAGTTATTTTGACTGTCATTTATTTAATTACTACATAAATTAGATGATTTATAAATAGCGTGGATTATATATAGATAGTGATAGATATAATAATGTTGACTACCATTTTGCGTATCTTGAAGATATATTTTACTATGACTGTGGTGTAGTAGAAGACGTCTTCCATGTACTGATGGAGTGTGTGCGGGGCGAGCCCCTTAGGAGACAGATGTTTGACGGCTTGCCGTCCCTTAATATCGGGCGTTGTAATTGCGCCTTGGCTGCACCTACGTCGGCTGCAGCAAAGGCACTTTACTCCATTTATAAGAAATCTTTAAATTTGTAGTCATTTATTTTTCTATTTCTTCATTCTCTATTAACTAGTTTTTGTAATTCATAATATAAAGTCTGTGAACCTAAAAAAAAAAACCCACAGAGCGACATGGCCTCAGGCCAAGCTCTTTAATATAGATTTTTAAAAAAATTGGTTCTAGTTAATATTTTCAATACAAATGAAATGAACTCATATTCTTAATTTTCTTTGTGTTCTATTTTTTATATGTATATTCGTTTGTACCGAAGGACCAGGTTGTAAAACAGCGCTGTGCAGTTTTCTTCCAGCACACGCTGAACCCGGACCTTTTGATACTGTTATTCTTAAGCATAATTATGTAACAGCACAGTATAAGAAAGAGTGTCTAGTACTACATACAGTACGGATACTCTCTGCCCCCCACAAATTTTAACCTCACCCCCTTTGGCAGAAAGCGTGGCGTGTTCCTGTCGCCCTCGCACTTCCTCAGTATCGTACATGCTTACCGCTTGTTAATTTTTCCCATTTGTATTAAATGACAGCTAAAGTGTAACGGTGTGGTATATGGTAACTATTTTAAACAATTGATATCTGGTCCCTCAAGATTACCTGTTTAAAGGCAACACAATCTTCAAGAAAATTGAAAAAAATAAACGTGAATAGTTTCGAAAGTGATGTAGAAAATAATAAGAAGGCAGCTTAGCTAAAGGTGGGTAAAGGCTGAACATTGCGCGGGCTACGAAACCGAAGGCCTCTATCTCTGGGGAGTCGTAGCCTGCTAGCTACGGCGCGTAGCACCGATGTGCGACTACGGCAACGAACATAGAGCTACGAGATATTTTAGAACTAATTTTGCTGAAAAGAATGTAACGTTAAAAAGCTTGTATTACAATTATGGTGTTTAGATAGCGTCATTTTCTTAACTATTATAAAATTGTAACAGAAGTGTGTCTGTACATTGAAGGTTGTTACAAAAAAAAGGTACGATATGGTTTTTAGATGTCCCTGACTCCAAATCAACATTTTTTAGAATTCATGTATGTCTGTTTGTTTGTGCGAGCATCACGTAAAAACTACTGAACCAATTTTGAAGAAAACTTTTTTTTGTTTGATAGGTTATGATCTGACTTAAAATCTGGTATATAATTTGTGCGGACGAAGTCGCAGGCTAACTCTAGTTCAATTATACAGGCGCAAATTTAGATGCGTTAACCACATACTGTATGGGTATTGTGATTCGACCATCAAACTTTAATTTACTTTTGACCAATATTGAAACAGCGAAAAAAAAACAGTTGTTCCATAGAAAACGTCAACGGCTACTGGACCACAGTGTCGTTGTATTGCTCCCATAGTGAAAGTTATTCAGTTACATAGTCTCAAACACCCCCAAAATTATGTAACGCATTTAACAAGTCAGATCACAGCGGAACGTCCGTGCCCGATAACAATTGTATTTGTATTGTGTTTGGTATACAAGGTGTTTCAAAAATACAAATAAACATTTAAGGGGGTTGTTTGGACCATGAACAACTTTAACTATGGGACAAATAATGAAATCACGAAAAAAAATTTGATGTTCCATACTAAACTACAAATCTACTCGAGCTAAATGTATGGGACAGCAGATTTTTTTTCGTGATTTCGATGTTGGTCCCATAGTGAAAGTTGTTCAGTTTGATGTTCTAAAGGTCTAAACAATCCCCTTCAAAGTTGAAATGTTAATTTTTACTTTTGTAACACCTTGTATAAGGGCTTGACGGGTTAAGTTTACTTTCTGTACTTATAGTATAAGTTTACTAAGGTAGGTGCTTATTTTCAACAAAACCTTTTTCCAGTTGCTATTTGGAATTCAGAGCAAAAATCTACGTCTAGCTGTCAGCCATTCTAACAGTTCCAAAGCAGTGCTAAGTCGGAACGTAATCAGTATCGTTCATCGCCCCACGCAACCGGTAGTTGGATTTCTTGAACCGTGAAATTTTATCAAGAGAATTAATCTCATGAAACTTTCCCCGTGGATTTACTTTTTATTTTTTTAATCTGAAGGTACTTAGATATTGATTTCCGGTTCTTGAAATTTTTAAATTAGAATTAAAGGCAAACAGCACATAATAAATACTAGTACTACCTGTACAGAAGAATCACTTCGAAAACAGATTTAAATAAATATTGACTGTCTCTGCTCAGCAATAAGGTGCAAAGTTATTCGCACCCGTCCTATCGTACAATTCGCGAATAACCTACCAACCGTCACAACGGCAACGGTGCGCGTGCAAACAAACATGAACAGAGTCAATTAGACACGAAAGCTTCCTTTACATAGTCTCCCTCTTTCATTCTTTCACGTGCTGGCAGCGTGACATCGCTAGGGTTTTCAAGACTCTCATTGACTACTGACAAAATGGCGGCCAGTCTAATGAGATTTGACCAAGAAGTTTACACGGTATACCTAACCTATTGCCATTCATCCCTTGGTGGGGATCAGCCGTCAAGCGTACCTGAGCTGTGGAGTGAGACAGGCCTGCCAAAAGCTTCGAATGTTATACATAAATTAATTGTTTAAAATTTGCATTAGTGTATTAAGGGCATGGACCGCGGATAGCTATGTTGCAAGTTCAAATCACTAATTTTATTGTCTATCCTTCAATAGAGAGCACCGCTCTTAAAAGAGGATTCATTTAAATGCTGTAAATCTTCCAAAAAGTTAGTAAAAACATATTTCAAACCTCAACTCGTAACTCTTAATTGACTTATCTACTAAATATTGATATCCGCCAGAAGGTTTCAGTAATTCAATACATAAATTCTAGTTAACACAATAAAATTAAAGCCAGCATGGAAACTCCCCATGAGTAAACTACGAAGGTAAGAACGAATCAAACAAAAACATTCAACAACTAACGTTCAGAGATTCAACTAAAGCTTTTTGTTCCTGTAAGCATGAGGTGCTCATAAATAAGGTTGAGACGTTGAATATTTTATAAATCCGCTGCCATTATCGGTTGGGGTACCTGCGAGTTCCCGTACAAAGTCACACGTATCAAGCAATTTTCGTATTTATGATGCTGCCACAAGAGTCATGTCAGTTGTGTTTGTGAAATGAAGTGGACGAAAGATAAGGATGTCCGGGGTTCGATCGAGGAAGTTTGCTGCGTCAGGCACCATATTGTATATTTTTGTGCAATCTGCTGTTTTATTTCCTTGTGTTATGGATACAGGTTTAAGTTTTATGTATACTTTTTTGCCTTTGTTTGGTCTTCCTAATTCAGTTGTTTTAGTATTTCAATAAGATACATCAGCTCAGTGGTTAGTAGGTACATTGGACTGATATGCAAATGTTGTCAGTAAGTTGGTTAAATCTGTTTGTATAGTAAAAGGCGTGTGTAAAAAGTACATTCTGGAATTACGAGGCGTGTATTATAGTGGCGACATCCATTAAAAGTCAGTAAAAAGTGAAAGAAAAATTGCACTGAGAAAAAAATGCTACGTATACGTAGTCCGTCGCAGCTTACTTACGACGCGATACTGATTACGAGTGTTGCATCAGTATTTAAGTTGTCTCGTACTTCACAATGAAGCTTCATTATTCAGTATCGCGTCGTAAGCTACGTGGTACGTAAGCTGCGACGGGCTACGTAAACGTAGCATTTTTTTCTCAGTGCATTTATCTTTTTTTTTTTTTATTGTCATTGTTATAAAGTCAATATTCTCAGAGGTATTCATAATTACCTCTTACTACCCCTGAGGTGGTAGTCAAATAGTCGTGAGCTTATACAAAGAAGAAGAAGAATTTACATGTACTAAATATTTTATTGACTGCCATAATGTACAGAAAGGTGTTCACATGAAAGCCATTCAAGTTTATTTCTACGAACGAACGTGGCCGTGATTTCCCAATAGTTTCCATTCGTCACAGCAAAGGTAAGCAAGTGGAAAACGTATGGAACAACTTGAATGATCCGCATTGACTCCCGTGGTACAGAAAAAAGATATACAGTAAAGCAACTTCATGCAAGCTCTCGAATAGACGCACGAACATAGACGAGCGCCACGTACTTACACGGCCCGCTAAAGCCGGATCACCTGCGCCATGTTCTTGTGAAATCAATCTAACATTTTAGATCTTAGATTTCACAATGTTATCCGACGCGGATGGATCGTTCATTATGGACACATCACAGGGGTAAACAGAAACAATCCAGAAACTAATCTATATGCTTGTATGAAGTCAGATTTTCGTTAAAATATACAGTTTTAATGCTAGGGTTAATTTAAGATTTGTATGGAAATCTTTGAGGAACTGTAACATTAAAACTAAAAATTTTTACGAAAATCTGACTTCATACAAGCATAGAGATTCTTCATAGGGTTCATAGGGTTTCTAGATTGTTTCAGAAGTATTGAAAATATCACCAGACTTCGTTTGTATGAAGTACGCTCCGAATTATATTCCAAGGATTTTTCTACTGCTGATTTCAATGTGTGCTTTACAAAAATCGTACAGCAGTGCTGTATATCTCTCTTCTGTGCCCGTGGCGCCGCGCACCGAGCTGGTGAACGTGAATCTTTTATTACAGGTATTACTCGCTACCCATTTTGCTATGAAGTCTATTCATATAGAAACATTATTTTTAAATAAACAACATTAAACTTTAAAGCTCACTGGAAAGTGATAAGTATTGTGTGCACTGTCTACTAACTAGAGATCGGAAATTCGAATGCATACGAAATTATGGAAGGTAAAAATTATCATTTTTAAAGAAATTCCGTATGCCAGGAAATCCGGTAATGCATAACTAATCGGATGCATAGTGTTGAAGTGACTTCTTAAAACTATTTGTTTTAAAAAAGAAAAAAAATATTTATCGGTAAAATCAATTCCAGGATGAAAGGAAGTTAGGGAATGCAAAACTACTCGGATGCATAGTATGAATGGAAGAGAATTTTTAAAATTATAAAATGAAAAATAAAGTACAAATGTCAATACAAAAGTGCACTCCATAATAGCCAACTCCTCAACTTTAGGTAAATATGCATCCGATTATCCGATCTCTACTAATAACCGTAACTGGGTAACGCACTGATGGGTGGGTTGGGCACTACTAGTGAAATGTAATCCATATTTCTTCAAAATTCTATCAGATAATTATAGGTATTATGTATAGACGATTTCGACGATTAGTAATTTTCGCACCAGTCACAATACTAAGGTAAATAATGTCATACAGAATTGTACTGGCTCTAATTGGATAATCGACAGATATACAAAACCGAAATGTTTGAATTCTTGTGCAGATGTAGATGCAGAATGTAGATATTATAAAAGTTTTAGTTTTGCGAAATCCACGCCAACGAAGTTACGAACAAAAGCTAGTTAATTATTAAACAAATGTAGTATTTATTTTGTTATAAAACTTGATTGTACACAAAAGCCGATGCCTAAAAATGGCGCATTTTTTCTTTTCGCCTATTTTTTTAGTGCGGCCATCAAACAAACTTGAATATTATCTTTGAGTTATTAAAAAAAAGCTTGTTAAACAAGTAAGTATACTATCTAAACTCAGTTTGAACGGAGATATAAAGGCTTGAAGTAAACGTAGTGAAAATATTTTCTCCGCTCGGACTGGGTTCAGATATAAGATATTCAAATTTGTTTGATGGCCGCGACAAAAAATAAATACAGCGAAATCTTCCATACAAAAACTCGCATTGTCTTTTAATAGGTTTAACAGGCTATGATATAGCGTTACTTTCATCGAAGGAAAAGCAACTACGCACTTCGATAAAAGTAATAGAACGCTAAACATCGATTCACTGTTGTTTTAAATTATATCAAACTACAATTAACGCGCGAATTATATACTCATACCAGATTTGAAGTCAGATCATAAGCTATCAAACAAAAAAAATTTCATCAAAATCGGTTGAGTAGCTTTTGCGTGATGCTCGCACAAACAAACACATAAACAGATGGACAACAATGCTAAAAATGGTTGATTTGGAGTCAGGGACAATCTAAAAACCATATCGTAATCTTTTGTTTTTGTAAGTCTCTTCAATGTACAGACACACTTCGGTTACAGTTTTATATTTAAGGTTTGCATCATAAATCACAACAACATCTAAACTATTATAAAACTGTAATAGAAGTGTGTCTATGAAGATATTTACAAGAAAAAGAATACGATATGGTTTTTAAGTGTCGCTGCCTCCGAATCAACCTTTTTAGAAATTTTGTCTGTCTGTTTGTTTGTGCGAGCACGCAAAAACTAATAAACCGATTTTGATGAAACTTTTTTTGTTTGATAGCTAATGATTTGATTTAAAATCTGGTATATAATTTGTGCGGACAAAGGACAAAACTCTAGTAAAATATAAAACCCTTCGTTCTACATAAAAAGCCGTGGTGGTCCAGTGGCGAGTAACCTTGCCTGCCGTGCAGGAGGCGATGGTTCGATCCCCGTCCACGCCGACTCGTACCAATGAGTTTTTCGGAATGTATATACCATTTGTAACACCACTGGCTTTTCGGTGAAAGAAAACATCGTGAGGAAACCTGCATGCTTCAATTTCGAGACATGTATTGTACCCACTGTCCATTATAAGTGGCGACGGGCTCACCCCCTTTCACACTGGACAGAGTTTCGGTACTACTGGTGAAACGTGGATGTTCTGAGGTTTCAGAATATCTATGACTACCCCCTCGGGGAATATAGTCGTGAGCATATGCGTTCTACATAAAGTATGATGATAAAGTTCTACTGTAAAATGCTTACGTGGACTCGAATAGAGATGATCCATGTCGAAGCGTCCATCGATCCGGCGCATCATGGCAAGCGACTTATAAAACATTCATGACCTATGCCGTTATTCATTCAAGCCACCTTCACCAGAAAATCCCGAACACAAAGCTTCCCGAATAATCTGACTGTTATTCATGTCACTATTTGTTACCTAGGCAATGTTTTTTATAGCTTTCATTGAGGCTGCCACTTTGCTAATTGGTCTGACTTGAAATCAGAAGGGGGAGTTTTTGTTACATTAAATTTTTTCTATCTTTAAAGTTGCATACTTTGTCTAAGTACTTCTGTTTCACACTAATTGATATTTATGAATAAAATCAAATTTAAAAATTATCGTTTTAAATACCTGGATGGACAAAAATGGCCGTGAAACATAATTATATTATTATCTTTTCTTATACCTTCATAAAACAGGGTCCTTCTAAATATGTTGACACTTTTTTAAGGGAATGATCAGACCATCAAACTGCACAACTTTCTCTATGGGAACAACATCGAAATATACTTACAAACTCAAATTAGCTCCGAAGAACATTTACGAACTTTTGGCTTCGCCTGTGTAGAGCAAAAATTTGAAAAATGATATACTATTGTTTTTTTTTATTGTCTCCGATTTTTTGTTCGCAAATGTTTACTATACAATGCACGACTTCGATTTTAAAGCGATAACATAGTAAAGTCCCTTCAGTCTCAAGAATGAGTAAAAAATTCCAATTAATATTCAATCAAATCGAGTCTTATTATCTCTATCATTCTATCTAAGCATATTAAAGTAAAATTTTAAATTTATTTCCTGAAAATCCGTCTCTAGTTACGCAGCAATTTGATTCCCCTAACAAAAGCAAATCCTTGGCGAGACGTCTCGAATTTTCATTACCAATAGCTCCGGATGAGGATGGAATGAATGGAAAAACGTTACAAGGAGGCGAGGATTATAACAATGGACTGGGCCGGCTTAAGGGGCGGAAAGAGAAGCCTGTGCATTAGTGGCCTAGACTTGAGGTACATACCAAATGTCCTTCCAAAATTACATAAGCATTATGCTCACGACTATAATCCCTTAGGACCCCCGGTCAGAGATATTCTGAAAACTCAGAATATCTACGTTAGAAACTCTCTTCATGTGATGGTTCCACAATTCATCATTATAATTATAAATTATAATGCTAGGGCCGCTTGTACACGCGATGCAAATCATTATAACGATGATTTATATTTATAAATATTTTATTTTTTTATTTCGATGTTATCTACACGTGTTATCATATGTTATCTACGTGTTATCACATGTTATCTACGTGCAATGTCTAGAATAATAGATCTCTGCGGACTTTACAAAAGCTGCAAGTATATTGTCGACTATGTACGATCATTGCTAGCAATACAATATAATACAAAATTTGTATTAAACAAATTAAGAACAAATTGATATTTTAACAATTTATAAATTATATTCAGAGGTTTCCTAGAAATATGTTTGCGCCCTCTGGCTGATTTCGTATCGCTTCCACGGATTCCCCTTTAAGAGGCCCTGCCAATACCTTATTGCTGGCTTATCGAGAAATATTTTAAGGCCCAACAGAATGTTCAATTACTTTGGCATGTGAAAAGCAATGGCTGCTAATAGAAGCTACTCGCTGCTCAGGGAATGTTGGCTGCCAAACGAGATTGGCGCTTCCTTCCCGATTCAACAATTCATAGCGGATTTTTTGCATTCTACGCTGTATAATAGGCAGACTGAAGAAATGATTTGCTTGTCAGATCTGAGACAATTTGGATTAATGTTTTCAAAGCAGACAGATATTTCTAATTTGAAGATTCGTTATTTATCTACTTATGATAGATACGTAAATGTGGAATTTACCGTTTATTAGGTATTTTTATTCCAACGTAAACGTTTTAAAATAATGTTTTTTTGATATTTTAATAAAACCAACAATGGGTCCGTAGTTGACCATCGTTTGTTTACTGGTCTATTTATAAATAAGTAAGAAAATTAATAAATCTTCTATCACAAAGTCTAGACACAAATTAGTACTAATAGTCGTTCCAACAAATTAAATTCCTAATTAACTAACAGCACTCTCATATCAAACGACAAACGCTCTTTGACTTATTGGCGACTATTTATTTGAACTTTAAAAAGGCAAGTCCATTAGGAGAATGAGTTCGGAATGAATAGAGGTCATTCACGAGACGTCGACTGTCACAAAAAGAATGTTGGTAGAGGGAAGCAGAAAGGTAGGTACTATGGGTAGGAATAGTTAAGGTGTTTCGTGTTTTTCTCGCGTAGGCACCACTCAGAGCTGAATGAATCAGTACGATCCGTTGATAGACTTTAGTTTTGGCAAAGTATAAGAAAGAGTATGGTACTATTGGGCATGTTTAGGGTGACGACCTTTACGCGCTGTTTCTGTTGCTGTTTAAAACTATTTGCAATTTTGAGAACTAAGAAAAAATAAGCTTTTAATGAATATAAGTAGGTAAGTAATTTATGATAATCAGACGAAGGGGTTGCTGAAGGGAGATTTCTAGGAAATTTGAAGACGCATGTTGCTGAAGCAGATTTTGTTTTCATTAAGATGGTTGACGACGAATATTGCTGAAGCGGATTATGTGAGTAATTTTAAATTTAATTTTATTTCAATAAGTTTTTTTTCAGACGATTGACCGAAAATCTTTTTTTTAACGTTTTTAGAACAGAATACGAATTTGATAACATTTTGCTAATTGTATCCTGTTCAATGAAGAAAATTCTCTAAGTTTAATTGAGATAAATTCTTTACAGGCAACGTCACGATCAAAATCTTGTTTAGTTGTTAAGAATTGACGCATTCAATACGAGAGTAACAATAAGTGTTTCACTTACTGCTGGTTTAGTGCTATTTTTGGATCGTGAGATTCAAAATCATGGTCAAATGATGCATAATATCCATAGTAATTTTCCAGTTTTTTAAACGGCATACCTATTTTTTTACTATATCGCTTCTTTAGCTGTATCAAACTCTAAAATTAAAATTTAAAAACTCTTGACCGACGAAAACATACGTACCTATCTGTTCTGAAATTAATCGGGCATTTATGTACGTTTGCTACTTTGACTATTTATATGTGGACTGGTTACGCGTGTAGTTCTACTAAAAAATATTTCTGACACTTTTTGCGGGGGGCGAGGTAGCATGAAATCCGCAACTTTGGATTTTATTCCCCATAACTTTAGATTCTAATTTTGAATGTTAAAAATCATGAAAAGTAGTCTCGTGTGAACCCCAAACGTTCTAAGTTCGAATTTATTATTTCGCAATTATAGACTGTCTCGTTTAGTGATAAGGTGTAAAATTGAATGTAAATGCACAAGCTCAATTGTGCTTATACCGTGGCAGAGGGGAAATGCTACCGCAAGGCTAGTCCTTATAATAATTAGTCAAAGGTTTACTACGTTCTTAATTCATATAGTAAAATTGTACAAAAGGTATGTTTTCAGTGTACGATGCGACTGCGGGCCATGATCGTTAGACATTAAAGCAGATTGGAGGCGCGATCGTCTATAAATCAATTTGTGCGGGGAATTTATTTACGTTGGCCAGGCGACATTTGTAACTCCTCCTGACAACGAGCAGGGATACGTGATGTTTAGTGTGGACATGACACCATTAAAATATAAAATAAAATTTATACAGGTTTAATAAAACACCCTAGTAATGTGGTGGCCATACCATCAAACTGAACAACTTTCACTATGATATAGAAGACAACGTAGAAAAAAACATCTGCTGTCCCATAAATTTAAGTCGAGAAGTCGCTGCAGTTTTGTATGAAACACCTTGTTTTTTTGCCTGATTTCGCAGTTGGATCCATAGTGAAAGTTGTTCAGTTCGATAGTCTCAACCGCCCCTTTAAATATTATTAAAATGTTAACATAATTTATATAAATAAATTCCCACATGGAATGTTTAAAGTGAAATTTACAATAAAAATTTCTGAATAAGGCTGAAAAAGGCCCTTTGTTTCTGACAATTGAAAAGAAAACTATCAACCTTATCCTCTCTATCACAATGTGAGTGCAGAAAAGTACGCAGCCGGATACGGATATGCGATAACGAATGCAATTTTCCAAGTCCGTGAACAGAGTTTAGGCGGGGCCGGGGCTGTGATCTGGGCCTTAGGTAACTGTGTACCTGACTTGCAGCTGAGCTAGCCCCTTGTATTGTTATACAGGGTCCTTCTTAATATTCTGACACTTTATTAAGGGGATGATCTGTTCGTCAAACTAAACAACTTTCTCTATGGCACCAACGAACCACCACGAAATCGCGAAAAAAATCTGTTCTTCCATACAAAACTGCAAACCTACTTGAGCCAAATGGGACAGCCGATTTTTTTTCTCGTTTTTGATGTTGGTCCCATATAGAAAGGTGTTCAGTTTGATTGTCTGATCATCCCCTTAAAAATATCGTCGACATATTTAGAAAGACCCTGTATAGATTCTGTCTTACAAAACAATGGGCACATAATTTTTTGGACAATTCACGAATCGTTATGGAAGTATAATCAAATTGTAAATAATTTTAATCAAAAAATTTACTTTCACTGTTCATGTAATAATTTTTTACTATTTTATTAATAACTAGAGTTTACCTGTGACTTCGTTCGCACAAATTACATACTAGATTTTAACTCAGATCATAAGCTATCAAACAAAAATAGTTTCATCGAAATTGGTTCAGTAGTTTTTGCGTGACGCTGTTACAAATATAAAAACAAACAAACAGACAAACAGACCGACAACAATTCTAAAAAAGGTTGATTAGGAGTCCGGGAAACCTAAAAACCATATCGTAATCATTTTCATGAAAATATCTTCAATGTACAGAAACACTTTTGGTACAGTTTTATAATATTTAAGACTAGAGTTTACCTGTGAATTCGTCCGCACAAATTACATACCAGATCTTAACACAGATCATAAGTTCAAACAAAAAATGTTTCATCAAAATCGGTTCAGTAGTTTTTGCGTGATGCCCGAACAAACACACAATCAATCAAACAAACAAACAGACACTCAAACATTCTAAAAAAGGTTGATTTGGAGTCAGGGACACCTAAAAACCATATCGCAATATTTTTCTTGAATGTACAGACACACTTCTGTTACAGTTTTATAATAGTTTAAGCGCCAACACCAAAAAGTTTATCTGCATTTTTTAAAATAAGATTCTGGCCACATTTGCAAAAAAAAATTTGCGACCGCCTTTAGATATAGAAAAAATTATTAATCTTTTTAATCACTAATGGCAGTTAACATATTTTTTGGGCAAATTAAGCCAGAATTTAAATTATTTATTTAAAAAACGATATACAATCTCTTTCAAGTAAGTAATTTAAGATTTATACTCTGTTCGAGAAAAAACAATATTATTAAAAATTATCCGTCTTTTAAAATATTGGCTCAAATTAGCAACAAATTAGTTATTGGTTTATTTTTTTTTTATTTTACGATTGCATTACATAAAATTATTAGTTTCACTTGAGTTTAAAAAAATCTATTCAACTAACAATTTACTGTCAAATTAACAACGATGGATTCTGAAGTAATGTAAAAACAAAACAACATAAAACTGAACATAAAGCATTCGGTATACCTATTCTTATCTTGCTTCTTCAACTGCCTCCGTGGTCTAATGGTTAAGAGAATTGGGCTCTTGACACGGAGGTCGTGGGTTCGATTTCCACGGGGGAGACCTAGTGAAATGTCACTTTGTGCGTTTTTCCCCAGTTGGTTAGGACATTGCATTTTGAATCACCTGATTGTCTGAAAAGAAAGATGATTCCGTGCGTCGGATGGCACGTTAAGCCATTGGTCCCGGCTACTATCTCTGTTGGTAGTAGTCGTTACATAAAAACCACGACAGAGGCCGTAAGGCGATCTGAAAAAAACTCTGACACCAGGGCTTGCTGCCCACACGATAAGAAGAAGAAGATCTTGCTTCTTACTAATATAATAAATGTGAACGTTTGTGACGAATATTTGTATGTTTTTAGCTCAATCACGCAAAAACAGCTAAAACGTTAAATATGATGTTCTCGAGTCAACGCGGAGTCGCGATAATAAATTTTTACATGCATCGAAATTTTAAATATGGTTACCTACATCAGCTTATACAACGTGTTAATGAATAAGCGCAAAACCTCATACGCCCCAACTGATTTATAACAAAATAATTAGATTGTAACAATAATTTCATTATTTTGAGGGTAAATTTTTAAAGTTATTCGCATTTTAAGTTTTGAGTCAAAAATGATTTGTTATCATTTCAGCAATGAATGAAAGCGTTAACGTGCTCATGGATACATATTAAGAATCTTGTTTTGGTAGTAAGTAGGGTGAGAGTGCCTGAGCGGTGGGTTGAGATCGAATTCAGTAAATTTTAAATTTTACAAACAAAATATATAATATTTTGAATAAAATTACCTACGTTGAAACATGATAATTCGATTCTTCTCTCGATTCTAAACAAACTACTTTCTAGTTTTGCGTTAATTCATTAACACGTTGTATAAGACGTAGGTACGTCGTAAATTTTATCAGCGACGTTATCACATTTTTCATTATTAAATTTCCTTCGATAAATCGCTTCGATGTCCCCCTAATCCATTGACCTATATGTGGGTGGATCGACGTATTTCACAATAGCATAATCCTCGGGGGATCACTATTTAGTGTAGATAATCCCCCTTCATAGAAAAACGGACAATACCCAGCACTTTTATGTAAATTAAATGAAGGGCTCGTATGTTACTTCGTTATCCTGGATAAGGGAGATCGATTATTTCTACGAAAATTAATCGGGAAGCCTTTAATGCTTCCCAACTGTGCCATATATTATTGTAGAAGATTGATATGAGTTCTGGTAAATATAAAACTTTTATGTTTAAGGTAATTTATTACCTTTTAGAAGATTTTAATGTATTTAACCTAACCCACCTTAAATGTTTGTTATGGTGAGAGATGGTACTAGATAGAACTAAGTACCAACTTAATAGTTCTTTTAATTGGAACACTAAAAAAAGGTCCCAAACAATAAATAGTATGTCACTAGTTTTCTGTCAATTGGCTTTTTAATTTTACAAAACGCTTATTTTTGTATTTCATCTAAACATTAGGCGCGGTTTATACAGAAGAGACGTGTGGCGGTGGCGGATAATCTAAGTAACTCTATAAAACTGTAACCATAGAACCTTGATTTTATATGAGACTGGCTCATATAAAATCTTAGCAAATTTTTGTCCGCATTGACTCAATAACCCACACAAATTAAGAATGCATGCATTTTTCATTTACTGACAAGATTATAGGAGAAATCATCTTATTCATTATCTATATTAAATATTCCAAACTCTATTGCCAACCTGTACAAAAGATGTCCATTAAACCCCAAATTTTGCTATTCAAAATCAAGCATACGAGTCTATAACAAGCGTTAAGCTCGAAAATCGATGGGGACGTCCTACCCTCTTAGAGAAACTTTCTAACGACATAACCGCGTGCAATTGATATGCCCCAAGAGTAGGCCCATTGTAAAGAAAGGAAAATCCCGATCCGAAAATCTTGTGAGAGTTAGGAGGTCCGTGCATCAGTATGCAGCGCGCGTTCCCTCCCCGTGTCGGTTACCCTCCCTGCGGTGAACTCCTTCGGTAATTTGACTTTGTTGTTATAACTCAGTTTTAGTTGTTTGTCGCCGTTGGCAGATTTATTAGTTTCGTGAAATTTCCGCTAAATGTTCGTTGTCAGATTGTATTTGTTAGGCTGTAGTTGTAAGTTTGAGGTGATAAAAGTGATTTAGCGCTGTTATTTATAGTATCTTGTTTAATTACTCAACAACTCAATTCTGTAATTTATAGTCTTATTCATGTACATTCGGTACATATACATAAAGTTATATAATCTCACTAATATTATAAATGTGAAGTTTGTGACGATGTATATATGTTTGTGATTGAGATTGAGATGATTTGGTTGAAATTTGGCACACAAATAGAATATGTTCTGGATTAACACATAGGATACTTTTTAAAAGTCAACGCAGATGAAGTCGCGGAAAATATGTTATTTGTTATACTTCTAACTCATAGAGAGCAAGAAAGGCATAGCATAGCATATTTTCACGACTATGTTCCTCGAGGGGGTTGTCAGAGATATTCTGAAACCACAGAACATCCACGTTTCACCAGTAGTACCGAAACTCTGTCCAGTGTGACGGGGAGTAAGCCCGTCGCCACTTGTAATGGACAGTAGGTACAATACATGTCTCGAAATTGAAGCATGCAGGTTTCCTCACGATGTTTTCCTTCACCGAAAAGCCAGTGGTGTTACAAATCTTACATAAATTCCGAAAAACAAGAAACATACAAGCAAGCAAGAAAGGTACTAATATAAAGTCGGATTTACATAGAACCATATTTATCCATATCTAATTCTTCAGGTATCTTCAATCAACAGTACAAAACAGCGCGAGAAAAGATGCTCTACAAAACCTAAGCTATCCGTTCTTAGCCAATCATCCCTTTGTAATTCCCAGTGTGAACTACCAATAGCCAAGAATTACAAGCCTCACGCATATGTATGTAGTTTTGTCTACTGGGGACCTTATTCTACAGATTAATTTGGGCCTCAAGCACAGAGTAACTACTATACTAAATCAAATCAAATATATTTATTGCATAATTACAGGTTTTTACAATAGGTGTATAAAATAAACATAGTAGGTATCTCTGCAACTTGCTGATTTCAGCATGCAATACATTAGGAAAAATAATAATTTAGGACTATAACAATCAAATAAAATCAATTAAAATAACTACGATAATACAAACAAACAAAAAATATACAGTGTCTATTTAAATCAATACAATCAAACTAGTTATTAATTGTTAAGTCAATACATTTACAACAATTTTATTATCTCAGATACTTATTCATTGCATATAACTGAGTTCTACTATACTGAGTTCTGAAAGGACTCTTATGTCATGAAGCTAAGTA
Source organism: Agonopterix alstromeriana (assembly GCA_963924505.1). Lineage (NCBI taxonomy): Eukaryota > Metazoa > Arthropoda > Insecta > Lepidoptera > Depressariidae > Agonopterix > Agonopterix alstromeriana. Next base: position 12,886,848 of record OZ004667.1, read on the forward strand.
CTAAAAATTACTTGTTTCACGCATCTTCCTATGTGAAACGGATTATAGTACTAAGGTGGATCATTCATTGTATGGTGCATCATCGTATCTCCTGTATCACGAATCTGACGAACGCTCAGACTCAACTACGGTCAACCCTAAAACAAAGTTAGTATGCAGCATAGAACTAGGTCCCTATTAATTCCGACATTGTTGTGGTCAATCCCATTGAGCTTGAATAGAGAAACCTGGCGCTGGCTTCATCAAATTGCATTGAATGGACGTTAGAGGACCCATCATCCGAATTGAGGGTAAAAATTTGAATTGAATACGTCCAGTACAGTAGTTTCCTAGTATGTGATGTACAGAGTGTTTATTCAGAAAGTGTTCCTAATCTAATTTTAAACATAAACATTGTGTTATTGCGTTGTCCCCAAATTCTTCAAGTTAATCAGAAAGTTTATCTTAGTACTCCTACAATAATTACAAACTATTTATGATTTTATGACTATTCATACTTATTTATTTATTTATGTCTAGTTTTTCTTCAGAGCAGAGTTTCATCTTATTTGCGTAAATACTTATTTTTTAAATTGATTAGTTCTAATAATACCTATTAAGTTGTTACAATTAGTTAATTAGCATAATTTTATTTAAGGTCTCGACTAACCAACGTGGATAAAGGAATAGTTTCTAAAAAAAAAATATGCCATCTTTTATTTAATGTTTCTATTTATTGAGTATAAATTCTGTTTTATACAAGATGTTATAAAAATAAAAATAAACATTTAAGGACCCATTTATTTCCATCAAACTGAACAACTTTCACTGTGGCACCAATATCGAAATCGCGAAAAAAAAACGGATGTTCCATACTGAACTACAAATCTTCTCTAGCTAAATGTATGGGACAGCAGATTTTTTTTCGCGATTTCCATGTTGGTCTCATAGTAAAAGTTGATCAGTTTGATGGTCTAAACAACCCCCTTAAAAGTTTTAAATGTTAATTTTTAATTTTGTAACACCTTGTATAAGTACTATGTTATTTTATTTACTTTTAGGAAAATTTACAGCATGAAATTTTTTTTTTTAAATAATCTCATGTTAGACAATTTTTATGTATATGTGTTTTAAAGCATCCCGTATAAGCCAGTACGTAGAGGGAGGAATGAAAGGCCACGGTGACGCCCATCGGGCATGCTTCCGACCACTCGGCCGTTGTTCACAATGGGACACGGGCTCGATTTTATATTGAAATCGGAGCTGAACTAACGTTCATTGAATTTCCTTTTATTTCCTCTGTGGTTTAGTACGAAATCCAATCAGTCGTAGTTTGGGAAAAAAATTGTGAATTTTATCACCGTTGATTTCCTGTTTTGTTTATGTTTGTGAAAGTTTTGGTTTAGACACTCTTTGAGGAATGGGTTGTTGATCATCTTGATGGAGATTTTTAACAAACACTTTTTCTGGTTCTTTTTCGGTTATTCAATAACTTTTTTGGGTTCCGTATTTTTAATTAATATCTCTAGTAGAATTTTGAGGTATGGGTTTGATTAGATTATGCATATTATGTTTTGTCTGTCACGTATAACTATAGGGTGAAATTGCTAATTTCACCCTGTAGTTAAATGAATTTTAAAAATTTCAGTAAATTTTTTTTTTCTTACTGCGTGTTGTGATTTGTAAGACTTAGGTTTTTATATTAGTAATTTCGTACCTTACAACAATATCTAAACGGCAATCGGTAATATTTTTGGTAATTAAAAAGTCCCGGGGCTTCAGTACTAATAAGTTATATTTTGAAGAAGATAACCAAGTCACAAGCTAATTATTTTAAGTGCTACTACTACTGTTCTTCAAGTTTGACATAATCAAAACTTCAACAGAGTTTTGGAGGGGCCCCCTTTAAACAGTATTAAAAGATTGATCGTCTTTCGTCAAAACGTGTCTATGATTCCAGTTTCACCCTCGTTTATTTTAACTTTTGACACATCTGAAATTACTTAAAGCTTGTAGATTCAAAAACCTGTCTTCGTCAAATCTATTGATAAGTTTCACATTAGGAAGTCGCACGCCATAAGCTGTTTTCGCACTTAGTATGTACGGTTAAGAGTTTGGTCAGAAGGCTTCTTGTGTTGAGTGAAATGTATGGAGTTGTGATGTCCTCAATGCATTCACGGGCACGGAGGGTTCGCCCCAAATCATGGCCCTCTGATCATTTGCATTGACCAAAGAATATATCAAACTTTAGGAAGGAAGACTAATTCGTCAGGCTTTTTATTTTAAATTTAATATGCTTCCTTATGTCTTATTTTAAAGTACAATACTTTAAAACAAAATAAAAAACTGTTTCAAATTTAATAAGAAAAAGATAAATTCAAGATTCGTATAAAAATCTTTGAGGTAACTTTGAAACTAGGTACCATTGCCACCGATATTAGTTTCTAGATCTTGTTTAAAAATATATTCAACTTTAATTGAAAAATATTCAATATTATGCTTCACCCAGGAAGTTGGAATAAGTGTTGTCTATACCTGGAGAGCAAACTGCCTTACAAACGGTGAAACATGAAATACTCCTTGGTGGGCGGTAAATGTTAGTCCTTCTTTCGTAAATTTCCGTCATTATTTCTGACGTCAAATTTGTCCCTTTCTAATCCAATGACAAAAATTGATAAAAAGACGTAAAAGTAAAATCTGAAACATCGAAATACGAAAGAAGAAAGAAAGATGAACATTACCAACCGCAATGGTCAATTTTCGTTTTTCCATGCGTGTAAGGAGGTTATGGATTCATTGGTTAAACATCCTTGGCTTCACCTACCTCACTAATGTGCTTCATCTCTGTCTTAAAATAGTTAGCTACGTATCGGAAAAGATTACATCTTCTGACTGATTTACAATCATTCAGGCTATAGTGGTTCATCATACACCTTGCCTAAACTAACAAATTGAATGGGGACTGCAGCTTTTGCATTACGGAACCGATTTAATGGTGGTGCGATGGTGTGACGTAAACATTCACCAAGAGGTCTAGCTAAAATACTAACTCTAAAATACTACTTAGAGTTGGAATTATGACAAAAGTCGCAGTTTCTAGTAAAATAATAAATAAAATAGAGCTCCCTCCTATAAAGTTCCCCACCTACATATATCATTAATGATGGCATCCCTCACTGTAATGTAGGTTACTGTGCAAACAGATCTCGGGGTGGTTGCCCTTTGCGATTCTATATGAACTGTTTAAGACGTGTGGTTGAGGAAGAGGCTTGCTGAAGGCTTTATCTCCTTTAAATTGTGTGTGAGGTAACAAGATTGAAGGGGGGAGAGAGAATTATAGATTTTTTCAGTTTTTAATTTAACTAACAAAACTTTAGAAGCACAAGTGTTTGCATGTATTTTGTTAATTAGATTTGAATCTTCATTGTCTTCAAAAAATCTGCTGCTCGTACATTTTGAGTCTAATTGGTACTGCAGTTTTGTACAAAACTGGTTTTTTTTTTTTCCGAGATTTCGATGTTGGCTCCATAGTGAAAGCTGTTCAGTTTGATGGTCTGAAGCACCTACTAAAGGCTCGAACAGGGTTTTTTTACACCCTAATAATTAAGTATAGGTGGATGAACTTAAAATGTAAACTCTAATTAGAAGAACGTACCTATATTTATATTATGTAGCAGAATTTAATTTAACTTGGTAGCCGAGTATTAAAACCAGTAGCACAAAAACATGAAGCCAAATATTTTATAATCAAAAATTTTGTACACACTCATATATTACACGGAACAAAGACCCGAGTTAGTTTACATGCTCTCTCGATCCCTAAACGCGATATCTTGACTTGCGGTTAAATTTATGACTTACGAAAATAAAAGGCGACTTAATTGAGCATAAAATATTTAAGATAATGTTGACAATGGCTAATCCTGCACCCTTTCTTATAGCACCATAAATTAAATGCACTGGTGTACTTAGACAGGCGCATGTCGTGACCATTAGAAACCCCATGCAATAGATGCAAACACAAATCACTTGCTCCCTTTTTGGTATTTTTAGGGTTCTGCTTTACCTCCAATTGAAAACCATTATGCAGACCCAGCGCAATGGTTTTGTCTACTAGCCCGTAACGCTTACTAAAGCCACAACTGTCGGATAGATTACAGGCAATGTAACTATGAGTTCGTGTGATGCCTAAACGCAGGTGTTCGCATCGTCATAATTTAAACATGGTCCCTGGAATTTCTTGTTACAATGTTTCTATTATTGTCAGTGAAAGCTAGCTGGAGTATTCTATAAGAAATGGTTTCGATAATGAATTTAAATGTTAAAATTACTATTTTAAAATTATACTGATTAACATTATATTATACAGGGTCCTTCTTAATATGCTTACATTTTTTTGAGGGGATGATCAGACCATCAAACTGAACATCTTTCTCTATGGGACTAACATCGAAATCGCGAAAAAATATCAGCCGTCCCATACATTTGGCTTGAGTAGGTTCACATTTTAGTATGGGAGAGCTGATTTCCCCTTAAAAAGTGTCAGCATATTAAGAAGGAATCTATATATATGTTCTACCGAATATAATACCAGAAACTAAAGTACTTGTTTAAATATCTTGAATTGTTAAGTAAATTATCTACTACGGAACCGTATGTTTTGAGCTTACCCTAACATACAACAATCCTCTTTTAAATATTCGCAATAGAAATGCAACAATTCTTATCATACATCGTAAGGTTGATTTTACAGTGACTCCCAAATCTCCTATATTACGTCACAGGCAAATAAGACTTTATCCTCAAAAGAACAAGGCACATACATTACGATTTTGTCAAAAAGGGATAGATAACATGGTGACCCACATCTCTGGAGAGAGACTAAATAGCATTAGTTGCATCTATAGGGAATATTATTTATAGGGTGCATTATGCATTTGACGTTTTTATGTTTTCCGCGTTATGCTTGATAGTGAATTGTCGTACCCGATTTCCTTCACATTCTCAGATTGTTATGTTAGATTCTACTATTGTTGTACCTTATCGGATTGGAATCAATTAAGCCATGAAAATCTTGAAAGAACAGCGTTATCACCGTATTTATATTTGATTTCTCCCGTTTTATAGTTATTTTCTTCTTTGTTTTGTATCACTCAAAAGAATTCATCAGATAAAACTTTGATGGAGTAATCATCTTCTTCTTTCGTCTTAGCTATGTTGCATGACAATCATTCATTGCGCTATCCGGGGCATGCTCCACTTAAACAGAGCTGTCGGCGCCCCGCAAGCCACGACGAAATTTTCAATCCATATCATCGTCTTTAAGGGACGTCAGCACCATCTACCAGAGTTATGCAAACTACTGAGAGTTTATACAAACTACTGATTCACACGTCAAAGTTCAGTTAATTGATTTCGGACAATGGATATTATGATTACAGTAACAAAATATTACTTAAAATTGCCTAGTACAGTCATAATACGATACCGATCTTGTAAACGATAAAATCTGAAACTTACACGATAGCCTTAAAGTTCTTTGAACATCTTCCCGAACTTTATTGAGTTTTTCTCCAAGCAAGAAATGCTATGTTGCCCATTGTAGCATTTGTAGCAAAATACAAAACAACCAGTTCCAACAGTCCATTGGAGCAAAACGACAAGGAATTATTGTTTAATTCTTGTCCCCCTCCCCCTCTTCGGGTGGGGCCCGCAGCTGACTCGCCATTGTCTCCTAAATTACTGTTTGGATTTCACTACACTGTTATTTGCACATGCAAATCAGCATTTTGTTTTCATATAGAAACGAGATCGCGTTGGAAGGAATTGCCTTCGAATCCGTTTGACGAAGATTTGCATAAACTATTAAGAATTAGCAGCTGAGCTTAATATATTCCGCACTATTTTAGGAGACAGTCAATTTACGTTTAATTCTAACGGGCAGCAACATCTGCGGTAGTATTTTATGTTAGTTACAGCTCTTGGTTTTAGTTAGTTAATGTTTTGAAGATATTAATCAGCTTGAGGAAGCGTTATACTATGTCTTCTAGTGTCAGAACTAGGACATTGTATTGCCATATGTTATAGTTCCAGTGGTAATTATATTCAGGATTTGATAGAATAAACAGCTTGGAAATTCCATTCGATAAATGTACTTACAGAAATTGTTGTTGATCATGGTAATGATCTTAACGTCAATTATTATTGGACTTCGCCCTATTTATTAACCCTGATACAATCAAAAATCCAAAACATGCAGCGTTAAAATAATAATTTATTTGTTGTTAAGCTTTGAGCATTTTTCTAATACTGTTATATTTTCAACTTTTCAACAAATTAAAATACAGGGAGAGGTTTTTTTTTAATTGGAAATGGGCTTTTGGGCGTTTGTCTTTAACTCACCTGATGGAAAGTGTAGATGAAGCCGATTTTATACCCAACATTTTTTTTCTAATTGTACCTACATAGTCATATAGCCATAGTCTTTATCTAAAGTCTTATGTTTTTACTATAGTCAGTTCTAGATCTCTCTTTTATCCAATTCCTAATTGAATTATTGACTCGACATCGCTTCACTCGCGTTTATTTTCAAAAGCACATTTGTCCCACGAACGAGTAGGAGCAAAAATTGATGAAAATCAATAAATATTGCGTCCCCTCTAATGCAATGATGGATCGAACCGCACTTATCTGCCAGCGACATCGCTGACTGTACGTAAACACTCGTTTTCAACCACCTCTTTTGTTGTACAACTGTACTATAACAGGAATTTTGAAAATTACATATTAAAGGGAAGAGTGGGTTTTTGATCCATAGTTATTTATGATGTACATTTTTAATAATATTGTATAATGCGATAAGTATTAATATAAAGGAAAAAAAAGGAGTATTTAAAGGGCTGGCGCTTTCCTCGCTTAACGGATCAATTCAGTCCAGCCATTCAACGAGGAAATGCAGTTGGCGTCTTTTCCACTCTCCCTTACAATGACTCAACTTAAACCACAGTATAAGACAGAGCATCCAGTACTACATATTTATACCATATTATAAAAGCCTTTTCTTACGCAGCGCTTTCAGCGTCGTGTTGGCAATGACGCGTATTGTCTTTCCATACTAAATAGTTTTATGCACGTATAGTGTCACGTGGGAAATGACTTAGAATAATTATGATATAACTCTGGACTCCTTGTATGGGAGTCTGCCCAAGACGCTAGCCGCATTCCCTCGCTGAATGGCTGGACTGAATTGAACGGTCGGTGAAGCGAGGAAAGCGCCAGCCCTTGTCGCCAACGCAATTACTCGATAGAGTCGATTTTATCAGGTGCTTGAAGAAGTTTTAAGTTTTTACTATATTACCTTATCTGCACATCATTATAATTACTCAATCAATTATTATTCATATCTATACTCCATCCAAAATAGCAACGAAATTTTAAGGCTATTTTGCATTACAGAAACAGATATTTGAAACACTTCCTCTCACTTACTCTTAGAACAGCTTTAGTAGCGTCCAAGATATGTCGGATAGTATAAGTATCTAGTAAATTAATTACATTTGGTAATCAAAATTGGACCGAAAGCTAAATAGTAATCGGAAAATCTCGTCGTCTTTATTTGGAATGAAGTATAGGTGATTGTATGTTGTATGTGGCTGTCAGATTTGTGTTATATTTGTCAGGACAAACTCTTTTAGAAGGTTTATTGGTACCTACCATAATTTTAAATATTATTGTATAAATGAGCTCCAAAAATCATAAAGGCAGCTTGGACTAGGGGCTTCCCATATGGGGCAAACTCAAACTGAAAGTTTTTCCCAAGCTAATCTGTTTTGATTGAGAGAGGCTTATATTGCTTCTGCAAAGGAACAATGTTCTCTAAAGACGTTGAAAAACGACGTCTTATTATACGCTTTTCTCCTTATAAAAATATCCTATTCACTTATGCATCATTGTGTCGTGTCTAAACGCTATTGTGCAGCCGCAACACAGCCCTTGTGACAAACTTCACCCTTAAAAGTTGCACTACGTTAGATATGGTATCCCTATTTATTGATACAACACACGCATATCCTTAGACGGTGAAGTAAAGGAGCTATTGTTTTTGTAGAAGTCTTTCCTTTGGTACAACATGGTTGGTATTCAGTAAAACTAGTTAAAATTTATTGCTTGTAAGATAGCATTCAAGTAAGAGTTTGCTGGCACATCGTCAAATCCTCATCGAATTAAATGCATGGCTACAAATTATCATACAAAAACCTTGGTGTTTTATAAAATCGATACCACGCACACTAAAACTACGATGTTTCAAAGAAAACAGTAATCTTTTAAGACCACTGTGCACCAAAGGAAACAAATGGTATCAAAAAGTTTGATGTGATCCAAAAACGTTGATGAAACAAAATATTATAAAGTTGAACAGTTTGACAGTTGTGCAGTTGAATTTCCATCAAACTCCAAAAACAGCCAATCTTTGATAAAATTTGATTAGCCTTTGTAACTTGTTAGAAAATGAGATGAATCCCTGCGTCCTGAAAATCTAAGTGAAACTTTGTAGCCCGTCCTCATATTTCAGAGCCGTCGGAAAACTTTAATGCCATCAAGTTTGTGAGTAATAGAGGCTTGTTGCCGACATCGCTGGGTTTAATCCGCCGACAGACGGGGACAAAACCTAGGCCATTTATTGTGATGTTGCCAGTTTCGAAGTTCTCTTTTCAACTTGCAAATTGTGGCAATTTGCGCATTATTTTACATAGCAAAAGGCTTAGTATAAATTTTTTGCTTAATTTTGAGGCTTGTTTTTTTATGTCGAAAATAATGTCAGTGGCGGTGCAGAATAATAAGGGCGGAAAGATACCTATAATCACTATTTTTTTGGCTGTATTTTTTCTTCAAAAGCTAAGGTTTAGAGCTGGCCATAATTTAACTCTTTAAACTAAGCTACGTGTTCTAAATAAAATTCTACCATTTTGCTACGAAAAAATTTAATTTTTTTAAATTGTGTATTTCCTTTTGAAAAGGCGAGCTCTTGATGTTAAATAATTATGTAGCGCACTCCCTCTGGAAACGTTTCTAATCATCCCTTTCAGACCTGGATTTGGGAAGGAAAATCGACGTTTGGAAAGAATCTTATTTCATAGTGGTTCTCATTAAAGTAAGAGGCGATTTGCTCTGAACCAAATGGTGGAATTTTCTACACAAGTGTATTAATTTAATTCATCAAAGATGCTTGAACTCTAAAATGGCCTAAAAAGACATCACGGACGAGTAAATTTTGCTTAAAATGTTCGTCCTTCACTTGTATTAAGTGCTACAGTATCAAAGCTACATTAACTGATTAAACATTGACCCACCAGCAACAATTGTAACTCTCACACAGCTCACACTTTTAATATCCATAGAAATAACACCATGTTCCATAGATAATCCCTTCAACCCTCCAATATTAACCCGTCCGAACTAACGACTTCACTATCGCTCATAGGCACACACATGTAGCTGACAGAACTGTTATTACGTCATTAATAAAATTACAAAACTCTGGCCCCATGTGCCGTGCCATTCTAACTTTAGAGCCCATTTCGCTGGTGGAGTCGTATTTTCTGTAGTATACTGAGGACCAAGCTTTTGGTTTCAATTTAGTTTTAGCAATATGAAACAGAAAAAATTTGTCTTATAGTTTATGTCGTATCACAGCGTTTTAAACATTGGATGTACTTAACCATTCCTACCACACCAGAGTAACTAGCGTACGTGAAAGGTATGCGTGACAACTAATGACGAAATGTTCAAATTGTCTTTATCGTTGCAAGCGATTATTGTTGACTATCTACAGACTATCTATAATGGAAAGTGGAGTCTGAAAAAGGTAGTAGGTACCTAAAGCAAAAAGAAAATAATATACATATTTACGGACTATTGTATACCTTTCTTTATGCTGTTGCATTATACTCGTATGCTATTCCACTGTTATATTCTTTGAGCATGGGTTAGTCACGGACTTTTGGCAAATAATAAATTAATTATATTTCACAAAGAAATTATACTTACCAATCTTTGAAATATACTTAGTACGGGCTAAACTAATTTTTTTGTCAAATTGGAGACAATCTTGTCATCTCTAAAAGTGTCACATGTGTTTGTATCTTCATTACCACTCGACCCAACACTTCCCCGTCCATTCAAAGGGTTTGAATGCACTCCTTAATTAAATTTGGGCAATCGTCATCGTTCTATAAGGACGTTACAATTTGACAATGACCCCGATATGTGAATTAAGTGAATTACTTTGAATCACGTTTGTCTTGCTTATCGCGTGATGCAGGCATGAGGTTGCTATTTAGTTGTGCTGTTAAAGTAGACAGTGATCAACTGAATTAAGCATATTAATATTGATGTAGTAAATAACCATAGTAATATAGATGACCTATTTGAAACTACTATGTTTCAAGCAGCGAATCTACCTATACTTACATCGAATTACAACTTTTACTCATGCTTTTTTCTTACAGCACATTTTAGGGTCCAACTTAATATGCTGACACTTTTTTTAAAGGGATAATCAGACCGTCAAACTGAAAAACTTTCTCTATAGGACCACCATCGAATTCACGAAAAAAAAAATCAGCTGTCCCATACATTTGGCTCAAGTAGGTTTGCAATTTTGTATAGAAGATTTCGATGTTGGTGCCATAGAGAAGTTGTTCAGTATGACGGTCTGATCATGCTCTTAAAAAAGTGTCAGCATGTTAAGAAGGACCCTGTATAAGTTCAGAGTAAATATAAACCTCTATTACAAGGGTCTACAAGGATATTCAAATAACTCTTAGATATTGAAAAAGTCTTTTTCAAAATCATAATAAATAGAAGCATAAATATCAGGAGGGGAGACGATAAACGGTAGCAAACACAAGTGCGATTCAATTGACCCAAATCGTTGCCCAATTACTTTTCAGAATCAGAGCCAGCGACTTTGTTTAAACATAAAGCATTGCTTAGCGTTTTAAACTGCAAATGCCATTATAAAAGGTAACCTTATGTAAGAGATCCGATAAAAACCCAAGTCTACCGAGGAGGGTGCGATATTAAAAGGCTTAGAAGTGTTGGGCCTGAAAAGCCTCTGAACATCTCTGAACCTCGCCCACTTAAGCACAGTATTAAGGGCACTTTGGGCTTAAGGGCGACCGTATATTATAGCTGGCTTTTCTATACGATCGGGGAGTTTTATATGCAGTTTCATATATTGTAAATAAGTTATTTCTTTATTATATTTAAGATCTAATCTCTCTTAAATCTTTTAAATTTTTCAACACAAACTCGTATTTTCGTTGAAACCGTTACAAATATTTTCGTTTAGTCTGTTGTTCTGACTCAACAAATTCAATGAAGGGTTTATTGTTATTTATTTTATCCTAACGCTTTATTATGCGTTAAAAAGCCAAGTAAAGACAAGTCTATAACGTTAGTCCATCGCTAATGGTATATTAATCACGTTTTGTAATGTTGACACCTGCCCACCTTCGTTGGGCTTCGATGAAATTACTTCGCACAAACGCTATCCATTAACGAAATTGCCAAAAACACCGCACCTTCCTGTCGAAATCATATCGTCACAGTCGTAGAACAAAGACGGATCTACAATTCACTAACTTTACAGGAAGAGCGCTTTAAGTTTTTGTTTTCGATTTTTTGTCATAATTTTAGAACGTCTGATTCAATCCGCTTCAACTTTGGATATGTTATTGTGTGTATAACCTTTTACAATATGACCTATATAATTAATTCCTAATATGTCTAGATTTGGTCAAAAGTCACATGCGCCCTTATTTTGTGGACAGTAATGTGACGTATGTTACAATGCGACTTTATTTTGCGGATTATCTTTGTTTTATGCATGGCGTATATGAGTTTCCGTCGATGTTTTAGGGAATGATTATTATAACTCTTTTGTCGGATTTTGAAATAATGAAAAGAAGTAGGTAATGAAATATAATTATTTATTAAATGGACCACCAACCTTTGACTAAGTATTATAAGGACTAGCTTTGCGGTAGCATTTCCCCTCTGCCACGGTATAAGCACAATTGATCTTGTGCATTTACATTCAGTTTTACACCTTATCACTAAACGAGACAGCCTATAACTGCGAAATAATAACTTCGAACTTTGAACGTTTGGGGTTCACACGAGACTACTTTTCATGATTTTTAACATTCAAAATTAAAATCTAAAGTTATGGGGAATAAAATCCAAAGTTGCGGATTTCATGTTACCTCGCCCCCCGCAAAAAGTGGCAGAAATGTTTGTTACTAGAACTACACGCGTAACCAGTCCACATATAAATAGTCAAAGCCACCAACATAATAACCACTGCTTTTCTCTGTCACCAAGATCCCAAAATTTTATGAAAATCTCATTTCGCTCGTCGTTTGAAATTTTTGTAGGACATTTAAATCTGCAGCGGCATGGTGAACGTATTGCTTTTGCTTCGACAGTACGACCTCTCTTTGAACAATACGTTTTACCTAGGTTTTTAAGTTTTTTCCTTTTACGTCGCCCCAATCTTCGTGGTTACGAGGCCTTTTTTCCCCTCTATTTCTGATTAAGGCAGTTGGTGCTGGAGACGGTTGATTCGAGTCGGTACCGATAGAGTTCACAGATGGACAAGTGAACTCGTCGATTTCATGTTGGCAGCAAAACAGATCATTACATTTGGATTATTTGTTGATTGGGGATGGGATTGGCGTCTTTAGCATAGTGGAAAAGTTAGACTTGTCAATGTTTTGAGCTGGTGAGTTAGAATTGTTAATATTTTGAACTGGTGAGGGTAGGGAAAGCATATCGTTAAAAATAGGAGTCAGTGGCGCCGGGGAGTCATCGTCATGATGAATATAATAAGATACTGATTGAGGGTAGGTAGTCAATCACGGGCGCCGATGTCATTTCGTCTACAGGCATATAAGCATCTTCTCTAATGACATCACGCGGATCAATATCTTTGTCAGTTTGATAGTTTTGAGAGGGTAGCGGTAAAATGCGGGGCTTAATTCAGTAGACGGAGCAACGGGAACTGGCAGGACAGATGGATCAACCACGGGCGCTGGTATCGTTTCGTCTACAGGCATATTATCATCTTCCCTAATGACACCACGCGGATCAATCTCTTTGTCAGTTTGATAGTTTTGAGAGGGTAGCGGTAAAATGCGGGGGCTTAATTCAGTAGACGGAGCAACGGGAACTGGCAGGACAGAAGGATCAGTTACGGTCGCTGGTATTGTTTCGTCTACAGGCATATAAACATCTTCCCTAATGACACCACGCGGATCAATCTATTTGACAGTTTGATAGTTTTCAGTGGGTAGCGGTAAAATGCGGGGGCTTAAATCAGTAGACGGTGCATCGGCAACTGGCAAGATAGAAGGGCTTATCATGGCAGCTATTGCAAGTGATTCGTTCTGCTGAAATTGTCGCAGTTGGAAATGAATCTTCTTGATCATCGTCTGTAAATATTTCATTCTTTACATCACGCATTTTATACCATATTGCTGTTGCTCCTGGTGGTAAAGGTGACAAACATTCCACTGCAAAAAAGAATCTGTTTAGTTCGGTAGTAAGTTTGACTCTAGGCTTCGGGTTACTACAAAAAGTAAGCTAGTGTAAGAATAAAAGGACAATTTCACTTAACATGAAGAAATAACTCTTTTTTATTTTGAATAACGACGTATTGCAAAATCTATCCGAAGAACAACGTTGGTTGTGAACATCCGTCAGACGACTGTCCGTAAAAAAATGACGGTTCGTACCAACCGCTTAAGATTTGTACACAGAACAATGACGTATTTTATTTTCCCTCACCGAAAAAATCAATTAAAATTAGGACGTGTTACATAATTTTATAAACTAATAATCGTATTTCTACAGTATTTACACAAAAACCAAAATTCAAATATATCCTATTTCGGATTCCCAAGTACAAGGACGTATTTGACATACCGTCGTTCTTTAGCGAGTTACTAACGAAAATCGATGTTTATAGGTTAAATTTAAAACTTTACATTATTAAATAAAAGAAGAACTTACCTGATGTCCTGGTAACATGTTTTTCTGTTTGGTTAGTGCACAATTTATTGTAAAACCTTTTTCTTTGTTTGACATTCGCATTTTGAATATCTTGTTTATTGTTTGAAACCAAAGATACCATATGTTTTGATCTTCTGAACGCCATAATTTATTTAACCCATAAGGAATACAATGAAAATAACACCGTTCTTAATTTTAAACAACAATCGAAAATAAATTAACCTAAAGCGCGTGACCTTTCCTAGTGTCACCTAGAACCTAGAACACTGACGGTAGGAACTATCCGTCACGCGGGGAAGGGGCGCGCGGGGCAGGGATCAAAATCGTATATAGGCGGAATTATTACTAAGTCATTTTACTACGTTCAAAAATCAAAACCGTCAGTATTCAAACTCTGTATCTAGATTGTTATAAATAGAAAGAGAAAAAAAAGTTTTGTAGGTTGTTGACCTAAAACATTTAAATCAATTTATGGAAAAAAATAAAATTTGGAAATTATCAAAACCGTCTTTGTTCTACGATTGTGACGATATTTCGGTACAAACCCTGTGTTGAGGGCTGGCACAACTTAATTTGCCAATTAACTTCTAATTGAATTACATCAGTCATTGGATGTGAGTGGACGCCGGCCCGAGTAAACCTACCTGTGATGCCTCGATAGATGGATTTTCATGGCCTATCCAATCAGTTGGACATTCGCGAGTGACTGACTTTAAATACAAAAGCGGAGGTGCTATTTTTTTCACACAACCTACATAAATAAAATACATACCCATACCGTTATTGTGTGTTCGCATAGGATGTATGTTATTCAAAATTAGGACCCCAGGTAACTCCATCGGCCATAGTATGGCAGCGTGACATAGCGATCTCACGCCTTAGCTCTCTTTCTATTTGCGCGCGAACGAACAAGATAAATGGCGTTACATAGCATTATCGCGCGCATCATACTACGGCCGCTGTTCGTATGTGATTTTTTATTAAAAAGCTCTTTATTTTCAACTCACGCCCGAGACTTATTATTCGTGAATGCCGCGACCCGGCCTCCGCCTCCGACGAGACCGTTGATCAGTTAACTTTTAAAGCTCATTAAAATAGATGGTTCATTCAGATCGTGTAAATTTCCACGCTGGCGGAAAATTAAAACGATACCCGCGGCGAAGCGCGTTCCACACCGCCTCCCATACACAGTCCATTGGAAAATATGCAAAAGTGGAGCGAAAAGAGAAAAACTTGGCATGTTTTTATACGCTTACTTCGCTTAAAAAAAACTTTATCGGTCTCCCGGATACGGGTTTAACGGATTTTATTTCTATTTTGAACGGTATTTTTTCGACTGCACAACTTTGATATAACGTATTTTAGTTACATTCTGTGATATTCCTGTGCTATATATTTTTCTGCTACGCTTCCACCCGTTCTCTTTATCCGACAATGACACTCGAATGTTGAAAAGCTCGTTTGCCATTACCCCACGTTTAGGAAGACAAAGCGGAATGGCATCCTGGATCGGTATATAGGTACCCGTATAGGTTAATGTGGGTTGAATATACGGTTATCAGGCAGTTACAGACGAGCCGGCTGGACCGCAAGCCGATGCTAAACATCCGCCAATAATGTACTTACGGCGAGTGTTGGCCCGAGATTTGCTTTATGAATTGCAACCTCGTAAATTGAATGCACTGTCAACAATGCCGACGCCTCTTTGTTTGGCGCGATTTATATTTTCATTCGTTTCAGCTGCTCATTATTATTTTGTTAGTCATGGATATACGGTACACGAAAATTCAATTTAAATTTTCTTGAATTAGTTCCATAATAATATGTATTATAGGGTCATTCTTTATATGCTGACACTTTTTAAGGGGAAGATCAGACGTCAAACCACTTTCTCTATGGCACCTGCCTCCGTAGCCTAATGGTTAAGAGCATTGGGCTCTTGACACGGAGGGCGGTCGTGGGTTCTGTTCCCACGGGGGACACCTCGTGTCACTTTGTGCATTTCTCCCAAGTTAGTTAGGACATTGCAGGCTGAATCAGCTGATTGTCTGAAAAGAAAATTGTTTGCGTGCTTCGGATGTCACGTTTAGCAGTTGGTCCCGGCTACTATCTCTGGTGGCAGTAGTCGTTACATAAAAACCACGTCAGAGGCCGTAAGGCGGTCTGAAAAAACTCTTGAGACCAGGGCTTTCTGCCCACATGATAAGAAGCTGGCACCAATACCTAAATCGCAAAAAAAAACAGCTGTTCCATATAAAACTGCAAACCTACTTGAGCCAAATGTATGGTACAACAGATTTTTTTTCGCTATTTCTATGGTGGTCCCATAGAGAAAGTTGTTCAGTTTAATGGTCTGATCATCTCCTTAAAAAGTGTTAGCTATTACGAAGGACCCTGTATTTTCATAAAGTAGTTTTATAGATTGATCTTTCAAACCGTCAGGCACTAGTAGAACGTGTGTGCCGCGATAACAATTGTTTATTTTACTGTGTTTGGTTTGACGAATTAAACAAGGGCAAAGTTTTCATTTACGTACCAAAAAATGTTTCCTGAATATTTAAGCAAGATACCAGTGACTCTATCAATGTATTATTATGAGATCATGCATAATATGGTATGGTCATTGTGGCGATCCTTGGGGGAGGGCTATGTCCAGCAGTGGACGTCCATCGTCTGAGATGATGATGATGATGCATACTATGTGTAGATAATTTATCAGTACCAACTTAAAGATAGAAGATAGAGAAGAAGGTAGTATTATGTTTGCATATAGGGCTAGAAACTCTACAATTTCAATTTGTGAAACGCTCTTTTTTAAATTCTTTCTATTCATCTCATAAACTTTGTGTACTATATCGATCAAGGTATAATAATTAGTATAGTACTCTGTAGTATAACATAGCTTTTTAAGTGAGTCAACAAAGATAATACGAAAAAGGATCATAATAATAAAAATTCAGAAATATTTAGTAAAATTCAAATTATTTTTATTAAAAAATAGGTATTCAAAGACTAATACAAAAATTAAAATAGTCTCAGGGTTGCTTATTGTGATGTTGCTCGATAATTTATCGAGCGATCTTAACTAATCGCACACAAAAATAGGCCTTTACGTGTATTTCTATTTGCTTTTACATGTAAACTGCTTAGACACCTTGCTAAATGTTTTCTAGAATTGATATTATAACACTAATTGCAACAGTCTAGTCAAAACGCGGAATATATAATTTGAAATGTGCTACCAGTTTTTATCTACTATTAACTGTGGTATTAACACTGAATATACAACGAATTTGTAGTAAAACAGAAAATATTGGTCTATTCTAAGTTAGTCTTGCATGTGTACTGATGGAAATGCTTTGGTTACGCATTATTACAAAACCAAAATGTCTGTTTATCTACTTTTTATGTCTTCAAAGCTAAACTACTGACAGATTTCAACGAAATCTGGCAAAAAGGTAACCTGTAATATGAAATACATCTACTTTTAATCCCGAAATCAATATCTACGCGAGAAAAACTGCGCACAAAAGACATACTTAGGTTAGTATATTAAATAGTCTTTGTATTTTACTTCTTAATGAAACTGGTATAATAACTGCAAATCATTTCGAATGGGATTGGAATAGACGCCTACACATCTTGTGTATACGAAGTGCGAATATAATAACTGTTAGAAAACTAGTTTTTAATCAAAAGTAATTACTATTTAGTGTTTTTAATCTACATAAATAACAATGTAATGAGAACGAAGCAAGGTATCTAGGTTTAATTTAATATGAGGAGTGACATTTATAGTTAACGATATTTTTTTTAGAAGTTTTGACTTGACATCAACTATTGCCTTTAGCAGACTTTACTAGAATTTGTAGTTGGATGTCGATTTTAGTCAAATCTACTAGAATCAAATTTCTAATAAGTGTATTATTATAAATTTGAGTCTAGTAGATTCTAATTCAATTCAATTCTTGTTTAGTGGCATCCGATGTGTTATCACAATTCAGCCAATGTCTCGTTATGTAGATAGTATATGAAGGAAAATGATCAGTAGTATTTATTAAGTCTAGAGTGGCAGTTTTGCCAATGTAAGTAGGTTATAATCTCAAGTGATTGTTTTAAGGATAAAACACAAAAGAGTTCACAAAATGGAGGAGCCACGTGCAATCCTAACGCGTCGATACGCACGCGCGTCCGTACTCCGCCAGAATTGCAGCGCGACTCCCTAATAGATTCTAGTAAAGTCTGCTAAAATAATTAGTTGACACATATACTGTTGTCGTTCTGAAATAAATAATTTTAATTTAATTTATATTGCTTTTGAAACAATATTAAAATCTTTAAAAATCTGCTTCTTGTAAGTCATACAAAATTATTATTACGACAGGCTTTCTATTTTAAACCATTCTTTATCAATCCTTTAAAAAATGTATATCTTTAACTATAAATGTTACTCATTTCATAATAATAATATTGCATATATCTTAAAGATGGTCACAATACATAGGCTGATATTACTCTGCGTGATATCAATTTTTATTCCGACAAAGACAACGGATTCCACTGTGGGATAAGAGTATATTTTTATTAATAAAGTTGACAAAACGAGTGGTCCAAGTTAGTGTTGGAAAAAGTAATGTTTGTGGTCATCTTGTTGCTACAGTATTTTTACGCCTTATTGCTTTCTGACTGGGCTTAACGACCTAATTAACTTTATTGTATTTGGCAGCATAGGGTGTTTGTGATGACATAGCACTGGAAAAGATCATCCAGTCAAAGGTGCACCCCATTCGAAGGTTGAATAACTTCGACGAACTTTGGTAGCGCAGTGGTACTTCGAGTACCACTACGCTACCAAACCCTCAATAAGAAGTTTACAGTTTTCTACCTATAAATTATGACCAAATTTAAAACAACATGCTGTAAACATAATTATAAGTTTTAACGAAGGCGTTTTACATACAAGTCGAAGTATAAAAGGCGATCAACATCATTTTACATATTTACAAATTAAGAAATAAGGACGATTGTATGATGTTCAGGAATGCTAAGTAAAATTGTTTTGGATGTGATTTATTATAGAAAATTGTCGTGCTTAATGTGCTGTTCGAATGTTGTAAAACAAATGAAACATTCGATACTACGACGATACGATTATTATCTCGTAATTTCGGATATACTATTTCGGTGGTACATTAAAACACTAACCAGAACAATTTTATTAGATAGACTGATAGAGCATTTGGATCTAAATTTGAAACGTCCGAGTTAAATAACATTTAATTTTGTTTTACTTAATTACTAGTACATAATATGATATGCAACCATACACGTTGTGCTATGTAGTTATTATAACAAGTGGCTATATTTTTAACTCATATCACATTATCTTACGTAGATAATAACTTTATTTTATCGATCACAGAAAACATTAGATGGGCCTGAATTGGATCTAGCAGGGAAGCCCACCTCTCTATAGCATTTATTCTACAAGGACATTTATTTTATTCTATAAGTAAACACTATTCTTTTCTAGTAATTATGATTCAGAGTTTAGTTCTCAATTATTGAGCCTCCAGCACGAATTTTGACAACATCTTGAATCTCTCTTACCTTTCGCGCGTTCTTAGCTTTCTAGAAACGAGAAATATTACGGTTTAGGCCAATCTACTGTTTTATGAAATCGATGATTTTGAATAAAAATTATCATTTGAATTTAATTTCACAACTCCAATGTTACTTTGTATTTCATGTTTAAGTAGGTATGTAAGCTTATGGCACATTAAATAAATTAACCTTACGAAATTATGTCAAATCCAAATAAATTTATAAATTTTTTATTAAGTAGAATCAAGATTAAAAATAAATTATATCTACAAATAATATAAATAATGTTCTTCTACAGAACAGTATCAAGATCTATGTTTTTGTTGAGTTTTCTACTTACTATTTACACTAGAAGTATATCAAATTATTGCCAAGCGTTAATTTGTTTCAGATGCTGTTTTATCTGTGCTTAATAAACTAATGATATTTGGGATACAAATTCGTTTATTGATATACGACGGACACATACCAAAAGTGAATTTCATCAATTCCAATAATAACATTACAAACATTTATTAGAATTGATATTGTTAACACATCATCAAGACTCGTAATTATCAGATCTTTTAATTGAATATTTAATTATATATTATTTACATTATTTACAGTTAGTTTAAGTGTAATAGTTACTATACAAGGACTAGGAATAGTTTCGATAGAATAAAATATGATAATAAACTATTTAGAAATAAAAATTATTATTCATTGTGCTTTAAACTAAACTAAATTAGGCCAAAACCTGTTAAGTTCACGTACGTTAGGCCTCAAAACAATATCCATACACAAGTCAAAAATAAAAGTCACTCACTTTCCTCATAAAAATAATCCTCGAAATAGAATTCTTTTCTTTACACGGATACACGAATTAACCATATAAAGTGAGGAAGAACTGCGATCTCTTCTATGACATCACTTCACTTATGAAAACAAAAACATCGGTCTATACGTCCGTTTGGCACAAATCGCCGAAAGCCGGCAAGGCGTGATACTACCGCGTCACAGAATCTACGCGGGGGTGCGGAGCGGGCGGGGGGTGTATCGGCACAAGGGATGGCTGTGAAGAACCATGGACGCTTTGCCCATGTCTGAATGACGTCAGACGTGCTAGTGTTCTTGTGGCATCGTTGTCAAAGTTAGGCCGCTCGTATTGATGCTGTGGTTTTTGTCTCTGAGGCTGCATCGCTTGCAACTCATCATAGCCTCCATCTTCTGCATAATTCTCATCATCTGACTCCTCTTCGTCAAATGCTCTATATGTTGCTTCAGGTTCAGAGTTCTTCCTCGAATTCATTCCGTAAGTTCTACCTATTAAAGATTGTGTTGCGTCAGTCTTTATATGTTTATCTCCTTTCCTTTCTTCTAAACTTTGATTGTATCTCAATTGTGCTTTCTGTGTTTTATCTAAAGATGGTAGGTCGTAAAATTTGAAAACGTTCGGGTGCCCTTGAAAATATTTTTCACTGTACACGTTTCTGTTGTAGTAGCCACCATTGCTTGCCGGGTATAGTTCTTCATCAGGAACGTAACGATTATCGAAGGTCTCAACGTTCTTGCCTCCAGGAGGAAACCAGCCCTGTGAAAAAACAAATAATGTTTAATTGTCAAAAATATAAGACTCTAACCACCCGATTTTACCGTAAAATTGGGTAACTTTGTAACCTTTTACATATGAACTATGGCACTTTTTAAGCAGAACACAAAACTGAACAATCTACAGGACATGAGAAGTGATTTGGTTTTTCTCGAAATCTATTGTAATTAATAAAACTAAAGAAAAGTGAATCTCAAGTCACCCCTTTTTACCCAACTGCGCGACGCAAAGGAAGGGTTCTATGTTTATTTTCCAGCTAAGAAAATGAAAATTTACAATATACTTCACAATGCAACATAGAATGATTTGGTTTTATAATGTTTTTAAATTTTCTTATTTTTTGAAAATTTTATCTCCTTCTGACCGGATTCACGCACTCGTTCACATCGATTAGTATGGAGAGTCGTGTTCCAGGGAAGATACGTCTTAATTAGAAAACGTTTGTTACTAAAAAACAAATAAATCTTACCAATGAGCTGACACATTGCCGTGTATTGGCTACAAGTGTAACTGATGCGTATGCGGCAGGTGACGCTGCGGTCTTACTCGTATTCCACTCATTCCCATTGACCCTTGCTGACGTCACTTCAGCGTATTCAGGCAACGGCTGGGCAACTTTATCGTACTCCGAATTAGCCTTCTCCTTACTCTGATTTGTTTGAGTACTCGACATACATAAACCGGGCTGATTTTCCATCCACAACAGTGACTCAGTTTTTGTCACTGTATTCTTATTATAGCAGCTACTAAGTGGATGTGACAGCGACACAGCCGCTTTTATATTCATTTGAGTCACTAAACTGGTACCATTTGAGTCTGAAACAAAATTAAGCATACAATCACAAAGTTGTTCAGACTTAACGAAAATGCGATTTATAAATATCAATTTCATAATTCAAATGCAAATCATCTCGTTTACCGAAAGCTTAAAAGATATAAATGCGATACAATACAAACAAAGAGAGGGAAATTGGCTTAAAGGTAACTGGGTGAGTCAACAAACGAATCGCCTCGAGAAAACAAAATAGAAAACATTTACATTCACAGGGTCTTTATTTCTCGGATTTGTATCATTCCTTTGTGCCCTGAACGTGAATGCAAAGTGAAAGAGATCCACTGCGCTCACGAGAGAGGGCTCGTGCTACCTTTCAACTCGAAAGTAATCTAGCACCCCTCCCACCCCGTCGCCGTCGCATGGCAAAGCCTCCATCAAACAAACGCTCGGCACCCCGTGCCCCGACCCACCCCACGACACCCAAGGAATGTTTTTAATTTTGAAATTCTGATGCTGATTCCACGGAAAAAATGTAAGCGTTTCGAGATAAGCTGAATAACTGTTTATTTTCGAGTTATAGTACGGAGCTGTTGATATTGTATGGATGTGATACACAACAAGCTATAAACTTTATTGCCAGAGCAATAAGAATGATTGTTAAAACTCACCGTAAATATTCGGTAGAGCAGACTTTTTAGCGAAAATGTTGTGCTTTCGAACGTAAATGATGGCGCCAATCACAATCACTTTGAACAGAACAATTGCTCCAATCAAAAAGTAAAACCATGTTTCCATCACGAAGTCCCCTGCTACTATAGACACTTCTCCATTTATTGGATATCTGAAATAACAATGTAATTTGTTAATTATGCCTATTCTGTGATTAATAATTTTATTAAAAGTTACATCATTGGTTTTTTACCTAGATAAAGGATCCAATCCAACTGATCGAGAATCAATATTCAAGTAGACTTTCTGGCTGAATGGACCCAAGCCCACTAAAGTTTCGGCAGCAATTTGAACGGAATAACTAACTCCAGATGTCAAATTGGTCATGATTAGGCTTGTGGCTTGTTGTACAGTTGTGTTTATGGCTATCATTGACTTGTTCGCCGGTATATCCAACCAATTGACTACAACATTGTAACCAATGATAGCACCATTTTGTAAATGTAGTTCTGGAGGAGACCATTTCAGATGAACTGTCGTTGTATTAAAAATGAACATTTCGATGTTCGTTGGTGGTCCATCGGGAACTGAAAAAGTAAAAAATCGTAAAAATAATGATAACGCAAAAAAAAAACAACAATGTAAAAAAGATTTCAAAATTTACCATCGTCTAAAGTTTGCGCCACTCTGGAATTAGATGGTTTTCCTTCAAACTTCTTATAAAAGGGAACGAGGAAAAATTCGTATTTTGTATATTTTCTCAAATATGTTATTTCATATCCCGACACGTCGTTGGAATGCAGAATAGTTTTCATTTCATATTCATTCGTTGTATTGTCTAGGGGCCTAAAGTAGATGAATAACCCTTCCAAATAATAGAAATTCAAAATTTCCCACATCAGTTTTATTGTTTTGGAATCTATGGGCGTTGCTTCAATGAGTTCCACGATGTTATCAGTCATGATATTGCTTCTGAATTCAGTAGTGTTTGAGTATATTCCACTTTCCCATAAAGAATTGGTATCTTCACCAATAGTAATGGCGTCAGAAGGAGGGCTAGGTGCCGACAATCCGTGAGAATTTTCAGCCCTTACAATAAACATGTAAGTTACACCAGCAATTAACGACCTCGCTACATATTGCGTTTGATGAACTTTTTTTGCTAACACTACCCAACCTCTCGAGTTCCTCGGTGTATTATTGCCTGATAGAGTTTCTCTAGAAAACACTTCAACTTGATATCCAAGAATGGAAGAGGATCCAATTTTATTATTTTGATTCCATGTAATGGTGATACCGGAGTCTGAAACATTATACACTTGCGGCTTCGTTGGAGGTCCTGGTAGAGCTGATACGTCCGCCGCTCTAAAGAAATGTATGTTTGGATTGGTGGGACTGTCTACGAGTAGAACCCCGCTCCATACGTATTTGCCGTGATGTGATGAGGCGACACACGTATATGTGCCGCTGTCGCTTTTATCTAAATCCCTCAATATGAGAGTTCCGTCATTAGACACATTCCTTCTATGATTTTGTATTAATGCTTCCCCTTCGAAATACCAAGCGATGATTGGTTCAGGTGTGCCTATAGCTGTGCAGGGGAAAACTGCCATCGATTTTATAGGTAACGTTTGGTTAGAGGGGCCGTTTGTTATGATTGGCGGTGGGCGGTCATCGTCTGACGTCACGCTTAGTTTTCCTCTGACAAACGAACTACCAGCGAAGTTTACTGCAGAACAAACTATAGTATTCCCAGTGTCATTTTTACTTGTATTGTTTATTGTCAGAACGGTAATTCCATCGAGTACTACTGAAGCGTGGAATTTGCCCACTGAAGTTCCAGGTAAAATTATAGATCTGTTCCCTTCTATGCTCCAAAACATGGTAGGATCAGGTGTACCAGACGATGAGCAGGTAAATGTTGCTGCTGCACCACTTTCGACGTTCACATAACTTGGTTTTAATGTTATTGACGGAGGATCTATAAAAAAATAATTTTGGTTAATTACAAATGATCGTAGATATTATTTTTGTATAGTGGTAATAGGTAATCAAAATAACGTACCGTAAACAGTCAAGTATCCACTTGCACTAACAGCACCGACAGAGTTATCAGCTTCACAAGTATACTCGCCCTCATCAGCTAAGATGACGTTATCGAGCCTCAAACTCCTGTCATCTAGCACCTTAACGCGACCAAGGGGCATGTTTCCTCCCCCAGCGGTCCTCCGCCACAGGACATCAGGCAGTGGATCACCACCAACCCGACATTGGAAAGTCACGCTGCCACTGGTCTGAGCTACGACGTCCTCAGGGCCCGTGATTAAGTATGGCTTAACTGCGCAATGAGAAATGTACCCTGAATTACATCACAAAAGAGGCATCCGCTGAGAAACGGCTTAAGGCAAATTACCGACAGAAATTAGTGCCATTTGATGCGCAGCTGTGAATAGACTGCTACAAATCTATGTCAAAATTATCGGTGTGGAAATTTGTAGGTTTAGTTACTAAATTGTAAATTAATTCAGGCATTAGTTGCTATAGTTACTGTTACACTTACTATGTATTCTAAGCGTGGCAACGGCCGATTCCCTCGTGCCGGCTGCATTTCTCGCTATACATTGATACCTCCCAGCATCGGTTTGTCTTGCGTCTTGAATTACGAGACTACCGCCGTCAACTAAATGCATTCTGCAACAATATTACACGTTTAACACATAGGTTTTAGCACAAAGATACATTAAACGTTGCGAATCATGAATGAACTTCATTATATGGAACAAAAAGAACTGCCACAAAGTAATTAAAATAAGTTCAAATATAGGGCGGAATAATTCTATAGGAAATTAACATGTAATAAGGGGTCTGGTGAGTCAGAACTATTCAGATTTTTACTTGATTGCTTGTCGAGCTCTTCAAATATCCCCTCTTTTATAACTTTGATGTACCCTCCCTATGACTGTTAATTATTTTTATGCTCCACCATACATAACAACGCAGTCCCTCAAGATGCTTGTGTGGCTCATAAAAATTCATAGACAACGAAGTGAAACAAATTGGCAATAAAACTTTTAAGCGAAATTCAATTTCAGTTTGATTATTATTCAATGAAATCATCGTTTACATACTGTTAAATTTAAGAATTAAAAACTCATAGTTTTGCTATGTATTACTAGATACTTACTCTTTACTTTTCTACTGTGGTTTTGCTTTATCGGTAAACGAACAATTAAAGACATGTGCTAATTGTTTTAGTATTCATATAAATTAAATTAATCAGTATTATCATTTAATTATGTGTTCAAATTTGTAAGTTCTGATTGCCCAATAAAATAGAAGCAAAATAGCGAGATTAAATTTATGAGTATCCGATATCAAACGACTCTATTCGGAATGCTATTCACAAGACTATCGCGTTTCCACCATCCCACTTTAGCTCAACGAGAGCACTTACAAACTACCCTCAAATACGTTTCTAACTGCGCTCTATCAAACCCATTCGGTAACTTGGATATCTCAAAACTTCTTATTTTAATATCGTGACTGGGAAGTTTGGAACATTTTCGCTACCCAAAAGTTTGTACGATCATAAGTTTTGCTCATGATCCACACTCGTCTCAATGGGAAAAGAGGACTTTGCGATAGTTCAAAAGTTTTACTCAAACATGTTACAGTTACATAACTGACCATTACAAACCTTGAATCGACATCGAAATGTAAAATTTGGCCATTTTTCTTCCAATATACAGAAGGTTCTGGTGATCCTCTCGGCGGAGAACACTCCAAAATCACAGTTTCTCCTTGAGCTGTCTGCGTACTAGCTGGTTCTAGTCTGAACTCCTCTCGAAGAACTGTTGAAAACGTATAATTTTAGACGAATTTCTCTTTGTAAATTGTGGAAAAGATACACAGCTCTTATTTGAAACTTACCAGCGACATGTAAAGTAGCATTTCTACTCCTAGCTGTCCCATAGGGATTGGTGGCTTCACACCAATAAACTCCAGCATCCGAGTGAGCTCTTCCATGTGTTGCTCTTAGGAAGAACAGTCCACCAGCGGGCAGTAAACTCCTGTGTGTATCTGACACGACCAGGATTCCTGCTTTGTACCATCTTATGGTAGGTGATGGTGAACCGCCAGCTCTGCAGTTCAGAGTGGCGGGCTGGTGGCGAGCCACGGTGACGTCCAGCGGCTGTTCTATGATGTATGGTGCTTCTCCGCTGTTCCCGTAGTCATCATTAAGACCACCGCTTACTGGACCTTTTAACAATAGATCTTTGTGTTATTTAGGTGCCTCAAATTAGTCATTTTGAAAAAAGAACTAAAAACAAGGTTTGAGCCACAAAGCTTCAAAAAGTCTGAACACTTTATACATTTTTGATGCTTGTTTAAATCCCTGATCAGAAAACAATGGCGACATGTTGGTGACAATATCGTGATTACTTTACAGTCCCTTTGAATATGCATTACCATGTAAACACTTGAGAAATGGAGTGCAGTAGCGTGCTAGAACCAAGGACTTAATGAAAGGCAACGCGGTCTCGCATGACCCCACCTACTGCAATTTCCTATAGCACACAAGCTTTATTTTAAAATTTACTAACAAAAGACCTTTCTAGGCTACGGTTTATTTTAATAATAGGTGGAGTATGTCATTTGCAGCTACTCTAAAGCGGCTCACAATAATAATGAGCCATAAACACAGGCTTGCTAAAGCAGGGCCCCAAAGGATGCTGTATCGTTGGGGCCCCTCCACTATTTTACTCTGTTTACAACGAAACGCGCAGATGTTAGTTTTTGACACTCGAATTGATGTATGTCTATTGTTGTGCCTCACTATTATTACGGCGACGTAAAAATCGATCAGCAAAAAAAATTTCGATTCGGTGTCCGATTTTAGCAGAATGAACCTCTGGGAATTGTCTCCGAGTCGGTTTTAGAGACAAGCTTGTTTTTATGAACAAAATCAATAGGGATTACTCTTTGTGTTCAGTAATTGTATTTATTTATTCACGTGTCCCAACGTTGTGAATGCGGTACGTTATATAAGGGCTAATCTATAATTGAATCTCCATTCGATTTGGTACCGTTCGATTTTTGTGTGTAAACCCCTGTTTTTATTGCAAGTTTTTGCGAGCTTTGTATTGTGACCTAATTTCGATAAGAATAATAATGTAATGCAATTTATTCGCCTATATCTCTAATGCTAAAATAATACAGATATAGTATTTAAACTTAAATCTTGATGAAACATAACTACATCATAATGTATAAAAGTTGCAAGTCAAAAATTCTAAATAGCTTCCTACTAATATGATTGAAATTTAACATAGATTTTTATCCTATAAACAATGACAAAATCAAAAATTCCTTAGTCATACTCTTGATACTAGATTAGCAAAAACAATAAGGTCTCGAATGAAATTCAAAATATTGCAACACACTATTAATTCCCATCAGACCTCCATAAAGCCATTGTATACAAAAAGATCAATAGATAACATCCCCGAGTTGGCACATGAATGAAAAATACCACGCAAGAGACAGCAAAAAATAATGTCCACACTGCACTGTGACAACTATAAATTAACTGTCAACTCCTAAAAGACCTATATTCATAGTCAAGTCAAAGTCAAATCAAAATTGTTTATTCAAAATAATATCACGTAGATAACTTTCTGACGTCATTTTTTTTAATCTACCACCACGTCGTCGGAAGGTGTTCCGTTGTGGAGAAGATGCGGTCAGAAATTCTACAACACACTTCTTTTAAATTCACATAATATAGATAATAATACTAAGATATATTAAAGTGGAGACGAGAATGAGGATAGATAAAAATTAGATTTAGCAGATTGCAAGGAACATAAAATATGGTTTATACACGTCACTTTATCGCACATAAAACTAAATGTACTGCAATAGTTATGCGTTTGAAGCGGATAAATTTTAGACATTAGGTGCAGAATTAAATCAACGTACTTTTAGATACGTCTAAACTCATAGAATCTTTTTGCATTAAAAAAGATGAGGTTAAAATAAAATTACTTCGCTTCGCATACCTAATTAGAACAAACAGTGAATGCTAATCTCTTAGAACAAGATACTTGTTTGTTTTCAGGAACAGAATATATGAGAGTCATCATACTACGCAAGGGGTGCAAGGAATGAACCTCCCCGGGTGACGAGGCCTAAATTCGGTGCACCTGGGGAGAGTATCATTTATCTGTAGGTGCACTATGAGCTGCCAGCTTCGATACGACCATTCATGATAATTTGATGTAATCTTTAAAATGAGTAAATTGCTATACGACATGGCTCACGTTGACACGAGGGTAAAATACTAGGGTAATATATAGGGTCCTTCTTAATATGCTGGCACTTTTTTAAGGGGGTGATCAGAACATCAATCTGAACCACTTTCTCCGTGGCACCAACATAGAGACAACGAAAAAAAAATCTGGTGTCACATACATTTGGCTCGAATAGGTTTGCAGTTTTGTATGGAACAGCTGATTTTTTTTCGCGACATCGATGTTGGTGCGATAGAGAAAGTTGTTCAATTTGACGAGTTGATCATCCCCTTACAAAAGTGTCAGCATGTTAAGAAGGGCCCTGTAAGTATTTTATCGTAATTTTGTGAGAGTTATATTTTACAGTATAATTATGTATTTACCAAGAAGACATTGACACGCAAAAAAGAAGCATGAAATAAAAGATGCCAAATTAGTAGTGTAGTTTTCCATTGAAACTTATTCTCCCTCTACGTGAACTAATGAACCAAATATAGTGTCAAGATGAGAACATTGCCAGAGTCATCTATATCCCAATACACTAATCAAGCAGGATAGCGACATTAAATAAAGGAATCGAGCACATAAAAACAGAAACGAGCGCATTGTAAGGCTTTGGAAGGCGCGGTATGCATCGCCTTCGGTAAACGCTTTTATTTATGTATATATTTTAATCAGCGACATACCTATAGGTAATTAAGGGAAGTTTATTCCGAATGCGTAAATGCGCGCTGTATACAAACAAAGTCTGGTGATATTTTCAATACTAACCAATTAAAGTCAATGCATTTTTCAGAAACAATGTAGAAACTAATCTCTATGCTTGTATGAAGTCAGATTTTCATTAAAATATACAGTTTTAATGCTAGGATTAATTTAAGATTTGTATGGAAATCTTTGAGGCACTGTAACATTAAAACTATACATTTTAACGAAAATCGGACTTCATACAAGCATAGAGATTCGTATCTAGATTGTTTCAAAAAAATTCATTGACTTAAATTATTTAGTATTGAAAATATCACTAGACTTCGTTTGTATGGAGCACGCTCCAAATTATATTCGCTTAACCTGATCGCGTGGGTCCAGTGTCAATACTGATTGTTTAATGTTTAAGGCAGCAACTCGCCGAAGGGAGTGATTTTTCAACTCACACGCGAATAGTTACGCTCTATTGTTCAAAAATCTTTGTTAAAAAAGTTTGCGAGGGGGCGTCGTGTCCCCCTGCTAATTTATACTACTGGCACATGTTGACACGCGTCGCCTAAGAAAAAAAAAGAAAAAAACGGTCACAGAGACATGGGTTTCGCATTTAAGTCAGCCACGCGGCTGAGTTGCGAAAGCTCGTTTGAAGTAGTAATTTTTTTGTATGTTTGATATTGATAGCAGAAGCCCCTGGACTATAAAACTTTTTGGTGAACATTCTATTGCACTCAGCTAAGTCAAGAATGTAGGTTTATAGCCGTGTTAAGTGGCGCTTCCCTTTGATATGAAAGAACATCTTTAATTCGACTCAAATCTTCTTGCGACACAACTTCAAAACCAGTCAAAATCTTAATAACATCAAAGACTTTCGGTTGCAAGATTCACTTTGATCAGTAAAAAACATACGTTTGGATGTGCTGAAATAAAAAATTAATAATATCACATCTTGATCTAATCACGGATGATTGCGCAAGCTGAGTCTCCGTGAAATTTCAAGAGTTCAGAGCTGTCACCCCAAGTAACACGATATCTGTTTGAATTTCGAATATCTAATTCTAATGGCAGTGATTGGCTCCCTTAGGAGGTAATCATGATTTTTCGAATTTCGAACACGTGTTCAATTTTGGTACCCTCTTTGCAATGCGACTCTTGCGCTGGATCAAAACCGTTATTACGCGCTATCAAGATTTTCCTGACATTTATGGCCTTAATTGGGTGTAAATGTGTGCCTCTCTAACTCACTATATTTACCTACCTAAGATAAAAAGGTACGTCTATACATAATAATAAAAAGTTCCGTGACTGACTGAATGAATGACAGACAACGCACAGCCTAAACCGCTGAAGATAGAGAAACGTGAAATTTGGAATATACAACGTGTTAATGAATCAGCGCAAAATGTCAGGAAAATCTTGATTTGAAACTGATTTATAACGAAATAATTATATTGAAACAATAATTTCATTATTTTGATAGTTAAAATTTAAAGTTATTCGCATTTAAGTTTTGAGGCAAAAATTATTTGTTATCATTTCAGCAGTGATTGAAAGCGCTAACGTCCTCATGGATACATTTTAAGAATCTTGTTTTGGTACTAATTAGGGTGAGAGTGCCCGAGCTGTGGGTTGAGATCAAGATCAGTAAATTTTAAATTTTACAAACAAAATATTTTATATTTGAAAAAAAAAAAATTTTTATGTAACCATGATAATTCAATTCTGCTCTCGATTCTTAACAAACGACTTTCTAGTTATGCGTGAATTCATTAACACGTTGTATATTCTGCAGAGCACTAAGAAAGGATTTTTAAAATCGACTCCTAAAGGGGTAATACAAGAGGACGAAGTCGCGGGCAAAAGCTCGTCTGTAATAATGAGTGAAACAAATTCACAAAACTAAGAGCATAATAAACATGATTTAGTCCTTTTTCGCCGGATTTGTTTGCAAGACGAATGTGAAATTGTTAATCGTTTAAACGACTATAACGAATACATTTCTGCAAAGAGCTTAAATTTATTGTTTCTAACTTCGTATTCTCCAACTTCACACCCACATGTGAGTCTGACGCTTCATAACAAATGAACGTTACGAACCAAACGACACGAGAAACAAACAGGCAATGAAATGTCACGGTTAATGAAATAGCACTTTAACTTTACGGTGCAAAAAAACGGAACGCGCCACACGTGTGCTAGAATTAGCTCGACGGATGGCAGGATTAGCTTAATATGAATTTCGTGAGCTACAATGTTTGTCTTGTAAGGCGTCCTGATGCAGACAAATTGTTGACACAGTGTCATCTTTCATAGGGTCCGACGTACCTGCAAGGAATAGGGGCATCACAGTAAACATTCATATGGACGTTTACCCGTCCGAAAGATCAGTTACTCGACTGTAAACCGTTGTCCCTTTGTCCAAAAGTTCAAAATCGTTGCAACGAATATCGGAATTGAATTTCTTCCGTTAAAGAAATTGTAGCCATTACACTGATGGCATTTACGAAAATGTGTTAGCGACAGTTGTGACGTTTCTATCGGTTTGTTGTTGCGATTTGGCGCGTGGGCATATGAAATAACATATCAATAAGTAAACGAAAATACACATGGTGTGGAAGTACAGTTTTTGCAGAGTTATTGTACGATTTTCTTTTAAATGAAACGTAAAAGCTTTTTGTTTTGGATATAAATAACGCTTACAGCTCGTTAATAATTTTGTTTTCGTTTTCCACAAAAACAAAAGTTCGACAGTTAGATAAATTACTCGGGGACATGTGGCCATACTAAATTCGGGAGTGGACTGTCACTTTTTATTTGCGTCACAAAATACGCCGTTAATAAGACATATCGGCAAACCGAGAATCGAGTGAATAAATAAAAGGTTTAGTTTGCAAACTGAAAGATATCTGATCACAGCTCCTTTGAGACCGTATATACAAAAAGGTTTTTTGGCGATTGCCCTTTAAGATAAGCGGATAACATTATAATGATTAGCTTGCTACCTATATTTATGTGTTTAGGATCAAAGAACGTGATAAGAATCAATGAGTCAATAGAAACGAAAATAAATTATTTTTTGTCTTTTTGTATTCTACTTCCGTGCACGTTCTAACTTTTGCATGCATATTATTATACTCACGACTACAAGGTGTAATAAAACACCCTAGTAATATTTTAAGGGGTAGTTTAGACCATCAAACTGAACAAATTTCACTATGGAGCCAACATCGAGAAAATAAAAACCAGCAAAAATCGAAAAAAGTAAACTCCAATGAGTAGACAGCAGATTTTTTTTTTATAATGGCTCTACTATTTACTATGATGTTTTGTTATTTGTGTTGTGAATACACAGCGGTGAATCCCAGCGTATATTCAGAGATATTCTAGAAACTCCGAATATCTACGACCATCACGACCATCGAACTTTCGTTATAATATAAAATATACAATGTCCTTACGGTTATACGGTGTATAGGTTCACTATACATCAACATACATAAAAGTATAATTTTTGTTTACTACAAGATGTGAGATATGAACCATTTTTCAATTCCTTTTGAGTACAATGACGAGCACTATACTATACGCCCATTGTAAACGGCCAGGACCGATTGACTCTGTTTATTTTTATTCTTTTTTTCACCGCATTTTACGCAGCATCCATCACGCATTAGACACAAAAGATAGGCGTCGTTTAACATTAGCTTAACTTCTTTACGCTTTGATAGCCGCCTGGGGTTCTTTTTTATAGCATCGATAGAGAGTCACAGACTAAAATAATTCAATAGCGGTGACAACGTTTACTGGAGGGGCTGAAGATAGCCAGAGATGGCGTTTTTGTAGTCTGCCGTATAGTCTCTTGATTGTAAAATATACGTACAATAGACAGATGCGGGAGTAAATTTACGCATGTGTATTTTGTTATCCTAATGAGCTCTGTCAATAAGATACGCTTTCCTTTCCACGTATGAGTCCCAGGAGAGTCGTTTCACGCTGTTTGTTTGTAAGACATCGGTTTTACCGCTGTTTTTTACGGTCTTTATGTGGTACTAAGAGTGTTTTTGTGTTGTTTATAAGATAATAATGTTGCATGTAAATTGCAGTTGAAACAATGTAGATTTTGAATAGAAATTGTTATTTATAACCGCTATAAATACACCTTATCTACACGGAGAGAAAAATGTAGGATTTTATTTTAGTCTATGCATAAGAATGACCACCTAGTGTACCTATTATTCTTATGGTACTTACCTACGTATAATTACGTGACAATTATCAATTTTACCTTGCCATTTGTTGATTTAATAAAATTTTTTTGCTTTAACTTTATGAAAATACATTACACAACCATATTTAATATTGTTATTTTACCTATTTTTTCCGTGTTTTAATAAAATGAAAAACAACATTTATCTCATTTGCTAAGTCAAGTGAAAAGAGACATAAATAAATAAAATATAGTAGTTTTTAATGTCTTAACTAAACTACTTATAATTTATTACCATCTTCCAATTAACCCCAATATTTTTTCCAGTCAGTGACAAATTTAGGCAATATTGTTCGAATGACACGGATATTTTGGTCGTTGCTAAGTGTTGCCACAAATCTAAGATGGTACGGCAAGGCACTAAATATCAAATAGTGTGGGGGAATGCGACCCCAGGAGGGTGAATACCAGGCTATTAGCGCTGGTTGAACCTTGACTTTACCATTTATATTTCGGTTATATTTTAGTACCAACTAGATATAGACCTTTTTATTATAATCGAATTTACCTACAAACCTATTCAGTCACACTAACATATTAAAGATAATAATATTAAATTTAAACGAATCTATTTATTTTAAACATAAAAATTATTAGTACGTACGTTTTATTAGGGTTGTTACAGTAAATTTTCTTAGTATCCCTAATAGAAATACAGTCGTATGTTTTAAATTTGCGTTTATGTTTTAAATGCGATCACGACGTACATTGTTTAGAGAATACTTGTAGAACAGATTAATAATTAGTCTGATAAATTAAATGCCTTCATCCCAAATAACGAAATAACAGAAATTTGTATACAAATTGGGTTGTTGATTAGAAGCTACTGATTAACAAAGTAAATGGTTCACTTGATTCTAATTGTTTCTAAAAAGTTTATATATAAACTTACGATAATAATCAGATTTAAAAGTTTGCTACCTACCTACTTACCATATGCAGTTGTAACAATAATGTTCTCTCTAGCATTTTGAAGTTTTCAAGTGGTTATAGCCTTTCGCTTACAGAAACAGTTTATAAGAAACTTTGTAAATATATTTGTCCTCTTATTTGATATCCCTTAGTCGCCTCATGCGCCGCCCACGAGAAAAAAAGAGTGGTCTAAGCCGGAACGGAAAACAGCAGGGAATTTGAAACGTACCTGGACATAAACAAAAGAGTCCGATTAGAGACGTCACCACGGCCAAAGTGTCCATTATGCCGGTCTATATCGACATCTTCAGTGTAATGTTTGCAGTTTTCTTCGAGTACTGATGGTGATTCTCATTGCTTCTTCGTTTCTCCTTCATCTGGAATGGAAGAAAATTGTGGTTAGTACTATTCTTCTTTTTTAAATTTTAAGAGAACTCTCGTGCTCTCGGTGGCAGGACTGTTGGGTATAGGCCTGTTTATTCTCACGTCATTTACAACGGTCTTGTGCCAATCCCTGAAATTTTTCAGGGCTTTACAGTAGCTATACATAGTAAATTTGTTCAATCAAAAGTTGATACTGTTACCACCCAGTATCGAGAGGATTTTGATAGGAATCTAAATCTCAAAATATTGGTCAAACTCATTCCACTATTACGAAAACTTTTAATCAGACCTTCATCTTCCTAAACCCAATTAAAACCCACATACAAACTAAACACATTAAAAACTATTTGTAAACGAAATTATACAATTTATCACGTGTACGTTCCCGAAAATTGTTCAGTGTGAAGTTTGTTAACCATTGGCTTTCAGACCGCGATGTAACTGAATTTTCGTAACGTTAAATTTCATAAGCCCTTTTCCTTTATTCAATAATACATAACGAGTTAACGAGACCCACGGTCCCACCTTCAGGGATGGAGAGCTCTTATCTACTCTACCACGATCCAACTCGTTCACAACTCACTCTTAAAAGAAATCGAGTTCAACAGTCGACATAAAACATAAATTCTAGGTTACAACCATAAAGGAAGAAATTGTTTCTTCATTCATAGTTACAACCAGTAACATTCTATAAACAAGGTCTTCGCATCAGTGCGCTGTTAACGGGACCGCTAAAATGTGCTTACTTGTTTTATATTACTCCTTTGTGACGGAGGATATTTGAAAGGACTGGAATGTCAACGGCAATGTATGATAGCCGAGCATAACCAAGGCATACTAAGGCTACATTAGAGACATGTGCAAATTTTTGGTTTTGTTACTGTATCTCGTGGTGAGTCCGGTGAGTCCATGTGTATAGGATGTCATTGGTTACAACAGATAAAATAAACTAAGGAAAGAAATGTTACAAATAAGTAATTTTAAATGAAAAAAACAGAAGGCATCGTAGTAAGGAATTTTCAAGTACGTAGATACTACGTCATACAATTCAGAGAGGCAACAGGCCCTTATAATCAAATTAAACGAACAACCGCGGGCAGTAGCGCCCGGCGACACTTCCCAGACTCTTAAGACTCTTGCATTAATGTAAACAACATCCAATATTTATTTACATTATTATAAAAACCGTAAACATCTGTCATATCGAGATTTGGAACTCTTAAACTTGTCTCAGCGATTACTTCGTCCAAACACAGATTTATAACGCTTCTCGTTAAAATATAAACTTTATGCTTGAGTGGTAAGAACGAATGTAAATGTAGGTTAAGCTAGAATTTATTGGGCTCGACACGTCATGAAATCCAGAAGCGTTTTTAAAATATTGTCATGTTTACGAAGTCGAAATGAAAGGAGACATGTGTTGAAATGAAATAAAATGCGGGTATGATGAGGATGAGATCATCAAGTTTTTAATAAGAATTTTGGCAAGGAAGAGGTTAACGACATCGTCTTTCAAGCAGCTTTTAGATTTGTCAACAAAGATACATGGCATCTCATAAACTATGTGTAACACAATTTACAAGGATGTCTCAATTAAAACTGACAGGGCTTTCATTGATCCAATAAAAATCGATACGGCTGATTGAAAGCTAATATTGGCGTCTAACGAAAAGCGTAGCAAAAGGGTATTTTACCAATCTTCAAGGGTGAACATGTTACAAAACATGTTAATTGATACTCGAAGGCTGCGGGTAATATCCTTGTAGCAGTAACCCTTATTCAATTAGATCGGTTAACTATGACGGCCAGTTCTGACCCTGATCCGACTTTTGACTGGATCAAATTAGTTTATCTCAACTACTTTTGATGTATACTTCCGCCATTGTCGAGTGGGTGATGATGAAACGTTGACGTGAGAGATTTATTTATCTTTTGTTTGTTACTATGTATTACAAAGATATAAGCTTGTGTCTAAGATTACAATGCCAAATCACAATTGATCAGTTAGTAGTGAATCTGAGATTAAATCCACACATCATGGGTTGGAAATCCACAAGGAGCACTACCTAAGGCTTGGCAACGTGTAATATCTATTTACAGTACCTATGTTTTATATATAATTATCTAGTCATCGCAAATGTCTACGCTTAATTCTGATGCTGAGTTCAGGGCGACATAAGCAGTTCAAAATTGTCGGTTGAATATCTTATTAAATGTATAAGGGTCAAACTTAATATGCTGACACTTTTTTAAGAGGATGATCAGACCATCGTACTAAACAACTTTCTCTATGGGACCAACATTAAAATCGCGAAAAAAAAAAACAACTGTCCCATACATTTGTCTCGAGTAGGTTTGCAGTTTTGTATGGGACAGTTGATATTTTTTTCGCAATTTCGATGTAGGTCCCATAGAAAAAGTTGTTTAGTTTGATGGTCTGATCGTCCTCTTAAAAAAGTGTCAGCATATTAAGAAGGACTCTGTATATTTGTATAAATCTCAAATTAAGTGTAACACGGGGCGTAATGCTCCTCTTTTAACTCGTTCAATTATAACTGAAACAAAACATATATAAAACAAAAGTGATTCAAGTAAGAACCTAATAACAATATTCCAAAACTTTACGATCCATAACAAAGTATTTGTTGATAAAGACATTCTGTGTAAAGATGCCGCAGTAGCCGTATGAGATAAGATATCCACGCCACATGTTATAAATATACCGGATTATGGGACACTATAAATATGCTAGAAATACCATAATGATAACGGATGTGATTCACATGTTTTATGGCACAATGTTGCAGGACTGTAAACAGCCAGTTAACCTAATCGTGTCGAAATAGATAAACAGAGTCATTTCCATGTGCATTTTCAACTGAAACTGCAACATTAACTCGTTATTATTCTAGATAATCCTAATTAAATTGCATTTCAATTCGAAAATTGAATAGAAATTATGTCATTATACGAATGGTCAAATCTAATTAAAATTCAAAACAATAGCGTTATTCTGTTCAGTAATACTACTGATTCCTAAACACTGTAGCTCCGTAATGTTTAAGATGTATACCTATTTAAAATCCTTTGTAAGTAGTATTAAGAGTTGTATTAAGAGGCCGTAATCTATGTTCATGTCTGCCGTCCTAATCATAACCAACGCAATCGATACTTTTATGAAAATTAAGAAAATAAACGGTAAATTCACAATCATAACACAACAATTTCACGACATCAAGCACAATAATCAGCAAAACTAGCAATCTTTTTGTACCTGTTGTCGAAATCATCCGCGAGAACGGCAGAATTTTCCGATCTACAGCGTCAGATCTACTATAAGTATTTGGATATCAAGGGTTAAAACAGTTATCTTTCTACTGACTCTTCTGTTATCTTAGTTCCCCAGTAAAGTTTATCAAAATAGGGTAGGAGATGTAACCTCTATAACTAACCTATCCAACTTTAAATCTCTTCTCACGATGCGATGCACATATGGGTCTAGTAAACGGTTAACCATAACAAACGCGGCCAAGGTTAAGTTTATAATTTATTAACCACTTGACAGCTTACCTACAAAAAACTGTAAACGTTTAATATAAACAATGGGCTCTTTCGTTGCAAGAGGTCGATACACAAAAATGCTATAAAATTCTGTACACAAACGTACAAAGCGTATCGTAATTGAACCGGACGGCAGAAGTGGAGCCAAGTTTTTAATGCACTCGGCTTTACATGTTCAAAAAATTGATGCGAAAACGAGCGATTTCTGATAAAATATTGTCCGCGTTGCAACTGAATATTTATAAATGGATGTTGAAAATTATTTGTTTTTCTATATTCAATTTAAATAAATATCAGCATTAAAGCGAGCAAAGATACAACAATTTCACAGCATCAAGCACAATAAGCAAATATATTTGTTACGAACTGGCCATCAGGCCGGATGTAAATACATAATACTTTTTTGGGCTCGTCTTGGACTTGCGCGCTCGGTGTCGAGTGGCTTTGGTCGGTTTTTTTTTTGTTCGTTTCTGTTTTGCTATTTTTCAGTTTTTTCCTGTTTCCTCTTTAATTATTAAAAGCTTTATACTGAGCCGTCTTCCCTTCATACAGTCCACCCTTTCCCCTCTGTAAAAATATTATTTACATGTAAGTAAGCACTGATCATTTAAATCTTCTACCCGTTTTTCGACAAGTGGTGTATTTCCCTTAGTGATATAAAAACCAAACGGTTCCTTATTAGGAAATATGACGAAGTTTGATAAACGAAAATGCAAACATTTACCAGATAACCTAATAAAACATTTCAACTTTCACTATACCCAAATAAGGGGATTGGAGTTAAGAGCTAACAGCATTAGAGTCATTAGATATGTAGCGACACTCGAAAGTATAATGCCATGTTGACTTTTGACTTTGAAGGCGCGGTGCCGGTGCAGAGATAAGTTTAGCAAACGCACTAAAGCTGGTTTTCATCATGTTTATTTTTCTCATACTGCTGCGTCAACATGCTTTATTAACGTTTGGACATTGTAGACAGAGCTTGTTAAATTATTGCCTGTAAAAATGTAGTGCAAGAAACTTATGGATATTTGTACTAAAATATGAATAATCTACACGCATATTTCTCTGATTTCAAAACCACAAATATTTGCTGTCAAAGGCCTTACTTTATACGGGGTGTGATATTTTATACAACATTTGGAAATACTGGATGTAGCCATACGAGTCACGAGTCTCACAAAACCTGTACATATCACACACGACTTTTAACCGTGGGTGTTATTACAAAAATAAATGAAAACATTTTTTGAATAATGTTTGTTTTGACGAGGGCTACCATATTTATGTTGCAGTAGAGAGGGAAGTGTCGACGTGCGTTAGACCCACACAAAGAGCGATTGATAGCTCGGCTCATGTAAAATATGAACAGCGCTCCACTTTCGGAATTGATTAATTGTGAGTTGTGACGCCAAGATGTAAAGTATTTTACGTTCCAATTTAAGAAACGTCTGAACTTATTTGTCGACAGAAACTCTAATTTTTAATTGCAGCAGTCATTAATCGTTGACTGCCGACGTTGATTTACAAACGATAGTTCCTAAATGGACAATAAGATGGGACGTTGTTGAAATAGACGTCACGTGAGAAAACATGTTTGACAAGGGAGCGCTAGGATTATTTATTTTTGTCGTTTACGTCGGTGCGTGTATTGCCAAAATTGCACAAGTTTTTGCAAAAGTTTTCCGACAAAGCGTGTCTCGTCTCTCACAATGGTGTATTTTTGTTCGTGCGGTCTCAACTGACAGTTCGCGTGATGTATTGGGCTTGGGTAGAGGATTATTTTTACCCATTTCACGAAGTTTGCGTGCATCTATTGTGTATCAGCGGAAGCGGCTTCACAAAGCGGCCAAGAGATTATTGTTGAGGGAGAATTTTAGAAGCTTATGAATGATGTCGTCGATGGAGGATTTTGAAATACAATGAGTGTTTAGGACGGAATAAATGTATTATTACCTCAACATTTTGTCTTAATTAGACGAAGTAGTAGGTACAATAATATCAGATATGAATGAATGTTAGAAATTGGCCAAGATCTATTTTCGTTCAAATGACATGTGCCCATGTATGGGCCGTTTTGCTAAATTGTGATATGCATGTGATAGCTTTGCTATAATATAGACGAACATGATAGAAATACGAGTACAATCCAATTGCAAAAATAGCCCCAAATAAAGTAGTTTTGTGTTACAAAATATTCAAAGTAATATTATGACAACTCGAAGTAATTACAAATAGCGCAGTTAGCGATACAAATAACGTTAGTTAGCGATAAAAAGTTGAAATATAAAGTTATGTTCATGCCAACTATTATTACCAAATTTTTATGGCGCCGTACATAACTTTCGGTAGTACAAAAACGACCCGTTTTGGAGGTGGTCTTTTTTGCATTTAAATAACAATAGTTAAGATTTCACAAACAAAAGTACAAACTAATATTAAGTACCTAAATAAACATTTGCACAATGAAGGCAATTTAAGACGTAGGGGATCAACACCTATAATCCCGGACCCGAAAATATATCTAAGAAGAGTTATAAAAAAGTGAGAAAACACAAAGGTGGTATCCAAGTTAACACCCTCGATTTATCGTGACAATAAAACTGTAGATGTTCCCGTGAAATGAACTGCCGCAATGAAATCAACTGTATGTCGCACCTGGGACCTGCTATTATGATATTTAGAACCTTTTCCTATTGTCGCACTGTCAGCAAAAAAGTTTGACATTAAATATCTGTAAAATTTTACTAATAAGAAGTACTACATCGCTAGTTCTTCTGGTAGCTTTAGATTCAGAGGTAGGTCGAGTCGAGGCAGAGGCGAGGCCACCATCAGAGACTATACTATAAATAAAGGTTGATAAGCTACTTTATTTGACCAGCAGCGCTAACAAAACTACTCAGATCGGGCCATTCGCGAAGTGAGGTGACGACGTGGTCCAGTGACGGAGTAACCTTGTCTGCCGTGCAGGAGGCAATGGTTCGAACCCCGTCCAGGCCGACGCGTTCCAATGAGTTTGTCAGAATTTATGTATATTTGTAACACCATTGTAATCTTGATAAGTATTTATAAAACATGGATCTTAACCGTTATGTCTACATAGTTAAACAACGCGGAAGTGAAGAGCTAAAGTTAAATATAACTTTGTTTTGTACCTAACCTTAGCTAAAATAAGGATTCGAAGGAATGAACACATTTACAGTCTACCACACACAACGCTAAACTCAAACCAAAACAACATTTGCATTCCCAATATTTCAAACCAAACGCAAATGTAAACTTTGAAGTTCAAAATAGAGATGTCAAAACGGTCAAACGACCAGCAAAATTTTAGTTTATGTTACGAGCTGTTTACTTTCCACTTACGAAGTCCCGTCGATCAAGCCATTTTAAAACTTATGACGTTGTTATAAGAATTATATTGTGAACATCTTGTGTTACGAGCTGTAACGTCCTAGCGATCAAAGTGCGGTTAGCGTTTGCCGGCGACGTTTTCATAGTTGTGCAACAGTGATAAACATTTTATTTACGTATTATTTTTTTAGATTTACGTCAAAACTGTTAAAAGTTTGATGTGGTTCAGTAACTTTTGACAACTTGCGTAATTTCACGACTTGGATTGGCGGATTTAAAAACATGGCTCCTTCTCATTATGAAACTAAACAGTGTAATGTACATTAAACATTCGCTAATTAAACTGACCTTAAACTCAAAACAATTTATTCAACCTATCCAAGGAGTTTACACTCAGTTGCAGAAACGTTCATTAGAGTTAATACTCACATAAATCTCTTGCTAGCTTTTACTACGTCAACAAGGCAGATAGTGACAGAAAGAGATTTAATGGAGGATTAACTTTAATGAGCGTTTCTGCAACTGAGTGTTAGATACTAAGGATAGACTGATATAATATAGATAGGTATCTAAGTCGGATATTATACAGATAAAAGACGCTTTATATCGTAATGGCGCCAACGTAAGGTCACCAACCAGCTGATCTCATGGTTTGCCTTACATATTATATGTATAAGAATTCATCAAGACAAAAACATCCAAATGCGACATCAATTAATAATTTTCCACGGTTACGTTATAAATAGACAATCAACTCATTATAAATACTGAGAATCGTTGTTCTATTTAATAGTTTTGCACCCCTGCAAGACTCTTATATGCTAGAAACAAAACACTCATTCTTGCAATGGATGATAAAGTTGTCTAATAATTAAAGGACTGATAACCCAAAGATAGGATTATCTTTAACCTATTCCATTTTAAGTTTCGTCGTTATAATTATGTAGGTATTTAAAATGAAAAAGTTTTGATAACAAAGACTTTATACCCTGATCCCAGGTAAACTGTTGAGAAAAAGACAACTATATATTGAATACGGTTAAAAACGAGTTTTTAAAATTGCTTCTGTTATCATAAAAATATATTAGAGTCAAATAAAAATGAGTTTTCATTGCGTACGTGTTCTTGGCCATGACCAATAAATATTGATTCGAAATAATTTTACAAGCCATAACCTTAAGAATTTAAGGCCCATTGTCTTAGAAATTCTCTTAACACTCTAAAATGTAAACGATTTGCGAAGTTTGCCATATCATAAAAATAAAACGATTTTCGCTAACGAGTTCCAATTATATTATACGAATCGCAATTAGTTATTCACTTGTTTTATTTGAGAGCAAAACATCGTCAGCTTCGAAGATGTGTGCATTTTAGCACGTCCACGATTCCGAGAGATGGAATTCACGTCCACATAGAGCCGCTCCGCATGTAAATCTCGCCGGCCGTCAATATAACTCTGAATACCTAATTTGACTCGCGCCCGCCCGTGGGCAAAGTGTCAAATTTTCCACGTCATTAAACCTTCCTTTAACTTTCAAACTGGAGTTTAAAAATGAACCACAGCACTGAAGCCTCAAGTCAGGTAATCAATCTTTAGATGGTTATTTTATTCAACATTTTAAGCTAAGTATGGCTAATTCGTAATTGTGGGTCCTTTCTTAAACCGGTTAAGTGCGAAGCGTTATCGGCCATAAATCTGTTTTATATGCGTCTGCTATCTCCCAAAAATATTCACTGCACCGATCAAAGATAACTAAAAGTGATAAGGTACGAAAAATAAAGTCCTGCTGGGATACTTTCGCCGCCTTTGATGTGGAATTTCTCGAGGTTGATTCATGCCAGGAGACTATTTTTGGCAGCACCAACGCGACTGTTTCTTAAGGCGCGTAGAGCGTGGCGAAAGCTCGGTTAGGTTTGTTTTGCTGGAGCATGCCGTTAGGGACGCCACAGCGATTAAACAGCCGCATCGATATTGCACAATGTTTGACCACATGTTTCTAACATAGTACCATGCGCACTATCAAAATATTGACTCTCTTATCCGCATGAGGTTGCATTGTGGCATTTTAATACATACAAGTGAAGTGCACCTTTTTATTTGCTTACCCCATTAACTAGCACTTAATGTTTAGGCATGCGGCATTAAAAAAATATTAACTCAAGTGCAATCGACGCGGCGGATCGAAAGTTAACAAGGAATTTCGCCTTATCAAACTCACATTATGACCAATTACAGCCTCTAGTTTTAACATTTTTTGTTTGACCAAGTACTAAATCGGCTCGTTAACGTTATTTATTTAAGTCCATTTTTTGTCCGAAAGGGACGAGTTAAGGGTGGCCGTGTAACAATTAAGGAGCCGTTAGAGTTAAAAAATGTCACCTTTTCAATGGCTCTTCACGGGTGCAGTGTCCAAAAAAGAGGACAGTTTTTTATCACCTGGGTTGGAAGTCACAAAATGTTTATCGCCACTCGACGGCACGTTGATTTATGCTTCCACCCTGTCGAGGAGCGGGACCCGACCGAAATGAATTAGATTGTTTAATTGGTCATTTATTTTTCGAAGATAACGCCGCTCACCGG
The DNA here is from genome assembly GCA_963924505.1 of Agonopterix alstromeriana. Lineage (NCBI taxonomy): Eukaryota > Metazoa > Arthropoda > Insecta > Lepidoptera > Depressariidae > Agonopterix > Agonopterix alstromeriana. Next base: position 12,931,596 of record OZ004667.1, read on the forward strand.
GTACGAGTGTTTTAGGTCACTGAAGTACCGCTCTCATCTAAAATCATTTTTAAATTATACCTACCCCTAATTGAGTGAATATTTTGGTGAATAATAAATCGTATTCACTGAACGCTTTGAATGAACATAAATCTAGGCATCAGCTGTTGATCTAACGTAAAATTTATTACACATAATTGCTAAGAGGAGCATCGCCTCTCATGTATTATGGATTATCTTCGAGAAATATTATGTGTTTTAAGACAAAAGGTATAAAATGGACGGATAAAGTGGCTAATGACCGGCTTACACTTTCCTTGAGCCCACCCGAGACGAAAAAAATTAAAGGCTTATCTTAAATTATGCTTAATTGGAGGTTCTAAAAGTACAGATTGAATTTTAAACTTTGATTGATAGCTTTTTGTTAGCGTAGTGTTTCCAATAATGGTTTGTGTAGGAGAAATTCCTACATTTATTAGCCTAATTATTTTAAGATTATATTCTTTTAGAAGAGGTTTCCGCTAAGATATAATTGTCGGTAGGTGTAACACAGTTTTTGATATTTACGCGGTTATTATTTAATCTATAATTACACATTTTAACGGGTTCTTACTGCGTTTAGGTATATTTGTGTTCCCGATATTTCGGCAGTGGTCACGGGATGACTGAGGAACTGCAGGTAGTTTTTAAAGAGCAGACGAATCTGTCTACCCAATATGGCAGTTGTAACACTGCCGAAATACCGGGAAGTAAAATATACCTAATCGCGGTAAGAACCCGTTAAAATGTTTAAGAGGATATAATTCGGAGCGCGCTCCATACAAACGTACTATGGTGATATTTTCAATACTAACCAATAAAACTCATTGACATTTTTCAGAATCAATCTAAAAACAAATTTCTATGCTTGTATAGAGTCAGATTTTCGTTATAATGTATAGTTTTAAAGTTACAGTGCCTCAAAGATTTTCATACAAATTTTAAATTAATCCTAGCATTGAAACTGTATATTTTAACGAAAATCTGACTCCATACAAGCATATAGATTTGTTTCTAGATTGTTTCTGCAAAATTTCATTGACTTTAATTGGTTAGTATTGAAAATATCACCATAGTACGTTTGTATGGAGCGCGCTCCGAATAATATCCCCTAAATATATGACAAAGGTTCATAAAGTTACTATTTAGTATTTGTTTATAAAGTTATACTTCATCTCTGTTGAGAACCATCGTAGCATTGACCCATTTCGATAAAAAAAGACTATTCGCTAAAAAAATGTATGCTAAAAAAGTAAAACCAGTACCCATCTAATGTAATATCCTTACAGAGAGAAAAGAAAAGAAATGTAAAGAGAAAAAGAACTTTACGGGAACGATGTTTCAGAACGTTAATCAAATACCGCTTTAATATTCAGAGCTCCGATTTCACAATTCGAATGCTTTATGAATTCGGTTTAGAGATTCCATTAGGTTATTTATGGTAGCCCGAATCGACGCCATAATATTTATGGCACAACTAATTACAAAGCATTTGCATTTTAGTGTTTGTTTTCCCACCGATAACGACAATTTCGGGCCGCCTTAGGGTCAATTAAAAAAACTGTATAATAACTTTCGGTTGCTGATTATAAAGACATTATTAGTTATTTATTTTAGTTGCAACATAAACTGGTCTAAAGTTGGGTCAAATTTGGTCCGTTCCGTTATCTCCTAGTCAAAATTTATTGTTAGTTTTAACACAGTCTAACACTTAGCATATTTGTTTATTAATCTAATGATCCCATACTTTTCGAATAGTTTTAAATTAAATGTAACGTGTTTTGAGTGATTTTTTCAACATTTTTGATTTGAGATTGCGTACCATAATTTTTTACTGTATACAATCGGTATACCTATTTCCTACTGAATGAAAAAAGTTAAATATTCAATTCAATAAAAAAAAAATGAATTTTATTACATAGATTTTGACATCTTCTTTTTGACTATACCAAAATGTGTTGCTTTGTAGAGAAGATGCAGCCCGAAACTCTTAGTTAAGTTAAGTTAAGAAGATAGTAGGCATAATTATTTCACAAAACTTTATTTGCTGAACGTAAGTACATTATCTAGCCTACTGTATAACTCGATATTAGTAGACATAGGTAGTTAGAGGCTATCGAGTTTCCCAACAAAATGTCTCAAATCAAACCATAAATGAAATTCAAGATAGTATTTCTAAACCGCGGTATCAAATAGAAAGCCGCCAATATTTAAGTTGCCACAGCACAATAGTCCATTGTTTCCCAAATATCCGCCACAATGCGTGCACTGTTCGCCCATTCCTCTCTTAATTCCACTAAAACCCTGTAAAAGGAACGGACTGAGTGGCAATCCATGAATTTCAATAACAAACGCTCTTAAGAAAACTGTAGAGTATTATATTGAGTAAACAGTAACTAAAGACTTGTACAAAAAATTCGATACAAAGGTCTTGTTTCAGTAGAAACAACAGATGTTTGAGCAGAAAGCTAAGCACTTATGATGTTTTGTGCAATATTTTCTTTTGTTACCAGCTCGGGAACTTGATTTTTCTGTTACTTATTTCTTACCCTTTTATGTTTTATGTTTGACCACTGATTTAATACAATGGTTTCGTGCATTTTCTTCGAATAGATCTATCTTGTCTATACTTTTAGGTCATTCTTAATATGACATTATCTCGTTATATGAATAACTGCTGCTCTCCAGTAAAATATATTTGTCTTGGTTTTATTACTACACTATACATATATTACTATACAAAGCTTATGAACTCAGAATTCCTAAAAATTTCTATTAGTCCCGGTTGCCCAGGTTGACCTTATCAAAATTTGATAAGACAAAATAAAAATAAGCTTATGAAACTCTCACTACAGTGATAAAAAAAAGATAAGTTATTGAAATTGACGATAACGAGAAACAAATGCAATGAAACGATCATAAGTCACCATTACGCCGTAAGGGTCTTCATCGAGTCTCGAAAACCCGGCGAAATGGGCCTGAAAAGTCTGGACAATCTCAATGGGGTAAAATAGAGATGGCCATCGGATGTGGGCGGGAATGAGACAGTTAATTCTAATTATGGCCGTATTGTCAGTCGAAATTTTATTGCTATCTCATTGGCGGAGTCATTACGACGCGCTACGTAATTGTGCTCTATTGTATTCGACTCCGCAGTCGACCATTTTTCTGCGAACCGTGTGAATCTGGGACGAAGGGGACATAGTAATTCGCGTGAAGTTTCCGCTGACTTTTCGCTCGATATTAATGGCTTCGCTACGTTTGACTTAATTCATGCAAAAATTGGTAGGTTCCGAGAAATGGCTCCTTGAAATGAGGAAAGCAACATAATGGTAAAAGTCCCAAAAAGATAAAGTTAAATATCTGATTCAGATATTGAAACTTTTGAAACATCCATCTAACCAATAATCCGTCGATAAAGTAAAGATACCAGAGCAAATAATTTGAAGAAACAACAAAATCCTTGTACAAACATCTACGAATGCAATATTCATTAAAAATAACGATCTCTCTTGGGCTTTCGCTAAAAGGATAACAAAATAAATAACTATCGTTATTGTGTCTATTTCTGTAAGACACACATTGGCCTTTTAGACTACCACTGATGGACTCTAAAGTTTCATCGCGGCCTGTCGGACCGATTAGCGCTCTGACAGCTAATTTATATACTCAACTTACTGTTCTATTCCCGGAGGGATGCTCGTAGACACTGAGAAGCATAGACACGATCACACGACAGAAGGCCGGTTAGACTGCGACCGATAAAGGCAATCAATTATTTTTATTTGATCCCATTCCTTATTGAATTTTGAGAATGCCATTCACTTGTATGTTATCTCATTTCTGATAAACAAAATTATTCGCGTATTGGATGTAATAAATTCGTAAGTAACACAAAAACTTTTTCCAATAAACGGGGCGTTGTGAGCCCTTCTTGAGATGTTTCTAACTTGGTAATACTAATATCATTATTGTGTTTTAATCAAAACTGAAAGCTACTTTTATTAGCTTTTCTAGTTCATTGAAATTTATAAAGTCAGGATGTTATATTTCATTGTATTTGGGGAGCTTACAGCTATAAAACAATTAGTTTACAAATGAAGTCAGGTATAGGGCAATTACAAGCTTCCACATACACATATTTATATATGTATCTACAGTAATTCTACACCACTAGTTTTTTATTAGTAATAAAATTTTAAGGGTGCATTCAGACAACGAAAATAAACAACTTTCCCTAAGGAATATGTGTAGAAAAAGAAAAAAATTGTAGACCTCCCTTACAAAAGTGCGGATCAATTGATAGATTTTCTTAGATTCTTTATTGTACACAAATAAAACAATTATGAAAAATTATAATAAGCTGTCTAAAAATTAATTCATTTTTCGACCCATGTATTTTGGGAAAAGTTGTTTAGTTTCATTGCCTAAATACATCTTCAAATTTTGATAGTGATTAAAAATTAGGGGTGTATGCAGTGCTTATGTAGGTTTTATATCTATATGCACTGCTGCTACGAACGATTTGTCTACCGATGTAAATATCTTAAATTCTGTTCCTGTAGCAACAAACAGTATCATTACGGAATATAATGCGGCAGCTGCGCGTAGCTTCCACCTCATTGCTTTTTCCATGACATTGCCCGATACTATAAAAGATTTGCAATATTATTAGAGTATCGCAACTATTCGCGATAGATTTATTTTTATTTTCGTCGTGATTGATAAACGTTTCTATATAATTTTTCCATATATTTTTTGATTAGTGACTGTTGAGTTGAATACTCAGGGAATTTGAATGTTGTACGTTGAGTAAACACAATCACACTGAAAGCCTGCCCCAATCAAATATTGAATGTCAACCTATCAAAGTTGTAACCAATATTTTGTATATCTAACCCTACGTACCGATATTAAATGTATCGAATATGTAAGTTACTAACAAAGTAAAACAATATCAACCAGGCTTTATATATAAATAGTGGCATAAACCAAATACCGAATTTCGTAAAAATATTATATTGTCACCTCTAGTAGACTATTAGCGACAAGATAATCGACATTGTCTCAAGCCGTAACATAGGCAGCGGGCGTGTTCTCGTCGGCAAACCCCTTTGCAGCTAAATCTGGAAACAATTTTCGGAATGGAATCGCTTGACAAATAATTCGTGTACAAATTGGTCCAACAATTTCTCCATTGAATGGGCTTGTTAAGTCTTTAAATATTTAACGTGCCGCAAGGAAAGCTGTTTACAGTTAAAAGGCTAAATTTTATTGCTAGGCTAAGAATTCGGAAACCCTTTTAAGATTAGCTGCGGTATTTCTAGCTATAACAACAATCAATTCCGAACGACAATTTTGTATCCTATATGATAATAACTAGTTGTAGTGTAATTTATCATGGCTCTGAGCAATGTTCCACCTGTTACGGTTGTAAAGAACTGTAATTAGATTCAATTTAATATTAATAATAGCTATCAAGATGATCTAAATAATGTTGAATTTACTTACAAAAACGTTTTATTTAAAAGCAATTTAATAGAAGTTATAAAGATTCGTACTATTTTTAGATAAGCCATCACTTATCATCTTTAGAACGACATAAATTCACGAAAAATCGTTATTCCGGGCCATCTCACTAAAAGCGGGCCCTATAGCGTTGCATGCCCATAAATTACCCTACGACGACGCACTAAAATAGCGTATCACCCCAAACGGCATGGGAACGGCTCGGAGGACCAACTCGACCCCACAACCTCGCGCTAAATGCCTACAAATCCGTCGCTTGAATTCAAATCAAAAAGACATCGAGGGAGACGTTCCGACTGCGATTAGAGACGCCTATCAATAAACAATTTATTAGTCCAAAGAAATTTCTCAAACATAAAAATGATAAATGCGCCAGTCACGCGATGAAAGAACTTGCGTAAATTGGACGAGGTGGAAGCTTGAACAATGAAGACGTAGGGACACAGCCGGAAGCATCGCGGATTTTTCCCCTGTTATCCCAACAACAATGGTGCCTTCAATACCTTTCGGAGGCTACACCCGTCTTTTGTTTAATTAATTATCCTACGGATGGAATAATTAAGCACGAATTCGAGGCTGCGATTAAAGCGTCCTATTGTAAAATATTAATATCAGGTGCATTGTTTGTTTGTTAAATGAAGGCTTTTATCTGTGCTGCGCACAGTATTAAATTTATTGCGAGAGTTTCGTCAAGGGCACCCCGTGTAGAAAATTATGGCAAGTTCAAGATTCCAATTAAAACCATTGTGATCATTGGGTGATAGAATAATGGTGAATATTCTGGTTAAATTTATAAATTTACCTACAGCATGGGGAAAATTCAATAACGGTATCACGCTAATAATAGATTGAATGCCAGGCAAAGCTAGAGAACGATCGGTCACTCGGTGACAGTGGTCTCCGTAGACAGAGAGCCAATCGAGCGGTAACACCAACCATGGTTTCACGGCACCAGTACCATCAATCAGAGAACATTCGCAATACGCCTGATAATGTATCGCCAACAACCCAACGTTTAATTGGTGATGGATCGCCTCGATCCCCGCCAGCCGAATTTCATGGCCTCACAATATCATATTTCGCGTAAAGAATTCTGTTCATCCGCTCCGACCGTGCATACATTCGATACGGATTTATTATTTTCATCTTTACATCTTACCCTCTTTTCGACTCGGAAGCGATACGTAAAATGACGGAAGATATGAAGGGCGGTAATGGGGGAAAATTGCACTTTATTCGATTTTGATAGACTTGATGGCGGATTTAGATCCCGCTGTCATTCAAGGGTTCTGTTGAGTTACGTTTCAATTTTTGCCCCAATTTATGTAACCTGTTTATGAGAACCACTGAAGTATGATATGAGATAAGAGCTCGAATAAAGAACATAACAAACACGAAAGTAAGATAGCTACTTAATTCGATTAAGAACTTTATTAAATAAAGTACCCGACTGAACTTGTCTCCAGTTGGGTATCTCGGTTATAAAAGTTTATAATGTTTTTTCTACCAAACTTTATCTTTGTAGTACAAAGAGGACTACTGAAGTAGCATCTGATATATTTGCTCTGCTACTGATAAGAGAGCAGAGTTATGAACTTATGACTAACAATTTAAATATCTTAACAATATTTTTGAATACGTAACATTACTTTCATTTACATGAATAACTCTACTACAAAATAATCAATAATTTATACCAACTAGGCTTGAGTGGATAATTTGTATCACTTTGTCGTTTGAGTTAAGACAGAATAATTAAATTTATAGTCACGTAATAAATACCGGTTCTATACTGTATGTTTTGGAAGCGATCGTCCGTATTACCAATTACCTATTCGATAAGGGACTTATTTATGAGTCCCGTCGACCGGGTTGCGTACAGAATTAAAATTCATTGTTTCTCTTATCCAGCACCGAAAGATATAGCGAGGTCATAAGATATCTTTGCTTTATCTGAACAAGAATAGGCTTTTAAAGGAGAGGGAGCGACCGATAGCGAAGTGGAGAGAATAATTACGTGACCTTTTCGAATTGGAAATTCTTGAGGATTCCCATTGATCTATTTGTTCCGAAGTTAACTTTTAGGTGAGATATCGAATTTCGTGAATGTTAAATTCGTTATCCGAACTTCGAAGTTATTCGTTTCGATTATCGGAGATTAGATGACAATGGTAGATAAAAAGCGATTTTATTGCTTCAAAATAGCCATTAAAGCTACAATGAACAAGGACTCTATTTTTATTAGGGTAATAATGTCTTTAAAAAATTATTTAACTGATTTGGGTATATTCGTTTTTCGTTTTTTTTACCCTTCAAAATAGTTCGATAGCATTCAAACGTTTTGCAACAACATGTGTGCACACATAAATATGTATGAAAATGTAACGGACACATTTAACTTTTTTTTAGTTTCCCGTTCATTTTGCAAGCAACGAAGGACCTAAATGTACCTAAGTGGGAGTCATGTGCTGTAAATATGCGCATATTTTTAAAGTATTGTATGTTAAACATGGACAGAAAACATGAGATGGAACGCATCCGTTTGGTAACCGATGACCTCCCGACACCGATGCATTAAGGCGACAGGATTTGAAACATTAACCGATGTCTCCCCGTAGTCTTTGGAAGGAACTAGTACATACTAATGTAAACTTTATCATAATGCAATAAGGTGCACGAAATGTATGCTTATTTTGATCATTGGTCTGTACCTAGTTCACAACGTAGCTGTTTCAAAATAGATTCTATTACTTGCATGTTTTGAGGAACTGTCTATTTGAGATTTTGTATTCAGTTGTTTATTTTGTAATTATTAACTACTGTCAAAAGCTCATTACTGGCTTATCATAATATGCTTAAAAATCGACGTAACATTACCAGTAATAAATTTGTCACATACAGGGTGTAACAAAACACTCTAATATTTACAGGACTGTAGACAATAAACTGAACAAAAACAACAGCAGCAGATTTAAAATATACGACTTTTGTCTCCATAGTAAAAGCTGTTTAGTTTGATGGTCAGTTGCAGAAACGCTCGTTAAAGTTAATCCTCCATTAAATCTCTTGCTGTCACTTTTTGTCTTGTTGACGTAGTAAAAGCTAGCAAGAGATTTAATGGAGGATTAATTTTAATCAGCGTTTCTGCAACTGAGTGTAAAACTCTCAAGTCTAAACTAAACAACCCCTTAAAATATTACTAGGGTGTTTTCTTGCACCTTGTATAAACGTGATACTATGCTTCCATACACGCAACTTGCTGCGTACTTATATTCGCTACATGGATGATTCAGAATTTGCATATTTTAATGTTTATTTACTTTATTGGAAGAATCAATTAAATTATTTTTATTACTGACTTGGATCTGTTGCAACAGACAAAATATGTAAAAAGTAAAAATTAATTTTATATTAGATACTAAACTCTTACGTTCTTAAAAAGTTTTACTACCTATAGTCACACTCACACCTAAAAAGGAGTAAACAGCACATTTAATGTGTTTTTCTTTTTTTGTGAATGAAACGTAAGGTAAAAAGTATCAAGTGACATGGTTACAAGAAGTAAATGAATCTATTTATAATGTTTCCGGCTTTTTACGATGTGAACATCTCAATTAATTGAAACTTTTGTGATACTAATAAAACTAATTGAAATGTTTGAAACAAAAGTTTTTATAAACATACGGCATAAATTTAAAACAAACCCTGAAAACGTTGTATGGAACCCGTAATATGAATATCTGATAAAGTAAATAGGAATCTGAAATTAGTTTTTTATCGAATTTGTATAGACAGCTTTATATATAATTATACTTAGTAAGTTGGTAAGTAAGTTATAGCCTATAGGTTGTAGGAGGATCCCACTGACTTCAGGGAAAAGTGGTCCACTCTCAAATGGTACCTAGACCATACTCCACCCATCATATTATAACGGTAAATTCATTAGGTACCAAAAGCTTAGGGTGGCTTCAGAAGGCACTCGAAATGAAATACCACTTCATAGAACGGTCACCCATCCAAACTCTGACTGGACTTGACGTTGCTTAACATTGGTGATCGTTTCAAATACCCAATGAGCGCCTGTATTTATATGAATACTACATAAGGTTTTCACGTAAAACGTAAACATCGTGAGTAAAACGTAAATGACAACAATAAAGCTCTCATAATACCTATTTCCATTCCTCATTAAAACGTTTGCAATATTCCATTTTCAAACACCGGTATATTTTCGCTAATTCATCGTTTCTCAACGGCGACGATAAGTGGCGGCCGGCGCTTCCGGAAGTCGCTTTTTCTTCTCAAACTCTTGAGAGCTTTGCAAAATGTCTTCAAAACGACTTTTTCTCTCTTAAGTACATTTTGACATCCTTTTTGCACGTATTTTTTGCAATACGACAGCACTTAAGATCACTCTCCCATTGTGCTTTGGTTTGCAATTTACTTTAGATTTTTCATTCAATATTTTTATAATAAAGGCGGTAGCGTTCTATACTGTGCCACTCTTACAGGACGAAAAAGATCCGAACATCCCAAAAACTATAGATTATGTCTAATAAGTAAGTACCTCATAATATTTGGTATTGTTATGTTTGGCTTTGGCTGCCCTACGATAATTTAGTTGTTTTATTAGATAGTAGCTGTTGCGTGGACCTTAAAAACGTATTCTATGTGTTAATCCAGAACATATTCTATCTGCGTGCCCAATTTCATCCAAATCCGTTCAGCCATTTATGCGTGATTGCGCCACAAACATACAAAACCTTACACACATCCAAACATTGTCACAAATTTTGACATTTATAATATTAGTGAGATAATTTGTATAAATAGGAAATAACTTACCTACGTAAGTTATTTCCTGGACACTTTACTCATTTAACATAATAGATAAGTGATAACAGAAAAAACAACACGGATTTTTCTTATCTATGACATTATAAACATAATTGAAATTTTGAATTTTTAACATCTAGAATCAAAACAAAATAACTCACATCACTGAAAAATCCTACTCCATAACATTCATTAACAAAAGTTCCAGAAAAACAGTCACTTATTCACAAAATCCACTTTTCATAATCAAAAAGTCACGCACGTGCGCACTGCTTTTCAAATTTCGCGCCAAACACTACGTAGTCGGCAACAACCTTTCCGCGCGGGAGCTTGGAAGCAACTGAAGTCTACCCAACTTGTCTAGACGAGGGCAGATGGGCACAGACGATTGAGGGGCGCGGAATCGCGGGGGAGAACCAACCCCCAACATTTGCCCAGGAGCCAGCTCCGACATCAATAGGAAAGTATCCGAATAAAAGCCTAATAAATACCAACTTTAACATCAATTAGGTAAATCCGAAGAGATAGGTAAGTATCCGAATTTGAACCCGTCATATCAAATTGATAAAGATTAAATGATTGCTTTGTGATGAGATAATTAGAAACCTGAAATTCATAGCATAGACGAGCGAGAGATTTGAGAGGAGCTTCAAATTCTTGTCACTTATTTTGCTGCTGGAAGGTGTTTGGTAGATAGCACTTTAAAGGAATAACTTAAATCTCTTAACAGGTTACATATTTGTAAATGATAATGAAAATTCTGGCCCACACCACTGGCTCTTCGGTGAAGGAAAACATCGTGAGGAAACCGGCATGTTTCAATTTTGAGGTATGTATTGTACTCACTGTCCATTACAAGTGGCGACGGCTCAGGTACGTAATGTTTACTTTACCAAAATGACTACTGCCACGGGCTCACTCCCCGTCACACTGGACAGAGTTTCGGTACTGAAATACGTGAAACGTGGATGTTCTGTGGTTTCAGAATATCTCTGACTACCCCCTCGGGAATATAGTCGTGAGCATATGCTATAAAAATTCTGACTTATCACGGAGAATCGGGATGAAACTTCTCGTGCAAAATAAAATGAAAGAGAAATCATTTCAAAGGTACTCGTTATTTTGTTATTGAAGTAAGCTTACTAAAATTTAAAATAGGTAGTTGAATTTGTGGTTTATTTCACTTTAATCCAGTGGTCGTTGGCGACTCGTAATATATCAGATTTAAAGCCCAACCTTAATTGATTAACGTAATGTAACTGCAACAAATACACGAATTCTAAAAGCTATTTATAAATGTCTGAATTGCAGTGGATGAGGGTAGTTGATAATCTGTATCGATCTACTTTAAATTTAGTTCAGCGCCGTTTCGGAGAAATTTCAGATGCGCAGACTCCTACAGATTTAGAAAACTCCACGGAGACAATTTTATGTTTGAATTGCTCTGATACTAGATAAAACTGGCAAAGAAATTTGCATTTTGCTAAAAAGAGTCGTAGTCTTTTTGAGCTAAATTCGTACCAACATTTAGAAATTCAACGTTCGGTTTCTGGCTTAGATAGACAATCTTATTTCTTTCTGTTGTTGTTGTATAAGGAGGACATCGGAAAATGTTCAGTATGTTTTCAGGTACATTTTCCCTTATGATACTCGAAGACATAAATTATACAGGGTCCAACTTAATATGCTGACAGTTTTTTAGGGGGATGATCAGACCCTCAAACTGAAAAGCTTTTTAATGGCACCAACATCGAAACGCGAAAAAAAATCGGCTGTTTCATACAAAACTGAAAACCCTATTTTAGCCAAATGTATGGGACAGCTGATATGTTTTTCCTGATTTCGATGTTGGTCACAAAGAGAAAGTTGATCAACCCTTTAAAATGAAGAAAAAAGAAGTGTAGTAGTTGATAGACCCCCACCCATACAACGACTTTTTTTCAAAAAAACCAATTGAGGTGTCGTTGGATAGGTGAAACAAAAGTCCCATAGAAACTAAATCTATATAATGCTTCCGTCTCGAGATATCTACGCTCAAAGTCAAATTGTTCTAAATTTTCTTTTAGGTAAGAGAATCGATATTACTAGTTTTCCTTATTCTACTTCTGTAATGGCTACGGTACGGAACCCTATCATGGGCGGGTCCGACACGCTCTTGGCCGGTTTTTATCTACTTTGAGCACTTTGAACGATTTCTCAAAAGATGCTTACGAAGTTTCTTGAGTTATAGGTTATACCGGGATTTCATTTATACACTGACAGAACTACATACTACAACAATATCAGTCACGTATTATCCTCAAAATTTAAGATGCGGGTGAAATGACAAATTGATGATACAATGACACGTTATTTTAATACACTACATACAAGTTTAAAGCGGTATTGAGTTATAGAGTTATGATGACGAAGCGATTTGGTTATAACTATATTATGTACTAGAGTTTACCAGCGACTTCGTCCGCACAAATTATATATCAGATTTTAAGTCAAATCATAAGGTATGAAACAAAAAAAGTTCGGTAGTTTTCGCATGATGCTCGAACAAATAAACAAACAATCAGACAGACAAAAAACGATAATATTCTCTCTCTGTCTCTACCTATCTGCATATTTTTCGTGGAAATCGTAATGTTATCAAAACATTCCTTCCCTACATCAACATTTTTTCTACAAACTCACCAACACGACAAGTATAATTCTCTACAAACGAACGCAGTGACAAGACAAGAGTGGTTGTAAAGTCTTTATGTCTGAACCACGTAAAAAGCCACAGAGCACGAAAATAAAAATATTGTCACTTAGCTACCTACGTATGCTGCTGTGATCACATTAAATCCTCGTTGATTTAGAAATTCTTATTAGCATAATTTTGCTTTCTAAAATTTAGTGGTAGCCAAAACTATTAGAAACTATTAATAATGCAGCTAAAATATTAACTGATTAACTTTTTAAAAGAGGTCAAGTTTTAGGACACATTAAACAATGTTATACCTACATACATTTTATTTTAAGATAAGATAAGATAAATATTCTTTATTTGTACACCAAGAATAGAAAAACTATTACTATTTATTGCACTAAATTAAATTATAATCTTAATACTCAAACAAAACTTTGAATTTTGCTTCGTCTATAACAATTAATAAGGACTCTAATGACGTATTTTATAACGTAATTCTAGCTAGATGTTAGTTTTCTTTAAAATTCCTAGAGAATGTACGAATCGGTAGGTACTACGTAAACTGTTAATTTAAATCTGCAAGGTTTAACTGTACATGCAAACCAAACCTAATGGGGTTGATTCCACCTGCGACTACACAACTTTTACTATCGGACCAGGACAACAAAGGCGTGCACAGTATTAGTTGCTCCGTGGACTAGTTAATCCCTAGCACGGCGTTAAAGCTCTCAGTCTTCCAACGAGAGCTTTCGGTTGTTTGCAGGCATGGCGCCGCTTGCTGTATACTGCTTTTATTATCAGATACTAGTAGATTCAGTTTGTGATAGTAGATGGTGATAGCAACTATAACACCATGGCACAAGGCCAAAAGTTGAATGGATGTTACTTAGTCGATGCATGGTTCTACAAGTTTTGATTACGAATGACATTATCCTTACTGTCCTTGTCAATAATAGTCGGGGAAATCTACGGATTTTTGTATGGAGTAGGTTGCATTAATTGCACTTTTGGTGAAAATTTGGAATATAGTAGATACATACCTGAAAAACATAAATTCTCAATAATCCCCAATTTTTTATGTTTTATTATTGAATAATTAAGACATTTACAAAACATTAAATTTAGGTATGAACAAAAAATGGAAAACTGGTGATTTTGTACAGGATGTTCAATACGTTTTACTTATAACAATAATAATCCACGGTTTATATCGTTAATTTGGGTAGATATTTAATATTTTGTAAGTCTTCAAAAATTATAACCTCAAAACTAAATTATTTACTGTTTGTTTTTACACATTAAATTTGCCTTTTGATAATTAACTGTCTCTATTGCTGGTATGCTGGTCAAAATATTTTTAGAAATAAGCTTGCCATTTGTACTTTAATATCGATTTTAAGGTATTTCTCAGGTTCCTGAGCCTATATAACCACGAAATCTCGACAAAAGTGTTAGAAACTAACAGTAATATTATTTCAAACACAATTTACTAAAGTGTCTTTAATGTAATCTCAAACCTTATTTTTCCTAGACTATAAGTACCGCGATGACGATTAGCATAATATTGTTAATTTTTACAGTACCTATGGGAATTCATTTCGTGGCATATATGTTTTAAAAGTATTTAAGTTACTTCAAAAGTCTCACTTTGTTGTATGTAAGTATTATTGTCTTTTAATAAGTTAACATTATTAAGAAGTATAAAAGTAGAGAAATTTAAAGTTTTTTAAATATTTTTGTTATCCTTTCATATGTCAAAACAATTGACTGAAACCTAGGTTGTTAGGTAGCATCAAGAGTCGCGCTGCAATTCTGGCGGAGTACGGACGCGTGCGTATCGGCGCGTTGTTTGTGAACTCTTTTGTGTTTTAACCTTAAAACAATCACTTGAGATTATAACCTACTTACATTGGCAAAACTGCCACGCTAGACTTAATAAATACTACTGATCATTTTCCTTCATATACTATCCACATAACGAGATATTGGCTGAATTGTGATAACACATCGGATGCCACTAAACAAAAAATTGAATTGAATTAGGTAGCATCAATGATAATTATATTATATGTTACTACCGCAACGGCTAAATCTAATTCAAGTAACTATTTTAGAATGAAGGTAGATAACTAAAAGGCAAAAGATATTAATAGCACGAACCCACAGTTTTACCAAAAGATCACGTACAAGCAAATGAAGTTACAATAATAAAGATATTTTTTATGCAAATACAGACACTTTCGATTCCGTAAGCGGCACGGGCTCGAACGTGCCTGAAGTTATTACCTAAAGCTAGACTGTGCTCGGTGCTAAGCCACTAGAGCACCCTCTACTAGGGTTGCTAGATGGAAGAGATTCACCTGGATTGCGACCTAACGGTCAAGAGCGAACAAGCACTTTCTGAGCTTCGGTTCAACCCGAGGACAACGTGAGCCTAACTCCATCAAAATTTTTCCGAGGTTGAATCTCGATTTTGACTGGACCATTTTGCAACTAGGTACTATAAAATGAGTCGTTTTCCAAGATGAGTAAAACGAGAAACCAGTAGGGTGACATTATTAAAACTAAAAACTGACACATTTAAGGTAAAAAACGCTTTTTGTCTATGATTTGTGTCATCATCATCCATTCATCATTATCTTGACAGCTCGTCTAGTTTGTTGTACAAAAACGGACATTGATTGCACAAAGAGTCGATCAATTTAAAGTTGAAACAAAACGTCTTTCACGTTGTTGCAATCATAATCCTTTTAATAAATTAAACAATCGCTCCCTAATATTTGGGAATTGAGAAAAACACGGAACAGTATCTATCTGATACTGAAATATCGAACTGAAGAGCGTCGGTGGTGCGTTGCGGAGAGCTATGAAAATTCAATCTTGAGCTCCAGCACGTCTAGCATGATTTCTCTTCTTGCGCGCGACTCGGCTTTTTCCCATACTACAAGTCGCGGCAAGCGCGGCTTTCGCTCTCCGAAAAGCGCGGGAACAAGTTATTTTCTATGCAGCGAAGGCGCGTCGCGCGCGTGTAGAAAAATCATACTAGACATAAAGGTTCGAATCCGCACGGAAGACATGCTATGTACCAATGAGTTTTTCTAACTTATGTACGTGATACTGACTGCTCTCAAACGTGAAGGAAAAAATCGTGAGGAAACCTGCATACGCTGAAGAAGAAATTCCGATGCGTATGTGAAGTCTACCAATCCGCATTGGGCACGCGTGGTGGACTAACGCTCAAAGGCCCACGCCTCCCTGAGGGTAGGCCTGTGCCCTGCAGTGGGACGTATATAGGCTGTGATGATGATGATGACTGAAATATCTTATATATTTTTTAATTAAAACGCATAGTTAAAAAAAACTATGCTTTGAAGTTTATTTACGTGGATAGTAAACTAGTTTCTAGCTTGTCCTGACGAGGTCTTTACTTTTGAGACATTTGTCTCAATTCTGAATTAAAAATAAGTAGGCACTTTAAAAATAAGTAGGTAGGTAGTTTTTGGCCGCGACTGCGTTTTTTCGTCCGCTTAGACGTTTATTTTATAATGATTGCTGAAAACGATAGGAGTTAAATGGGTTTTTTAATGTATGTTGTTGTAAATTAGACCTCGTTATTGGGTAAAATTTTCCGCTCTGACAACCCTACCTCTTACCCCACCCGTCTCGTGCTGTAATTTACCCTGTGCGTTGTTAATTCCAGCACCGAGGCGCGGGAATTTGCACAATTTACCATGTTATGTAATATCACAAAATTCTCACACGTAAAATTTTCTCGAACGACTTGGTTGGTGAACGTGGTACCACATAGCTTGAACGAACGCTGCGTGCAATACCTAAGCACACCATTATTATTGATTGGGAAGTGATTTTTAAATATATATTTTATGAAAGTATGAAGTTCTGTTTGCCACTTGCAAAAATGTAGGTGTCCTGTTAGTCTCAATGTAGTGCTAAGTAGGTCTTTAGGTATAGGTACCTAACGATTTCTACGCAAGCGGCAAACTATTTTGGTCTTGACAAAAGATTCTATAATCTTCGTGTATGGAAAAATAAGCTTTATAGGGTCCTTCATAATATGCTGACACTTTTTTAAGAGGATGATCAGACCATGAAACAGAACAACTTTCTCTATGGGACTAACACCGAAATAGCGAAAAAGAAATCTGCTGTCCCATAGATTTGGCTCGAGTAGGTTTGCAGTTTTGTATGGAACATTTGATTCTTTTTCGCGATTTCGATGTTGGTGACATGGAGAAAGTGGTTGTTTGACGGTCTGTTCATCTTAAAAAAAATTCAGCATATTAAGAAGGAACCTGTATAATGCAGTATCTAACATAAATTTGATTATTGGGCTCGTCGATACGGTATGGTTTGAGACGGTAAACAAATTCATAGATAAAATATACAATGTGAAATATTAACAGTATCTGCAAAATTTCTGACGAAATATTATGAATAGAAATTCTTATACTTATTTTTATGCTTATTATTTCCTTTTTGCTACAAAGGTGTGAAAGAAAATTCAACGATGATTTCAATGAAGTAATCATGATTGGAAGTGAAAGCTGAGTTAATATTGTCTTACCGCCTCCAATGTTAAAAACAATTTGTTTATATTTTAGATCCATTGAAGTGCTAATCGAAGTATAATTATCATGAATCGGAACCCAAAATACCCACAAACTGAAAAATGTTATAATACAGGGTCCTTTTTAATGTGCTGACACTTTTTTAAGGGGATGATCAGACCATCAAACTGAACAACTTTATCTATGGGATCAACATCGAAATCGCGAAAAAAAATCAGCTGTCCTATACATTTGGCTCAAGTAGGTTTGGAGTTTTGTATCGAAGAGCTGATTTTTTTTTCGCGATTTTGATGTTGAATCCATAGAGAAAGTAGTTCATCCCCTTAAAAAAGTGTCAGCATATAAAGAAGGACAGACACAAAAAGAAGGCCATAAATTATAATAAAACGTTTCTCAAATAGCTATATCACTCAAATACTACATGAATTACAGCATCTATGTTCCATGTTTCATTTCTCATTCCCTCCCCAAAACGATAGTAAAATGACTTCCCTTTTTTCTCTGCACCTATCCCAAATGTTTACAAGTTCTGGAACCGCTCCAAAGTTTCACTCCCTCATTAACGTTTTACAGCTGTTTCAAAGTAACAAGTTCTCATACATAGCTCTTATTGACGGATGTGAAAATATGAAAATGGTTTGATTCGCCTGCCTTCGCATTTAGAACGAAAAATTGTGTTAAATCCAAAAATTTTATCCCTGATAGAACTCTTATTTGTTAGGAGGTAAGGATGAAAATATAATGATTTGCAGGACGTCATATTTTAAGCCAACTATAGTGTTAATGCAGACTGTCCGTGAAAATTTTTAGAGAGCACTTCAATAGCAATGTTTTATTTTCTGTCTGAGCTCTGAGCATCGTTAAGTTTTGAGTTTATTTCGCTGTTGTTATCGGTTTGAAGTAGCTGGAGTATTGGTCGTTATTTCAATTTGTTATCGACGGAGAGAGGTAATGAGACTTTTGCCGATATCGTTCATGTTTTGCAATAAATAAATATATTAGCTAAGGGTACCCCCACCCCCTTTAGAAAGACCAAGGACCAAGAAACATGATCTAATATCATCACCTGATCATATTCTGAATACAGTGACGGTCAATTAGTTTTCATTTGCAAAAACACTGCACGAGGAACTGAAACATAAATACTATTATTTTATTTATTAGAAACGCATGACAGGTTACATTCCAAAAGTTATATTATAGTACCAATTTCATTACTACGCTACGCTACGACATCTCATAATCCGAGTTTATTACCTCCATACCTCATTTCGGTTCGATAGACATCCTCTATAAAATATTCAGCTGCCGCCAACAAAAGGCGTTTCTGATGGTCACTCATTGTTCAACACCCATAGATTACAATAGACAACATCACAGATCAGCCGTCTCCATAACAATGCTATAGGTTTTGTAAATAGGCGATCACAGCTACAATTCTGACAATAAAATTTTTTTTCGAACACCAAGTGTTAGAAAAGACACAGAGTAACGAAAAGTTTATGTGAACGATTTGACGACTGACTTTTTTGTGTATTTTTTCTAACAGTTATACTTGAATGGCTTTTAGGTCTGGTAACCCATGTTACGCGTAGGTAGATGTCGTTTTATTTTGACAAAACGAATATATTCCCTTTGTTATTTCTAACGCAATATATCAATGTTTGACGCGACATTTGGAATGGGGAAGAGAAAAAACGTATTCAGAATGGAATTTTATCGAAGAGAAAAAAGTGGATCAATAAACGTAAAAATTTACAATAGTATCAGTCCTCATATTTCAATTTTCAACCTGACTATTTGAAACTAAATTTAAAATTCTATGACTACCATCGATCTATTACGTACTCAAGAGTAATGTCAATTTACATAAAAATGTCACCTGTTGTAATAAACAATTACCGAAACTGTTTCCAGCAATAGCAAATGGTTTGAGATTTATCATGTCACCAATAGAATTTCAATGCATACGACCACCCGCCAACTTACTAACGATGTCATTCTGTAGACAATACAAGTGGCACAATGCAAGAATAACGACCTTCCGAGCCGTGTGCCATTGATACTGGCTGGCCTAAACAGTCAAAAACAAAAGACGAATATAAATCACTAACCCCCGCTTTAAACACCTACAATTATTTAACATAATGCACCTTAACTGTTTGACATAAGAAACTTTCTATTGGACATCCAGCGTAACGTTAAAGTTGCATCGGACTAACCACTTCCACGTAAACAATAGTCGTTTTAGGACAATGTTAACATTACGACCACTGACATAATCATTGGTCTATTGTTGGACATTTCTGAAAAGTCCATCATGGGTGTTAAATACCCTCAGTATTCTATACGGGTGGACATTGTCGAAAATGGACAAAATATTTTTACCGCAGCGCGTAACGGATTGATTGTTCGAATGAGCTTTCGGTGTATAAGCTCTTCGGCAATTGTAAATTATGATGCTGTCCAATTGTGTTTTATTCGACAAAGAAAAAACTGCAAAAGAAACAGGTGTAGTTGATGTCTTAAATAAGTCTGAATAAATATTAATATTATAAGTAAAACTACTTAATAGCTAAGTCATGTCGCTCTTTAGAAAAAAAACCGCCTTGTTTGTTCATAATTAGTTTTGTTTCTTGTTGACTACCTACAGTAAATGTATTTGGTGTCTATAAAGTGTCTATTTATGTACCGAATAATGTAATGTAATTTTTTCGTTTCTATTATTCACCATTACTATTACTAATGACTAATCAAGAAGTCTGAACATTGTAAGACATTTAGCCAATTAACTATCCCACCACTATAGCCTGCAAGTTAAAATACGCCTAACTTCTTACCCTAGCCTAATTTACCCTGTGGTCACCCCCTCCCGAGACTAGACAGCGACGGGGAAACTCAATAGATACCCTTGGACAATTTACGGTGGAACGTTTCCTGCTAATCTAATTGCCGCTTTCACGTTTATTTGGACTTCCCTTGACCTTCCTTAAATGCATTTCCTATGTTTCAGTCGACACGTTAAATGGTGTCAAATGTTATTGTACTAATACTAACTCGATTTATAATTGTTAATGAACTAACACGTATCGTATTTTGTACATTAAATAGTGATCTCGAATCCTTTAGACTCAAATCTAAATTGAATCTGTCTTTAATGTAACTGTAAATATATATTGGAAAATAATAGGTAGAGAATAAAATAATTGTATGTTGGTACGGTAAGTCCAATAATACTTTGCTTCTTTTAAAACAAAGTGTTATGTTGACCGATCCCTAAAAATTATACAGGGTCCTTCTTAATATGCTGACACTTTTTTAAGGGGATGATCAGACCATCAAACTGAACAACTTTCTCTATGGGACCAACATCTAAATCGCGAAAAAAAAATCAGCTGTCCCATACAATTGGGTCGAGTAGGATTGCAATGTTGTATGGAAGAGCCCATTATTTTTTTGCGATTTCGATGTTGATGCCAAAGAGAAAATTGTTCAGTTTGACGGTCTGATCATCCCCTTAAAAAAGTGTCAGCATATTTAGAAGAACCCTATATTAAGGCAACTTAGACTTCGCAGACAAAGATGTTAACATTATTTTCATGTCAAAATAAAATATAACATTACTCAAACGTAATATTTTCCTAAAGCACTCCGTCACACGTGATACTTACGTAAAACTTATTGCGAAAACTTTTTTCTATTGCCAAAAACGATTACGTAAACGCTCGTCTCTTTGGAAAATGTCTTTTGTAGAGACCCCCAATCTAAACCTATGTGTAGGGAGCCCAATAATCTGAACCACTGTTCTTACTCATCGCATGACAGGTCAAATTAACACATCGTCCAATTCCTGTTCCCTTACAAAACACACGTAGCAATTTACTTTGAAAGTTTTCCAGCTGACGGTGAAACATGGATATTTTCGGATTGCTAGATTTTCGTGATGGCCACCTTGGCATGTGCTTACACGCAATGTTTGTGTTAGTTACGTTTAAATAAAGATATTATATTTTTGTGCCTATTTCCTACTCAGTATAACATTGAACGTTATTAGGTCTTGCGTGATCTTAGAGTTACTTGTATAGTTTTTCAGGTCAGTTATTTTATAAATTGACTTACTTATACCATTAAAAAAATCGTTGTAAGTCTAATTATTTTTGTACATTCCGTAAATTTTATTTTTCACATTCATACCTACCTTTTAAAAAAGTTCTTGAAGCCATGTAAAGTTGCTTTTGTCACGAACTTCGAATTCTTTACTTAAAATATTTACAAAAAATCGTGAAATAAACGTCAAATGAAAAACAAAAATATATTAAAGTAGAACATTTATCTCAAAAGATTCCCTACTTCTGCAATAAAAAAATCTATCAAAAAACCTATTGGCTCTCTACCACAGATATTAATACAGGACTCTACTATGGTTGCAAAGATACAGATAGTTTACAACAATACAAAAAGAACAAAAAAAAATACAAACAACACAAAAAGAACTTGAAGACATGGGTTTCGTTTAAACAATCTCGAGACTAATTTTTGCTGCGTAATCTGCGAAGAAAATGCTAGAAAATTTTGGTATCGCGTGCAAAGGGCGGATTCTAACAGACACGCTTTCACGCGATGGTTCTTGCTCGTAGGCATGAGAGGGGTGTATTGTGGAAATGAGCTGATGATGTGCTTACTAATAACGGACGTACGGCTCTGCATATGAGTTCCTACATATTTACTATACGTTTTCGGTAGTTATAGTTTTGAAGCGAGAGAAATTAATAAAAGCCTATACAAGGTGTTACAAAAATACAAATAAACATTAAAGGTGGTGATTTAGACCATCAAACTGAACAACTTTCACTATGAGACCAATATAAAAATCGTGAAAACAATCTCATGTTTCAAACTAAAGTATTGTCCAGTTTGATGGTCTAAACAATCCCCTTAAAAGTTTTAAATATTCATTTTACTTTTGTAACACCTTATATAGGGTCCTTCTTAATATGCTGACACTTTTTAAGGGGTTGATTAGACCATGAAACTGAACAACTTTCTCTATGGGACCAACATCGAAATCAAGAAAAAAAAACAGCTGTCCCATACAAAACTGCAAACCCACTCGAGCCAAATGTATGGGACAGCAGATTTTTTTTTCGCGATTTCGATTTTGGTCCTATAGAAAAAGTTGTTCAGTATGATGGTCTGATCATGCTCTCAAAAAAGTGTCAGCATATTAAGTTGGACCCTGTATATGATACAGCGCGTTGTGTTAACATACCTAATGGATTAAACCATATTAATTTACAGTTTTTATGAAAACTCGTTATTTATACAGGGTAAATTTTATATCACTGCGGATAACTTCAGCATGTATTCTACTCATCAAACTGAACAACTTTTACTATAGAGCCAAATTCGAAATCGCGAAAAAAAATTCTCCTGTCCCATACATTTTAGTCGAATAGGTAAGTACTGCAGTTTTGTATGAGACAACAGTTTTTTTTTCGTGATTTATACAACGTGTTAATGAATTAACGCAAAACTAGAAAGTAGTTTGTTTAGAATCCAGAGTAGAATCTAATTATCATGGTTTCAACATCGGTAATTTTTTTCAAAATATAAAATAATTTGTTTGTTAAATTTAAAATTTACTGAGCTCGATCTCAACTACGGCATACGGCTCTCTCACCCTACTTACTACCAAAAGAAGATTCTTAAAATGTACCCACGAGCACGTTAGCGCTTTCATTCATTGCTGAAATGATAACAAATCATTTTTGCCTAAAACTTTAAATGCGAATAACTTTAAATTTTAAGTATCAAAATAATGAAATTATTGTTTCAATCTAATTACTTTGTTATAAATCAGTTGGGGTGTATGAGGTTTTGCGCTTATTCATTAACACGTTGTATACTGGCGTCGTCTGCAAAGAGCCTTTATCCTGTGAAAATTAAGCAAAATCAACCTTTATCGCAATTTGATCAAATTAACATGAACAATGAAACTTTTATCAAATAATTATAATTATACTCACTCTCAAATTCATGTGGAACTTTATTCATAAGATCCAGTTTGTTGTTGCCCTTTCGAAGGTACTACGAAGATTCGTGCGTGTTTGGTGTCGGAAACACTTCCGCTTCCGTTTTGTTGTTCAATGTTCTTGTTGTAATTTATACATCTATCTCATGCTAAAATTGGAGTAATTAATAAAATAACGTTTTTCAGAATGTTGTTAATTAATGTTGTTTGAATTGGTTTTGTTATAGGTATCTTAATTACATTCTTTCCCGTATTATACGATAGTTGAGTAAGTACATACCTAAGCACTTAGGTATTGGGCAAGGCTACTTATGCAAAGTGTTACAAAATACAAATAAACATTTAAGGGGGTGGTTTAGACCATCAAACTGAACAACTTTCACTATGGGACCAATTTCTAAATCGCGACAAAAAATTCTGATGTTCCATACTAAACTACAATTCTCCTCGAGCTAAATGTATAGGACAGCAGATTTTTTTTTTCGCCATTTCGATGTTGGTGCCATAATGAAAGTTGTTCAGTTTGATGGTCTAAACAAACCCCTTAAAGTTTTAAATGTTTATTTTTACTTTTGTAACACCCTGTATAATATACAGGGTCCTTCTTAATATGCTGACAGTTTTAAGGTGATGATCAGACCGTCAAACTGAACCAATTTTTCTTTGACACTAACATCGAAATCGCGAAATAAATAATCAGCTGTTCCATACAAAACAACATACCGACTCGAGCCAAATGTATGGGTTAGCTGATTTTTTATTCGCGATTTCGATGTTGGTCCCATAGAGAATGTTGTTCAGTTTGATGGTCTGATCATCCCCTTAAAAACTGACAGCATATTAAGAAGGACCCTGTATTATACCTAAACTTAGTCAATGTATAATAGGTATCTTTTTGATGAATTATTTGCAATATAATTTCTATTAGGGAAAGATATACTACAATAATAATGAAAACATATTCGTTATGTAACAAACTTTTCCCCTATCCTAAAATAATAATAATAATCCACCAGTCAATTTACTAGAAGACTCGCTTTCATCAAAGAATCTATAGGTACCATAACGTTTTCCTTATGGCTTAATAACACTGTTTACCTGAAAAGTAAACTTTACTTTCTTGGCCATAAAGGCTCTTTTCGTGATAAATGATAATGCAGTCACAGTATCGTTCGAGTAAAGTAGGTCCATTTCTTTCGCCGCCCATAATAATGTTTGGCAATTTGTCAAATAGCAATTTCGTAATAGATACCCGCTTGATGTGACAGTAGATAAAGTATATAAATCGTTTTATATTATTCTAGCTAAATTGAAATTGAGATGTGGATGATTGCATATTTAACTACCCTGCTGGAGGGAGGAACATGGGTTAATTGAAATCTGCAGTTACTAGTTGTAATTGTAAGATATGTGGGTAAGCATTCTTTGCGTTCGACTAATAAAACCGGCCAAGTGCGAGTCAGGCTACTCGGGCACCGAGGGTTCCGCATCACACCACCACACAACATATTAACTAACAAAAAAAATGAGTTTTCTCCGGAACCTTGAGCGCGACACCAACTCACACTTGACGGTTTTTATTATTTTTTATAATACTGTAGAGTTTGTTCTATAATCGCACCAAGTTTGACGCTTGTATGTATTACCATTTTACAATAGGGCGAGAGGAAAAAACGTTGTTAAAACTAGTTTCTTGTATCAAGCCCCCCTTAATTTTCAACTTTTTGTCATTTTTAGCAAATACGCTATAATAATGCACATTCTGTGAAAACTTCAACTGTGTAGCTATTGCGGTTCAAAAGTTATAGCCATAAATAGGTAGGACAGACAGACAGACCGACGGATGGACAGCGTAGGGTTATGAATATAGTCCCGTTTTCACCCATTGGGTACGGAACCCTAAAAAGTGGCGAATAGACAGCAAAGAGAGCTATTGTAAGCGTTGGTGGCGCGTTACTAAGTGGTATAGACATTCAGTCTTGACTCTTGATGTTCCGGGTTCGAATCCGCACTGACGACAGGTACCAATGAGTTTTTCTAATTTAATATGAACGTAATACCGACTGCTCTCAAATGGTGAAGGAAAACATCATCATGAGAAAGCCTGAGGTGAAGAAAAAATTCTGACCCGTATGTGAAGTCTATACCAATCCGCATTGACACGCGTGGTGGGCTAACGTCCATACACTTTCCTTGAGGGTAGGCTTGTGCCCTGCAGAGGAATATTTATAGGCTGATGACGATGATTCTTGGAGCAGTAACCAGTGTAAGTTGCAATTCGTGGTGTTTTTCTTTAAACTCGTGGTACATAAACATGCACAAAAATCTATATTTTCTACAATGACGCAGTGGAGCTTCGATATTGGAAACGATCACCGAAGTTAAGCAACGTCAAGTCCGGTTAGGCTTTGGATGGGTGACCATTTTATTAGTACTTCATTTCGAGCGTCTCCAATACTTCCAGAGACATGTTAAGCAGTTGGTCCTGAAGTGGTGTAACTAATTATTAGATAACCAATAACGTCATGATTCCACCAATCAGCACAGTGTCCGCTTGTTTAGAAACGAAGTCCATTGAATTGTACAATATAGTACTAATTTTAGGATACTATACTTTTTGAGACTCGACGATTTGGGAAACTAGTTCGTTTGGTACATTGGACATTTTCGTATACTAGTCAATACCCTCCTAAATCGTGGAGTACCTATGGCCCAATTCCTGTCTCCCTTATTCGTGAGAGCCTCTGCCCTGCAGCAATCCTACAGCTACATAATATACCTACCATAATTTCTTCTTACGAAAAGATTAAGCAAAAACGGAAGGTGCTGGGTGTTAAGGTGGACGCATATTTATCCGCGGCAAACGAACCGGAGGAGGCGAAAGAATCGAATTTTAGAGTTCTTTGTATGAAATTCTATGAAACCTCGCACGCTTATCCGCGGCGAATCGGACGAATCGTCAGAAGAATTTAAAAAAAATCGTATCGTTGGCCTCAGTCGGCTCCTTCGCCGTTGATAGATATGCGTCCACCCTAAGGAAGATTGTTCCGATTGACTAAAATTAAATTTACTTAGTTTTATGTTACAAAGATTACTTGCAGCAGTCGATGTATTTTGAATATTGAACTATACGATGTAGCCCAAAACACATTACTTCCAATTTAGATGTATCATAGCTTGTATAATACTAAGAATATGCGTGGGACGCGTGTTTATATCTAATAATACCTTTTGTTACAACCTTTTGTAACGTCCGCTCGCTATCTGTGTTTTATCGCTCCTGCTTTATACTTTACTCCCAACATAACTTTACAACTAATTTGTTTACCAAGTTACCTTCAACTAATAAACTTAAAGCTTATTTTCGAATGGCAATCATTTAAAAAGCAGAATAAGGTGTATTGTTTTCTCAGTATCGTTCACAAAAATCCCGAAAGATGACAATAGATTCAAATGACTTTATTTCTGACATCTTTGTCCGGCATTGTCATGTTCCTAAAAGGCGTTGGAGTTATTTATGGTCTTTTTATTTCAAATCTCATGTTGATACAAGTGGTTTAGATAGCGATAGCGTTAGAGAAATATTTGAAGAATTAAGGTGCGTGTCCACCGGCTACGGCTGAGATGAGATGCGATATGATGCGCAGGAATTGAATAACTATGGATTTTAATAATTTAGAACTATTCTGGTCTAGTGCACATCTAGCGTATCATCGGTGGACAAGGCCTAGAAAAGAAAACGAAAAATGAAGAAAAATGGGCTAGAAACGAATTTCAATTATGTAATTAGAGTCTAGACTTTTTATTTAGTATTTATCTTTTATCAATCGAATAGATAATTGTGAGGCATGTAAGGTTATAATCGAAGCAGTTTTTTTATTTAGTTATTAACTCTTTAGTAGTTAGTTAACCAGTTCTGTTTTGCGATTGCCATCGCTTTATTTAAAGCTATCCTGCGATATCTTGCAATGTACATAGATAGCTGGTAAAGTCTCGCGATGGTCTTCGCTTGCCTGCAATGTCAATCTCTACTCGTCGCGTCGTATAGCATCCGATCTTAGCTGGTGGACTGGTGGATGCAGCTTAAGAGGTCTGGAGAAGATATTATATTTGAATTTTACCTGTTTGTTATTTGTATTAAAAATATACTATAGTAAACGATTGAAGTCTACCTATTGTGTGGACATGGTTTCTGAATGTAACTACCTAAATTTAAATATACAGGGTCCTTCTTAATTTGCTGACAGTTATTTCAGGGGATGACCAGACCATCAAACAGAATAACTTTCTCTATGGGACCAACATCCAAATCGTGAAAAAAATCTGCTTTCCCATACATTTGGCTCGAGTATAGTTTGCATTGCATGTGCAGCAGATTTTATTTTCGCGATTTAGAGGTTGGTGTCAGGGAAAGTTGTTCAGTTTGACGGTCTGATCATACCGTTAAAAAAGTGTCAGCATACTATATTGTGTAAGTATTATTACGGAAACGGTATCTTAAGTCATTTAATTTTGTTTTCAACCGTCCTGTACAATTGTTTTGGTTTCAGCCTAAAAACCTACGTCCTCTGCCGAAGCAAGCCTCTAAATAATAATTTAAAGTCTGTAATAAAATCCCGACTCTATCTTTTGGAATGGCCAGAAACTTTGCTGCATCTACCAACTTAATTGTGCTAATTCCCGTTTAGCACTTTTATAGTTCTAAAATTCATAGTTGTATATAAAGGGGTAGTTTAGTCCATCAAAATCATAGTTCAACAATATACCTACAATATCAAAATGAATAACTTTTACTGTGTAGAAAAAAGTCTAAAAAAATAATCTAATTCATCTGTTCCACACAATTGAGTAGAGTAGGTAAGTACTGCAGTTTTGTATGAAACAATTTGTTTATTTTATCCCGATGTTAGCTCCATAGTGAAAGTTGTTCAGTTTAAGAGTTTTAACCACCCCTTTAAATATAACAAGGGTATTTTGGTACATCGTGTAGATATATTCTAAAAAGTTTTGAAGTTATGAATAACTCTACAACGTGTTAATGAATTAACGCAAAACTAGAAAGTAGTTTGTATAGAATCGAGAGCAGAATCGAATTATCATGGTTTCAACATAGGTAACTTTTTTCAAAATATTAAATAATGTGTTTGTAACATTTTTTAATTTATTGAACTCGATCTTAACCCACCGCTGGGCACTCTCAACCTACTTACTACCAAAACAAGATTCTTAATATGTATCCATGAGCACGTTAGCGCTTTCATTCATTGCTGAAATGATAACAAATCATTTATTCCTCAAAACTTAATAACTTTAAATGTTAACTATCAAAATAATGAAATTATTGTTTCAAGCTAATTAATATGTTATAAATCAGTTGGGGTGTATGAGGTTTTGCGCTTATTCATTAACACGTTGTATATTTCCGACTACAACCTGGATATACAGGGTCCTTCTTAATATGCTGACACTTTTTAAGGGGATGATCAGACCGTCAAACTGAACTACTTTCTCTATGGGACTAACATCGAAATCGCGAATAAAAATTTTACTGTCAAATACATTTGGTCGAGTAGGTTTGTAGTTTTGTATGGAAGACACTTTTTTAAGGAGACGGTCAGACCGTCAAACTGAACAACTTTCTCTATGGCACCAACATCAAAATAGCGAAAAAAAGTCCCATACATTTGGCTCGAGTAGGTTTGCAATTTTGTATGGGACATCTGTTTTTTTTTTTCGTGATTTTGATATTGGTGCAACAGAGAAAGTTATTCAGTTTGACGGTCTGATAAAAAGTGTCAGCATATTGAGAAGGACCCTGTATAGTAGTGATATTCTATATTTTTTTCATTCCCTGTATTCCAACTGAGTATTAGGTACAGGACTCAGAAGAATAGGATCATATTAAATATTTACATTCAATTTCCTGTATTATCCTAATTCAAAGAATTAACTTAAGTAGGTAACCTCTAAGGGATTCCCAGAATGTACAGTATTAGCAGGTAAATACAAAAGTTAATTCTATACCAAACATTCACAAGGGTTTAGATACCGGCATGGTAATTAGGACACGTAACGTACTAAATATTTTCCCATAAGATTCCAAACGGAATTATTATTTTTATGAGTAGGTAGGTAAATGAACTTCATTTAAATAAAAATGATTTCCATTAAGACTACTTATGCAGGGTGGAATTGTAGACAGTTGCAATACTTTAAAAGGTTATTTCAGTAATGATACTGAACCACTTTCCCTAAGGGAAATTCACAAAAAAATATCAGCTTTTCATAGAAACGTTTGATCAGCTGATTGAATTTAGTTATGGCACTTCAAATTTTTTTGGTAGTTTCTATTGGAAAGTTGTTCAGTATCATGAGTGGTTAAAATAATGCAACTGACTACACTTACACCATGTATAAATAAAATCTATAATACACTAAATAAAATAATCATACCTCAAGAGTCCATCTCGAACAATAAACAAGTCCAAACACAATTAGAAAATCACTCCACAATTAAAACACAGAAAACTGTCGAGAAAATCGCATTTCCTTACGAAAAGTCGTGAAAATTGAATGCTACGCGTGCATCCACCTCCAGAACCTATTTGCCACTGAGGGTTCTCCCCTAAAACCTCCCGGAGGCTTCCAGTAGACGCGCGCATCTCATACCTTAAGCACTCCATATAGAGGGGCGGCGAGGGGTTCATATGTTAGCTACAATATCTGTAGGTAAGGGACGTTTCAGTAGGAATTAAGTGTGATGTGATGACAGATGATGTTTAGCAGGTTTTAGCTCAAGTGTTCTTCTTTGTTGGAATGGAAAAAGAAATTTTAGTTAAGACAATTCCGTCTTGATGGATTTAGTAGGTAGCTAAAGAAAACTTCTCAGGTTGTAGTCTTTGCGATTTTAAAATATTATTTCGGCGCTTTTGCATTTTCATGAAGCTTTAATAAGAGTGATAAAGAATGTTTAAGGGTATATTACTGTTGGCGCGCTCCATACAAACGAAGTCTGGTTATATTTTTAATACTAACCAATTGAAGTCAGTGCAATTTTTCAGAAACAATCTAGAAAGTAATCTCTATGCTTCTATCATGTCAGATTTTCGTTAAAAAGTAAATTTTTAAAATTACAGTGCCTACACTGTGCCTACTGTGCCTACAGTGTCACAAAGATTTCCATACAAATCATAAATTAATCCTAGCATTGAAACTGTATATTTTAACGAAAATCGGACAAGATACAAGCATAGAGATTTGGTTCTAGATTGTTTCTGCAAAATTTCATTGACGTTAATTGGTTAGTATTTAAAATATCACCAGATTCGTTTGTATGCAGCGCGCATTTACGCATTGAGAATAAATTTCTCTCAAGTTACTAATAGATAACTCAATCCATAACCAATTTCTTGACATAAATATTTATTCGAAATCATATTAATATCTGGATCTCAAATCGTAATAGAATTAAAAACTTTGCAAATATCGCTAAAGCAACTGTTGTTTCTATTTAGCTCTATGTTGGCTCTACTTATGTATTTAGACTTCAATATAGGTACGATACTCCTATTTGAAGGAGACTTGTATTTCTATAAAAAGAGTTGACTAATTGGCATTTTTTAGGGGGTCCAAACGCCTCTCGATAGAAATCTTTTCATAGACTCGAGTTTCTTTTGGTGAAATATAAAGTCACAGGCACGCCACACTAATACAAAATATTGTAACATCTTTTTAATATTGAGTTGAGAGTTAAAAATTACAAAATACATGCTGAAAGTTAGAAGTTTAAACTTTGATAATATATCTGATTATCGTGATTCATTGCCAAAACGTAAATATACGAATATTTTCGGAATGAAAATCTACATAATATAGATACAAAAAATTGTTTAAAAGGTACACAATAATAGTTAATAATACATACTACTGACGATATTAAAGAAATTGTAGCAATCATAAAGTCAAAGTCAATATAATTTATTCAATATAGGAGCTTGCAGCACACTTATCAAACGTCAAATCTTTTTTAAAGCTACCACCGCGTCGGAACGTGTTGTCGCTGTAGAGAAGATGCGGCCAGAAACTCTACAACATAACACGACTTAAAAACTATTACAATATAAATTCTTAAGCTAAAGTTATGTATACAATAATAAATAGTCTATTTAATAAAATAATTGATTCTATACAGTAAAGTAAATAAACTATAAGCTACCTGACCTCAGACATACATTTTTACTGCTTGGTGCAAGGCCTTAAAAGAACAATATGTTAATAAAATCTTGACATGTTTAAACAAAACCTCGAAATACCGCTTATACACTGAACACTAGGTTCACAGCCACATTAACTACACTGAACAAAACATATAATTTATATAGTTATACGAATTTGAGAGTATTATGGTCCTAAACTAACAAACTAACACGACTAGCAGCCTCACCTGCCGCCCCTCCTGATTATTTGACGAGGTTTGCACTAACTCCAACCCGCATGAGCATGACGTAGTAAAAACGTTAAGGTAAACTATGCTGGGTAGTGTCTGACCGAAGCTTCGGCATCGGCTTCGGCATGTCAGCTTCGACTTCGGCCACCTTCGGGTATAAATTCGGCTTCGGCCAAGATCAGCCGAAGTTTCGGATGTCGATGTTTTGTATTCCGTCACCTGTTTTATTAATAAATTGATAAATATTAATAAAATGCAGTTTTCAGTAAAAAAAAACGTTAAGGTTTAGTTATTTCAATCAAATTAAACCTTCAGTACCTTTAATCCTTAATTAATTATATAATCTAGATTTCTTATGCCAACTCGTCCGCGACAAAATAACATTATTGATTTTGCATTATTTTAGTATTTTTACTGCTTTTTAGTCAGGTATTCTAGTATTTATGCGTCCGATTGAACCTTCGGCTTCGGCTTTGGCCGAAGGTTATAGCAAAAGTCGAACAATCGGCTTCGGCCAAAAACAGACGTTTGGTCAGTACACTAATGTTGGGTTGACTGAGGTTTTTGGCACTTTGAATTCTGTAAAGATGGGATACTATGTGTGTGTAGTGTGTCAGGTCAACTCTTTTATGTAAACCGCTAAGTCCACCGTGAGCGAAGCTATTTAGAATGGAACAAAGCTACGCTAGCTAGCAAAGCTATCAAACCGAGTAGTATATATTGTTGCGCCATTCGAAGCACATCTTTCATTATCTGCGAGCGATGCACAGTGTTTTATCGGACCCCAAATCGGACGTGGCCCAGTTTTTGCCGAAAATAGATAGTTTATAACATTTTGAATACAAGAGTAAAACTCCCGATTGTCTACGATACGCCTATTTTCTATCCCGGTTATCAGAAAAAAAATCCTGTAGAATATCTGAACCTGTTACTACTTCTTTGCATAAACATGCCGAAATACCTTTAATTTACGCGTCTGTTAAGAATAGTTTGAGACTTGTACAGGTCTTAGAAATGTAAATATTAACTATTTAAGTTTTTTCTATTTTATTTTTTTCTCTGTAGTTCCGCCGTATACGGTTCCGATTTTTGATCCAAATCGATAGTCCACTAACTGTAAAAAAAAAACGATTGCCCAATCCCGTGGAATCTCTGTGATATAATTTTTTAAAGTTTTGGCTAGGATTCACACTTTTATTTCTCATAAAATAGTTTGATGGTCTGACTTCAACGTTTCAGTATTTGCTAGGCTGTCACTTACACCCTGTATAATTAAATTAGGAACAACATTGTATGTTTAGCAATGTCTAAGGATGATATTTCATTAATTTGAACCAATTAATAATAAAAGAGACAAACCGTTAAATCATGTGATAAAAGAAACATACGAAAGGACGGTTTAATAAATTTTATTGCGAAGCGGAAAAGCAAGAGCTTACGTGTAAGTAGTTTTTATTTGCTCCACTGAAAAGATAAATGTGTCCATTGTGTCACACATCCCTCCCTGAAACGTATAATACATTTCGTGAAAAAAAACGACCAAGTATGAGTCGTAGTTAAGCTAAAAGAGTTCCGTACTATAGAAATTTCTCAATTTCGATAATTTTATTTGAATTCTCAATTTTTGATATTTGAGCGATATTACTTTTCTCTTACTGTACCTTAACATGATATTTTTAACTATATTAAAATACATCAGAAAACAATTTTAATGTCATGTTAGGATAGATTATTAAAGAAATATGCCAAATAAAGGGAAACGCATGCATTATGCATTTAATCATTTTTAAATAATTTCATGAGGTAGCTAATTTAGTAGAATACCCTGTTTCATAGGCTTTGAAAATGTACGTTGTTACTCACAAATTAACTCTTGTATTCAAAAGTTTTAAATCTATCTTCGCCCCATCAAAATCGATTATAAACCGTCACAATTTTAAACGTGGTGGCGACGGGCTCACTCCCCGTCACACTGGACAGAGTTTCGGTACTACTGGTGAAACGTGGATGTTCTGAGGTTTCAGAATATCTCTGACTACCCCCTCGGGGAATATAGTCGAGAGCAAATGCTATGCTATGCTATGCTACAATGTTAAAATTTCCACTTTTAATAGACATGCGAAAAATGTAAGAACCAACAAGAATTATCATCCCATTTTTCACATGTTTTCAACAAATAATAAAGCATTGGCAGCACTTAGCACACAAATATCAAGGTGATGTCCCAAATTCCGTTTTTCCAACCAAGGTATGGAATTCTAAAAATTACGCACAATAAAAACTTGAGGTTCCGTTGAAATTAACGATGTAGAGTTGACAGCTCGTGGGCTTATCTGCCGGTTTTTAATGGGGAGGAAAGCTATAACGTTTTCCTTGTTTACTCGTCGTTGTTAGTGAGGTTTTTGTCCCTTTATTGTATGTACAGAATTATTTAAACCAGATTAGTCGTTGTAATGAGCGACGGAAAATATGTGTTTAGTTATTGACTTTGAAAACAGCCGGTGTTCCATTGAATTTTTTATCTTATGCCGATAAAATAAATGATTGATAACTTAACATATATAATAGACAAATCAAAATCATAAAACAGTCATAATCATTGTTGGCAAATTGTATTTCCGTTTCCGCCTTCCATCAACTCTAATATTATTATAACTAAGTGGTTATTTTACGGCTTCTACGCCCGGACGTGCTTATGCGTGTAACTAACTCTGGTGTAAAAATCACTAAAATAAACCTCCAGTGCTGCAAACAAGACTTTCCTTTACATCGAACCACTTCTGCCACCAGAAAAATTACAGTTCACTAAAACCTCTCCAGCGGAGCGAGCCGAATAAAACACCGGTAGGCCACGTTCCATACAATGATAACATTAGATAAGATATATCGGATAAGATCGGATAAATCAAATATTTCGAGAATGCGTCGGAATTATTTACGTCTAGCCAATCCAAAAAATTACTCTTTCACTATGAACACATGCCGAGCCGGAAAGTTAGGAATGTGAATAACATCGTAAGTTAACTGTGTCTTATTGTAAACGCACTATAGTTCTTTAGTAAAACGGTTGTCAGTAAAGAGACAAAAGAGTTTTGCATCCTTCTTCCAACCCACCGAAAAACCGTCCGATCTTTCAATTATGAGGCTATGACGGTCACATGAGACAGTTGATCCAAAAATCATGTACTCGCTTTTCTCACTGCCCAATTAGGTATAATTTGCAATCAAAATGATTCAATTATTTTTTTCAGTAACAGCAGGCCATTGACCTATAGGTACAGTAGTGAGATCTAATGTACACTTTTACACAACAATAAGTTTCATTTAACTAAACGCACAAAAAACCAAAATAAAAAAAAAACGTGTAAAAGTTCCTGTGAAAATAGTTTTTAAAAACTCTAGGTTTATTGGAAGCTGTATACAAAAAGAGATACAAGAATACACCGTACTTCACTGGGCTATTAATCAATGTCCCCTAAAAGCCTCTCTGCTGCAAAAAAATTTACACCGTGCCATACTATTGTAGACAACGCTGTTAGCACTCCGTGTTTCAGTTCATACAGCTGTATTGTTATCCCTATATACGATTTTTACTAATGAAGTTATTACCCGACTGCGCCAGAAGGAGGGTTATGTTTTTCGAGCGTATGTATGTATGTATTAATGTATGTATGTATGTATGTATGTATGTATGTTTGTATGTCTATTTCTTTGGCACGGGCTACAGCCTAAATAGATTGATGGATTTTAACGTTCGAGGTGTCATTGGATTCTTAAAAATTATGAGAGTGACATGGGGTATATCATTTCAAGATGGCGTCTACGAATTAAAAAAAAGAGGGGGAATAAACAATTTTTTTTGTTAAAAATTATTCGGTAACGTCTACTCAACTAAATAATTCCTAAACTAAGTATCTATCTGTTCATGAAGATAGCATAGGATACCGCCTTATTTTTACCCGACTGCGCCAAAAGGAGGGTTGTGTTTTTCAAGCGTATGTATGTATGTATATATGTATGAATGTATGTATGTAAGTATGTATGTATGTATGTATGTATGTATGTATGTATGTATGTAAGTATGTATGTATGTATGTATGTATGTATGTATGTATGTATGTATGTATGTATGTATGTATGTATGTATGTATGTATGTATGTATGTATGTATGTATGTATGTATGTATGTATGTATGTATGTATGTATGTATGTATGTATGTATGTATGTATGTATGTATGTATGTATGTATGTATGTATGTATGTATGTATGTATGTATGTATGTATGTATGTATGTATGTATGTATGTATGTATGTATGTATGTATGTATGTATGTATGTATGTATGTATGTATGTATGTATGTATGTATGTATGTATGTATGTATGTATGTATGTATGTATGTATGTATGTATGTATGTATGTATGTATGTATGTATGTATGTATGTATGTATGTATGTATGTATGTATGTATGTATGTATGTATGTATGTATGTATGTATGTATGTATGTATGTATGTATGTATGTATGTATGTATGTATGTATGTATGTATGTATGTATGTATGTATGTATGTATGTATGTATGTATGTATGTATGTATGTATGTATGTATGTATGTATGTATGTATGTATGTATGTATGTATGTATGTATGTATGTATGTATGTATGTATGTATGTATGTATGTATGTATGTATGTATGTATGTATGTATGTATGTATGTATGTATGTATGTATGTATGTATGTATGTATGTATGTATGTATGTATGTATGTATGTATGTATGTATGTATGTATGTATGTATGTATGTATGTATGTATGTATGTATGTATGTATGTATGTATGTATGTATGTATGTATGTATGTATGTATGTATGTATGTATGTATGTATGTATGTATGTATGTATGTATGTATTTATGTATGTATGTTTGTATGTCAATTTCTTTGGCACGGCCTACAGCCTAAATGGCTTGATGGATTTTAACGTGTGAGGTGTCATTGGATTCATAAAAATCGTAAGAGTGACATGGGGTATATTATTTCAAGATGGCGTCTACGAATTAAAAAAGAGAGGGGAAATAAACAATTTTTGTTTGTTAATAATTACAATATGGGTATCAAATGAAAGCTAGTAATTAGACGATTCTGAATATATAAATATTATAGTACTTTTATGTTTTCGTTTCGACATAGGACTAAAAAGTATGAAATAAACTAAATTATTAAGATAAACAAAAAACCCGACTGCATAAAAAACCTATTAACTGAAAAGAGAAAAAACAAGCTCTATAATCACTAATCAGCTATAACAACTTTGTTTGAGCAAATATAATTTGAAGGTGAATTTCAAATCAAATTCAAGATATTAAAGTATTTATTATCTTGAAACGTTACATAGTAAACAAACAAAGCAAGAAAAGACATAAAAATAAAAAAAATGGTCACCGCAGTAATGTTTCTTTTTCTTCTCTTTCTTATTGTATTCCTGTTATTCGTAATAAGTCTCTCTATTCTGTTAACCTCTGTCTCTAAAATATATCGCGAGTGACCTGTTGTAACTGACAAGTTACAACAGGTCACTCGCGATATATTTTACCTAGTAATAGTGTAAAGGTGAGCGGAAGTGTTGGGAGAGGCCGTCCGAGGAAAACATACCATGATCAAATCAATGATTTTTTCCGAAAAGATGTATGAATGTGAATGAGGCTAAAGAGGTGTGCCAGAGTCGTAGCGTGTGGCGGTCCGTGGTCTCTGCCTACCCCCATGGGACAATGGCGTGAGCTTATGTATGTATGTATGTAATAGCTAGTCAAATTTCAGAATACTGTGACATAAATCTGTAGCTGTATATTTTTATTTTTGTCTCTACAGCTTGGATGAAAACTGAGTGTGCTTCTATCCCGACACCCAATCCATTTACTTCCGACGCGGCCGCGACTCCATGGCGCGGTTTTTGAAGTATACTCTACATTTTAGTTCTGACATTGTTTCTTTTGATTTATTTTGTGGTTTGTATAGAGAAAATATCTTTATGAGGAAATTATACTTGTATCTCAATTATAATACTTATTTGTAATAGCTAACAATTATTAAACAAAATGTAGCCCATTTTTTAGAGTTCCGTAGTCAAACAAGGAACCCTTGTACTTTCGTCCATTCTGTCTGACTGTCTGTCTGTATGCCCCGCCTCAATAACTCGCTCAGTTTTGCACCTATTGAATAGAAATTTGGCATGAAGACAGATAACAGAAAATCAGTAGTTATGCATTTTTTTCAACCCCCTCCCATACAACAAAAGAGGGGTTGGAAAAACTTCTAAAATACTGGACAGAAAAATCTGAAAATGTTATAAAATATAGCTTAACGTAAGTACTTTCAGCGAAAATTATAACGGATGCTGTAGCTGAACCAGAACAGTAAAATAGATTAATATAGATTTGTTCTCTAACTACTAACTAGATGGCGTTGCACGAAAATAAATCGTGCTATCATTGTGTTTCAAAAATTTCTCTTAGGTAAAATAAACAAATTAGAAACTTTTCTTCTTTTTCTACTTATACAATGGCTCCGGAGTCCGACACGCTCTTCGCCGGTTTTTTGTTTATGTTTACTTGTACTAACAGAAAAAGAAGTAATCTCTCCTATTTCATTTAGTATGAAAAGGGTATTCATCCCCTAATTTAATTTAAAGGGTGAAATGTCAGTAAAATAATACTATCACAGACGCAATTGAAAGTAAAAAGGCTCGCTAATGTAAATCCGCGGTTTGGAAATGTTAATGGAAAGCCACTGGAAGATAACACGAGATTTATGGGAACCAAACAGCACAGTAAACTTAAGTACAGGGAGGAAACATCATGGCTAACTTATTACAGCGCAAATATACACAATAAATATAGTATATGTAAGCATAAAAAGATTTTTCAGGGTTTGATATAGCAACAGCCGATAAGAATCGTCAGAATTGTAAGCGAGTTGTAATTTTTTCCCACATAAACTTTAAAGCAAGTGCATAGTTTATTTAAAAGGATTTTCGCTAGAAAAGAAAGGTACTCGAAATTTGTTATTTTTAATAACGTCACATATACGAGGTCGTCACATAGTTCAGGTGACAAATTTTTGACTCTACCACCGCGTCGGAAGGTGTTCCGTTGTAGAGAAGATGCAGCCAGAAACCCTACAACAAACATCTAATCTAAGGCCTCGTGCAGGGAGACGCGGGGCGTCGGGTGCCGCGGTGCGCGGAGCGGGCTGCCGGAAACACAAACATACGGCAATGTATAGAGCGTTCAAGGAAAAGCATCGTCACACGCGTCAAATTGTCATAGATTTGTTGCCCGCGCTACGCGCCGCCCAACGCGCCACGCGCCGCCCTGCGTCTCCTTGAACGAGGCCTAATTTCTACAATACACAGCCATGTGCGCCTCAAAACTCATAGGCTAAGCATTAGCATAGTGTTAAGAAGATAATACATTTCCCTTCTGTTGTGGATACATTCTGGCCAAACAGACAAAATAAGAATGACGCAACCGTAGATTGAGTGTGAATACATTTAACGGGAATGGAAATTTAATTTCATGAATTGTTTGTGTTATCTGCTGATTAATGTGGTTCTTTCTACTTTGTTTAACTTGAACGCTGATGTAACTGATAAACTTTTGGAGGAGAATGTGGTTAGGTGTGGACTAGGCTCATATCATTAATTTAATTACAATGTGACTCGTCTAGACCTGGAAGATTGCAGGAACACCATTATCTTCTATATGTATTGATGTATATACTGTTTTGATGTCGGTTCTAAAACACAAAAGGTGAGTAGGCAAGGTACCTTGTTATTCTCGCTGACAGAGAGTGTTACCTAAATTTATTTTTCTACCGTCTGATGAATTCATTCTAGAACGATATAATTGACTAGAGTTAACCTGAGACTTCGTCCGCACAAATTATGTACCAGATTTTAAGTCAGATTATAAACTATCAAACAAAAAAAGTTTCATCAAAATAGGTTCAGTAGTTTTCGCGTGATGCTCGCACAAACAGACAAACAGACAGACAAAAAATCTAAAAAGGTTTATTTAGAGTCATCTAAAAACCATGTTATCACCTTTTTTTGTAAATATCTTCAATGTTGAAACACTTCTGTTACAGTTTATAATAGGTAAGATTAACAGATTATAAAATTGTTGCCTATCCGGAGCATGATCTTAATCTCTGAACTAGATACTCTTTCTTATACTATTTCTCTGCACTACTGAGCACAAATAACACAGCACACAGACGCGCACGTACGGACTCAAAATGAATAGATAGACTGGTGTTCGACCGACTGGTGACTTGACTCGAAATATCTCTGTGTGCTTGCACTGATTTCGCTCGTTTTGTGAAGCCGCCCTTCTGTAACCGTCTCTTTTGGGCCCATTACCATCCAGATTTTTAATAAACAATTTGTTGCACGACAGTAAACTTACGGTACTGTTCTTTCTCTTTTTGCATCTTTACCAGTATTAAACATTCCATTCATATTAAAGTCTCTTTCCAAAAACGTTAAAGTTATAAAGCGTTTAATTAATTAATCAGTTAAAGAGTGCACTTAAACAAGGATTAAGTGTAAAAAGGCTTTAATAGCAAAGTTTTCAGTAACGAACATTCATTGACGCCCGTAATCCTATCGGGCCGTTGGAGCCTGAAAAAGAGAGCTGAAAATTCGGATTACAGCTGTAATCTCGGAATAATACATGAATAAGGGTGTCAATTGATAGTGATGTTCGGAATTGTGTGTATCTTTTTAATTATTTATCGAATAAGGTGGACGATTACCTCTTTAACGGCACATAGCATGACATTAGCATTTATTTCTAATTGAATTCTAGTCTATTTAAAAAAGAATACCTGTCAAGTGTAAGTTGGGCTACTTGCGCACCGAGGGTTCTGTGCTACATCACCAGACAACATATTAACTTAGAAAAAGTTTTACACATGACCGGTTTCTATTATTTGTTGTTATACTGTAGAGTTTGCTCTATAATCACGCCAAGTATAACAAATATGCAGTGAAAACAATCTATTCTTATAAAAGAGTTCCGTGACTGACTGATTGATTGACAAACAACGCATAG
Organism: Agonopterix alstromeriana; assembly: GCA_963924505.1. Classification (NCBI taxonomy): domain Eukaryota; kingdom Metazoa; phylum Arthropoda; class Insecta; order Lepidoptera; family Depressariidae; genus Agonopterix; species Agonopterix alstromeriana. The sequence continues at coordinate 12,972,849 of OZ004667.1, forward strand.
CCTAAACCGCTGAAGATAGAAACATGAAATTTGGAATATACAACGTGTTAATGAATTAACGCAAAACTAGAAAGTAGTTTGTTTAGAATCGAGAGCAGAATCGAATTATTAAGTTTTCAACATAGATAATTTTTTCAAAATATTAAATAATTTGTTTGTACAATTTCAAATTTACTGAACTCGATCTCAACCCACCGCACGGGCACACTCACCCTACTTACTGCCAAAACTAGATTCTTAAAATATATCCACGAGCACGCTAGCTCTTTCATTCATTGCTGAAATGATAAATCATTGTTGCCTGAAAACATAAAATACGAATAACTTTAAATTTTAACTATCAAAATATTTAAATTATTCTTTCAATCTAATTATTTTATAAATCAGTTGGGGTGTATGAGGTTGTGCGCTTATTCATTAACACGTTGTATATTCTATAGAGATTGTAGGGGTGTACTACGAAAGGATTTTTTGAATATCGACCCTTAAATCACTTTTAGTAATAAGGCCGCCTTTTGTACCCTTCTTGTTCGCGTATATTTTTGTTGTGTGTATTTTGGTGTGCAAATAAAGAATATTTATATAATCTTATTTATCTTAAAGGGAAAATCCACGCGGAAGAAGTCGCGGGTCGAAAACTCGTCTTGCAATAAACTCTGGCAGTTTGAATCTTAAACAGCTGTAGCGAAGTTTCTGAGAACCACGAAAAGACAATACGTAGACGTGAGGCTACGTAAGTTTGTGGTAAGAATAAAACCTCTGATATAATTTCTAGGTAAATGCAGGAATTTGGCACTCCTTTAGCAGGAATATAACTATACTCCATTTCAAATAGCAACGAAATGTTAAGGCCATTTTGAATTACAGAAACAGAGATTTGAAACATTTCCTCTCACTTATTCTTAGAACAGCTTTAGCAACGTCCAAGATATGTCGGATAGTATATCTTTCTGTTATAAATTATATACATCGTGTTAATGAATTAACGCAAAACTAGAAAGTAGTTTGTTTAGAATCGAGAGCAGAATCGAATTATCGTGGTTTTAACATTGGTAATTTTTTTTTACTTATAACATACATTTGTATGTAAAATTTAAAATTTACTGAAGTCGATCTCAACCCACCGCTAGGGCACTCTCCCCCTTCTTACTACCAAAACAAGATTCTTAAAATGTATCCATAAGCACGTTAGCACTTTCATTCATTGCTGAAATGATGACAAATCGTTTTTGCCTCAAAACTTAAAATGCAAATAACTTTAAATGTTAACTATCAAAATATTTAAATTATTGTTTCAATCTTATTATTTTGTTCTAAATCAGTTGGGGTGTACTCGTATGAGGTTTTGCGCTTATTTATTAACACGTTCTATATAGGAATCGGAAAAACTGATTATTTGCAAAGAAGTATGGTACTCTATACGTAAGTATAGGTACTGCAATATTATTAAGACTTGTACTTAATTTCCCCCAACTCGACAAGTTTCAACCTACCTACCTACTGTACTGAACGAAGGAAGGTGAAAACTCGAAACAAATTGCGTTAAAATGTAATAGAAACTCGTTTCCCGTAAAACTTTCTATCAGATTACGACGCAAATTCAATATTTAAGATTGATTTTGGCAGCTGTTTGAAGGGCATCTCCGACATTTTACGAAAAGGGCAAATCGCCCTATAGGTTAGCGTATGTATGTACACTTAGTGATACACTCTTGCTGAGATGAAGTAAATTACTATAGGTATAGGGTCCTTCTTAATATGCTGGCATTTTTTTAAGAGGATGGTCAGACCATCAAACTGAACAACTTTCTCTATTGGACTAAATCGAAATCGCGAAAAAATAATCAGCTGTCCCATACATTTGGCTCAAAGTCAAAGTCAAAGTCAAAATTGTTTATTCAAAATAATATCACGTAGATGACTTTTTGACTTCATGTTTTTGAATCTACCACCGCGTCGGAAGGTGTTCCGTGAAGATGCGGCCAGAAACTCTACAACACACTTCTTTTAAAGAAAACAAAATATACAAAGTACAATTACATAAATTCAAAATTAAATTACATAGTATAACATTGTCAAGACCAGACATTTTGGTCATTCAAATAATCATCGAGTTTATAGTAACCTTTACCTTTACCTTTTTGTAGCACGGCTCGAAGTTTGCAGTTTTGTATGGAAAAGCAGATTTTTTTATTGTGATTTCGATGTTGGTGCCATAGAGAAAGTTGTTCAGTTTGACGGTCAAATCATCCCCTTAAAAAGTGTCAGCATATTAAGAAGGACCCTGTATAATTTTTTTTAAAACATAAATATCAAAAGATATACGTATTTGAGCAAAGTAAGGTTATTTGAGACTAGTATTTTTTGAAAGGTTAGTCTAGTACAGTCAATTAAGAATCGTATAGTCGCGCCTTTGTTAACTTTGTAAGCGAAACGAATGTAAAAGCTTTTTTACGACACGACCCAAAACCTGAAGAAAATGAAAGGAAAAAATAAAACGAATTTCATACTTAAGCCCAAGGAAATTTGCATGATATTACAGCTCATCCGCTTCTTTCGAGATTTTTTTTATGTACAATGGTAAACGATGCACAACAAGAATTTGAATTTCTTTTCAAATTGCGGAATTGCTAATTAAAAAACCAACATTGGATCGAACGAATTTTTATGATTTCGGTTCTTTACGGATACCTGACCAAATCATAATAATAATTTTATTAAACGTTGAGTTTTTACTATCTTACGTGGGTAAAGCAAGCCCAAATTGGGTTTGACATAAAATTTCTACTGATTATGGCCATTTGTTAAAAGTATAATAAAATTGGTTAGCAAATTTCAAAGCAGCATTATACGTTATTAATTCTGTATACCTCGATTTTCAGGTTTTAATTTCATTCGGTAACTGATTTTCAAATAAATATCTCCCAAGTATATTTTCCCAACATAAAATGGTGTTCTTCCAACATGTAAGAAGGATTGTTTTGGACGATTTACGGAACGATTATCTCCCTCCCCCGTACAAATGAAGCATGTAATAATTGCACACATTCACATGCATTACATAGATACAAGGTCCAATTCCCCGTTCTTTTGCGACTAAACAGCCCGAGGCGTTCAATTTGCAGGAAAAGAATCCCACAAACAAAGTGTTTCGCTCGAGATCACACCGCGCACTATTTGAATTTTCTTCCAAGGGAGGGTGGAATCAATTTAAATTTTAACTCACACTTAATACACCCTTGTTTGGTGTCTAAGTGGTGTGTTCGAGTCACCCTCTGTTTGGAACGAATAATAAGTTGAGAAGACAACATGGCTGAAAATTCGATGCAAACAGTCAAAAGAAGGTCTTTCACGGGACACCCTATTTGCAGAACGATAAACATTGCACCTCTGAAGCTATACAAGAAGCCAGAGGCGATAAAACGTTAAAAGATAAATACTGCAACTGGCAAATGGTAATATCGATTCACTTTTATCTTATTTTATCTTCGCTGGAAGAAACAAAGAGAAAAAGCTCAGAATAATCTTATTTCAGTTTATGAAATTCCGATTTCCACAAATCCTGTTTTAAATGCATATAAATGTCTCGCCGTTTGCGTTCAAAGATCCTTGAATATCAAGTAAGAGCCGCGATGAATCCGCTAAATTGTTATGCAGTCTCAGTATGAGATCTTGGCATACAAATAGAAATGGTAAATTTCACAAACATGCCTCCGGCTTGGCTCACACCCATTCTCATTTTCTTAGATGACCCTAGCGTAAATAAATCTACTGTTGCTGTAATGAAAACGCCAGGCTAAATGGCATTACAGTGTTGTTTAAACTAGATTCTAAACTCTAAACAGTGGGTAGTTTCGAAGTAAAATGCAAATAAATGTTTATGGAAGTAATTGCGTAAACAGAAAATTCTTTCGCTCAACAAAATAGAAGCTAATTTGGTTTTTGTAAAGAAAGCTGCAAGATACACCCCAAGTCAAGCTGGCGCTCCGCTGTGCTCGTAAAATGTGTTATAAAACTAGGTCATCCTGCCAGGCTTTTTATTTTGGAGCTTCGCTTGAAGTAGAAAATATTGTAATCTCGATGGCTCAGCGACCTAAATGTTTTGAAAATTTTTGTTCTATAAAATCTACCGACCTAGGAAAGCACGAGTTCAATCATAGCATCATCATAAAATCCAAAGTGTTCGAATCGAACAAGTGTTTTGTATGGCTTGCTGATCATTGATCAATATTTTTCCAGTAAATAAATAATGTTACTACGGAACCCTATTTTTTTTTCTACTGAAGCAAGTACAGACTGAGCAATGTTCGTTTTCCAGGTACCTATTACTTCCTCGTACCTTATATAATGACCGGCAAACGTCTTGAGTAAAACCTTGACTGCGCATAATAAAATTTGCAAACGAAAGAGCTACTGCGCATCCCCCTCAGCTCCGCCCCTTTTTCAAGCTGTTTGCCTGGTAGGTAGATACTGTTCCTACTAGTATAAGAAAGAGTCGTACTTTTGGTTATCATCAGCTGCAACGCTGATTCAGTGTTCATAGGGTGAAGAGCATTTCTGTAATGGGGATGGACCAGGTCAGCCTGTACAACTCAAGTCGGTTTAGCCGTTCAAAGGTCAGTTATAGTTGCAAAAAATGAAAATGCATGAATAAGCAGTATTATTGTATTATGCACTGTAGCTATGCGAACAGTACAAAAACTAACATGGTCTGTCAGTCGGTTTAGGAGATACAGCCGTTTAAAGGTTGGACCTTTGAACGGCTGTATTTTCCTAAACTGACTGGAGTTATGCAGACACGCCTGGTCCATCCCCATCACAGGGATGCTCTACACCTGAATACTGACGGAATCAGATTTGCAGCTGATGATAACAAAAAGTACGTCTATCTCTTATACTAGACCTATATTTCTTCTTGTTTTATTGTAAGATAATTTTATCTTATCCAAGTTCGTTATACACCCAAGTATCGTAACTCGCTTAATTGGTTGGTTAGTTTATGCTACGTAAAAGTTTATCTTTTTTTTACTACCTACAAGATATAGCAAGATGCTATTCTTACTACATACATCACCTAATAACTGCCTTTAAAAAAAACTTAATTTTGCATTTTATAATAAACGTAGACGTTTACTCAAAATTTGGGATTAGAGAAAAAAACTAAGCACTTTAGATCTGACTGAAACATTTTTAAGTTTGTAACGCCATCCACCCAGTGGAATATTTTCACATTTTTCTTTTTTTTTAATAAAAATTGAACTGATTGCGTAGGAACACGAATACTCAGACGCGCGCGCCTGCTGCTTGCACTTCTTACATCTCAAATCTCCCCTGAAGTGCGGGGTGCGGTGCAGTATCGGAAGTTAGTGAGGGGCAGGGAATAACCATTATGTTTATACCTAGTACTATTAATAATATTATATTCTGTGACTGATATATAAAACAATAGTATCGTTTTCCAAACAACTTCCTTTTCAAGTGTCATGTTTTAGCAAGATTTACTTTTAACATAACATCAGAGTTTTAGAATAGAATGATGGGAATAAGTGTCTAAATGAGTTCAGCTGTTTCATATTCCAGGTGTCACCTAACGAGCCTCATCTGCTTCAAGACGGTATTATTACTGTGCCCCGTTTTCATAAATATGTGTGGCTTACTTTGACTTAGAGCTGAAAAGAAAGTCTGCAAAGTTGAATACATACATTTTTTTTTATTTTATTATTCAGGGCGGTCAGATGCTTTGCTTAAGTTACCAATAAAAATCTTTTTACGAGCGCAGTTGTAGTAGAAAGTTTCAGGCAATCATATTATCCAGGGTCCTTCTTAATATGCTGACAGTTTTTTAAGGGGATGATGAAGGGAAAAAAAATGCGACTGTCCCATAGCGAAAGATGTTCAGTTTACTGGTCTGATTATCCTCTTAAAAACTGTCAGCATATTAAATTGGACTCTATATAATATACATGAGGGTTTCAAAAATGAGTATTGAATTATGTGTACTAGAGATAAGGATATTTTGCCCACAAAACGTTGCATAAGAAACCCTTTATCTCTTCGCCTCGACTACACCCACGGAAAGATATGGGATGGTCCATTCTAAGTCGGAATCACACGGACGATCAAACTTTAAATAATAGTCAAATGTCAAATTAACAAGTCTAGCTGAAAAGCTAACAAATGATTCCAAAATATTAAAGAGTTATCCAGATTAATAGAGAACTGTTTTAAAGCAACATAAAATTCATTTCAGGAGGTTTCTCAATACAAAATTAAATTACCAACAAAACATGGTCTCTGAAATCTAAAACCACAATCGTAATCTAATCCGACATCAAATTATAATACGTAAACCATAAACAAAATCTCTCAATTTACCCTCCATGATATAAACGACGTAATTTTCCGTTGAAGTGAAAATAGTCTGGCACGAATGCAGGAACGCTGCAATTGCCTCGAGTTCTTTAGCATAATAGAGCATAATACGGTGATACCATTAAGGGACAAAAGACATCCGCCGAGTTGAGAGCCAACAGTAAATAGGAAGAAGTACTAGCTTACGAATTATGAATGAAAAATCTTGCAACGTTTTTGAAATTTGTTAGTTAAAATAACTGTACGTGAGCTTTCGCAGTATGTTGACTTTTTAAAGCTAATGGGTACCTACTCTATCATGAATGCAAGCTTGTCTCTTTTATAAGACATATTCGAGTTGGTTGATATTTTTAATATCACTAGGTTGCTTCATATTTTATCTCATACAAGAAATTCTTTAGTAACTTCGAAATATGATAAAGGGATTTTAATATATTTTGTTTCAAACTTGATTCGACAACTAAAACTAGTAAAACATAGTCTATTGTAATAGGTCACAGAGTAGCATAGTGGTATGTGATATGGGTATAATTTTATGAGGTTGGTTCGTTTGGTAAGGGCTGTAAAATTGCAACTGAATTAAATTAAAACTAAGAAATATTAAGTGGCAGCGCTAATCTACAGAGACAAATTGATATCATTGGCATCCTATTAAACTAAGAGTTTATACCACGTCCTTTACAGACGGAATAGGTTGATATATTTCGTTCTCTGGCGTAGTGGCTCAGTAGCTAAATTGGAAAAAGCATTTCCCCGGTTTGGAAGATAGCGGGTTCAAGTCCCGCCTAAGACTGAATTTTTAGATGTTTAATTTGATAAAAGTCTACCCATCAAACTGAACAACTTTAACTATGGGAGCAAACCGATCGTAGCAAAAAATAATCAGATGTTGCATACGTTTGAGTCGAGTAGGTATTGCAGTTTAGTATGGAAACATTTTTTTTGCTTGGATCGGTTTTCTCCTATAGTAAAAGTTGTTCAGTTTGATGGGTAGACTCTTAGTTTAAAAGCATGCCAAATATATTAATTTCACCTTGTATAAGCGTTGAGATCAATTTCGTGTGTGTATAATCCCACTCAATCATTATCTTTCTTGAATTCTTCAATTAGATTTTCGTATTTGTAAGGTACCTATTCAGTATTGTTTCAACATCTTTTTCACGTGATTCAAACAAAATAAATAAATAATCTCAGGTTAAATGTATCATGCCATCACTAACAACAGAGATGTTGTTATCTATAAAATGTAGTGACAGAACTAAAACATTGTCACTTCGCCCGGAGCCGTTTTATCGCGTGAGCTACAAGAACAAGCTTTCTGCTTGTTTTGTCTGATCATTCCATTTATCTGAGAGATCCAGACATGGAACACTACTTTGCTGGAGTGTGTGAATTGCCTCAGGTCTTATTAAAGGACAGGTGATACTGTGACGTTGTTATATTTTGTTTTTAATCTTTGGTAAATTGAAGACATTGTGAAATGCAATAGAAGGTTGCTAAAATTCGCAAATAAGCGCTAAATCTAAGAATCGTTTGAACATAATCAATGCCTAACTACACAATATATTTTCAGATTATGGATACGCATATTGTATTTTTTCTATAATTTTTGAATTTTCAGATTTATCTTTCTGAAAGTAACTAATTATTGTCGTGCAATACCTAATGAGCTAAAAAGATAAAGGTGTGTCCGTTATAGTAGTGGATGACGATGTCTTATTGTCACTACCAACGTAAGTAAATTGTATGTAAACTTGTCAAAATCATAGAATAAGTTCGAGTAACAAATGAAAATAACTTTCAAGAACATCTGACGCTAAAATTTACCTAAGTGGTTTCATAAGTAAGTGAAGCCTAGCAATTCAAATCTCGAAGTCAATTCCTTATTCTCAGTAAGATTTATTATGTTTGAAAACTCAATTACTTTAACATTTTACTAATCGTTGTGAATTTAGACACTTTTGATTGCTACCCATAAATTTTCTCTTCCAGATTTCACAAAGCTTTTTAAGAAATGTGGGTAGTTTTTACGTATTTTAACGCAGATTGTATAGTGCGTTTTATGCCGGATTGAGGAGCATAGGAGAGATAAATAATACGCCAGCAATGTAGTTGTAGGAAAAAGACGACTTTATTAGAGGCAGTGCAGTTTATGTAGTGTTTGATACTTGCTATAATTACATGAGTCATTATGCTACGTTAGAGACGTGCGGAACGTAACCATGGAAAACTGCACTGCTTGCTATCCCATACATCACTCCCCCCTTTTGAAAAAAAAGGAAAACACGCATCAGTCTATCCCTAACACATATCAGTATTTGAAGTCTGAATAATTAAAACCGGACTAATTACAATTCTTCATTACTCTTCTTTATCGCAATCAACTCTACAAACTGGCAACTGAAACAAAAAACTCTTTCATTTGTCCCCTTGCAAAATCTGTTTCTTTTTACAAACGACAAAAGTTTTGTCGACTCTTTTGAGTTTCGCCTATAAATCACCTTAATTTATAGAGACGAAAGCCGCAGAACACTTAAAGTTGTGGAGTTAGGAGGTCGCCATTACGCCTGAATAATGCTTCCTTACGTTTGAAATTTACTGCTTTGGCAAGCGACGAGCTTTTATTTAGTAAGTAATGTGATTGCGTCAAAAATTAAGTGGTGGATGAAGCTTAGTTAAGAGTATTAGTATCTAATGAGACCTGGCTGCTATATCTGTAACCGTTTCATAAGGACAAGTGAGAAATTTCTGCTCAAATAATATTTTTCACAGGGGAAACAAGACTGAAATGCTGCCGCTGAAAATTTGGCTTGATAATAAGAGTCTTGTTCTTTAAGGTGTGGTGAGAAAGATAAGCACTCGAAAAACCTATTACTATACTATAATGTCAAGTACCTTAATCATTTTGTATTATCACAAGCTACAGTATCATATTTGGTCATACTGTATACCTGTTAAGCAAGTGTGCAATTTGGAAAGATATAAATTTAAAAACTGCCTGATAATATTTTTCCTTATAATTTTCTAACTTTCTATGATCGTCAAACATAGCGACCGTGTGTCCATAGCATATTTAATGTTTCACAAGCCGATTGGTGCCCGTAATGAACATCAAATAAATTAACTTGATGAATTTGTTACAAAACTGCGGTAGAAGTAATTTTTATAAGTCACTTGGTAATTTGTCACATGGAAAATGTAATTAATCGACGTAAAAACTTCATAAAATTATTTCTTAACTAATTTGAAATTACGATTAGAATCTTTGTAATTTAATAAAAGTATTGTCTTAACTATTATAAAACTGTAACAGAAGTGTGTCTGTACATTGAAAATATTTACATGAAGAAGATTACGATATCGTTTTTAGGTACCCCGGACTCCAAATCAACCTAATTTAGAATTTTTGTCTGTATTTTTGTTTGTTTGTAACTGCATCCCGTAAAAACTACTGAACCGATTTTGATGAAACTTTTTTTGTTTGATAGCTTATGATCTTTGGAGGGATCTAGAACGCAGGAAGGCCTTTGCCCAACAATGGGGCAGCGATGGCTGATATAATAATAAAAAAAACTTATGATACTTAAAATCTGGTATATGATTTGTGCGGACGAAGTCGCGGGTAAACTCTAGTTTAATATAAAAGTAAGTGTAGTATTAAGTATTATATATCACTCAATCGTCTCAAATGATTTTGGTGTAATGTCTTTTCAGTAAATTAAATAATTTTTTTTCAGTTTGCGCTCCAGCTTACTACTTAAATACATACATAGGTACACACTTTTGAAGCAACCTATAACATGGAATGTTGGCCCTATGTTATATAAAAAGCAGGAGAACAGTTGAAACAAAACCAAAGATCAGCTTAATCAAATTGTTCTCCGTTCATCTCCAAAGTCTTCGGTAGATCCATTTTAAAAGTCAAACAAATCAACTAAAGCACTTAGCCAGGCTCTCTGCATCTTTCTCTCGAGACAAACTTTAATTGTTCTTCCGAGTTGTTACAAATTTAAGAGAATTTTTCCACTTCCTTTGTTTACTGGTGATATTTAGTGGGTCACATTAATTCTCTAAGGGTTTTGTGTAGGTATCGTCGAAGTTTATTTGTTTATATCGGAAAAGCTTTAACCATACAAAAGGGGTTTCCTTTAGGCAAAAAAATATATCAAAGCGCTTTGAGAATATGTAGAGCAGTGCCCCACCTGTTTGGTTATTGTCTTGGCGGGGCGCACTACCATACACCCAGATCTCCAGTTAGTTCTTAATCTAGAATAACACGGGTAGATTGAATGCTAAAAGTCAGGCTACTTGAGCATTTAAAAAAAAAGATTCCTTTGATAGTTTTCTCCTCTTCCATTCCATTCTAGTTGACTATACCGAATGATTTTTTTACCGTTCCGCAACTTTCAGGGGTGATTCAGACCATCAAACTGAAAATTTTTTAGTATAGGAACAAAGCTGAAATCATAAAAAAAAACAGCTGTTCCATACTAAACTGCAACATCTACTTGACTCAAATGTATGAGACAGCAGTTTTTATTTATTCGTATTCAGGTTTGCTTCGATAGTAAAAGTTGTTCAGTTTGATGGTCTGAACCACCCCTGAAAGTTTCAGAACGGAAAAACATTTTTTTGATTGATTGATTGATTGATTTTTTTTTCTCCGATCTGTTAGCTCCCATACTAAAAGTTGTTCAGTTTGATGGGTAGACTCTTAGTTTGAAAGGAAGCTAATGATATCAATTTCACCCTGTATATTATGACAATCAAACCTAGGTTTTAGTGAGTCATTTAGTCTGGAAATTGAGAATACTTAGTTCAGATAAGTCTTAATACCTATTATAGTACTGTAGCCCCGGGACTTTTTAATTACTAAAAAGATTACCGATTGCCGTAATTAAAAAGTCCCGGGGCTGCAGTACTATCAGTCTCACTGTAGAACACGGGTTTATTTTCACACACATAGGTTATAAGCGAGCGGGACAAACTAAAACATGCAAGCTTAGAGCATATTAATTGAATAATGTTGCATACATACTTAAACTTCCAGTCAGAAACCCCAACTTGAAACCATATTTTCAAGCGTACCTACAGATGTAGCTGCCCTTCTACAACCCCCCTAAACACCCTCAAATTTAGCGCATTGACGGTTTTAACGTGTTAAGTGGTGATAGGCGGGTAGCATCTTGCTTACAAATATAGTTCACAAAAAATCGTTTTCTTTAGTCGACTTCTAAGACACCCACGTTAAAATGTGGTATTCCATTGCAGGAATTACACAGATTACTATTACTATTATAAAAATAACTCTGAAATGTTTAATCATCACCGAATTTAATCACATAGGTCCCCACATTGTGCAGCACTAATTATAGCAGAGTAAGGACACGATGTTTCAATTTAACTTTTTGTCGAGACATCCCACCGCTCCGGAACTCCTATGTGAGGCTTGCGGCTTTTTACTCTACCCGACCGTACTAGACATATGTTTTTGTACAGACCTTTTGTTCGTGACTGTATTTTGTGCTAAAAAGCGACAGAGAAGTCGTAAGTCATGTTGTTTTTGGGCGGCATTTTCGTGAGTCATAAAAAATTTAAGAGTTTGGAATTATTGAACATGGGATTATAATTTTCTTTTCAACGCTAGGGTGGTAGACCACTTTGTTTCTAAAATTGCAAGTGATAATTTTTACATTTCAAGCAAAAGTTTTCTTGCACAAAAATGGAATCATTAGACAAGTAACATCCCCTTTTAATTGAGATCGGAGCTCAATAAGGTTCGTTTAGAGTTGAAATTTAATTAGCATCGTTATTTGCAATGCCGGCGTTTACACCCTAGACATTTCCTAGGAAGTAACGAGCAAGATCTTTCTTGCTATTAGTTCAATTAACTTAATATTTTTCAGTGCTAGAACCTGTCCTACCTCTTTTAAAAACTTTGATATTTTTAGTTGAGGCTTTAATGTTAAACATGGTAGGTATTGCCTTATATTATTCTAACTGAACTATACAGGGTCCAGCTTAATATGCTGACGGTTTTTTAAGAGGATGATCAGACTGTCAAACTGAAAAACTTTCTCTATGGGACCAACATCATCAGCTGTCCCATATATTTGGGTATAATAGAATTGCAGTTTTGTGTGGAATAATGATTTTTTCTTCGCTATTTCGACTTTGGTCCCATAAAGAAATTGGTTCAGTTTGAGGGCCTGCTCATCCCCTTAAAAAACGTCAGCATATTAATAAGGACCCCATATAAAAAATGTAACAAACTAATATTTAATTTTTACTATAATATGATAGTAATTCACGTCAATGATGACTCTAATGTGTAGTGCAACACGGAAAATTTATTTTCTATTAGAATCCATAATCGGATTTGAGCATTAATGACGACAATAAAAATAAGTCTTAAAAAAATATAGCTACCAAGTTTTTATAAAGGAAAACCCAAATACTAGCACGCTCCCCCTATAATATCAGGATATCATAGTACACGGGGATATTCCGACGTTCCTTAGCTCCCGGACAAACGTAGGGAATTAAAAACGTGATCCTGAGCACGTAGAGATAATGAACTTAATTAATGCTTATTTAGTTTAGAGAGTATTAGAGCTGTAGTCGTGATCTGGTTTAAGTAGATAGATCATAGATAAACATTTCGATTATTGTACAAAGTAAATACATAAACGAACACACTGATTGACCATGACTTTTGGGGTTGCCAGGTTGTAAATTGAAAATTACTACTAGACAGTGATGTCCACCTTCTAACACATCGACACTTTCCATCAGATGAGATCATGGTCAAGCATCCTGCATTAATGCTTTTCGAATTTTATCTTACCAATCTTAATTTTTACTTGAATTTATATTAATAGTAAATTCGAAAACAAGATCACATCAGAAATGAAGTGATACGTCAGAGAACTAAAGTGGTTGACATAGCTCAGAAAATTAGCAAGCTGAAGTGGCAATGGGCTGGTCATATCTGCCGAAGAACTGACAACCGGTGGGGTGTCAGAGTTCTAGAGTGGAGACCGCGAACTGGTAGGCGTAGTGTGCGACACCCTGCTACCCGCTGGACAGACGACCTACAAAAAGGAACGGGGAGCGATTGGATGAGGAAGGCCGAGGACAGAGTTTTGTGGCGCGCCTTGGGAGAGGCCTATGTTCAGCAGTGGACGATGATGGGCTGATGATGAAATGAATGAAATTCGTAAACCTAAAGCAGAACGAGAAGAATTTTCAACCGAAAATGAAGAAGCAACCCTAATATAATGTACACAGTGAACATAAGCGACTGCATGAACGCTGCCCGCTGCTAAAATGGTGCAACCTCTTTTCTCTGTATTTTGCGGAACGCAGCAAACACTGTAAGTTAATCGACAATCAATAAATTCACCTGGGTCACCTGGGTGTGGTTTTCAAGTTTTTAAAGGGTTATTTTTAGGGTATTGCATTTTTCATTTGTCATTGACTGACTGAATGATAACATTCATCTCTTTTCTTTGTATTATTTAAACGTAATACAACATAGTATACAAGGTCCTTCGTATTATGTACAGCTGTCCAATACATTTGGCTCGAGTAGGTTTGCAGATTTGTATGGAACAGCTGATTCTTATTTTACGATTTCGATGTTGGTGTCATAGAGAAAGTTGTTCAGTTTGGCGGTCTGATCATCCCCTTTAAAAAGTGTCAGCATATTAAGAAGGACCCTGTATGTGTTATTACCATGCACATGCTCTATATATTTCGAGAATGTATATCCTCTTTTATTCTAGATAATATTTCCTGAATAGCATCGGAAATAATTAAATACTAAACGGTATAAATTACAACTGTTTCTAAACTAGCCAATGTGTTGTATAAAAACGTTTTCATAATACAGGCTGTAAGTGAGAGCCTAGCAAATACTGAAACGGTGCACTCAGACTATCAAACTGAACAAATTGAGAATGGAGCCTACCTCAGGAAACGCGAAAAAAAATAAGTTGTCCCATACGAAACTGCTGTACCTACCTACACGACTCATATTGTAATGTATGGGACAGCAAATTTTTTTCGCGTTTCTTGAGGCTCCATGGTGAAAGTTGTTCAGTCTGATAGTCTGAGTGCACCGTTTCAGTATTTGCTAGGCTGTCACTTACAGCCTGTATACTTACATATCTTAAAAAGTTTAAAATCATGTCTTTCTTCATTTTGGCAGCAGTACTATGTCTAGGATTGGGGTGACTTAAGTCGTGCAGTCCCCCTTGATAATGAAATGAAGACGTCGCCAGTTTACATGCCGTTTCGCTGTACCAGACAACTGGATTCATAAGCAGCTTGTTAGCTAATTTTAGAGACAGAATCTTAATTAGGTACATTGCATGTTTTTTTTAAATGTACTCTAATGGGTTTTATAGTCGTATCTATACCCTACCCCTACTGCTGAGCTGAAACGCCCCAGCCTCTACATGCCTCTACTCAAGCTCAAATTGAGATGATTATGATTTTTTTTTATACGCATCCGAATTTTTTCTTCATCGTTGTAGCTTTTGTCACGATTTTTCCTTTACCAATATTACAAATCGTACATTTTAAACATAAGTTCTTCGGTGTGACTCTGATGGATATTATAAAATATTATTGTATTTTTAATCAATCGTAGATATGTCATGTTATTATTTGTTTTTCAGAACCATATTTCTTGTATTCCTACATACCAACATTTTATACAACATTACAGAATTTTAACTGTTCTGCTTCAGGAATTTTTAGTCGTTAGGTACTTAGAACTATATTAATTTACTGTATAATAGGTAAACCTGAGGCGCTCGTCGGCGTAGTGGAACTTCGGTATTGGAAACGATAACCGAAGTTAAGCAACGTCAGGTCAGTCCATGGATAGGTACCCATTTAGTAGTATTTCATCTGGAGCGTCTCTGTTGAGCCTGGATAGTAGTCAGATAGCGGTGTAACTATTCGTTTAACCCACTTCCTTTCACCCTTATTTGCCTATGTCCTGCAGTGGGATCCTACAGCAGATTACGTACTTACTAGGTTAATTTAAAAATTAGGACGCAGATAGCAGGCTGATTATGTGGATCATGAAACTGAAAGAAATAATTAAGCAATTGTAGAGTTACCTATTCAATGTTAGTGATATTATAGTCGCTTTTACCCAGTTTAATTCTAAATAAGTATCAACTTTAATTTTAGAGACGATACGATATTCTCCTCGGAAACAAATTCTTGTTTTTTCCCTCAGGTTAATGGAAGCTCCGGCAGATTTCCGCATAATTTTTCTCTTCACTGCATGTTATACCGTGTACCGGTAATTGCTTTGTGTTTAATAATATTTTAATAACCTTTTTACTTGAAAGATATTCTAAATAGTCGAGAATGTTTTTTCTTTCCTCGTTATACTTTATTCTTAACTAGGTGTTACATCTACACTAATATTATAAAGAGGAAAGATGTGTACCTATTTTTGTATGTTTGTATGTTTGTAATGAATAGGCTCAAAAAGTACTGGACCGATTTAAAAAATTCTTTCACCAATAGAATGCTACATTCTTCCAATTTGACATAGGCTACATTTTATTTTGAAAAAAATTAGGGATCCTTGGTAAAATTTGAACAATGTAACCGAAGGTGTAGAAAAATGAGTCTTAAAATTTATTTGTCTACCCCGTGCGAAGCCGGGACGGGCTGCTAGTTCAAAATATTTTGCTAAAAATGATCTCAATAATCCAATCGCATACAAACTAGAAAGGGTTTGGTATGTCAATTGAGTCAAGGTATTTCATATGCTAAAGAGGTAGATTTTACTATGAGACCAAAGAGCTAAAATCATAATAAAACTGTTCACAGACAGAAGTGCATGCAACGATCATGCAAAGTATATGGCACGCCAAATTCGGTCTCTAGTTTATTATTATCCTTAAGATACAAAATACTGTAATTTTGTTGTAAATTATTCAAAAAGGAAATAAATAAATAATTACTACCTTAAGACAAAGGAAAAAAAATTTTTTTTGTAGTCAAAAATAATGTCTTTTTTATTTATTTACTAGAGTTTACCCGTGACTTCGTCCGCAAAAATTATGTATCGGATTTTGAGTCAAAACATAAGCTATAAAAAACAGTTTCATCAAAATCGCATAGCATAACATATGCTCACGACTATATTCCCCGAGGGGGAAGTTAGTACCGAACCGTTAGTTTCACTAGTAGTACCGAAACTCTCAAAATCGGTTCAGTAGTTTTTGCGTGATGCTCGAACAAACAAACACAGACAATAATTCTAAAAAAGGTTGATTAGTAGTCAGGGACACATAAAAACCGTATCGTAATCTTTTTTTATAAATTCTTGGATGTACAGACACACTTCTTTTACAGTTCTATAATAATTTAGATTAGATATTAACTAGCATGCTATACCACCACAACGCATTTTGGCAATGAAAAAAAAGCCATGACAGGTTCTGACTCCTATTTGTGTAGAAGAATAACTAAATATAACATTATATTATCATTAACTCTTCATCATATAGTCAAAATCAAAGTCAATATAATTTATTCAATATAGGAGCTTGCAGCACACTTATCAAACGTCAAATCTTTTTTTAAAGCTACCACCGCTTCGGAACGTGTTGTCGCTGTAGAGAAGGTGCGGCCAGAAACTCTACAACATAACACGACTTAATAACTATTACAATATAAATTCTTAAGCTAAATTTATGTATACAATAATACATAGTATATTTAATAAAATAATTGATACTATACAGTAAAGTAAATAAACTGTAAGCTAGTGACCTCAGAGCATTTTGATCATTTAACTAATCATCCAGTACCCAGCAATAATAATATACCCAGCAAATATACCCAGCAAAGCAAGATAAGAAAATCTAAAAGTTGTCTTGCATGAAAAATCTCGTTAAACTCAAACTCTAAAACCAAATTGAAGCTTAATCCATGAACGTCTTACCTGTCTCGATAAAATTACATCTCAAAATTAACACCATCTTTAATCCCCTACCACTGATCGATTCCTCACGCGTTCGTACCTAACGTTGTTAGTCGGGAAATTGTCATTCTGTATTAGGAAATAATCACATTAAAACATTGCTTAGGTGCGCGGGTCGTGATTGATGCGAGTTCATTTATTGTTCGTTACCGGAATTCGGAGTCTGTTACGTGATTGGAATATCTGAGTTTCGCATGTAAAATTAACTCAAATGTCTACGAGTATATGATATTAATTGTTTCTGCTTACTACGCAGTATGTAATTATTACCACAATCACTACATTGCTTGATTCCAAAATTGCTGATGTAGAGTCTGTAAAAACACTTTTTTACCCGACTGCGCCAGAAGGAGGGTTATGTTTTTCGAGCGTATGTATGTATATATGTATGTATGTATGTATGTATGTATGTCTATTTCTTTGGCACGGCCTACAGCCCGAACGGCTTAATAGATTTTAGCGTATGAGGTGTCATTGGATTTATAAAAATCGTGAGAGTGACATAAGGTGTATTATTTCAAGATGGCGTCTACGAATGAGAAAAGAGAGGGGGAATAAACAATTTTTTTGCTAAAAATTACAAATCGGGTATCAAAATAAAAAGCTAGTAATCAGACGATTCCAAATATATATATATTTATAGTACTTTTATGTTACCGTTTCGACACAAGACTAAAAGTATGAAATAAACTAAGTTATTAAGATAAACAAAAAACCCGACTGCATGAAAAACAAGCTCTACAAACGGGGACAAAGAAAATTTTTGGTTGGTTATTGATTGGTTTGTCCCCGCCTGCAATACCTACCTAATAAGAATCAAATTATATTTGCTCAAACAAAGTTGTTATAGCTGATTAGTGATGATAGAGCGTGGTTTTTTTTTTCAGTTAATAGGTTTTTTTTTATTTGACTATCAATCAATTAGTCATCATTGATACTACCTACCGACTGCTCTCAAACGGTGAAAGAAAACATCGTGAGGAAACCTGCGTACGCTGAAGAAGAAATTCGGATGAGTATGTGAAGTCGACCAATACGCATTGGGCAGGCGTGGTGGACTAACGCCGTGGGACGGCTGTGATGATAAACACTAGATAATATGGGTGTGTGGGTATGGACAAGAGTGAGATAGTATGGTAGGTGGGGTTGTGCGTACGTGGGTGGATGGTAATGTGGGTACGTATGGTGGGTGGGGTGGGTATGGGTGGTTGGATATGTGGGTGATGGGTATGGATGGCTTTTTCTTCTTCTGCGTTTGTTTAAATCGTACAAATAATTGATGACCTTTAAATTATTAAATTTGCGATAAATCTACGGTTTCATTAGTTTGGATTGTTTCTATATTTATGTGAAGTGGAAAAGTTTTAACACTGTTTTTATTTGTTAGTTCTAAACAAATCTTAAAAATACCTTTAACTGGAAATTTAATACCTACAAAAGCAAAACAAATCTGTAATTTTCAATAAAGTTGGTCATTTTGTTCCACCATGAATATTTTATTATTTGATCATCTTGTTTAACAATAATCTCTAAAGTGCCTTATGAATTCAACAACCATAGGATTTTAAAACAACACAGTTTAACATTATCCACCATAAATTGTTATAATTAATCATTTTCTTGGTGGAACAAAATGACCGACCATTTTTTCCACCAAGTAAATGTTTTATTCTGTGATCATTTAAGTAACACTAATTTCTAAAGTACCTATAAATTCCACAACCACTTCAATATAACATAATAACATTATCGTTTCAATAGAGATAAATTTACGTCATAAGTGAATTTCCTTCTTTTTTTCGCAACCTATTACATTATCCACGCAAAGGAAACACATCAGTCACTTGGATCCGGTACTTTTTGTACCCTTTCAGCAATATTAAATAGAAGAATGGGAAACTTGTCTCGATTCTTGCCTCTTTACCTACTATTCACTGGGTTTGAATTTAAGTAAAACATGTTATAAAACCAATTTCTTTTTTAGAATGCTATCCTAGCATTTTATGTTTGTTTTAGGGTCAGTTCACACACGTTTCTGTCCAAAATTTTAAAGCTAAGATTTACGACTAATTACATCTGATGATGATGATGATGTCTTCCCTGCCGATACGGCTACGGTGACTGAGTGCTCGGATGTGACTAATGTAGCCAATCTTTGCGGTAAAACTACGTCCACATATGGCACGCTTGACTTGAGCGTGCCATTCTGGTAATTTTATTTAATAGCCGCAGGTGGTCGTGCTTTGAATTGGTCCCGTTTGGGGTTGAGATCATCTCTTCTCTTATCCTCAAAAGTGGAAACATTTGCCTGGACACGATGCCTCCATTCCGGGCGCTTATCTGCCCGTTCCTCCCTGTTCTCTAGGTGGGTATATATACCTTTAATGAGAACGAACGGAATATTTAGCTACAATTTTTATCACCACCTGCTAAAGTTAAAACAGCCACGTTTATTATGTTACGTAGTAATTCAACTCATTTATTGCATCTTTTTTTCGTTATTTAGTTATTTATATGGGGGCTTTTAACCCTGAGGTTATGTCAGTATATCTTTGTAAATTTTAAGCAAAGTTTTAATCAAAGCATTTTATAATTAGTGATGTAAAATCGTTCCTTAAAATTTCGTTGCTATTTTGAATGGAGTAAATTTTTTTAATACACACGGTGTATAGCACGTTATTGATAGCCTATAATTTAAAATACAGACGAAAGTTTTATCTTAAAATATAGTTTTTTGTACGATGTACCTAGGTCATATCAATATACAATGTTGGTTTCGGTTTCATTTGTATAATTTTTATTTATTATACCGATAAAATTGTAACCAGTCGAGAGAGCAAACAACATTATATTAATTGTACAACCTTTTACCCAAAAACGATGCAATTTATGTTTATAATTCACTAAAATTGCACAGCGAGCTATTAATATAAACGGGGGAACTCACAGTAAGGTTCTATCGGTAATATGATAAAATGTTCCCCTTGCTTCGTATAGTTTGTGCCCCATTCGAAATCACTCGAAGCAAGCCATCTTGAGCTCTTACACAATAAACGTAGAAGTCAAATCAAGAGACTTTGTAAGTTAGACGAACAATACTGATTCTTAAAAATGTCCCTCCCAAAAATAAATAGAATTAATTTCTACCAAACAATCGATTCGAGCATCAATTTTAATGACGAATGGAATATGAGCATTTTTCGTTCATTTATTCTTCTTTGTCCGATTGTATTTCACGAGAACTCGCAATTTGTATTCTGAACGTAATTTGTTATAATATATAAGAGATATTGCGATTCGTAAGAATTACTCAAGGTGAAACGTCACATGTCGTGTTCTTGGCATTAGACTAATCTAAAAAATCCAAAAATATTAAGTAACATAGGACTTAGTGAGTACTTTTAATGAAAATTATATCTCATGATGTAGCGCAACCAATTTAAGAAAACAAAATTTTTTAAATCATTTTCTGATCAAAAATCGTTAGCAGTCACTATACAATTGGTTCGGGACCATTGGCGTGTCCGACACGGTCTTGTTTATTTCGAAGGCATTTGCAAATGAAATGTCGCTAGTAACAATATGATAAAGTCATTGTTACAAGACAGTTCCAGAAAAATAACCACTGAATAAAACTAGTGGAATAAATTAGATTGAGATACGACTGGAGCTCACCCATGAAGAATATAAAATTACTTTCCTAATTCACAAAATGCAATTCTCTATCCCTCATTTTAAAACGCGTAATCTTCCAAATACCACTATCTCCAATCGCAAATCAAAGCATTCATGCATAAAGAAGAGAATCAGAATCAGTCCCCTGGGCAAAACTATCGTTTAGCATTACAGGATGTATCTTTAACTCTTATCTACTTTGGCACGTGCCTATGCGCCGATACCAACTTTTATTACATCCCATTTAATGTTACCCAAGACAAAACTCTTATTACATCGTCGTAAGAACTATAATCACTTGATGTTTGGGAGTTCCATCGTGAAGCAGACTTTAATCGAGATTTAATCCATCACCCCACGAACTCTTTGAAGTCTAATACAATAGTAGGGGCTGAGTTTTGGACGTCCAACTGTGAGACATAGAAAGAATATCAGTTTGATTTGATTTATTGGTATTGATTTATTTTAAAAGAGTGTATAATACATATTTAAAAAGGGTTACGATATTGTTTCACCCTAGTTAGTTATTCCATTTTAAGACCTGACAGAGCTGAAATAAAACTGGAAGCTAAATATAAAAATCTATTATTCTCGTACCAATGAGTTTTTCGGAATTTATGTACGATTTGTAACACCACTGGCTTTTCGGTGAAGGAAAACATCGTGAGGAAACCTGCATGCTTCAATTTCGAGGCATGTATGTATGTACCCACTGTCCTTTATAAGGTGCGACGGGCTCACCCCCCGTCACACTGGACAGAGTTTCGGTACTACTGGTGAAACGTGGATGCTCTGAGATTTCAGAACATCTCTGACTACCCCCTCGGGGAATATAGTCGTGAGCATATACATACATACATACATACATTATGACTAAATATAAAATACTCGTAGTCTAGAAGTGTAACATATAAAATTACTACGTATTTAATTTAACCGTACTCACTATGACAACCGTAACCGAGCAGCAAGTGATTGAAAGTTGTAGGAAAGTTACTGAAAATCGCGAGAAACACAATATTCATAATTAATTTGCAGAAAAAGAAAGTTCACATAAACAATTGTAAAATTTCTGAAATGTCAGTAGTATTATGAATGCCGTGCAGTATCATACATGCAGTAAAAAAATACGTTTTGTACAAAAAAAAACAAATGTGCAGTTAAAATGTTTAATTCAAAAAGTAAAGGGTTCCTAAAAGTTTTTCTTGGCACAGTCCTCGAAAACACGTCAGAAACCATGAAGAGGCAGTAGAAAATGATTTTCCCTAGATGCAGTGGTTGCGAGGCAGGTCACGTGGTGGAGCTCAGTTATACCGCGTCAGCCCCGGGCCGCGGTTTGATACGTTTACTGAACCACGTTTAGACTTAACGGACACTGAACGATAAGTTTTAGGGTTATTATTTCAACACACATCCAAAAGTGTGTATGTATGACTGTTTTTATGACGTCTTCATTGTGTAAACCATTGAAACTTATATGAAAATTGAGAAAATTGGGCATACCTAGTAATGACCACGGAAAAGCGACAAAACGACAAAAACGTCTTGCGCGGTCTTTTTTGCATACGATAATATAACAAAGATGGAGGCATATCCCGATTTTTATCGTTTTGTCTGAGAAAGGAAAAAAAAATTTGAAATCTAGTTTCACACGTCAAGGTCAAGACATGCCAAATTTTATTCTGGTACGGGGTTTCGCAAGTGCAAATAAGTGCAACACTCCCGCTTCTGTATCCTCAGTATATTCTTAGTAATACAACCTTGGTGTCTTCGCATCGTCATCGCTTACCTTTCTAATAGAGACTAAGGGCCAAACACAACGCTACTGCCATACATTACACGCCATAAAATAAAAAAATATGAAACTTCACGTCCTGTAAATATGTTCCACTGTCCGTCTCCGCTAACCCCTCGTTACGTAGTCGAGTAGAACGCGGATATAAATGTCCGGGACGCCTTGGGAGCAGCATTAGTAGTCAGGAACTACTCCCAGCATCAAGGAGCCGGTCATGTCCGAGCCTTTGTTTGGGAAACTTTGCCCAGGGCGGAGGTACATGTTGATCGTTATCGTATTGTAAATAGGTGCTAGTTTTCTTTGTTTATGGTGTCGTTTAATTTCGACAAAAAGTCGAATGTTTGAGAAAATCCCTTAGTTGACGTTATCCTAAAGAGTAAGCAATCAATATTCATCATCAGCCTAATATATAAGTCCCACTGCAGGGCACAGGCCTTCTCTCAAAGAGGGTTTATGAAGAGCGTTAGTCCACCACGCGTGTCCAATGCGGATTGGTAGACCACATACTCATCAGAATTTCTTCTTCAGCGTATGCAGTTTTCCTCACGATGTTTTCGTTCACCGTTTGAGAGCAGTCGGTATTACTTACATAAGTTAGAAAACTCATTGGTACATGGCATGTCGTTCGTGCAGATTTAAACCCGGACCCTTATGATTGACTGTCCATACCATACCTCTCCACAACTCGCCACCGATGCTCTCGTTAGTCGTAGTTAGGTAATTAATATTTGCAATGATAATTAGTAGGAATGTCATAAATGTTATAGGTATTTTAAGTAGCTAATATAGATTACAACCTCTGATTACAACTGCCTCTGTGGTCTAATGGTTAAGAGCATTGTGTTTTTGACACGGAGGTCGTGGGTTCGATTCCCACGGGTTCACCTAGTGATATGTCACTTTGTGCGTTTTTCCCCAGTTGGCTAGGACATTGCAGGCCAATTCACCTGATTGTCTGAAAGAAAGATGATTCCGTGCTTCGGATGGCACGTTAAGCCGTTGGTCCCGGCTACTATCTCTTGTGGTAGTAGTCGTTACATAAAAACCACGTCAGAGGCCGTAAGGCCGTAACACTTTGACTTTGACTTTGAAAACATGTCCTACAAAATGACAAACTCAAGATAATAAAATATTCGGTTACCAGCAAGATAAAAAAATTACACGTGCCTCTCACAGTATCTATTACGATAAACATTGTCATTTATGTACCCTAATAGACAGACATGAGACGGTCAATGTGACACTCGATACCCTACGCTTCACCCCAATGAAATCAAATAAAAGCATTATATTGTTGGACATATCCGTAGTTTGTTAAGAAAGGGGCCAAATTGGGGACGTTCGCCACAAATTCACAAATACAATAAAACGTTATTAATGCTTAAGAATATTATGAAGGGTCGCAAGATTTGACTTTCGGGAAAATACCGAACTATAGTAATCTTGCTACTAAAAGCTTTAGCTAGCTTCAATCCAGATTAAACGATGACAGATAACACGATTTTTTCAGAAACTAAATAATCATTTTTTATTAAATCTTGGTGAATATTTTAGCTCTAGAAATCTAATTAAATTCTATTAGGTCATACACATTATGACCTACTGGGCAGTTATTTTTATCACTGAATAAAGAAGACTGTCAATCTGAACCATTTTCACTGTAACAACTGTAATCATTTTATTTAAACTTGGTATTTTAGCCCTAGAATTGGAATCAAAATCATATACATTCTGACTTAATGAGCTATTATATTGATCTCTGAACAATCCAAAACATTTTAACCGTAAAATTATGGTAGCCGCGAAAAATATCTAGGTTTCTGGTAAGACCTGATTTTTCTGCACATCCTTATGTCTGTCTCCTTTGTCCCACAAAACCTCTAACCTAGCTGCTGAAACATAAATGGGGTATACTATACTTCATTCCAAATAAGGACGACGAGATTTTCCGATTCCTTTTTAGCTTTCTGGCCAATTTTGATTACCAAATGTAATTAATTTATTGGATACATATACTATCCGACATATCTTGGACGTTACTAAAGCTATTTTAAGAATAAGTGAGAGGAAGTGTTTCAAATCTCTGTTTCTGTAATGCAAAATAGCCATAAAATTTCGTTGCTATTTTGAATGGATTATAGCTGTGTTCGCTTGCTTATGAAAACTGATACAACAACAAAATCTCCACAGTTCTATAATCGAAGCACAGAGTATCGAAGTAATACCGATCGACTAATATCAGAGACTATCTACTCTCTTCAAAACTTATGATTAAAAACAGTTGAACAATGAATTTAAAACCCTTAAATATTAATGTTACGGTAAAACCAATAAAATCAGCAGAACCTGTCTGTTACTTACAGGTATATTTTTAACTAAACTTGGCTTGGCCATAAGCCTAAGTAAGATTAACAGCTGGAAGCTGTGGGTCGGTAATTACGGGCATTATTGGCAATCGATGGGGATCCGAACAGATTTAGTACTCAGACTTTACGGTCCAGATTTGGTTACGAGCAATTCTACTGGTATATAGACTTGTTAACTGCAAGTATATTGAGTTCAAATGATTGTGGAATTGAAATTTAGTCTTTAAGGATCTCAGAAGGAAAGCTATTGGTAATTGTTTTAAGTTAAGGGGATTTTTATTTCAGGTATAATTTAGACGATTTTTAGCGAATAAGAGTGGTTCGTTGTTTCACCGTATTCCAACTACAGCGTAGCATAGGAACTGATTGAATGTACTATATATATTTAAAGTCATTATTATGTACCTACGCTCAGAAATTAGACAGATAGACGCTCAGATACTAATGATTATCTAGTTCATACCTACTTATTACGACAATCAATCCATACTAAACTAATATTATAAATGCGAAAGTCTCTCTGTCTGTCTGTTACGTTTTTAAACAGCTGAAACGATTTAGATTACTTTTGATGTAGATAGCATTTGATAGATTGAACTCTGAGGAAGGACACAGGCATTGACAGTCTCTCTGTTTGTCTGTAACGTTTTTGCTTTCACGGCTAAACCGCTGAACCATTGTAGATGAAATTTGATATACAGATAGTTTGAACCCCGAGAAAGGACATAAGCATAATAAAAATTCCACGCAGTCGAAGTTGTAAGCAACAAGTAACTTTTTAAGTTATCTGTATGTAATGTATTAGATATTATGAATATTGTTATTTTATCACACTGGACAGGGTTTCAGAATACCCCTGACTATCCCCTTGGGGAATATAGTCGTGAGCATATGCTTATGCTTATGTTCTTTTATCCGGCTTTGTAACTGGTGAAGTCAGGATCTCACGTAGCTCTCAAATTTGTAGGCCTAGTTTTAGGTTATAAATCCTCAAATAATTGACTCTTTAAAAATGTACACGACAATACGTGACTTACAGTTAAAAACCATATAGGTACGCTTTATAGACCATAGACTAGGATGATTATTCTGGCCGCATAGTGGTCCGACGACAACCTTCACGGATAAGAGGGCTCAGGGTACGGCTCAGAGCGGACTGTGAGAGATTAGTTCGACCCCACGTCACGCGGTATAAACCTGAAGTGAGGAACTTTCTCTATGGAATACTTCACTAACTTAAGGATTAGTAATGAAGTCTGTTTTAATACGTTTGAAAGCTGTAAATGTTGACCTGGTTATCGGATTTGGCTTTCATGAAATTATCTATGTCTACACTTCTATATAAAACTACTTATAACAGAAGACAGTAAATATATTACAAAAATTAGTTTAAGAGTCCCTGACCCCACTTGTGGTTTAGCAATGGCTACTCGACTCAAATGTATGCAACAGCAGATTTTTTTTGCTCCGATCGGTTTGCTCCCGCGGTGAACTCTTAGTTTAAAATGATACTAATGATGGGTATCAATTTCATCATGTAATTTCATTTTCTATCATCAGTCTGGCAATTTTAGCCGTCAGTTTGGTGAGTTCCGCATATCGATCTAAGCTAAACAGTTTAACATTAGTGCTAACTGACAGCATACATAGATTAAGCATAAACCAAACAATGCAATAGCACTGTCGTTAGATTAGTGGTTATGCATCCTATCACGATGCAACGACTAAGTAGGTAGGCCAATATGGATCAACATCTCAACAAACACTTTCAAAAGTCACATAGCCCTTAGGGGTTCAACCCAGGGTTAAACTCGCGCCCCGTCAGGTGTCAAAAAAATATTTTTCCATAACATAGGATGAGTCGAAAAAGGAGGAAAAGCACTATCTGGCGGCTTTTCCGGACCATTGACGACGGTGGCTGACGCGGCGTGAACGATGACGTGTGAAAAATGCCCGTCTGACACCCCTGTACAGCTTTATTAGCTCGTTAGGCGCTTTAGAAAATTTTAAAGGACGGCGAATGTTTACTAGAGGAAAGTTATTGGGTAAAGTTTTAGTATTCACAAATTTTCAGCGTGATTAAAGTCACAGCATAGACGACCCGATACCTCGTCGGTAGTGAATCTGCCTAATGTGCCAAGGGCGGTCGCGGGCTCGAAACCCGTAACGGGACAAATATTTATTATGTATTCTATATCGTTATCTAGTCTTCATAATACAAATCCAGGCTAGATTTTGGTACATTAAATGTGACTAGATAATTTGTGTCCCAAGCATAAGTATATGCTCACGACTATATTCCCCGAGATGGGGTAGTCAAAGACATTCTGAAAACTCAGAACATCAATTTTTCACTAGTACTACCGAAACTGTCCAGTGTGACGGGGAGTGATCACCACATGTAATGAACAGTAGGTATGCCTCGAAATTGAAGCATTTTCCTTCACCGAAAATCCAGTGGTGTTACAAATCGTACATAAATAAATAATTATCATGATGTTTGTGTTACATAATTTTCAAGATATTTATTTATCTACAGCCAACTAGCATTGATACGAGCAAGTGGCTTAGAGATTTGTATCAGAATTATAGCAGGTGAAAATTACCTGTTACTTTGTGAGACAAAGGCAACGTATTATGTCATCAAATAAGTCTACAAGACAACCTGTCCTGTAGTAACAAATATGAAGCTTCATGTAACGCACATCGACCACTTACCATAAATTACGGATGCAATCACAGAATCCCATTAGTTCGATGTCCGAATATCGTAGCTTTCCTAGGTTCTGGAACAAGAGCTTTTTCCTATCTAAAGCGCTTTTGGAAGCTCGCCAGTGCCGTGGAAGCCGCTCGAACCCTTATTTATTGCCAGTTAATAATTTGTTTCAATTTATTGCGATCGAGAAGGATAGAAAGGCAATACGTCTTGTCCGTTTCCATTTTAGTTTTGTTTGTTTTTTGTTAGCTTAATTTCAGGCGGAACATTGGAGGGTTTCACATTTTCGTAAAATTGATGCGGAATCCTAAAAGATGTTTCATCAACACTTTTTGCGAAAGTCTCTTTGTTTGTCTCGACCTTTTTAATGGCTGTCAACAGCTGAATAGATTTTGATGAAATTTGGTATGGAGATAGCTTGAACACTGATGAAGGTTATAAGTATAAAAATTCCACGCAGACGAAGTCGCAGGAAATAGCTAGTACTAGTAAACTATAAGTTCTTATATGGGAAAAAAACGAAATGGCGAAAAAAAATTACCCATTTCAGTTTACACACACTGTCTGTATACCTACTTATCAAATTTTAGTTTTTATGAAATTTAAATTAAAACCAATTGACGGACACCCTGTAGGTACTTATAGTATAACATTATAACATATATAACATATAGGTATAATATAATAACAGTATGCGAGCATTTAGAATAGGATTCGGTTGTCGGATAAAATAGGTTGTATTCGTATTTGGACGTTTTAAAAAAAATTACCGTCACGAAATAAAAGTATTTTTTTTAGCGTTTTAAATAGGCTTAATGTATGATTTATCAGAATAATTATAGTCTACGCTTGCTGTGCCCGCGACTTCGTACGCGCAGACCACTGAAATAATAAAAAGAGAACGAAAAAAAGAATCAGAAATATAAAGAAAGAAATAAATAAAATATAATTTGCCTAATATTGCCATCAAATTAAAATATAAAGTAGAATCTATAAAGTAGCTTGAGTGACCGCGGGTGTCAAATCAAAGAGATCTATTCAAATTTAACACGTTGCCTGCCAAATACGAGTTTACTCGTAGCACTAGGTTTCATACTCAGTGCGAGCTACGAGTATATTCGTAGATGTTCAAGGGGAGTTCTATACTAAGTTTTCAATGCTGGCAGTGAAAGCAGAGCAAGGATTGATTCTTTGGCATTGGAAAATATTTTTTACTTTTATAGGTTTAATAAAAATTTCCCAAAGATACAGTCAAAATTAAAAACTATGTATGTTAAGTTGCGTTTTGTATGGGTAGCAAATAAGGCAGAAAAATTATAATACGAGTATAGTCGTACCGGCAGGCAACGTGTTAAAATGCTATAATTTAAACTAATTGACTTAACAATACCCAATAACAATGTTTAAATTAAGTTAATGCTAAAAAGGTAATCTAGGTTATTGACTCATAGGGCGTCAGCATAGCTGCTTAGTGGGTCAGATAGCGACCGAAGTCTTAGCAGATATTGCTGACTGTACATGCATTGTACAAATTTAAGGGTATATTACTGTTGGCGCGCTCCATACAAACGAAGTCTGGTGATATTTTCAATATTAACCAATTAAACTCAATGAAATTTTACAGAAACAATCTAGAAACAAATATCTATGCTTGTATCGTAGCAGATTTTCCTTAAAATATACAGTTTTAAAGTTACAGTGCCTCAAAGATTTCCATACAAATATTAAAATAATCCTAGCATTGAAACTGTATATTTTAACGAAAATCGGACACGATACAAGCATAGAGATTTGTTTCTAGATTTTTCCTACAAAATTTCATTGAGTTTAATTGGTTAGTATTGAAAATATCACCAGACTTCGTTAGTATGAAGCGCGCATTTACGCATTCGGAATAAACTTCTCTTAAATGTTGACGTTCAAATATTTTATTTTAGTTTACAATGTAAGCCACCTAATATCGTACGACCAAACTGTTAATTCTATCTTATTGTAACATCTTTTGTACACAGTTTGAACAATAAATATTCTTATTCTTAAAATCAGAAAAAGTCATGTATCACATTCTACGTAGGCAGTACACCTATAGTATCAGCACTATGTAATAGGAACCCGAAATGGCAAAGTTTCTTCTTTACCCAACAAATTAACAATTATTAGAAATCTGTAGATTCTCAAAGCACACACACATACTCTACACAGTTACTAATTCATAGTTAATGTTGACATATCCGTACGAATTAGTTCCATCCAAATAAGTTCAGCAGTTTTTACGTAATCCAAACAGACAAACAGAAAAACAGACAAACATACAAAATTTTAAAAATTGTCTTAATGTATTCCATTACATTACCTGATTTTTTTTTTACAAATATATTCAATTTACATCATCGCTAAGTTTACGGACATGGGTTGGTATGGATACGAATATAACCGATTTTATCCCACAGCCGAATCCTATTTGCTCGCGGACTGTACAAAATAATATTACTTTAAACGTAATTACAATTCTCGTCAAGTATTGAATGTCCGTTGTTGAAAATACGACGCTAACTTTACTCGTCTTATTTACAAAATTGTGTTGAAGACTTTCAACATTATAATGCTTCCAGAACGTGCTCTGTATTTTAGAGCTTGCTCGATAAATCAAATACTTGTAATGAAATGTCGGAGCTCAACCGCCCTGAAACGCGCTCTTCTAGTAACTAGTTCCTTACACTACACAGAGTGTACATACACACATCATTTTATTGAATACTAGAGTTTACCCGCGACTTGGTCCGCACAAATTATACAGGGTGTTACCTTGCATAGTTGTCATACCTTGAGGGCTGATTGTACCCATGATACTGAACAACTTTCTCAAAGAAACCTATAGGGAATTCGCAAATTTTTTTGCAAGGGCAGTTCTTTGCGAACTGTCCTTCCATTGGAATTTTACCGAAGGAGTATCTATAGGTATAGTAGGATTCTACAAAAACCATGTCACTTATCCGAATCGATCGGTTCTACCGCATGCTCAATTTCTCACTAATTCATATTTTTAAATACATAAAATGTAGAATGCGGTGGCTGCGCTTAGCCTATTGGAAGTAAAAATATTTATTCCAACATGAAAAACCTTTCACATAGGAACGAAATTTAAATCTGCAATACGCCTAGAGGCGTTCACTATATTGGAAAATCAATTGAGTTCTACTCGATCCTATTTCAGTTGTTAGAGATTTCAATCATTTGTAAATCTGGATTCGGTGTACTATACAATGTTTCTATTGTTCAATAGAACAAAGCATGAGTACTAAACTCTTCTGCCGAAAAAGCAGAGACATCATAATACATATGGGGTAGCTATTATTTTATCTGTAATATACTTAATTTCGTTTAAAAGAAAGTTCTGTTTAACCACACCGCGTCAGTTTTAGGCTTGGAGTTAATATAGATCTTTTTACCTTTTCACTCTAGCCAAACCGATCAACTAGGCGTTGTCAATCCATGTAACTTACAAAATTATGAACTCTCTCAAGTCAAAAGTCAAAATTGTTTATTCAAAATAATATCACATAAATAACTTTTTGACGTCATGTTTTTGAATCTACCACCGCGTCGGAAGATGTTCCGTTGTAGAGAAGATGCGGCCAGAAACTCTACAACAAACTTCTTTTAAACAAAACAAAATATACAAAGTACAATTACATAAATTCAATATTAAATTACATAGAGTTACATTGTCAAGACCAAGTCTCAAGATCAACTCTTTTGACTGCATGACCATCATCCATTATTATTACGATTCAAAGTCAGCGAGATCAATCCTATGTTTTCTTTTTAATTTCATAATGGGATTGCACTTGGCTTCAGCTCACCTGATGGAAAGTGTAGATGAAGTACAGGATGTAGCGCGCTCACCCATACAATGCCTATTAACTCTTTTTTTTTAAATATCCTGATTGTGTTTGCATGGAAAAACAGACGCATGGAGAGTTCCAAACCTCTCATTATAACAGAGGATGAGAACCTTTTTGTGCGGATTGTTGGAATATCGACTACGTGTGGCTGCAGTCTCGCACTACGCCTTGTCGTCAATCAGGTCATATAGCTAGTGGGCTCCTTGATATAAGCACACGATTGAAGAGCTGCCATTCCGGTCAATGAATCCTCTCACTTTAACACAATTTCTTGCACCTTATCTAAGCTTCAATCATGATCAGAAGAACAAACTATAATAAGTTACAATGTATCTACTAGTGTACAAAAAATACGAATACAGTAAACGTAGGAATCCAAGATAGTATTTACACAAATCAAGCCACAAATTACTTTAATTTACCTAAACTGATACTACCAATATTATCCTGATTATTAAGAGAAATTTCGGTTATACAGTGTGTAAGACGATCAAACTGAACAACTTTCACTATGGAGCCTACCTCAGGAAACGGGAAAAAAATCAGCTGTCCCATACATTCGAGTCAGGTAGGTACAGCAGTTTTATATGGGACAGCAGATTTTTTTTCGCGTTTCCTGATGTAGGCTCCATTGTGAAAGTTGTTCAGTTTGATGGTCTGAGTCAACCGTTTCAGTATTTGCTAGGCTGTCACTTACATCCTGTAGAAGACATGGATGTATTTGTCACTTACTCAACTTTTATTAAAATATATAGGTATATAAATAAATTTTACCTAAAATAAATAAATATCTTGGACATTGTCACACAAATTATTAAGTCAAATTAAAAGTACCAGAATCTAGCCTGAACTTGTATTATGATGACTAGAACTATAGATACACACATTAATGACTATACATTATTCATCATACAAATATTTGTCCCTTACGGGATTCCAACCCGCGACACTCAGCACAGCAGGCAGGTTCACTACCGACTGAGCTATAGGGTCGGGCTTACAACTAATAATGGTTTTGTAACCACAATAATGTATTTACAATACAGTTCGTATAGCGTGTTCACATCGAAACAAGCGCTCGTTGCCTGAAGCAAATTACTCGTACCGATGGCATGTCCCGGATTGTTGCACTAATGGAAAACGGATGTGAACCAATCACCACCTGCTTTGTAGGGTTAGTACTATGCTTGCACTAAGCCTTCCTACACGTTTGTGTTATCTTGCTATTATTATATCGAGTACTTAGTCAAATATGATAGGATTATATTGTCATGCTGATAGCATTTCATACAGGCGAGGAATACATTATTTTGTTATAACGGAATCGTCGTTGTTCATTGGAGAATTTTATTCGTTTGTGATAAAACTTAATCGGAATGAAGGAAGGGTTCCGTACCCAAAGGGTGAAAACGGGACCTATTACTAAGCCTACGTTGTCCGTCCGTCCTATTTAGGGCTGTAACTTTTAATGACTAGACAGTTGAAATTTTCACAGTATATGCGTTATTGCGGCGGATTTGTTAATAAGTAATAAAAATGACAAAAAGTTTAAAATTACGGGGGGTCCTCACATAAGAAACTAGTTTTTTTCAACATACAAGCGTCAAACTTGGTGTGATTATAGAGTAAACTCTACATTATAAAAACCGGCTGAGTGTCAGTCAGTCTCGCGCTAAAAGGTCTCGGAGAAAACAAAACTTTTTGTAAGTTAATATGTTGTGTGGTGGTGTGGTACGGAACCCCCGCTCGTTGCGCGAGTAGCACGACTCGCACTTGACCGGTTTTATTTGGGTTTCGTAATCTGACCGGGAATGTCCGATCCGCGGACTATGCGTGGTCTGATACACTCTTTGTTCGCTTATTTTGTTTCATTTTATTTACTGTCATATCCTATTTTCACTTTTAAATAAATTAAGAAACTTCTAAATAATTATGTAGGTACTGGAAATATCGCATCATCATCTCAGCTGATAAACGTCCACTGTTGGACATAGGCCTCCCCCAAATATCGCCACAACAACAGGTCCTGCGCGGCCCTCATACAACGGGTGCCCGCTACCTTCACCATGTTGTCGGTTGACCTTGGGGCCTACTCACGCTGCGCTTTCCGGTACATGGTCGCCACTCGAGAACTCTTGGCCCCATCGGTCATCTGTTCAGTCAGAAAGAGAAAAGAATATGGAAATTTATACTCAGAGCCTTTATTCCTGATGAAGGATGATGGCTTTGTTTTTCTAGGTAATACGGTCATACATTAAGTATGAAGATATAACTTTTCTTTTCAATTGTTCCATTATACGCTATACGTTATATAAATTGTAGATATATGTCGATTGATATTCACTAACATCGAACAAATTGATCCAAGCATGTACACTCCATCTAGATATTCCAGACTCGGATAGCTCTCAAATTAATTATGTTCATTAGGATCCTGCCTCCTCCACTTCGCAGTCGGTTTGATTAGCGAATCTTGGCTTCTATCTGGCATATCATGTCATTCCGTATTCAATTAAAAGTTGAAAATGGAGTTGTGTTATTATGTCAAGGATCTATTGAAATAAGAAATTATGAAAACGGCCAATCTTCTTTATGTACCAGTTAAAATTACAATATTTAATCTTAATTCACTCATTTTACGTACCTATCTGTCATTTTGCCTAAATGTCATTTTGCTAATTTGTCATTTCTAAGTAAAAAGCCGTGGTGGTCCAGTGGCGAGTAACCATGACTGCCGTGCCGGAGGCGATGGTTCGAACCCCGTCCAGATCGACTCATACCAATGAGTTTTTCGGAATTCAGGTACGATTTGTAACACCACTGGCTGTTCGGTGAAGGAAAACATCGTGAGGAAACCTGCATGTTTCAATTTCGGGGCATGTATTAGTACCCACTGTCCATTACAAGTGGCGACGGGCTCACCCCCCCGTCACACTGGACAGAGCTTCGGTACTACTGGTGAAACGTGGATGTTCTGAGGTTTCAGAATATCTCTGACTACCCCCTCGGGGAATATAGTCGTGAGCATATGCTTATGCTCATTTCGAGGAATGTTATTTTGCGAATTCAATTTTGTGTCTCGCATGTCGTTTTCTAGCATAGCTTCAAAGTATCCGATAAATTGTCCTTTATTCCATTATATTATAACTATTCTCTTCCATTTAAGGATAACAGAGGCGCTGTTCATATTTAATACCACATTCGTTACTAAACTCGCGTTTCTCCTGCAGACATAAATCAATGTCGAATCGATCTAAACATTTATGTATAACATTCCACCTCCGATGAATGGCTATCGTAACTCGACTAGCAGATATTTCCATTCTAACACACGAAATACCAAATTACAGTCACCGCGTACCAGCTCAACTATCCGGTATCCGTCAGTGAATACCATCACAACTCCGGATCGATCGCTACGGCCACCGCCAGCCATACAGTCGCGACGGCTCGTTAGAGCGACGTGATCGCAATCGGGATTGCCTATTTATACACATTGTCGGCTTCAAGCACTCCCTTCCGTTTCTACGTCATAACCATCGTAAACAGATCCCCTTAAAACCTTCAAATTTCCGTTACAAAGTAAAATAAACGGGATAGGGAGGTCTGAACAAACTGGTCAGAAAAAATGCAGCAAAATGAAGCAGTTTTCCGTGAATTCGATCGGACTGTAAAAAGAGAAAGAAACTTAGTTGAACGTTAACTCCGGGATGAATGGTAACTTTTCAAATAGCCTGAATCCTGATAGAGAATCATGTCTGTTTATTTAGATTTTACATTGAAACGTACTCGGTATTCAGCCTGAATGATTCGCATCGGATGTAAGCAATTCGCGATATTAATTGAAGTTCTGTTAGTCTAGTATTCAGAGCTGTTAGTTACCTATGTAGCAGTGGAAGTGGCACTCTGTACGGTAGGGGAAAAGTATGTGTTTAAAAATCTTTAAAGTTTTGGTAAAACTAGCACATAAAGTCACATATAAACTCTCTTTAGCCTGACACTTTATGGGTGACCAGAAAGTTTGTTACAACTAACAACCAACTAACAAAGGACAATATAACTGCCATATTACCATCGTACCGGAATTAATTTATTTTGTAAGGTGTACGAACAGCGCCTCATTTTCTGTAAAAACAATAATCGTTTCCATGAAATAATGTTTCAGATTCTGAGATTTAATTGAGATTATACCTAAAATAGGCGACGGGCTCACTCCCCGTCACACTGGACAGAGTTTCGGTACTAGTGAAATGTGGATGTTCTGTGGTTTCAGAATATCTCTGACTACCCCCTCGGGGAATATAGTCGTGAGCATATGCTATGCTATGCTATGCTATGCTATGCTATACCTAAATTATGTAAATCTAGTACAATGCACAAATAAGTACTTAGATTTTTTTGAGTTCCAATTGCACGCGGTATCAATAAATTCACTTCCAATCGAGTTTGTGAAAAAGCCAGCCAAATGAAACCGCAGTGATTTCAGTACGTCCGATCCAAAACGCACGTAGGATTAATATAATCGGGCTGTCCAACCGACCAGACAGAGTGGACGCAGAATGACTTGCGCCGAATACTAATTTTGGAAATCATCCCCTATTCTGTGGAAATGGTACCTAGGACTCTGTGGAAAAAGTTTGTATTAATTACAAGAGCAGTATTTGTCCGGTTTATAAACAAACTGTGATAAAGTTATTATCTTTATGATGTAACATAATACCCTAGTAATACTTAAGGGGGTGTTTCAGACCATCAAACTGCTTTGAAATCGCGCAAAAAAAATTTTCTGTATCATGCAAAACTGAAGTACCGACTCGACTCAAATGCATTGGATAGCTGATTATTTTTTCGCGATTTCAAAGTTGGCTCCATAGTGAATGTTGTGTGGTATTACTAGGGTGCTTTGTTACACCCTATACAACGTGTTAATAAATAAGCGCAAAACCGCATACACCCCAACTGATTGATAACGAAATAATTGCGTTGAAACATTTATGTCATTAGTTTATTAATTAAAATTTAAAGTTATACGCATTTTAAATTATCATGTGTGATGGGTTGGCATCGATTTCAGTAAATTTTTTAATTATACGAACAAGTAATTTAATATTTTGAAGAAAAAAAAAACCATGTTGAAACCTCGATAATTCGTTTCTGCTCTCGATTCTAACCAAACTATTTTCTAGTTTTGCGTTTATTCATTAACACGTTGTATAGATTTAACGTCGTGTGTTTTGTGGTTTTCGTTCAAGGTGATAATTACAGTGTTATTATTGCTATCAAAATGGTAGCTTATATAATCACTTCAGACATCATCATACATACTTAGAATGGTTGCGATAGCAACTATGGTTCCCAACTTAGTAACGGTAGTCTTACTTAGATTGTATAAGCTTGTATAAATCCTTGTAAGCTTGTGTAAGTCATTATTACGCTTTATACGTACACTAAGGGTGATAATTATTAAGCATTATCGGTCATTATCACGGTTCCACTATGCGTGATAATTACTGATAACGTAAATTTTCTTAGTCTAAAGCAACGATTACATTACTCAACATGTCGGACCAAATTCGGCATACATTGCTTGCTTTGATCGCTACACTTTAAAATAGAAGAAAAATATCAGGCATTATATGCCGAAATCGGGCCCGACCAACTGCAAGTACAGGTAATCGCTGCTTTAGCGCGAATCTGCATTGAACACCAGACTCCTATGTATATTGTACAGGTACCAAACAGTATTGCGATTACAGAATACCACTGTTTCACGAAATTTCGCAGTAGAGTTTACTAATTTCAAAACTAATATGCAATAGTAATTTAATTAATGCAATTCGATGTGGTTCATTTATACCATTGCGTAAACTAGTGTTTTAATTGACCCAATAACAGACAAACACTATAATTACTTCATAATGGGGAAATTTATTGTTATTGCAATAGGGTATTTGACAGGGTTTTAAAAACTTTTCTACGTTAATCACTGATGTCTAAGGACTCTATAGAAAATGTGTATTTTACGTTCCATTACATATAGTGCAAGAAAAAACGAAAACAAAAATGTTATTTTAATATCCTGCGAAAACGCTTTTCCTGACAATATACGAGGCAACAAGCAGGTGATGTCACGATGACGTAAACTTTGTAAGGTACTCACAGTGACGCAACTGTTTTCAAGCAGTTAACGTCATCAACCATTCAGCCAATCAGAGTTGTTTACGATCACGTGAATAAAGTAGACAACAATTATTTTTTCTTTGTCGATTTTGTCTTAAAATATCCAGTATTTTTCTTAACTGACTAAATAGTTGGTTTCCAAAATTTTTATTAAATGCAGACGCCATCAATAGATCCTATATTTTACATTCTGTCAACCCTATTGCAATAAATATCATATATTATTATCTCTCGTACTCGTCAATGGTTATGAAACTTCTGCTATTTAAAGTGTTAAGAAATGAACACAAAACCTGAAAACCGATAACTGAACAAACTTATTGGAATTTGCTATAAGACCATAATTTTTACCCATCTGGCCACATCTTCTCTACAGCGACAACACGTTCCGACGCGGTGATAGCTTCAAAAAAAGATTTGATGTTTAATAAGTGTGCTTCAAGCTCCTGTATTCATAGACATACCAAATAATGGACTTAACTTTATGGAAACTTGGTGTGATTATAGAGCAAACTCTACAGTATAACAACAAATAATAAAAACCTGCCAAGTTGTGAGTCGGTCTTGGTCCTGGAGAAAGCAAACGTTTTTTGTAACTTAATATGTTGTGTGGTGGTGTGGTACGGAACCTGCGGTGCGCGAGTAGCCCGTCTCGCTCTTGACCGGTTTAATTCGAATTATATACGAATTATATACGGACCCGCCTCGTCTTAGCATTTCCCCTCTGCCAACGTGCAAGATCAAAAGATCTTACGCATTTACATACAATTTTATACCTTATCACTAAACGCGACAGCCTATAATTGCGGAACAATAATTTCGAAACTGTTTTTCATGATTTTTAACATTCAAAATTAGAACCTAAACTAATGAAATATAATTCAAAGTTGAGTATCTCGTGATACCTCGCCCCCCGCAAAAAGTGGCAGAAAAGTTTGTTAGTAGAATTACACGCGTAACTTGCCCTCATCTAAGTAGTCTAAGGTTTTATTTTAATGAGGCAGTTGCAATAGTCGATTATTTTATTTCACCTACTTTTATGTCCTGTTCTCTATGTATTTTTATGATTCAGGTTACTTCATAATTTGATTAATTACACACAAAACTTACACACTTAAAAATATAACACAAGATAGGATTTTTAAAACGTCGCGTCGGTGGCGCGCGGTGAGGTACGGAAACTCAATCTTGAGCTCCGGGTTTGATCCGAACGGAAGACATATCATGTACCAATGAGTTTTTCTAACTTGGGTACTTAAAAACGACTGCTCTCAACCTTTGAT
This sequence comes from Agonopterix alstromeriana, assembly GCA_963924505.1. Lineage (NCBI taxonomy): Eukaryota > Metazoa > Arthropoda > Insecta > Lepidoptera > Depressariidae > Agonopterix > Agonopterix alstromeriana. The sequence goes on from OZ004667.1 coordinate 13,012,161, forward strand.
GGAAAACATCGTAAGGATGCAGGTTATACGCTGAAGAAGAAGCTGCGATGCGTATGTGAAGTCTACTAATCCGCATTGGACACACGTGATGGACTATCGCCCATAGACCCTTCCTGAAGGTAGCCCTCTGCCTTGCAGTGGGATGAAACATATAGGCTGATGATGATAGGATTTATACTTAGAAATAAAATATATTTTGTTCTTTTGTTTTTCTAAAAAAATCCTAGCAATATCTTTAGCCTTCCTTACGCTCTGTTGCAGAAGCGCTCATTTCGCTCTTGCTGTCACTTTTTGTCTTGTTGACGCAGAAAAAGCTAGAAAGAGATTTAATGGAGGATTAACTCTAATGAGCGTTAGTGGCTTACAGGTAAAACGTCCAAAAGCCATAATAATAATAATGCTTTCTAACCAGCAAGCGCCCAATAAAAACTACAAAATCATGTCGTAATCACATCGACTACATCCAGGTATCGCTTCGCGTGTCTCGAAGAGATTATCCAAGCTCGAACCTCCTGGGAGGTGACCTCCTTAGTCCGGTATATCCTTAAGTGCTACGCATCTAGGTTATTGTGCTATAACATTATTGAAATCGATAGCCTGATGTACAATATCGAATATCGGTGGCTTTTTCCGCTGATTGCGTAAATGGAAAACTGAGGAAGAATTTTTGGGTGATTGGTACGCATACAAATCGCTTAATAAACCTTCGTGTATGAACTTTAAATTAAATGCGAATACATATCGAACGGGGTGCTTCAAACATCAAACTGAACAACTTTCACAATGGAACATCGAAATTGCGATAATAAAATCAACTGTTCCATAGAAAATGTCCACTGGCTTTTTGGTGAAGGAAAACATCGTGAAGAAACCTGCATGCTTCAATTTCGAGGCATGTATTGTACCCACTGTCCATTACAATTGGCGATGGGCTCACCCCCCATCACACTGGACAGAGTTTCGGTACTACTGGTGAATCGTGGATGTTCTGAGGTTTCAGAATATCTCTGACTACCCCCTCGGGGAATATAGTCGTGAGCATATGCTTATGCCATAGAAAATGTCAGTGGCTATACGACTTAAATATATGGAACAGCTGAATTTTATTTGCGTTTTCGATCTAAGTTTGATCGTTAAAGTTGTTCAGTTTGATGTTTGTCGCATTAATTTTTTTACGCAAGAAGAGAAATTCTTAGCTTGATATCTTTTTGGTTATTGCGAGTAAAATACAGCATGTATGGAATCGATAACGTCGATGTAAAGCATTCAAAAAGCTGTTTTATACAGAACGAAATGCTGAAAAAGCATTATGCAAAAAACGAAACACAATAACATCGCTTCCCAGATTTCATATTAACAGTTCGCGTCACACTTCGCCTAACAAAAAGCGGAAGGAACCTCCTAACGCCTATTTAATGGGCACCCGACGACTTTCAACGCAATAATCCCTGTAATTGCTTCCCTGCCTCCTGCATACAGAACAGTCGCAGATGTTCCAAAATTAGCATTGTTTAGAGTCTCCGAGAAACAAATTTGAAATAATTACAGCAATTTGTTACAGTTTACCTCCTTTGGTTTGTTTGGTGGCTATATGAACGGTTGTTTTAAGTTTAGGTACCAGATTTTGGTTGAGTTGAATAGTCGTGTGGTTATCTTTATCTGGAAATCAACAAGTAGACGGTGTTGCCTCGTATTCTTGTTTTGTGAACGTGTATGCCATTTGAGAGCAATCGGAATTACGTATATAAGTTAGAAAAAACTCATTGGTATGTGTCGTCCATGCGGATTCGAACTCTCCTCAACGCTGTTCTTGAATTTGTATGTAAACTGTAATAATTATTATGTATGTGTTAATTATGCAAATATACAAAGTGTTACAAAAGTAAAAATAAATATTTAAAACTTTTAAGGGGGTTTTTCCTCAAACTGAACAACTTTCACTGTAGGACCAACATCGAGATCGCGAAAAAAATAAAATGTTGCCCTATACATTTAGTTCGAGTAGATTTGTAGTTCGCATATTGTATTTTTTCTATAATCATTGTAAAATAAATTTTACAAATAATATAAAAAAAGATAATAAGTTTTAATGCTGGATAGTCATAAATAATTAAGTATAATAGAAGATGGACAATATATGATTTGTAGTTAAGTATGGAAAATCAGATTATTTTTTCGCGATTTCGATATTGGTCCCACAGTGAAAGTTGTTCAGTTTGTAGGTCTAAACCACCACCTTTTATGTTTATTTGTATTTTTGTAACACCTTGTATTTTTTATCTATCTAGCTTGTTGCATAATATTGTGCATTATTGGCAGTTTGTAGTTTGTACATAAGGCCTGGCTTGCACCAAATATTTACGAATAAACGCATTTATTGAAAGCTCTGTCTCTCATACTAATGACAGTGACAGCATCATATTTTAACATGTTTAAGCCAAAATACTTTTTGGTGCAACCCTAGGCGTAGGACGATCAGTTGTAAGTGTAGTAATTATATACTCTGTGGTTGGACCTACCATTACTGATCATACACTAGAATTATGTTTGTGACACAGGTATTTTATTTAACAGTCACGTTCACTGAAATTATGTAGAACACCATACAAAATTGAAGTGTGTTATATGTAGGTATAGGTTTGTATTACAAGATTTAAAAAACCGAATTTACGAGACTAACACTCGTTTCTGCAACTGAGTGCTAGATTTAAATCTCTATACAAAGTTCTTAGTTATGATGGACAGGGTGTAACAAAACATCCTAGTAAAACTTAAGGGGATGCTTCAAACCATCAAACTGAACAACTTTGACGGTGGGGCCAACGTCGAATAAAATAATTAAAGTCAGCTGTCCCATACAATTGGGTCGATACGGTACATTACGGCAGTTTTGTATGAAAGAGTCGTTTTTTTTTTGCGACTTTGATGTTGTCCCCATAGTGAAAGTTGTTCAGTTTGATGATCTGCAGCACCCCCTTAAGTATTACTAGGGTGTTTTGTTACACCCTGTATATGTGAAATTGTGAACGTAAACTATGCCATGCTACTAACTATTGCCACAGTAAGAAAGAGTATGGTACTACATACTTATTACTGTAATTACTGTAACTTGACCGTAAACACACAGTTAGCTCACGTATCTTCGGTAAATAATCCAAAATTAATGAGCTTGTAATTAAACCGTGCGTTTAACCAAACAGGGGTTACATCAAAGGAGAGGGATGTAGATCAAACATAGATGCGTTTGCGCCACGTGCCAACATTAAACTGTACTTTGCTCACACAACTTTATTTTTTCGATTCATCTTACCTTATGTCTTTTTATTACGGTCTACAATTGGTTTGATTGTGTGTTGAAGAATGTTTGTGTTTTGTGAAAGTTGACAATGCAACTAGTCTCAACTATCATGGGATTTGCCATGTAATGGGCTATCTTCTCAAGAGGATATAAAGTTGCAAAGTCTCGTACGAAATTGGGTTTTTAATCTCGCCACAGTTTTGTTTGCGCTTGCGTAACGAACAGTTTAAAACTAAAAGCGTGGTAGAACTTCCGTATAATGTGTCTTCTCTTATAGTTTTCTCTTATACTGATTGCTTTTTGATAGTTGATAAGACCTTGTATAAGTTTTTAAGGCTCAAATCTTACTAATCCTACTAATCGTAACTATTATAAAACTGTAACAGAAGTGTGAAATTAAAGATATTTACATGAAAAAGATTATGATATGGTTTTTAGGTATCCCGGACTCCAAATCAACCTTTTTTAGAATTTTTGTCTGTTTGTTTGTCTGTTTGTAACAGCATCACGCAAAAACTACTGAGCCGATTTTGATGAAACTTTTTTTTTGATAGCTTATGATCTGACTTAAAATCTGGTATATTATTACTGCAGACGAAGTCGCGGGTTAACTCTAGTTATTATTATAAATGAAAGTTTGTGACTCAATCAAGGAAACGGCTGAATGAATTCGGATAAGATCAAACATATGCAACAAAACTGTAAAATGGCAGCATGATATAGCGCTATCGCGCCTTCGCTCTCTTTCTATTTGCGCGCAAACGAGATAAACGCCATGCTACGGCCTCAGATTAGTTTAGCAATGACACTAAAACTACAAAGTTGAAAAAAATAATCGTTTAATCAGTGCCTATATGTATATCTACTCTAAGAAACACACCATACCATTCAATGTATTCCGATGCTACCAAACGTCGATTTACCATTTTGTTCGAGAGCTTACAGCTTACATACTTACTTGAGTTATCACCAAAAACTTATTACAACTACGGAAGACTAAAATGAAACGTTAATCTCAACTGTGACGTCACTCCTTTTATTCCAAGCTACCGTTAATCAAAATATCTAGCAAACTGGAGCACCTGACATTCCAAAATCCTGACTTCACTAAAGCGAATTCAGCTATAAAATGCTCGCTACGAGAGCGTTATCTCGCGAAAGCAGGTGACAAAGTAAGAAAATAAAGTTAGTAGGTACAGTTGGTACGGTACAGTCTTGGACATCGGGCGACATTATTCATGTTTATCGCCTCTGCCGGCCCCGACACCGCAATTAGAGGATTTTCTCCTCCATTCTTTTTTAAATACGCTAAGCTTTTTAAGCATTGGAGCGTTTTCTTTTTTAAATAGCCCTAGGTTGTTCGTAAAAACATTAAAATGATGCTTGAAAGTGTGAAATAAGTAGAGTATTATGGCGCTTTTAGATTTTCTTTCGTTTCTTTTCCTACTGTCATTTCAATATAAAATGCTTTTACTCGGCTTTAATTCCTTTTGTTATGAAAACCTGTGATGTATTTAAACGTTATTATCACGTTTAATAATTTAAACGTAGATCTTAAAAATATTCGATTAGACATCTATTTTCATAATAGGTAGGTACCACAGTCATCTTATCGCGAATTATCTACATCTACACTAATAATCAATCAATCAATCAAATCAAATGGACCAATCATGGACATTACTGGAGCTGGGAATAAGCGAGAGTATTGTTTCAAATCCGAAAATTCTGTAATTCAATATAGCCTTAAAATTTCGTTGCTGTTTGGAATGGAGTATAGTATTATGTTATTGCGAATAAGCGGCGGCAGATAAATCGTACGCGGTTTTCGTTCGCTGTCTATATCTAGATTATATTCTTGTATCTGTTTTGTTGAAAATAAATAAAAAAAAAAATATTCTCAAGAGGAAAGATTTTTTTTTGTTATAATCTAAAAAGCAAAAATTTGATTTTTGTTTGTTTGTATTTAATAGGCTCAGAAACTACTATACCGATCTGAATAATTCTTTCACCATTAGAATGCGACATTATCCATGATATATTTTATTTTAAAAAACAAGCCCGTGCGAAGCCGGGCTGGCTAGTTCTAAATAAATTACAATAAAAACTAAAATGAAGTGAAGTTTTACAAAATAAAATAAGGTCCACAAATCAAATTGGTAAGGGAGGATTAACAATACTCTTTTGATTCTAACATACTACTTTTCTTTTTATCTGACGTAACCAACGCTAAAGATACTTACCATCTTAGTGCACTCTCAATGTACAATTTTATACGTCGTGTATCGTTAATTATCACTAACAAAAAACGGCTTTAGCGTAAAGCTATAATCAAACGGGGAATTATAAGTCAAGTCACATAATTTTTGTTGACCACGGAACCCAACCTCTTATGTTATATGTAAGCAACAGGAAAATGAGAAAGCTTCGAATATACTTATTTGTCTTTACAACACCAACTAAATATTTCAAAGAAAGCGTCAAATAAAGAAGAACAATTATTTTAACTTGTCCTATTGATTTATACATCACCATCTAATTTACTAAGTTAGGCACGGATTTTACAACATTATCTGATTCAGTCGGTTAGGTTAGCGAGGAGCGAAGCGACGAGCATATTAGGTTTCTGTTGACCACAGCGCACGAGCCGAGCGAGCTAAGCGAGCGTGCCGCGTCAGCGGCCGGAGAAAGCCAGAACCGTATCGCTACTGTTTCCAAAATTTAGAATAAAGGGTCATGGGCATTGGATCCGTAACCTTCACGTGGTTCTCAGCATACCACATCAGATTCAGTCTGTCAGGTTAGCGAGGAGCGAAGCGATGAGCGCATGTTAGATTAGGTATAAATTTTTGGTTGTATTCTTCTCAAAGCACTTGTCAAGAATATCAATTCAGGGGATATTTTCTAAAACCCCAACATTTAGGAACATTGTTTTCAGTGATATGCTATTGCATATCCAGTGTATAATATTTATTATAAAAGACCTGCCTTTAATTAAAAATGTAATTAATAATTTTTTTTTATGTTTCAAATAATTTATTTTAGTAATCGCGTAAAATCCGGACACTGTTTGTCGAAATATTGCTAAAAATGAGGCTACTTTAGGAAAATTTTTAGAATGGTTACCAAATTTCAAATATAGGTACCTACTTAACACTTTTCTTATCGATGATGGAGCTCAAACAAAAGGTAACGGAAAACTTATCAACATTTTTTATTGAAAATTGACAGCAAGTGATGACGTCACAAAATAATATAGCCTTTAGTACCTGCAAACAAAACAAAACAATCACACACTGTCACCAACTAAACTAAAGCGAAACACGCAGAGGACCAGTTAGAATATTAATGTGCTCCTATCCCGGACCTTCGCTAATGCCTAGTGATCCCCTTCCCTGTTCGAGGTGGAACAGATAAACCCGCGGACAAAACCAGCCAGTGCCTCTAACAGGATTATACGACTTTGTTTTTGCGTTTCATGAATAATTAATTTATTGTGTTTAAACAGACCTACGTTTACTAGTAATTTATAGTTTTAGGTACCTACATGATTTTGATTATTTTATCTGTCTACTTATTGGTAATAAAGAAACTAAACTGTAATAAATCAAAATGTTTTTCGACATGTTTTTTTTGTGCGTAAGCAATGCATTTCTGCCAATGTAGTAGTAGTTTGTGGATGTATCTATCCCAATTTCAAGGATTGTATTTCGAGTTCACAGTTGAGAAGACAGTGCGGAGCCTCGTAGCAAACTCAAATGCGGTCCTCGCGTACAATACCCGAATAACACAACCGATGGCGGCAAAACTTGCAACGTGACTAGACATGTTTGTTTATTCTGGGTGTTTTGTTTGAAACGGATAGAAAGAATCAGGACGAATCCAAGAATTTAATATAATAACGGAAGATTTTTTTTACGTTTCCGAAACATTCAGGGGTGGTTCAGGCCATCAAACTGAAAAACTTTTATTATGGGACTAAACACGAAATCGCAAATCAGCTGTTCCATACTAAACTCCAATGCTTACTTGACTCAAATGAGTGAGACACCCGATTTTTTTTACGATTTCAGGTTTGCTTTCATAGTAAAATTTGTTCAGTTTGATGGTCTGAACCACTCCTGAAAGGTATGAAACGAAAAAAAAAATACCGGTATATGTAAAGTCTATATTACCTAAAACGAGACACACAAAACGTTCAATGGGATATCAAACATTTCCTCTTCTTTTATTTATATCAGGGCTTTCCCAAGAGATTTAGCACTCGCCACTGAGAATAGAAGAAGATCGTGGCAGTGAAAGTGGTGGTAGAAAACGTCATCATACTTGTCAGCTCGCTCTGATGTGGAAAGTGACAGGGTGTGCTCACTGACAGAAAGAAATGGTGAATCTACAACTGCTAATGTTATTCACAAACAGTTCATTGAACATTCAATATTTGGTATATATCTAGTACAATTGATTGATTGAATTTGTTTGCCTAATTTTTATATCAAGACCTTCATTAATTCTATATGATATTGATTAAAAAATATTGGTAGGTTTAGATATGTGTGTAGAGATATTTTATAGATTAGATAAGATTACAGGCACATCGACTTTGTATCAGTATCTTAAATTTATAAAGAAATAAGTTTTTTACTAATAATTAACTGTTATAAAGCTACGCTAGTAACCAGAACTCGAGGTACTGGATCTTTTATAAAACAGAAAGGCAGATAAGTATTTTAAGAGTAATTAAACAAAAACCACTCTCCAAAGCACCTCCAAAACTTAATCTCCCCAATCTTAAAAGCCCTAAAATCGTTTTTATTTTTAATGAAAAAGGTAACGGTCGACATTACTTTTACAAAGATTAACACTCAGGTACCTTGGGGTAGGATAATATAATTATAGGCAATCGATGGCTGCACCCTTAAGGCATTGAAGACAGGGGTTGGTGGTGTCGTGCTGGGATATTTATAGGTACATTTTTCTAGTCATGCTATGAGAAAAGGTAGATTGTTTACAAAGCGCATAAAACCTTCAAGAGTTTACCCAGAAAATGTTACGAAATAAATGTTATAGTGTACGAGTAACTAACGTGCGTAAATAGAACTCAAAATTTAGATATTCATCATAGATTTAGCATATACTACGTTAGATCGGAAATGCAAAAGAGAAAGGGCATAGCATTAACGTATGTTAGAGCGAGATAGATAGACAAGACCATTGAGGAACACGCTATGAGCCTGTATGGACCTAGCGTCAGTTGTCAACGGAACAAATCCCGCTTTTTTTCCCAAAATCTTAGATATTTTTGGTCTCGCCTTGGATAATCCGTAGCCGATCTAACGTAGTATTATGCTAAATCTATGATATTGATAGTCAGTTGTTATGATGAATTTGATACAATGACTATACTCGTACTATAGCGTCGTACCTTGAACAACGACAACGAACGACTTAATCATTATTTTTTAATCTAAATAAATGGTATATATATTTCAGTATTTTTCAAATAACTCGAGAAATAATGGATAGAAAAATCTGATAATTTTGATATAAGCTTTGAATCACATAATCTCTAAATAAAGAAAGAAAGAAAATATGTTTATTTGCATACACAACAAAACACACTGACATAATTATGTAGAAAAACTAAATGGTTTTCTTATTTTGGTACCTTTCTTTAAATGAAATGTTGTCAATTGGATTAGATATAATTATTACGAATATATCTGTCAATTATTTTAATTCTGATTTCATAGTTATACAGGATGAAATTGATATCATTAGCATCCTTTGAAATTAATAATTTGCTTATCAAACTGAACAATTGTTCCATATTTAACTGCAATGCCTACTCGACTCAAATGTATGCAACTGCTGTTTTTTTTTTTTTTGCTCCGATCAGTTTGCTCCCATAGTGAGTAGGATGCTAATGATATAAATTGCAGTCTGCAGTTTCATTAAAATGTCATAGTTATATAGGTAGTTTCATTTAAACTTTCATTGTGAGAAACATCAGGTTACATTTCTTACCAAACTGTCCGTACTACGCATTGTTATTGTAAAGCAGGAATACGACACGAATCATAAAAGCTACTTTCCATTATAACCGGCATTTCACATCACGATCTCAGAAATGCGTCGCTGAAAAGAATAACACCATTCATCATGCGATTCGGCTCAAGGGATCGCGGGGCGTATTCCATTCAGGAGCGAACCAAATCTTTTTGCGTCTGCTTGGTTCCCTTCGACATTGTGCTATGACGGATGTGCGGCGACTACTTGAATCGGCGATGAGAGCTACATATTTTTTCAGTGTCTTTTTTCAAAGGAATGAATGGATAGGAAAGTTTTATCGGATTTTTGTTACCGAGTAGTAGGAACGCCAAGGATCGTTAGTCCTAGAGTTTTCATGAAATATAATTTTTAAAAATCATTCTTTATTTCAAATTACTTAATTAAGTTTCGTGAGATCGCCTGATCCTGATGCGGAGCCGAGGCTTTGTAACTAATAAACGTGAGAGATATCAACTACTTAGTGCGAGTGAAGAAACCAAGTCAGTGTATTGTATTTGCTATCTAAATACCAATGTTTATTCCGATTTCCACAAGATTTTTTCGAGGTTTGCTTTGTATCTATACTCCATTCCAAACAGCAACGAAAAGTTAAGGCTATTTTGAATTACAGAAACAGAGATTTGAAACACTTCATCTCACTTATTCTTAGAACAGCTTTAGTATCCTCCAAGATTATTATGTCGGATGTGTATCCAATAATTTAATTACATTTGGTAATCAGAATTGGCCAGAAAGCTAAATAGGAATCGGAAAATCTCGACGTCCTTATTTGGAATGAAGTATAGATGTTGTGAAAAACTGAGTGTTTAGCTGTTGTTTGTAATTTGAACCTGAAATCAAACTTATCATACACGCGTCGTCGTTGTATACAATCTACAATGTTACATGCAAATGCATACATTAGGGACAAAATATTTGAACCTAAAATCTAAAATGATAGCTACACTCTCACTCTGAAAATAATATCCATCATTCGCCGTTAATTTTGTTCATCCAAATTATTTCAACGTCGTTACACTACCATTTTCATAAAATAAATCCATAAAATATTCACGTCTGAACATTTTACAAAAGAGAATTTCAAAATTGGTTATTCACAAATATATTTTGCAGGTGTCACGGCAGCGATTAATTTTCTCATGTTGTTTTATTTATGAGGCGATACATCATAATGCGATTACATTATGCTGCTGTTAAAATTATACAACGTGTTAATGAATTAACGCAAAACTAGAAAGTAGTTTGTTTAGAATCGAGAGCAGAATCGAATTATCAATGTTTCAACATAGGTGCTTCAACATTCATTTTTCAAAATTCGTATAATTTAAAATATTCTGAACTCGATGCCAACCCACCGCACAGGCACACTCACCCTACCTACCACCAACGCTTTCATTCATTGCTGAAATAAGAAGAAATCATTTTTTTCATTTTTTTTTTGTTATTTATCTATGTACCTCTAATTATATGTAGTACGTATGTGTATTCTGTTGTATTATATTCACTTCCCTCACATTGTAACTATTATTGTTTTAATGTAACACCGACCCGTTCTCTGTTATATTTCCTCTACCCTAAGGTTGTCTGGAAGAAATCGCTTATTAGCGATAAGACTGCCTTATTTGTACCATAATCAGTTTTGTTCCTATTGTGTATTGTATTTTGCTTTTGGTGTAAATAAAGTATATTTCATTCATTTCATTCATTCATTCAAGAACTTAGTCCAGGCACCAGTCTCCACACTACTGTAATAATGTAAATAATATTAGTTTAGAGGTACCTAAATCACTTATTGTTTATTATTGTATGTGGAGAGAAATAAATAAAATTATTATTATTATTATTTATTATTAATTGCCTGATTCCCGACTCGCACTTGACCGATTTTTTATTCAAAACATTCGCGGGAATGCGCAAAAAACCCAACAAAGTGTCATCGCAACTGGACGATATAAGAACCCATAAGGGACAAACAGCCAGACAGATATTGATTTTATATACAAAAACTAATGCCGTACATTCATAGCATTTGCCGAGTGGTCCTATTCATGGAAACCAAACATCGGTTCCAACGACAGCGTAGCTATTATTTAGTATTTGCTTCGTCATTTCCTCCTCACGACCCTTCAGAGGTCACCAACCTTGACATTCCGGGCAAAGCTTTCCAAAGTTAACAGACAAATTTTCACCAAGTATTTAACCCCTGTTTAAACGTACACTGTTTAATCAGCCGTATTTTATTGTTTCTGAATGCAAAAATACCGTACCGAACCCCAATCAGAAGTCTACATGTTCAAATAAAAGGGTCGGTTGTAAAATCTACGTTATTGGTACTACGGAACCCTTTGCGTCGGGCGCTAAATCCAAAATATACGAGCATTTAGCGTTTTCGCTTAATCCCTTATTTACGGCGTTCGTCAGTCTAAATAATAACGGGACGAACAAGCCGCTGGATTAATTTGGACCATTTTGGAAACGAAAATCATAATGGCGTACAGGTAAAGTTTGAAACTTCGCAGGCTCTGTTGATGCACTCTGTTCTAGAAAGCTCGGATTATCGACGTTGAATAATGAACGTCATCCTCTTAAGAGCTTCGCTTATTTATGTTTTGTGAGGAACTGAAAACTTTTGGAAGAAACTTTTTAATCTTTTTCTTTGTTTATCTTTTAAACTGCGCCTCCTTTTAATACTTTTTCAGTTCGACACTAACGGTCAGTTGCACGTACGGTCATTAAAGTTAATCCTCCATTAAATCTCTTGCCAGCTTTTACTACGTCAACAAGACAAAAAGTGACAGCAAGAGATTTAATGGAGGATTAACTTTAATGAACGTACGTAAAAGTGGCAGTTAGACTCATATTATTTAATAGTTACTGCGGTAACAGATACTGCACTCAACCAGATTTCGCGCGCTTTTTCGAATTTCGAACTTTGCGCTTTAGGATCGAAAACTAAAATGCGCCTTCTAAGGCCCGTATTAATAAACGAAACTACTACGCTGGCGGCCCCTTAAGATGACGTTTAAGTATGCGTTAAGAGCGTATCATAGTTGAGCTTCGTTTATTAATACGGACCTAAGTCGGCCGGATAACCTATCCAAACGGGGTCTATCGACGGATCAGACCTCAGATGTGAATGTTATCTTGGCATCTCATATCTTGCCCTTTCTGCGCGGATACTTGCACGCTAACGGAGTTTATGGACGCTGCCGGTAGTGCTATGTGTCAAAATACTGGGACGGAAAAAATATAAACAACTAGCTGACCCGGCAGACGTTGTTCTGCCATTTTCCCTACCCTACACCTACCCTACAACTACCCTACACCTACCCTACACCTACCCTACACCTACAACTACCCTACACCTACCCTACAACTACCCTACACCTACCCTACACCTACCCTACACCTACAACTACCCCACACCTACCCTACAACTACCCTACACCTACCCTACACCTACCCTACACCTACAACTACCCTATACCTACCCTATAACTACCCTTTTTTTTTTTTTTTTTTTTTTTTTTTTTTTTTTTTTTTTTGCTGTCGAGGGGGAAATCTTCGAAAAGATACCCGGCTCCTTAGGGGAGGAGTCGGGTTATGTGGGATTTTTACCCACTAAAACCCCCCCGGTAGTCTCCTAAGCGCATGTCGAAGGGCTATGGGGAAGCAATGTGCGTCCACGGCCCTCCTAGCGCTTCGCCAAAGCTCTCCCGGCTCGGCAATAATGCCGGGCCAACACTCCCGCAGCGTTTCTGCGCTGCAGCGGGACGGGACTACGCCGTACTACCGCTGCCTTCCAGGGGTCGCTTGGAAATGGACGGCCTGAGCCCCTTCTCCGACCGTCCGCGACCCTGGGCGCCCTTATCCCGGGGCGTTGTTGTGACGCATCGGGGGGCCAACTTGGCGTCCCCGGCGTCTCCGTCTTCGGGCGGGATTTGCCCGCTCGCGGTCTCGCTCTGCGCTCTCCTTCTGCTCCATGACGGTCTCGCAGAAGGCGACCGCGGCGTCCCATGCCGCCCGGCTCCCCAACATCGCCGCTACTAGGGCCGGTGGGGAGAGGTCTTCTCCAGTGTGTTCGACCAGGACTTGCCGCTCGGAATGCCACGCTGGGCACTCCTCGAGCGTGTGCTGTGCAGAGTCCTGATCGCCTCCGCAGTGGTGACACTGCACTGTAGTCTCCCTCCCGATCCTGTTCAGATAGTCACCGAAACAGCCGTGTCCGGTGAGCACCTGAGTAAGACGGTAGGTGACGCCTCGGCCTTCCCGGTCCAGCCAGGCCTGGAAGCAGGGAAGTATTGCTCCGACGACGCGCTGCCGTGTACTTCGCGGCTCATGGAGCCGCTCACGCCAGCAGTTAAGCGCACGTCGTCGAGCCTTCCTCCGGAGCTCTGCGACCGCCCTCTCGGGTACGGTCCCGCCTCTCTGACGTAGGACACGAATCCGGTCGTAGACCCTCGCGTCCATATCCGCCAGGATATCCAGGGGCGGGAACCGCGCCAGGATATTCGCCGCCTCGTACGATATTGTCCGGTATCCGCGTGCGACCCGAATTGCGATTTGACGCTGCGCGGCGTTCAGTTTGGCCGCGAGACGCCGGACGCCCGATAGTCTCTTCGACCATACGGGCGCCCCATAGAGCGCAATGGATCGCACGACTCCTGCGTAGAGGCGGCGGACTCCCTCCCACGGTCCCCCGAGGTTGGGCAGCAGTCTGTGCATAGCACCCGCTACCCTTTGTATTCGGGGGACCAGGCGGTCGATGTGCTCCTCAAAGCTCCAGCGACTGTCTATAATGAGGCCCAGGTACTTTATATGACGGCCGACCTGGACCTCTGCGTCACCTACTCGCACCGTCAAGCTGGGAGGTATCGCTCCCCTGCGTTTGTGGAACCATAGCGCCTCGGTCTTATGAGGCGCTATCCGAAGCCCCAGCTCGTGGATCTTCTCCACAACGCGTGCCACCCCGAGCTCGGCGAGCTCTACGGTCCTTTCGAAGGACTCCCCTTCGGCCAGAACTAGAGTGTCGTCTGCATAGCAAACGACACTGACGCCGTTGGGGAGTGCCGTCCTTAGAACAGCGTCGTACGCGAGATTCCACAGGAGAGGGCCTAACACCGACCCCTGTGGAACCCCGCACACGACATCCCCCTGCTCGGTACTTCCGTACCGACCCATGTAGCGTATGCCCCTATCAGACAGGTACGCTCCGACAACGTCGCGCAGGTAGGGAGGCAGACGGTGGTACACCAGGGCCTCCCTGATCGCCCTCCAAGGCAGAGAGTTGAAAGCATTGACTATGTCAAGACTGACAGCCAACACTACTCTGCCCTGGGATGTTGCCTGCTCGGACAGCTCTCGGACGCGAATAATCGCGTCCACTGTCGAGCGACCCTGACGGAAGCCAAACTGGCTGTCTGACAGGTCCGGGCCATCGCTGGATAAGTGCCTGCCGATACGGGAGGCAATAATCCGCTCGAAGAGCTTGCCCACCTCGTCCAGCAGGCAGATGGGTCGGTACGCAGAGGGGGAGTCCGCGGGTCTCCCTTCCTTCTTTATGAGGACCAGCCTCGCCGTTTTCCACTGCGTGGGAAAGTGGCCACAACGAAGGCAGCTGCTGTACAGGCGCCTCAGCCTTTCGCCCAGCACAGCCAGAGCTAACACCCAGGCCCGACCCGGAATTCCGTCGGGACCTGGTGCGGTGTTTCGCGCGGCGAGGCGCTTCACTGCCCATTTGAGCTCCTCCGTCGTGACCGAAAGGTCGTCAGTCCATGCCAGAGGCGGCGGCTCCTCCTGCCTAACGTCACCCCCTCCGATCCGTGGGAAGAGTGTTTCCACCACTCCTCGCACGAATTCGGGTTCTAGGGTCTCCGTTAGGGGAGGGACCCATGGGCGCAGCTTCCCCAGCACCATTTTGTATGGCCGGCCCCAAGGGTCTCTGTCGAGGCCTTCGAGGAGTTCGTTCCACGCCCGGGACTTGGCATCCGCTATAGCAGCCCGAAGTGACTTAGACGAGTCCCGGTACGTTTCATAGGCTGCCGCCTTCTCCTCTTCGGTCGCTCGCCGGCGTCTCCTCGCTCTAAGGTACTGGCGTCGGGCAGCGAGGGTGGAAACTCGCAGCTGCGCTATCTCCTCCGACCACCAGTACACCGGTCGCCTCTTCGTCGTCCTGACCCGGGGCATCGAGGCGTCACAGATCGACGTCATGATATCCCGGAACCAGGTCGACTCAGCTTCCGGCTCGGGCCAGGCCTCGTCTTCGGTGGGGATCCAATCAGCGACGTGTGCCGCGGCGACCAGCATGTCGCGGTCGAGCCGAGTAAGCGCCCAACGTCGCTGGGGGCTGCCGCTTCGGTGATTGGCGTCGGCCGGAGGGCGGAGGGCCACATCAAAAACGATGTAACGGTGGTCGGACAACGTTTCCACTTCCTCCGCCACCCTCCAGCCAGACACCATACGTTCCACGGAGGGAGTCGCCCATGTGAGGTCCACGATTGACTCCCCCTGCCACCGAACACACGTCGAACACGACCCCCGGTTCAGTAACCGGAGGTCAAGCCCCGCAGTCCGCTCGAGAAGCATCTCTCCCTTGGCATTGTCGAGGACGTCACCCCAAACCCTGGAGCGGGCATTGAGGTCGCCCAGGACAAGTACCGGACGGGGCAGGTATCGACGTATAACGCCCTCTACCCGGTCTAGGTACGCCTCGTAATCGTTGAGGTTGCCATTGGGAGAGACGTAACAACCCACCACAACTATGGTCCCCCACTCCACCACCACGATCCCCGGTTCGGCCTGTGAAAAGAGGCATGGAGGATCACCCTCCCCACCGCCCCAGTAGATGGCGACGGAGCCAAGGTCGTCCCGGAACCAGCGAGGGTGAGATGGAACGACGTATGGCTCCGCGATCACTGCCAGACCAATCGACCACTCCGCGAGGGTTTGCAGTAGCAGGTCATGCGCCCCGCGGCAGTGGTTCAAATTAGTCTGGAGGACTTTAGGTAATGGGAGGAGTGTTAGGCCTCCATATCCTCTCCCCGGGCATTGCTGCCCGTTTGGGACGCTAAGGTCTCACCGGCCGTTTGGGGATTCGCAGAGGGGGAAGCCTGCTTACTTCCTACTCTGCCATTCTTCTCCTTGGGTGGGGTGCACCTCTTGCTCCCCATCCGATGGTCGGCGGGACGGCCAATGCCCGCACAAAGCGGGCAATTGGGTGCAGAGGCCGTGCAGTCACTGACTTTGTGGCCAGCCTGCCCGCACTTAAAGCACAAAGTGCTTGTTTCCGCTGCCTCTTTACACTGGAGGCCAGTGTGTCCTGACCTGAGGCACCTGTAGCACTGCAATGGCCGTGCCGCAAGTACCTCCGCCCTAACAGATACCCAGCCCACTTGCACCCGCCCAGTGGTCGCGATCTTGCTGACCGCGCCGAGAGGGCAGCGAACCCAGACTGTGCCGAGGCGTCTGGAGGAGTGATGGATCTCACCCACCCGAACGTCCTCGGCTTTGCAACCACCAGCCTCAGCGATGGCAATTGCGACTTCGCGCTGTGTGACGGACTCGTCGAGGTCAGAGACTCTCAACTCGCCCGTCTTTACGGGGCGCGCAATGCGCACCTCCAAATCCGCCAAAACCACCTGTAGCTTTTGAGCCAGCTTGTCCGCCTTTTCGGCGCCATCCGGCCCGGCGACCTCGAGTATCAAGCCTCCGTTGATCGCTCTCTTCTGGCGGATACTTGGGATGCCAAGTTCTGCCAGTTGGACCCGCTCTTTGGCTGCCGACATCACCTGAGCGATGTTGGTTTTAGCCCCCTGGGGAATCGTCATGGTGACGGCCGCAGTTTTCGGTTCCCTCGGCGGCTTTATTTTCTTGGCCGCTTGTTTCAGTGGCGGCTCGAGTTTCGCTGAAGCCCTCTTGGCTTCCGCATTGGTCTTTGCCTTGACCTTTCTGCCCACCACCTTGGACCAAAGCTGTTCAGGTTCCGCCGAGGGAGGCTCCACTTCACGCGTGGTGGCAGGGGCCGCACGTTCTTGAGGGGGTGACCCTCGGGCCTTCCTACTTTTGGCCTTCTCGCCGGGCAGCTTAGGCCCTTCCCCAGATGGTCCAGTGGTAGGCTTGTGCACCTTTCCAATTGGGGCTTGCACTGGAGTAGGCTCCGTCTTACCACTTTTCGGCGGTAGTGCTGGCGTACGGCCACCGAGACCAGCTGATTTTTTCCCAAGTGGGGGCCGTACTATGCCCTCCGGGCGAATCTGTCCCTGGAGGAAGGCAAGCTTGCCTTCTACCATGGCCTTCCACTGGTCTACCGGAACCGTAGTGTCCACCTGGCCCGAGGTGTGGGCTTCCAACTGGGACTTCAGACTGTCTAGTCTCTTTTCTTGTAGGCCCATCGCCCTGTTGAGAAGCTCGACCTCATTTCGGAGCTTGGCGTTCTCTTCTTCCAGACGCTCGACGGAGGCCCTTTGGGACATTTCCTGTGATGCTGCCTGGACTTCCAGCATCGCAATCCGCATGATACGGACATAATTTCCTCGGATGTTTCCGGACTTGTCCATCGCCTTCTCGATAGTCTGGAGGTTCTCCTGGATGTGGGATGAAAGATCAGCTGTAGGCCGATCTTGCAACCGTTTGGTGAGATCCTCCAGTTTGGGCAGGTTGGCCTTCGATCTTGTGGTCGTTGGTTTCACAAACGGGTTGAGGATGTCCTCCTCATCCTCAACCGTTACCTGCTTCTTCTTCGCCTGCGTGTCGTATCCGAGGGCTGCCGACTTCCTTTTTCGCGTCTTGGAGGTGCACGATGCCGCAGATGACCGTGAGCACACTGACATCAGCGAACAGTCAGTGTCCTCCCCCTCGCTTTCTGCCCGAGAGCCTGCCATGGTGTTGTGCAGCTGCACTCGCGTCAGCGAAACAACTGGCACCTCCCCTTTGCTGCCCGATGGGCCGCCTCCCTTATTCTTATTTATATTTTGTGAATTCATAATTAGTCCCACGAGTATGGGGGAAATAAAACGTCCGTCCGGGTAGAGCCCCCTGTGCCCGGATAAGCCTACATACTCAGGAGGCCAGCCGGTATCCTGAGGTTTTTACGACTTCGCTGTCGGGTCTTATTGACTTTTCCTTGTCTTGGCCCGGCCAATAAAGGCAAGGCCCTCGGTCGCCTGGAGCCGCTAGACGTGATCAACGACACTCCAGGCGATAACGACCTACGTCGCCCGGCGGTGGCGGGGAAGGAACTCCTTCCCGGCCTGCTCTACGGTAGGATGAGTACACGTAGAGCCCGCCCTTGCTCCTCCACTATGCCCTCTGATGAACAGAGGGACACGTAGAGGAACGAACTACACGGTCGGGTCAAGCTGACCCGCCGCCCTCCGGTGGTCACATCTCAGTGATGCGACCACCCCACCTTGGGTTGGTTCGCGCCGGCAAGCCGGTACCCCCCATATCTAGGGGGCATTCCCCTATCCACCACCTGGGGGACGCGCCCGATAGCAGACCCACCTGCCACGGGACCCTATAACTACCCTACACCTACCCTACAACTACCCTACACCTACCCTACACCTACCCTACACCTACAACTACCCTACACCTACCCTACAACTACCCTACACCTACTCTACACCTACAACTACCCTACACCTACCCTACTTACACATATCGAGTTTTCATTCTATTCGAGACGGAAACAAATCCAACAAATCAAAAACCATGGCAATCGGTCCAGCCGTTCTCGAGTTATAAGTGTTGTAACAAACACGACTTTCTTTTATATATATAAGATAGAATCGATAGAATAAGAAAGCATACTCATTTGTTAATTTATCCGCCTTAAATAACTTTCGAAAGTATGTTAACTCGCGTAAGTAGGCACAGAGACCTACTATATGAGCTCTTATTGCCATTACAAATACGTTATTACAAAAAAAGTCAAATATTGGAGCATTCGTAGATAATTGTAACTCTTTGCGACCGAAACTTACTAAGAGACTTAATTCCACAGAATAAAAATATATTTTAGTACTCGTACTACCGTATCATAGTGTCAAGAAGTTTTGTTCAACATGAGTCAACTAACAACGAAGCAAGGAGGTAGGTATCAATAAAGACGAAGCCATCGGTTCCTCCACATCAAATCCCAAGACAAATGCAATCGTATAAATAAAATATTCATTCAGATTCGCGGACACCGGCGTTAAAGTTGCAGCCGTCACGTAGCAACTGGGCTTTATTGGGGGAGAATGAGACGGGCCCAAACGGGTGAAACGAGCTCGCTTGATTTATTCGACGCTCGCCGCTTGGAGGTTCGGAGCTGTGAGCTCGCACACTGAAGGTAGCGTGTCGTAATTCCAACGTGCGCGTAAATCTTGTTACTCTGTGTACATGGATACTATACTAGACAGGACAAGGGACATAGGGTCTATGGTTTCAAGACCGATTGGAGTCATCCATCCTGATAACCTAGTTGGTAGTGAACCTGTGACTGAGAGGACCTATAGTATTTGTACCTGAGTGATGGACGTTTATATCTATATTTATGTATTTTATATCGTAATATGGTAATTAAAATACATGACTAGATTCTGGTATTTTGATTGGGCCTAGATAATCGAAACTAGATAAGAGGAAAAGAGAATCATCATCTCCCTAAGGATCGCCACAACGACCGGTCCTGCGGTGCTTTCATCCAACGGGTTCCCACCGCCTTTACCAGGTCGTTGGTCCACCTTGTCTATACTACCCATGCTGCGGTTTCCGGTACGCGGTCGCCACTCGAGAACTCTTCGGCCCTATCAGCCATCGGTTCTGCGAGCAATATGCCCCGTCCATAGCCACTTCACATAGTTTAGCAATTCTTTTGGCTACGTCGGCTACTCTGTTTCTTCTGCGAATTTCTTTATTTCTGATTCGATATCACAGGGAAACTCCGAGTATAGCCGTTTGCGTTGCCCTTTCGTGACTTTCAGCCTTTTATGAGGCCTTAATGAAGCTGATGCATGAGACGATGATGAGGTTTTATTGATAAAATGAATATATTAAATAATGGCGAACGTCTGGTTTCATCGATTCCCATGATATGATTCAAGAAATGACAAGAGTGAACACTAAAACGTTATCAAATATTTTCACATTCAAATATTCGCTATTGCGTTATTTCTAAGCCTACGTTGTCCGTCCATCCGTCCATCCCACCTATTTTTGGCTGTAAATTTTTGAACCTTAATAGTTAGACAGTTGAAATTTTCACAGAATATGCGTTATTACGGCGGATTTTTTAACAAATAATGAAATGACAAAAAGTTTAAATTTAAGGTACACTACAAGAATCTAGTTTTTATCAACATTTTTTCTTCTCGCTCTATCGTAAAAACGGTAATACATACAAGCGTCAAACTTGGTGCGATTATAGAGCAAACTCTACAGTATACAAACAAATAATGAAAAACGGCCAAGTGTGAGTCGGTCTCGTGTTAAAGGACTAGAACAAACATATTTTTTAGTCATTATGTTGTGTGGTGGTGTGGTACGAAACCCTCGGTGCGCGAGTAGCCCGACTCGCACTTGTCCGGTTTTATTTTATTAGATATTGCTATGGTGTAAAAGTATATTTGATTGATTGATTAGTAGGATTAAAATGAAATTATTCTCTAGACTCTTAATCAAAAAAGCTTTCATTATACGACTCTTAATTGTGTGTTGGGGATGGTTGTGGATGTGTCGTCCCCTTTCAACACCACAGCTGTTCCGCGCCCCGTACATCTGTGTTCTCCCTTCCACGCACTAATACCGGATATTTGTAGGAAACGACAATACAGCCTGATAAACTGTTTTCCCTACACCCGACATGATTACATAATTTACGTGCACTACAGCTATATTCAAATTCTACATTCTAGGCTTTACTTCGGTAGTTAGTGCTTTTAGTCGGGGAAATCTACGGATTTTTGTATGGAGAAGGTTGCATTAATTGCACTTTTGGTGAAAATTTGGAATATAGTAGATACATACCTGAAAAACATAAATTCTCAATAATCCCCGATTTTTATGTTGTATTATTGAATAATTAAGACATTTACAAAACATTAAATTTAGGTATGAACAAAAAATGGAAAACTGGTGATTTTGTACAGGATGGCTTCGTTCAATACGTTTTACTTATAACAATAATAATCCACGGTTAATACCGTTAATTTGGGTAGATATTTAATATTTTGTAAGTCTTCAAAAATTATAACCTCAAAACTAAATTATTAACTGTTTGTTTTTACACATTAAATTTGCCTTTTGATAATTAACTGTCTCTATTGCTGGTATGCAGATCGAAATATTTTTAGAAATAAGCTTGCCATTTGTACATTAATATAGATTTTAAGGTATTTCTCAGGTTCCTGAGCCTATATAACCACGAAATCTCGACAAAAGTGTTATACACTAACAGTAATATTATTTCAAACATAATTTACTAAAGTGTCTTTAGTGCCTTATTTTTCCTAGACTATTAAAAAGGATTACATTTATATGAGTATGATATTAACAGGCAGCCAAAAATAGAAATAGATGGCTAAAATTTTATACACATTTAGACAACACATTTAGATTACACAATATAATGTATAAAATGCAAACATTAAAACATTTCTGAAGAAGTTTAATAATTTTTGCTTTAAAAGTAGTTCGTGTAGCTTCTAACAACGCAAATATAGTTTTCGACGTATGACAAAGTCGCAAAATTATTTGGTTCATATCGTACTTTATTCATTTGATCAATCACAATAGAAAATTTCGAGAGAGTAAGATCAAACTATCACCGATTCACTTTTATGTTATTTCAAAAACCGATATGAAAATCTTGTCGGAAAATGTGACCGGACTCGCTTGTACGTAAGCAATAACACTTTAGACATCCGCAACAATTTCAGGCACGTATAATAAAATATTCGAAGCTCCCAATATCTCTTTCGATGCAAACCGCATGTTATAGGAGTCATAAACCGTCTGGCGGTTGATGCTACGGCGGCGTAGCAAGTGCTACGATCGCTACGCGGTCGCCATTACTGTCGGCATAAAACCGTCAGAGAAAGTAATTTGATTGTGTTTACTGATTTGTAAATTACATTGTTGGTATCGGTAGAGATCGATGATTGGTTGAGTTTTTAAAGAACACAAATTTCAAAAAAGTTTTACTTAGAGGCTTTTCCCACGCAGCGCTTTCAGCGTCGCGATTCCATTCCCATAAGTGAGTAAATCTTCAGTACGTTCATAATTTATCTGGCCGAAAATGTTCATCTTATTTATAAATAAGAAAAGGCATACAATTTTAAAGCGCTATTATAAAGCTCCGGAGGGCATAGCATAAGAGTATATTAATCTCGTTCGCTCGCGCGCAAATAGAAAGAGAGCGAAGGCACGATAGCGTTTTAATCTCGCTGCTATACTACGGCCGCTGGATATTTATAACAGCGCTATACAATTGTATGTTTTTCCTTATAAACAATATGAACATGTTCTGCAGATAAATTACGGCATTTAAACGCCCTGAAGATTGACTTAAGTATGAAATCACTTGAAACGAAATAAAAAAAAATTAATTTCTTAAAACAAATGATGATATTGTGATGTTGAAAAAGATACACTTTTTCAACATTATCATATCCAGCCTATTATAGTCCAGTGCGAGCATCAGAGGTCGTTTATTTCAATGTCGAAGAAAAAATCACAAGAACACTTCACGTAGAGTATCTAAATCAACAACTATTTAATATTCCGAGTAATTTTTCACGCTGTGAAAAGTTAGTAGCCTTCCGCAACGTAACATGAATAGGGGAGGTGAGGAAATTGCACATACACCCTACCTCTTCACTATGCAACATGAATTTATGAAGAAACATGGAATTACACTGAAATACATTGAAACTCAGAGTGAACTGAACACTCGTGAAATTTATAAAAGTTGAATAAAAATTAAACAGTAGTTTTATAAACTAGGTGTTTCAAGAGGACTGGAAAATCTAAAAATACGCTCACGGGTAATACGTAGTAATGATCCCAAACGTAAGGCTTTATTTCGGAGCTTTTCGCTCTATACAAACGAAGTCTGGTTATATTTTCAATACTAACCAATTAAAGTCAATAACATTTTTCAGAAACAGTCTAGAAATTTATCTCTCTGCTTGTATGTTGTCTTTTATACAAACAAACGTCAAAGTTGGTGTAGTTATATAGCAAACTCTACAATATAACAACAAATAATAAAAACTGGCCAAGTCGGTCTCGCTCTAAAGGTCCCGGAGAAAACAAAACTTTTTTGTAAATTCATATGTTGTGTGGAGATGTGGTACGGAACCCTTCGTGCGCGAGCATCCCGACTCGCACTTAACCGGTAGTATTATTATTGCAGTGATTACATTTTATTACAATTTTCCCATGTGTTTATGATCAAAAAAAGCACATGAAAAAAAATATTGTGTCAAACCGGTTCAAAGATAAGAAAGTCTTCTTACATCAGTGAGCTAACTAACAGCAGGTGTTGCGGGGGTGCTCACCCTAACTTAGGGGGTGTAACACTTGCACAGGGATTTTTTGTCGATTTAGACATAAACACCGTTTAAGACGAGAGCTGGTGAATTGGAATATAGCTGGAATAATGATTGGATGACAAGAACATCAGCTGAAATGTATGTATTTGTCTACATATTATTTAAAAAAAGTGAAATCCTTTTTAAAATAATATACGCTTTTGTAAATGCACTAGAAAGAAAGAAATACGAAATTTTCTCATCCCTTAAAAAAGGCATGTTGGTCATACCAATTACTCTGTGGTCATACTATGGTCAGGTAACATTGAAATTAAGGGGTCAGAAATGGATCATTAGCACAGGACCGTGAAGAATTGTGCAATAAAAAGAGGCCTATGCCCAGCAGTGGGTTCTTTTGATAAATTTTGTCTAAAGCGAGCTATTTATAAGCAAAATCAAGCTAAGTATTATACTCGTAATTTTGAAAACGAGATACGAAAACAAACTAACGTTTTCTTAGCAGTGGAAGAATAGTATTATACAACGTGTTAATGGATGAACGCAAAACTAGAAAGTAGTTTGTTTAGAATCGAGAGCAGAATCGAACTATCATGGTTTCAACATAAGTTATTTTTTTCAAAATATTAAATAATTTGTTTGTAAAATTAACAATTTACTGAACTCGATCTCAACCCACCGCACGGGCTCATTCACCTACTTACTACCAAAACAAGATTCTTAAAATGTATCCATGAGTACGCTAGCACTTTCATTCATTGCTGAAATGATAACAAATCATTTTTGCCTCAAAACTTAAAATGTGAATAACTTTAAATTTAAGTATCAAAATAATGAAATTATTGTTTCAATCTAATTATTTTGTTATAAATTAGTTGGCGTGTATGAGGTTTTGCGCTTATTCATTAACATGTTGTATAATTTCAAGCGCTGCTTAATTCAGAATGTATAACATAAATTTATCACAATTTCACTTAAATAATCTAAGACAATCTTAGAATTAACGATCATTACCGATTTATTGCTTCCTCCTAAATCACTACACGTCATCTTCAACATTGGACCAATTTAAGTAGACCTCCATTAATCTAAGATACTTCATCCTAATAGTAAATTTTACTCAAAACGCCGAGGCACGTAGCAGGTCTCTTTAAATTGGCGGGGTCGACACCTTCGCTTCGATATTAATAAAATTAATTACAGTGTGAGATAACGCGTTCGCTGCACATAGTTTATCGCTTGAAGTGCACGACCTATTTAACCTAAGTTTCACATTTCTCGGTTCAAACTCAGATATAAAATGATATGACAGAGTATCAACTGCCTTAGATAAAGTATACAAGGTGTTACAAAAGTAAAAATAAACATTTAAAACTTTTAAGGGGGTTGTTTAGACCATCAATTTGAACAACTTTTACTATGGGACCAACATCGAAATCGAATAAAAAAATCAGCTGTCCCATACATTTAGCTCGAGTAGATTTGTAGTTTTTTTTTTTGCGCGATTTCGGTATTGGTTCTATAGTGAAAGTTGTTCAGTTTTATGGTCTAGACCACCCCTTTCAATGTTTATTTGTACTGTATAAAGCAAAAGGGGCCAACATTCTTAGGTTGGTGTGTGTGAGGCGTCATACAAATTATGTATGTGTGCGTGCATAGCGATAGGGTTTAGAGGTCAGTTCTGTTTTTTCGATGCTTTCGTAGCTTCGACTGCCTATCTTGACATATAACTTATTAAATGCGTTACATACATTGAAATTACGAAAGATATTAGCTGTACCTTACATTTGGTTCGAATAGCCATTTACGTTTTCTATGGAACAGCTTTTTTTTGTTTTTCGCCATTTCTATGTTGGACCCATAGTGAAACTTATTCAGTTTGATCGTCTGAAGCACTCCCTAAAATATGTAACGTATTTAAGTTTACACCCTGTATTTATCCGTGAAAATTTAGGGATCGAATTAGCGGAGTAAATTTTAGAATATACCTTGTCTTGGAAGTTCCCTCCACTTTACTATTCTAGTA
Organism: Agonopterix alstromeriana; assembly: GCA_963924505.1. Lineage (NCBI taxonomy): Eukaryota > Metazoa > Arthropoda > Insecta > Lepidoptera > Depressariidae > Agonopterix > Agonopterix alstromeriana. Next base: position 13,038,088 of record OZ004667.1, read on the forward strand.
CCTACCTAGAAATGATTTAGTCACAAGATAGTATTGACAGTACTTATTCTGTGGTATTGATGAATAAAATATTTTCAGTTGTATACTTAATTTAATTTAATAGAAAAACTTTGTTGTTCTTAGAATAGACCAAACCATTTTCACCCGTGGGTATTGTACAGTCAACATCACAGTAAATGATGACGAAAGTAATTTTCTAAATTATTATCTTATAATCATTTTAGTGAAGTTCATTTAAGGCTGTTCTCATCTTAGTAAAATTTTGATTTGTTCGTGGTTAATTTCAGTTAGAATTTCGCTTTGTAGGTGTAAGGGTTTTTATGCAGTGTTTTTGTAAGCAAATGCACCTACCACTTGAAACGTCACTCTGTCACTTTAAAAATACAGTTTCAACTTTTGTATATACACCACGCTCCATCTACGCAGTTTTTGAATCCCCTGATACATTATATCGTACTGTCAATCAGCACAGGATGCCATCGAGGCTATCAAACTGACTAACCAAACATATACCTCACTCGCTCCCTCTCGCCTATTCACTAACGTATATAAACGAGCCAGCTCTAACTCCTGATGTTAATACCGGATCTTATTAACTGCTTCAACATTTCGCCGACGCAGGATTTAATTTTCATATGCATATTAATGTTTGTGTTAACACAAATCTGATGTGTGCAACAATGACATTCAATTTCTCGTTTGAATAATATTACATACAGACGCTGGTTAAGTACTTTCTATCATACTGTAAATATACAACGTGTTAATAAATAAGCGCAAAACCTCATACACCCCAACTGATTTACAACAAAATAATTAGATTGAAACAATAATTTCATTATTTTGATAGTTTTATTATTTTGAGATTTAAAGTTATTCGCATTTTAAGTTTTCAGGCAAAAATGATTTGTTATAATTTAAGCAATGAATGAAAGCGCTAGCGTGCTCGTGGATACATTTTAAGAATCTTGTTTTGGTAGTAAGTAGGGTGAGTGTGCCCGTGCGGTGGGTTTTATAAACAAATAATTTAATATTTTGAAAAAATTACCTATGTCGAAAACATAATAATTCGATTATGCTCTCGATTCTAAACAAACTACTTTCTAGTTTTGCGTTAATTCATTAACACGTTGTGTGCAGGGTGTTCGACAGATCGTTGAACATACGAAAATGGGGGAAGGTGGGGTCATATACAAAACTGATGTGCCTACAACCCGTCTCAAATGTATTAAACAGCTGTTTTTTGTCCGTTGTGAAAGTTGTTTAGTTTAACGATCTGAATTCACCGTTTCAGTATTTGCCTGTCCCTCACACACTGTATAGATATTAAAATTAGTACCAATGAAAAATGTTTTATAAAGCAAGTTAAAAAGTCTAACAGGCCCTAACAAGCTAGTTAAATGACGGTTCCTGATTGCGCAGTTAACCAGTGTTTGCCGAAGAAAATAAACTTTAGTTAGTTAATGCAACCGCTAACTTCCCACTTTTTCTACGGTAAGTTTGTCGACGCAGCCAGTGGTGGCTCTTTTGAAATATGCAAACAAGTAGCAATATTTCAACTTTTATTTTTATTGGCTATTTCCGTGCAGGTTTCATATGAAAATTTTATGAATTCATTTCTTTATTACATAGTAAGGTAACATGAGTTTACTATTAATGTATCTATTTATAGTTTCGAATGAGACATGTTTTTATATTACAATCAATGATTACCGCCCATCGAAAACGATGCTGATAATTATGCTAAATGACTAGTTTTTATGGTTTGTGGTATTTATAATACTTTTCTGGAATTAGGTGGTACTATTTTTTTTACGATGATTCATGATCCTTAAATGAACTTGAAATTAATGACTAGGTACACACGGCGACACATCAAGTTACGCAAAACCAATATAAGCTGGCCGCGTGACGTTATACCCTATTAGCCCTAAGCAAGGCCAGCTATATTAGTTTTGCGTAGCTTCACGTGTCGCCGTGTGTACTAGTCATTAAAAAAGCTTTAACTCATGAAGATATTTCCTTTCGGTGTGGGCGACCGCTTCTTTACAACTGTCATCTAATTATTCTTTCGTTGGTAAGCATAGGCAATACGGCTCCGGAGATTAAATTCGTGTTGCTCTAAGTTGGCAAGGATCTATTTTTGAATAAGAGCCCTACATAGAAATCTCCAACTCCAATAGAAACACCTATGTGGTGGCTTGTACACTGTTTGACTGTTTATTTACTAATATTGTAAATTAAGGCGTGATGATATTATGAATAATGTTTGAATTTAATTTGTCTAAAATACATCTCGCATACAGAATATTCATTCTATATAGAATTCGAAGAACCACTATGTAACATAGTTAGAAGTTACCCTTCAAAGTCACTATGATAGGCTTATCATATATTTTCAAAACAGGAATGCAAAGCAAATATTCATGGAAGGTTTTCATTGAATTCCACTGGTCCCAGAGCTTGCTTTTAGGGAAGCAGAAAAAAGGAAATTGCAAAAGGGTCCTCCCCTTATGGGCAGGCTGGCTGAAACATGCATTGCATTCTGTAATGAATGCGTAAGCTTAGTGAGGTTTGACAGGAATTAATTTGTAGACATGAAATGACAAGAATAAAAATGCTGTATGTTTTGTAGAATGCCGAATTTCGATTAAACTTGGTTGTAAACTTCGACCACAGTAATTCATTTTACGTTGGTCGAAGGTTGTAAATAATAAAAAATATAAGTACGCCTGATTTGACATTTGAATTGTACACCGTAGAGTATAGAGTACCCTACCAACTGTTAAACTGTTAATAGTATTTTGTCAACAACTTCTTAAAATGCATTCATCAATAAATTGATTTCTATTTATAGTCACAAAAATAAGAAAACATCAAGGTTAAAACATCAAAATAAACAAAATAAATAAAAAAACGTTGATTATTATTTTATAATTAGTCTGTAGAATTCTACTGACCAGCAATAGCATAGTATAAGAAAGAGTAGTACTACATAAAATACGGACAGACCTCACCCCCTCTCTCTGGCAGGAAGCGTGGCGAAAAATGTAGGCAATGGCGTATTCCTGTTTTGCTCGCACTCAGTATCACACATGCTTATCTCTTTTTATAAATGTTTCCCACTTGCGTGAAATGACAGTTAAAAGTACAAGGTGTGGCAAAGGCTTGATGTCACTTAAAAAAAACCCGACTGCATGAAAAAACTATTAACTGAAAAGAGAAAACCAAGCTCTTGAATTATTTTATCAGCTATACCAACTTTGTTTGTACAAATGTAATTTGAAAAATTACAAAACCTACCTATTAGTTGGTTTGTCTCCACCTGCAATACCTACCTAAATAACATTCGAATTACATTTACAGAAACAAAGTTTGTATAGCTGATAAATAAATAAAGATCTTGTTTTTCTCTTTTCAGTTAATAGTTTTTTCATGCAGTCAGGTTTTTTGTTTTTCTTAATAATTAAGCTTATTTAATACTTTTACTCTTGTGTCAAATGGTAGCATAAAAGTACTACTATAATATATATTTGGAATCTGCTATTTACTAGCTTTCATTTGATATCCATATTATATATTTTTGCAAAAAACAAATTAAAAAGATAAGGACGAGAATCTCTTTTTAAATTTGCAGACGCCATCGCCATCTTGAAATAACCTAGTCACTCTCACAATTTTTTGTACCGTCTGTATTTCCTGTGTATTTACTCTCTGTATACTATGTTTTTTGGTGTAAAATAAAGTATAATTGATAGATTGATTGAATTTTTACGCATCCAAAGACACCTTATACGGTAAAATCCATCAAGCCGTTTAGGCTGGGCGTGCCAAAGAAATTGACATACATACATACGCACGAAAAACATAACCCTCCTTCTGGCGCAGTCAGGTAAAAAGGGTGAGAATGAATGTACTATCCAATAAACAACAACAACAACTATTTAAATTTATAAATATTATAATAATTAAAATAATTAAAATATTATAGTTTTTATCATTTGTGCTTTACACATTATGTCTGCCTCACACTTTAGAACTGTCTCTGTTGCGGGTCCGCTGGAAGAAATCTCTTTAGAGATAAGCTCGCCCTTTGTACATGTCTACTTTAATTGCTTTTTCTGTAATGTTATGTTGTACACATAACATTACAGAAAAAGCAATTAAAGTGTTAAATAAATAAAATAAAAATAAAATAACAACAATAACTTACGTAATCATTTTTGTAAATCTCTGTAACAAGCTAATAGGTATAATAAAGAAACACAATATATCCACAAAAGACAAGGAACAATTTAAACATTACATCAAAGCGAACACATACAGAAAACATGAGGACAGTTTGTGTCCTCCACCGTCACACATCGCAACAAAAAGCACGAGTTTGAAGCGAAACGTGCGAGCCCCATAACTCAGAGCACGAGTAATCAGTTTAACTTGGACATGCTTCTATCGCATAGACCTTATTTATCTAGACTTCGAATACAAACATTCATTCTTTAAATGTCGTGCATTTTGTATACATGGTCCTTCTTAATATCCTGATGGTTTTTAAGTGGATGATGAGCCCATAAAATAGAACAACTTTCTCATTGGGCTCAACATTGATATCGCGAATAAGTAATAAGCCGTTCCATACAAAACCGAAAGCCTAGTCAACCCAAATGTATGGGACAGCAGCACGTATAGTATGATTTCTCTACACACGCGCGACGCGCCTTTGCTCCATAGAAAATAACCTGTTCCCGCGCTTTTCGCAGAGCGAAAGCCGCGCTTGCCGCGACAAGTAGTATGGAATAAAGCCGAGTTGCACGCAAGAAGAGAAATCATGCTAGACGTGCAGATTTTAGTTTCACTTTAATGATGTTGATCCCATAGAGAAAGTTGTTTAGTTTAATGGTCTGATCATCCTTTTAAAAACCGTCAGCATATTAAGAAGGGCCCTATTGTGTTTATATCTCTAATTCCTGGGGCATATGGTCGACATACAATGCAAAAAGTAAAATTTCACTAGGTGTAATGTTTTCATTCAAAATTATCTAGTGGAAATTAGAATTCCGCCTCAAGGGCAATGACGTTCTCACTTGGATAATGATGAGAATATAAGCAACTTAAAAACGTCTACCAGTGTTTCAGCACTGACGTGTGGAATAAGAAATCTGTGAGGTAGGAAATCTATGCGCACTTGTAATATTTGAACCGAATGAATAATGTATGGGAGTATGAATGCTAAGCAAATATCGATTGACTTGATCACCTGACCTTCTGCGAAAGGATATGTGATCGTTATACAATGTCGATTCTGTGACCTTTTTTGCTTTCTACCTAAGATAACTGCAATTTTCTGTGAATGTTGAAAAGGAATATTAATTATCGATAGAGATTATCTTAGGGATTATGAATTTATGTTCATCGATAGAAGTTAATCTGTTCTTTTAAATATAGTAACATTTATGTATCGTACAACCAGGTAATTTTATTCAAAAGAACATTTGACTTACCTATTCCGATTCCTTAATTACTTTTTATCTTAAACTAATAAACAAAATACATATACCTACCTACCCGAACCCCACCAGAATCATTTTAATCTTAGAAAACCTAAAACGCTGTTAGGTCTATGTTTGCAGATAGACTAACACATATTATATAAAAAAGGAATCATACATAAACCTACGTCTTCATAAACAATTGCCCTTAACAAAAATATGACTTAAAACAAAAGGTGTAACCTCATAAATACACATAACGCTAGACAGTTACTGTGTTCGGCAACGTAAAAATTGTCGTAAAAATGTTTGCAAGGAAACACGTCTATGTTTGCGGCAGTAAAATTTCACGAGCTCCGATATTCAGTAGCATTATTTAAAAGCTAAAGCTTTTTCGTCTCGGTAAAATTATGACAGATGAAATCCGAAGAGTGAAGATTTTGCGGCGGTGGGTTTTACGTGACGGAGACTGGAATCCCTTGAGCCTTGCCTCGGCGTAACGTTTTTACTTTCCCCTCAGTCGACGCGCTAAGTTTCGCTTTCTTTCACTTTCTCGATCACTGCGGTTGTGTTTTAACTATTTTTGTTGTTTATCCGATATTGATTGTCAGAATAAAAGCTTTGACTATTTATATGTGGACTGGTTACGCGTGTTATTCTACTAACAAACATTTCTGCCACTTTTTGCGGGAGGCGAGGTAACATGAAATCCGCAACTTTGGATTTTATTCCCCATAACTTTAGATTCTAATTTTGAATGTTAAAAATCATGAAAAGTAGTCTTGTGTGAACCCCAAACGTTCTAAGTTCGAAGTAATTATTTCGCAATTATAGGCTGTCTCGTTTAGTGATAAGGTGTAAAATTGAATGTAAATACACAAGATTAATTGGGCTTATACCGTGGCAGAGGGGAAATGCTACCGCAAGGCTAGTCCTTATAATAATTAGTCAAAGTATAAAAGCTGTATTTGTATTTCTTAATCTTCTTCTGTCGAGTCGGTGCCATGTGCCTTACACTCAGTTGCAGAAATGCTCATTACAGTTAATCATCCACTAAATCTCTTGCTAGCTTTTACTGCGTCAACAAGACAAAAAGTGACAGCAAGAGATTTAATGTAGGATTAACTTTAATGAGCGTTTATACAATCTGTTGTAGTGTTTGACTTGCTTTCGATGTCGCAGTGAAGAGATTTGGAAACCAGCTTATAGTGGCATCATGCTAATTGCCCAAGATGCGCCGGAAGTATCGGTGGATGTTACTCGGGGAGAAGATTTTTTTATTCGGTCGGTCTAAAACACAATTTTTTTTTTAAGCTGTAGAGGCTAGCACTATAAACAATAACTTTTTATTTGGAATGGTGACAAATAATGATCAGATTATTACTACCGTAACAGATATCACACTCTCCCGATTTCGCGCGCTTTTTCGAATTTCTCACTTTGCGCTAGAGGAACCATACCTCGGATAAGTTATTTATGTCAAGATTGACAGTCGAAGCTAAGAAAGCGTCGAAAAAAATTTCATCCAGTATTGGCCTCTAAACCCTATCCATCAGACATAATTTGTAAGACGCCTCACGCACACTAACTTAAGAAAGTTGGCCCGTTTTGATTTATACGGTAGAAGCGTTAGGCTCATTATAGACATATACTTTTTCCAAGGTTCTTACGATATCTTTAATGTATCAAGTTCGATTACAGCATAGACACATTGATTGATATCGCATTGACATTTGACATTGACGCATTTTTTGTCCGTACGCTAATAGCAGTAAGGTAAGACAGTATAAAGCATATTAGATTATTATACCAGATTATTTCAGACAAAGCAAGAAATTCTCCGATGTTAAACATTCAAACAATTAATTCATAATGTCAATAGAACAATTGTCTCGGAATCAGCGTTCGTGAGATCACCGCTTGTGATAACAATATCAGTTGAACTCAGAAGACAAACGGTACGAAATGAAATAATGCTAAATAAGCAATATGTAAAGTGTAGGAGATGTTAGAGAAATCAATAGGCCTCGGTGTAAGATGGGAGTGTTTGACTCAAAAGTTATCTATGTACGGTTTTGAAAACTCTATTTGTTGAATGTTATTCTACATACAAAGTTTAACTACATAAATACAAGCTGTTGGTGATAAGTTTCCCTTATGTACTACTTTGTATTTTTGAAAATTATCGTTGTGCAAAAAAACCATTATACAGGGTGTAACAAAAAACCCCAGTACCTAATATTTAAAGGGTTTAGACCGTCACACTGAACTGCAATAAATAAGGTAACCTTTTACTACAACTGCATGCTCGAAAAGATAGTTGGTGGTTGTTGAAAAGTTTCTGACCACTCCAGATTATGGTCATAGGTATATGGTAAGTTTATTTACGTAAAACGCACATAGAATAATTGTCGGACTGTACTGATCGAAATCTGTCAATTTTCAAATCAGACAATTTTGACAAAATTGACTACGTTAGTGAACACCTGAGCTCTGATGCGTAGCTTCTTATTAGAAATAATGAGTGGAAAAAACAAAAAATAAATTAAGTATACAAAAATATACAGGCTGTTACAAAACATCCTAGTAATACTTAAAGGGGTGGTTCAGACCATCAAACTGAACAACTTTCACTATGGAGCCAACAGGAAAACTGCGAGAAAAAAATCCGCCCTTCATACAAAAATTCAGTACCTTCTCGACACAAGTGTATGGGACAGACGATTTTTTTTCCCCCGACGTTGGCTCCATAGTGAAAGTTGTTCAGTTTTATGGTCTGAAGCACCCCCTTAAGTAATACAAGGGTGTTTTGTTACACCCTGTTTAGGGTATTAGGGTAGACAATTGCATAGCTTTAATGGGTGTTTGTACTCATGATGCTTAATAACTTTCCCAAAGTAACATAATATGTAAAGGAAATTCACTAAGAAAATTTCGACTTTTCCTACAAACGTTCAATCAGCTGATTGCATTTAATATGGAAAGTCATACATTTTTAGTTTCTTTCAGTTTCATGGGTACAATCACCCCTTAAAGTAATGCAACTTTTAACTCCTAACATCCTGTATATTATTAACTAGTTCAACAGTGGAGGATGATAATGGGTACACACGGCGACACATCGAGCTACGCAAAACAACATAATCTGGTCGCGCGAAGTTATACCTACATTACTCTACCTACGCGCGGCCAGCTTATTTTGGTTTTTCATAGCTTGATGCGTTGCCGTGTACATAAAATAAAAATATGAATATATTTAAGAAAACAATACTAGTATAATATCAATAGTAGTGTTAATATTTAATGTAGCTATATTTTTATATTTTATATGTATTTTAGATTAAGGTATGTATTCTACCTTAATCTAAAATACATGGGTCTGTTACACACTCACTGGCGCAGGGACACATGTTTACTCACACGCACATTTCATTAATTTATATTTTATATCTTTTAGTTTCTTTTGTTATCTATCGACTGTTAATTAAATTTTTATACATTTTTGGCATGTCTCAATCTAAGAGTACCAATTAAGGAAGTAGCGAGGCATTCCCAATACGAACATTCTCAAATTGCTCTAAAGGAAGACCTCAAATTTAAATGTAATAGTATAAGTTTTGAGTCAAATAAGTTATTTTATTTTTATTATTATTTATTATGTTACAATATTGTACTGTTACCTGATGTAAATAAACAAATAAAATAAATAAATTAAATTCGCCATAATCCTACAACTTAATCCTGCCTAGAGGTAACCCTCTGTGAAGGAGCAAACAGCTCCGGGGTAAGTAAATACGCTGACGAAGCCGCGTGTACACCTCACCGCTTATATCCAGTTCAAACCGGTTTTTATCTGTCACTGACAGACGAAGGGACAGCCTTACTTTTCCTTTTCTTAGTTTACATAGGTCGTAGTTTAGTTTTGGTTTTGCTGTAGTTGGACCTTTTAATAATTACCCGACTGCACGACGCAAAGGAAGGGTAATGTGTTTATAAGCCTATGTATGTATGTAAGTTTGTTCCTTTGTGGCACACTAAAGATCAAACGCGGGGGTCGATTTTGATGATTCTTACGTCAATCGATTTGTCTTAAGGGGATATAATTCGGAGCGAGCTCCATACAAACGTACTATTGATATTTTCAATACTAACCAATTAAAGACAATGAAATTTTGCTGAAACAATCTTGAAACTAATATCTATGCTTGTATGGAGCCAGATTATCGATAAAATATACAGTTTCAATGCTAGGATTAATTTAAGATTTGTATGGAAATCTTTGAGGCACTGTAACTTTAAAACTATACATTTTAACGAAAATCTAACTATATACAAGCGTAGAAATTTGTTTTTAGATTGATTCTGAAAAATTTCATTGAGTTTAATTGGTTAGTATTGAAGATATCACCATAGTACGTTTGTATGGAGCGCGCTCCGAATTATATTCTCTTAATCATGCTTAATTAAATATGGCGACAACCAGGCGTCATAATGTGAAAACGAAAAAAAAAGAAAGTTGACGAACTATGTTGAGTGGGGTATCATTGAATACGTATTTGAAAATCATTAGGTTTATCATTTTTCATTTCCAATGACCATTTAGGATCTATAACGATTTAAAGTTGAAAAAAAGTAAAAAGTGTAAAATATAAAAAAAGTAAATTTAAAGTTTTTAGACTTTGTTGATCATAAATCGAATAATCTATGTATATAAATACATTCATACATTATTCTGTACATACAGGGTGAAATTGATATCATTAGTATCCTTTTAAACTAAGAGTCTGCCCATCAAAACAAAAAAAATTTACTATGGGAGCAAACTGATCCGAGCAAAAATAAAATCAGCTGTTCCATACTAAACTGCAGCGCCTATACTCGACTCAAATGTATGCAACAGCTGTTTTTTGTTGTTGCTCCGACCGGTTTGAGAGTTTAATCAAACTGAATAACTTTTACTACGAGTATGGGATCGTAGTTAAATACGTTTGAATCGAGTAGGTTTTGATGCTGATTGCTGTTGCTTGCTGTTTAGTATGGCACATAAACAACCAATAAATTCATTAATTCTTTTGTTTACAACTTTCTGTCCACACGGATTTCATTTGTGAAGATAAGATATTTAAAAAAGTCCTTGACATTTTTTTTTGGGAATTAAAAAAGTTTCCGCTTGTAGCTCAAACATTTTGAATGCAACCAAAGAGTTTTCATTACAACAGATAAATACAATACTGGCAGCTGATATGTGAGAAAAAAACAGACGATAGCCATTAGTGTTATTTAAAAAATAAAAACGTTTATTTTTTTTCTACTTTTTGGCGATTAAAAAATTTTTCCGCGTCTACTTGCCAATTTACTTCAATAGAATGAATAATGAGTTTTCCGCCATGCTAACCAACCTATGATTCTTACCAAGAGAAAAATAGACCACTAGCTCGTTGGGAATAATAAGACAGAGATTAAATTAATATAAAACATCGTATAATCATAGAAACATTAATTTACTACGTAAAACCATATATGAGTATAATATAATACACGAAGGGTGGCCTAACTCTAAAGAGGTTGCTTTCAGCACACCCGACACAAAATTTTTACAAAATAAGTCTAAGCATGTTGTTTTGTCTATTTTCGCAAAAGACAATGCGAGTTTTTTTTATGGAAGGTGGCGCCTTATTTTACGCCTTTTTTTTGTCGCGGACATCTATCAAACTTGAATAGTTTACTCCAAAATAAAGTTACAAAAAAAAACTTGTTATTATATCTCTAAACACAATATATATTCATTACGTTTACTTCAAGCCTTTATATCTCCATTCTGACTGAGTTTAGAGACATATTTGGTTAAAAAGTTTACTATGTAACTTTATTCTGAACTATATATTCAAGATTGCTTGAAACCACGCTTAAAAAAAAGGCTAAAAGAAAAAAGGCGCCATTTTTAGGCATTGGCTTTAGCACAATAAAAACGTATTTCAAACGCCCCCAAAATCGTCTAAAACCAAACACATTTCAGTAAATGCAATAAAAACCAGATATTGAGCCCAAAACTCTCGAATCTCGTAGGGATAAGCGATGAAGTGTAGTGCAGGCACTAGATGCCGCGTCAGCGTAGAGTCGAGAGGGCGACGCGATGACGTCATAGAGCAATTTCACGAATTTAGATCAAGCATCACGATGCAGAGAGGGCGTTTTATACTTAGGTGACTTGTTGAGCCATTAAAAATCATAGGTAAAGCTAATTGATGAAATAAAGAAGAGGTGACAAGTAAAGAAAGAAGAAAGAGCCAAGTAGTCAAAGTAGTAGTAGAGTGAAGTACTGATTAAATTGTTTCTGTCTACCCTAATGGTCGCCGCGCTACCCGTCTATCGCTTCAAAACGATTTGAACTGTATTCACTAGTAGTAAGATTTAAAATGCAAGGTAGAATAATGCATCGAAAATGCTCCACCGGCCGCTGCTCGCCGCTGCTATTTCAATGTGCATTGACCCTAATGAGATATTGGGGAGATGGGAGAGTATACACAGGTATGTAGAACTACTATTACTTATTCTGTGACACAGGTTGTTTCTTAATATGCTGACGGGCTTTTACGGGGGTGATCAGATCATCAAACTGAACTACTTTGTCAATGAGACCAAAATCGACATCGCGAAAAAAAAATCTGATGCAAATCTACTCGAACCATAACGCTGCTCTAAATTATTTCGATCTGTAATCTTTAAACGCAAAAATTGTCGCGAGAAAATCATTCGTACTACATTGAGAAATCCCTTAATTAAAAAAAACACCTACCTTCTCTTTCTAATTCTGTGTTGGAAACAAAAACGGGAACATACATGTCAAATTCTGATATTGTGAATAAGTTTTTGTTCTTTATGGCCAGTTATTTTAAGTTTTGATTTTCACAGGTGATCCGCACGTAGCACAAGACAGAGTATCTAGTACAAGTCTAGTACCAATTTCTTTCCTCACCCTCTGGCAGGATCGTGGCGTAAAATGTAAAACAAATGCGTATTCCTGTCTCGCTCGCACTCACTCGGTATCGCACATGCTTACCTCTTCTTTTCAATTTTTCCCACTTGTAAGAAATGTCAGCTAAGTGGCCAAGGTGTGACCTTAGTGTTATAACAGTAAAATAAATTCAATAAAGTTTCTAATACTGTAACACAAAAGTTTGAACACCTCTGAACCCGTTTTACTAGAACCTGTCGGTTCGGTGGGAGTTGAAATATTTGTGGAAAAGAATTTTCATTAGCGACTGCAAGGGTGACCACACGTTATCCCACGTCCGCCCGTGTCACGGACCCTATGTCAAGGTTTTATGTTAAAGTTGAGGATATTGAAATAGTCAAGTTGGTGAAATTGGAGGTGAGATTTTAGGAAAATTAAAATGCCAGGCCGACTTGTACCAATGAGTTTTCCGGAATTCATGTACGATTTGTAACACCAGGTGGCTTTTCGGTGAAGGAAACCATCTTGAGGAAGCCTGCGTGCTTCAAATTCGAGTTTTATATTGTACCCAATATCTATTCTCATGAAACGTGGATGTTCAGATTTTTCAGAATATCTCTGACTACCCCCTTGAGGAATATAGTCGTGAGCATATATTATGCTAACTGTCGCAAGGTTTAGTGTTCTTTTTTATCTGCATTTATGCATTATTAATGTGCAATAAACAATAATTACTCTGATTGTACGTGATATGATCAGACCAGTAACTGAAGAACTTGTGTTACCCACAAAATTTAACATGACATCTGGCTCGGATGATTTCATTTCCGAAATATTATTGTTCGGATATATTTATTTGATTTCAAGACAAGAAAGATAACAAATTTCCGGTGAGGTCCCATGATATCTACTGTGCAAACCCTAAGAAACATTGACCAAAAAGAAATTGTCCTTTCCACACTAAATTCAATCAGCCGATCGAACGTTCGTATGAAAAGTTGATTTCTATTTACGAATTTCCCTAATGTTCCTTTGTGAAAGTTTTTCAGTATAATGAATACAATCACCCATTAAAGTAACGCAATTATCTACCACACTAATACCCGGTGCACTTTTTCGATTGATATATCTAACCAAACACAAAATGATCGTGCCGTATGGAAAATATTTTCAAAGGTAATTTAACTCTCATGTGGCAAGTTAACTGTCTGCGGATTGAAAATTGTTAATAACCTACTAATTAATGAAGGTTGGTTGATTTATATTAAAACTTCTGAATAAGAGTTAGCGATGGAAAAATTAATAACAATGCTAATAAAAAGATTAATTAAAAGCAAATATCGACTCTATTTTATTAAAGAAATAAGCGCACTTTCGAATAACCACCATTGTTTGGTTAGCTAACTATAATATTTGCTTATGTTAGCGAGAGTTATTCTATTATGCTAATGCTACACAGCCCACAAAGTAACCTACGCTACGCAGCGCTACACGAGCGCTACGAACTAGCTACGACGTAGTTAATTCACTATTTGACAAGCTAGCAGATTTTAACCTTTTGTTGGTTTAGTAACTAAATGATTTTATTATTAGTATAGGCGCAAACAAGTCACACGAGTCACCGGTCACAGCCAGCGACAAGCAGATCACACACTTCTTCATACATTTTGCCGCATATGTGCGGCCGGTGGTCGTCACTCGCTACAGCAACTTTTGCCACCGCAACAGCCACCTATGCCTACTAAATTCGTTTACGCTGAATCTAATAAGGTTTTATTCGAAAACGGATTAACATAATCGTTCTTAAAAAACTCAAATTAGCGGATTTTATTAGTTAATAAATTCATACTTTACTTCGACAATTTTGCAGGTTTTAGTTTAGCCTGTGGGTTCCCACTGCAGAGCAAAATGCCTTGTCTCTGATTACGTCAATAAAGCATTTTGCTCATAGTCAAGCAAACTGTCAATCATTTACCATAAGCATATGCACCTTTTTCACCAATCAATCAATCATTTACCACAACTCTAGAACCTCACACAATTTCATTCCATTTGTGAATATCGAAAGAGAGAACACGATTTTGTTATGATCTTAGTACACCCGCTGTTATTATGACTGCAAATCAAGTAATCGAACTGAACTAAACCTCATGTTATATCTTGACCCCTGTGTACCCTTAAAGATACTATATATGGAAAAAAAAATGCTCTCCCATACATTTAGCTCGAGTAGATTTGTAGTTTAGTATGGAACATCCGATTTTTTTTTCGTAATTTTGATATTGGTCCCATAGAGAAAGTAGGTCTAAACCACCCCTTAATTGTTTATTTTTATTTTTGTAACACCTTGTATAATGCATGAAAATTTACAAAAAAAAGTATTAAATGCGGTCTTGTCACCAACAGCTTGTATTCATGTAGTGTCCAGTAGCATTTCAGAAACTAGTTCAACTGACATTTTGGGCTAGAGCCAATCCTTAATGCAGAATGGGACGAAATCCCTGATTTCCATTTCGGTTCGCGGAATTCGTACCGGCTGCCTATGTACTTACATAAAAGATATTGAAAATATTTGGCATTCTCAACAACTGTGACCATTGTGGACATACTTTGAAACTCTAGATACCTACTTATGTACTTTTTTACTATTTTTTCAAAACTCTAATAAGGACTATAAAAATATAAATTAATTTCTAAACAAACAAACATTTATATTTAGGAGCTAGTACCTTAGCTAGTACCACAGTAAATAGATTGCAAAATTTCTTTGCTAGTACGCTATCCGTGGTGAACTTCGAGAAAAGTTAAATTTTCACATTGTTTCCATGGTAAAAGTTTTTCAGTTTGACCATCCGAACAACCTCTGCAACTGCAACTTAACTGGTGTTCAATAATTTTAAAAAATCACGTATATATTTCCAGCCAGCTTCTTCTCCAACTTCAAAAGTTCCAAAGTTTGGTAGAAAAATAAATTTCTGGCATAAGACAATGTGTGCATAGTTCGATATGAACACCACGTCCTTTTCTAGGGCCGCAGTCTCCAGGGCCCTAATGATTGCCTACCTCCCATAGGAGATGGCACCACAAGAAGATCTTAAGTGGTCATACTCTTAAGCAACAAAGCTTACAATCTTCATCATCTCAGCTGATAGACGTTCACTGCTGGACATTGACCTCCCCCAAGGATCACCACAACGACCGGTCCTGCCTTGCCCTCATCACGTCCTTTTCTAGGGCTGCAGTCTCCAGGGCCCTAATGATTGCCTACCTCCCATAGGATATGGCACCACGAGAAGATCTTAAGTGGTCATATCCTTAAGCAACAAAGCTTACAATCTTCATCATCTCAGCTGATAGACGTTCACTGCTGGACATTGGCCTCCCCCAAGGATCACCACAACGACCGGTCCTGCCTCATACTCGCCTTCACCAGATTGTCGGTCCACCTTGTGGGGGCATACCCAAGTTGCGCTTTCCGGTAAGCGGTCGCCGATTGGGCGTGCATATAGGCTTGATCGGCTAATCTGGTTCTTCTGCGAATCTTTTCATTTCTGACTTGATCTCGCAAGGAAACTCCGAGCATAGCCCTTCCAATTGCCTTTTGGGTCAATTTCAGCCTTTTTATAAGATTTTTACAATGCGATGCCCGAATTGCATTATACACTATTTTAATTCGCGCTCTAGAAACTACATTTAAAAAAAAAATTTTTCATTATAAATGTCATAATAAGTAAAGTTTCTAACTCTTTAATATTATTGATGAGTTCATTCAACTTTGATCTTGCACTTTGTGTTCTAAGGTTTTTCCTAACAACCTCCACAATTAGATTCCCACTAATAATTTAATCTGACGAACTACATCAGGACCTAAGACGATATTCCATCATTACTAATCGATAATGAGTAGTACGTGCTTAATGCGTATCCAGCCGGCCTAATTGGATTTGCAAACCAATTAGTACTGAACATTCGCCTCATTATTCGAACACTACATATTATAAAGTCAATACGCATGCATTGATTACTAATTGATTAGTTTCTATAAGTACTGGTTACGCTTTGTTGTTGATTAAACTTAGGTGCAGAGTTCTTTTACGGGTCAGTGGTGCCCTCATAGTAATATTTGAGATTTCATAATTACAAAAAAATTCAAAAATTCAACTCCAACTTACTACCTAGAGAGCCCAAAAGCTGTTAATAAAACTGGTATTGGGTCGCAACAATCCACTTTTAAAGATTGCTTTCATTGTTTTTAAAAGTAGTGGTTGAATATCTGAAGATGCCTTTACCACTCTAACCTTATGATAAATTTTAGTGTCAATGTAAATTTTACTTTAGTTTGTTTTTGGTTTGTTTACATCAAATTGTCACGTACCTACGCGTACGATAAAAGGTTTCAAAAGATATATGTCCCTAATATTTATCATTTTCAGCATTAACGTTTACATGTAAATTATATATAGATAAAGTAGATTACAGTTTAAAAACCAATTAAAGAGAAATGCTCCACAAGCATAACTTTGCCATGTGCCCGAGTTTTCATAACTTTGAGTTGGTTCCATAAAGTATAGTAAACTTTAACTATAACCAAAATTAATAGCGTCTGTTGCTACATATATTTATGGCTACAAAATCGTCTAGAGGTAAACCGTTTAGTATAGTATGTCCTTCGTGCGATGAAGATATACAACGTGTTAATGAATTAACGCAAAACTAGAAAGTAGTTTGTTTAGAATCAAAAGCAGAATCGAATTATTATGTTTTCAACATAGGAAATTTTTTTCAAAATATTAAATAATTTGTTTGTTAAATTTAAAAAATTACTGAACTCGATCTCAACCCACCGCACAGGCACACTCCCCTATTTACTACCAAAACAAGATTCTTAAAGTAATGAGCACGCTAGCGCTTTCATTGATTGCTGAAATGATAACAAATCATTTTTGCTTGAAAACTTAAAATGTGAACAACTTAAAATTTTAAGTATCTAAATAATGAAATTATTGTTTCAATCGAATTATTTTGTTATAAATCAGTTGGGGTGTATGAGGTTTTGCGCTTATTCATTAACACGTTGTATAACAACCAGAGTGAGATACAATCCGAGTTTGAAGACGCACCTCATTGCTGTAGCGTTTTCTTTGTTTATGTATGCAGACCTAGCTCATTCCGCACTGTAGCTAGAAACACGTAGGTAAAGGTCTACCAGACAATACCTATTTCCAGCTTCCTAGGTCTACCAGAATCTCATGGCATAAAAAAAGTAAAAAATATAGATTTTCACATGGTAGTGTCAAACTGTCATCTGTCTAGTTAAAGTAGGCCATTTACAAACTGAGACTTTATGCAGCTAAAAAATGCGCATTTGCCAATCGCGTGAATGCAATTTTTTTCTCTAGTATACAGGGTGATAGGGTAAACAGTTGCTTTACTTTACGGAGTGATTGTATCCATGATACTAAACAACTTTCCCTAAGAAACGTATAGGAAATTCGCAAAAAATATTTTGGACTTTCCATACTAAATGCAATCGACTGATCGAACGTTTGTATGAAAGGTCAAATTTTCATTTTGCGAATTTCCTGTAGGTTTCTTAGGGAAAGTTATTCAGTATAATGGATACAATCACCCCTTGACGTAATGCAACTGTTTACCCTAACACCCTGTAGACATTTTTATAAATACCATAAAATTCTTATTTTCTTCAGATCGATTAAAATAAATGACATCGGAATCGAACCGTCCATCGATCAGTGCTGGCATAGAAGCTTCCTCGAGTTTAGGTGTGCTAGAGTATCAACCTTAACCATTTTTATTAGGGTTACGTACCCAAAGGGTAAAAACGGTACCCTTATCCGTTCCGTTCCATTTTCACCCTTTGGATACGGAACCCTAAAAATGACCAGAAATTACTAGATTGTGCCCGCGACTTCGTCCACACTGGCTTCCTAAGCCTTTAAACACAAAAAGTTTCAAGAAAATTACCTCGAAGAACGGACCAACAGATAGACAAAAAAGCCGACTGCATGAAAAAATTATTAACTGAAAAGAGAAAAAACAAGCTCTATAATCATTAATCAGCTATAAGTATCCATTTTGTTTGTTATCCACAGTAAAGTAAATAAACTATAAGCTAGTGACCTCAGACCCAAGCATTTTGATCATTTAAATAATCATCCAGTGTGTAAAACCCCAGTGTTAAACCCAAATCAGTTCAATAGTTTTTAAGTAATGCGTGCACAAACATTAGAATTATATTTAAATTCTATTCAAGTATACTTTATTGCACACCAAAACAGAACATACATTTGAATACACATTTCCCTCGGTTTCACCATTATTTTAATGTTTATTTTTAGATCTACCGTCAGAAGATCATTCAAAGAGTACGACAACATCGGCATTCAACCATCCCCCAAATTACTCTAGGCCAAAATTTGAATCTACGGGCTTCGGTAGAGAACCTAAGATTACCGAATGCCGCTATTGCCACCGAATTGTTATGACGAACGTAGAGTTTGTTTTCTCCTTTAAAACAGTTATTATTTCTATTTTTCTTTGTTTACTGTAAGTTTTATAATTTTATTTTGAAAAGGTCTCCCGGGATAATCGCAACCATAGTTGATATTACCCCGGGAGACCTTATGCTTTTTAAAGTCTGCGGACTATATCCGTGTTATGATGATCCATATTCTCGAAACAATGTTTGGCAAAGTTAACCAACCATACTTCATTACAAATAAGGACAAAAAGATTTTCCGATTCCTATAATAGCTTTCTGACCAATTCTGAGGCAATTCTTCTCGGCCATGTAGCCCTCAAAGGTTAAGTCCTATGACAAAAGTGCTTAGAACTTGTTATGTAGAAAATGTTGTCAGATTTAATTTGTTTCAATACACTTTTCGATGAAACTTATAGATTCCGATAAATACACCTCACATCACTTTTAGTGATAAGGCCGCCTTTTGTACCCTTCTTGTTCGCGTATATTGTTGTTGTTTTTTGTGTATTTTGGTGTGCAAATAAAGAATATTTATCTTATCTTACACGAAAAACTGAAAAAAGTAACCTTTTTTATCCTTCCTCGAGCTCGGAAGTTCGGGAGTGCCAACATCGAAATTCGTGTTCAGCAGGTCCGAATTAGGAAAAGTTGTAGTAGTAGCCAAATTTTACCCAAAATGCCGCTAGAATTATTAAAATAGCCATATAAAGAATAGTGAACCAGTCCATAGTGTAAAATGCTTAGTAAAATAAAAATACGATGTATAATGAGTTTTTCACAAATTATTTTTATGATATTCTGATCATCTATAGTCTTCTGTTGATTTCAGATGCCTGGGTCCTTGTGCTATTATACCATTCTTTCTCAACGAATGCAAGTCTGTGGAACATACTTGCCCTAAATGCTTCAAAATTATTGATACTTATCATGGTTTGAATGATTGAAGGAGTAACTTCGATAAAATCAGAGGATTTGGTACTGTTTTACGACGGAGTATAAAACGGAGACCACGGGCCTAAATTTGTGTAATGTCCCTGCGAATACAGATGGGGCACTCCCGTATTAGACTGAACTAAGCCCTACATTACATAATAATACAAAATTTCAGCTAGACAAGATGTGCAAGTTTAAATAATTTCAGATATTCAACATGCGGGAAATGCCGCCTCCTCCTTTTTTAATGTGTCTAAGGGAAAAAGAAATATTCAGGGTCTTTCTTAATATGCTGACACTTTTTAAGGGGATGATCAGGCCGTCAAACTAAACAACTTTCTCTATGGCACCAACATCGAAATCGCGAAAAAAATCAGCTGTTCCATGCAGAACTGCATTCCTACTTGAGCCAAACGTATGGGGTACAGCAGATTTTTTTTTTGTGATTTCGATGTTGATCTCATAGAGAAAGTTGTTCAGTTTGATGGTCTGATCACCCCATTAAAAAAGTGTCAGCATTTAAGAAGGACCCTGTATATATTCGCGCGGCATATTATTTTAACGATCTGTGTATTGCAGCTTTAATTTTTGTAGGCGTTAATTTCATGTTACTGTTAAATATAAATATTCTACTTCGTTAGTGTGAATAAATTAATTCTATGAATGGACGGTTGTATTTTGTCTATTTCTGTTCTATTTATTTACTTTGATCACGTAGTTTACCATAACTACCATTCTGAATTTCTGACACAACAAATCATACGGCAATCGGGGCATTTTCCACCTCCTAAGGTCGTATAATAGGTCTGCCGGCGCACACCTGGCGAAGCACAGCGCAGAGCATTTTTCACTGCCAAACCATTATCAACTTTTCTTGCATTGAAATAAAATCGAAAATCTAATAACAGAACTACTAGTGGCCCAGAAGGTTTGAATCATGTCATAATATCCAGGGCAAAAATGGAATAGCTGAGGGGCTAGGGTGATGAGAGAGGTAATTACCGAAAAAGTATCGTAGAGGTTTCTGATAGGAGCACTGGAGGTTTTCAGACAAATATGATGCAAAAATATTAGAAAAAAAAATACGTCATGTCCAGCGCCAATTATTTTCATTACCATTGGATCGGAATTTGACGCGTAATGGCATTTAAATCATAAACTTAATATTACAAATGCAAATCTGACATTAAAGTAGGAGGCGGAAAATGTGTCGATTTCCGGTTTCTGGCCGCCATCTTGTTAATATGCCACTTCCCGTTGGGATTTCGAGTTGATAACCTTAGATGAAAGTAAATCGAAGTTGATAACAGGCACTTTCAGATTCAGTAGGGTCGAAATAGCTAGAAAATTTAACTTTTTGTCGATTTCTTGTCCTAATTAATATGCAAAGCCTACTACTGTACTAGATGATGATGATGACAACTGATGATGATGATGATGATACTGTAGCTACTTTTTCTGGATTGTCTTTAGCTAAATGTACGAACTGACAGCTTTCTCTAAACATCACATATGATTTAAATATCTTTAATCAGTAGGTATAGATACAACAGGCTAGTCTGTTGGTAAACTAGCTAAAACGATTTCCATAGATCGCTCTATCTATACATTGTCCGTTATGCATTCCGCCTTTGAACCGGCAATAATTTAATTGGGACGTCTTGCATCGAAGCCGTTCGAGCCAAGTTTTGAACACAAAATACACTTAGTACAGAAGGTACCTACGCTCTTCATACTGATTCAGTCGTGCGTGGGACATTTAATAACTATGTTTGCATTGTACGATAGCTATGTCGTTCCCCTTTACAAAAGGTATGTACATTGAACCTAGTGTTCATAAAATGTATAACCCGTCCGAATACAGTGCTGTCATCTTTGTCATCAATCAGCATCACAAGTTTTAGGACATCCGTGTTTATGTGAGATGATATGGTATTATAGTGGATATTATCATCTCAAAACAGTAATCATACGAAAAGAGCCAGGAAAACCGAAGGCGATGCTTCTGATATTCGCAAGTCTACCCGGATCAAGTCGCGGGTATCAACAAGACATTAATGAACTAACTATTGTTTTGGGGCTATCGAAATAGCTATCGGACCTATTGTACAAAACACTAGCTTTTGTTAACGCTCACTGACCCACGGCCCACGACTGAGCCACAGTATAAGAATGAGGACAATCCCTGCCCCCCACCAATTTTAACCTGACCGCTCTGGTACAAAGAGTGAAAAAGTAGTCAATGGCGTTAGCCTGTCACATTCAGTATTGCACATGTTGTTGTCTCACATCACATCTCCTGTTTTTCCCATTTGTATGAAATGACGCTATAAGTGTCCAGGGTGTGACTGAACAAGCAGTATGTAGGGACCTTCTGTCCTAAATGTATTTAATGTTTTAGGGCTCGCCCGTCTCCGATGGACAAAGTTTATCTCTAACAGACTTAGATCTGGCTGCGGCTTATACAAATGTTATTTCAACTAACAATTTCTGTACGCAAGTTCTATATGTGGAGTAAATTAATTTAATTACGCTTAGACTTGCTTTATCGTCGGATGTAGCCTCAGGATGTAGCGAATAACGAGATACTTCTTTGTCGGTAACTTGAAGAATGAGAATTTTTCAGCAATTTTCCGGAGGATCACTAATTTAGGCCACAGAGCTGTACACATATATTTGGAAGTTTCAATATTTGTTTGAATAGTGTCCTTCTGAACATGCTAACACTTTTTAAGGGGATGATTAGACCATCAAAATGAACAACTTTCTCTATGGGACCAACATCGAAATCGCAAAAAAAAATCTACTGCTCCACACAAAACTACAAATCTACTTTAGCCAAATGTATGGGACAGCTGATTTTTTTTCGCGATTTCGTTGTTAGTCCTATAGAGAAAGTTGTTCAGTTTGATGGTCTAATCATCCCCTTTAAAAAGTGTCAGCATAATATTAAGAAGGACCCTGAATATAATTTCGAGCTCGCTTCCCTCGTTCCGTAGCGTTTCCTTAGAGAAACATGTTTTGTACCTAAGAGTTCTGGCTAAAATCGATTCGTAAATTTGCCTCTCTTTATTCGTTCTAAGTTTCTGTCTTTGCATGGATAAACGGATAAACCAAATGATATCTTACCACAACCCGCAAAGTTGTACTAAAAAATTCGACCTCGATTCGCTAGCTTCGTATTTTTTTCATAATGTTTAATAGGAGAAAGGAGGCTGTAAAATCGGTCTGAGCGATAGAAACCAATGCTAAGCCACTGTATATGGCGTGAATACATCCATGCCGATGACTATCATCTGTTGAAGTACGTGCGTATGGATTGAGGAGCCACATTTGCTATTGAAAAAAGGATTCTATGCCCATTTTGTATGAAATTAGTAGATTTTGTAGGCCCAATTCTGAAATTTGTAGCAATAGTACAAAGAAGTTACATGAACAAAAAAAACATCCCTAACTCGGAAAGTACGTGATGAGTCTATTTGAAAATTTTGTTGGATTTTGTAGGAGTTGAAAAAAGATCCTACAAAAAAAATCAGCTCTGTACAACTAAAACTGAAAAAGCTACAATACTTTGATCGTGGCTCGTGGAGCCATCTGGATCTCGGAAAGTACGCGATGAATCGTTTTGAAAATTATGTAGGATGTTGTAGGAGTTGAAAAAAGATTCACCAAAAAAATCAGCTCTACTACTAAAACTGAAAAAGTTGCAATAGATAAGTACTTTGATTGTGGCTCCTCACACCAGATGCTTCAAACAAATGCCTATAACTACATATGTACGTAATGGAATTGAAAACCGATGATGTCAATATTTAGTAGAAATTTCTACAAAATATTGGCGTAGTCATATGCAGCATATCATAAATACTTACCGAGCTACACGTTTATTCGAAATTCCATATAAATCGGTTCAGTAGGGTGTCCACTAATAAGTTAAACCATAATAGAAATCGTCAATTTCCACAGTACGACGAAGATGTGGCTGGTCCCTTTTTCTAATAAGTATTAAAAAGTTAATATTTGGGTTCTAATGATATCAATTAAATAGTAGGTTGCTTGATTATTAAAGTGAGGATTGATGTAATAAAAATAAGTAAGGATTAATATAGTAACACAATATTTCTATCTCAGTGTACCTGTTCATTGAAGTTCAAGCTCCGAAACCATTCTAGTTACGAAGAAACCCGAATGCTTACGATGCGTGACGTCGTAATAATAATACTACAGAGTACTATAATTTCATAGTACCAACTACTTTTGCGTGGTATGTAGTATTCAAACAATTACACTACATTACTCTAAGCAATTGGTCCCGGTTAGTTCCGTCAGATGGCGTAGTAACTATTCGTTAAGCCAATCGTTGAAAATTCTCTAACATCAAGTTGACCTGTAACTTACCTCTACCAATCCGCTAAAGTTCGACTATCATTTATGTCTTCACATTCAACAATAAATTAAAATGTCACGAATATTAATAAAAAACAGTTTTATTTAAAGGTTTGCAGAAATTTTACAAAATAAGCCAGCTTATTTTTAATGCTTCCATAAATATCATTGAATACTTTTTTGGATTTATCTAATGAATTAACACGTTATAAAATTACTACTATATGTATATAAATACTTATACAATATTAGATAACAGACAATCGATTTCAATCGAGATTTTAATTCATCAAATGCAACGAAAGATGTATCCATGCATAGTTCAAAACATAGCAGAATTAAACAATATGGTATTGCGTCTAGCCATCATCTGAAGGCCTGTGTTCATGCCAAGTGAGGTAATTTCGAATAAATATGTACTCAAGACAATCTTCAATGTCTATTATTTTCATGTACTTGATTTATTATTAATTTGTTTTTCATAGTAATAGAACTTAATAGGTAACTTATAAATATAATCTCTACCGATTAAGATAAATTGAAACACAAAACCTTTCCAAGCCTAGTAGTAGGTACCTACTTATTGAGTGAGATTATTTTTATTCGTGCGGAACTCAATTAAGTAGTAGATTTTTTTTTTCTCGATTTTGGCTTCATAGTGAAAGTTGTTCAGTTTGATGTTCTGAAGTACCCCCTTAATTATTACTAGGGTGTTTTGTTACACCCTGTATATCGTATCGGCCTCGGTACCGTAGATATAAAACACTTAACTTCTAAATTTTCTTCCTAAACAATACACAAAAATGTTTAATTTAAGAGGTGCATCAGATCACTCGAAATCCAAAATAATAAAATTTAATCTTCATCATTAGCTTCGTCTCTCAAAAATAATGGTAACGAAATACATAAGAAGCTCTACAATACATATTTGAAAGATTATAGAAGGCAGTACTTTATAACGCATTTAGTTACACTTTATAGCACATTAAAAATAAATATTTAACTGCAATTATAACTATGTATTAATCACATTTCCAGAGGTCATACACAAAAGTAATACGAAAGAAAGAAAGGAAGAAACGATTTTTAATACCCATAGTAAGACCATCAAGAGATCCGAAATAAGATAAAGGAGCATGGTCATTTATTAGAATACCTGAATTACTTCAAACCTCATAATCTCAGTATTAATTTAAAATACTTAGAAAAGAAGTATCAGTGTTTCGAACGAATACATTTTTTTTTCTGTTGTAGCCCCGTACGTTCGTACCTAAGCTAAAGACTGGTCCCCAGATAACCGCTCCGTTTCCCCCATTCTACCCCGCTCTGGTCTGACACGTATTTTAATCTCTGAAAGCATCAGTTTTAACATTTCAGACAAACAGAAATGCTAACAAGTGTTTTCTTGAAATATAAGGTTATTTCAAATTAGTTAGCGAAACTGAACCAGGGCACTTGTTAATGATAACAGATTGCATTATCAATGTTTATAATTGTTATTGGTGATTAACAAAATTTTTACTATCGTCGCTGCAGTGCGCGGGTAAGTAAATCATATGGCGGCGGGTCATTATCACGCAATTGCACTGAGTAACAAATACCAAATGCGTTAGGTAAGTTTCGCCAACTAATTAGATTTAACCTTATAAACTGCTTATATTCCGCTAGCTTAGAATTATGTTGTAATACACTAAATGCGGTTCTGATTAAGAGATCACACTTTAAAAAAAACATTGGAAGTACAATCATGAGCAGAAATATGTTTAAGTTCCTATATTCCTATGACAATACCATTCAGCTAACAAAACTAAAACAAGACAATTTAGCTAAGGATGGGAACTCTGAAAGAAAATTCCTCTAGATTACTTAATCTTTGCAAATACTATTAAAGTCCAGTTAAAAAATGTTGTACTACTCGAAGACAGCGATGCCATCACACACAAGCAGATACGTTTACCCAAGGCGTAGAGCAGCAAAACATTTCGGTACACACGGTTTCGGTTTCGGTACGCGTATTTTATCGCATCTGCTTGAATAGTGTATTGGGTTATTAATTTAATTACAATACCATTATTATTAATACATGGAACTATATGAACAAATAAAACTTTTTAACAATTTCTTATTGATCAAAAAGACGTTTAGAAATTAATCTGAATCGACTTTTGTGAACTCATTTATTTGTGCTATTTATAAGCAAAATACTTATAAAAGTTGACTTTAAGTAGAATTAGAACTAATATTATAAAATTCAACTTTCACTTCATAGTATTAAGGTCTATTGCTTATAAGTGCCCAGATATGAATTGCAATTCGGACAGTAGTGGTCTGCGTTCTGGCATGAATTCATGCAGTATGGAACGCATACACATGGCCAGCACCTGGAAAACAAAAAACAGTATTATTAATTTAAAAAAAATACAATAAAATGAAATATTAAGGGGGCACCGAGCCTTCAGCGTTGCCTTCAATCGTATTTTTTAAATGTCTTAACAAGTGTACAACATTCCCAAAATACAAGAATTTCTCATCGAAGTCATTGCTGCTTCTCAATTTACCGAAACATTACGTTTAAATAAAAAGAAAAGTAATGTTCTGATAAATTGAAATTGTCATTATTGTGTTTTTTTATGTTCTAACTCTAATGTTATAAAATGTATAAATTATAATGTTTTTAATATTTAAGTAAAGTCAAAGTATAATCATGTACCTACGATAGTAAAAAGAAAATATCAACTACTTGTAAAAGTAGCAAATCGATACGTACCTATGTTTTATTTTTTAGGATGCGTGTATTTTATACCAACGAATAAAAAATATTTATTTCTTAATTCGTTGATTTAAAACATCATTTTAGGCTAGTCTAAAGTATCTTTGATACGGTATAAGACCATTTATTAATGGATATTAATCAGTCATTAGTTACATTTTGTATTTAGCCAATTTATTTTTCTTAAAGAAATATATCCTAAATAAGCCGATAGAGTTCAATAAGAAATATACAACGTGTTAATGAATTAACGCAAAACTAGAAAGTAGTTTGTTTAGAATCAAGAGTAGAATCGAATTATCATGGTTTCAAAATAGGTAATTTTTTTCAAAATATTAAACAATTTGTTTTTTGATGTTTTATATTTACTGAACTGGATCTCAAACCACCGCTCGGGCACTCTCGCCCTACTTACTACCACATCAAGATTCTTTAAATGTATTCATAAACACGTTACCGCTTTCATTCATTTCTAAAAAAAGAATAACAAATCATTTTTGCCTCAAAACTTAAAATGCGAATAACTATATATTTTAACCGTCAAAATAATGAAATTATTGTTTCAATCGAATTATTTTGTTATAAATCAGTTGGGGTGTATGAGGTTTTGCGCTTATTCATTAACACGTTGTATATATAAAACATTCCCGAACATTCATCAAGCGATAGCATGTCTATCGATTGTTCGTTCAATGGTTAACCTTAACCTGCTTTGTTTCGTTATCATATAAAAACAAATAAACCTATGGATTGCCCTCGACGTGTTTACTTTCTCAATTATTTATAATTCCCTAAGAATTATTATCACTCATTATAATGTTTTGACTACTATTATAAGTTATTGACTAAACGAGATCAAGACAGGCTGGAAGCTTTTGAGATGTGGTGTTTGAGGAGAATAAGTTGGACAGAACGAATAACAAATAAAGAGGTGTTAAGAATAGTTAAAGAAAAGAGAAGCATGGCATATAGCATAGCATATGCTCACGACTATATTCCCCGAGGGGGTAGTCAGAGATATTCTGAAACCTTAGAACATCCACGTTTCACCAGTAGTACCGAAACTCTGTCCAGTGTGACGGGGGGTGAGCCCGTCGCCACTTGTAATGGACAGTGGGTACAATACATGCCTCGAAATTGAAGCATGCAGGTTTCCTCACGATGTTTTCCTTCACCGAAAAGCCAGTGGTGTTACAAATCGTACATAAATTCCGAAAAAAAAGTTAAATATTTTAAAAACAATAGAAAACCGGAGAGGAAAAATGATCGGACACTTGATACGAAACGACAATTTCTTTAAAACCATACTGGAAGGGAAGATAGAGGGGAAAAGAGGCAGAGGAAGACCCAGACAGAGTTATCCAGCCCGAAGTGAAGGAAAATGTTGATGTCGAATCGTATCAAGAAGTAAAGACACTAGCGGATAAGAGACAGGATTGGCGAATACTCCACCGACAAGAGCGTACCTCTTAAATAAGTTGATGATTATAATGTAATTACTATCCTTGGATAAATAACAACTAGTGAGTTATTTGTTCACGGCAGATTTTTTATTTGTTTCGCCACGACCTTTATTTTTAGTTTGAGGTTTTTTAATGGACGAAAGGCTAGTCACCAAACGCTTCGCTATTACATCTTGAAACCTAAATAGGCACTGAAACTTAAAATCATTCCCCAGTCACGGTGCCGATATGACCGTAGAAATCACATCATAAGCCACGAACACCCCTCCTTGTCCAATGTTGTACCCCTGTTAACCAGACAAAATAAATTGAGCCGAAAAGTACTAAGACAGGCCTCTATCACTCGTCCGTAGTTACCGTGATAAGCAATTATACTTTTACGCATCGTAAGCGATGCGCTTGCATGATTTTTGCCACTCGCTGTACGAAGTAATAACAAATCTGAGTCATCCTGCATATTCAATGATATATTTTGTCGTACAAACGAGATTTCTCGAATTTCATGATGGATATTTTTGTTCCAATTGTGGAAAAATGGTGGTAAAAACAAATCGGATCGGATTTAATGGAAAGATCGTTTTTTTGTATCGCTAACTGCGACTGTAATACTTCGAGTTGTCATAATTTTATATGACTTTTAATATGATGGAACATAAAAATACTTTATTTGGGGCTATTTTTGCAATTGGATTGTATTTCTATCATATTCGTCTATATCATAATGCGTACAGCAAAGCTATCAATGCATATCACAATTTAGCCGAACGGCCCATACATGCACGCATGTTTTCATTTACTCTGTATCTGTATTTTTGCGTGTACCGTCTGGCAGTAGGGAATTAAAGCGTTTGAATTTATCATTTTCTTAGGAAGTAAATCTGTTACGTTCTATTTAGTAATCTGCGACCAAGACCTTAGGCTACTTTTACAAAATGAAGAGCTACTGAAAGATAAATTTTCCTGCAGCAATCTGTTGCTCTTATCTTGCTAAAATATTCTCAAGTGGCGCTCAATTGAGTGTTGTCAGCGTCTTAATGATTCTTTAATTTCTGGTAGACGTTTCGTATTAATTCGAGTCGTAAATTGTATAAATTTAACAAAACTAATGAAATGTGGCCTTCAATGAACAAATTTCTTAATTGTAACAGCCACCGTTTTAAGTCCTAGTGGTTTAATTTGCTGAATGACTCATGTAATAAATAATAATAGGTATCTACGAAATTCCTCACTCTGCAAATGTAGATTTATCTCTTTCCTAATGATCAATATAGTGTATTAATTTTATTCTAAGATTGAGAAATTCAGTATCGATTGAAATAATATCATAAATACCCAGAAAAACACTAAAGAAAAACGTTATAAGACTCGTATCTATACAGAGTGTAAGGAAAAGTATCAGGCTCTACCCATCAAAATGATCAACTTTTACTATGGGAGCAGTTGTATGGGAACTTGTCAGAACAAAAAAATCTGCTCTGTCATACATTTGAGTTATTGACTTTCATACATCAGGCATTGTAGTCTAGTATGGAACAGCTGATTATATTTTTGCTGCTGCAGCTGGTTTGCTCCCGTAGTAAAAGTTGTTCAGTTTAATGGGTAGAATGTGAGGTTTAAAGGTTAATGATACCTTTCCTTACACTCTGTATGTCGTTACAGATCTAGTGGAAAGCGATCGCGAGGGTCGTGTATCGGGTGCTCTCAGGCCTGCACGTGGCTCCGTCATTTCGTTAAACTCTAATGTGGTTTTGAACATAAAACAATACGTACTTAAGTACCTACTTGAGATTATAATAAACTACTTGATATTGGCACAATTGCAATGTATGAACAACCGTCCATTATTTAAAATTAAAAAATATGTAATTGAAAGACAGGAAAAAGATTAATATTATTTCCCATAATTGTGAATCATAATCAAAAAATCATACAAACATCATACGCTCGAAAAACATAACCCTCCTTCTGTAGCAGTCGGGTAAAAACAACCCACGATGATTGTGCCTAGAGCAAAAACCGGCCAAGTTCCTGACTCATCAGAGTTTTTGATAAGATTACTAGAAGGTTTTTATAGTTCAATGTTATTTTTGTATGTATGAGTCACCTAATATAGATAAAATGCTTGCATACGTAAATAAGTGATATTACTTCCATCATCATCGCAATTAAAAATGTTTTTTTTAAATAACACCAAACTTTTGTTACTTTCAAACTGTTTTGTAACACAAAAATAAACGTTTGGTTGTATATTTTTGGTTTTTTTTAACAACGCATTTTTTCCAGAGCGCTTTATTTATGTAGGTACATGGAATTTGGAAAATGTATAATTTGGAATGTCGAGAATTAGTACTCTATAGCATTCATCCTCGCTTCCGACATTTGATATTCTGAATACTTACAATAATTAGAAAACTGTTTTTTTTAAGTTGGTATCGATACGACGATAACTGCTAGATCGATTAAAATGACTATAGTAATTAATTGAATCAGGCGTTTGTTTGAGGAAATGCATGACTAGTAATAGATAAGTAAGTAGTTGTAAGTGTGGTTGAATAAACGTATTTTATTATTATTATTGTATTTCTAACGGTATTTCACGGGCCGTAGCCCGGACCTTTGGAAGGCTTGCGACACAGGTCCAACACGTAGAGGCCCCTTTGAGACACTTTTATCTAAATAAGATGGGATGCACCAACCCTGGTCTATCTCTGAATGCATTATGGAAACGCACCAGAAGACATGCCACGTTTAGTGCAGGGACTATCGTAGAAAGGTCAAAAACTACTCGGGTTATGGGGGTGAACTGGATGGGCTGGCAAATCAGGGTTATTGCGGTGAGACTCGGGACGCTTGCCGTAACAAATGTCTCTTGTTTGTTAAAAATGGCAGACGGCCCCAAGTAGCACACAAGCTGCTTAAATGGCTTCTGTACAACCTGAATGTTGTATAATAGCTGTTCAACGGATTTACTATAATACTTAAGTTGTTCAGTAGCGTATTTAACAACGATTTAACAGGCATGTGGTACAATAGCCGTACAACGGTAAATATAACCCCAATGAAGTTACAAAGGCGTGTCATAGAGTTATTATTGTACGGGCATTTGATATAAAGCAGAGTTATAAATACCTTTTAAAACACCGCGAGGTCTTATAGAGGGCTATAATAGTTAAAAGTGTTTAAATGGAATTATAAGCTTCCTTTAAAGCGCTTTAGGTTGTATATTGGAAATTTCTAAACCTCTAAGCTGTTAAATAGAACTTATTACAGTCTTTGAAACTATCTATAGCAGAGAAATATAACTCTATAGTGGCACGTAGGCCATTATAATTATTTGAGAATTTTACAGCAGCAGCAATTTATTTTTAGGCGTACACTACCGCTCGCATAGCACCTTTGTATTAGATTAAATATCTTGGACATTGTCACACAAATTATCTAGTCACATTTAAAGTACCAGAATCTAGCCTGGACTTGTATTATGATGACTAGACAATGATATAGAACACACACATAGATACAAACATCCATGACTCGGGTACAAATATTAATATTCATCATACAAATATTTGTCCCTTACGGGATTCGAACCCGCGACCCTCGGCACAGCAGGCAGGTTCACTACCGACTGAGCTACCGGGCCGTCAATCCCCGTATCCAATCAAATGTATCCCCGTACTAACACACATTTACGAACATTGTAGAGACATTGTAGAACCTTAGGCAGTATAAAAAGGTGCCTCTTTCGGGGGTACAGCGGCGCTGTAGCCGCTTGTACATCTACTGTAGAACTTGTTTATAGAGGCAATGCCGTTATTAAGAACTTCTAACCGGCCAGTGTACGGCTTGTTATAGAGCTTGCGTGCTACTTGGGAGTGACTTGCCAACTCATTTAATGGGCCCCCCAAAATGGCCGCTCGCAAGGAGCGACAAGGCGGCAACATCTACTGAGCGGCTAAGGTTGTAGAGAGGTGAGTCTGAGGGCGCCGGTTCCCGGTGCTAAGCGCACCAGTCAGCAGGTCCCAGCGTTATGACATTTTACACTTCCAACCTGGAGCATAGGTTCCGCTCTTGCAACTCCACTCCTGGCCGGCCGGTTAAGGCAAGACAGGAGGCGAGGGCCAAATCAATCCGGGCCCTCTGGAGAATCGGGTCCGTGGTGTCGCCACTCACCAACAGCTCGCCACAAACAGCCCTGCGGGCCGCCACAAGCTGTAATTATTATTATTACAACAAGATTGTATTAAGACCTCCGCTTCTAAATACCTAGTAGACAAGGTTGCATTTGATTATGCAATAACCACCAAATAATTTCTACTCAAAATAGAAAATAGAAAGAATAAAAGATATTATTTGGTAGTCAGGTAGTCAGGTAGTCAGGTTGTAATGCATGACGTTTTTTTTTATCGATTACTATAGTACTTAGGTTCAGAGGAGCGATGATAGTCCATACGCAAGAGAGCTAGCGACTCAATCACGAGGTGGCGGTTCGATTCCTGGCCTGTACCACTAAGTTCTTCAGAATAATAAAAATAGTTCGGATAATCTGTATGTGTAAAATATTGGTGAGCAAAAGACCAGCAATGGTCGCAGGGTTACATAACGACCCTTGCTTGCAATATGGGCTATTGCAAGCAAGGGTCGCCAACAATAATAGGTAGAAATAGATAAATACTTACAAAAACAAGCACAATAGTAGAGCTATGACATGAGTCCTCGTCGTCGCTTTCCGTTCCACCTTCGTGGAGACGGTGGCTCTGCAGGATGGGCATGTGATAGTTGTAGATTCGGGTCCGACTGCAACGATGTTCATCTTGATCCTGTAATAAGAAACAGAAGTTTAATTATGTTCTTGTTTCTACTTACGATACAGTAGCGTAGCGTGGGTAAATAACACACTTATCTTTATAAGAAGACCTACACACAAAATAACGGAGCGAGCTCGAAATGGGGAACTTGCACCTAAATTATAATGAGAAGTTATCTTAATAATTCAATTATAATAGTGAATAGAACATTACTGAAAGATTTATTCTAAAGTTTTTATTTTTTTACGAAAGTTACGTGGATCGGAACGTTATTTCAAACACCAATCAGCGCAAAGTGATGAAGTGATTAGCAACTTGCGTGCATTAGAAGAGTAGGGCAACATATTATAGCGGATGATTTGTGATGAGCTTCACGCGCCATGAAAAGGAGTGACGTCACGTCATGGCAGTGAGTGTTTTGGCGCGGAATTTGAAAAGTCTACTTTTGATTTGCAATGAATTAAATGATTTGTGCATATTTTACCGTTTTTGTTTTTGGTATTTTTATGTTAGCCTTAAATCTTTATGATATACTAAAAATATAAAACTGTGCAAGTTCCCCATTGTTACAATTACTACTCGGGTTGTGGTCAGACATATTTTGGTCAATCAATTCAGAAATATAAACTTCGCTCTACTTTTCTTCTCAAAAATTATAAATCGGTTGGAGCCAGAATTGTTTTATGGTATCTCTACAACGTGTTAATGAATTAACGCAAAACTAGAAAGTAGATCGTTTAAAATCGAGAGCAGAATCTAATGATCATGTTTTCAACATAGGTAATTTTTTTCAAATTATTAAATAATTTGTTTGTAAAATTTAAAATTTACTGAACTCGATCTCAACCCACCGCTTTGGCACTTTCACTCTACTTACTACATTCTTAAAATGAATCCACGAGCACGCTAGCGCTTTCATTCATTGCTGAAATGATAACAAATCATTTTAGTCTGAAAACTTTAAATGCGAATAGCTTTAAATTTTAAATTTAACAATTTTGAAATTATTGTTTCAATCTAATTATTTTCTTATAAATCAGTTGGGGTGTATGAGGTTTTGCGTTTATTCATTAACACGTTGTATAATATGTAGATACGGACACTGTCATGAAACAGATAGAATTTGACAATATACACCCTAATAATATTTAAAGGGGTGGTTTAGACCATCAATCCCTTAGGAATTGTTGGATTTTTAGAAGTGAAATATTTCACTTAGGTACTCCGGTAAACTTCCTGTTTGCCCAATTGTTGACTATAACCTGTTATTTAAAGACAATTTTATTTAATACACATAACACAAATTGTTTTAGTTATTATTTTATTAAATAGGTACATATTCAAACCAATTAGTATCAAAGATCACACATAACAGTATCACAATTTAGGTAGGCGACATCGAATCTACTGTAGGCAAATGTCAAGGTTAAAGATTGGTGTTAAGGTTTATTTTCCTCTGGTGGTTATGACCTCGACAGGCCTTAAACTGTGTTCATTGATTTAACCAATCTATTATAAATTATAATAGTAAACCTACGCAACCTACGCCTAGCAACGTCAGGTCCGGTCAGTCTTTGGATGGGTGACCGTTTAGTGGTATTTCATCTCGAGCGTTTCCTTGCTTCGGAAGTTACGCTAAGCAGTTGGTCTCGGATAGTTCCGTCATATAGCGTTGTAACTATTCGTTAAGCCAGGTCAGAGGTCTATTAAGGTGGCTTGAAAATTCTCTGACAGCAAGTTGACCACTAACTTGCCTCCACCAACACGCACTGGGCCCGCGTGGTAGAGTATGGCCCACTCCCTCTCACCTTTATTCGTGAGAGGAGGCCTTTGGCCTGCAGTGGGATTCTACAGGCTTTAACTTACTTTTTGTTTTAAATCGTAAACCTAGTATTAAATCTACAAGAAAATCAATATACATAGGTACTATAATTTCTCTTGAATAGATATGAAACGGTGTAACATGAAAAGCCATAGAAACTAATAACTAAAAGAAGCATCTTACTAACATTGTACCTATTTAATTCTTTCGTGACTGGTATTCCTTCTATCTTAAATAATAAAATAAATTAATACATATATGATAGTGAAGGCTAATGAGAATTATAAGTCCCACCTATGGCTTGAGACTGAGATGACTGAATGAGACTTTTATTTCCATTAGTCCCACACTATAGGTACCTCTACAAGTACGTAGTACGAGCTGTAGCCTACTAACTATTTAATAACCAAAAAGGTTACCGATTTCCGATTCGAAATTGTTGTAAGATACGATCAGGAAGCTGGCAAAGGTATTGTCTAGGTAAGACATTCATCTTAACTTTATAAAACTGTAACAGAAGTGTGTCTGTACATTGAAGATATTTACAAAAAAAGATGACGATATGGGTTTTAGGTGTCCCTGCTCCAAAACAACCTTTTTTACAAATTTTGTCTATCTGTTTGTGTGTTTGTTGGTGCTCGCACGCGAAAACTACTGAAACGATATTGATGAAACTTTTTTTGTTTGATCTGATCTGACTTTTTGACACGTTGGTACCAAACAGGGAATCAAAAAAAATTGTGGGAGTCACGTTGCAGGTCTGACCCGAGCACTTGTCTCGCGTGGTGTTCGCGCGTCGCGTTTTTGCCTGTCACGAGGCTCCGCAATCCTCAATCTCTTCTTGTTCTTAATCAAAAACAATCCCTGAAATTGGGATAAATATTCCCACAAACTACTTGACATTGGCGGAAATGCGGTGTTAACGCACAAGCAAAAAGTCAATTAATTATAAATTAAAAAAATATATGTGAAAACATAGATATTTCATGTGTGAGAAGAATAAAAAGGTAGTTACAGGTAGGTACGTTAAATTTAAATAGTGAGTATTGTGGCCTTTCTTATTATTTTTACGCGATATGAGATACAGATTAAAATAGAAAAGAAATGTACTCGATCCGATGATCGTCTCAAATAATGAGTTACGAATGAAATCGAGGCCAAAGTATATATCAAGTGTAAATGTACATGCGTACCTATCCTAAAACAATACAGACATTGTTTACAAAAGGACGTCTTGGGCGATCGGTAGCCATCTCGAGGTAGATAAAACTCAAAATAAAATTATTCCCCGTTTGCACAGTAGGAGCATCAGTGAAACATAGATATCTTACTACACATAGTGTGAATATCCTACCAGTAGAAAATCTTCGTAGGAGCACGATACCGGAGCGAAATTAATTCACTTTAGTTCATCACGTTAAAAAACCATTTGGCATCTAGTTATTATTAACAGTAGGTATAGTAGTCATTCATTATAAGATAACCTGTTTTTTTTATTATTTGTTTGTGGCACCAGCACGCAATGTATAATTATAATTACAGAGTGTAGACAAAATAAACTCATGGTGAACAACATTTTTTAAATTGTTTTTCTTCATAATTAATGGACTTCTTGCTTGTGCGTTAGCACTGCATTTCTGCCAGTGTAAAGTGGTTTGAGAGAGTATCTATTCAATCTCGAGGATTGTTTTTGAATAAGAACACAACTGAGAAGGATTTCGGAGCCTCGTGGCAGGCTGAGACGCGAACCGCGCGAACACCACGCGAAAGACAAGTGTTCGGGGCAAACCCTGCAACGTGACTCGATGAACAACGTTATCGAAGGAACCTATAGAAAATTTGACTTGTCATACTAAAAGCAACCAGCCGATCGTTTGTATGAAAAGTCGAAAAAAACCTACATCTATTTATTGCTTCATTACGATTTCAGAATCCAAAATCAGATAGTATATTCTACTCCTAGTACTCAATACTCAATATACAGGGTACAAGTGACAGCCTAGCAAATACTGAAACGGTGAACTCAGACCATCAAACTGAACAACTTTCACTATGGAGGAAACGCGAAAAAAAATCAGCTGTCCCATAAAAAACTGCTAAACCTTCCCGACTCAAATGTATTTGACAGGAGATTTTTTTTCGCGTTTCCTGAGGTAGGCTCCATTGTGAAAGTGGTTCAGTTTGATGGTCTGAGTTCATCGTTTCAGTATTTGCTAGGCTGGTACTTACACCCTGTATTTAATAAGTTATATTATAAATGTTTTTTTTATTTTTATTTATAATTAATGGACTTTTTGCTTGTGCGTTAGCACCGCATTTCCGCCAATGTCAAGTAGTTTGTGGGAGTATCTATCCCAATCTCAGGGATTGTTCTTGATAAAGAACAAGAAGTGATTAGGGAATGCGGAGCCTCGTGGCAGGCAAAGACACGACGCGCGGACAACACGCGAGACAAGTTCTCGGGTCAGAACCTGCAACGTGACTCCAATATAAATGTTTAAGTTTGTGACGATATTTAAATGCTTAGACGTTTCTGTTTTTGTGACTTAATCACGCAGGCTGAACAGATTTAGACGAAATTCTACACACAGATAGAATTTGTGTACACGGAAAAACAAATCATCTCTATTGGTCAAGACATTCCGTGTTTATTTGAGAAAAAAATATTTTTATCATTAGGTAGTAAATACATATTTGTCTTGTTAACCAAATATGTATTAACTATATAGTATCCAAGATATTATGTTATTGTTACAAGAAGAAAAAGCTAGTTTACTTACTTATCTATACTATAGAAGTAGGTATGTAGTGACAAATATGTGCAATACAATCTCACTAGTCATAAACTCCGGGATTATGGTCTTGAGTCTGTTTGTGTAGAAACGTAATGTACTTACCTACCTATACTCCATTCAAAATTGCAACGAAATTTCAAGTCTATTTTGCATTACAGATACAGAGATTTGAAACACTTCCTCTCACTTATTCTTAGAACAGCTTTTGTACCGTCCAATATACAGGGTCCTTCTTAACATGCTGACACATTTTTAAGGGGATGATCAGACTGTCAAACTGAACAACTTTCTCTATAGCACAAACATCGACATCGATAAAAAAAAATCTGCTGTCCCATACATTTGGCTCGAGTAGGTTTGCAGTTTTGTATAGAACATCTGATTTTTGTTTCGCGATTTCGATGTTGGTGCCATAGAGAAAGTTGTTCAGTTTGATGGTCTGATCATCCCCTTAAAAAAATGTCAGCATATTAAGAAGGACCCTGTATACAACGTGTTAATGAATTAACGCAAAACTAGAAATTAGTTTGTTTAGAGTCGAGAGCAGAATCGAATTATCATGGTTTCAACATTAATAATTTGTTTTCAAAATTTTAAATAATTTGTTCGTAAAATTTAAAATTTACTGAACTCAATCTCAACCCACCGCTCGGGCACTCTGACCCTACTTACTAACAAAAGAAGATTCTTAAAATGTATCTATGAGCACGTTAGCGCTTTCATTCATTGCTGAAATGATAACAAATAATTTTTGCCTGAAAACTTAAAATGTGAATGACTTTAAATGTTAACTATCAAAATATTGAAATTATTATTTCAATCTAATTATTTTGCTATAAATCAGTTGGGGTGTATGAGGTTTTGCGCTTATTCATTAACACGTTGTATAGGATAGTATATGTATCCAATAAATTATAGGTAATTACAGCATTTGGTAATCAGATAATTGGCCAGAAAGCTAAATAGGAATCGGAAAATCTCGTCGTCCTTATTTGGAATGAAGTATAGAATTAGACAGTTTAACAGGTTCTTACCGTGTTTTGGTACCTATTGTTAAAATGAAGACCTAAACATTTTCATTTTGTTACTACGTACTTTTATGACGCGTTTCAAATTAATG
Organism: Agonopterix alstromeriana; assembly: GCA_963924505.1. Taxonomy (NCBI): domain Eukaryota; kingdom Metazoa; phylum Arthropoda; class Insecta; order Lepidoptera; family Depressariidae; genus Agonopterix; species Agonopterix alstromeriana. The sequence continues at coordinate 13,077,131 of OZ004667.1, forward strand.
TGCCAGTTAATTTATTGTAAGTAAACACGTGGTATCGTCTGAATAGGTAACATAACAACCTCGCCGCTCCTCACTTCACCTCACTTCACTCACGCAACTTGATATTCACATTATTATATTTACCTGTGAATACCTAACCTATAATTTACCTAAACCTTTACATTTTAACACTCCTAATTTCTTTCGTCTTTTATTTTACATGATTAAGAAATCCAAAATCATAGACGTAATTATAAGTAAGTATTCCAAAAAAGAGTTAATAATAGTCAGCAGGACCAAGGGCGTCACTGCACCGGTAAAACAAATTAAGTGGACCATTTTTTTTGCTCTAATAAGTATCTAAAATCTTGCAACTTTTCCAACGATCATGCAACAATTGAATAAGTACAAAATGAAATATATTATCGCGAGACAATAAACATTTTCTTACCTAATTACCAAACGTGTTAAATAATAAAATTGAAGTAATTTATACTGTGAAGAATGTGTGTAAATAGAAAGTAAAACTTACTTTTAGTTAGTTATTCCGTACACAACGATATTATTTAATTTTATCACACGGCCTCGCCAGCGCGTTACAGAATGCGACTAACAGAACATTAGCTATAGCAATTTGACTCATGGACATGGACAGTCATTATGATTACCTACTCTGTGACTCACTTTGTGTATAGTCAGCTAGATTTTATCAATACCTACCTACATTATAATGTTGTGTTTGGTTAGTTTAGCATTTTGTTACTTACCAGAGTGTGTAACTTGTGTAAGTACGTAGGTAAAATAATTAATATTAAACCAAAATATGATACTACTGTCAAAATGATTTTCATAATTGACTTTATTGTAATTTTAACTAAAACAGCACAATTAGAACCACAGGCAAAAATACTTAGGTATACTTCACTTTCACGAATGCGAAAGCATAAACAATATACCTAATAAGCATGTTTTGGTATAAATATAATTATTTTATTTACACCAAAACAAAATACAATGCACAATAGGAAACAAAATTGATTACGGTACAAATAAGGCGGTGTTATCATAAGTTAATTTGTTTATCAATACAATATTTTTTTGACAGTTAATAAAATAGCTTCAAGGATAGAAAGAATAAATTAATATCGTGACAAATATATATAACGTCAAGGATAGAAAGAATAAATGAATATCGTGACAAATATACCTAAATTAAGTACATTATTTTGTACTTTTTAGGGCATTACCTACTGGCCAATTTTGAATTTTTCGTCCTAAAATAGCATAGGATTTGTCAAAACAAACAAAATTAACCCAAACTCGAGGGATATACTAGTAGCCATTGAAAATTTCCGGTATCCACCTTCCGGTTCCATAACCAGACCCTTATGTACGGCCTGTAAGGTCCATATATGACGGCCCGGTAGCTCAGTCTGTAGTGAACCGGCCTGCTGTGCCGAGGGTCGCGGGTTCGAATCCCGTAAGGGACAAATATTTGTATGATGAATAAAATATTTTTGACCGAGTCATCATAATACGAGTCCAGTCCAGGCTATATTTTGGTACTTTAAATGTGACTAGATAATTTGTGTGACAATGTCCAAGATATTTATTTATATTTATGTCACCGAGTGTAATATATAGAACTCAATTAGTCAAATATCAAACCAAATAAGTTCAAATTCGATTTGTTTACTAATAGCAATTGAAGAGTTCCACTATCCACCTCCTGGCTCCACCATCAAATCAACTCGATGGTACCAAATTATTGTATTTTTATCCGAATTATTATACACCTGCAAAGATTCAAATAGATTTCTAGATTTGCACCGAAGACATTTTTATTCCACTATTTTTAACGACTGCAACGCACTCATCTCGAATAAATTGCATCTATCTCTATCATTTTGAGATAACTCCGAATATCTAAAATAGAAAATCTAGGGATTTTCTGGATACTAGATCTAATACTGAGACTAGTTTTTCTATTTTAGTTTCATGCTCGCTGAGTATTATATTTTCGGACTGTAACGTAATGTGAACAAATGAAAACTTTCAAACTACAATTGTTTACATTATTGAAACGGATTAGAGTACCTATCGTAATTTTCGACGTTGCATAAACCAGTTTTTTAGGGTTCCGTAGTCAACAAGGAACCCTTATAGTTTCGCCATGTCCGTCCGTCTGTCCGTCCGTCTGTCCGCGGCTTAGCTCAGAGACGCTTAGTACTAGAAAGCTGTAATTTGACATGGATATACAAATTTATCACGCCGACAAAGTGGTAGAATAAAATCATGAAAAATATTTTTTTCACGGTACCTCCCCTACACGAAAAGTAGGAATGAATTTTTTTTTCTCGTCTATCCTATGTGGTGAGGGGTATCGTTGGATAGGTCTTTTAAAAATATTGTGGGTGTGGGAAACCCATTTTTCGATTTAAGGATCCGTTTGCGAAATATTAAGCTTGCCCCCTTCTAAATCCGCACATTGTGACGGGCAACTACGGAAGCCTACCCTGCGCGTGGCCCGACAGTTTTTTTTTGTAAGTAATAATTATAATTAAAATTAAGTATATTGTAAAAATCTTTTGCAACTACAAATCTATTTTTAGTAGAAAACTAAATTCCAATTTTGTAACTCTCGTATTACTTGCAAAAAGCATTTCAGTTTACTTAGTAGGTATTTCACTTCGCCCACTAATATAGTAAATATTCCTTTTACTGGCGCAGTCGGGTAAAGCACATTATTTTTCATGTTTTAATACCTATATGCTCGGGTCGGTCGATGACGCTGAATAGTAGTCTGAAGTTTTCACTTCTATGGAGTGTTCATAAGCACAATTTTTTTTTATTTTATTTTATTTTCAATTATGAAGCGCTCGTTGGCGTAGTGGAGCTTCGGTATTGGAAACGATCACCGAAGTTAAGCAAGGTCAGGTTCGGTGAGTCTTCGGATGGGTGACCGTTTAGTGGTATTTCATCTCGAGCGTTTCCTTGCTTCGGAAGACACGTTAAGCAGTTGGTCTCGGATAGCTCCGTCAGATGGCGTTGTAACTATTCGTTTAGCCAGGTCAGAGGCCTATTAAGGCGTCTTGAGAATGGTCTGACAGCAAGTTGACCACTAACTTGCCTCCACCAACACGCACTGGGTCCACGTGGTGGAGTATGGCCCACTCTTTCTCACCCTTATTCGTGAGAGGAGGCCTTCTCCCTGCAGTGGGATTCTACAGGCTATAACTTATTTTTATTCTAATTTTCAATAAAATTGTTCCACAAATTTTTCAATAAACTTAGAATATTAATTAATTACCCTGTAGGTATATTAAAAATAATTAAACTTTATTGAGTTACTAAGATGATTCAATTCGGTGTAGCCCTGATTCCTATAAGTAAGTAAACTGTGTGTCCGCAATTAGTAAGAAAGAAATAAAATAAAAAAAAAGAGGATAAAAAACTATTACAATATAAAACTTAATTAGAAACAAACTTAACAATATTGGTAGTGTGATAATGGGACGATAACAATATTATTATATGTATATTATCAAGATAGTGGCTCCGACAATGTCGATTGACGACATCGAATATTTGCCTTTGTGACGTCATCAGTAAAAAACCGATCAAGAGCGTTGCAGACACGCAACTACATAATATGGTTCCGTAGCCATTTTATAATGATTTAACTATTTTTGCTTTTACCTTGTCCATGTAATTCATGTAACTACAAAAAATAAACCGGACTAACTAACAACTACTCCAAATTTTTTTCAGAAGAGGTATTTTTTCTGACACTGCAACAAATGTAATTTTCTTTGAAAGTTGGTATTTTCCGATTTTTAAAGTTAAAGGAGTTTAAAAGTATAGGTGTTTTTTCACATTTCCAAAAAACAAGCTGGCAACGGTGGTGACATGACTCTAAAAAAATTAGCATTTCAAAGCTTAATATTTCGGAAATTAGATCCCTGCATTGAACATTTTTTTTACACACCTGCAATATTATTGAACGACATATCCAACGACACCACCAACAAACCACACCATGGGATGAAAGACAAATTCTATTTTACCTCTTTGTCGACGTGATTAATATTTGACCTATGCCAAATTACAGCTTTATATTTAGAGTCTCTGAGCTAAGCTGCGGACAGACAGACAGACGAACGGACATAGCGAAACTATAGAACCCTTCCTTATTGACTACAGAACCCTACAAATTAGAGAGTAAGTAATTGAGGTAAGGCAAACAGACAGACGTTCAGAATTGGAGTTGGGTTGCTTGTTTGATACGGAACCCTGAAAAGTCCCTAACATTGAAGCGCCACTGTCCTCGCCGGTGCGTAAAAACGATGGTCAAGGTCATAAGCACTTCCGTCTCGTTCCAGTACCTACAGATAGAATAGAACTGATTTTAAATGTAGTTGAAATGAAAACACGATGGCATACTGCCAGCAAACAAGTATTTGCAGTCTTTAAAATACCAATCGAAAACCATTTCGAGATAATTGTCTCAATAACAATATTTTCTATGTCAGAGATTTTAAAATGAAAGGATTACAAATATTTTTAATAAAATAACGTCGATTTTCGGTCCGTCCAGCGACGTCACTGGAAAACCTGTGAACTCCTTGGTAAACTTAAAATGAACTTAAAATAAGTAAAAAAATCATAATTTGACATTCGATGTTGCCGTTTCTGTTTCCAGCAAAGAGTTAGAAATAGGAGGCAGGTGATTTTAATATTTTTTAGTAAAGCAAAATTTTTTGTCCATGAAGATCAAATTATTACAGGTAACAGATAAAAATAATTTAAACATTAAATTCATAATGATAAACTCGATGGATCGCAATAAAATGAAATCTGGTGTCTTAAAATTTTGTCTTCAATCCGTAAAAAATATAACATGTAAACAAAAAAAAACTTTACCGAATTGTATTTTTTCATGCATTGTAATTTTCTGTCGTTCGGGAACTTCATTTGCTAGAGCGAGAAAGAGTGATGCTGTTTCGGTAAGTAAGGAAAAAGTAAAGAAGGATGTTATTGTTATGAGACAAACTGGAGGCACTATCACGTTATTATGTTTGCCTCTAGCCAATAAAGAGGGTAAGATAGGTAAACCAGTGTTTCATATTTATAAATAATTTATTTATCGTCTTATTTATCAAAAATTACGGTGACATCAGCTACTTATCAGGAGCACACAAAATTTTTAATGATAAAATAGCATTATCTATTCATTCAATATCTACCTGGGTACTTGCTTATTAATACGAAGTAAATAGTTAGCGTTATAAATAACTAGCTTTTGCCTGCGACTTCTTTCGCGTGGATTTCGGAAAATTTCAACATACGGGATGCACACCTTTTGATTGTACAAAAATGATTTCTTAGTGCACCTTTATACGGACTTACTTACTTGAATGTGGAATACATATTTTATACATGATGTAACAAAACACCGTAGTAATAGGTACTTAAGGAGTTGAGGAGTGCTTCAGACCATAAAACTGAACAACTTTCAATATGGAGCCAACATTGACATCGCTCTTTCATACAAGACTGTAATATCGTCTCGACTCAAATGTATGGGAAAGGATTTTTTTTTACTTTTTCTCGATATTGGCTCCATAGTGAAAGTTGTTCAGTTTGATGGTCTGAAGCACTCCTCAACTCCTTAAGTACCTATTACTACGGTGTTTTGTTACATCATGTATAAAATATGTATTCCACATGTTTCTATCTTCAGTGGTATGGTTTTGGGTTGTCTGTCATTGACTGCTAGTTGCATGTACGTTTATTAAAGTTAATCCTCCATTAAATCTCTTGCTGTCACTTTTTGTCTTGTTGACGTAGTAAAAGCTAGCAAGAGATTTAATGGAGGATTCGCTTTAATGCACTTACGTGCAACTGAGCGTATGACACAGAAATATGATACAATACAATACCATAGGTATAATAAAAATAAAGTTGACTGTTTTATACGAATGTATATTAGAAAGATAATAATAATTATAATGATATTTTATTTATCGTATTATATATTCATATTTACATTATTAGTTTCAAATATTTGACTACTTTTGATCTTCAATTATGATACCCTCTGGGCACGGAAAAATAAAATTATTATCAATAATAAAACTTAGGTAGTTTATTATTGTAATGAACGTTTTTACCACCTCGGGGCTTTACCGTAAGTTTGTATTAACGGTATACTTATTTATTTTGTGATATAACTTAAAGATAGTCTTAATACATGGTCTGTATTTCAACATCATTTTACGTTATTTTTCCTCTTCAGTAAATCTCGTCAAAAATGTTATTCGTAGATCCAAGATTAGATCAGTGGGTGCCAATAAATGCGTTGCAATTTGAGCAGTAATGATCACTTTTCTTGCAAGAGTCCACACAGTATGGAATAGGTGCACACGGCCAGCATCTGTAATAAGAAATATAATTTAGAACACATTGATAAGAAGCAAAAAGATGGAAAATGTTGTATTTGTATACTAGTTGCATAGCACAACAATATTTTGCTGTCCCATAGCATAGCTTACCTAATTATAATATAGTGGAACAGCTCAGCGGTCGCGGCAGCGGGTTTATGCCGCGCGGGCAGTGTGCGGGGGACGGAGCACCGACAAAATTGGTACCGCACGATGGTAAGTCGGTAATGGAACTCGCTCCCCCCGGCCCCCGCTCACCGCGCGCGATTGACCAGTAGTGACCGCCGAGCTGAACCACTAGTTTTACACTATGCCCATAGTCTGGTTAGTATTGAAACTGTGGGCGAAGTCAATGGACGATGTATTGTATCGAATCCTAAAATTGGCATCGTTTAAACTAAGAGTCTGCCCGTCAAACTGAACGACTTTTACTATGGGAGCAATCCGATCGTTGCAAAAAAAAATCTGCTATTGCATACATTTGAGTCGAGTACCTAGTATGGAATAGCAGTATTTTTTTTTGCTGCGATCGGTTTGCTTTGATAGTAAACGTTCAGTTTGATGAGTAGTCTCTAGTTTTAAAGGATGCCAATGATTTCAATTTCACCCTGTGGTGGTATTTTATCATGAGCGCTTTAAGCAGTTGGTCCCGAATGGTTAGGCTTCATTCTTGGCTTAACGTATTTCGGCTGCTTAGAAATATTCTGACAGCAAGTTGACGAGTAGCTTATATGCATCCATCAATCAGTGTTGGTTCGCTCCCTATCCCTTATTCGTAAGACCTAGAAATAGGTTATATTGGCAGATGATTTCATTTAAAGTTTGGAATGGTGATCAGGATGGAATAAATTGTCAATGAGATTAAAGCAGCTAATCTCCATAACGACACTGTAAAAGAAACCTTATTTCTTAGCCACATACGACAACCACGATAAGAAACAAAGTGGTAAATTCTAAGCACGTAAAACAAGGACATTAGAGGCTAACAAAAATTCTTGATAAAAGACTTTGTTCACTGTCTTACCCAATTATACATAAAAGTGCAGCTATCAAATGAGTCTTGACCGAGGTAGTGTGTTCAACTCTTGTTACAATTTGTTGGTTACATGCCCGGCAGGTGACGGCTGAAGGATTTGGTCCCAAATATGGATTGATTAAGATAGCAGGCATGACATTAGTGCCAACTACTGTGGTTACGACTGCACCAGGTGGAGCTCCTTGGGGCACAGTGGATACCATGTAACCAGTTGGGCCATAATTGGGTTGGACATATTGGGTTTGGCCATATTGTGGTTGGCCATGTTGGGGTTGGCCATATTGGGGTTGACCGTGTTCAAGTTGTGGGTTTGAATTGCCCGATAGATTTTGGTAAGATGGTGGTGGTTGACGATTGGCGAATTCGAGTGACTCAGAATAGGTAGTTGCTGAAAAATGTAAATAATAGTTATTCGTATATGTTAATACACAGAGTTTTTTTTAATTTATACAGCGTGTAAACTTCAATGAGCGTGCAGTGCTTCAGACCATCAAACCGAACAACTTTTACTATTATGAGAACAATATTAAAATCCAAAGGGAAAGTAGTTGTTCCATAGAAAATATCCAAGACTTTCTTGACCCAAATGCCTATGGAACAACATATTTTTATTTGCGATTTCAGTGTTGGTCCCGTAGTGAAAGTTGTTCAGTTTGATGGTCTGAAGCAGCCATCAAGTATGTAACGCATTTAAATATACACCCTGTATTTCATAAATCATGCAAAGATGGAAGAATAATACTAAATAAGGGTTGAACCTCATCTGGCAGCGCGGAATCGCATTTATTCACGCTCTATTCTTTTATGTCGCTCAGGAAAGTCATTTGCTAGAGCGAGAAAGATCACACTGCCATTGTTACCGCGTGTTGTCGCGTTCCCGCTATCTATCTCATTCTAGCAAATGACGTTCCTGCGCGACAGAAAAGGATGGAGCGTGAAAAATGCCGTGTTGCTAGATAATGTTCAACCCTAAAATGTATTATTTTTGTTTAATAAAAAAAATTGTTTCTTGTATAATTTTAAGGATAATTTGGTTACATTTTTGGAGAATGGATTTATTATTCAAACGTCATCTACCAATTGACCACAATAATGGATTCCCTATGTTTCCCTATGTGTCATTTTACATTTTTGGCATTCAATCGATGGTATTCAATCGGTGGACGCTAATCACTAATACAATAATTACCCAAAGTAACAAAAGAAAACCTAACCTTTCGATTTTCAGTCTTATTCGGCAATCAAGTGATAATGTACCCTTATCACTTGTTATAGGAATCATTGATACTCGTAGGTATGACTCATCACAGTAAATTACAATAAAAATGTACTTACATTCCTTCGTGTCCATCATTAAGTAGAACTTATCACTGTTTCAAGACGGGTTTTCGTCACTGATGCAGATATCAGAATGAGTCAAATTCTAGTTCGTTTTATATTATCAAAGATTGTTGGAGATAAGAATTTCATATTATCTGCAATATTGTGCAGATACATAATATCATATTCAGTATCGGTGTGGTATTACACTTACGTAGCATATTTAGGGCTTCAGGATTCGAAGTCCAAAATCCAGAGCCCGGTTCTATCTCGGTTCGTTTTTAGGGTTCCACATTTTTATACCTTGCTGTGACATGACCCTTAGACGAAAGCAAACAGGGTCCAACTTAATATGCTGAAATTTTTAAGAGGATGATCAGACCAACGCGAAAAAAAAATCAGCAGTCCCATAAATTTGGCTCGAGTAGGTTTTTCACTTTTGTATGGGACTGCTGTTTTTTTCTCGCGATTTCGATGTTGGTCCCATAGAGAAAGTTGTTCAGTTTGACGGTCTGACCGTTCCCTTAAAAAAGTGTCAGCATATTAAGTTGGACCCTATATATCTAGCGGATAGACCGTCAGATTACAGATTGATACGTTTTTATATTTGTTCATATCCAGAGCATTCAATAGGTACTGCAAGATATATTAATATCGGTATTGTTTATTGTCCATGGCAGAGATCACGGACTGCCACACGCTACGACTCTGACACACCTCTCTAGCCTCATTCACATTCATCCATCTTTTCATGCACTTCCGTCGATTGAGGGCTACGCACTTGCCCTTTTCGGAAAAGATCATTGATTTGATCATGGTATGTTTTCCTCGGACGGTCTCTCCTCACACTTCGCTCACTTTCGCTTGACATACATATATCATTCGTAAGTCTTCTCTCATTCATTTTCTCTATCTAGTAATCTAATGTGTTTTATTGCATCGCTAAACGTTGTCAGGTATAATTATAGTTTACCTATTCACATTAAAATTTAATTAACACGTAATTTAAAGTAACCGAAATTGGGTTAGCAATAAACAACTCTTCAAGAAGGAATGCTTGCTTCATCAGTACTTAAACGACCTAACCTAACGATTTTCTTTTTCTTTTGTGTCAGTGGAAATCTTACCGAGGTTACCAGCTCCTTAGGGGAGGAGTCGGGTTGTGTGGGATTTTTACCCACTGAAACCTCCTCGGTGGTCACTGGTGGGCCATGGGGAAACGATATGCCCTTCTCTTCCCGGCTCGACGATTTATGCTCGATAACATTAACTTACTAAGTTATGGATGCCGGGTCTCATACAAAATTATCTAAAAAAAAAGTGTCCCTAACTAATAAACGAAAGTACGTGTTAGAAATATAATCCAACTAAAAACACTGAAACTGATGACATTTAAAATGTATTTGTTGCGTAGTTTTTTACAAATTCTTACAGCACAGCAGTACGGCATGCAAACGTGCGCTTAGTCCGTCAATCAAACGAAGTCTAGCGCGTAATTTGTTTGTCTTTTGGTTCGGACAATTTTAAGCGCGGACCCTACGTCCAGTAGTTAGTACGTCAATGCTTGATAATTTATTTTATTGTTTCGCTACACGTTAGAAATAAAGAATATAAAGAAAACATAAATTGGTTTAGAAATTTAAAAAAATTTTTTATTGTATTTTGTCTTTAACTTCGTATTCGTACTAAATCGGTAGTACCTACCAACTACCGACTACTATAATACAATAACACGGTGTGCTTATATCAAGATGTATTATCTAGATTTTAAACATAATTTAAGAATCTTTTAATATTTTTACAATAGCAAGTATGAAAACTCAAACATTTCGGAGAATTTAGTTTCGAGATTTTAAGGTATTGTTAATACTTTCTTAACAAGTCCTACCTACTGATATTTTTACCCAACTGCGCCAGAAGGAGGGTTATGTTTTTCGAGCGTATGTATGTATGTTTGTATGTACCTATTTTTCTTTGGCACGGCCTACAGCCTAAACGGCTTGATGGATTTTAACGTATGAGGTGTCATTAGATTCGTAACAATTGTGAGAGTGACATAGGCTATATTATTTTTAAAAAAAGAGAGAGGAATAAACATGTTTTTATTAATAATTACAATATGGGTATCAAATGGAAGCTAGTAATCAGACGATTCCAGATTATATATAAAATTTTTTTGTACTTTGTTTTTACCGTTTCGACACAAGACTAAAAAGTTTGAAATAAACTAAGATAAACGAAAAACCCGACTGCCTGAAAAGACAAAAACATGCTCCATAATCACTAATAAGCTATGACAGCTTTATTTGAGCTAACATAATTGACATTTTATTAGGTAGGTATTACAGGCAAACCAATAAATAAACCAATAAAAAATATTAGGGGACAAACCAATAAACAGCCAAAAATATTCTTTGTCCCCGTTTGCGATACCTCCCCCCTTTAGTTCTTCTATTGCCCCGTGATTTATCTAGTTTTGACTACCCCTAACTGATCTTGTAACTCAGACTGAGTTGATCATATACGATAGATTTTAGTCAGATATTTAGACAAACTGAACAACTTTCTCTATGGAACTTACATGGAAATCGCGAAAAAAAGCCTCCTAAGTTTTTGTTAAGCAGATTCCATAAACGAAAGTTGTTTCTTTTGTGTTCCATCCTGTACAAGATAGCTATCGCTATTGGTTCACAATTACAATTATATAAATAACAATTATACAACAATTACACATAAATTGTCCATTATTTTTATGTCATTGTCATGAAAAACTTTACCAACTCAGGAACAGGCGCGGTCCGAGGGGGGGGGGGAGGGCACAGGAGACATGACCCCCCCCCCCTCCCTCTCAAAAATCATCATAATGTGTGCAGCAAAATTGTGTAATGTGCAATAAAGTCTAATTTACTCGTCATATTTTATTATTAGTGACCCCCCTGCCAAATTTCAGGCTGCATCCGCGCCTGCTCAGGAATGCGATTTTTGAAAGTGTACACGTTCAAATCAGCAGTAAACAATTTCAAAATTACTATGGAGACTTTGCATCATTCGATCATGATTTTGAAACTCACGATTTAAAAAAACGCACTCCCGAATCAAAGTCAAAGCTTTTTATATTATTTTAGTGCATAAAAGAGCCAACGTAAGCGCTGCAGTTTGGACAGTAATGATCTACGTTGTTGCAGGACTCCACGCAGTAAGGCACGCAGACACATGGCCAGCATCTGAAAATATAACGCAAAGATTCATTTTAATTTAGTACCTTATCAAACCTGGCTGGATACTACAATATCATCATCATCATCATCAGCCTGTATACAGTGTTTGTTACGGTAAACAGTTGCATTACTTTAAGGAGTGATTGTACCCATGATACTGAACAACTTTCCCTAAGAAACCTATAGGAAACTAACAAAAATTTTTTTTTACTAATACAAACGTTCCATCAGCTGGTCGCGTTTTGTATGGAAAGTGCAAACATTTTTTTGCGAATTTCTTATAGGTTTCTTTGGGAAAGTTGTTCGGTATCATGAGTACAATCACCCCTTAAAATAATGCAACTGTTTACCCTAACACCCTGTATACAGGCTGATGATGATGATTTTATCTTTGTCTTGTTTGAACCAAGTCTGTGTAGGCAAGACAAGACCAACAAGTATGTCTCTAATTTTACTTTTAACCGCGATGGATTCCCAAGTGATAATTATCCCATTTCTACTAGCAGTGCTCATACATTTATTAAGCCCATTAGTCAAGGAAAAATAAGGTTTGAGATTGCATTAAAGACACTTTAGTAAATTGTGTTTGAAATAATATTACTTTTAGTGTATAACACTTTTGTCGAGATTTCGTGGTTATATAGGCTCAGGAACCTGAGAAATACCTTAAAATCTATATTAATGTACAAATGGCAAGCTTATTTCTAAAAATATTTCGATCTGCATACCAGCAATAGAGACAGTTAATTATCAAAAGGCAAATTTAATGTGTAAAAACAAACAGTAAATAATTTAGTTTTGAGGTTATAATTTTTGAAGACTTACAAAATATTAAATATCTACCCAAATTAACGATATTAAACGTTGATTATTATTGTTATAAGTAAAACGTATTGAACGAAGCCATCCTGTACAAAATCACCAGTTTTCCATTTTTTGTTCATACCTAAATTTAATGTTTTGTAAATGTCTTAATTATTCAATAATACAACATAAAAAATCGGGGATTATTGAGAATTTATGTTTTTCAGGTATGTATCTACTATATTCCAAATTTTCACCAAAAGTGCAATTAATGCAACCTACTCCATAAAAAAATCCGTAGATTTCCCCGACTACATCTTCACTTTTCATGGACAGTGAAGGACAATAATTATCTGCCTCGAAATCATGTAGGATTCATCTTTACTTCACTTAATATCGCAATAAAGTGCTTTGACTTTGATTTAAAAGCCAGTTATGTACCCAATAAAGCTTAAATAAGGGAGTCACGTTGCAAGTTTTGCCGCGAGTTGCTGTATCATTCGCGTGACGTTCGCGCGGTTCGTTTTTTTTGGCTTGCTACAAGGCTTCGCAATCTCATCTCAACTGTGTTTTTGCAAAAAAAATAATCGTTGAGATTGGGATAGATACTCCCGCAACCTAGGTCTTTGACATTGGCAGAAATTCAGTATAGTCACAAGCAAAAATCCGTTAGTTGATTTTAAAAATAAAGTTTTATACAAGGTGTTACATAAATACAAATAAACATTAAAGGGTTTTTTTTGTTGGTCCCGTAGTGAAAGTTGTTCAGTTCGATGGTCTTAACAACCCCTTTAAAAGTTTTAAATGTTTATTTTTACTTTTGTAACACCCTGTATAAAAAATCGAAATAAACTTACCCCAAAACACAAAACAGTAAAGCCATCAAATGCGTCCTCAAAGATGGTTTGAATTCAACTCTAGTGACTATTTCCATATTGCAAGATTTGCAAACTACTGAAGAAGGTTGAGAGCCCACTACGCGCTGCGTGATTATAGTACCGGGGACCACCGTTTGGATGACTGGTTGGTGGGTGATGTATGGTGGGCCTGGTGGGCCTTGTCCGTACGAGCCAGGTGGTGCATCGTAAGGTGGTGGGTTTGCCGATGGGTAGTATGTTACGTTACCTGAAGGGTGGATTGTTGTGCCTGGTGACGAGAAAAATTATATTGTTTACTTTTAATACACAATAACACTAAACGTAGTCTCTGCTTATCCCCGTGGGCTTGTAGCACGAGCATTTAATACAGGCTGGAATTGATATCAATAGCATCCTTTTAGAAAGTCCCTTAAAAAGATTTAAAAACATCCTCTTAAACTAAGAGTCTACTCCATCAAACTCAGCTACAATACATCTGTCCAGGTCGTGGTAGCTATTGGTTATTGGCCAAGCGCTCAGAACCAAATAATAATACCCATCAAACTGAACTACTTTTACTATGTTTAACAGGATGATGCTAATAATATCAATTTCACCCTGGATACGTATTCTCATGCCTGTCTCCTATTAAGGTAGCCTAATAGGAGCCCAAGTAGCACGCAAGCTCTATAACAAGCCGTACACTGGCCGGTTAGAAGTTCTTAATAACGGCATTGCCTCTATAAACAAGTTCTACAGTAGATGTACAAGCGGCTACAGCGCCGCTGTACCCCCGAAAGAGGCACCTTTTTATACGGCCTAAGCTTCTGCAATGTCTCTACAATGTTCGTAAATGTGTGTTAGTACGGGGATACATTTGATTGGATACGGGGATTGACGGCCCGGTAGCTCAGTCGGTAGTGAACCTGCCTGCTGTGCCGAGGGTCGCGGGTTCGAATCCCGTAAGGGACAAATATTTGTATGATGAATATTAATATTTGTACCCGAGTCGTGGATGTTTGTATCTATGTGTGTATTCTATATCATTGTCTAGTCATCATAATACAAGTCCAGGCTAGATTCTGGTACTTTAAATGTGACTAGAGAATTTGTGTGACAATGTCCAAGATATATAATCTAATACAAAGGTGCTATGCGAGCGGTAGTGTACGCCTAAGTATCTAAAATAAGTTCTTGTAGCGCGACTATAGTGCTCGCATCTTATTTAGACGCGTCTGTATCTCTGAATTAGAGTTTACGGATCTGTATTAAGTATACAGTAGCGATATTTTGGGGAAATTAACAAAACACAATTACTTTAACAAAGACCAGCCAATTGGGAAGAGAATGATGGACAATATACGATTAAAAATAACACAACAGGAAAGTAAAGTGTTGGTTTTTCCTATTATACGTGCAAAATACCAGTGCGAGTACCAGTTTATTGTAAATATATACATATTTTTTAGTTTAAATTTTCACGCGCCGGCTATTCATGCAGTTTTTGGCATAAACGTACATTTAATTAGAGGGTGTGAATTCTGAACTTAGTTTATTTATGATAGTTTTGCTTTTTAGGTGGATTATTTAGAATCTTGGGTGAGAAAGAAGTGACGTAAATTCGGTTTTTATACATAATACGATGTATAAAAATTATAAATAATCATGAGAATTGCTTTTATCAAAAACTATAATGGCGTCTCGATTACAACAGCCTTCAGAGTTTACTAGAACCGTTCTATTGATTTAAGCCGCTAGAATCCACCGTTGTAGACCTTGCGGTTCTACAATTATGGTATTGACGCTCTATTGTACTTTTTTAGGTGTACATCAGCAATTAATATCTTTTAAGAGTCGAAGGTTGTACAACGTATTATTGATATAATATTATATTATAATGTTCTTTTCTTAATTTTTTGCGCTTTTTGGTTATCCATGATAAATTCGTTATTCAAGATAATCTTTCACAAAATGGAGTCACGATGCAGCAATTAAATTAGTAAAACACTCTTTTCTCGCTTCAGCCGTTATAGTGACAATAGAAACGGAATTTTTACGCTTTTAGCTGTATAATGCGTATTCTTTTTGCCTTATTCAACTATCTACTGTACAGTTGCTGTAAAATTCTCAAATATAACAGCCTACGTGCCACTATAGAGTTATATTTCTCTGCTATAGATATAGCGTTTCAAAGACTGTAATAAGTTCTGTTTAACAGCTTAGAGGTTTAGAAATTTCCAATATACAACCTAAGGCGCTTTAAAGGAAGCTTATAATTCCATTTAAACACTTTTAACTACTATAGACCTCTATAAGACCTCGCGGTGTTTTAAAAGGTATTTATAACTCTGCTTTACATCAAATGCCCGTACAATAACTCTATGACACGCCTTTGTAACTTCATTGGGGTTATATTTACCGTTGTACGGCTATTGTACCACATGCCTGTTAAATCGTTGTTAAATACGCTACTGAACAACTTAAGTATTATAGTAAATCCGTTGAACAGCTTATACAACATTCAGGTTGTACAGAAGCCATTTAAGCAGCTTATGTGCTACTTGGGAGATACTTTTGAGAATACGTGCTATGTATGTATGACAAGTCCGAGCAGTCGGGAAAATTAGGCCTTTTTTCTAAAAACCTCTGCACTCACTCACCTGGAGCCTGCATTGTCTAAAGATAGGATCCCTTATTAGTACAAAACACCTTATTATGCCACTAAAACAGTTTTAGAAACAAAACAATACGAAATGGACGAATCGAATCGTTTAGTATTGTCAAACTACGTGCAAAAATTCCCTGAGCAGGTACAAAAATATTGATAAAACTTATCACAGATAACCTCATCCATTGTAATGTTTATCCCGCGATATCGCTTGTGATATGAAATGCAATATGAAATAAAATATAGAACATTTAATCGAAATAATATTAAGGTGCACATGCACAAAATAAAAGTAGCACAGAGAGCCATGGAGCGTACCATATGCTAGGCATATCACTGGTGGACCGAGTACCTAACGTTGAAATTCGGCAAAGAACCAAGGTCGAAGACGTGGGTAAGCGGATCACAAAGTTGAAGTGGAGATGGGCAGGACACTTGGCTAGACGGGAAGACGGCTGGTGGACCAAGGCAATATCAGAGTGGTGGCCAAGAGAGGGACGGACGTCAGTAGGCAGACCACCAGCACGTTGGTCTGATGACATTGTGAGGGTGACGGTTTCGCATTGGATCAGATTAGCACAGGACCGTGAAGACTGGCGCAATAAAAGGGAGTTCTATGCCCAGCAGTGGGTTGATGTGGGCTGATTTGATTGAATATAAGGTGTGTGTCTGTGTCTGTTGTGAACGCTATATTTATTTTGTGTAATCGTTTGTTTTCTCGTATTGTTTTTCTGGTATTCCACATATATATTTATCATTATAAATGCTTAGACCATTGAAAATGTATCAATAAACGGTGTATAAAACAAACAAATGGACAAATATACGAATTTTTAAACATACTTTAAGCAGTACAATCTCTGCGATATGTGGCGATATGTTTATCTTTAGATTTAGATTTAAAAGAAATACCAAGAATAATTAATGTCCATTGTAAATCGAAGTTTATTTTATTTACACATGAAAATGTTATGATGTATTCACGTCACAACTTTGGCTTTATCCTTTTGAATTAATGATTTTATTATCTAAATAGGGACGATCATCATGAGCATAGCAAAAGACAAACATAGTTAGAAATCCAGCAAATCGAGTAGGTGCCTACACTGGATGGGACAAGACGACTAGTAACTAAAATTCCTGAGGAAATCGTATCGTGGCAGTCCTAGACAAAACTAACGTTTTAGCAGGCCTGTCTCACTCCACAGTTCAGGTAAGCTTGGCGTATCCCCACCGAGTGGTGAATGGCAATAGGTTAGGTATACCGTGTAAACTTTTTGGTCAAATCTCATTAGACTTGCCGCCATGTTGTGAGTAGTCAAAGCCAGACTTGAAGACCCTAGCGATGTCACGCTGCAAGCACGTGAAAGAATGAAAGAGGGACACTATGTAAAGGAAACTTTCATTTCTAATGACTTGGTACATTTGTGTTTGGTGTCCTATCGTACAAAAAATTGTACGATAGGACACGTACGAATAAATTGGACCTTATTGCCGTGCAGAGGACTCGGTATTTATTTAAATCATGTCATACAGAGGTGCAGAAATTCGTCTATATTATGATAAATTATAATAAGGTCAGTTTTCTCTTGTACTATACATCACGGAAAAACAATCATACTACTGTATCAAATATATAGTCGGGGAAATCTACGGATTTTTGTATGGAGAAGGTTGCATTAATTGCACTTTTGGTGATAATTTGGAATATAGTAGATAAATAAATGAAAATCATAAATTCTCAATAATCCCCGATTTTTTATTGTGTATTATTGAATAATTAAGACATTTACAAAACATTTAATTTAGGTATGAACAAAAAATGTAAAACTGGTGATTTTGTACAGGATGGCTTCATTCAATACGTTTTATTTATAACAATAATAATCCCCGGTTAATATCGTAAATTTGAGTAGATATTTAATATTTTATAAGTTTTCAAATATTGTTACCTCAAAACTAAATTATTTACTGTTTGTTTATACACATTAAATTTGCCTTGTTTTAATTAACTGTCTCTTTTGCTAGTATGCTGGAAGAAATATCTTTCGAAAAAAGCTTGCTCTTTGTATATTTATATCGATTTTAAGGTATATCTCAGGTTCTTGTGCCAATATAATCACGAAATCTCGACAAAAGTGTTATAAACTAACAGTAATATTATTTCAAACACAATTCACTAAAGTGTCTTTAATGCAATCTCACACCTTATTTTTCCTAGACTAATATTTTTTCCGTGTTGCTCGAATATAATAAGCGATACTAATTTTGGAAGCATTTTCTTCATCATTTACTTTTAATATGATGACTGTATTTTTAGTTTCGATAGGAGAGAGGGAACCGACATACTTTAATTTCGATACGTGTCCCTATTTGTTAGTAAAAAAACGACCAAGTGCGTGTCGGGCCACGCGCAGGGTAGGTTTCCGTAGTTGCCCGTCACAATTATATGGACTTAGAAGGGGGCTTTTTGTTTTCATTAATTTTACAAGTTGGAACTTCGTTATATACCTACACTACTGCCGTGAATTTTATCACGTATCCAGAAACAACCGTTTAGCTGTCAGGGACGGGGAGGGGGGGGCGGGGGGACTCTTGACTCTAACAAAAATTTGGTTTTACTACACCCACAATATTTTTAAAAGACCTATCCAACGATACCGCACCGTAGGAACTTACCCTAAAAAAATGTTTTCAAGATTTTATTTGACCACTTTGTCGGCGTGATAAACCCATGTCAAATTACAGTACTAAGCCTCGGACAGACGGACGGACGGACGGACATGGCAAAACTATTGTTCCTTGTTACCTACGGAACCCCAAAAGTGGCGACGAGCTCACTACTATCACACTGTGGTTGAGGATTTAGAATCAAACGATTGCCTATCCTCTCGGGTAATTTAGTCATGAGAATAATAAAAATACAAAATTAAATTCTTCATATCCACTTCAACACCGAAACTTACTATTTAGGTATGTACCTAACTTCTTTCTGACAATCAACTTCAAAAAACAACGTCCCTTAGTAATAATTGTCCAAAAGCACCCTCCGTAGAGCCATGTCTGACAGATAAGTTAATCTTGATGGAAAACCTATTTGACTAATGGACTGCAGTCCATGCCCAGGCGTGATCCATCATTTATCTAGACAAGTGTTCTTATGTTCTTACTCATACGGTTTTGATTTTAATTTCTTTCCAGTCCCGTATGAAATTAACAGCTAACTGATTAAAGTCGGGCCAATTTAATAGGTCACATTTGACATCTGTCAGTTTTAGCTTTGTAGAGAGGTTACCTGCATAAAAAAATCGATTAAAGTGAATGAATCGATACGGATTTCAAACATACGTGAATCGAATTATATGTGAATATCACGATTTGTTGGAACTACGTTTTACTTCGATTTTTTGGGGTTACAACCTTAGTGGTAAAAAAAAAAGGTTTACAGTCGCAGCATTGTAACGACGTTCAGTTCTTTAGAACTGATTTTTTTTTGTTATGTTTAGAATGGTTTATTAGTGAAAGTAAATCGTAAAATTACCTTTTTTGGTCATTATTACATTAATGTATATGTAATCGTAATTAAAAAGAGTAAAGGAATTGTGCAGTTCTAACTTCGAAAAAATAAACATTATTCTATGCCCGCCGTTACAAGGTTACGTTTGATGAAGTATCAATAGATGTCAAATGTGACCTATTAAATTGGCCCGATTTTAATGTTTGCTGGCCATAAGTTGCTAACAATCTAGCCATTTTGATTGATGGAACACATTTTTCTACTCACAAAAGTATGATACTTTAATAACTATTTAATTTAATGGTACCCTTTACTTTTTACCCGACTGCGCCAGAAGGAGGATAATGTTTTTCGAGTGTATGTTTGTAGGTATGTCCATTTTTTTGTCACGCTGCGCTTGAGGGATTTATCAAAATGGAATTTACGTTATATTCGGCTTAATTGTGGGAGTGGCACAGGCGCCATATTTAAATATTAATAATTCGTGATTAGATTTTAGTAGTGGATAAATAAATAATATTTATAGTGTAAAGGGGGGGTATAATACAGGGTGTAAACAGGACCGTCTGTACCCACCGCCGCCGGGGGTGCAAGCGGTGTGTGGCACCCGGGAGCGCAGGGACCTAGAGGGCGCAAGTCGATCGCCTTCTGTGTGGGTACACATACCATGCGTAATTTTCTAGTTTTGAAAATTACTTAACGAACAGTTATTATACCTATAAAAATGCAGGGTGTAAGGAAAAGTATCATTAGCCTTTAAACCACATACTCTACCCATCAAACTGAACAATTTTTACTATGGGAGCAAATCTGACAGAAGAAAAAAATATCAGCCGTCCCATACGTTTGAATCGAATAGGTTGCAGTTCAATTTAGTATGGCACAGCTGATATATTTTTTTGTTCTGTCTGGTTTGCTCCCATAGTAAAAAAATTTTAGTTTGATGGGTAGGGTATGTGATTTAAAGGTTAATGATACTTTTCCATACACCCCAATATTGATTACAAATACGAGTACATGCAGCTTTCGGCACATTCCCTTTAAATTGTTTTCCTTGGTCACCTTGTTCAACGCCCACAGGAAGAAATGTGGTGGTACATTCTAAGCAGAGAACTACACAGTTATATTCTATTCAGTTGGAAGCTGTAGGAGGTATAGCTTGTTTCACAAAAGTAATATTCTTGATCGTAAAGCGACGAACTATTCAGAGCATCTGTGCCAAAAAAAGTCGACGGTAAAACAGTTGATGCCCGTTCAAACGCTATGAGAGTTAGCAAGTAAGTGGACTTGATGGTGAAATAAAGTGAAATATGTAGGTAAGTATAGGTTTAATTATATCTTCATCCGTTTTATGAAAACATTTTTAGTTTATTAAACTTAAATCTATATTACTACATTTAAAAATTCACAATTCTTTTATCTTTCAAGTAGGTGACCCATCTTACAGTTGAGTTAAGGTGTCCTCTATATTCTTCTACTCGTTTCTGTTCATTTACCTGGGAGAAAGTATTTCCTCATCACACCACCCTTTCTCATCCTCATTACTTTTTCCTGTGTCTTTCCCTTCCCGATGTCATTATAAAAAATCTACTGAGTAACATTCATACTCACTTTATTGTTTAACGGTACCTAAAAAAAGTTTTTATTTTCATTAAGTATCTTTAAACGTGAGTTTTAAAGATAAAAGTAACCATAAAGATAATTAAAAATTATTTCTCTAGCATTATCTCGCATCTTTGGTTATTATTTGGTGGGAAGGTTGTATATTTACAACTATATACTAAAGACCGGCCGCTGAAAGATTGCGTTTGACAGTTACCATAAAATTGTAAAAAACTGAATGAAAATATTGTTTACCTGTGCTCACTCTAGTACACAGGGCACTAGCTGCCCTTTTAAGTTCAAAAAGCTACTAAATAATGATCGGCATTTATAGCTTTCATTCAGTTTTTTACAATTTTATGGTAACTGTCAAACGCAATCTTTCAGCGGCCGGACTTTACATAATATTACAGGTTTTATTGCATAACGTAATACAACTTTGTCTACTAGGTATTTAGAAGCCGAGATCTTAATACAATCTTGTTATTAGGCACATTAAACAGATTACAGTTAGTAAAATACAAAATGTAGACAGATTTAATGATATAGAAAGCCATTATCCTAAGCATATGTGCTCATGAAAGAAGCAGAAGTGAAACAATTAGCATCGTGTGCGTGACTCTATACATGCTAAAAAGAAAAAGAAAACAAGAGAATAATTTGTTCATGCATCGTACGACAAACAATAACTAAACAAATAAAAATAGATATCTAGCCTATTAGTCACGGATTTCCGCAAAGTAACGCATGATTGAATTAATTGATTACTATAGAAAACATCGTGAGGAAACCTGCATGCTTCAATTTCGAGGCATGTATTGTACCCACTGTCCATTATGTGGCGACGGGCTCACACCCCGTCACACTGGACAGAGTTTCGGTACTACTGGTAAAACGTGGATTTTCTGAGGTTTCAGAATATCTCTGACTACCCCCTCGGGGAATATAGTCGTGAGCATTTATGCTTATGCTACGCCTGATTGAATTAATTGATTACTATAGATTCATAAAATTTCGTATAACTTTGCTATTTTAATAGGTATAATTACGGCTGCGTTGTTCGTTTGACAATATTCATTTAGTACCTATACGTTGTCTAAACGAGGCATTCCCGCAGTGCGTAAGACATTTTGCCTGAATAAAGGTTCTAAACGATCACCTTTGCGAGGAGAGAGAAATCTCAGCTATCTACGGATGCCTCCTACGATATCACTTTATTTTTCATGAAAATAGTTTCTTTCCTTTGTGGCAATAACACGTTAAGAAGAATTATGGTAACACATTTGAGCCCAAACAACAGAATAGTATATCTACAAATGTACCCAAACTCAATGCAGGTAAGTATATACAGGGTGTTAAGTAGACCGATGTAGATATTTTCTGAACTGATTGAAGGCACCTTTATGATAATTTTAATAGTGTTATGACAAGTATCATAGTTTTTATCAAAAGATTGGTGCGGTTGATAGGTATTGGTGATATGATTACAGAAGTTTCAATGATTCACAATGGTTCAATGATGATTAACGTTGTTTTTGACGCAGGTCTACAAAAGCAAAATGATGAAAAATAGAGTTAACCCGCAACATCGTCCGCAAAAATTATATACCAGATTTTAATTCATATCATAAGCTATCAAACAAAAAATGTTTCATCAAAATCGGTTCAGTAGTTTTCGCGTGATGCTCGCAGAAACAAACAACCAAAAAAACAGACAAACAGACCGACAAAAATTATAATAAGGTTATTTGGAGTCAGGGACACCTAAAAAGAATATCGTAATTTTTTTTTGTAAATATCGTCAATGTACAGACACACTTATGTTGCAGATTTTGTGACTAATTTTGGTTTTTTCGTGGTCCTTTATAATGACACCAACTTACCTATAAAATTACTATACTTCATTCCAAATAAGGACAACGACATTTTCCGATTACCGTTTAGCTTTCTGGCCAATTCTGATAAGCAAATATAATTTATTTATCAGAAAGATGTACTATCTAACATATCTTGGACGTTAAAGCAGTTCTAAGAATAAGTGAGGGTTAGTGTTTGAAATCTCTGTTTCTGTAATTAAAAATAGCCTTAAATTTTCGTTTCTATTTTCAATGGAGTGTAGTTTTTAGCCGCGACTTTATCTGCGTTGAGTTTAAAAAAGTATCCGATCTGCTAATCCAGAACATAATTCTGTGTCAAAACATACAAATCAGTTTAGCCATTTATGCTTAATTGTGGCATAAACATATAAGATAATATGGAATAGGTCTATTAGGGTTCGCTGCTAATAGGGACATACAATCCATGACTAATTATTAAAAGGACTAGCCTTGCGGTAGCATTTCCCCTCTGCCACGGTATAAGCACAATTGATATTGTGCATTTACATTAAATTTTACACCTTATCACTAAACGAGACAGCCTATAATTGCGAAATAATAACTTCGAACTTAGAACGTTTGGGGTTCACACGAGACTACTTTTCATGATTTTTAACATTCAAAATTAGAATCTATAGTTATTGGAATAAAATCCAAAGTTGCGGATTTCATGTTACCTCGCCCCCCGCAAAAAGTGGCAGAAATGTTTGTTAGTAGAATTACACGTAACCAGTCCACATATAAATAGTCAAAGCATACAATTTATCAACCAAAACGGGTCATTATTCGAATTAACTCGACAAACGAATCTACAAGTGTTACAAAAGTAAAAATAAATATTTAAAACTTTTATGGGGTTGTTTAGACCATCAAACTGAACAACTTTCACTATGGGACCAACATCTAAATCGCGAGAAAAAAAATCTGCTGTTCCATACATTTTGCTCGAGTAGATTTGTATTTTAGTATGGAACATCAGAAATCTTTTTCGCGATTTCGTTATGTGTCCTAGTGAAAGTTGTTCAGTTTGATGGTCTAAACCACCCCCTTAAATGTTTATTGGTATTTTTGTCACACCTTGTATATTTCGACATTCAAATTTATATTATGAATTCCATAAAGTGACATATCAAAATATTCTCTAGACCCTAGAGTAAAACTTTCGAGATTGTAAATTCTAGTCTACTTCATACTTCGAGGATAGCAAGTTTTAGCACACAAGTTTCTAAGCGTCATTTTGTCGATTGTAAGATCTGCTTCTGACTTCACATGGTCTAATTTCAAACTTGGAATTCCGAAATAAAAATCATCATAGTTCTTACCTATCAGATTGTATAGGTCCGTGTTTGCTTGGCGTCATTGCTCTTGCTGTGTTTTGTCGTATTTGAAATTCGTAAAAAATTGGTTTTAGTGATATTTGTGACATAATTTCGTGCGGATTGTATACCAAACAGTTGCGTAAAGCGACCGGCGTAACATGAATCACATATAAATACTATAACAGAACATAAGTTACGGTTCAAGTTAACTCGTACATGGTCATTTTGGCGGCGACCACAGATTCATCGTCATCTATCATCCCATCATCAAAATAAAAAATATAATGAACAATAACGAATTGCTCAAAAGGACTAGTATCCAGAGCCGTTAAAGACATAATAAAAAAAAATTCTAGGTCCACCGTCTCCTATTCAAATAAGGTGTTTATATATTTATGTGTATAAGATCTCATTGTGATAATAACTCAGGGCACGTTTTAAAAATAACGAAAATTACCTACCTACTACGTCTTAAAGGGTGCCCAAATTAACATAGGCCTCCAAGGTGCCCAAATTAACATAGGCCTCCAGTGCACGGATATAAAACTCCATGGAAATAATAGTATGTAATGCCAGTTATTCAATTAGCAAAGGAAAGAGTTTATAGAAAGTTCGTGATTTGCAATTGCACTTTGCGAAATCACCTATACAGGGTCCTTCTTAATATGCTGACACTTTTTTAAGGGGTTGATCAGACCGTCAAACTGGACAACTTTCTCTATGGCACCAATATCGAAATCACGAAAAAAATCTGTTGTTCCATACAAAACTGCAAACCTACTCGAGCCAAATTTATGGGACAGCTAAATATTTTTCGCGATTTCGATGTTAGTCTCATAGAGAAATTTGTTCAGTTTGACGGTCTGATCGTCCCCTTAAAAAAGTGTCAGCATATTAAGAAGGACTATATTTTATTTGTGTTTTCTGGATCCGTTGGCAATAAATATTATTTAGTTTGCAATTTTATGATCCTGGAATCGATTGGGAGGCTTTTTATACTCAAACTCAAACTCAAACTCAAACTCAAACTCAAACTCAAACTCAAACTCAAACTCAAACTCAAACTCAAACTCAAACTCAAACTCAAACTCAAACTCAAAATGTTTTATTCAAAATAATATCACATTGATAGCTTTCTGACGTCATTTTTGACTCTACCACCGCGTCGGGAAATGTTCCGTTGTAGAGAAGATGCGGCCAGAAACTCT
This sequence comes from Agonopterix alstromeriana, assembly GCA_963924505.1. NCBI lineage: Eukaryota > Metazoa > Arthropoda > Insecta > Lepidoptera > Depressariidae > Agonopterix > Agonopterix alstromeriana. The sequence continues at coordinate 13,102,979 of OZ004667.1, forward strand.
ACAACACACATATAAAAAAAAAATACAAAGTACACTTACAAAATACAATATTGAATTAGTTACATAGTGTAACATTGTCAAGACCAGACATTTTGGTCATTCATATAATCATCGAGTTTATAGTAGCCTTTTTTACAGAGGACTTGCTTAACATGGGACTTAAACTTTTTGTCTGGCAAGTTTAGAATATCCTCTAGTATCTTATTATAATAGCGTATACAGTGCCCCATGAAAGATGTGTTGTGACTTTACTGAGTCGAAAATGTGGGAAAACTAATTTATTTTTATTTCTTATTTCTATTGTAACTATAAACGCAATACCGTCTTCACCATAAGGGCACATTGCCCAGCGCTCCCATTCTTAGAGGGCCCCGAAGGACCGACAATTTCTCTCACACATTTATTCACAAAACATTTATCTCGGGCACATTACACTTTTTCCACAAATCAGTAATCTTATCAGAAGGTCAAAGACAAGGCATATACCTACATTCCAAAAACAATTAAACCGCGGTAAGAACCCGTTAAAATGATTAAGTTTAGCTAAACCAGCAGCATTCTAATATCATTAATGACATATTATATCATACTGTATTTGATTACCTATAATAAATGGTCATACTTAGTAAAAATATGTTATTATAATTCGCTTTTTTTATTTTCCAAAAGGGCCCCAAATTCTTGTGTGCCCAAGGGCCCTAGCCTAGTTTAAGACGGCCTTGTTTGAACGTCACTGTTTTTGGGAAAGAGAGACAAATTTTTGCGGATGTAAAAAATATTTTCGTAAATATATTGACTGTAGAAAGTCAATATGCTGATATCTTTAAAAAGATCTACTTAACATTACGATAATAATCTACCTAACTGCTTCCGTCCGTATTCTCTCTTTTCAGAGTTACAGTTTTCAATTAATCTCAATCCCAACAACCATGCGCAATACAATTACCGAACCCTATTAATTTGAGCCATCGATGTTTCATCCAATCAATCGATAGTATCGCATCATCTCGTCAAATTACAGCTCTCAGGCGAAGTGCGTTCGCACAAAGGGCTGGGCTGCCTCTATTTGTCCTACGTAGTCTGAGCTTTGAGCAAGCAATCGCCTAATTGACATGTCCCGCTTTACTCTGCTTGATGTTCTGCCGAAATTGAATGACGTGTATGGTCATTATTTAATTGAGTGTTCATTTTAAGGGGATATAATTCGGAGCGCGAGCCGTACAAACGTACTATGGTGATATTTTCAATACTAACCAATTAAAGTCAATGAAATTTTGCAGAAACGATCTAAAAACAGATCTCTATGCTTGTATGGAGTCACATTTTCTTTAAAATTTACAGTTTCAATTAATTTAAAATTTGTATGGAAATCTTTGAGGAACTGTAGTTTTAAAACTATCATTTTAACGAAAATCTGACTCCATACAAGCATAGAGATTTGTTTCTAGATTGTTTCTGCAAAATATTATTGATTTTAATTGGTTGGTATTGAAAATATCACCATAGTACGTTTGTATGGAGCGCGCTCCAAATTATATCCTCTTAAGAGAAGTTTATTCCACAAACGCTAATGCGAGCTGCATACAAACGAAGTCTGGTTATATTTTTAATACTAACCAATTAAAGTCAATGAAATGTTGCAGAAACAATCTAGAAGCTAATTTCTATGCTTGTATGTTGTCCAATTTTTGTTAAAATATACAATTTCAATGCTATGATTAATTTAAGATTTGTATGGAAATCTTTGAGGCACTGTAACTTTAAAACTATACAATTGAACGAAAAGCTGACATAAAGCATAAAGATTCGTTTTAAGATTGTTTCTGAAAAATTTCATTGACTTTAATTGGTTAGTATTGAAAATATAACCAGACTTCGTTTGTATGAAGCTCGCCAACGGTAATATACCCTTAACGAGTGCTTATTAAAATATAGCAAAAGTTTAATTCCTTGTAAAATTTATTGGTGATAAGTTATGGTGACATTTTTAATGTAAGTAATTAATCATTACTTTAAAACAGGGTCCTTCTTAATATGCTGACACTTGTTAAGGGGATGGTCATACCGTCAAACTGAACAACTTTCTCTATGACACCAACATCAAAATCACGAAAACAAAATCACCTGTTCGATACAGAACTGCAAACCTACTCGAGCCAAATGTATGGGATAGCAGTATTTTTTTCGATATTTCAATTTTGGTCCCTTAGAGAAAGTTGTTCAGTTTGATGGTCTGATCATCCCCTTAACAAGTGTCAACATATTAAGAAGGACCCTGTATATTAGAAGGATCATTACATTAAATATCTAAGTATCTATACATTTCTTTTAAAGAAAATAATCTGCAACAAATTGAGTAAAAGGTACAACTAATGAGATCTAAGTTTTTTTTTTCAATGTATTGTACAGCGTTTACGTCCTTATAACTGTGTGGTTCCGGCTTAGACTGGACCATCCCATTTTATTCCCATGGGTGTCGTACGAGCCAACTAAGAGATAAAGATGCGTATGTTCTATTTTTGTTATAGGTAAGTCTGCTTTCATGCTTGGATATCGTTTTTTTTTTCAAGGACGTTCTTTATTGTAAACTTTCTAATCCAATAATCAGAACTTTTGATTGAGTTTGTGTGACCTCTTAAAATATACCTATACATAAAATATACGATACCCTGAACAAGAGGATAGAAAAGTGAAATTGCTAATAAACTGTGAAAACGTCCGAGAGAGAAAAACTTTTGAGACGCACTCCAAAATGAACTGTGAAGAACTCTAGAAATGTTTTCTAAATAATAACTGTTTACCTACCTACTAACTTAAAAAACCGTGTAATTACTTACACCCTGTAAGGAACAGCCCTCCGCAAACTGAAAGGATGAACTTCGAGCGTCAAACTGAACAACTTTCACTATGGAGCCATCCTCTGGAAAAGCGAAATAAAGTCAGCTGTACCTACCCGACTCAAATGTCAAATGTGGATTTTTTTTCGCGTTTCCTGAGTTAGGCGTCATAGTGAAAGTTGTTTACTTTGATGGTCTGAGTTCACCGTTTCAGTTTGCGGATTCCGATTAAAATATTTTTGGGTAAAGAAATCGATCCAGCCAGGTCACTATGCAATAAACATGAAATGTAAGTACTTTAGGTTCCATAACTGTACCGATGGCGATGCTTTCCAATTTGCAGCATACAACATAATGTAGAGCGACTTTTATGTGTCCATAGAAAGCAGTTTCATAACCTGCATCGTAATTTCTTGCAAGGAAATTGCTTTCTATTGAAAATCTATCATTTCGTGTAATAGACAAATCAAAGCCGGTAATGACGTATTTGCGTGTATCCGATCATCAATAGAATAATAATAGAATTAGAAATAGATAACGCAACAAGGAAGTGCCTGTTATAATCATTAAGCAATAGTTACTAAAAATATGTTTGACTTTCAATATTTATATTTATCAATTTGATAATTTATGTCACGTATACAATACTTCTATGGTTTTGATTGAAAATAACCATGAAAATAAGCACTTACCAAACAAAGTATAGGGTCCTTCTTAATATGCTGACACTTTTTAAAGGGATGATCAGACCGTCAGACTGAACAACTTTCTGTATGGCACCAACATCGAAATCGGGGGGAAAAAATCAACAATCAAATACTGCAAACATACTCGAGCCAAATGGACAGCAGTTTTTTTTTGCGATTTCGATGTTTGTCCCATAGTTGGTCAGTTTGATGGTCTCCAGCATATTAATAAGGACCCTAGGTATAGAACCTGATGGTAGGCCTAGTCCATTAAAGTGCTTCATTATCACTTTCTGTGGTTTTTCTGCGCGAGTGATAGACACCGTTACCTGACGAGCACAGATGTGTCATATGTGACCCACTTCAGTCATTTTAAATTGAGTAATATTTCAGGTTATAATAGGTTCTCTTTTAGAAACAACGCATTAGTAGTGAGGTGATCGCTTCATTAGAGAGCTAAAGTAAAACCGAGTAAGAGTAAGTACCTATAAAATATAGCCCTGAAAAATTACAAGCTGAAGTAGCAATGTGCTGGTCATATCTGCCAAAGAACTTCCAACCGCTGGGGAGTCCGATTTCTAGAGCGGAAACCACGAACAGGCTGGCGCAGTGTGGGACGCCTCCCGATCTGGTGAAGGTGGGCTAACGACCTAAGAAGGGTAGCGTGGAGCGTCTGCGGATGAGGAAGGCCGAGGATAGTTTTGTGGCTCACCTTGCAGCAGTGAATGATGATAGCTTGATGATGACCTAAGTTTAGAGGTTTAGGATGGGAAGACGCGTTTTGAATACCTATACTCACACTTGTCTCCAATTGACCTTCGTATATATTTAGGAAACAGTCCAAAGATATCTTAGGCCTGTGTGTCCCTTTCGAACATGAAAGAATTTGAATGTGCTAAAAAGGAATGTCTCTCTGAGACAGGCGTCTTCTGTAAACAAGTTTTAGCTTCCCAAAACATACATATTTGGTGATATTTGATATATTAGTATCAATATGGCGAATCAAGGGTTAAAAAATACTACCTTATCAAACTTATCCAAGTGAAAGATTATCAACATACCCTAACTTAGGTGCCTATAGGTAGTTCTACTCAATGATACAAACATCAATTTGAGACCCTAATAAATACAAAACACAAACTGAAGGTGTTATAGAGGTACCTCTGTAAACCGAATATCCCCAAGAGCTAGAGAGTTAATACAGTCGCATATGCAAACGGTAACATCACGCCCGTGGGTGGGTTTAGGTGGTTGGTAGCCTTCCTAAATTCGTCGGGCTAAGGAGTTAATGTTTTCATCCATTAACTCGACCGAACACTTATGAAATTCGTGCCCGCGATCCGAACGAGATTACACGGGCCAGCTGACATGTTTCTAATTGTAGGGTTGACTCTGCCTGGTTTCAATTTTGTGAATGAAAGATTTATAAAAATAAAAATTTGTATTCGGGTGGAAGTGACAGCCTCGCAAATACTGAAATGGTAAACTTAGTCCATCAAACTGAACAACTTTTACTATGAAGCCTACCTCTGGAAAGGCGAAATAAAATCAGCTGTCCTATACAAAACTGCTGTATCTACCCGACTCAAATATATGGGACAGCTGATTTTTTTCGCGTTTCCTGAAATAGGCTCCATAGTGAAAGTTGCTCAGTTTGATGGTCTGAGCTCACCATTTCAGTATTTGCTAGGCTGTCACTTGCACCATGTATAATAGGTATCCAGACCACCACATGACATACTGGACACGCTCGCGAAATGTGGATATTTTGAATATGCTAATGGCTATGATGAAGAAGGTGATATAATTATAACAAGGAAAGAAATACTTATGGAACTTTTTCAAGTTTTACTTAGATAAGTCCATCAGAATCATCAACAAATAGTTATATCGCCAATTCGCCACTTACATTACGAAAAAATGTTATTGTTTTACTACGAAATAGAACATTCTATACGCATGCAATTTTATCGATACAGGTGTTGTATTATCTCTTTTAATCCATGCTTAAAGTTTTATAATGGAAAATGTTAAACTTTGTAATTTTGTGTCGGGAACACAGGACCCAAACTTTTGCATAGACAAATATTTTGGCAACCCTACCCCGCCCACTCGTTACCTGCCTGATGGCACCTCAGGCGTTTGCTGCGTCTTACACCTCGACCACTCTCATCTGAGCTCTGATAACATATCATATTCACCTTAACTTAACCAATTAAAACGTAAAAACATGAACGTAGAAGGTCTAGTTAAATTGGTTATTATGAGGTAAGCTAAACAGTATTTGCTAATGGAATACAGATGTGAGGAAGAGGAATATGTTGTGGTTTGCCTTAAATACACCTTACGCCTCTATTTAAGCCTGTTATTTATACTATATTATCAAATAATTATGCAGGAACCGAATATTATTATTTCCTTTGCAATCAATATTACATCTATAGCATTAGTAGTATTAGTACTTATGTGATAGTGATAAGTAACACAGTGAAATATACAGCAACCGCCCGCTCGAAAGTTATTGGTAGTGGTAGAAGAGCTTCTGAAACAAAATAAATTCACAATTCTGTGTTTCTGGCCACCACGGAAGATTATAAATAGTCATATGTTTATGTTTGTAGTACATAGATAAGGTATAAAAGTTTTTAGATGTAATAATAATGAAACATAGCAATACGTGTAGAGTAAAATAAAACTAACAAAAAACTTTATTGGTTGTAAGCTGCAGAAGTTGGAGGAAAGGTCTTTCTCCTGATACCTTTTGCTCCATGTCATGCCTTTTGCACCTAATCGTTCTCATTCGATAGTCCAATTCATTTAAAATTCACAATAATCGTATAATTATTATGAGAATTGAAGAAACCGATGAGTGATACTGATACTGCCAAAAATACTTAAATAACTTCTTGGTCATTGTTAAATAATCGTATTTTGTGAAAACAGTTGTCAAAGTTGCGTTTTGCTATCTTTGTTGGCTGACTTTGTAAAAAGTAGTAAATACAAAACCTTTTATTATTTCAGACCGAGAAATAAGATATTATTACCTACCTAGTAAATTTTGTTGTTTAAAACCTCTTAATACGATTGAATTTTCAAATGTCGTACTAACTTTGCGGACATTGAAAAGCCTTCAGTTAATAGAAACAGATTTAAATACTACCCTTAACTCCCGGATCCCTTACTTCCTAAATGTGTAACCCTTTCAGGAGCGACGAAGCGAAAACACAAACCGACTGGGGTCGCTGTTTGACTCCTCATTCGGGCACAACAAGACAATTCGCTTAATTCCTTACTATACCGCTTTAGCGATTGGAAATCATGAAAATAATATGGAACTGGGAAATGGAAACGAACATTTAGAATTATTAGGAGAAGAAAAAATGGATAGATATCTAAAAATTGCATTTTATAAGAAAATAGCACTGTGTGTGAGTATTGAAATAACAACTGTATTTTACTCTGACTCGAAATGATGAGAAAAATATGCAGGGTTTATAGTTATTATTTTCTTATATTTGAAAAAAGTGCAGGATTTAAACTCGTCCTGTCTATTTCAGAGCAGGCAACTACTGACCAACTACGAATATGTTACCAAAACCATCTAGTTAGTCTAATTTATTATGTCCAGAAACCTTATATTTTCAATTCTAAGCCTCAAAGGCTCACAAGGTGGACCGACGACCTGGTGAAGGCAATGGGAACCCGTTTGATAAGGGCAGCGCAGGACCGGTCGTTTTGTGGCGAACCTTGGGGCCTATGTCCAGTCGTCGTTGTGGTCGTTTTTTCGTTTCAGAAACTTTGTCTAATTTTGGCCGAAATAATTATTTTTACAAAATAAAAACCAACAGACTTACTTCATGGCCCATAATGTAATGAGAGACAAAATCTTAAGATGAAATTAATAATACTGTGTGACATACTTCGAACCTTGTTTGTGATTCTCCATAGCAGTGTGTCAGAAGAATTATCTACCTGCTAACTTTGAGACACATGGCCGGAGGCCAGGAACCGTTTAATTAGACAGTTATTTGTAATCGAGGACGTGAATTAACATTTCACAAGTAAACCAACAGTTAATTAGGACTTGTCCTTTGCGTCTTTCCTCTAAACTTCATTTGCATGTCTTTATTCGTAGGTATCAAAGCTGTTTGATGTACCAAGACATAATTATTTGGTATACCTTAAGATACAATTAAAATTCATAATAGTTAATTATCTATATCTTTTACAGATACAATAACTTAACAGCAATTTTTGTCCCAGAGTGAAAGTTATTCATGTTTGATGAACTGAAAGCACCCCCTAATATATGTAACACATTTAAGTTTACACCCTGTATATCTATAGGCAGGTATGTCTGTACATAATATATACGGGGTGCTTTCAGATCATCAAACTGAAACATTATATTAAAATTATAATATAAATAGAAAATATTGGCAAGAGTAATTATTGGGACAAAGGATCATCTTAATAATGCATTTAAATCGTTTTTGGCATTTTTGTATGTTAATATGTTCAAGCATAACTTAAAAATTGCTAGACTCATCAACGGATGCGGTTTTCAGAAAAGTATAGGACTTCGTTTGAATTGCAGTAACAATTGATCGCCACAAGATATTCTTACTTAACACATACAGATACGGTTCACCAGTGGTACCGAAACTCTGTCCAGTGTGACGGGGGGTGAGCCCGTCGCCACTTATAATGGACAGTGGGTACAATACATGCCTCGAAATTGAAGTATGCAGGTTTCCTTACGATGTTTTACTTCTCCGAAAAGCCATTCTTACTTAACTATGTACTTAAGTGGTTTTGTATAGAGACTTTAATCTCTATACAAAATCACTTACATTAAGGTAGACCTAAATTTAATTTAAGTGGATGTTTATAGTGGTCTTGCAATAGCCTTCGACCAAAGTATTTTACTTAGTCGTATACGCGGTAAAATCACTGATGATATGATCAAAATACCAAAGCTTTTCCTAAATCCCTACCCTATGGGCAAAAGCAAAGCAAAGGGCAACAGGCGAGTCCGTCGGACCGGAAGTGACGTTGCAGGTAGATAACCACTAGGGCGCCGCCCTCGCGTTGTGCAGCTTCCGGCGCGCGGGGCACTGACAACCATAATCTTCGACGTACGTAATTTACAAATTGGATAAAGAAAGTTGTGGAGACGTTAATTTTTATCAGATCGGTCGGAAAGGTCTTTACTTGGTTTACCATCGATATACATTATATTTAGTTATTAAAAATCGAAGGCTGGCTTGCACCAAAAAGTATTTATTTTCATTTGTATGAGCAATGTGAAAGACAGAACTATCACTAAATACGTTTAAGCCTTAATACTTGTTGGTGCAAGCCGGGCTAAATCTCGAATTCCTTCTAATTCAATTTTCACGTTTTTTTTTCACAAAACATACCAGTCACGAAAGTTAGTATTTATCCTGTGACGAAGGGGACAATAGAACAGGTGGTCAAAAAAAAATGCTCTTGCAGTGCAAAAATGCAATTTCGGTCCGGTTCATAAACATTTAAAGATAAATAGAGAAACATGCGATGTCAAAATGTACTCGCGATTTGTACATAAACCACTGGACGGTTACTAGTTTTAGATTACGATTGTGAAATAAATTGACAAATGTGTAAATAAAAATAAAATAAAATTACAGTCATACTACTCCATGGATCTCGAAGGCCCAAATACCCCACGATTCAGTGTAGTGACCCCAGCTAGAGACGGCGAGTACCCCTGAGCAGAACACCTGAGCTTCAGCCCACTCATAGTCAAGTTGTTCAACAATGCTGGCAAAGAAATGTAAACATCGTTTGCTATTGTGGTTTAGTCGTCGATTGGGTACTACTTATGATCTTTCTCTGACTAATCGAACAGGGGCACCCTCGGCGCGCTGGACCGCCGCCGACCATTTGCACACGTTGTGTTGTTAGTATTACGTTATTTGCTTCAGGCGTACTTTCGTACATAGGGCCTCAACCGTCCAAAGCACAAATTAGGAGTGCACTAAAATCGTTGTAATCACGAAGTAAGATCAAACGTGACGGCGTTTTCCGTCAGAGTTAGTGATGTTCTGCTGTTATTTTATGTGAAACTGTTATCGATTCTAAAGAGAAAGACGGTATGGTTACGAGTAATAGTATAAAACATAAATGTATATACAAATCTTAACTATTCAGAGAATCCGTAAAGAGTAACCTCGAATATTAATTAGGGGCGTTTTGGATACCTACGTAATGAAATAAATTGAGACTATTTTTGTGCACATTTGACTAATTATTATATGGACTGGTTACGCGTGTAATTCTACTAACAAACATTTCTGCCAATTTTTGCGGGGGGCGAGGTAACATGAAATCCGCAACTTTGGATTTTACTCCCCATAACTTTAGATTCTAATTTTGAATGTTAAAAATCATGAAAAGTAGTCTCGTGTGAACCCCAAACGTTCTAAGTTCGAATTTATTATTTCGCAATTATAGGCTGTCTCGTTTAGTGATAAGGTGTAAAATTGAATGTAAATGCACAAGATCAATTGTGCTTATACCGTGGCAGAGGGGAAATGCTACCGCAAGGCTAGTCCTTATAATAATTAGTCAAAGTTGTGCACGCATCACTTAAAAACGACCGAACCGATTTGGAATGTGTTTTCACAAAAGCATTGAGTTAAGAGGATAGTTTTTGCTGCACGCCCCGATACAAATAAATTTGGTTATATTTTCAGTACTAACAAATTAAAGTCATGGATATCTTTCACAAACAATCTAGAAACAATTATCTATATGCTTGTGTGTTGTCACATTTTCGTTAAAATGTACAGTTTCAATGCTAGGATTAATTTAAGATTTGTATGTTTGAAGCACTGTAACAAACATAGATGCTCTTCACCTTCCTTATAGATGCTTTTGAATCAACCTTGCAGCTGATGATACCAAAAAGTACGTCTATTTATTATACTATTACGAGTATTAAAGTAAATGATCTGCGCCTACGAAGTCGCGAGCGCCGCTAGTTATTCATATAAACAAATATATTTTTTAATCTGTTGGGTCAGGTTTTTAGTAATATTCCAACTATTAACAAAAGCCTCTCTCATAAAAGAATATCATAGTGGAACCAAGCTATGCTAAATAATTCTTCATAATGTTCGCTTTCAAATATTGATTACATTCGTCACATAACATAGATTGTGTACATAGAAATTCGGACCAAAACACGTCGTATTTTCAAATAAAATGCAAACTGTCCGGAATAAATCCCGTATATGGCTTGCAATATTTATGACGTGTTAGGCCACCGCCATATCTCGGCCTTTCCACGCATTTCCACAACATTGAACGGCCATAACTAAACAGAAGGGACACTATGTATGTACCTCTTTCGATAAAATATATTGAGTTTCAAAATTTCATGTTTTGATGACATAGCTACAGGGTAAATTTTTTAGTATGGAGCCAACCTATGGCGAAAAAAGATCTGCCGTTTCATACAAAACTGTACCTAGCTATTTGACTAATCTCTCATTTCGAGATCTCGAAAAAAATCACCCGTACATGTTTTTTCTTCGCGATTTCAAAGTTGGCTCCATACTAGAAGTTGTTCAATTTGATGAGTAGAAAAGATAGTGAAGTTATCTGCACTATCTTTTTCAGCAAAAATTCACCCTGTATGTGACGGGTAAATTTATCTTAATTTAGAATGAGAAATCTTTATACGTGTACAAAATCATACCGTATACCTTTTCGGAGTACCTAATTAGAAACTTTTCTACAATTTAACTACTATTTTAACAAAACTACAACGTGATCAACTCAGGCGAGGTTGGACATTATTAATAAAGATTAAAGCTGTTCACAGATTATCTAGCACGTGCATGTGTGATTGAAGTATAGCTATCTACATTGCTTTCTGCTGCAGTGTGTCGCTTTCATTGAAACAGTAAACAAAAGATAGCAATGTACTTCAAACGCACGTGTGTGACAATGTGTGAACAGCATAAAAACAATAGGTATCTACGATAATAATTAATTTTGATCATACAAATTGGCGTTGTTAAAACTTTCGCGTAAAGTTGCCAACATTGTTTTCTACGAAAATTCGTAATCTATTTAAAAGGTTGCAATGAATCAAACTTAAGGTTTACTCTGCACATAGCATAGGTTCACGACTATATTCCCCGAGGAGGTAGCCAGAGATATTCTGAAACTTCAGAACATCCACGTTTCACTAATAGTACCGAAACTCTGTCCAATGTGACGGGGAGTAAGCCCGTCGTCACTTATAATGGACAGTGGGTACAATACATGCCTCGACATTGAAGCATGCAGGTTTCCTCACGATGTTTTCCTTTACCGAAAAGCCAGTGGTGTTACAAATCGTACTTAGATTCCAAAAAACTAATCCGTACGAGTCGGCCTGGGATCGAACCATCGCATCGCCTCCTGCGCGGCAGGCATGTTTACTCGCCACTGGACCACCACGGCTTTTCGGTGTAAAAAATCAACGTAACCTTTACTCTGTAATATTAATTACATGATCATTATCACAGAAGCCAAAATTACCAAATATCACAAATACTGGTAGAATGAAGAATAAGCCTCTACTCACTGGCTAAAAAACTCAAGCCCTGAATTGTCTGTACGTAATCCATAACCAACCAAGTGTGTGCACGTGCACTATGTATGTGCACGTTTTATGGAAAGCCAAACAACATTTTCCACTCAAACATTTGGTTTAACCATACATGTCCCTTAAACTTTATCTAATGTTTTTAATTTCACACTGTAGGATGTTTGGTGGGTATAGAGTCTTACCTTAAAAGGAGGAAAATGATTTCTATTTCATACGCATATGTGTATGTGTACCTATAAAAATTTTTAGGGTTCCGTAGTCAACAAGGAACCCTTATAGTTTCGCCATGTCCGTCTGTCTGTCCATCTGTCCGCGGCTTAGCTCAGAGACGCTTAGTACTAGAACGCTGTAATTTTACATGGATACACATATTTATTACGGCGATAAAGTGGTAAAAAAAAATCTTGAAAAATGTTTTTTTACTGTACACGAAAAGTGAGAATGCAATTTTTTTTTCTCGTCTATCCTATGATGTGGGGTATCGTTTTATAGGTCTTTTAAAAATATTGGGGTGTGGGAATACCATTTTTCGATTTAGGGATCCGTTAACGAAATATTAAGCTTTAAAATAAAAAAAATTGTTAGAGTCAAGTATGTGAAATCTCATATCATTTCTGAAATTGAAGGACATTCATTTATGAAAAAATCCTGCCCAAAATTCAAATAAAGATTAATACAGCAGTCAAACCATCTCAGTATCTGAACAATGTTTCATACAAACTTACGAACAAAGTTGTTAATTGATCACGTACACAGGCACTTCAAGTCAGTGAGTTGATTCGAGTGTTGATAGGCTTATTACGATGTTAAAATGTTAGTGAATAATAAATAAATATCTTGGACATTGACACACAAATTATCTAGTCACATTTAAAGTACCAGAAAGACTTGTATTATGATGACTAGACACCGATATACAGGGTGTAAGGAAAAGTATCATTAACCTTTAAACCACATACTCTACCCATCAAACTGAACAACTTTGACTATGGGAGCAAACCTATCAGAGCAAAAAAAATCTGCTGTTACTTACTAAACTGCAATACCTACACGACTCAAATGTATGAGACAGCTGATTATCTTTTTGTTCTGATTGGTTTGCGCCCATAATAAAAGTTGTTCAGTTTGATGGGTAGAATATGTGGTTTAAAGGTTAATGATACTTTTCCTTACACCTGGATAATACATATACAACGTGTTAATGAATAAAAGCAAAACCTCAAACACCCCACTGATTTATAACAAAATAATTAGATTGAACCAATAATTTCATTATTTTGATACTTAAAATTTCAAGTTGTTTGCATTTTAAGTTTTCAGGCAGAAATGATTTGTTATAATTTCAGCAATTAATGAAAGCGCTAGCGTGCTCGTGGATACATTTTAAGAATCTTGTTTTGGTAGTAAGTAGGGTGAGTATGCCCGTGCGGTGGGTTGAATCGAGTTTAGTAAATTTCAAATTTTACAAACAATTCTTTAAAAATTTTAAAAAAAAATTCCTATGTTGAAAACATGATAATTCGATTCTGCTCTCGATTCTAAACAAACTACTTTCTAGTTTTGCGTCAATTCATTGACACGTTGTATATTGGTTTACTATACAGGGTCCTAACTATATTCAGTTAGGAACGCAGAATCGGTACCTAACGATTGCGTAGCCGTATGAATGTAAATCTTTATAAGTTAAAACCTTTACAGAACCCTGTAGGGGCTCATTTAATCCACACATTTATTGTATAGTCCTCCCTTTTGTCCCTAATTGAAATTCAGAGCAAGTCGTCAAATTTACCGCAATTTCGTACATAGAAGCAATCAGACCTTCTGAATCTCAGAAATAATTGTAAACTTAAATAGCCCGATTGAGTATAGCAAGATTCTCTCTAACCCTCATACATGAAGGACGTAATATTAGGTATATTACCTTACTAGCTTTTGCCATGAAGACCGCGTGAGAACCGGGGTCGTTTTTCGAATAATCCTTTTTTAATGCACCACTACATCCTCTATAGAATATGATATAATTCTAAGTTTCATGTTTCTATCTTTAGTGGTGTAGGCTGTGAGTTGTCTGTCACTTAGTCACGGATAGATCAATGACAATTATTATAGATAGACAAAGGTGTAATTTTATTACTAACCCCCGACGCAAAAAGAGGGTTTTTATAAGTTTGACGCCTGTGTCGGTCTATCTGTCTGTTTGTTTGTCTGTTTGTCTATCTGTCTGTCTGTCGGTCTGTCTGTCTTTGGTTTTTTTAAATAGAAAGCTAATTTTTGCGAGAGTGTTCTTAGCTTTGTTTCATGAAAATCGGTTCAGTATATTTCATGTAACTTTAAAAATTTTGAAATATTATTAAATTACAAATTTAAAAAACCGCCAACGCTAAAAACAATTTACCTAAAATATCTTAAAGAGAGTTAAGAAGTAAAATATACATTTCCTTACATTAAAAATAATAGGTGAGCGAATTATTTTTTACTTTTGAAATGTTTGCTTTGGCGTTGGGGGTTTTTTAAATTTGTAATTTCGAAATATATTTTCAGAATGGGTAGATCACATAGATCAGCAGTCTATAGATTAGTATTATCCTTATTTACTGTATGATCAAAACAAATTTAAGAAAGAAAAAATATTATGATTTCCCCATACAAAGTGGGCCTCGCGCGTAGTGCATTGTATGGAAATTCCATTTTTAACTGCGCCTACCTCAAGTAAGGTCAGGAAGATGATGATGATGATTAACTTTTTTAACTAACTTCACGTATATTTTAACTGTAGGTTCGAGTAGGTACAGTAATCGACTTTATAATTAGTGGATCGAACATTAGATCGAACCCCAAAAGTTTGTCGAAAGATTACTATCATTCTTTAAAATTTTTGAATTTTATTTGGTTTTTATGAGTATATTTACAGATTTCCCGTCACGAGCGTGCACCAGCGTATAACGCTAAATACATTTTCTCACACACTATATTCTCCTCAACTCTTCCCTAAATGATAAACCTTTACCACGTACTAACACCTGTCCAGTCCAGCTAATCAGTTCTCATCATTTATTCTGGACACGACCGCACGAGGTCCCGACTTTCATGTACACCTCCATAATGTGCTGCCGGTATTACGGACTATGATTGCGCTTTTATTCAACTGATAGGGAATGTAATGATTGTTATTGCACGATTTTATGTTAAACGCACACTACTAAGATAAGATAAGATAAATATTATTTATTTGCACACCAAAATACACAAAAAACAACAACAATACCTACTACTGAACCTAAGAAGAGAATTTCTATTTCGAGAATAATGAAAACTGCATTAAACTATTTTCGAGTTTTATGCGATCGTAAAGGTAGACAGATACATGAACTTCTAGATGAATCTTTTTAACCAATTTTTTTTTATTGCAATTATACTACGTGTTAATGAATAAACGCAAAACTAGAAAGTAGTTTGTTTAGAATCGAGAGCAGAATCGCATTATCATGTTTTCAACATAGGTAATTTTTTCAAAATATTATATAATTTGTTTGTATAATTTTAAATTTAGTGAACTCGATCTCAACCCACCGCACAGGTACACTCACCCTACTTACATCCAAATCAAGATTCTTAAAATGTATCCATGAGCACGTTAGCGCTTTCATTCATTCCTGAAATGATAACGAATTATTTTTGCCTGAAAACTTAAAATGCGAATAACTTTAAATTTTAACAATAGAAATAATGAAAGTATTATTTCAATCACATTATTTTTTATAAATCAGTTGGGGTGTATTATTTTTTGCGCTTATTCATTAACACGTTGTATCGATACAAAAAAAGATTTCTGATAGTATGTTATCACATTCTTATCATATCATGAAAATACCAAGTACACACGTTTATAATTAGCTGTAAAGTAGCTGGTTAGAGGTAATTACCTCTAACGTATAGCTCCATTGTAGAGCTC
Organism: Agonopterix alstromeriana; assembly: GCA_963924505.1. Classification (NCBI taxonomy): domain Eukaryota; kingdom Metazoa; phylum Arthropoda; class Insecta; order Lepidoptera; family Depressariidae; genus Agonopterix; species Agonopterix alstromeriana. The sequence continues at coordinate 13,119,101 of OZ004667.1, forward strand.
GTGTGTTCCTTTTTATAGACATAGTTATAGTAACAGTCATATAATTTATTAGTTTTATATTAGTTTGTTACAAAAGGTCTACTGCAATAATTTTGACAAAACGCACAACTTCACCTCAGCTTAGATTATGAATATGAAGCAAGAATTTACATACAGGGTCCTTGTTAATATGCTGACACTTTTTTAAGGGGATGATACGACCGTCAAATTGGACAACTTTCTCTATGGCACCAATACCGAAATAGCGAAAAAAAATCAGCTCTCCCATACATGTGGCGCGAGTAGGTTTGGAGTTTTGTGTGAAACAGCTAATTTTTTTTTGCGATTTCGATGTTCGTGCCATTGAGAAAGTTGTTCAGTTTGACGATCTGATCATCCCCTTAAAAAAGTGTCAGCATTAAAAAAAGGACCTTGTGTAGCCTTTTTAAGCATTGAATATGACGCCGATACATAAAAAAGAGGCATTTGCTCTTCGATTTACAAGAGAGAAGAATAGTTTTCTTACTCTTTTCATAAGGACTGTATAACAAAAAAAATATTTGTAACAACGCTTTAAGCATCACAATTCAAATACAAGTTAGATCACGGAGTTTTGCAAGCCCCACTGTATCCCACTCGACGTTTCCATTTCCCGAATGTAGCTCGAATTTAAAAGTGTCTAAGCAAGTAATTGCTCTGCCAGTTACTCTACGTGGATTTGTAAAGTTTGGCCTCCGCGGTTAGAGTGGCTTTCTTATGTTTTGTTTCTTTTCTAACTTTGCATTTTAGTTTTTGAATGTTTCTGCAAAGTTTTGTTGTGTAATTCAGTTTAAGTGTGTTTCAAGAATGACTAGACTTGAGATAGTACAAATATAATAAATGAAAATATTTTCATGTATACATAAATTCACACTCTAGCTACAAGTTACTAGGTTCAGTGTTCCTAGTACACAGACTCCCAGATAGAAAATTTAATTTCGTATGTTTACATATCTTTCGCTATCATGCAGAACGTATAATTGTTAACACTATATCTCCTTGAAATGAACTCTACTTTCAAATGAAAATTCCAAATGAAAAATCCTTTGAAATCAGTTTCAATTACAACTAATCCCAAAGTCCACAAGCGGTAGTTAGTACTCAGGTATTAATGCAACGAGCGGACAAATATTATCATTCCTCGTTTGAAAGCAACACAGATAAGCCTTTTAACACTAGTACCTACTACTACATGCATATATGTATTAGGTACACTCGGTGTCAAAGCGAGCTTTCGACAGAACTGCAAGCTTCATCCACTTAGCGTTTATTCGATTGACAATCAAATCGACAATTTGTAGAAGTCGCGACACCTTTTTTACACATTGTGTATTTCAGACAGTCAATGCTTTACGATTTGTTTTTATGGGGATATTCAAAATAATACATTTTCATTGTTTACGGAGCTTTCAAACGGTGAAAGAAAACACCGTGAGGCCCTGCATTCGCAGAAGAAGAAATTCTGATGCGTATATCACGAAGCGTGCGATGCGTGAAGTTTACCAATATCCGCATGGACTAACGCCCATTCACCCTCTCTCAGGGTAGGCCTGTAACCTGTTGTGGGATGTATAGAGGGTTATGATTATGGTTTAGAGACGACTTTATTTCTTTTCGGGGTATACGGTTTTGCTAACACTACCATCTGCCTTTTTGAAAGTCAATTTGCAACTATTATAAGTATACAATCAGCATTTTGAATTTTTGGGTTTGAGGATGGAATGACAACCTCCGTGACAAAAACACACAAAGACGTTCACTGATCAAACACTTTTGTGTTTTAAGGTATCTCTTACCTACACAAAACTGAATTTATGATGATATAATTTGTAAAACGAAATATAGCCTATATTAGGATCCCACTGCAGGGCAAATGCCTCCTCTCACGAATAATGGTGAACTTGAACCAAAATTAAAATGAGAAATTATCTTAATAATTCAATTATCTTAATAGTTGTGAATTTTATTCTAAAGTTTTTATTTTTTACGAAATATTTCAATTATAAGTTACGTGGATCGGAACTCAATCGTAATTTCAAACACCAATCAGCAAAGTGAAGAACCGATTAGCAACTTGCGTGCGTTAGAAGAATAGAAGAGTACGCCAACATATGATAGCGGATGATTTGTGATTAGCTTCACGCGTCATGAAAAGGAGTGACGTCACGTCATGGCAGTGAGCGTTTTGGCGCGGAATTTATATTTTACCATTTTTGTGTTTAGTATTTTTATGTCTTTATAATACACTAAAGATATAAAACTGTGCCCATTGAGAGAATAACCAGTAATATAGGATGTTATGTGTATTCATTTTTTATTTCCACAGTAATGTGGTCAAACTTTGCCGCTAACTGTACTAAACACAGAACCAACTTATCTTGGCCACGCGACTGTTATCTCTTCGCCCCTTTGATGTCATCCCTCGGTCCACGCGTCCAATGTTTGTCTCAAAGCTGTATTTAATTGCTACCTCGTTATTTTTGGATTATTTACAGAACGGAAACGTTTTAATCACAGTGACCGTCTCTGGGGATGCGAGTTTCAATTTGGTACCATCAAACAAATTTTTCCTCACATGCAAGTTGCCTAATTGCCGTATAAGTCTGATGTGTGTTCGCCCATTGATTTCTATTTAAGTTTGTATGCATTGGCAGTAACGAGTATACGTATAGCTTTGATAGGATTATATTTTGAAAAGGGGAAGGGAAACAAAAATGATTTGATAATATCTTCTGGAAACGAGCAATGTGATTGATTAAAGTTACTCGGTAGAGTGACTGAAAAGAAATTTCCCAATGGTTTTTTCCTAAACCGAGCGCCAATTACACGAAGTTTCCACGCTAATCTCACCTCCGCCTCGTATTAAAACGCCCCCATGTCAAATATTCCTTTTTATACAGAATTTCCCTACTGAGTTAATCCATTTGCTTACCTGTATAAGTTGACTACTTCAATAGAATATCTCGAAAGGCGTACTTTACATTTAACAGATTTTCAGTTTATCAGTCTCGTAGTTCACGAATTTAGTCTGGACTTATGTTTTTGTGACAATACCCATACACAATATGACAAAATGTTCATTTCTATCCATACAAACATTATTATCACATGCGGGATTCGTCGCCGCGATTAGATCGCGGCGCCTTAAACACTTCCACTTAGGCATACGGGGTCCTTCTTAATATGCTGACACTTTTTAAGGGGATGATCAGACCATCAAACTAAACAGCTTTCTCTATGGGATCAACATCGAAATCGAGGGAAAAAAATCAGCTGTACCATACATTTGGCTCATGTAGGTTTCCAGTTTTATATGGAAAAACAAAAATTTTTTTCGCGATTTCGATGTGGGTCCCATAGAAAATGTTGGTGAGTTCAACTGTCTGATCGTCCCCTTAAAAATGTGTCAGCATATTAAGAAGGACCCTATAGATTACCGTATTGCTTTGCTACCAAGACTATTTCTAACAGTGTGTCAAAAGTCAAAAGGCCACCTTGGCCCCTTGTTCGGTAACATCGGCAGTGACTCAAATGAAGCAGTCTAGTTACAACAGTATGTCCCACATTCGTATTTCGGTTAATTCGGGTTCATTGTCTGGCATTTTTCGCTTCTGTAATCTTGTTAAGCAAATCCAATGGCTGTGCGCTTCGTGACATGGGTCCCAGGATTGTATTCACACGTTTTTTGTGTTTTTATTGTCTTACAGTTTAGGAATAATCTATTCTTTATACAAGATGTAAAGTTAAATGCGTTACATACCCAAATTTATGGAACAGCTAATGTTTTTTTCGCTAATTCAATGTTGATGCCATAGTGAAACGTGGTGAACAGGGCCAGACTGGGACATAATATTGGCCCGGGCATTTTAGAGACAGTTGGCCCTCCCAACCTAGCGAAGTCCAGGTAGATCATAAGAATACGATCTAAAACCAGGAGCAAGCGAAGGGAGCTCATGATTTCTTTATATGTATTAAAATTAGATTGTAGACCTTATGCCGAAATCGAAATTATTTATGTTCCTTGTCCTCATAGGGACAAGTCAGAAACTTTTAAAAAAATTTGACTCAGATGCATTAAGTAAGCACATTCGTTTGAAAAAATAGTATCTTTTAAGGCGATTTTTGTAGATGTATCCAGTTTTTAATTACCAAGTATTTCCTTTTAATTTCAGGGGCTGCTCTAAAGATGGATAAGCAGCCCGCGAGCCGGTCGTCTGACCAACCGAGCACCGGCCCACCGGCACCGGCCTGGTGTGCCCGTATAGCCAGTCCGGGCCTGGTGGTGAAACTGAACAAGTTTAATGGTCTGAAGTATCCCATAAAGTAGGATGTGATGCATTTAAATTGTGTAAGTATAACAATGGATAATACAATAAAATAAGGTAACGAGGGCAATGGCCATAGTCTCTTTTAGGAATATTATAACTGCCCTAAATGGGGATTTACAATCAATACGCCTTGGTTTTCACTTTCGGTCGTCGTACTTGTAAAGTTAAGTTTGTAACATTGCAGTCAGGTCCTTAAATATCTCGATAACTTTCGAACCGGTTATCACAAGACTTTCCAGACTAAACTATATGGACTAAGTACATCTGTCTGTCTATAGATATACTCGTAACTCAACTCTTACCTTGAGTTCGTGAGTTATAACAAGACAAACTTGTGCGCCTAACAAGTCGACTCCTTCTTAGGGTTCCTCAGTCGAACGTTGTAATCCTCTTAGTTGTTTAGCTCATTTCATCGGTTCCCTTGGAAGATTAGGTAGAGGTAAATGAGATGTGTACATGATAGTTATGTTATGAGGAAGTCGAAATGTTACGTTGATTAAGAAGATAGACCCGCGAGCGTGCTCCATACGATCGAAGTTTGTTTCTAGTTTGAATATTCGGTAAGAACATTGTGAAACTCGATAAGTAATTATTATAAATAACAAACAAGGTATTGCTTTTGTGATAATAATGTTAATTTCGATTCCAGAAAATTTATAACACGAAAATCATACAAGCTGCGTTTCTATCAAATTTCATTGAAATTAGCGCCGTAATTTAGAGGAAAAGATACTGTGTCAATTTTATCCATTCTACTTAAATTATACAGGATGTAAGGAAAAGTATCATTTACTTTTGTTACACCCCATACTCTACCCATCAAACGGAACAAATTTTACTAAGGGAGCAAACCTGTCAGAACACAAAAAAAACAGCTGCTCCATACTAAACTGCAATACCTTCTCGACTCAAACAGCAGATAATTTTTTGTTCTGACATTTGCTCCCATAGTAAAAGTTGTTCAAATTGATTGGTAGAGTATGTGGTTTAAAGGTTTAATTATACTTTTCCTTACACCATATATACTCGTAAGCTTACAGTTTGCTGCATCATACCTAATGACAAGTTAAAATAAAGCTTGCTTACCCAGAATAAAAGAAGAGGAAAAATGTTCGCACACTTGATACGACATGACAATTTCTTCAAAACTATATTGGAAGAGAAAGTAGAGGAGAAGAGAGTAAGAGGAAGACCTAGACAGAGTTATCTAGCACAGGTGAAAGAAAAGTTTATAAGTATCATAAAGTTTATCGTCGTATCAAAAATTCAAGGCACTAGCGGAAAAGAGATGAGCACTGAGTTGACGAATAAGTAGGTACTCTACCAATAAAAGCGTAGCTCTAAAATATGATGATAATGATAATGTGATAATGGGATTACTGGTTTGCTGGAAGAAATCTCTTTAGAGATAAGCTCGCCCTTTGTAATTGTCTATTATGCTGTTTTCATATATATTTCCGTGTGTACAATAAAGAGTTAAAATAAAATAAAATGAATAAAAATAATGACAATTTTTAGTACTTACAGAATTTTATTTCCGTGCACTATCATAAATTTTAATGAACATAGACATTGTATCCAGAAAGATACGTCCAGAAAAACAACCATGCCACTTCAAAACGTAGAAATTCAGTTTTTGAGAGTTACGCGGTTATTATTTAATCTAATTAAACATTATAACGGGTTCTTAACGCGTTTAGGTAAATTTGTATGTATGTATGTATATGCTCACGACTATATTCCCCGAGGGGGTAGTCAGAGATGTTCTGAAAACTCAGAGCATCCACATTTCACCAGTAGTACCGAAACTCTGTCCAGTGTGACGGGGGGTGAGCCCGTCGCCACTTATAATGGACAGTGGGTACAATACATGCCTCGAAATTGAAGCATGCAGGTTTCCTCACGATGTTTTCCTTCACCGAAAAGCCAGTGGTGTTACAAATCGTACATAAATTCCGAAAAACTCATTGGTACGAGTGGTTAGGTAAATTTGAGTTCCCGATATTAGAGTATTCCTTGCCTTCCGTGCAGGATGCGATGGTTCGATCCCCGTCAATTTCGAAGCATGCATTGTACCCACTGTCCATTACAAGTGGCAAGTGGGTTCACTCCCCGTCACACTGGACAGAGTTTCGGTACTAGTGAAACGTGGATGTTCTGTGGTTTCCCCAGTCAGAGATATTCTGAAACCACAGAACATCCAAGATTATCGGGGAATATAGTCGTAAGCATATGCTTATGCTTATTAAATAAACCAAGCGTGAAACTTTGAAAGCATCTTGAAATACCGTCTCCCTGTAGATCCAACAAACCGTGTTGCAATCATCGATCGCTACAAGGCTTCCACAATAAAAGTTAAGTGCAGTCTCTCCCCTAATCTAAACATTTACGTGAGGTATTAAGAATTTAGGAGCAACTCTGCCTCCCTCTTTGATGAAGATTGTGGAATTCGTTGATGTTATTATTATACCTACTATGTCAACTGTAATGTAATTCAAAAAAACCTATTTTTTCTTGTTAGCTTACAATAATCCCACTGCTGGGCAAAGGCTTTTCCTCCAGCCATCTCTGTTCTGAGCAAGCTCTGGACTTTTGTTATCGAAATCATCCAGATTGCCTTTTGTTTCCAAAATAATGGAAACTAATCTCAAAGAAACCAAAAATCTATTCGATCACTACTGGGCTTCAAGTTTTAATTCAAAATAAGGGCTAAAGGTCAGTTGCAGAAACAATTGAAGTTAATCCTCCATTAAATCTCTTACTAGCTACGTCAACAAGACAAAAAGTGACAGCAAGAGATTTAATAAAGTATTAACTTTAATAAGCGTTTCTGCAACTGAGTGTAATAAAATAAAATACCTAATGCCCGTTATAAGTACAACTAAAATACATGATGATAGATTTATGTTGGTTACTTGCCCGAGTTTTTAGCGTAGCATGAACATAGTTTTTCTACTTTCATCTTATACATGGAACACCAATTATTCTTGCTTGCTTTTATTCTTTTGTATGGTTTAGTCCTTTAAATAAATAGGATGTTGTATAATTATTTCATGTAGTAAGTTTAATTAACCAAGTAAAAAGGATAACAATTTCATAAACCTTTGTGTAAAATAAAAATATCTAGAGTCTACGTATGATAAATAAACATTTAATTACAATGCTTGGTTCATTCTGCTTTAGGCTACGAAAATGTAGGTAATTATTAATTTTCAAAGCATTTTTTTTTAGCGTTTTCATGATTTTACTTTTTTAATAACGAATCCAGCCAGCCATAATAATGGCATATTATGTACCCTTCTTTTTTATCTTCCGTATCTATTTCCTGTACATAATTCTTAGAATATACATCATCATCAGCACATATACGTCCCACTGCAGGGCACAGGCCCACCCTCATGGAGGGTGTTTTGACGTTAGTCCACCACGCGTGTCCAATGCGGATTGTTAGACTTCACATATGCATCCGAATTTCTTGTTCAGCATATCCAGGTTTCCTCACGATGTTTTCCTTCACCGTTTGAGAGTAGTCAGTAAAAGTTAGTAAAACTCTTGGTACATAGCATTTCGTCCGTGCGTGTTCGAACCCGCACCTTACGTTTGAGAGTCCATATATCTCTCCGCAACGTGCCACTGAGGCACTCAGTATGTATATACGTATGTGTATATTCTTGATACGTAAATAAATATTACTATTATGCTACGCGTCTTATGTATCGTCTTCTAATAAAAAATGTTCCCTCGCTTTTCATCGATTCGACGTCGCTTGTTTTTATGACCTTGTTTTGATTGTTAGCCTTGAATGTTGGTACACTGTACAGTACCTGTCGTAAACAATTTTGATTGCTCAAGGCTGTTGAGAGTTACTGTTTCATATAAAATTCCAATTGGTCTTGAAGCTTTATGGCACAGCTTTTTTGTTGCTAAGCTATCAAAGCTGAGAGGAAGTAAGTACATTTCGTCATGCTACGCAGATAAAATTCATCGTTGATCCCATTCGCATAGAATTGTACTTTTTGGTTTGCAAGTTTATTGTTTAGAGGAGTTTTTAAATCGATTGCATAAAATTAAAAGAATGACGCCCACAAACCTCCCTGAAACTTGGCTACGGTGCAGATATACCACCCTGGGTGACGACTACATTTTTGCGCTGTAGAGGCCGTGGGGGCCAGACGCCCGACAGCTCTTCAAAGAGTTATCGTCGCGCCTGGTCGAGTTGTCCCGTGACCGAAGGGCTGGCAACCTCGGGGCAATGAATATCGATTGTCATACAACGAGGTAACGCCGCCAGCGTCCTGGGCACCATCCCCTAGCTCGTAGGACGGCGCCGCCGAAGTCGAACGAAAGCCGTGCTCGATATAGTGGATCATTTCGGCTTCGTTTCTGTATTTTTTTCTTTGTTATTTTTTTTACCACTGCTTAATTGTATATACATATTGTTGTAAATATCATTTTTTAATGAAATAAACAATAACTTTCTAGTTTTGCGTTAATTCATTAACACGTTGTATACATAGAAAAAAGTATGAACTCATCGCAATGACTTCATACACTCACAATTAATTGAAAACAAACATCAAAGAGTATGCAATACAAACAACTATAGTAATAACACAACTGTGAAATATTTTCACTTACACCTTTGTTCCACAAAGTCTCCTAAATTAATATATTATTGTAGTTACGACATTGACTTAAGATTTCTGTCATGGGACTTCATGAAAAGTACTGTAAAGCAGCACGTTGCATCGCGATGCATCTGTATGCGAGTACAGGATTACATCCATAAACATTCCCTCTACATCCCCTAACAAAGGTCGCAATTTATCAGGGGCGGCAGACATTAAAAGAGAAAAAAAGTTAAACAGAGTTCCAGTTAGCAGTCGTTAGTGAAGCTAGATAAACGTGTCGAGTCCTCACGCACCTATACTGCATTTCAAATAGCAACGAAATTTTAAGGCTATTTTGAATTATTAAAACAGAGATTTGAATCACTTCCTCTCACTTATGAGTATTCTTAGAAAAGCTTTAGTAATGTCCAAGATAATTTCGGATAGTACATCTTTCTGATAAATAAATTACATTTGGTAATCAGAATTGGCCCTAAAGCTAAAAAGGAATCGGAAAATCTTGTCGTCCTTATTTGGAATGAATTACATGTTAATTTCGATGTAATTTATCTGACTAGCTACAAAAAAGTTTGTATAAGAAATAACCAATTTTAAACATCCTATATAGCTACGAAGATTATAATAACTATTAAATACACTAATATAATTAAACATAACTACACATTTACTAGTAAATTTTCGTAAAATTATCTTTAACCCTTTGTACATCACGATTTACTTTGTCTTTATGTTGTTTTGTGTACAATAAAGAATCTAAAGAAACTAAAACTGCCTTTTCCCACGCAGTGGTTTCTGCGTCACCATGTATATTTTTCAGAATTCTTCTGAACTCTTTGAGATTTTTATATCCAATCCCAACGCACCTTACGTACCTCCAACGATGTAAAAATAAACGAATGTCGGTTACGTGTAAATACTACGCATTAGTTATACAGGGTGTTACCTTGCATAGTTGCCATACCTTGAGGGCTGATTGTACCCATGATACTGAACAACTTTCCCAAAGAAACCTATAGGGAATTCGCAATTTTTTTTTCGACACTTCATAAAAATTTTTGCGAATTTCCTACAGGTTTCCTAGGGAAAGTTGTTCAGTATCATGGGTATAATCAGCCTTCAAGGTATGGCAACTATGCAAGGTATCGTAGTATAATAAAGACTTCATAAACACGCGCTTGCTTTCAAACTCACCTTCTACGCTCTCCCGAAATTTTCATCCAACATAAACCTAGACAACTTACTTGTCGTATAAAGCAAGCAGCAACTAAGTGGAAGGTATTATCTTAAATCCAGGTTGTATCGCTACTGATCCGGAGCACGTCAAAGCTAGCAACTTACTAAGACTTAATCACCAAGTCAGCGTTTAAGTTATGTTACGTTTTATGTACTAACTTTGAATCAATAGCCCAGTCATTTTACGTTTTGATCCGGGACTAATTAAGAATTGATTTTTCGGTATTGCTTTTAAGAGCCAATTTGAGCGTAGAAATATAACAAAGTTAAAAAACAAAATTTCAGCAGCACCCCAGAAAGACCAAACTTTATTCTTTTTTTAATAGCTATCATACAACAAGCCCAAAATTTAAAACTTAGCATTTATCTCGTTCTAAAATACCTGACGGTAAAATTGTTTTTTTTCACATTTTTAATACTTTACCAGTATGAAAATTTTATAAAACATTTTTAATACTTTACCATTACTTATACACAATTCAAACATGGAGTAAATATTTTTGTCTACTTAGAAAGCTTTGAAAAACACATTACCACATTTACATACTAATAGATAATTCATTTTTTAAATTTCGATGGCTATTTTCTTGCTCAAAAGTCATTTATATTGTTGAATTTAATTAAAATTTGTGCATTGGTAATAATATTACTAAGTTAAAAGCCTTTTGGGAGATACAATTTTGATTTCTTCAGTGTGTAGCGATTAACTAAATTTGCTTTCAGACATATTTTTGTCACTAAATAGTGCCAGTTACAGTCTAAAGTTCCTTTCATAATTACTTCCCACCCCTCCTAACAAAACTCCGTAAAATGACTGGGCTACAAAATGGATAGGACAATGTTTGAGGTATAATTTACTACGTATGATATTGTCGCTTAGTTGCAAATAACTAAGGTGTAAATTTGAGTGCTATTTTCTCAGCACACATTGTTGTTAAGAATGATACTGGGACAGGAATGCACACATATAGATTCTCTTCATCGTATGAAAGCAAGTCTCTTATCATGCAAATTATTATGAATAACAGAAACAGATTTGAAAAACGTATCATCTAGTTTTAGATTAGAAAAATGCAGGGCGTTAGTATCTACTCATGATACTGAAAAACTTTTCCAAAGGGAAATTCGGCTTTTCATACAAACGTTCGATCAGCTGATTGCATTTAGTATGGAAAAACAAAAATTTTTTTGCGAATTAACTATTGGTTTCTTAGGGAAAAGTTGTTCAATATCGTGGGCACAATCAGCCCTTAAAGTAATGCTACTGTGTACCCAAAGACCCTGTATATCTAATCTTATATCTAATCCAAACCAAAAAGTATAAAATAATGCAAGTCTCATCTCATCACCCTTAGTTTATTTGGTTTGCGTGAGTTCCACGGCAGAATGCATGCAAAGCGTGTATGTATAGTACATGACACGGTATATGTCACCCGTAGGCCCTGATATATGACAGGCTCCACGGCTAGCTGTTAACTTATGGAGTTCCTTACCGTCTAGTGATGCTACACTGGCGATATCGATGTTTTTATATATCCACGACAAACTTTCCACAGCGGTGACTGCAGCGCTTTCAGAATACATAATTATGTCACCTGTTAACACAATATCACATTTGTCACTCTAAATATTTAAATGCTATGTTTTTTATGTTGGGAAACCGTCAAGTAACGTACAAATTATTCAATTTTACCCCGATTGGTAATACCAATGATTTAGAATTGATAAATATATACTCAGGATTTTATTCCCTTGAAGAGTAGTTAGGTTCTTTGCTTAGCTTAAATTTACTTTGGTCATAAGTCAGTTTTTTCATGGATCATTCCATTAAAAAACCGACTTACATACTCCGCTATAGAGGTATTAAGGTATAAAGTAAAAACTATATTATAAGAGGTATTCAAATTTCATAAAAAGCGCTTTAGCCTCACTTCTATAATAGTAGCATGGATCAAGAAGGTTAAAAAATCTTCTTTTTTTTTCAAAGTAAAACATTCGCCATGATCCCTACATTATGGGTCAGCTACTTGGAAAACATAATTATAACATTCCTTTTTTCACATAAATCCATCAGTCAATCAATATAATATCGATATCTCCTTATCCCATCCCTAACTTAACCACTTTACATTCATCGCCTCCTCTCCGAGAGCCAAACGACTAATCTCCTGATATATCGACGCTCACCTTCCCTTATCTCGGGATCTCTGAAAAAGTGCTCCTTTATTACACTACTCCACCTCCCCTGTACTGGAGGAAAGCCTTCTCTTCAAAGGAATTATGTATGCCATGATCCGGTTAATAAAGGGTGCGTAGCTCTGTTAGTGTTGTGGAAAATCAATCTTATTATTTGAGGAAATTTACGTTATTTTGTTCTTACTAACGTTTTGTTCTATAGGCTTAATATAACGGAAAACAGAAAAAATGCTTTGACTGAAGGTGGGTAAAATGCAAGTCTACAAAAAAAACTAAAATAAAGACAATCATTTCTGTTTTGTATTTTAAACATTAATACCAGTAAAATTTCTAACATAAATTCTAAATTATTATTATTTGGCAAAGTACCTAATAGTACTGTAGCCCCGGGACTGTTTAATTACCAAAAAGATTACCGATTGCCGTTTAGATATCGTTGTAAGGTACGAAATTACTAATATAAAAACCTAAGTCTTTCAGATCACAAACCACCGTAAGAAAAAAAAAAACAATTTTGATCGGTCTTATAGCTTTGTATGGAAACTATAGACAGTCTTACTATTACGTATGGGTATTGAACTAACGTGAAGAACATGACAGTATAGAAAAAAAATGGTAAACTCGAAATATAAAAATTTCTGACAAATTTTCTTTTCTTACGGCGGGTTGTGGTCTGTAAGACTTAGGTTTTAATATTTGTAATTTCGTACCATACAAAATATCAAAACGGCAATCGGTAATCTTTTTGCTAACTGCTACAGTGCTATAAGCTAAGTTTAATTATATACTCCAGCCGACTTAACTTAACATTCGTAAAATTCATTTGCAATAAACACAATGAAGACAGTACCAAAAGTTACAAACTGGTCAAAGTTTACGATAGTCGTCGAAAGAAAATTTCAAAAAACGAAGACACTCAAAAACCCAATAAACTCTACGGTCCAACCTAAAAAGGGTACAAACAGAAACCGGCCAAGTTCGCTCGAAACAAACACAAGTCGGTTATCTTTAGCCCCGAGCTGCGGGGAAGTTTGACAAAGCATTTATTGTTGGTAAAGAACTCTTGGATCCTCACGACGGCTTCTGCTCCACGATAACGAGTTCTAAAGTCGGAGATACAAGCGTCTCTAAAAACACACTTACCGCCTTTTAAATTTCTAGACTTGTTTATAGCCCTTTTCAAATGTTTATTGTGGACTTAAAAGTGTCATTTCCAAACGAAATTTTACAAAACATTGAGTTAAAAGTACTTTTTGTGAAAATTTACTATTGTTTGTAAGCTTAGGTACCCCAGCTTCTCTAGATATTAATGCCGTCATTGTCATACTCTTATAAATAGGTAAATAATCTTCAAAATACTTTTAAGGGAAGAAATCTCATAAAGATGACTTTTTGATTATCGCTTATATTCATCTACAGATTCCTTAGAATTGCATGGAGCTTGGAATAATAAACATTTCACGGGAAACATGACTTACCTACAGAAAATAACAATTCGGTTAGAGCACCATCGAGTGAGTAGTCAATCCCGTACCCTCTTGAGTAGGAACAACGATAATCGTCGTCGTGTACACTTTATCCCACTCCATACCCGAGGACCATTATAATGTAATACATAGACCCTACTCTATGTAGCCCAAATCCTAACATTTTAGTAGCATTATGATATGAGTAGGTATGTTTATTTAATGAGGCGTTTCCCAAGACTAGTAAATCGAAAAATCACTAGATGGCAATGTTAAAATTACCCATAAACCTGTCACATTGACGGTAAAAAGTGCTGTTTGTCTATAGTTTGCATCAAGTATGACAGATGGTGTTGCCAATTGATAAATTGTTCACTACCGATAAATACGCAATAGCAACGAAAATGTTAGTTTGTTATATGTAAAATGAGCATTAACTGCACAAAAAGTCGATTAATTCAAAGAAAACGTATCAAAAAGTGTCAAAACGTCTTTCACATTATAACCTTCATAATCATATTAACAAATTAAGAAATTGCTCCCTAAAATTAGAGAATCCATAAAATCACGTAACACTTTCGATCTGACAGCTAAATTGGCACAATGTAACGCCATCCTGCCGTGTCTTTGTACCTATTGAAAATTCCTCACTAGGTTAGGTTGAGCAAACGGACGAGAGTCAAGAAGTCCACAGAGTGATTGCATCTATGAGAGTGCATTATGTCCTGAATAGGCACGCTTGGAAAAGAAACCAGACCTGTAAAGGGAAGTGAAAAGAGAACCTTCTATACTTAACCAAGAACCGTGCTCCCAAAAAAGCAAAACCGTTTCACAATAAGACTTATATTTACCCTCCAAACTATCTCATGACTAATAGCCCAAGAGCTCACGATATATTTGGTTTGATAACGTACCGATGACTAACTGCATCGCATTATGTTAAACTGGGGCCATTTCTTCGAAAACTATTCGAGTGACTAGATGCTTTATCTGGTTTCATATTTCATAGAACTCTCTCTCTTCAGTATTCAGAATGCGACTGGTACCAGTATGCCTGTGATTTATAAGAAGTTGTTGTTACAGATTTTGTTACGAGATATAAAGCTATGTTTTTATTTACTAGTTCACTAGTTAGGTCACAACATTAAAAACAGTTTTGAATTTTTTTTAAAATGTTAGTAAGTACAATAAACATAAGTTTGCTAGTGTATCTTCAACGTAGGTATGGAATGTGATACGCTAGAAATTATTTCCTTCCAATGTTTTGTAAATACAGTAGGTATTATCAGCAGTACCTATTCAAGAATCAGCGTAAATCCTGGAAAGTGTACCATTTTAGTCGTTCTTAATAATTGGAAAGTTTTAGGAGGATTTACTTTCTTGTGTACATAATTAATATTATGGTCGGGTAGATCGTGATATCAACCCATTTTCTAGTTATTTGAATCACTGTGAAGAGTAATAAACTAGAACAATTTGAATTAAATAAACCAACAAATAAATTGCAGGTCCTTAGGTACCAGACAATCCCCGAGATTGCAACGAAGCTGCAATAAATTTGTACTTAAACGTGGTAACCAAAGGATTAGACAAAATCTACATTTTCAATGCTAATGTTTTAGCGCAAATCTTTTAAACCTACTATTACGAAATGGCTCGGTGAAATTGTGCAAAATAGAAAGCCAGACTAAGAAAACCATTTAAAGAAGTCAGCTAGTTGTAAAATTTTCGGAATTAAACTATGAAGTCCATAACAACGTCATAAAACCGTTTTGCTATCTCAAACAATAGTGTATAATTTTATTCATCTCCCAAAAAGTTTCTCGGCACATTTCTGTAGACAAATTCGCCATAATCATAATCTTGTTTACTCAGCTCTTTGAATGAGCTGCCTTACGATGTTTACTCAATTATGAAAGGGCAACAAATTGGAGACATCATTTCCTCAAATTACATAAATTTACAAGAAATAGCTTTTGTTGCGATGGTTTTCATTAATTATTAAAAGGATTCTAATTGACTTCGTTATAAGAGTTCGCGATTGACGAATTGTTTCGTTACAAGCTTTAAATTTAACATATCAAAAGCCACCTTATGTTTATTAATTACGTAGACTTAAAATGTGAATTCCTCATTTCATTTGAAGCACAAAAGGCAAAGTTTGCTCACTTAATTTGAAGTGTCATAAACCGACGAAGATTCATAAAACAATATAATAATTGGAGTGTCGTCTGACGGCAAGCTCGCGGGATCAGGGGCGCATTGTACGGTGCGTGCCAGGGTGCCAGTCTGTTTGACTGAAATCTGCTTTGCGAATCCCTTTTCATGAAAACGACGGCTTAAAACCTCATTTAGCGGGTCTCGACGCCTCTACCACTTAAACGTTATGGGCCAAGAAAATTGTCGCGTAATTTAAATAACTTTGTCGAGTCCTCTTCATTGTCTTCGGTTCTGAAGCAAAGGCGACCTCGAGTGCATAAATCTTGCCGTTTCGGGGAAGCGTCTTCATTTTTGTAAAGAGAAGACGTCGCTGTCTCTGAGCATTCCGTCTCAAGACAGCTTTCAGTGTTATTAGATGTAAAACGATATAAATCTTCCCGAATTTCATTTCGGAACATTTACGTAGATAGAATTTTTCGCTTGTCACTTTTTTCTTGTTTTTGAATAACCTTTTGTTGAACTTAAAAAACAAAAAAATATTCATCGGTATTCTGTGCTGTTTTAATTAACTTTAGTAAAACTATTCGTCTGCTACAACAACTTGTTTGTTTTGCACAAAATCAAACAAATAAATATCGCAACAAAAGTAATGAAAGTAAGTTACACATTGTGGATGAACGAATATGAGGACATCAAAGGTATGATACCTGTAAACTCAAACAGTTTGGGAAGTTAATTGAAAGCGACGGACTATATTTACACGGTCGGTAGCAGTGGACAGACTGTGTACTCAGCACTTGCCACGACTTGTGTCAAAGACCATAAAGCAAACCTCGAGACAGGCTTTAGGGATATTACTCTATTCTCTACCGAAACAAGATGTTGATAAAACTGGAAAAAATTAAAAACTGTTTCTCCAAAACCTAAATTCTTCGTACGAATCGACTGCGTCATAGTTCGTATGAAAAGTCGCTGTTGATTTCAATTGCTGTATAGTTGTCAAGTCTTGTGTTTATTTATTGTTAACCTTCTATAAGTAAGCGAAATTTTCAAGACTAAAAAGTACGAAGGACAACGATCATATCTAATGAAGTTAATGGAGAAATGGTTATAGGCAGATTTACGTCATTGTTTTTAATGTACCGAAGCTCATTAAATAACTTTGAACTAATGCACGCATGCATATGCTCACGACTTTATTCCCCCAAGGGTAGCCCCTGCGAGAATATAGTCAGAGATATTCTGAAAACTCAAAATAACAACAACAATATTGAGCTACAGTACGACCAGGAAAATAATTAACCTCAGCAATGTTCGTTTGCGCAGAGTCCCCGACAAAACCCGAAGTCGTTTAGTAATCAAAGAGTGCAGAGTGGGACAGCAGCGAAATGGTCACGAAAACAATAAGCCAATCGTGGCAAGGCATTGAAGGTGGCACATCCTGATTGGTAAATTTAATTTCGCGCGCTATTAAAATTTGTCAACTGCACAGGTACATCGGGGGAACTTATAAATCTGGTACTACTGTACTTACAAAGATAATTGTGGTAGAGAGTAACCAACTAACCAGTTTGTGTATCGGTATACTACACAATAGATCAGTGGAGTATCTAGGTGTACATCATCCTTGTTAGTTCATAATAAACAATTCTGTATAAAATCTACTTAAAAATATATAATATAATTCAGAGTAGTAGATATTCAAACGAGTCTCTCTATTCTAGTGTATTTAAAAAGGTATTTTACTTAAGGCTCTACGGCCCGATTTTGCCGTAAAATTGGGGAACATTGTAACCATTTTATACATTAACTAATGACACTTTTTAGGCAGAAAACCGTCCTAAACAATCTACAGGACATGAGAAGTGATTTGGTTTTTCTCGAAATCTATTTTAATCTATAAAACTGAAGAAAAGGGAATCTAAAGTCACCCCTTTTTTTCCAGTTGTAACAATTTAACTCTTACATTGTTGATCGGAAGAAAATGAAAATTTACAATATAATTCACAATACAACATAGAATGATTTGGTTATCATATTTTTTGAACATTCATAAAAAATCATCTCGTTTTTCAAAGAAAACGGCTAAATTCTATTTCGATTCGCTCGATTAGTATGGAGAGTCATGTTCCCGGGCGGATATGCCTTAATAGTTTTTGGACTATGTGTTGTGACTAATTAAATAGTTTAGTAAGTTTCAGCTCGTTGGCGTGTAATTTACCAAAACATACACAACATTTAATCTACAAACTGATTTGAAATTTAGCTTTCAAACATAGACGAGATGTCATTAACTTTAAACCAACAAAACTCAAAGTCAAATTGGTTAATGGAGCTTATTGAAACCTGCCTGCCGCTAATCAATAAACATAAACGTTTGAATCAAGATCCAAGCACGTAAAGCTTTAATACTCAAGGGGGGAAAGTTCAAAGAGTTTCAGTTTAGGGATTGTATGCAGCAAAGGTTAAGTCTAACAGTTTAGTTTAGTATGGGACTGTTCATACACTTCGTGACATTCTGTCAAAGCGTAGTAGATCTTACTACCTATTATGTTTAAAAAACACAATCGCCAATGATGCATTTTCACTTACAATGGTTAGGCATTTTTTATGTTCAAATCATTTTTCTCGATTTCCCTGTTCCCAAGGACACATTTATTTATAAAGAAGTTACGATTGTAAAGATTTGAAAGAGGACACAATAATGTGAGTAAATAAATTGTTTGGGCAGTAGATGTTCATAAAATTTTACAGGTTCTTTTGCGACGGGCTCACCCCCCGTCACACTGGACAGAGTTTCGGTACTACTGGTGAAACGTGGATGTTCTGAGGTTTCATAATATCTCTGACTACCCCCTCAGGAATATAGTCGTGAGCATATGCGTATGCATATGCATATGCATGCATGCGCCACAAGGAGGGTTATGTTTTCCGGGCGTATGTATGTATGTATGTTTGTTTGTCTATTTCTTTGGGACGCCCTACAGCCTAAACGGTTTGATGAATTTTAACGTATTTTAACGTCTTTAGATTGGTAAAAATCGTGAGAGTCAAATAGGGTATATTATTTCAATTTAAAAATGAGAGGGGGAATAAACGAATTTTTAATAAATGCAATATGGGTATCAAATGAAAGCTAGTGAATAGCAGATTCCAAATATATATAATATATTATAGTTCTTTTATGTTACCATTTTGGCCCAAGAGTAAAAGTATGAAATATACTTAATTATAAGAAAAACAAAAAACCCGACGGCATGCAAAAATTATTAACTGAAAAGAGAAAAACAAGCTCTCCAATCATTAATCAGCTATACCAACTTTGTCCGAACATAATAATAATATGAAAGTTATAAGTTAGGTATTGCAGGCGGGGACAAACCAATTTCCCACACCAATTTTGAAAACGCCTCATTAGTAATGTAATGAAAATAACGAGATGCAGAGACTAAAATTTCACTTGGCTATGAGAAAAGGGATTAACATTCCAGAAATAACACTACCCAGTTTATGAACTAACCCATATCTATGGGACATGAAGCGATTAGCGTTCACGGCGAGGAATGAAGGCTGCGCTATGGCAGGGAATATATCTTTAAGAAAGATTAACGACGCTCAGGTACTGGAGAGCGCTTGGGGTCGGGCTATAATTAAACGCAATGGATGGGGGCTTCCCCAAAGATTTAGAGTGAGGGGATAGCGTCTTGCTGAGTTATGATTTCACACGCGTTGTGATTGGCATCGTGTAATGACTACAGATATTGACTTTTCGGAATGTTAGTGATGTGTTCACTGAAAATTTTATGAAACATTTATACAGGGCCCAACTTAATATGCTGACAGTTTTTTAAAAGGATGATCAGACTATCAAACTGAACAATTTTCTCTACGGGACCAATGTCGAAATCGCGAAAAAAAATCAGCCGTCCCATACAATTAGATCGAGTGAGATTTCAGTTTTAGTATGAAACAGCAGATTTTTTTTCGCTATTTCGACATCGGTCCCGTAGAGAAAGTTGTTCAGTTTGATGGTTTGATCATCCCCTTAAAAAAGTGTCAGCATATTAAAAAGGACCACCAATCACACCAATCTGCTTACTAATAATTTTGCTTGAATAACAAATTACCTATACAGGGGGAAATTCATATCATTAGCATCCTTTTAAACTAAGGGTCTACCCATCACACTGAACAACTTTTACTATGGAAGCAAACCGATCGGAGCAAAAAAATCTGCTGTTCCATACTAAACTGCAAAGCCTAATCGACTCAAATGTATGCAACAGCTATTTTTTTTGGTGCTCCGATTGGTTTGCTCCCATAGTAAAAGTTGTTCAGTTTGATGGTAGACTCTGAGTTTAAAAGGATGCTAATGAGATCAATTTCACCCTGTATTCTTTTATAATAGGTATCTTTTTGACGAGTGGTCGGTTCATTCGAAGTTATACTTTGTATGATAAATATGTCAAAAAATGATATGCATGTCCGTACATCAGGTATGTCTAAAAGCATTATTTAACTATCATTTCTTTACCCAAATATTCGTATTTAATTCTTTTGTTTCTGTTTAGCGACAATATTAATTATATCCAGACAATTTCAATGCAAAAGCGCAATATCCCATATTATAATAAAAGAAAATCATTTTAACACAAAAACTGTAGTTTTTCCCTCTCGAGAATTCTTTCGCAGATATTAGTAGCCGTAAAAGGTCACATTTCTTTCTTGCTTCGCAGAGCATGACCACACTGTCACATATTTTACGTGCCCTTACCCACTCCGCTCTCCCCGATAGCAAAGCTTCGCTAGCCTGTGTTTTCACCGCAAGTTTCTGAACTTTGCTTCAATTTAAGTTGCGGGGTGATCTTGATGCAATTGTAGTGTGTTGACGTTACGCTTTATGTACGTTAACCTTTGATTAAATTAAAATAGGAAGATAGGTGACGTTCTTGCATTACATACTCGAAAAATGGACCTGCTTTTCATGTATCTTACGAGTGAGAAGTAATGCCGTGTGATTTGTTTTTTCTTATTGAATGATTTGTACAACGAGTAAAACAACACGAAGGTATTGTGGTACATTTATTCCACCTAAAATAAAAAACGTAACTCAATCACGCAATGTCACTCGTATTGCAAGGAAATTAGGCGACGGGGGCTCAATTTATACGGTCCATACGCTGTAGGCCAGTCACCTATCTTCCTGTTTTCATTTAATCATAGATGTTACCTAGTAGTTTCTTGGATATAAGCTTACGTTAAGAAAATAACCTGACCTACGGTATCAAGTGATTATCAAGATAATTGAGACTCGATATTATGACGAAACGCAAGAAAACGTTAACTAACGTTTGCGTTAAGTTAAAAGAGAGCCTTGAAACTCTACACTTAAAATCGTCGGAAAATTAATGGTAGTTGTAGCAATGTTCTACCCAGAATGGGATGGTGGTGAGATTGCGTATATATGTAGGTATATGAACTACAAGTTTAGTATCGTATTCGTTAGTGTATCGATAGCGAAAATTTTTAGTCAATTGCAAAAATTAATCGATAATGTAGCTATCGTTTCATTTGGAAATTTTTTGACCATCTCTATCTAGTAAAAAGAGTTTTTTTTTTCACAATCTTGCCCGTAATCTAAGTATTTTGAGAATATTATATTTTGTAAACATTATGGTTTGAGAATAATTATGATGTTTTGCGAATATGATATTCAGAGACAGAGGCGATAGCTCTATGTAAAGGCATAGTATTCGTTATATTGAAACAGCCAGAAAAATAGAATAATTTGAACTTAAGAATTAAAATGGCAACAATTTGTCTCAATCAAATTGATAGATATATCCCCTGTAGTATCATTAATATCATAGTATTGGCTATTTGCACGACACTAGCGCCCCTAGCGGTGTCGGACCGCTGTGAATTATTTCAAGTAACATGTTAGTTAAAAGTTTGTTATTTTTTATAATAAAATCATGTAAAAACTAAAGAAATTAGCAACATTATAGATATTAAACATTTTAAAATGCCTACTTATTTGAACATTTAAAAAAAACCTTTTTAGTGAGCACCTAGACATCAATAGAAACTTCCATGCCAAATTTTAAGTTTGCAGTCTTTACAGTTTTGGAGATTTCGTGTTGAGTTAGTGTGTGGATTTGCATAGATTCAAGCATATTTTACACGGCTTGCCTAACAAAAGTACACATTTCTTCCACCCCGGGCTCTGCGATCGATTTGTCAGTTCCCATCACCACTTCGGACATGGCCATATATAATTTGACAACCAATTTCTGACGTAACTTATGAATGGATCTATGCATAACTTATGATTTATGAATGAACTAATTCATAAATCAGAAGTTAAGTCAAACTTAGCCGTAAATTTTAGTTTAAATGCTCTATGATCAAAGCTTTCATACAATTTTAATAGCAAAGCTTTCATACGCAACCGCACTACGAAAATGGACAAACCTATCCGACGTTCCAATAGCTATTGTCACTCAAAGTCAACTGTGAATAGAACCATAGGCACAATAACCCGGATCGATTGTCCGGCGGTCTGTCGCCGGTATCCGGTAATAATCCGGCCTCCGGTACACGCCCGTGAAGTGGTACTCACCGATATGTCAATTAGGATATTGGATGCAGTATAACAAGAGCTGTGGAACTATTTGATGTTAGGTAGACAAGGCTTTTATTCATTAAGTAGACCAGTATTAGACCACATTAGATAGCATATACTCACGACGTACATTCCCCGAGAGGATAGTCAGAGATATTCTCAAACCTCAGTACATCCACGTTTCACTAGTAGTACCGAAACTCTGCCCAGAGTGAACCCGTCGCCACTTGTAATAGACAGTTAAATATATAAAGTATAAATTAATATGCTGACGGTTTTTAAGAGGATGGTCGAGTAGGATTAAATATGGAACAGCTGTTTTTTTTTCGCGATTTCGACATTGGTCCCATAGAGAAAGTTGTTCAGTTTGATGGTCTGATAATCCCCTTAAAAACCGTCACCATATTATGAAGGACCGTACTATTATGTAAATCGTTTTGGTTACTACGATTTTTTCACTGATGGGCTAATGTCCATTCACGCTTTTTGAGGGTAGGCCTGTGCCACAGATTTAATAGTTGCTACCGTAACAGATACTGCACTCAACCCAATTTAGATTTTTCGAATTTCTAACTTTTCGCTTTAGGAACGAAAACTAAAATGCGCCTTATGTCAATGAGCGACAGCCTACATCTTAGAAGATACAGGCTATCAAAGGTAATTATCGCAGCTGTCAAACGTGCTAATGCTAATAGTTACTTCATATTCCGTCAACTTTTTAATATTGAAAGAATGGTATTTTACATGTTGAATTATAATATTACAGAGTCGCGCTGCAAGTCTGGCGGAGTACGGACGCGTGCGTATCGGCGCGTTAGGCTTGCACGTGGCTCCGCCATTTTGTGAACTCTTTTGTGTTTTAACCTTAAAACAATCACTTGAGATTATAAACTACTTACATTGGCAAAACTGCCACAACTGATCATTTTCCTACGTATACTCTCCACATAACGAGACATTGGCTGAATTGTGATAACACATCGGATGCCACTAAACAGAAATTGAATTGAATTGAATTGAATTATAATATTACAATAATTCCCCCCGACTACATTTTACGTTTCTAATCTTCACGGCCCTCTCCAAACATGTATACAAATGAAATTTTGTAAACGGTGGCTTTACTTTAAACGGGGCGGTTCCTGAGTGCATCCAAATGGGATGTTTATAGAACACGTTCCGACTGCATTCGAATTTCAAATGAGTACATTTTTTAGGCCGTCTGAGTGTACTGGGAATTAAATTAGAGCCCGAATGGTAAACTCTGTCTGGCAGACTATTTGCGTACGTGAGTCGTGATGGAACTCGAGACAAATAAACTTTATGAACATAACTATACATGTATATGGCACGTTATTGATACGAATTATAATGGGTATGAGTAAAGGATGGTAAAGGTTCCAATCAAAGTATTGCATAACTATACTACCTTTTATAAAAACGAACATATTGTGTTAAACACTTATGGTCTAGCTCGCATCGGAGCTGAGATATTTGACTCTAAACGTTGATGAAAAAGCAACCAAAACCTTTAATAATCAACTCATTTTCAAAGTAACCAAAGCCTTTAGGAATAAACTCATTTTCAATCAATCAATCGAAACATATTACCTACTCAGCAAAATATACCGTAAACAAATACAGAAGATACAAAACAAGGCGGTCTTAGCGCTAAAAAGCGATTTCTCCCATACAACCTTAGAAGTTATTTGTACCTTAATAGCAAAGCTCCGATGCAGGCTAGCAATGAATCAGAATGCATTTTGAAAGGTCCTCTAAAAACCTATGTAAGTTGTATTAATGGCCGATCAACAAAAAAAATATCAATTTTTCTCCACACAATCTTACTCATATACCCATTTACGTAGTAGGTACTGCTGAACTTTTGATAGCAGAGTGTAACTTTAGTTAATAGAGCTTATGATTTGACCAAGTTACGCAAAACTGATATAAGCTGGCCGCGGGACGTTATACCTTATTATCCCTACGCAAGGCCAGCTTCTATTGGTTTTGCATAGCTTGATGTGTCGCCGTGTATACCTACAGAAACGCCACGTTTCTAATTTTATGACATGAAATAGATAGTTATAGATCAAATATCAAACGTTAATACTTTTCAAAACATTATTTTAATACCCATAGTTTCAAGTAAGTTTAAAAATTAAATACCTTCTGTTATCGTGTACATTTTCAAGTAAATTTAGTTCGTAATTCACGACAATTACTTCCGTGTTACGTTACATTAGCATGATAATAGCTAAAGGAAAGTTTAAATAACTCTTCCAAGAAAACAGTTTTTATGTGTGAACTAGACTTAGTGGTTTTACAGTTTAGTTTTATTACAAGGCTTTGTATTTGAACCATTTTTATTTGCTGTAAACCAATATTGGAAGCGCTTTACACTTTCCTGCTGAAAATCATTACTTCTTAGTCAAAAAGACTGGCCAGCTGATTAGGTTTTCATGGGAGCTTCCAATTCCTATCGTTTTCTTAGTATGAAACATTATCATCTTTTTAGATTCCAAGTAACAGGTTTTGGTTTCCTTGGCTACATTAATCGCATCGTAATATGCGGCTACTTATACAACTTATTAACAAATAAATGCAAAACTAGAAAATAGTTTGTTCAGAATCGAGAGCAGAATAATGACATTATTGTTTCAATGCAATTATTTCGTTATAAATCAGTTGGGGTGGATGAGGTTTTGCGCTTATTTATTAACACATTGTATAAAGTAACAAGATTATAAATTGTTTGTTTCTTCATCATTATCAGCTTCTGCCGTCTATAATACTGAAGCATTGGCCTATTTATTTTTTCACTTGTCAGCATTTTTGCGTTACTCTACCACGTGTTCAGAAGTTTGTCTTCAGAGAATGCAGGTTTCCTTACGATATTGTCCGTCACCGTTTGAGAGCAGTCCGTATTACCCACCTATAGTATACAGGGTGTTGGGTAAACAGTTACATTAGTTTAAAAGATGATTCTACCCACGATACAGAACAACTTTCCATAAGAAATCCATAGGAAATTAGCAAAAAAATCTTGGACTGCCCATACTAAATGCAATCAGCCGATCCAACGTGTATATGTATGAAAACAAAACCATTTTTATTGTGAAATTTTCATTTTTCCATTATGTTAGAAAAGTTGTTAAGTATCATGAGTACAATCACCTGTTAAAGTAATGCAAGAATGCAACTGTCTACCCTAAGACCCTGTATAAGGTAGAAAATCTACATCCGTGCATCCGAATTCAAACCCGGACCCTCATAATCGAAAGACTCGCGCGCCTCTGCAACGCACCACCGATGACGCTGCAATTAAAGAGAGATTACAAATTTTTCGTTTATTCCTTTATAGAACTGGTAGTAGAGGTAGTGTACATACAACAGTTGTCTGTATTCAAATAGCAACAAACAACAAAAGTTCAATAATAGCCACAACGTTCAGCAATCACCGAGTCTACAATTAGACAGGGGACGGCGATAATGTGGACTGAATAAGTGATGCGAGCTCCCCGACTATAGTTCATTCCATATTTAATCCCAAGTCCCATGATTTGAACCATTTTCATTCTTATGGAGTGGGTAATAAGGGCTCTGTCGAGGAGCTTTTTGACATGAACTTGCTTAAAACTCACACCTTCGTTGTATTGTGTGCCTCTGTTCTGAATCGCGTTTAAATTTATAACTTGGATAGTGTTGATAGTTGGTTGACAATTTTAAATTGCACTTCGCCCGTTTGTCAATTTGTTTTTATTAACCCTGGTTGTCGGTTAATAATTTGGGAACTTTAAATTAGTGATCTTCAGGATAGTTGATCAACGTGAAATACTTAATACTTAATAGCACTGTAGCCCCGGAAATTAAAAATTCCCGGGGCTACAGAACTACAAGTACTTCTCTATTCCTTTACATAATTTAATCTTTGACTAATTATTATAAGGACTAGCCTTGCGGTAGCATTTCCCCTCTGCCACGGTATAAGCACAATTGATCTTGTGCATTTACATTCAATTTTACACCTTATCACTAAACGAGACAGCCTATAATTGCGAAATAATAACTTCGAACTTAGAACGTTTGGGGTTCACACGAGACTACTTTCATGATTTTTAACATTCAAAATTAGAATCTAAAGTTATGGGGAATAAAATCCAAAGTTGCGGATTTCATGTGACCTCGCCCCCCGCAAAAAGTGACAGAAATGTTTGTTAGTAGAATTACACGCATAACCAGTCCACATATAAATCGTCAAAGAATTTAATTTGTTTTTGTTTTGGAAGAGTTGATGTTCTAACACCAAAAAGTATATTGTAACCTTAGATCAAAAGAAAAATTATGGGACAGTTCTTACGCGAACATTTCAAACCAGAAAAATAGGTCAGAAAAAATGACAGGTATACTTAAAATATGTACCGAGATAACAGACAAGTGTGCTAGTTTGTATGGACCAAGTGTACTAGTTGTGTGCTTCAACTAAACGCGCTTTGGGCATATCCTATATTGGGAAGATTGTAAGAACACTTTTTTTGTTAGGATCTAAAAACGGCATCTGCCAAATGTTAAGCATACCTTCTGAAATACTCGAAATAAAAAAAAAAACCAAAGCGGTCACCCAAAGATGTTATATGTCGCAGCGAAGATCATCATCTTTGCGGTCACCCATCTAAAGACGTCTAAATTGAAGATATTAGTTACGTCATACACATTGTTTAGACATATTCGATACGTTGACGCCGTAAAAATGCTCGTCGTCGATCTGCTGAAAAGTATAATAAAAAACGTTTTTAACCATTACCACTTCAAAGCTGTAACAACATAAAACTTTTTATGGTATTCACAATAACTTTATAGGCAAATTAGCAAATACTCTCACCGAGCAATTTTCAACGTCGTAACACCGTAATACCCCATGATTTATATGCCGATGATATTTTATTAAGCCTATAAAACATCTCCATTCTACATCCCGTTTCAAGAAAACCTTTTTGTGCTCTGAAACACATTATTTCGTAGCTATGACGATGTTCCTTTTGTGAAAAAATATTGTGGATTTGTAATAAAAACCATACAAACTTTGTATGGTTTGGATAATGCTGGTGCAGATAGCAATAAAAGTTGTAGTTAGTAAACACTTTGTTATAAAGTATTTTTTTTGAATAATTTAATGTACCTACCTACACTTCATAATTTATCATAAAGTATGATAGTGAAGACTGGTGCTTGATAAGTAAATACTACAGCAGCAGTGCTCTGTCACTCGCGTTTGACAGCTGAAATATCAACGGCGCCGCGTCGTATCGCACACGATACAGGCTATTTAAGTACCTGGTTACTGCGCGCTGCTCGGGGACGAGGAATACTAACCTACCGTCAAACAGCTCTTTATGCGATTACGGAGGGTAGTGTAAATCTGATTCGTAGTTAGCCTATGATTATAAAGTAACAGGTGATTCGTTGTCTCGATATTTTTCTAAAGACTTGTTATATAACCTTACTGTTATGTGTTATCTTTGTCATAAAACTGTACCCTAGGCTAAGTGGTTTACATAAATAAATTATTATTATATATATCATGCATAAGGCGCGTTCTAGGCGAAATCAGAAGAGTGTAGTATCTGTTACGTTAGTTACTTTTTAATAATCTGTGACTGTACAGGGTCCTTCTTGATATGCTGACACTTTTTTAAGGGGATGGTCAGACCGTCAAACTGAACAACTTTCTCTATGGAACCAACATCTAAATAAAAAAAAAATCTGCTCTTCCATACGAAACTGCAAACCTACTCGAGCCAAATGTATGGGACAGCTGGTTTTTTTTTCGTGATTTCGATGTTGGTTCCATAGAGAAAGTTGTTCAGTTTGACGGTCTGATCATCCCCTTAAAAAATTTCAGCATATTAAGAAGGACCCTATATTGTCATAGCGATTTTTACTTTCTGAAAAACGCGAGAAGAGGTAGTGAAGGTGTGTCGCGATCGAGTAGAGAAACCATGCAACTTTAGCAGGTATGCTCCCTCTGAAAATGAAATCATTGTGAACGAAAGTACACAATATAAAATTACTATAATGATCATTACAGAATCGAATAATTTAAGCTACAAAAGAAAAGTATTATAATTTGAATTTTTTATTATAGTAATAAAACTAATAAGCTAAAAGAACCAAACCTTTTGTGGATGCAGTTTTATTCCTCCTGCTGTTTTCTTACCTACACAGTGTAGTGTTGTGCCAAAATATCTTTTTGCGGCCTCTTAAGAAGTTAGAGTGTCTGGTGCTGCCGCCCCGTCGTCGCCAAGGGCATTATAGGCTTCCAGAAGGGGTGGGTAAAATGCTGCTTTTATGTTAAGAAAAGTAGTCATAATCTACACAAGGTGTAAAAAAACAACATAGTAATATTTCAAGGGGTGATTTAGATCATGAAACTGAACGACATCCAAAGAAAAAGCAGTTTTTTTTTTCCTTTTCTCTATGGTGATAATAGTTTAGAAAAAGTGAGTCGCGTCGTGATTACAAGAGTTAAAATAAATCAAACATAATTTGTACATGACACGCCCACATGTACAAGTTGCTACGGTTGCTACGGCGTAGCGATCGTAGCCAGATACCTGGTTGGCATAAATTCGTAGCTTTACATAGAAACGCGTGGATGCAGATCTTAAGGTCTACGCTACGGTTTCAACCTTAGATAAATGAAATCATTTATCAATGACGATGTCCCAATATCATATTATTATTAAATCTTTATTAATTCAGATAACTATGTTATTCATAACGACTTAGTACAAAGAAACTAAAATAAAAGGTTTTATTTTGTTTACAAGCTAATTCAGTACTTAATCACTAATTGAGATTTTAGTCATCTCAACGATGAAAATGGTGGTCTAAAAATGTAAATTTTCTATTTCATTTTGGGACAATCAATATTTTCATATTAGTTGGCCAATGCAAACCAAAAACATTGCTACAACAAAAAATGCGTTACGATTCGGTTGCAAAATTTTAGCCCCGTCTCGTATTGCCATCGAGCTTGTAATTGCCAAATTTATGGCACCCATACTAACGCAATTGTGGCCTGCGACGACGGTGGTGTATCACTCCAAATTAGATTCTCTGCGAAATGCGAGAAATGGCTGTCAGTGAAAGTGGGAGTAAATGAGATAATTTTATGGAGAGAGTTGTCTGAAAGTCTGCATCGATAGTAAGTAGGTACTAACTAGGAAAACTTATTGATTATATTCTCTTTATAATACACAAGATGTAAAAAAACACCCTTGTAATAGGTAAAAGGGTGGTTTAGACCATCAAATTGAACAACTTTCACTATGGAGACAACGTCGGTTATGAAACCGCAGATTTTTAATTTTTTTAGAAAGCTATCATGTTGGTTTGATACATTTTGAATCGGACAGTTATACAATAAGACCCCTGCAGGCCTAGCATGCTACTAACGAGAAAACGAGAAAAAATAATATGTACCATCATTCTTTCTTTACGTTTTGCCTGTAGAGAGAACTAAAATTATCATTGGTTATAGCTACAACACACTATGGGTAGGTAAAAGTTTTACCTCGATAAGAGCAAACAATTTAATTTTAAAAGGATTTTGATCAAAGCCTGCCACTCACAACAGAGAACATCTCATATAATTAAACAATAACAAAAGATAAGCTCAGCACACCCGACATTTGAAGCGAGTGAAACTTCGCAAAAAGTACCCGCTTTGAGAGCCAACAAATCCTTTGAAAATTTCCGTCTAAACACAGCTTTAAACTGTTCGGCTAACTGTAGCTACCCTCAGTTTGTTCGCAACTCGCCGGACGCTTCAGGCGACTTTCATTTATTTTCAAAATTAACCTCAACTCGCTTTTGTATGAACAGAGATGTGAAGTCACGTTTCAGTTTTTAGTGTTGATTAATTTCTCTTTTAAACTGTTGTACAACGCGATGTTTGACTACTGCCAGAGGATTCTGTTGTTTTTTCACTCTGTGCTATGTAGAACTATAATTGTACTCTTACATATTATTTGTCTGTGCATAACATACTATGTATGGTTCGATACTAAATACACATATTATAAAGAGTCTTTTGACGCAAAAGCACTGCTATGTGGGAAAAAACTTAAACTCAGGACCGTATTCGCTTTCAGGGTACTCAGGAACCTTGCCAATACTACCAACCATCTTATAATGAAGAAGTTACAGCATGGTTTATTTTAAGCATTCTATAATTAAAGATTTTACCCAAACACATACTGTTACTGAAAGCTTAATCACCTCCCAACATTGACTTGATCTTTTTTGTTTATACTAACTTAGTATAGGTACATTATTTATATAATTTGGTAGAAATTAGCCAAATGTAGTAGAATTGACCAATCCATAACAAGAAATTGTTTGTATAATGTTGCGCGTGTCATTTTCGTAATATACCTGAAAAAGATGGAAGACGAAGTTTATTCCGAATGCGTAAATGCGCGCTGCATACAAACGAAGTCTGGTAATATATATTTTTAAAAATAACCAATTAAAATATTGCAGAAATAATCTAGAAACAAATCTATATGTTTGTATGAAGTCAGATTTTCGTTCAAATATACATTTTTAGGGTTAGGATTAATAATTTAAGATTTGTATTGAAATCTTTCACGCATTGTAACTTTAAAAATATACATTTTAACGAAAATCTGAGATTAATTACTAGATTTTTTCTGAAAATTTTCATTTTCATTTTCATTTAATTGGTTAGTATTGATAATATCACCAGACTTCGTTTGTATGGAGCGCACTCCGAATTATATTCCCTTAAGAGGTGGGACCCGTGAGTTTACAACTGATACGAAGCGAGTAAAGTTGCCAACTGATAAGAACAGCCAGTGTTATTTATTACGCCGAGAATGTTACACGATCCGTTTTAGAGCTCTCTTATATTACATTAGGTTCTTTCTTAGTATGCTGATGGCTTTTTAAGAGGATATAATTCGGAGCGCGCTCCATACAAACGTACTATGGTGATATTTTCAATACTAACCAATTACACTTAATGAAATTTTTCAGAATCAATCTAAAAAGAAATTTCTATGCTTGTATAGAGTCAGATTTTCGTTAAAATGTATAGTTTTAAAGTTACAGTGCCTCAAAGATTTCCATACAAATCTTAAATTAATCCTAGCATTGAAACTGTATATTTTAACGAAAATCTGACTCCATACAATCATAGATATTTGTTTCAAGATTATTTCAGCAAAATTTCATTGACTTTCATTGGTTAGTATTGAAAATATCACCATAGTACGTTTGTATGGAGCGCGCTCCGAATTATATCCCCTTAAGGGGATGATCAGAACATAAAATTGAACAACTTCCACTATGGAACTAACATAGAAATCGCGGAAAAAAAATCTGCTGATCCATAGTTAGTCACATTAGAAAAAAAAAACAGTTTGAGAAACCATCAGCATATTAAGAAATGCCCTATACAACGTGTTAATGAATAAGCGCAAAACCTCATACACCCCAACTGATTTATAACAAAATAATTAGATTGAAACAATAATTTCATTATTTTCAATAATGATTTGTTGTCATTTCAGCAATGAATGAAAGCGCTAACATGCTCATGGATACATTTTAAGAATCTTATTTTGGTAGTAAGTAGGGTGAGAGTGCCCTGAGGGTGAGAACAGTAAACTTTAAATATTACAAATAAATTATTTAATATTTTGAAAAAAATTACCTATGTTGAAACCATGATAATTCGATTCTGCTCTCGACTCTAATCAAACTACTTTCTAGTTTTGCGTTAATTCATTAACACGTTGTATTATGAAAATTGTTTAATAGTAGTCTTTTAGAGTAATCGAATGTAACATAAATACGAAAATAAAACGGGTCAAGTGCGAGTCGGGCTACTCGCGTACCGAGGGTTCCGTACCACATATTACCACATATTACCACAACATATTCACTTAGAAAACGTTTTGTTTCTCCGCGACCTTTAACACGAGACCGACTCACACTTGGCCGATTTTTTTATTTGTAGTTATACTGTAGAGTTTGTGTTTTAATCACGCCAAGTTAGACGCTTGTTTTTACGATAAATCGAGAAGAAAAAACGTTGATCAAACTAGTTTCTTGTATAAATCCTCCCTTAATTTTAAATTTCTTATCTTTTCATAATTTCAACTGTCTAGCTATTACGGTTTAAAAGTTACAGCCCTAAATAGGAAGGACGGACGGACGAACAACGTAGGCTTTGTAATGGGGTACTTTGTGTACAAAACCCTAAAAAGACTCTCAAAATAACACAAGACACACTACCACCATAATCCCTAACAAAGAAAACAACGATTTTATCGGTAAATTTAAAAAGAGCATAGTTATAATAATTCTCTTATACATACCTAATTGTTCAAGTCAAGAAATTGCATGCTATCATACGCTATCATAAGAATCGCACCGATCCCAAGTGGTTCCCATGCATCCTTTGTAAAGGATCATTGACCATCGTACATCGCAGCCTTATAACAGGAAGTAAGGAACACCAAGATTGGCCCACATGCGTTCAATGCTCACCTATTGTTGTGACGACAAAGGGATGCTCTATTAATTAACTCTCCGACAGAACGCTGTTGTGTTCTCTATATGAAATTACACCATAAATGGCTGTTTGATATTAAAGCTCATGATAGGTATCTTCCTGATCATTTTCTAGTTTTTTTCTTTTTTTATTGTTTACGAATGTGTTATAACAAAATAGAGTAAAAAATTTAAAAAAAAATACAAATTTATATTAAATCAATTAAAAAATGGAACCGTTTGTTCTTTTAAAACTAATTATTACTGAAATTTTCCCACAATGCTGCACGTACGTGCGCGACTTAATTGAAGGAACAATAGTCAAACAAAGTGATCAATAATCTATTTGCATCTAATAAAATTTTAAATAAAAAATATGTCATCTCTTTTCACAAAGCTAATTATGATTTATGATGATTATAATCTTCGTCGTTTTATTTCTTTTTAATTCTGTCAGGATTAAGTGAAAAAAATTCTGACAGCCATTTAATAAATTAGAAAAATAAACTGTTTGCTTTTTATTTATACAAATGGCACCTCATAATTTTTTTAGGAAAATCAGCCAGTATTGAGTAAAAATTTCAGAACCAAAAAGATCGATCGTTTTGTTAAATGTAACATCTCCGTGCAATACACTAACAAGATTGTATTTTTTTCTTGGGTGCTCACCTTAGCTGTTCACCAAAGCAAATATTTTTTTATCATTCTTAGCCTAATCATAATGCAAATCATGCTTGTAGGCAAATCGTATCAGTTTTTGTGATTTACGCGCTTCTTATTTAATCTAGAATTAAACATTTTCACGGATTCTTACCGTATAAATATCGGGAACTCAAATATAACCTCATTAAAATATACCAAAACGCGCTAAGAACCCGTTAAAATGTTTAATTCTAAAGAAGAACTAAAAGAAAGTTTTGTTAAAGTGCGAATACGAATTTCGAAACAATAGCAAACAAAACATTAACAAACAAAACTTTTCGTATCTCACACAAAAGCACGTCTGCCTACAGCATCTAAATCGCCTGCACTTTGCAGCAAAATGTTCTCGGTATTTAGAAAAATAAGAGCTGTAGTGGGATGTAAGAAACTTTTTATTACCTACCACGTATCTTTACTAAGTGCTCGTGGAAAACCCCATGTGTAGAGGTAGGTACTAAGTCTAACGCCTTTTACAAATGTAGGAGTTTATTTAAACGTGTTTTACACTAATCTAACATTGCGGAAAGATATATATATAAAGCATAGCATAGCTTAGCATATGCTCACGAATATATTCTTCGAGGGGGTAGTCAGAGATATTCTGAATTCACAGAACATCCACGTTTCACTAGTACCGAAACTCTGTCCAGTGTGACGGGGAGAGAGCCCGTCGCCACTTGTAATGAACAGTGGGTACAATACATGCCTAGAAATTGAAGCATGCAGATTTCTTCACGATGTTTTCCTTCACCGAAAAGCCAGTGGTGTTATAAATCGTACATAAATTCCGAAAAACTCATCGGTACGAGTCGGCCTGGACGGGGATCGAACCATCGCCTCCTGCACGGCAGACAAGGTTACTCGCCACTGGACCACCACGAATTCAAAATAGATAAGATTAATCTGTCTTCCAAATGCTTAAATTATGGATATTCAACTGCGGTACTATGAATTCATAAAATGCTTGAATTATAAATATTAAATGAACGGAGAGAGTGTCAAAAAGTTGTGCTGTTCTACAACATGATCTCAACTGATAGAAGTCCACTGCTGGACATCTCTAAAGGATCGCCACAACGACCGGTCCTGTGCTGCCCTCGTCCAGCGGGATCCCGCTGCCTTCACCAGGTCGTCGGTCCACCTTGAGGGCCTATCCACGCTGCGCTTTCCGGTACGCGGTTGCTATTCGAGAACTCTTCGACCCCATCGGCCATCGTGTCTACGAGTAGTGTTCTCCGCCCCTTGCCTTAATTTAGCAATTCTTAGCCCTACAGCATCTTATTTATTTATTCTCTCCACCAGGACACAATACATAAACTCACAGATATATTATTATAATCCCTTACTTAGTGTCCCTTGTATGAGTACAATTGTACGCAAAGGTTCACTTTTAGCATTTTTCTTCCGTAACTTATTACTGTATTTTCCTATAATTATACTTAACCCTTTTTTGCGGTGGAGGCCGTAGACCGTAAACTTGAATTACAAAGAATCCACATAAAATACAGTAATGACCACAATTGTTGACCAAATGGTCATGACTGCGTGCAAAATTTCAATTCACATTATTCGTGTTATAAAGCATTTGCTAAACATGCACCTTATAAGTTTACTGCAAATTTCGTCGTTTGATGCAACATTTACAATTACATGGTTATGAATATGATATCCAGTAACTAAATCATTGATTTACTGGATTTTATATCCATGAACTTTATTTCCCGCTTAGAATATAGACAACCCTATTTTGTTCTCATGGATGTCATGTGAAGCGAATAGGGTACCTGTTTTCTTCTGCAGTGCTTTTTTTGTTAGAAACTGTAAAACTTAAGTACAATTGTTACATGTCAAATATGAAATAATTTATGAACGATAATAGTTGAGACTGCCGACTTTAGACGGGGGCCGTGTTTAGGCGCTTTTACCCTACTTAGGTTTGTGTAGTTTATTCTCGGACATTTTTTCGAAAATTTGTAGTAGACCTTGTATTCTAAGTTAATGGATACACTAAAAACATAAAACTTTGCAAGTTAACCGAAATTACGCCCTAATTTAAAAAACGGCAACAATCAAAGCTGTCAGGTAAGCAAACAATCAACAAAGCAAAAAACCTGACCACAAATCCCACGAGACCTGGCCTACTTTTAGAATATATACATTTTTTTGTCAAAATTGTGCACAAAACCGCCCATGGCAATTAATTTGATTACAGGTTGCGGGAAGCGTTTGTGCGTGAACTTTCGGTAACGCTCTGCGAGGCAAGGGCCCTTCGGGGAGACGTCAAATAAACTTTGCAATTCTCTCATAAAGCCCCGACACAGAATATGTTAAGATTCAGAAGTGATTTACACTATTTGTGAGTCACTTCCTATTCAAAGTCAAAGTCAATATAATTTATTCAATATAGGAGCTTGAAGCACACTTATCAAACGTCAAATCTTTTTTAAAGCTACCACGGCGTCGGAACGTGTTGTCGCTGTAGAAAAGATGCGGCCAGAAACTCTACAACATAACACGACTTAATAACTATTACAATATAAATTCTTAAGCTAAAGATATGTAAACAATAAAACATAGTATATTTAAAAAAAATATTTGATACTATACAGTAAAGTAAATAAACTATAAGCTAGTGATCTCAGACCCAAGCATTTTGATCATTTAAATAATCATCCAGTAAATAATATGCTTTATTACAGAGGACTTTTTTGATCTGAGTTCTAAACATGCTTTCAGAAAGATTCAAAATGGTATCGGGGATTTAATTATAACAACGTATACAGTGACCCATGAAAGAGGTGTTGACCCTACTAAGCCGAAAGTGTGGAGATATCAGTTTATTTTTGTTTCGAGTTTCTTGCCCATTCTCTTACCCATTTTACATGTCGTTTGGCATCCTCTTCCATTCATCTGTCTTTGGTGTGCTTATATTTTATGTACTTAATAAGTTTAATTGTTCAACTAGCTATGCAATCTAATCAGCTTGAGCTACAGTTACCCTAAAAGAAGTAATTAATAATTAACTGTTATTTTCGTATATTTTAAATTTTTAACATGTAGGTAACTAAATAAACATCTTTAATAAATCTCAATATTAATAGAAAAAGATCCACAACGTAGGCTTTGTCGAAACAGAATTAAATATAAGTATCTACTACAAATTGTCAATGGCAATGCACAAAAAAAATCCGCATGCAACCTTCATCAGCCAAGAGCACAGTAAAGTCGAGTATCATAACTACTACATTTCTGTTTTTGGGTTACTGTTATCTGTCTTCATGTAAAATTTCGATTAAATAGTTGCAAAAATGAGGGAGTTATTGAGGCGGGGCATACAGACAGACGGAAAGAATGGAGGAAAGTAATGGTTCCTTGTTTGACTACAGAACCCTAAAAAAATTCAATTAGAACGGGCCAGTTCAGTCCCGATCCAAATTTTCAAAAATACTTTAGTCTGCAACTTTGTCTCTGGGAGGCTTCTAAGAACAGCTCAATCGTTTGTCGTTTCTCCGAGTCACTCGTACTGCACTCACTTGGCAACAGGGGTAATAATTAAAGGCAAAACGGCTAATCCTCCCCGACGAGTGCAAACACGCAGCTTCGTATTTACGCACACATACATTTTGCTTATAAATATGAAACTGGCCCGAAAATGCTTTATACTCAGTCGAGTGTAGAGATTAGAGATTAGTCTGAATGAGCTTGACAAGCCGTAAAAGACCGAAGAAGTCTTCATTTTGTTTATTCGTTTATTTTCTTTTGTAGTTTATCAATTAATAAGTTATTGTTCAGATTGTGTGTTTTAGTTTGTTCATTTCTTTGAATTGTGTACACCTTGGCTGCCTCACTTTGTAAACTTTCTCTTTATAATGGGTCTGCTGGAAGAAATCTCTTCAGAGATAAACTCGCCCTTTGCACTTGTCTATTATGCTGTATTCATCTGTATTTTCGTGTGTAGAACGTGTTAAAAAAATAAGAAGCTCATATTTTTTATTAAAGTGTTTTTGGATTTAGATATGATAAAAGTCTCATGTTTTGTTCTGTAATTGTCGATCTGATGATGATGATGATCAACATTATTTTGTTCTACAACTTTCGGATTTTTTTATTTAACTCGAACATTTTACCGATCAATGAATACCTACTTTAGTATATACATTAGACAACAAATGTCAAATCAATCTTATGTAGAATCGGTCATTTCTCATTTGCGAATCGGTCGTTTATTGAGCTTATCATTCTTTCCAAAAAATACAAAATAAAATGTTCCTAAAGTTCGATGAATTTAATCACGCCATATTATAAGATCACTCTTTATTGTAACACGTTGTAGATTATGTTTCCCACTTCACGTCTAATCAACTTTTAAATCTAATAGGTACCGGTAAAAACCGATTAAGTTTTTCTACGACATCAACGTCGCTTTGTCACAGCAAGTGGACCCTCGATGATGGATGGGCACCAATACGAATTTATTTTATTTCCCCCTAACTCGCCCATCCGTACATCGGTGTCATTCGAAATTGATTGCTTGTGAAAAAGCTAAAAGTCGAGCAAATTATTTTTTTTGGCACATTTATTCTGTTCTGCCTTTGAGGTAGATATGATTGATTGGAAAATTTATTTATTGTTAAATTCTGTTATTGACTGATTCATGTAATAACTACCACTGATCATAAACTAAGGTTAAATGGACGAAATGGTTTTTGATGCGACCTCATATTAAAAGGAATTTCGTCCTGTATAAGCATAGCACAAGCCCTCTATAGCATTCAGAAAATGTACATTTCGCTAGCAGTGCCCAAAATCTCACAAACGTACAAAAATAAAATCTGATAAAATTATTACCTACTATATATAATTTAGTACCTACCTATCAACGTCAAAGTTTTAGCGACGTCATAAACAAAATCACAATCACATTCATAACCAGGTAGGCAAAACAATCATTCCCAAATTGGTTTCCATTCCGTCGAAGATGAAAAATCAAAATTACTACTTTCAGCACGCAATTTACAAACTGGGCCATTTCAAAGTCCATGTTACGGTACATGCGGAAAATACGACTGTCTTCGAAGGGAACCGATTTCGCATGAAACGCTATGGTGGTTTGTGAAAAATGCTGACGGAAACCGCACGCTAATGTCGGTCTAGCACGAAATGCTCGACCCACATTCTAAGCAGGTATTGTCAACAATTTGCATTTTATTGGCACAATGACAGGAAGAAAGTTTTTCGAATACTGTATGCATACGGTTCCCTCAGGGTTATGGGTGCTTGGGTGGGAAGTAAACTTATGCAGTCATGCATACGGAACAGCCTGGAAATATTTGAGCTTTTGCTTATCAAACTTTGTATTTTGGTAACGTTTACAGTAATTTCTTTGGATTTTGAATGGCAGATTTTTTTCTAAAAATAGCAATATTGAAAATTGAAATACTTGTACTCACCGATAAATCGGCTGGCTCGAGAATTAGTTTTCTTTCGTGTTGCGAAAAGTGTTTATTGGCCTTCTGCGTTTTTGATACTTTGCGTCAATTATATCGTCTTTATATCGAATGCATAAAAAAAATTTACTGTTTGATATTGAAGTTCCATGTATTGACATGATCATCAGAGGTGCTGCTCAAATTGTCGTGTCAAAATTAGCGTTATCATCTAGTGCATCTCCAACAAGCGACCTTGGTTTCAAAATAACAATCAAAAGTATTGATCTACGTGGCGTGCAGGTTCATGCCATACCATGTCACACAATAGAACATCGTAAAACATCAGTAAAAGCATAATGCTACCAAAAATAACCTTCACTGACACATTTACGCGATTTATAGCTATCCTTTTAACCGCCATGTTGCGTATATTTAAAAAAATATATTTCAGAAAGCGGCACGTAAGGGCCGACCGAGTGAAATATGTAATGTATCTTTCTGCCGAAATTGTGATTGGGGTTTAGGGAGCGATAACTTCCACTTTATGACCCAATTTTTGTCGGATAAACAATGGAATTTGAAATGTTATCGTGAGTCCTCATCCGAGGTCGTTATCGGAGCTCGCGCTCAAGCCAATTATTTGAATTTTTAACGTAATTTCTTTTAATTTTAAGCTCTAAAAAAAGTTATGAATTGCTCTATAGTCACTAATACATTGTATTTGATTCATAAGCTTGATCGTATTTGATATAACGGTCAACTAGTACAAAAAAGAGCTCTTAAAAGCTCTCTTAGTTCTGCTATTTTTAGAAAGATGATTGGTCATCTTGTTCTGTTATAGGGTTCTTCTTAATATGCTGACACTTTTTAAGGGGATAATCCAACCGTCAAACTGAAAAACTTTTTCCATTGCACCAACAAGGAAATCGCGAAAAAAACAGCTGTTCCATACAAAACTGCAAACCTGCAATCAGCCAAATGTATGGGGTAGCTGTTTTTTTTTTCGTGATTTCGATTTTGGTCCCTTGGAGAAAGATGTTCAGTTTGATGTCAATCATCCGCTTAAAAAAAAGTCAGCCTATTAAGAAGGACCCTATATAAGATATCATTGCCTACACTGAATACTATTGACAATTATATCCTAAATACCTATTTATTAAGAGAAGTTTATTCCGAATGCGTAAATGCGCGCTACATACAAGCGCGCGAAGTCGGGTGATATTTTCAATACTAACCAATTAAAGTCAATTAATTTTATCAGAAACTAATCTCTATGCTTGTATGAAGTCCGATTTTCGTTAAAATATACAGTTTTAATGCTAGGATTAATTTAAGATTTGTATAGAAATCTTTGAGGCACTGTAACTTTAAAACTGTACATTTTTACGATAATCTGACGTCATACAATCAAAGAGATTAGTTACTAGATTGTTTCAGAAAAATTTCATTGACTTTAATTAGTTAGAATTGAAAATATCACCAGACTTCGTTTGTATGGAGAACGCTCCGAATTAAATTCCCTTAAATCGTAATTTTCGCAAAGTCAAATGAGACAAAACAGTAAAAGGGAAAAGTAAAATACAATTTCTCTGAATATTCATTAACACTTACTTAAACAGTTCTGCCCCGTGCGGGTGGGAGAGTCTTAAACCGCCTATCTTTATAGCTTTAAGGGTGCATCCAAATGTCTGTAGTCAACAACAATGGTCCTATGCTTGTTGTAATTATACAATGTAAGCTGTACGAGTACAGTCTCATTCAAAGCCTTACCTATTTAGGAAAATTTAGATACAGTCCGCTATAAAATCGTTAAAATTTTTGAATAAACTTTGTATCAATAAAAGATCTAAAATATCTTGGACATTGTCACACAAATTATCTAGTCACATTTAAAGTACTAGAATCTTGCCTGGACTTGTATTATGATGACTAGACAACGATATAGAATACATAAATAGATACAAACGTCCATGACTCGGGTACAAATTCACAGGTTCACTACCGACTGTGCTATCGGGCCGTCAAATATAGGGTCCTTCTTTATAAGCTATACTTTTAAGGGGATTATCAGACCGTCAAATTGAACAACTTTCTCTATGGCACTAACATAGAAAATCGCGAAAAAAAATCTGCTGTTCCATACAAAACTGCAAACCTACTAAAGCCAAATGTATGGGACAGCAGATTTTATTTCTCGCTAATACGATGTTGGTCCCATAGAGAAAGTTGTTCAGTTTGATGGTCTGATTTCTGTCAGCACATTAATTTGAACCCTGTGTATGATATTCCTTGCTATTTATAATTTTATGCTTTTCACTCTATGAAAACAATTAATCTGATTTTAAAATTTGTATGTAATACCAAATATTTTTGACAACTTGGACTTTTAGTCCTGGAGTGCGATTTTTGAAACTCATACGTTGAACTCAGCAGTTGACAATGTCAAAATTACTATGGATATATGCAACTTTCGGGTCCGTATCAGAAAGACAATCAAGCAAAATGTCATTTTGGGGTGAACAACATATAAGCAAAACGACTTACTAGTAAAACGCCTGAAATAAAAAATCTTCATAATAGTAAAATGTCTTCAAAGTAAAACACCTTTACTGCTGATTTGACTTTCAAAAATCGCACTCCTGAAGTATGATTTTTGAAAGTCAAATCATCAGTAGAAAGATGCATATCCCCATAGTAATATTGACATTTTCAACTGCTGAGTTGAAAGTATGAGTTTCAAAAATCTCTCTCCAGCTTAGGAAGGACCACCTCATTTCGTCTCGTGGGTCTAAGGGATAAAGTTTCTTATGTAGTGTTTCATTCAGTGACCACCTATATCAAACACTTGATTCGAAAAATACCTACTCACAGTTATCATTATTAAAAATTAGGTACCTACTCTTCAATTATGGTAATAATAACAATTCCTGCTTATCTTTTTTTTAAATCTCAAATCGAATATACCATATTTCCCACTAACACTAACTAACTAACACTAACTATACTTCCACTTTAAAATACGAATGAACTCTTTAGTTATTTTGACATTTTCGTAAACGTAAAAACGTACGTACGTAAAACAAAAATAACACACTACGAATTCCTCCGTGAACGTTCAACTAAAGGGTTATAAGCTTTTTGACGTGGACTGTACCCTACGGAACCCTAAGGAAACATTACTGTCATGCAAATTTAACGGTTTCAGGAACTAATTACTTCAGTCCGCATACACTGAGATAAAGCTTCTATGTTTGTATAGTTTTAAACTATTCTAGACTAAACTTGAAAGCTGAAAGTTTGCACAAGGTGCAAGTTTCTCTCGTGTAGGTAATAGACAAGTTTGTTTCAGTTTACTTAGTTTATTATTTAGTGGGTAGCGGAGTTTATCCTGCTTTATGGTTAGTCTATCTTTTGTTCCGGAAAACAAGCTAAACATTACATCAAGACTGAAGAAGGTACCTATTGTATATACTGTTAGATAGGTAGTTTACTTTGTAACGTCATATTAAAAGTAACAAACTAATTCTGTGACATTTTAGCTCTATTTAGGAATGAATGAAGTGCTGAATACCTGCTGTTTAGTAAGTTAAATATGGGTGTAAGTGACAGCCTATCAAATACTGAAACGGTGAACTCAGACCATCACACTGAACAACTTTCACTATGGAGCCTACCTCAGAAAACGCGAAAAAAAATCTGCTGTCCCATACATTTGAGTCGGGTAGGCACAGCAGTTTTCTATGGGACAGCTGATTTTTTTCGCTTTTCCTGAATAAGGCAAATATGGTACATTTAAGTTTACACTCTGTATAATGTTTTCACTTAACCGCTAATGTTAATGACGTAAAAAGGTGTTGATGGCAAAACCTTTTCACCGTCAAATAACGACAACATTTCATTTAACATAAAGTAAAACAAAAAACCATCGCAGATAACTATAAACATTGAGCGGTCCACAAATAGGTCACCGGGCGGATCGCACTATTGTTGTTCGCCCAATACCGGCAACAATAGCTAAATGGTAACAGTTGTCAGCAGATGCTTTGTCCAATATCTACTCGATGCCTCGACTCGACGCATAGAGCATTTAACCCGTAGAGCACTGGAAAAAATTACGCTTGGCTTTTTAATAGAGACCTTTTTTTCACATACAGTCATGAACTCACAGCTCATATAGGGGGATCCTATGTCCCCCTGTAAAGGGTGTAAACGTTATATATTTAAGGGAGTGCTTTAGACCATCAAACTGAACCACTTTCACAATGGGACCAAAGTTGAAAGTGTGATAAAAATAAAAATCTGGTTTTCTTGACGTTTTCTATAGAACAACAAAACAAATCGCGATTTCTATGTTCACTCTATATTGAAGTTGTTCAGTTTGATGTTCCGAAGCACCCCCTTTGATATGAAACGCATTTATTTTATACCCTGTATTTTAAGCGTGCAATTTTATCAAGGTTGACTTTTAGTGTATTTCAGGATGGATTTTACAATTCCATTCGTTCTATCACAGGTCCCTTTTCTGCAATTATAGCGTAAACTTCGTTGCATATATTTTTGCAACCAACACGACACATTGGTAGCTGTCTCATCACAACCTAGCCATACCTACAGTCGTGGGTACCGTACCGAAACTCCGCCTGTATGCTTCTGGCTGGCCCTAACCTCGGACTTTAGATAGACGTACTTTAGATATCGTGATCATTTTCTTTCAAATGACAACTCTATTTACAAAATCATGTTTATTGCATCAATCAACTTAACATAATGTTTCGTTTTTAACCCATAAATCATCATAATCATCCTACGCACCACTGCAGGACACAGGCACCCGCTCAAAAATATGGGTGACACTGACAGGGCGTGGCCTTAATCCACGCGGGTTTAGTGCAGGTGCAAGCAAGTAAGTAACCCACATATTTAACATACCTAATTAGATAGCTCGTGCCCTGCAGATACGTCGTCTCAAAAAAGCTAAAGGTCGCTTTGTTTACAGGCATAAGCTAAGTAAGCTAAAGGTCACTTGTCTTTGTCTATTCTCAGTAAAGCTCTGTGACCCGGTGCATAGATCTATGGTTTCCTGCATTCGCTCTGGATGGCTCTGAAAAGAAAATACTGCGATACGTAGCATTGGTGCGAGATTGACTTTTATATTCAGGGCAATGTTTTACTATTGAGTGTTTTTTTGAAATATTTTTGTGTATTGGCTGATTGGATTTGAATTTTGAATTTCCTTTTTTAATGCTTGCGATTTATTTAAGAACATTAGAACTTGTTTAATTAGTAGCTCTATAAGGGTTGACTATCGAATATTATAATCGTTGACCGGTAGGTGTCATA
The DNA here is from genome assembly GCA_963924505.1 of Agonopterix alstromeriana. Lineage (NCBI taxonomy): Eukaryota > Metazoa > Arthropoda > Insecta > Lepidoptera > Depressariidae > Agonopterix > Agonopterix alstromeriana. Next base: position 13,163,813 of record OZ004667.1, read on the forward strand.
CATATACCTGTTTTAACCCCCGACGCAAAAAGAGGGGTGTTATAAGTTTGACGCCTATGTCGGTCTGTCTGTCTATCCGTCTGTCTGTCTGTGGCATCGTAGCTCCCAAACGGGTGGACCGATTTCGACGCGTTTTTTTAAAAGAGAGCTAATTTTTACGAGAGTGTTCTTAGCTTTGTTTCATGAAAATCGGTTCAGCAGTTTACAAGTAACTTTAAAAATTACGAAATAACATTAAATTACAAATTTAAATAGCCCCCAACGCCAAAAACAAACATTTAAAAAGTGAATAATATTTCGGTCACCTATTATTTTTGATCTAAGTATGTTCAAATGTATGTTTTACTTTTTAACTCTTTTTTAAGATATTTTAGGTCAATTAATGTGTCGGGGACCGCAAGTGATTGTTGAATAAAAAATCAATGATCATTCCATAGCGGTCCCCTACGCATTAATTGACCTAAAATATATTAAAAGAGAGGTAAAAAGTAAAACAGACATTTGCTTACATCAAAAATAATAGGTAACCGAATTATTTTTAACGTCTTAAATGTTTGTTTTTGGCGTTGAGGGTTTTTTTTTACTTGTAATTTAATTCAGCATAATGAACCCAGACAGCATGACATACAGTAGTTAAACGAAACAGTGATAAGGTTAAAAAACAATCAACACATCAATAGGATAGTAAATTGAAACTCTGAATCAATAATCGAATCCTTTCATTTCTGTAACAAAAGGTTGCCATCTCAATAACAACCGCATGAGCTCTTCCGTCGAAATTAACACAATATTTGCGCATTTTCGTTATTCCAAACAAAATATTAATTTCTGTTATCGACGTTTTACAGGCGGCCTTTGGTGTAGAATTTAATCTCTCAAACGAATATGTTGATACGTGAACTGTACAGTAATACTTTGTTAATATCACGTTGTACAAATATTTTACCCCTTTTTTTCCATTGTTTGTCAAACAAAACTCGAACTCTTTTTAGAAAAAATAAAATTTGCTTTGTTGGATTTGAAAAGTTATCTCATTTTGTCGGGTAATATGTCATGGGAGAAATGATCAAAACAAAATTATGTTTAGGTATTTCTGTCTACATTTATGCCAAAAACGCGTAAATGTGTGTGGGAGTTCATAGAGGTCAGTGGGAGTGCACAACCCTACAATGTGTGTGTCTGTGTGTGTTGCTTTTTTAACCCCCGACGCAAAAAGAGGGGTGTTTTAAGTTTGACGCCTATGTCGGTCTGTCTGTCTCTCTGTCTGTGGCATTGTAGCTCCCAAACGAGTGGACCGACTTCGATGCGTTTTTTTTTAATAAAAAGCAAATTTTTGCGAGAGTGTTCTTTGTTTCATGAAAATCGGTTCAGCAGTTTTCAAGTAACATTAAAAATTACGAAATAACGTACAACGTAACGTACGTAACGGACGTTTAGCAACCTATTTCTATTCAGTAATGTAAGCTAAAAATATGAATACCAACATTTGAAAGTAAAGCATGTCAGATTCATGTCAGATTATGGATGAGAAATTGTACATATTTATTTACACATCAATAATTCATTCACAATGTCATGTCAGCCTAAAAATCAATATCATTACTAGTTAAAAATAAAAACCGGTCAAGTGCGAGTCGGGCTACTCACGCACCGAGGGTTCCGTACCACACCAGCACAGCACCACGTAACATATTAACTTAGAAAAAATAGTTTTTCCTCCGGGACCTTTAACGCAAGAACGACTCACACTTGGCCGGTTTTTATTATTTGTTGCTATACTGTATAGTTTGCTCAAATGAAATTTCAACTAACTAGCTATTACGTTTCAAAAGTTACAGCCCTAAATAGGTAGGACAACGTAGGCTTAGTAAGAGGTTCCCGTTTTCACCCATTGGGTACGGAACCCTAAAAAACAACAATGGTAACCCTATTATGCAGTACTAGATACCTACTCTTTCTTACACTGTGCTATGGCCAAAAATGTTGATAGAATAAAATACAATGTTCTTAGCTATGGGTCTGCATATGGGCAGCGAATTTCATGGGATGACGAGACGAACCAATGAATAAATTCTCCTTATGATAGGTCCGTAGGATCGTCAATGAAAGAATAGCTAACATTTAACAAATACGACGTATTATACGGGCTCTTTAATGTTTCAGTCAAATCGCAGTATCATCAAACTTTCGTATAAAGGGAACTCGGATTACGTGAATAGATGAGAATTCAAACAAAGGCAAGGTATTAGCTCATTCTTAAGAATGTAAACATCTATGAGGCGCTCTTTTGAAATATCTATCCCATGGGATTACAATATAATACGCACAGTTTTATTGACTAAATATTTTACACCATGTTTCTGCGTTCGAATTTTCATCATTAATTGTTTTTGGGTATGTGGTAAATATGCAAGATGACTAAGGAATGTTTTTTGCAGCGTTTTGTGGGTAATAGCCGCCTTGATACGTCATTCTATCCTGAACCCGTAAGGCCTCGTCCAGGTATACGCGGTGCATTATGCGGCGCGTTGAGCGACGCGTGGCGTGGAAAAATTATTTTTCAACATAATTGCTCCTAAAATGGCTGTTATCGCACCGTTTTTAGGTACATAACGCAGCTTATAGAACACACGTGCGAAAATGATTATATTATTACACTAGTGCGGTAATACTACTTTTTATTTTTAATAGTCGTGTTTTACGATTTTTTTTTTACTTTTTCCTCGCAAGTGTGTTGAAAAACGTCGTATGAAACGATTGAGCGTTGGTCATTACAGACTTGGCTCTTATATTGCAGCACTCGTCTGCGACTCGTGCTGCAATCCCGCCTCGTCTGTAATGACCAACTTTGCTCACTATTTACCCGACTGCGCCAGAAGGAGGGTTATGTTTTTCGAGCGTATGTATGTATATATGTATGTATGTTTGTATGTCTATTTCTTTGGCACGGGCTACAGCCTAAACGGCTTGATGGATTTTAACGTTCGAGGTGTCATTGGATTCGTAAAAAATGTGAAAGTGACATAGGGTATATTATTTCAAGATGGCGTCTACGAATTAAAAAAGAGAGGGGGAATAAACATTTTTTTTTTGTTAAAAATTACAATATGGGTATTAAATGAAAGCTAGTAATCAGACAATTCCAAATATATAAATATTATAGTACTTTTATGTTACCGTTTCGACACAAGACTAAAAAGTATGAAATAAACGGAATTATTAAGATAAACAAAAAACCCGACTGCATAAAAACCTATTAACTGAAAAGAGAAAAACAAGCTCTAATAACCAACCAAAAATTGTCTTTGTCCCCGTTTGCGATTCCTACCTAATAGCAATCAAATTATATTTGCTAAAACAAAGTTGTTATAGCTGATTAGTGATAATAGAGCTTGTTTTTCTCTTTTCAGTTATATCATAATGTACTATTACACCAATACTGGTAAGTAATAGAGGCTAAACCCTTGTCACAACACTGGTATTTACATACAGAAGTTCGGCAGGCCCTGAAAATGTTCATTTTATGTAGAGTATGCTAGATATCCCATATTCAAAATTTGGATCTTAGTTTCCAAGTAGTCTATCTGCTGTAACAAAAGAAAAATCGACAATATTTTCCATTTGATGATATTCAGTTAGGTGTTGTAGGGTTATGTGCTCAAAAGGTTCATCTGGGAGCTTATTGTTTCAGTACCTCGCTATCCTTCCATCCTACATGCGATCCTTCCGTTTATAAGGGGCTTATAGTTTCTAAATGAAAGAGAATCAAGACTTGACTTGATTAATTAGTTATTTTATATTTATTTGCAACTAAGCAAAGCTTTAATCTACTATTCATTTTACGACCTCAACAACATGACCCCTGCATTTCGCGATTTCTACAGGGTCCTTCTTAATATGCTGACACTTTCTTAAGGGGATGATCAGACCATCAAACTGAACAACTTTCTCTATGGGACCAATGTCGACAACGCGAAAAAAAATCAGCTGTTCCATAGTAAACTGAAATTGTGCTCGAACCAATTGTAAGAGACAGCTGAATTTTTTTTCGCGAATTCTACATTGGTCCTATAGAGAAAGTTGTTCAGTTTGATGGTCTGATCATCCTCTTATAAACTGTCAGCATATTAAGTTGGACCCTGTATATTACCACCCATAGTGAAATGATCATCTGAATCAATTTGATCGTCTGAATCACCTAAATTAAAGTATATAACGTGCTTAAGTTTACATCCTGTATACATGAATAAGGAAACACCAAGAATATTTAATCACTAATTTCCATGTTGAGTATTTATTAACATAAAACAAAATGTTAAAAATAAATGAAAAACATTGAGGACTTATAACTAACTTAACGTAAAATATTAATAATTATGGCTATGGAACCCCATCACGGGCATTGGGCGTTTCCGACACGCTCTTAGCCGGTTTTATTCAATAGTCAAATGCAGTATGCTTTGTATTCTTTAACATTCTTAGTAGGTCCGAGGACGTTAGTCTTCTTAATCGCCTTTGAGTACCCTAATGCTATCCTGAAAGCATTCTTTTCAGACTTTCATAATAAAACCGCAGCATTCGAGTTATTTATTGTCCCCATTTACAATTTTCGCGGCGCGTTTTAGTCATTCAACGATGAATATTTTATAATGTTGATACAGTCATTTGGGTTGACTTTATCGTGTAACACGTTGCTCGTTTTCCATTACTAATATAAGAATGTTATGAATTCTAGAACGTGAATACAAATGATAGATAAATCTTCTCGTAAAGATCGTAGGTAGGTATTTGAAAAAGATTATATTTGGTCTTCGTTGGAAAATCTTTGGTATTTGAGTTAATAATCATTATACCTATTCTTCTCAGAAATTAAGCCTTTGTACTTATAGGCAAAATATAAGAAAGAGGAATATTATAACTCGTGGTAATGAGTGTACACACGGCGACACATCAGGCTACGCAAAACCAAAATAAGCTGGCCGCGCGTAAGTAGAGTAATGTATAACGTCGCGCGGCCAGCTTATTTTGGTTTTGCGTAGCTTGATGTGTCGCCGTGTGTACATACCTACCTACTTAGCTAAATTTAATATCGATTAGAAAAGGTAAAAAATAGGGATTAAAAAATAATAGATGATATTTTGCTTTATGAAGCAGTTTCATCGAAAATATACAGGGTGTAACTTAATATGCTGACAGGTTTTCAAGAGGATGATCAGACCATCAAATAGAACAACTTTCTCTATGGGTCTAATAAGAAATCTCAAAAAAATCTGCAGTCCCATACATTCAGGTTGAGTAGGATTGCCGTTTTGTATGGAACATCAGTTTTTTTTTGCGATTTCGACATTGGTCCCATAGAGAAAGTTGTTCAGTTGGATGGTCTGATCATCCTCTTAAAAAACCCGACTGCAAAAAACTTATTAACTGAAAAGCGAAAAACAAGCTCCATAATCAATAATCAGCTATAACAGCTTTATTTGAGCTAATATTATTTGAATGTTATTAGGTAGGTATCGCAAACGGGGACAAAGAAAATTTTTGGTTGATTATTGGTTTGTCCCCGTTTGCGATACCTACCTAAATACCTACATTCAAATAATATTAGCTCAAATAAAGCTGTTATAGCTGATTAGTGATTATAGAGCTTGTTTTTCTCTTTTCAGTTAATAGGTTTTTTGCAGTCTGGTTTTTTGTTTATCTTAATAATTTAGTTTATTTCATACTTTTTAGTCTTGTGCCGAAACGGTAACATAAAAGTACTATAATATATATATTTTTGGAATCGTCTGATTACAAGCTTTCATTTGATACCCATATTGTAATTTTCAACAAAAAAATTGTTCATCCCCCTCTCTTTTTTATTTCGTAGACGCCATATTAAAATAATATACCTTGTCACCCTCACAATTTTTACGAATCTAATGACACCTCAAACGTTAAAATCCATCAACCCGTTTAGGCTGTAGGCCGTGCCAAAGAAATAGACATACAAACATACATACATACATACGCTCGAAAAACATAACCCTCCTTCTGGCGCAGTCGGGTAAAAAGTGTCAGCATATTAAGAAGGACCCTATATACATTTAATTTCGATTAGAAAGGTAATCATAAACGATGATATGATGATTTACGAAGCAGTCTCATCGATAACATAAATGGTCTTCAAATTGAACAACTTTCTCTATGGGACCAATGAAGAAATCTAAAAAAAAATCTGTAGTCCCATTCAAGTTGAGTAGGATTGCCGTTTTGTATGGAACAGCAGTTTTTTTTTGCGATTTCGACATTATTCACATAGAGGAAGTTGTTTAGTTTGATGGTCTAAATTCCCTTGAAAAACCGTCAGCATATTAATTAGGACCATACGCACTTTTTACCCGACTGCGCCAGAAGGAGGGTTATTTTTTTCGAGCGTATGTAGGTATATTTGTATATCTTTTTCTTTGGCACGCCCTACAGCCTTGCTGGATTTTATTATAAGAGGTGTCTTTAGATTTGTAAAAATTTTTAGAGTGACATAGAGTTATATTATTTCAAGATCGTCACTACGAATTTAAAAAGAGAGGGAAGATAAACAATTAAAATAATAATAATATGGATATTAAATGAAAGCTAGTGAATAGCAGATACATATATAAATAGTGTAGTAGTTTTATACTACCATTTTGTCACAAGAGTAAAAAGTATGAACTAAACTTAATTATTAAGAAAACCAAAAAAAAACGTCTGCATGAAAAAAAAGCTCTATAATTTATTACTTACATTGATCAGCTATACCTAATTTGTTTGTGGCGAAGGTAGCGGTCTCCTTTTTAACCAGAGCGAATTTTCTATGTGCATCTCTTATTGAGTGAATAGGATAAAACACGTTCCGACCTCTATCACTTCTCCCTCTACGGTAAACCTCTATTACTTCTCCCTCTACGGTAAACTGTCTTTAAAATTTGTTCCAATTTCAAATTTAAACGAACGTCACTTAAAAAGGTGAGCAAGTGAGCAAGGTGCAATGCCTCCAGATTTCATCTGGTAGCAATTTCACGCCACGTCGTCATAGGCCTCGGGTGTAATTCGTTCGCGACACGCAAATATGGTTAACTCGACGTTGAAAAATGTCATCTATTACTTTATTCAAACAATGTATAGTCTAATTTCCCTGGGTCGACGTGTTATTTAAGGGGCTATGTGAAAAAAATTGGATTCTTCAAAGCATCATATCTCATGAAGTACTAACAGTAGGAGTATGATTTGCGGATATGTGTAAATTGAACATATAATTGAAGTTTTTATTAGAGCCAAAACACGATTAAGACACATTTTCTCGATAGAAAAACAAGCCAAAGTAGCCTCCGTCTTTATCGATAAACGCTTGGAAGTGCTAAACGGTGAATATTCGAAACAAGAGGCTTAATTAAAAAAAAAAAGATTTTTTATAAATTTTGATTAGAGCAGAATTGAACTTACATAAATAGTACAATTACAACTTAATAAAGTTTGTTTTATGCTTGCGTCGTTTCAGGCGCGCGCGCCACCCTGTCTCTTTCTCTCGCATCAGGCAGTAATATAAGCTATCACACGCCCATTTCGCTTCAATTATTTTTCGACATAGGCCCTTAAAAGGTTTTTTTTAGAAAAATGGCTCTATACAGGGTGTCTGAATACTGATACGGTAACCTGAACAACTTTCATTATGGAGCTTACCTCAGGAAACGCGAGAAAAAATCAGCTGTCCCATACATTTGAGTCGGGTAGGTACAGCAGTGTTGTATGGGACGGCTGATTTATTTACGCGTTTCCTGAGGTAGGCTCCACAGTGAAAGTTGTTCAGTTTGATGGTCTGATTTCACCGTTTCAGTATTTGCTAGACTGTCACTTACATTCTGTATATTATATAGCCTAATGTATCTTTTCATTGGGTGATTTGCCACCGATTAACAAAGGTATTTGTAATTTTTGACTTCGCTTCTCGACTCGTCTGCGACTCGTGCTGCAATCCCGCCTCGTCTATAATGACCAACTTTGCAACTGTTAGCTTAGCTTTAGAAACGAATCTTTAAATAAAAATCTGTGTGACTATTAAAAAATTAGGGATCCTCATTAACTTTGCAAATCAGTAGCAAAACTCCTAAATTACGAGAACAGTATCCAAAACCACGAATAAATCGTCTAAACAGCATCAAAACATATTGCTGTGTCGAGCCATTACCTCTCAATTAGTTTAGTTAACTCGAGAACCACCCCTCACCCCGCACCCCTCACCCCTCACCCCGCACACAGTGCAGGCAACGTGCATAAATTAGTCTTGTTAAGTGCACTACAGGAATTTAATCCTCATATTTCGTCTGTGCCCGGGTTCGGCATATCTTTTCAGGTCTAAAATGAATTGAACATGAGAGAGATTCCACAATCAAATTTCAGCTAAATAACTTAGGGGGTAAGGGTTAACTTGGCTTGGGAATTAGAATTATCTTTCCTTTTACACTTGCACAGTCTTTAGGTTACTAGCTTTGGAAATTATACCTTGTTGCTTAGAGGTTTCAGTTGAGATTAGAATGGGGTTTGTCTAAGAGTTATGACGTCTCGTGTGTTAAGGGATGTGTGTTTAATGGTGCTCATTACTTGGCGAATGAAATCGGATTACCAGACGGCAACTAAAGCTTGATCTCTGACTAAAACATGAGGCTTTTAATTTTGAATGAACTACGTAACATTAGGGGAACACGATAGATGGACTTTTATTAAGGAGGAATAAAGAGTCAAAAGTAGAATACCGACATACACTCAGTTGCAGAAACACTCATTAAAGTTAATCCTCCATTAAATCTCTTGCTGTCACTTTTTGTCTTGTTAACGTAGTAAAAACTAGCAAGAGATTTAATGAAGGATTAACTTTAATGAGTGTTTCTGCAACTGAGTGTAAATCATACAAACATACAAATAAAAAAAATTGAAGGTAGGATTAAATCTGTAGAGCTATTATCGAAGTTTCCGATTATACAGGGTGTAATAAAACACCCTAGTATTTAATATTTATACAGGTTGTAAAATTAAATGCGTTACATACTTTAGGAGGTGCTTCAGACCATCAATATGTTCAACTATTACCATGGAGCCAACTTCGAAATCGAGACTAAAAATTTTGACTGTTCCATAGAAAATGTCAACGGTCACTTGATGCAAATGGAAGAGACAGCAGATTTTTTCTCGCGATTTTTATGTGGGCTCCTTAGTGAAAGTGGTTCAAACCATCAAACTGAACAACTAACACTATGGAGTCAACTTTGAAATCGTGAAAGAGTTTGAAAGTGCTTTTTCAGACTGAATCGGATTAGTACGCAATAAGACCTCTGGACAGATGGACGACTCTATTCCCCGAGGGGGTAGTCAGATATGTTCTGAAACCACAGAACATCCACGTTTCACTAGTACCGAAACTCTATCCAGTGTGACGGGGAGTGAACCCGTCGCCACTTGTAATGGAAAGTGGGTACAAATACATGCCTCGAAATTGATAGAACCATGCAGGTTTCCTCACGATGTTTTCCTTCACCGAAAAGCCAGTGGTGTTACAAATCGGTCATAAATTCCAAAAAACTCATTGGTACGAGTCGGCTTGAACGGGGATCGAACCATCGCCTCCTGCACGGCAGTCAAGGTTACTCGCCACTGGACCACCATGGCTAGTAGTTTAGTATTTAATGCCAATATAAGTAAAGCAAACTACTTTATGTATTACCTATGCCATGATAGTAAATTCAAGCCTCTTACAATATTACAAGACAAGACACGTATTACGAGGAAACAAAATTAACTTGGGGTAAATTCAAGTAGGTAGGTAAGTACTTTAGGGGAAGGCGGGCTGTTTTCGTATTTACGGCGGGGTTAAATAAAAATTAATAGCTCAATAATTATGTTGTTAGTACGTTATTTCATTGCCTGTTTTGGTTGGAAGTTTTTAATTAAAAAAGAGGTAGTACCTAGGTAATTTAAGATATGATATTGAACAAACTTCCCGAAAGGGTTTTGAATGATCTATCATAAAATAAATATAAAATAGTATTGTTGTAGGTAGGCCTGAACCCTACAATTGAACGTAAAAAGGCTGATTATGACGATGAACGACGACGAACAGGCTAATAGGGTATTTGAAAGCATGTAAAATATAGTATCTTTTGATGGTATCCGTATTGAATATGAATTTTGGAAACCAACTATTTAGTCAGTTGACAAAAATACTGGATATTTTAAGAGAAAATCGTCAAAGAAAGTAATTTTTTGTCTACTATACTCACGTGATCGTAAACGACTGTGATTGGCCGAATGGTTGTTGACGTCAACTGCTTGTAAACAGTTGCGTGTAGACTGTTAGTGTCGTACAAAGTTCACGTCATCGTGACGTCACCTGCTTGTTGCGTATATCACGTATATTGTCAGGAAAAGCGTTTTCGCGGGATATTTAAATAACAATTTTTTTTTGCTTTTTCTTGCACTATATGTAATGGAACGTAAAATATACATTTTCTATAGAGTCCTTAGACATCAGTGAATATTGTATAACAGTTTTTAAAAACCTGTCAAATTCCCTGTTATAAGATATCTGCAAAATCGGTTAGTCATGCTTTTGGTATACAATTTTGAATATAAGAAACTGAATCGATTCGAATAAATTTTTAGTTACCTACTGATTCTAATATTGATTTTTTACATAATGTATCTTCAACCCTAGAAATACAATGGTATTATAGTTGCATTAATGAAGACCAAACAAACCAAAGAAAAGATGGAGGGATTGTGTGAAAGAAGACATGTGTAAATAAAAACCAGCCAAGTGCGAGTCGGGACTCGGGCAGTTAGTGTTCCATACTACCAGTTGTTTAACATGGGTCGTTGATAAAAACCACTATAAATTGACACTTACTTAGTATTGGCACAGATTATTTAATAATGGGTCAGTAACTGAAAATCATTTCACACTGGTGGTAGTTTTTTGGGATTAGAAATAAAACTATCCATGTTAATGCCAGCCTGATCATTTCCCGCCATCTACACGTTACTATTATATCATCATATACATGATTTTTTTTAGATTTTACATGGCTATAATTTTGAAATAGAGGTGGGTCAGAATTTTTTCTGAGTTCATAGATAAAGGAGTGAGCGCTAAAATGACGGCTAAAAGAGATGAATGAAGACAGACCGCCGACCCCAGCAAAAAAAGGGGGATGATGGTAGGTACCTAGGTTTATTGGTACTTAATTAGTAATAATGATTTACCGTGAGCCGATGAGCCGTGGTGGTCCAGTGGCAAGTAACCTTGCCTGCCGTGCAGGAGGCGATGGTTCGATCCCCGCCCAGGCGACTCGTACCAATGAGTTTTTCGGAATTTATGTACGATTTGTAACACCATTGGCTTTTCGGTGAAGGAAAACATCGTGAGGAAACCTACATGCTTCAATTTCGAGGCATGTATTGTACCCACTGTCCATTATAAGTGGCGACGGGCTCACCACCCGTCACACTGGACAGAGTTTCGGTACTACTGGTGAAACGTGGATGTTCTGAGGTTTCAGAATATCTCTGACTACCCCCTCGGGGACTATAGTCGTGAGCATATGCTATGATTTACCAGTCACTTCAGTCCGGAATAGAATAGGGTCTTTTCGAATCAGGTTAACAAACTTGATTAATCTGATGCAAGCATACAAATTAATCAATGCAAGTACAGTGTGTTAATAAATTCTCAAAATTACTCTTAACATATACCTAGCTTGCGTACCTACTGCGTATTAGTTCAAGCTCTTAATATAGGAATAGTTTAGGCAAACAATTTCCCATGTTAACACAGTTGCTCAACTTGCTTTCCACAAGGCTTCTAGTAATTGTAATGTCTTTTAGTTCGTACTAAAGACAGTTTAATGTATTTATTAAACACGAAAAGTAGTGATATAGGTATTATTAGATTTTATGCCATTCCAGTGCTGCTGGGCAAAAACCAGTCCGTTACTCTTTCTTTTATGCATCCCTGTTTTAAAACGGGATCTTTAGGTTTCTACATCAGTTTTATTAGGTACCTACTTATTTCCATCTCTTCCTAGCTTATATTTGGTTATGGTCAAGGGAGTGCTATACCTACTATTAATGAATCTGAACTGAAGTAGGCTAGACTATTGTTTATACAAAAACTGAAACCCATTTGTAAACAGGGTGTTAGGGTAAACAGTTGCATTACTTTAAATTAAGACTCCTTGGGTAGCTTTGTGTAGGTACACACGGCGACATATCAAGCTACGCAAAACCAAAATAAGCTGGCCGCGCGTAGGTAGAGTAATGTTTAACGTCGCGCGGCCAGCTTATGTTTGTTTTGTGTAGCTTGATGTGTCGCCGTGTGTACCTTACTATGTAAATTACTGCAAGTTTTCCAGAAATTAAAAATTTTTCCGTAACCGTAACGTAAATTTCCAAACATTGGAAATTTATAATCATAGGTAATAAATACTATACTATCGATTCCTAACGGAAAGAGCCGAAAACAGCTTGTGTTGATAAAAATTATCTAAACCGTGTGGACGCAACCTGTCTTTGAAGCCTTATTCGAAGATTTAATTGTATATGAATATTGAAACTTTGATATTCCACAAAACACTTTTATTGTACCGTTCTCTTACCTCTAAATAGACAGCGAAAACTTTTAAACAGAGACGTTGAGGTTTCAGCTTTGTATTGTGCTAGTTGTAATTTCCTCACAGACGAGCCTGGCGACAATCCCGACTTATCTTTGTTCCTTGACTACACTTTCCCTTGGGGTTGTACCCACTTACAACCTTGTAAATTCATTTAATACCACCTCTATAGCATAAATCACAAAGTCGAATTCACATTGATTTTATCTTTGATATGTTTGTCGACAGACGTAGCCGGATTTATAGCACAACTTCACAACTTTTGTAGTCGCTTTCATTTCACACACTGCTAAGTCGGAAGGTTTGTTTTTGCTCTTATTGCTTTGTTTGCTAATATTGTACCCCCTTCTGTTAACTTGGTAAAAGTAATCTTAGTTTTCCTGTTCTTATTTATCTGCTTTAGATTTGTTAGAAATAAGTTGTAGGTACGAGATACATAAAACAAAAAACATATTTCTGAATAAATTTCAGAAATGAAAAATGTATAAATAGCTTCTAGATAATAGCAATAATCAAAATATGCCTGGCCTATTCCTTGAGTACCAACTGATGCTTAAGAGGATATAATTCGGAGCGCGCTCCATACAAACGTACTATGGTGATATTTTCAATACTAACCAATTAAACTCAATGACATTTTTCAGAATTAATCTAAAAACAAATTTCTATGCTTGTATAGAGTCCGATTTTCGTTAAAATGTATAGTTTTAAAGTTACAGTGCCTCAAAGATTTCCATACAAATCTTAAATTAATCCTAGCATTGAAACTGTATATATTCACGAAAATCTGACTCCATACAAGCATAGATATTTGTTTCAAGATTGTTTCAGCAAAATTTCATTGACTTTAATTGGTTAGTATTGAAAATATCACCATAGTACGTTTGTATGGAGCGCGCTCCGAATTATATCCCCTTAAGCATGAATGCATCTACTTACCAAAAGTATTAACAACATTTAATGCAAAAAGCTAATGGTCTTTAAAATGCTTGTCGCGCTCTATTACGCTGTCAGTTTCAGATAGTAATCTCTTTCATCCATCATTAAATATCTACTCTATCCAACATCAAATTTCTCCTAAATTCACCAACGCATTGCATCTAAAATCCGGATATCCTTCATAAAGCAACCGCACGCTGTAAACGCATTCACCGTGCAGGATGCACTCGTTCGCGACACGAAGTGCATTTGTATGCAATTTATATGTCTCTCTCTGCGGGAAGGCTGCCATACATTACGTGTTAGAACGATTGTAGATACCCTGAATAGGAACTAACGCCTGAGCTCATTTATTGCACATGCTATTTTGACTGGGATTTCAGAAAGAATTTTGTTTGGTTTGTTCTTTAGTGTTATTTACAGTGATTTTTAAACTTAAAACTCTAAAAGATTCAGCTGCATCACTGTAATGGGAAGCACAAGCTTAATAATGAACCATCAACGTATCGAATAGCCTTCGATTATAGTAAAATGAATGATATGGATTAGCGAACATTAAATTAAAACAAATGCTGGTCGATATTGCCTTTATTTTGAGGAAACGTGAGGTATACTCCAATTACGTACCGAGATGACAGAGAGCTTCAACTAAGTATGCTTTAGGCTTATCGATTGATTTTACTTTCATCCATCCGAATAGCAATAAAAAAAGGTACAGTAGCGTCGCTTTAGAATCAATTGTAAGATAAAAACAAGCAGTTGCATTAGTTTTAGTTCAGAAGACGACAGAAGCACTGCTTGAAATATCGTAATAGAAGTGTCGCATTATTTATACGGCAGTAAACTCATGGTTGAGCTATAGCACTAAACTGACGGAAATTCATTAAACCACAAAAGAAAACCTGCAGACAAAAGTTTTTACTACTGAACAGCAAAAAGAATATGACAGGCATAAATAAGCCGTTTGTAACAGCTTAAATTTTAGCTTCTGCCCGCTAAAACAAAGACATCACGTGCCAAGAGATGATAAAATAAATTTGGAACATCCCCCATTACAAAGCTAATGGGCTGTATCTCGAAAGCTAGGGAATAAAAGATCCGTCGATTAGAAACTTTATGTTTGCAATTTTCCGGAGTCCCCTCTTGGAGCCACGCAGCTTGAAAATGTACGTACATCAGTGGCGAAGGGAGCACATAAACTGATTCCTGCTGGCTTACACAAGAAAATTACCTCCACTGTAACATTCTTCAAATAATCGTCGACTAAACGTAAACTTAACTGGCATTATATTTATAAACGTCGGGCCGGATCTATGGATGCGTTACTAGCATCAAATTTTATCTCTAATCAGCCCGGGATCTATGGGGGGTCAAACCGCGGCCCACAGCCCGGGCGGCAGGTGAAGGGGCGCCAAAATCTAGTGTTTTACAAATAATTCATTGCAACGACTTGTAAATATTGCAAAAAAATTTCGAACTCGCTTCGCTCGCTCCTGGGTTTTATTGTATTCAAACTACCTAGTCATACCTGTTGCACAATTCGATCCAGTTTTTGGATCATCATTATTGCGACGAGGTAATCATATTGCAGAAAAATCACGATCTCGCTTCGCTCACTCCAAGTTTTAGGTAAGTATTATTGCAACGACCTAACGTGGACCTGACCTCCCTGAGAAAAAAGAAAGGCTCGGAAAAATCCTAGCCGGATCTAGGATTCTAATGGCTTCTAATGGATTCTAAGAGGCTGTTTCTAATGATCACATTATATTGATTTGCTATATAAATTATATCAACACCAAAAAAAAATGCATTCTAAAACAGATATCAAGAAAGTTTTACAAAGGTACAGTCTACAAAAAAGGCTGCCAGTACCTAATCAGTGCCATCTTACAAATAAAATTATGCTGTGTAATCGAATAATGTTTTTTTTACTTAAATTACATTATTTCATCTAACATACACAAGTCCTTTTGTAGATGATTCTGTGACAATTACTCTTGTTAATGTCTGATTTCAGCACTGTCGATATCATAGGCACACAATACGTTTATATGCTGAGTGCTAACAGCTATAGACAAGTAGGTATTAATTACGCCTCGATAACTCTTCAATGCTCTTAGAACAATGCATTTTCTTACTCTGTAACTATACAGACGGATAAAATATACTTAGCAAAGCTGCCACTCGTAATATGAACGTACATGCCAAAGGGCAGACAAGCGGATCGAACCTCTACAATTTATATTAATAGGGAAGCTAGGAAATAGACTCAATTATATCCAGACCGTAATCTCGAAGACTATTAACTGATCTTAAGACAAGAAAAGAGGTAGAGGACCTAGACATAATTATTTAGCACTTGTGAATGAAAAATATCGGTGACATGCGTTGGCTTAGAGACAGGATCAGCGACTACTCAACCGACAAGAGTGTCATATAATACTTGTATTAAGATGTTGTGTGATGTTATTAATTGACGAAATCCTTTCCAATCTGATGTCAATAGTCTTATGCTCGATGGATTATAATTAATTAGAATGAATTAGTTGCCGTAGAATTGGCAGGTGCACAATACAGCGGAATCGTCAATTGCACAGATCAAAGGATGATTTCCACTTCATTTAAGATGTTATGTAGTATATATTGTTCTGGAATTCAGCTATTATATCATGTCAATTGAAACGCATCCTAATTATCTAAGCGTAATTTCCTATTATACATGTCATGTAGGTAGTTTCACAGATGGACTGATTTCAATAAAACTTAAATTTATTACCCTAGCTTTTGCCTGTAAATTTGTCTGGGCTAAGTGCGATTCGGACTCGTGCACCTAGGGTTCCGTACTACCATACAATATATTTGGGGTTTATATTTGCCAAACAAATTGTGTTGCATGAAAGAAATTAATTTATTGGCTCACACTTGATTGGCTGGTTTTTGTTGCTGTTTTACTCTAATATTAGTAGGATGTAAATCTTAACTATTATAAAACTGTAACAGAAGCGTATCTGTACATTGAAGATATTTACATGAAAAAGATTACGATTCGTTTTGTAGGTATACCGGACTCCAAATCAACCTTTTTTTGTCTGTTTGTTTGTATGTTTGTAACAGCATCACGTAAAAACGACTGAACCGATTTTGATGAAACTGATTTTTTTGCTCAATTTCGATGTTGGTGCCATAGGGAAAGTTGTTCAGTTTGACGGTCTGATCATCCCCATAAAACAGTGTCAGCATATTAAGAAGGACCCTGTCTATTCGATTTTGCATGTCCACATGTAATCGCGGGCAGTAGCTAGTGAAATATGATTCGATCTCTATCAGAACTGTAGAGGCTAACTTGATATTTTAGGGAGCCTTCCGAGAAGACCTTTGCTAACAAGGGGACCGCTATGCTCAACCCTAAAGGAAAATAGAGGTGGGGTTAAACTGAACTACATTCCGAATAGACGAGGCCGGTAGGGAATAGGTACCTACCGTTGTAATTATGTACTTACAGGGTAAGCATAAGCATAAGCATATGCTCACGACTATAGTCCCCGAGGGGGTAGTCAGAGATATTCTGAAACCTTAGAACTTACAGGGTATATAAGGGTATATAAGGCTTTAGCTTAATTATCGATGTACGGCAAGAACCGAAGGCTACAATAAAATTGAACTTTTTAGAAGCAGCTTTTTAGGGGCAAAGTACGGAGATAAGATAAGATAAGATAAAACAGAGATTTGACGAGATTTGTGTTAAAATTCTAAATTAGTGTTCTGAACTTTATTATGCGGAAAATGTGAATTTATTCAAATGAATTAATAAACATAACGGATAGAAAAAAACAATCCAAAAAACACCTCACCTGCTTAGTTTATTGTGAAATACATACAAAAGCCGTGGTGGCCCAGTGGCGAGTAACCTTGCCTGCCGTGCAGGAGGCGATGGTTCGATTCCCGTCCAGGCCGACTCGTACCAATGAGATTTTCGGAATTTATGTACGATTTGTAACACCACTGGATTTTCGGTGAAGTAAAACATCGTGAAGAAACCTGCATGCTTCAATTTCGAGGCATGTATTGTACCCACTGTTCATTATAAGTGACGACGGGCTCACTCTCCGTCACACTGGACATAGTTTCTTTACTAGTGAAACGTGGATGTTCTGAGGCTTCAGAATATCTCTGACTACCCCCTCGGGGAATATAGTCGTAAGCATATGCTATGCTATGCTACAAACATACATTAACTCACAACCATAATCCCTCCCTTTCGGGGTGGTCGGAAGCTTTGCTACAACTACCAACTACATTTTAAGCATGCAGTTGTAGCAAGACTCACTTTTAGCACATTCAGGTTTCAGGATGAAATGACATGTCAAGGGGCTAGCCTTTCACCGACCAAAACACTGCACAAGAAACCCTTATCCCTTAGTTGCCTCGTAAGTTTACAAATCTCTTTATTATTAGTCTAGTTGCATAAATCGATATGATCTGTATTAAACTTTTTATAATTAGCATTCTAGGTTTTATACGTACCTTGGTATCTATTAGTTAATCTCTTTCAAGAAGTTTATTTATCAAATGTCATTCAGGTAATAAATTCTATGTTTCTCTAGAATGTTTTCAGATGATGCGTTAATTTTTAACACCTTAAAGATTTCATCTAAATCCGATATGAAAAACCCCTTTTTTTAAATCTCAATACTTCTGGAGTTTATAATCCAGACCAAAAGGAAACATTTTAACAAACTTACCTTATAACTTCAGTGCGGGTACCTTATAACCTATAAGTACTTAATATTTTCATAGCTGAATAAACCACATGTAAATTCATTAAAGCTTCACTATGTGAGTGATATTGAAATACAAAAAAGGTAAAAAAAAGCAATACAATTCAATCTGCAATTCAGAAGCAAAATAAAAAGACAAGATAAAATAATAAAAACAAAAACGATAGCCTATTCAGCGGGGCCAACGCGGCGGTGAAATTAAAAAATGGTGGAAATTGACGTTCGCTCTGAAAACATATATAAATCTGAAAGCTAGCGGAAAATTAAAAGTGTCCCCAGGCGGTGCGTGACACGAGCACGAGTTTATCGACCTGTGCTGATCAAGCCATTTTTCACTATTACTTATAATAATATGACCATCAAAAAAATAGGGAAAATAACTACTTGAAAGCCATATCGAAATTCGTAATGGAAGTTTACTGAGGTGGAGAAAAATGCCGTAAAGTATTAGGTACCTACCAAAGTATCACTAAGAAGCTAAATTAATTAACGATTAGCATAGTAAAGATTTCAAGCTAAAATTGCTTGTAAAATAGCCTTTTGACAACAAATACACTGCATAAGAAACCTCGCCTCGTACAGGACCCAAAATGTTTTATTCAAAATAATATGTTAGTTAGTTTTCTTTTTTATTACCTATCGGATTATATTGTATCATATTATTACTGTGTACCTAATAAAAATTATTATATTATAAATAATATCACATGTATAGCTTTCTGTCATCATTTTTGATTCCATCACCACGTTGGAAGGTATTCCGTTGTAGAGAAGATGCGGCCAGAAACTCTACAGCACACATCTTTTAAAAAGAACAAAATATACAAAGTACAATTCGGTTTGTCATGTTTTTTTTTTGGAGTGCTGAATCAAAAACCATTTCGAGATCATTGTCTCAATAATAATATTTTCTATGTCAGAGATTTTAGAATGATATGATGAGGATTACAGATATTTTAATAAAATAATGTCGTTTTTCGGTCCGTCTAGTGACGTGGCTGGAAAACCTGTGACCTCCTTGGTAAACTTAAAATAAACTTAAAATAACTGGCCATTATGAAAAAAAAATACAATCACAATGTCAGAATTTGACATTTGATGTTGACGTTCTGTTTCCAGCATAGAGCTGGAAAGACTGTTACTGAACAGACTGGAAAGGCTGTTTTTTTTTAAATAAAACAGTAAGTAGTTTTCAAATTATTTTCTCTCCACCATTTTTGCATTTAGAGATTACAGATCGAAGTCACAAGTACATAAATAGTCAAAGGTTCTAAACCGGAACCACACGGCTAACCCATCATCATTTGAAATGTTGGGCATGCCAAAATCTTTTTGTAACTACACGCTTTTTAATTAGGTGTGTGCGTGTCGGTTTGGTGGTCTTTCTTTAGAATAGGTTTTTAAAACCAGTTATTGATATATTAAGTCATTAGTTACTTACTTGACCATAATTTCAAAAGTATCATCGCCCTTGTAGACACAGTAGGTAAATGTTCATAGCAAATAGCAAGGCATTTCTTCCTACTGTTTGCCATCATTTCGGTAATGGTGCAGTAATGCGTTTGCACTGTAACCATTTCACATGGCATAATGGTTTTTGTTTGTATGGTGTAACCAGCTATTTAATTAATGTTCTCGTTAAATATCCAATATTGGATATGTGCGAAGTGGTGATGCGAACTGACAAATCGATCGCAGCGCCCGGGGTGGCAGAAATGTGTACTTTTGTTGGACAAGCTGTGTAAAATATGCTTGAATCTATGCAAATCCACACACTAACTCAACACGAAATCTCCAAAACTGTAAAGACAACAAACTTAAAATTTGGCATGGAAGTTTCTATTGGCTC
This sequence comes from Agonopterix alstromeriana, assembly GCA_963924505.1. Taxonomy (NCBI): domain Eukaryota; kingdom Metazoa; phylum Arthropoda; class Insecta; order Lepidoptera; family Depressariidae; genus Agonopterix; species Agonopterix alstromeriana. The sequence continues at coordinate 13,184,059 of OZ004667.1, forward strand.
ACTAAAAAGGGTTTTTTGAAATTTTATCTCCAAAGGTGTGAAAACCGGGATAAAACATTGTACGGAAATTGGCACTGCAAATATCGTGGATTCTAGCAAATAGGTTTTTAAAATTTTTAATATCGATAATGTTGCTAATTTCTTTAGTTTTAACATTATTTTATTTTAAAAATAACAAACTTTTAATTAACATGTTACTTGAAATAATTCACGGCGGCCGATACCGCTAGGGGCGCTAGTGTCGTGCACATAGCCAATAGTATAAATAAAAGTTTTAACAGTAATTCAGTTTACATAACAAGCAAACGTGCGTATTGTATTTATTTCTCTAAACAAATCCTGGCATCCCTTCATAAAGAATTCCAGCTGCGTATTCGCGCATTACTGCCATCTTAGATTTATAGCAACCCCTGCCCGCCATATTGTTCCAAATTTAAAAATATTTATCTCCGGAACGGAGTTCAATAAATACGGAGAAGCGTTATCGAAATGGGAGTCGGTCCGGATAACACTATAGAAGGGATAAACATTGAATGGACTCGAGATACTTTCCGTTACAGATTTTAGATGTTCGGGATGAATGTTCTAAGCTTTGATTAAACCAATAGCGATTTAATCATGTCATTGCATTCTATCTAAAGCCGTGGTGGTCCAGGGCGAGTAACCTTGCCTGCCGTGCAGGAGGCGATGGTTCGATTCCCGTCCAGACAGACTCGTACCAATGAGTTTTTCGGAATTGATGTACGATTGGTAACACCACTGGCTTTTCGGTGAAGGAAAACATCGTGAGGAAACCTGCATGCTTCACTTTCGACGCATGTATTATACCCACTGTCCATTATAAGGGGCGACGGGCTCACTCCCCGTCACACTGGACAGAATTTCAGTACTAGTGAAACGTTCTGAGGCTTCAGAATATCTCTGACTACCCCTATTCAGGGAATATAGTCGTGAGCATATGCATGCATTCCTATCTAAATGTTTACGTTGTTATACAGGGTGTAACAAACACCCTAGTAACATACAAACGAGTGGTTTAGTTAGACCTTCAAACTCAACAACATTCACTATGACCACATAGAAATCGCGAAAAAAATATCTGCTGTCCATACATTTGGGTCGAGTAGCCATATTGAAGTTTTCTATGGCAGAAATATTTTTTTCCCGTTTCTGATATTGGCTCCATAATCATAAAGTTATCATCAATTTAAATTATATATTTACATTCTGTACAAAATCAAACAAAAAGAAATTATTTTTAATATTCTGTTATGGGTTAAACAAAGCATAGACGGAACAATTTAATGGAACCATTGGAAGCTCATCCAATAAGTGAATAACCCAGAGGCTAAAAGGCTATAAAAATTAAAACTCATAAAATCTCAACATTGGATGGGATAGGAAGGGATAAATTTAAAGGATAGCGGAAAATTAAAACGGCACCCGCGGTGCTCGCAGAAAATATAATATAATATTGAATACAATGTGACCGCAATAAACAATGTAAAAACACAATATTGCTAGTGAAAAATGGGTTCTAGGTGTTATTTTAAAATTTATAGCATACAATATTGCAGATAAATAATTGTAGTTGAAGCCTCGTGGGCCTGTTTGAAAATATTGGAAATATAAAACTATCAATAGGTAGGTACAGTAGCACAGAATAGGTAATAGTATTTAGTCCAACATACAGAACGGCCACTCCCCTGACTTCAAATCCCCCACCTCACCTCACACTTTCTGGGAAACTTGAGGGAAGCTGAGCAAGGGAATGCAGTCAGGCGCGCGCACCTGTAGTATTGGACTACATAATATTGAGTCTTTTCAGTGCATAAAAACGTTGAAAAATAATGCTAAATTCACATTTTCAGTAATTCTTTACCTCAAATACTATTTTTAATAACAGAACGAACAATAAAAATAACGAAATGTAGATGATGTTCATACGATGCGTGGTAAGTCAACCCTACACATATGTAAAAGACAATTTGCACCAAGTGCGCATGTGCAAACGCCATCATGTTAAATCTAAAACTTTGTTTGAAGTGCTGGACCTGTGACAGTAGTACCAGGTTAATAAGTCTTACCGATTTACCTGCGCAGTTGACAAATTTTAACAACGCGCAAAATTATATTGACCAATCAGGATGTGCCACCTTAAATACCTTGTCGCTATTGGCTAATTTTCGCGCCCTTTACGCTGCTATCCGACTTTGCACCCTTTGATTACTAAATGACTTCAGGTTTTGACGGGGATTCGGTCCTGCTCTGCGCAAACGAAGATTGACGAGCGGTATTATTTTCCTGGTCGTACTGTACTCTCCTCGAGGTTTAGAATCATTCTCTTGCCTGTTTCCCTTTGTTTGGGATTGGCGTAATATGTAATTTTCTTCCATTCGTCTCTCTTAGCCGTCATTTCAGCACACTACTTTCTTACACATTATCATCCTTCACACAATCCATCCATCTATTTTCTGCCTTAGCGCAGCCATCAACATTCATGTTTAAAGAACGAATGTTGATTGAAAAAGCCAATACCTACAGTGGTTGAAACATTATTTGATCCAAACACTACTAAACCGTACCGGACGTGGCGACCGCGTATCGGAAAGCGCAGCGTGGGTAGGCCCGACGACGTAGACCGACGACCTGGTGAAGGCGGCGGGAACGCATTGGGTGAGGGCAGCGCAGGACCGGTCGTCCGATCCTTGGGGGAGTCCTATGTCCAGCAGTGGACGTCCATCGGCTGAGATGATGATGATGAAAACTAAACTAAACTAAAGGACACCAGCGCTGGTAAAATTGACACAACGTAGGCTACGACTCAGCGCAGATGGCAGGTGATTAATTCAAACTTCAAAAGTCATCAGAATTATAAAATAAAACCGCTCAAGTCGAGTCGGGCTACTCGCGCACTGAGGGTTCCGTACCACACCAACAAAACATAATAACTTACAAAAAACTTTCGTTTTCTCCGGGACTTTTAACGCGAGACTGACACACACTTCCTTTATGCATTATTTTTTGTTTTACACTATTATCACACCAAGATTGACGTCTGTATGTATTACCGTTTTTACAATAGAGAAAAGACAAATAAACGTTGAAAAAGCCACGTTTCTTGTACGGAGTGGGTAGTCAGAGATATTCTGAAACCACAGAATATCCACGTTTCACTAGTACCTAAACTCTGTCCAGTGTGACGGGGAGAGAGATGGGCAGAGGGTACAATACATGCCTCGAAATTGAAGCATATATGTATGGAGACCCCCTTAAATTTTGTGATTTTTATCAAGTACCCAATTCGCCATAATAACGCATATTCTTTGAAAATTTTTACTATCTCGCTATTCAAGAGATACAGCCCTTTAAAGGTAGGATAGACAGACAGATGGACGGACGGACTGCGTAGGGACCCCGTTGTTGGCACCCTTTGTCTACGGAGCCCTAAAAAGTAGGTAGCGCGGTGTTATTCATACCAAGCTTTGAGATGAGAATTTCATCTATATATCGACTAAAACAAAGCACGGTCATAAACAATGTAAACTTAAATTACTTTCCAGGAATGAATAAAAAGTGACAGTAATATTAATGCAATCCAGACTCGTAGCAGAAAGAGGAAAAATGTAAAGTGTTACAAGAAAATGTAATAACGCCATCTCGGAAGCGAGCGAAATCAGACAATTGATCAACGACTGAATTTTGCCGGGTTACCCATAATCCTAATGCAATTTACCTGTGATGGGAAACTTGGCGTGAATTGATTGATAATAAAGACTGAGTTCCAGGCAGTAACGGATAAATTATATTATTGTTTTGTTTTAGGGGAAAACAACAAGGCTAGCTTGCTCTTCCACCAAGTGTAGGTAAGCATAGAGTTTACCCTTGACTTTGTCCGCACAAATTACATACCAATTACAAACAAACAAGTTTAGACCATCAAACTGAACAGTTTGCGCTATGGAGCCAGCATCGAGAACAATTTTAAAAAATCTGCTGTTTCATACAAAACTGCAGCACCTACTCGATTCAAATGTATGGGACTGCTGATTGTTTTTTTTTTGACTTGTCTCCTTAGTGAAAAGTTTTATGGTCTAAACCACACCTATGAGGATATTATATTACCGTTGGAGCGCTCCTTACAATGAATGAATGAATGTTTTCAATACTAACCAAGTAAACCAAGTAAAGTTCGCTTGTACCTATATGTTGCCCGATTTTCGTTAAAATATACAGTTTCAATGCTAGGACTAATTTAAGATTTGTATGGAAATCTAACGAAAATCTGACAACATACAAACATAGAGATTAGTTTCTAGATTGTTTTTGAGAAATTTCGTTGACTTTAATTGGTTAGTATTAAAAATTTAACCAGACTTCGTTTGTATGGAGCGCGCCAACGGTAATATACCCTTAAATAGGTATTACTAGCGTGTTTTTTATGCTGTCAGAAAGGCAGTTATAATCTACTATGTATATCAAAACGTCTCCCTACAGCCCAGCACATCAAGGGTTGAAGAAAATTAACCGTCTAGCAAACAACTTAATTGAGTTAACCTGTAAACGTCATGTCACAGTCAACCCTTTTCTGCGGCCCCGCGATTGTGTTCATTCGTAGAGACTACAGTCATCTTGACAGCTTAGTTCGAGCAGTTTATTTATAGCTCAGATTTAAAGACTGTAATTGGGTGGTTGATTTTTCTAAAACAACTAAAGTAATTTTCAAGGATTTAATTTATATTTTTCCTTTTTCCTTACGAGTAGAATAGTTGTGTCAAAGCTTCTTAACAAGCAAATGAGGTAAATTTGCTTGTTAATGCGTATCTGTATTTTTTAGGGTTCCGTAGTCAACAAGGAACCCTTAAAGTTTCGTCATGTCCATCTGTCCGTTTGTCCACGGCCTAGCTTAGCAAGCTTAGTACTAGAAAGCTGTAATTTGACATGAATATACATATTAATCAAGCCGACAAATTGGTAAAATAAAATTGTGAAAAATATGTTTTTTTACACGAAAAGTAGAGATGACATTTTTTTTCTCGTCTATCTCATGGTGTGCGATATCGTTGTATAGGTCTTTTAAAAATATTGTGGGTGTGGAAAAACCATTTTTCGATTTAAGGATCCGATAGCGAAATATTAAGCTTTAAAGTAAACATTTTTGTTAGAGGCAAGTGCCCCCCCTGCCAGCTAATGTTTGTTTGTTGGGTGCTAAGTACCTACGCTTTACAAGTTAACGAGTAATAGTCGATCAACCTGTAAAATGACCTTCTTATACTTTATTAGCCGTTAAACTGTAATATAAAACAAAAACCCTCTTCTAAGTCCGTATATTGTGATGGGCAACTACGGAACCCTAACCTGCGCGTGGCCCGACACGCACTTGGCCGGTTTTTTTTTACTTTAAGAAGACACAAAAAATGCACCCAAAAAAAGAATGTTAAAAATAGGTACCGGCAGATTTTAAGTCGTTAAATTAAATTTTATGTTAATAAAAAACAGCGCAAACCTTAATTATTCTCGTAATTATCTTTTATTATAACAACATACCGACATGTTATAGTGTCCGACCGAAACTAGTTTTTAAAACCGAAACCGAAACCGAATTTTGGTTTCTGTTTCAGTTTCGGTAGAATCTGAAACCGAAACTTCCTTATGACATAATTCTTCCCTATTTTTTAGGTTTTCTTCAATGTAGCTAGTTGCTAATATTTATGTTCACAAAAGCAGTTAATTTGATATATTATTTAGTAGTTTTGTTGTTTTGAAAACAAGTATTGCTACTGTACATGTAGCGAGACAGCAATAAAAAAATTAACTGAAAAGAGGAAAACAAGCTCTATAATCACTAATCAGCTATAACAACTTTGTTTGAGCAAATATAATTTGATTCTTATTGGGTAGCTATTGCAAACGGAGACAAAGAAAATTTTTGGTTGATTATTGATTGGTTTGTCCCCGCCTGCAATACCTACCCAATAAGAATCAAATTATATTTGCTCAAACAAAGTTGTTATAGCTGATTATGGAGGGAGGTGAGGTATGTTTTAAATCAGAAAACTGGCGCGCTCCATACAAACGAAATCTGGTTATATTTTCACTAATAACCAATTAAAGTCAATGAAATTTTTCAGAAACAACCTAGAAACTAATCTCTATGCTTGTATGTTGCCATTTTTTCGATAAAATGTATAGTTTTAAAGTTACAATGCCTTAAAGATTTCCATATAAATCTTAAATTAATCCTAGCATTTAAACTGTATATTTTAACGAAAATCGGACACCATACAAGCAAAGAGATTAGTTTCTAGATCATTTCTGCAAAATGTCATTTACTTTAATTAGTCATTTATATAATCAGACTTAATTTGTATGCAGAGCGCATTAGCGCTTTTGGAATAAACTTCTCTTAAAACATCCAATCACGTAGGTAATTAAATAAGAATGTATGACCATCAGTCTTTTTGTTGATATTAAAAATTATTTTTCTCAATAATAGTTAAGTAAACTGTCAATAATTTCTGCATATTTATAGACTTGAAAAATAAACACTGGATACAGGGTGTAAATTTAAAATGGTAGGTACTACCATTTCTTCGCAGATCGAAGAATCATTCAAATAAGCCATTCAAACACCAAGCAAGCAACGCAAAGTCGACGGTTACCCTAAAACATAAATATCTAATCTTACATACTTAGATAATAAACGATGAAATATCCTCCGTAACTCCATAATTTCATATTTCGGGAACGTTTTTCCTTCATTACACATTTTTTCGAGACAAGAGTCTAATCCCGTGTGCCCGCCTGGACTGTCTCAGTGAATTAAATTATGCCTTTCCATGAATATTATACTCGATGTCGCTATCTTTTTGCGTTATTTAACCGGGAGACTACAAAAAAATCTCGATGAATCATGATATAAGAATCTCTAGGAATACGACTTTCAACGGATTAATGGAACTCTTTTGTGGGACAGGGATGCGACAAGTCATTTACTTTTTCAACATACTTGCTCGTAAAGTGGCTCTTATTGCACCGCTTTTACACGCGTGCGAAAATGATTGTATTACCGCATAGTGCGGTAATGTTACTTTTTTTCTCTATAGTTTGTTTTTAAATTTCAGCAAAGAGTTTTTATGTAAAAAGAAAAACTCTTTTTTCTGTATAAATTAATCTGTTTTAGTTAAAACATGATAAATAAACGCTTTCATCAAACAATTTATTTTAGTTAACAAATTAACATTAATTTGTGTTTTAAATTCATGAATATTAAGTTTATAACGTTTTTAATATAAGGTTGTGTGCAACAAAATGTCGTTCGTTGAATGTCGGCTAAAGTCATTGCATCTTCGTCGACCTGCGCGCGTATAGCTATCTCAACCAAAGGCACGGCGGCAGGCAAAAAAAAAAGCCCAACGCTATTTTCCACAAATATTTGTCTAAAATTTTAGTACTTTATGAAATGTTATTACTTTTTCCTCGCAAGTATATTGAAAAACGTCGTATGAAACGCGTGAGCATTAGTCATTACAGTCTTGGCTAGTATGCAGCACTCGCCTTGGCGGCTCGTGCTGCAATCCCGCCCATTGTCTGTCTGTCCGGCCAGTTGCACGTACTTTCATTAAAGTTAATCCTCCATTAAATCTCTTGCTAGCTTTTACTACGTCAAAAAGACAAAAAGTGACAACAAGAGTTTAATGGAGGATTAGCTTTAATGAACGTACGTGCAACTGGCAGATAGACCATCAAACTGCACAACTTTCACTATGGAACCAAAATAGAGACAAAATAAAAAGAATCTGCATAGACCTGCAAGACCTTGCATAGACTGAAAACCACTGCAGCCGTGCTCCAAGTAAAGGCATAATATTTCGTAAATTATAAATAAACGTAAGTAGGTAGTAATACTCAAGTCACAGGCTACTGCGTACCACCTCAAGGCCATTGAATATCAAAACACTTAATAGGTAATTAACCTATTGCACCTTTTTGTTTTACCTTATTTTTTCCTTTTCTAAACTTTGAATTGTGTGAATTCTAAACGTTCCATAAGTTATGGAAAAAACACAATTTACATAGGTTTATTTTAAACTAGAGTTAACCTGCAACTTCGTCCGCACAAATAATATACCAGATTTTAAGTCAGATCGTATAAGCTATCAAACAAAAAAAGTTTCATCAAAATCGATTCTGTAGTTTTTGCGTGATGCTGTTATAAACATACAAACAATCAAACAGACAGACAAAAATTATAAAAAAAGGTTGATTTGGATTCCGGGATACCAAAAAACCATATCGTAATCTTTTTCAATATCTTGAATATACAGACGCACTTGTGTTACAGTTTTATAAACTTAAGATTAACTGTGAGTTACCTACCTCGTAGACGTCTAGACGAGGTGATGTAGAAAGATCTAAATTAATTTTTACAGAAACATATTACAGGGTCCTTCTTAATACGCTGACACTTTTTAACAGGATAATCAGACCGTCAAACTGAACAACTTTCTCTATGGGACCAACATCGAAATTATGAAAAAAGTAGTTAGTAGTTATAATAAAGAAAAACAGAGTCATCAACACCAACCGTTTTAAACCGAAAATTTATATCGGTTTTCAAAGTTTTTTTTTCGTTTTAAACAGATTGGTTTAAATGGTTTTAAACCAGCCTTACGTCTATAGGCACCACTGTATAATAGAAAGAGATACGTGACGCAAGGCAATAGATCAGTTTTTGGGAACTTATCGACACAATCGACAGGGTAAATATTCGAGCTCTGTGAATAATTTGTGAATCTAAAGTGAAATCCTAGATTATTTTGTGAAATATACTAACACTATTTCATTAAATTATCCACGATTTCACGTTAGATTCACAATTATACATAGAACTCGAATTTTGGAACTGGGCTGATAAGTAGGGTTGCCAGATGGGAAGACTAAAATATCTGGGCAAAATTTCAAAAATATGGTTTTGGTATTACGGTCGGGACAAATCAAAATTATACTTTTTATTCATTTATATCTAGTAAAACAGAACATAACTAGATTTAAAATCAATGATCCAAAAATGGCAGAACCAAAAGAGCTCATAAAAGCTCTTTTTTGTACTAGCTGACAGTAATCCTACCAAATACGACTATGATTATGAATACAAAAAAAATTGACATTAGATTTCACTTAATCCACCTTGAGAGTTAACTACTCAGAAAAGTTTTAAAATTAAATAATAAACAACTTACATCACAGTTAAGTTTAATTATTAGCTCGGCTTGAGTTAACTTATTTTGAAACCTCGCGGTTTGATTGTTTCTCGGGACATTTTGTATTTTTTCGGGAATCTGGACATAATATGAAATGCCGGGACAATCCAGACGAATCCCGACCATCTGGCAAGTCTACTGATAAGGGGTGATAAATTCCCAAAAAACGGTTTCATTTGAAAACTCATGGTATTTTTATGGGCCTAATCGCCTAAAACTTCCAAAAACATAAATAATGATAGCAATGCATCCATCCAGGCGTGCAGTAGCCCTTCAATGCCGAAGGTTTTTTATCGTACCGCCGAGATAAATGTCCGGTTAGCGGAGGACCAACGTTGATTTATACAGGGCGTCCGTCAGGCAACGAATTACTAAGGCATGGATGTAAATCACCTAACGTCGGTACCCAATCGATAACACTCTAATACATTTTCGATATAAATACAGGGTGTAAGACAAACTGAAACTGTGAACTCAGACCATTCAACTGAACAACTTTCACTATGGAGCCTATCTCCGGAAACGCGAAAAAAAATAAGCTGTCCAATACAAAACTGTTGTATTTACTCGACTCAAATGTATGGAACAACTGATTTTTTTTCGCGTTTCCGAAGATAGGCTCCATAGTGAAAGTTGTTAAGTTTGATGGTCTGAGTCATAAAGGTATTATACCAGGAATAGAGAAACTGACATGAGTTGTCAAATGAAACCGTTTTTTGGTAATTTATCACCCCTTATCAGCCCATTAAAAATTCGAGTTCGTATAATTGTGAATCTAACGTGAAATCGTGGATAATTTAATGAAATAGTGTTAGTATAGTTCACAAAATAATCTAGGATTTCACTTTAGATTCACAAATTATTCACAGAGCTCGAATATTTACCCTGTCAATTGTGTCGAAAAGTTCCCAAAAACGGTTCTATTGCCTTGCGTCACGTATCTCTTTCTATTATACAGTGGTGCCGCTAGGTACATCTCGCTCTCTCAGCTGGCAGTTCCTCTATTCCTGGTATAATACGTTTATGGTTTGAGTTCACCGTTTCAGTTTGCGGAGGGCTGTCCCTTTATTTAAGTTATGAATGATATTTGTGATGCTTTTGTTATTCATCTTGGACCTAATTGATGATCTGGTGCCCTAGCTGTTGAGTACTTACTAGTTAATACTTAACCTACATCCATGTCATGCATGTTATTATTAATTTGGAAAAGGTAGTCGCACTCGCTAAACGAACGCTTACGCGTGATTGCTTCCAGCGAGGTGTTTTGTTCTTTAACCACAGACATTTAGATTGTTTTCTTCTAAATAAGTGTTTAATAACTTTAATTGACTTTAAATTTGTTAATATTGAAAATAGGATTAAACTTCGTTTGTAGTTATGCAGCGCGCTCGGGCGCGGGGTACATTTATACAGGATGTAAGGAAAAGTATCAATAACCATTAAACCACATACTCTACCTATCAAACTGAACAACTTTTACTATGGGAGCAAAACCTGTCAGAACAAAAAAATTCTGCTGTCTCATACATTTGAGTCGAGTAGGCGCTGCAGTTTAGTATGGAACAGCAGGTTTTTTTTGCGCTGACAGGTTTGCGCCCATAGTAAAAGTTGTTCAGTTTGATTGGTAGAGTATGTGGTTTAAAGGTTAATGATTCTTTTCCGTACACCCTGTATACATTGATGCAAATTACATACATAGCAGACATTGTGCAAAAGGTAAGATCATCTTTGAGCGTTATTATTTCGCAACCAAACCAATCATTGTTTACACAAAATGTACCTAGGTGCAGCATAATACTTACATTATATTTAATTGGCTTACTTAATCATTTTAACCGTTCATTTGTTGTTAAAATAGGTAAACAATTTCCTCACCAATTAATCATGGCGTATCATGGCAGTGATAACCTAAAAGATTGAAACAATAAGTTACTTCATAAAAAATTGCATATAAAATAAAACACGGCCCTCGTTATAAGGCTAATGTTTATTACTGCACCAGGTTGAGTGTTAAAACTTTTTTTTACGGAAAAGTTGACGATCGTAAAACACGTTCGGCTGGATTAAAAAAGGGCGCAAAGTTTGAGGGGGAACGTTTTAGGTAAACGAGATACCTGCATCGTTACGTTTTGCAGGTGCCCACTTTGTCTTATTCATTTATCGATAGAAATTTTACTTTTAAAACAAAAGACACTTTTCAGACGCAATACATTCGTACCAAGTTTCCACTTCAGCAGATTGTTGTGTTTCAGATTGGGTGTTTTAATACCTAAATACTAAGTATATTGACCATTTGGATTTAGGTAGTAGTAGTATAAGAGATAATAGGAATTTTGGTAATCATTAGCTGCAAGGCTAATTCAATATTCATAGGGTGCAGAAAATCTTTGTGATGGGGATGGACCAGATCTGCCTGCATAACACCAGTCCTTTTAGGAGTTACAGCCGTTCAAAGGTCAGTATCAAATGAACGATCAGCTGGAAGGCTGCTCATATGATATTATTGTAATATGCTCTGTAGCTCTTTGAACAGTACAAAAACTGACATGTTCTGTCTGTCTATTTAGGAGTCAAATTTCCGACCTTTGAACGTCTTTATCTCCTAAACCGACTGATAAACCATGTCAATTTTTTTACTGTTCGCATAGCTACAGTGTATATTACAATAATATTTCCATATTCATTTTTAGCAACCATCACATACCTTTGAACGCGTGTAACTCCTAAACCGACTGGAATTATGCAGGCAGACCTGGTCCCCATCACAGAGATGCTCTACACCCTATGAATATTGAATCAGCCTTGCAGCTGATGATTACCAAAATTCCTCTTATCTCTTATACTATAGGTATCGAAATTAAATCAATTCGAAATCTACAGTTTAAACCCGTACCTTTACCCTGATTGCCTCAAGAACAAACGCAAGAATTAAAACACCCAGAGAGTTTATAGGTCGACTCTACTAACGACTGTTTTGCGTCCACTGGCATCAGTCAAGACTCAGACAATACGTCGACAAGTCAGGACTTTCATTACAGAGACAAGCCTCGGATACTGTAATTGGAACGGAACGTATACACACCATAAAATTAAGCAAAATAAATCCTAAGCTTCTCAGTTAAGGTTGTTTTTCGAACGGATGTGAAAATGTTTTGCTTTTAAAAACGCCTTGGAAGCAGAGTGGGCTCGAGCGCTTTAGAATCGGAATGGAGATGGAAAATAGGACAGACTTGTGTTCTGTGACTTCGGTGTGCATAAATGTGAAGTGATAATTATTCCAATTATGTCTCAGAACTTTGTGAAACATTGCCTCGACTCGCGTAGATAGAGCTATACCATCCCTACTAATCTTGAAACATGATTTTGATCAAGTTTTTTGGTTTGCCTAAGCCTAAACTGAGTGGTGGGCGAAATTATCATATTAGTCGTCTAGCAACTATGAGGTAAGATCAAGATTAGCAGCGATGTGGCATACCGTATAATGGAGAAAAGGCTTTTACTGCGCAGAAGATTTATGCAATCAAATAATTAAATGCCTAATAATAGTAGCTTTAAGACTAGTTTATTCCGAAAGCTCCCGAGAATGCGCTGCATAGGTACCTATACACCATTTCAAATAGCAACGAAATTTTAAGGCTATTTTGAATGATAGAAACAGAGATTTGAAACACTTCCTCTCACTTATTCTTAGAACAGCTTTAGTAACGTCAAAGATGTTTCGCGGATAGTATATCTTTCTGATAAATAAAGTTGCAAATCAGAATTGGCCAGATAGCTATATAGGAATCGGAAAATCTTTTCGCCGTTATTTGAAATGAAGTATAGGTACAAACCAACTTCCTTCCTATTTACAATAATAACCATAAAGTCAGTTACATTTTTAAAACACGATCTAGAAACCAATATCTGTGCTTTACATTTGCCAGATTTCCATTAAAATAAAGGATAATACACTTGCTTGTAAAGCGTGGATCTTATTGTGCCACTTTGATTTTCCATGCAGCTTATGAGACGCGCGTGCTTTTTACCTTTTATAACAACACTTGCGTTTTTTTAAATAACAATTTCAGTAATTGTTTCATTGTTTAATTTTATTAACAAAAGAAGCATAGCATATGCTCACGACTATATTCCCCGAGGGGGTAGTCAGAGGTATTCCGAAACCTCAGAACATCCACGTTTCACCAGTAGTACCGAAACTCTGTCCAGTGTGACGGGGGGTGAGCCCGTCGCCACATAATGGACAGTGGGTACAATACATGCCTCGAAATTTAAGCACGCAGGATTCCTCACGATGTTTTCCTTCACCGTAAAGCTAGTGGTGTTACAAATAGTACATAAATTCCGATAAACTCATTGGTACGAGTCGGACTGGACGGGGATCGAACCATCGCCTCCTGCACGGCAGGCAAGGTTACTCGCCACTGGACCACCACGGATTTTTAACAAAAGAAGTTTATGACATTTCATTTATCTTTTTCTTCTTGCATGTATGCAAGTAATTGTCCTTCTGTTAGGTAGGTAGGTGTAACTCGCATACCAACACGTTCACTAATAAGATACAATACTGTAATGTACCATTTTAAAGAGTACGTAGGTACCTGGCCACCTGGATATATAGGTACACAACCGATTCCACTAATGTCAGTTGCGAAAAAAGTTGCAGGTGGGGAGACGAGATTGGCGATTTTCCGGTCCTGAAATGACGTCCGGCCGGTCCGGATGTTGACCGGTCCGGTGCCGGACTACCCTAGATGAAGCTTATCATGTGAGGAGATGATTTTCTTGTTTGAAAAATGTATTTAAGATGCCTATTCGATTTAGAACTTTTATAGGTTAAAATGATAAGTTTGTTTTGATTAATTTATTACTATTACCTATTAATAAAACATGTTTTAAGGGCCTATGTCGAAAAATGATAGAAGCGAAATGGGTGTGTGATAGCTTATATTACTGCCTGATGCGAGAGAAAGAGATGGGGCGGCGCACGCGCCTGAAACGACGCAAGCGTAAATCAAACTTTATTTAATTGTGATTGTACTATTTATGTAAGTTCATTTCTGCTCTAATCAAACTTTATAAAATATCAATCTCTTTTTTTTAAACCAAGTCTCGTGGTTCTACTATTCACCGTTTAGCAGTTCCAAGCGTTAATCGATAAAGACGGAGGCGACTTTGTCTTATTTTTCTATCGAGAAAATGTATCTTAATCGTGTTTTGGCTCTAATCAAAACTTCAATTATATGTTCAATTTACACATATCCGCAAATCATACTCCTACTGTTAGTACTTCATGATATATGATGCTTTAAAAAATCCTATTTTTTTCACATATCCTCTTAATTAGCTTTATATTCGTTTGTTTATTTATCTGTACACCACTGGCTTTTCGGTGAAGGAAAACATCGTGAGGAAACCTGCATGTTTCAATTTCAAGGCATGTATTGTACCCACTGTCCATTGCAAGTGGCGACGGGTTCACTCCCCGTCACACTGGTCAGAATTTCGGTACTAATGAAACGTGGATGTTCTCTGGTTTCAGAATATCTCTGACTGCCCCCATCGGGGAATATAGTCGTGAGCATATGCTATGCTTTATTTATCTGTTTCATATTTTGCGACAGCTTTTTTAACTACTTACTTCTTATGAATCTGTGTAGGGATACAAATTTAGTCCCTAATGCACCATTATGGTAATTTCAACCTTTTGTTCCTCGAATCCTGATGCTGCAGATACCTATCGTCTACCAAAACCCTGAGACTTGAGGTTCTGTTCATTTCAAACGAGCATAGTGGCTATCAAACAGATACTTTTTCATTAAAATTAGGTTTCCAGGTCATCAGTCCTGATGCAGCGAAATGAAACTAAAATCTAGAAAATTAAAATATTAGTAACCAGATGGCCACACAACATGGCCATGATAGTAACAAAAATATTTGAAAAATTCACGTAAACAAGTACCTTAAATAAATTTTACATACCTATAAACTTTAAGGTACCTAAACGGTTTCGTTTCTTTAATTATACCTACTATAAAATAATAAGGACACAAATCTGAGTCTTTAAGGGCTTTATGGCTTTTATCCAAAATAAAATAAAATCGCGGGGCGCATACAACCCTTTATAAGTAGGAGAACGATTTTTACCTATTGCAAAGTCAACCCAAAGCCAAACGGAGTAGTAGGCTACGGTACCCCACTGCTTACTCCCTGACCAGAAAAATAAAACACCTCGCCATGTTGCGGAAAATAATTTTTATTGAATTTTTGTACTCGCAACATTGACGTCCATTGTAGCGCCCCAAAGCAGGTGTATTATTTTACTGATCATTCTTAACTTATTAATGTTTTAAAGGATTAATTCCAATCCAACATCGATAAAACAGGCGGCGGGAATCCGTTGGATGAGGGCAGCGCAGGACCGGCCGTTGAGGCAATCCTTGGGGGAGGCCTATTGTGATGGCAAAGCCATGTGTACATAACATTGTTAAATATTATATATATCTGAGAGTAAATTTTAGAGAGCGGAGCCGAGGTTCCACATCTGCTACCCATTTAGAGATTCGACGAATGGTTACAAATAAAATTTTATCCTAACAAGACAATAAATGAATGTATTTTTAAGCGAAGGAAATAAATTAGAAAGAAGGAAACAAAGAGAGACGCCAAACAAAAGAGTCTAAAATCTAATGACTTCCCACGTTTCATAGAATTTAACAAGAAATACAAAATTAAAGAAATATCCCTAACTGATAAAAAAGGTCATAAACCATACGGGAAACGATTTTGCGTTGCAACAAAAACAAAAGTTAACTTCCTCTAATAAAATATAACTACAGGGTATGGACTTTCTTTGTTAGCATTCACAGAAACCTTACAAAAAAACTTTGTGCAAACGAAAATTAATAAAACGAACGCACATGTGGTTGTTACACGAATTTGAACCTTAAGGTCTAACGGCCTAATAATTACCAGATAACTGTGCGAAGTTTTCTCAAATTTTCCAGATTAAACAGTGAATGAAAATCTACACCTAGGCAACCTGCGCTGAATCTGGGATACAAACCTAGAATTTAATTCAAGACCCATAGTCGTGCTAGCTGACCTAAGATTCTGGACCGGGACACGCGGGGGGCGTGACGGCGTGGCGTCGAACCGACGCGCATCAACCACCCAATTGGAGACGAGCAAGGCAGAAGGAACAATTGTTCAACTCATGCGCAGATATGAGAATTGGAACGTTATTGTTTTAGGAATAAGAGATAGTATTGTATAAAATGCTTAAGGGTTGATGTTTAATGGTAGAGAAGGGAGATTTCATTTTGGAAATGTGACAGTACAATTTTAACCCGGAAAGAGGATGGTTGAGTTTTATCTTGTGAGAGTATAATTTTAACACGTGGAGAGGGCGGTTGAGTTTTATCTTGGAAGAGTGTGTTTATTTGTAAACCTTCCTAAGAAGTTCAAAGTATTGGTGTAAAGTAATGTTATAATTTGAAAGTGCACTTTTAAATAACCTAAGAGTTAATTAAACTTA
This sequence comes from Agonopterix alstromeriana, assembly GCA_963924505.1. Lineage (NCBI taxonomy): Eukaryota > Metazoa > Arthropoda > Insecta > Lepidoptera > Depressariidae > Agonopterix > Agonopterix alstromeriana. The sequence continues at coordinate 13,200,859 of OZ004667.1, forward strand.
GATTCAGTGTCTTGGGAGATTGCAGATGTTATAAAGACAGCTAAGTCGTATCGAAGTTTGGGAACGTGTTTATATTGCATGGAGATTAAACGTTGAGATCAATATAGAGAAATACATTATACATTGATACTTAAAACCAGTTGCGGCAATACGCACATAATTACTAAATCAATTCAAACTCCAGAATAAACACGTTGTCCGCTATATATTTAAATTGTGTGTGAGCTTAATCCTGAAATTATTGTGAAAGAAAGCATTGTTTAATATCTTAAAACCTTAGATTGAATTGGAAGTCTTTTGGCTTGATGAAAGGAATCAATTAAATTGACCTAACATTGAATAATATTTCAGGATTAACCAATTTGCAATAATAATTAAAGTGTTGTTATAACATAGTTCGGCCAAACAGAGGTTTTTTATTTTCCCTGATACTTTTTCCTCTGAAGTAAGATTTTTTTGGGCCTAGGAAATGTAACAGGGGTTTTAGAAATTCGTTCATCGGATTTCTAGAGCTAAATAATCAACAGTTTCGAAGTAAATTCAAAGATATAAAATAAATGAACATTATTAACTTATCATTGTGGTATTTTTCTTATTCTACACCCCAGAACCGATGTTTCGATTATTCATATATATTTATATGAAAGATATTCATGGAAACGCTATTAATAATTAGATTGAATTATTGACTCAAAGATTATTCTTTCCTCTAATAACATTGAATCATTTTACAAGAACTCGAAAGCATACATAGATCTATTTGCCAATAATTTTACCTATCAAAGCTAAATAACTCAGTCCAAGTCTAGACGCAGCAAACTATTAGATTTTGATTATTAATTCAGTGATTTAAGTGATAGGAGCACGATGACGTGATATATTTAAAAGTTAGAGATGACTTTCTAACTTTTTGCTATAACTGGTTACGATCAGCTCACATCATACAATATTATAAACAAGTCCCTCTGATAATAGTAGAATCCTAGGTGACAAAAGTTCACAGTTGCTTGTCCAAATTCTGTCGAGTGTTGGCGCCTCACGAGGAATCGTCACCACAATCTACATAATATATAAGCGCTAAAAGCTGATCTCTCGAGTGGCCACTCAATCACACAACGACATAATATACATACAAAAAGGTACCTATAAAAAAATAAAATAGGGTGCACCCTTTCCTCATATACATATAAACAGAGACAGCTTGATTACCCGGTCTGACCGAGGAAATCAGAATAGAAAGAAGAGTTAAGGTGAGGACATCCAGTTACCAAGCACGTTTCGGTCAGATTCTCTGTTTACAAAGCGATCTGGACGAGTGTATGGAACTGTGGCGGACTTACGTGTTCGTGGGAGTTAGACATTCCTGAGGACTTCTCTTGCTGAACGACCATAGCTGCTTGGGTTAGCAGTGGCGCCCAAGAAGTGTTCGGAATGCATTTGATGGTCAACCTTTACAGTAATTGGACTTAGCTATTTGAGCCATACATTCAATTACCTTTTGGGTAGATATAGTTTGTTTAACCTAGACTGAGACCTAGATTTTACTCTCGAAAGAAAAGTCATTTCTTATTATTATATTGGCAAGTTACATATTTTCAATAATTATATTCACGAGTAAATAAGTATCAGATACTAGATTCAAATAACTTCATTTTCAATTAATTGATCAAGATAATTTTATAATTCTCAATTATCATAGAAAGACGATCAGGCATATGGCCAAGGGCAGACGACGCGACGACTACACATATAGGTGTGTATAGTTGAACAGCACGCGCGGGCCACCACACATGGTGAGAGTGACCAGGATTCTAGATTCTGTGTTGATAAAAAGTAGACACAACTAGAAAAAAAAAAGGATCTAACAAATAAATATTAAAAATAAACACAACGTAGGAAAATATATAAAATAAATTTATCTTGATTAATTTTAAATTACAGCCAATAACAAAATCAATCTTTAAAGGAACACAAATAGTGTCGGGTTTTACCTGTACAAAATTAAAACAATTAAATTAGAGATTCATAAGAATTTACATTCATGTTTAATCGAGACATCTGGGAGAGGTGATTTTAAAATAAAACATAATATTTTGTTTGACTATCGAATGTGCGTTGGCTCTTTTGTTTCTTTCTTTCTATTGAACGTAATGTGTGGCTACTACCGAGGATATTCAATTGAGATAATATTCGATCAGGTAGCTATCAGATGTGGAAGGAAACGATTAGTAGATAAGAGTAGAACTTTTAAGATAGCTGCTGGATTAAACCACCGTTAGTAACGTGGGAAATACTGTTTCTTATACCTACTAATTTAAAAACGTTAGGTATCGATTTTTAGAAATACACAGGGTAAGACATTTAGCTAAATAGCTTTACTGTTACTATACAACAGTCAGCTGCGCGCAAGTAACGTAAAACAATTGTTTGACTGCAGCAGGTATAGAAGATGACGAAATTAGGGTCAGTGATGGTTTTGTTTTGCGATTTTAGTAATTTTCAATGATATTTTAACCCCGTGCGCTTTCTATAAGGACTAAAGAAATAAAAATCGATTCATAGAGTAACAGATGTTGTGGAGAGAAACTTAATATAATAGTGATCATGACGAGATATTTGATATGATTATGACTAGATATTTGATATGATTATGACGAGATATTTGATATAATTTGATATGTATACGATCCGTCAAATTCAGCCTTTCTACATCTTATTATGGATTGTGGAAATTTTAGTGTATGGAAAGTATTATAAGTAACGTTTTGTTATGTAGCGTATTGTACGAAACGAGCACATCATCATCAGCTCCTAATTATTATTACGAAGTGAGATAGCGAGTTAATAATTAAATATACTGCAGAGTGTAAATGTATGTGCAGAGGTGAAAGGAACCCTATGATAATAAGTTAATACGAATTGAGGGAACTTATTAATACATGATTATTATAAGGAACACAGTGGGCAGAGTATTATGTATGTTTGTGGGAGGTGAATGAACGTAATAATGAGTTTAATTACAAATTAAAGAAACGTGTTAATCAAAGGGCGCGGTTGAGTATGTATTGTATGTATGGAGGTAACAGAAATATACCGAAGATGAGTTTTATTATGAGACGAGAGAAGTTGCTAATTTTAAGAGTACAGTAGATAATGAGGTGAAGGAAACGTGACGGTCATGAGTTTATTCGAATAATGAATTATGGAAAAGAGTGAAAATTCATAGTTGAGGCAGACTTTAAATGCATATTAAGCCGAATTGAGATGAAAAAAAAAAAACTACTGAATCGAGATTTTGCGGCTAAATTCCGTAACATAGCCGGGTTTAACGAGACAATAAGATCGGAGTATTTTATATGGATAAACATAAGATAAGCATAAAGTTATTTATTGATACTGAGATTATAAGCATTTGAATGTAATCATGGGAAAAGAAACGAGATATACAATAATCCCAGTTGATTTAATTTGTCACTTACAGTCGGGTACCCCGTCTTACTTTACTATAAAGCAAAAGAATGATTAGTGAAAATTATTATTTTTGCAATCAGAGATTACAGGTCGTTGTTCGTTGATAACTTATGGAAGTGATATTAATATTATCTTCGCAAGTTAAATTAATAAATAATTAAATAAATAAACAACTTCCAAATTACTGACAGATTTTGTAGAGCCTGATTGATCCGAGGATGCAGTATTGTATGATAATATTGACGATAGTTGTTGCAAGATTATTTAAATTCGAGAAAGGGTGAGAAGTTATTAATGATGAGAGAATAAATTATTGATAGAGTCACAGGTTATAATAATTAAAATATGTAAACATCACCAAATACCGTTAAGTCAAGGTTGTGGTATATTTCGAAGACATAAGGCATTATGAAGTAGCAGTAGAGTGAAATAAGAGAGAGAGATGAGTGAGTGTGTTTAATTTGATTAAGCTAACATGGCATACATGTAGGATCAATAAATTCGAGCAGTAAAGTGAATAATTATGTTGTATACTCCATTCAAAATAGCAACGAAACTTCAAGGTTTTTTTGCATTACAGAAACAGAGATTTGAAACACTTACTCTCACTTATTCTTGGACCAGTTTTTTTTACCGTCCAAGATATGTCGGATAGTATATGTATCCAATAAATTAAATGCATTTGGTAATCAGAATCAGCCAGAAAGCCAAATAGAAATCGGAAACATTGTCGTCCTTATTTGGAATGAAGTATAGTGAAAGACAATTTTATGTAATTGAAAGTTTAGAACAAACTATGGTTTTATTTGAAGAGGTGAATATTATTTCACTAGGTATAATGATTAAATATGATAAATAATTAGTTTAAAAGGCGTTAAATTATTTCTTCAGCAGATTTTCATCTGCTAGATCATTATATTTGTATCAACAAATTGAATCATTATATTAGTATCAACAAAAACGAATGATTCATCAAAATCCTTTGCAACCGATGGGGTTAGAAAATTAAGTTGAAGTATCGAGGTTTTAGTTATGAAAACGTGGTGTATGATTGCATTTGTTTACACCTAATATGAACGTTCGAAAAATTCTTAACCGATATTAGAAGATCTTGTCAGAAAAATATAGACGTTAGAAACCTTATTAGAATCAGATCTAAGTGGTTAATACTAGAAATACTAGGTAATTAGAATTCATAGAGATTATAGTTATTATAATATAATAACTATAAATTACAAAAGGTTTCGGAGTAGCGAATAAGCTACTAGATAAGAAGAGAAGTCAAGCAGTGATATTCTTCCAGTTTGAAGTGGACCGTACTTACATTAAATAATTATTTGGATTGAGTAGCAACAGTTGAATCAAATTTGCGCAATTGACCTATATACCATGGCATAGCCATGATGATGATGAAAAGCTGACGTTAAACTGGAGAGTTCACAAGTTAATGATTAGTGAACGTTGAGCGTTGAACGCTATAGGTTGATGGGTACAATGGTCGATAACTGATGAAATGTTGATGATAATCAGATCCACTTGTTTAGGTATTGAATAAGTACAAGTGTGAGGAACATAGGATCACATATCATTGAACATGATTATAATGATTATATTATAGCAAAGAGTGGCGTTTGTTCGAATCAGATGCACACATACTAATTAATTTAGCACTACATGCAAATAATTATGATGGGACGTTGAATCAAATATATAAACAGAGTTTTCGACCTCTAGAAACCACGAAGAGAAGCAGTTTGTTCGAACCAAATGCACACAGATTAATTAGCGAATGATTTTTTTTTATGATGGACGTTTTAAATTAAGAGGTTTAGATATCAAGTGATAGAAAGAGATGTTATGTCGGTAGCAGTAGTTATGTAGAAAGCTAGAAAATAATTTCGACCTGTCTACAGGGAGAGGTGTGTGATGGCAAAGCCATGTGTACATAACATTGTTAAATATTATATATATCTGAGAGTAAATTTTAGAGAGCGGAGCCGAGGTTCCACATCTGCTACCCATTTAGAGATTCGACGAATGGTTACAAATAAAATTTTATCCTAACAAGACAATAAATGAATGTATTTTTAAGCGAAGGAAATAAATTAGAAAGAAGGAAACAAAGAGAGACGCCAAACAAAAGAGTCTAAAATCTAATGACTTCCCACGTTTCATAGAATTTAACAAGAAATACAAAATTAAAGAAATATCCCTAACTGATAAAAAAGGTCATAAACCATACGGGAAACGATTTTGCGTTGCAACAAAAACAAAAGTTAACTTCCTCTAATAAAATATAACTACAGGGTATGGACTTTCTTTGTTAGCATTCACAGAAACCTTACAAAAAAACTTTGTGCAAACGAAAATTAATAAAACGAACGCACATGTGGTTGTTACACGAATTTGAACCTTAAGGTCTAACGGCCTAATAATTACCAGATAACTGTGCGAAGTTTTCTCAAATTTTCCAGATTAAACAGTGAATGAAAATCTACACCTAGGCAACCTGCGCTGAATCTGGGATACAAACCTAGAATTTAATTCAAGACCCATAGTCGTGCTAGCTGACCTAAGATTCTGGACCGGGACACGCGGGGGGCGTGACGGCGTGGCGTCGAACCGACGCGCATCAACCACCCAATTGGAGACGAGCAAGGCAGAAGGAACAATTGTTCAACTCATGCGCAGATATGAGAATTGGAACGTTATTGTTTTAGGAATAAGAGATAGTATTGTATAAAATGCTTAAGGGTTGATGTTTAATGGTAGAGAAGGGAGATTTCATTTTGGAAATGTGACAGTACAATTTTAACCCGGAAAGAGGATGGTTGAGTTTTATCTTGTGAGAGTATAATTTTAACACGTGGAGAGGGCGGTTGAGTTTTATCTTGGAAGAGTGTGTTTATTTGTAAACCTTCCTAAGAAGTTCAAAGTATTGGTGTAAAGTAATGTTATAATTTGAAAGTGCACTTTTAAATAACCTAAGAGTTAATTAAACTTAGATTCAGTGTCTTGGGAGATTGCAGATGTTATAAAGACAGCTAAGTCGTATCGAAGTTTGGGAACGTGTTTATATTGCATGGAGATTAAACGTTGAGATCAATATAGAGAAATACATTATACATTGATACTTAAAACCAGTTGCGGCAATACGCACATAATTACTAAATCAATTCAAACTCCAGAATAAACACGTTGTCCGCTATATATTTAAATTGTGTGTGAGCTTAATCCTGAAATTATTGTGAAAGAAAGCATTGTTTAATATCTTAAAACCTTAGATTGAATTGGAAGTCTTTTGGCTTGATGAAAGGAATCAATTAAATTGACCTAACATTGAATAATATTTCAGGATTAACCAATTTGCAATAATAATTAAAGTGTTGTTATAACATAGTTCGGCCAAACAGAGGTTTTTTATTTTCCCTGATACTTTTTCCTCTGAAGTAAGATTTTTTTGGGCCTAGGAAATGTAACAGGGGTTTTAGAAATTCGTTCATCGGATTTCTAGAGCTAAATAATCAACAGTTTCGAAGTAAATTCAAAGATATAAAATAAATGAACATTATTAACTTATCATTGTGGTATTTTTCTTATTCTACACCCCAGAACCGATGTTTCGATTATTCATATATATTTATATGAAAGATATTCATGGAAACGCTATTAATAATTAGATTGAATTATTGACTCAAAGATTATTCTTTCCTCTAATAACATTGAATCATTTTACAAGAACTCGAAAGCATACATAGATCTATTTGCCAATAATTTTACCTATCAAAGCTAAATAACTCAGTCCAAGTCTAGACGCAGCAAACTATTAGATTTTGATTATTAATTCAGTGATTTAAGTGATAGGAGCACGATGACGTGATATATTTAAAAGTTAGAGATGACTTTCTAACTTTTTGCTATAACTGGTTACGATCAGCTCACATCATACAATATTATAAACAAGTCCCTCTGATAATAGTAGAATCCTAGGTGACAAAAGTTCACAGTTGCTTGTCCAAATTCTGTCGAGTGTTGGCGCCTCACGAGGAATCGTCACCACAATCTACATAATATATAAGCGCTAAAAGCTGATCTCTCGAGTGGCCACTCAATCACACAACGACATAATATACATACAAAAAGGTACCTATAAAAAAATAAAATAGGGTGCACCCTTTCCTCATATACATATAAACAGAGACAGCTTGATTACCCGGTCTGACCGAGGAAATCAGAATAGAAAGAAGAGTTAAGGTGAGGACATCCAGTTACCAAGCACGTTTCGGTCAGATTCTCTGTTTACAAAGCGATCTGGACGAGTGTATGGAACTGTGGCGGACTTACGTGTTCGTGGGAGTTAGACATTCCTGAGGACTTCTCTTGCTGAACGACCATAGCTGCTTGGGTTAGCAGTGGCGCCCAAGAAGTGTTCGGAATGCATTTGATGGTCAACCTTTACAGTAATTGGACTTAGCTATTTGAGCCATACATTCAATTACCTTTTGGGTAGATATAGTTTGTTTAACCTAGACTGAGACCTAGATTTTACTCTCGAAAGAAAAGTCATTTCTTATTATTATATTGGCAAGTTACATATTTTCAATAATTATATTCACGAGTAAATAAGTATCAGATACTAGATTCAAATAACTTCATTTTCAATTAATTGATCAAGATAATTTTATAATTCTCAATTATCATAGAAAGACGATCAGGCATATGGCCAAGGGCAGACGACGCGACGACTACACATATAGGTGTGTATAGTTGAACAGCACGCGCGGGCCACCACACTATATCCAGCAGTGGATGTCCATCGAGTGAGATGATGATAATGATGAATAAACCGTTGTCTTTATCACCGACATAAAAATGTTTTAGTAACAACAGAATTTTCACGTCAACATAACCATTTCCCCCCGGTGCATTTCGAAGGGTGCTCGAGATTTCCCACTTGTAATTTTTCTCCGCTGCCATATTGCACTTGCCCAATAACATCCGACACCCGCCACCGTTTTGTGCGTCTACATAGCTGGACTACCACGTCATACTTTATGTTTTTTAACAATTTATAAATCTTGTCAGCTATTTATACTTTACCCACGACTTTCATGCCTATAATGTCCATCTGAAATAAATAATTACATAAATAAAATTAATTTAGGTAATTCAGACAAGGTCCATCGTGTTTTTTTTTTTTTGAAAGACTTATACAGTTTGCTCAGGGAGCAGTTACTGCTTTTTACTGCGGGCTGTTGGGGGTGGCCATACCAGTGACGGCGAAGCGCCCTGGTAGGTCACCGAACCAGTGAGTTAAGCAACCTGCCCAAGGGGCACCCATAATGGGTACGGACCTCGGCAATGGGCGTTGCTGGGATTACGCAACGGGGTGGGTAGCGGGGATCGGTGAGTAGCGGGGATCGGTGAGAGGTCCACCGTGTTGTTATAAGGTACCTACAGTTAAGAACTATTTAAACTACCTAACCAACTAATAAACTATGTTTATTGATTTATTTAACTTATATTTATTAGTTCATTTTACAATTTTATTATCACATTAATTTATTGGATGCAAGCTCAACCTCCCTGCTAAATTTCATCAAGATCAGTTCAGCGCTATACACAACTCAACTCATAAATTTTTATTCCAAATAATATCACATGGATAGGTTTCTGACGTCCTTTTTGACTCTACCACCATGTCGGTAGGTGTTCCGTTGTAGAGAAGATGCGGCCAGATACCCGTGAATAGGTAACAAATACAACTCCGCCCTCAGATTGACATGCAAATCACACGTACATTCACATCACACATATATTTAGTGTAATTTGCTTGCCAAATATGCTAAACATTAGCATACTATACTTATGCTAAAGGAATAAGAATGAAGGGTTCAAACAAAGGTCAGTCGGTATAAATAAAATGGTAAGTGTTAATTTATAAATAATTGGAAACAAAAACAACACCTAAAACTTATTAGGTAGGTCAATCACATTGACGTAGGTAGGTATTCAAGTTCCAGTTTCTTACTGATGAAATAAAACTGATTTATTTCTTAAAACTTAAAGGTAACTATGCGAACGTCAGTGTACGCAATTGAATTTTTCTTGATATTAAATCCCAATTGCCAACAACACTTCTTTGAAATCGCTCGTTACCGCAAATTCAAACATGACATATAACCCACACAAATCAAGTATGCATGCTGTTGGGTGGCACGAATAAGTTGTTTTTGATTCATAAACTTAGTCGCTCAGCTAGTATACAAAAAAGAGATCATATGAGCTCTTTTGGTTCTGCCATTTTTCGAACGTTGATTGTGAATCTAGTTCGGTTATTATAAGATATCAATGCTCGTTACGCATTTTCCTTATTTTTTCTTAACTATTCGAAATCTAAAATATCAAGACTATGGTGCCGCGATGGTAATGCACGCGTTACTGGGTAGAACAGAACGTACCTATAACTCAAGGGCTAAATTAAACTTTTTGCTAGAAAACTCAGCTTGTCATGTGCGACTGGCTTTTATGGATTGGTTTGTTTCAATCGAGTTATTGCTACCTACCACCATCGATGGAGTTGACAACGATATACTTAGAACTTTAGTTTTCAGTCAGCAGAATTAAGTAGGTAAGTAGGTACGTACGGTATTAGGATATAATTCGTAGGGCGCTCCATAAGTTCGATCGTAGTTTGAACATTTAGTAATAGTATGTAATTAAAGTAAAAAAATGGTTTATACTTTGTCAGATTTTCGTTACAATGTACAGGGTAAAATTTATATCATTAGCATCCTTTTAAACTAAGAGTCTACCAATCAAACTGAACAACTTTCCCTATGGCACCAAAATTGAAATCGCCAAAAATAAATCACCTGCATGGGTAGCATGGCAGCGTGATATAGCGCTATCACGTCTTAGCTCTCTTTCTTTTTTCACGCGAACGAATGAGATAAAAGGCGTGATACAGCCGTCACGTTTATCATGCTACGGCTTCTGGTCCATACAAAACTGCAAACCTACTCGAACTAAATGTATGGGACAGCGGATTTTTTTTTTCGCTATTTTGATGTTGGTCCCATAGAGAAAGTTGTTCAGTTTGATGGTCTGATCATCCCCTTAGAAAAGAGTCAGCACATTAAGAAGGGCCCTGTATGTATTGAAAAAGTTTAAACGGCGGTATAATGTAGGTACCTACCTAAGTAATTCTAGATTCAACCAAATCAAAAAAAAATCCTTTCACCCCCATACACTATACAACGGGTAATATTTTCTGATTTATCGTCGGCAGATATTTATTAGGCCAATAAAATTTGTCCTCAGTTCGCAGCTTTCCACCTTCTTCATATTTCATATGAGCGGGTTAGCCTGACATTATACCGAACATGGAATATTAATATTTATTATTAGACAGGGTTTGTTTTAACCTACCTATATTATATGGGCGATGCATTAATATTTCGTTATATACAAATATATTGATAATAAACTCTTTATGTTTGAGTTAATAAAGTACCTGCTAATCAAAGTAAATTAAACGATAATTTAATAACCATGAGGATTTGTTGAGAAGTTTTGCAAAAGAGTCTATAATTTTTATAGAGATCTGCACGTCTAGTATGATTTCTCTACACTTCGCTGCATAGAAAATAACATGTTCCCACGCTATTTTGGAGAGCGAAAGCCGCGCATGCCGCGACTTGCAGTATAGGAAAAAGCCGAGTCGCGCGCAAGTAGAGAAATCATGCTAGACGTGCTGGGGTGCATTTTTGAATGCCACTGGTGAGCTTGAACGGTTTTTAAATCTCATACAAAAACCTTCTCACACCCATGAGTTCAATACGAGTGGGTAGGGGCACTCTTATTAAACTCATGGGTATAAGAATTTAGTCACCAGTAGGATTCAAAAATGCGAACTTTGGGAAATCTGTAAATGTCGGCCATTTTATTCAGCCGGTGACTTTCAAAAATCGCACTCCAGTGCTCAAGTTTAGAAAAGCATAATAAGGCCACAGATTAATAATAAGTTACTACGTATAAGGCCCAGTAAAAGTTGAGCACTAAAATCATCTTACTTGTTGTTTTATTGTATTCTTGTAGTAAACTTGTTGTGAACTTGCACATACATTGTTTATCTACTTATTTACCTGTTCCTTGTTAACTCTGTCTGATATTGTGACCAAACTTTCCGGTTTTTTGGAACCTTGAACCTGCATGCTTGAAGCAGGTTCACCTTCAATCAACCTAAAAAACTTGACCATTATTTTTGATTCTTTTTTATAGGCTACATTTTTGCCCGCTGCTGCATTTAATAAGTTGAGATGCTTGACAAGTATGTTTGCAGGCGGCCGCGTCGGTCTGGTGCTTTTTGGCTAGGTTCGATTATTTTGTATAAGCACAAATGAGTTTATCATAACATATATCTATACAAGGTGTTACAAAAAATACAAATAAACATTTTAGGGAATGGTGTAGAACATCAAACTGAACAACTTTCACTATGGAGCCGACATTGAAATCGCGAAGAAAATCTGCTGTTCCATACTAAACTGTAATGTCGACTCGCGAGTTCGCGACTCAATTGTATGCAACAGCTGATTTTATTTGCTCCGATCGGGTGTACTATTATTATCTCTTCATATGTAATGTAATCCTGAACAACTGCTTCGATAATTAAGTACCTACCTAATTAGGTTCCTTAATACCTACTTTTATAATATTATAGCTTTTATATATTGCAGTTAATCCCTTGATAAGCCCTAGTCAGACCTCAGTGGATCGTCTGGGCCCGATAACAATTCGGTATGTCAAGTTTTTTTGGTCTTCATTGTATATTTTCACGGATAGAAGACATAATTTCAAGAGACTAATTAAATTTTTATTGCGACTCATCGAGTTTACCAACATTAAATGTAATTTTTAAATTGCTTTGATCTGTAATCTCTAAATCCAAAAATGGTGCAGTGGAGAAAATAATTCGACCTCCATGGAGAAAAACTACTGCTTCATAAAAAATAAAAAATAATCCTGCCTTCTCTTTCTAACTCTAAGCTGGAAACAGAAACGGCAACATCAAATGTCAAATTTATGGCCAGTTATTTTAAGTTGATTTTAAGTTTACCAAGGAGTTCACAGGTTTTTCAGTAACGTCCTTTGACTATTTATAATATGTGGACTGGTTACGCGTGTAATTCTACTAACAAACATTTCTGCCACTTTTTGCGGGGGGCGAGGTAACATGAAATCCGCAACTTTGGATTTTATTCCCCATAACTTTAGATTGTAAATTTGAATGTTAAAAATCATGAAAAGTAGTCTCGTGTGAACCCCAAACGTTCTAAGTTCGAAGTTATTATTACGCAATTATAGGCAGTCTCGTTTAGTGATAAGGTGTAAAATTGAATGTAAATGCACAAGATCAATTGTGCTTATACCGTGCAGAGGGGAAATTCTACCGCAAGGCTAAGGTGACGTCACTGGACGGACCGAAAAACAACGTTATTTTATTAAAAATATCTGTAATCCTTTCATTTTAAAATCTCTGACATAGAAAATATAAATTATTGAGACAATTATCTCGAAATGGTTTTCGATTCAGCCCTCCAAAAAAAAAACGTGACTTGCCGAATTGTTTATGTATTGTGTCTATTCCTAAACGGGATACCTAAGAAGATTATTTCTGCGTCGATAGGTATTTTAAAACGTAAATACATGGTGAAAATGAATTCAATCGCAGGTCAATCAACACAATTATGCAAGACATGTTTTACTTGCGATACCAAATCAAGGTCCAGTTGTCACTTTTGGTTCTAACCCGTCGGTCGTGAGTCGTGTCGTGCTATAAAATGTTCGCAGTTCTACTCCTGTTTATTGTTTTCTTCGCCATTTTGCTATCTTGGGCGTATTTTGTAAAAGATCGCAGGATAGTTCAGATTCCGGGGCCTTATCCTCTGCCTATAGTGGGTAATGGACATCTACTGGCAGTCAGCCCGCCGAGTAAGTTATGATAACATATTGATTAGGTACAGTCGCCATCAGATATATCGTAGCATACAAGTTGTTCAAATATTTCTGAGCAGTGCTAATTTTAAATAAAATCTTTACTGTAAATGTTATCAATTATGTCTAAATATGTATTTGGTCATAAATATCTAAACAGTTAAGCTCGCCTTTGTACATCACGATTTATTGTAATTATTGATATTTATGTTGTTTTTGTGTACAAAAAAGAATCTAAGCTAATTTTCCATAATTTCTTTACAATGTTTTATAAAATTGAAATGACAACGAATGAACGAATTTGAACAACGGATTAAGGTCTTTTTTCCTAAACTGCTCAGATGTTTATAATCACCCTGAGTGCGTAGATATATTTGATGTTCTATGCGTTCAGATATTTTTGAATATTTATGTATAAAGTAATTATTGAAAATTAGACCTGCTTCAAAATATTTGACTATCTTGTTTGCTATGATATACAGGATGGAAGGAAAAGTATCATTAACCTTTAAACCACATACTCTACCCATCAAACTGAACAACTTTTACTATGGGAGCAAACCTATCAGAACAAAAAAATATCAGCTGTCCCTTACGTTTGAATCGAGTAGGTATTACAGTTTAGTATGGGACAGCTGATATCTTTTTGTTCTGATAGGTTTGCTCTCATAGTAAAAGTTGTTCAGTTTGATGGGTAGAGTATTTGGTTTAAAGGTTACTGATACTTTTCCTTACACCCTGTATATCTGATGGCGACTGTATTTATTAACGTAAGGTCAAAGTTTTAAGACAAGGCGATTTAGATAAAACCGGCTAAGTGTGGTTCAGACTCACGCACGTAGCACGGGCTCCGTGCGACCATACAATAGGTAATTTAAGAAAAAAAAAATCAGGGACCCTTAGCGCGAGCCCGACATACACTTGGCCGGTTTTTATTATATATTGTTTTACCTTAGAGTATACACACGCACACCAAATTTCTCGCTTTTATGTGGGTATTGCCGTTTTTAAGATCAAGTAACAACAAACAATACATTTTTTCTTTTTGAGTTTTTTTTTAGCAATTCCAAAATAATAACACATATTTCAAATATTATTGATTATAAACATGTTACAGCCATTTTGTGCTATTTTGAATCAAATTAAAGATTGAAAAATTTTGTCTCGGGCGGGGCTTGAACACGCACTCTTCAAACCGGGGAATTGCGTTTTCCAATTTCGCCACCGAGCCACCTACCGAGAGAACGAAATTTTAAATCAAATTCATTAAAGTTAATCCTCCATTAAATCTCTTGCTAGCTTTTACTACGTCAACAAAACAAAAAATTACAGCAAGAGATTTGAGGATTAACTTTAATGAACGTACGTGCAACTGGCAGTTTGTGTTGTAAAGTTTATATTGCCAATAAAATACTTGTCTATTCTATTATATATTCCTCGATAGTCAGAGATATTCTGAAAACTCATAACTTCCACGTTTCACCAGTAGTACCGAAGCTCTGTCCAGTGTGACGGAGAGTGAGCCCGTCAATACATGCCTCGAAATTTAGGCGTGGATGATGGTCTTAAGGGCCTATGTCGAAAAATAATTGTAGCGAGATGGGCGTGTGACAGCTTATATTACTGCCTGATGCGAGAGAAAGAGACAGGGCGGCGCGCGCGCCTGAAACAACGCAAGCATAAAACAAACTTTATTTAATTGTAATTGTACTATTTATGTAAGTTCAATTCTGCTCTAATCAAAATTTATAAAAATCAATCTCTTTTTTTTAAATTTAGCCTCTTGTTTCGAATATTTACCATTTAGCATTTCCAAGCGTTTATCGATAAAGACGGAGGCTACTTCAGCTTGTTTTTCTATCGAGAAAATGTGTCTTAATCGTGTTTTGGCTCTAATCAAAACTTCAATTATATGTTCAATTTACACATATCCGCAAATCATACTCCTACTGTTAGTACTTCATGAGATATGATGCTTTGAAGAATCCTATTTTTTTCACATAGCCTCTTAAATTGTGTTGGCCATAATACCTATTACGGTTCAATAGATAGGTACGGACAGCGTAGGCTTATGAATAGGGCCCTTTGGCACCCTTTGGGTACGGAACCCTAAAAAGTATTACCTAACTCGCAATTCAAATGTTGATTCTACTAATAATAACATTACGTAAACTAATTCTTGATAAATAAATGTTCATTGTTATTATCAGTTATCATTAGATAGTTGGGTAATTTTCGGAACACTGCTTAATATTCTTTGACTATTTATATGTGGACTGGTTACGCGTGTAATTCTACTAACAAACATTTCTGATACTTTTTGCGGGGGGCGAGGTAACATGAAATCCGCAACTTTGGATTTTATTCCCCATAACTTTAAATTCTAAAGTAGTCTCGTGTGAACCCCAAACGTTCTAAGTTCGAAGTTATTATTTCGCAATTATAGTCTGTCTCGTTTAGTGATAAGGTGTAAAATGGAATGTAAATGCACAAGATCAATTGTGCTTATACCGTGGCAGAGGGGAAATGCTATCGCAAGGCAGTCCTTATAATAATTAGTCAAAGTTAATATTAAGTATAAATGTATTTGGAAGATTAGCAACATATTTGAGGTACCTAAGTACCCAATAGGCTTATCATGGCACTGTAGCATAGTACAGTAATTTTACTCCCATTTTCGTAGGTATTGAATTTCGTCTAGCGATCCTAGTGATCACTTCGAGAACTGTAGGCCTACCATGAGTTTGCACTGTAGTATACTAATGTAGGTACGGTGCGCGTTAGGTATGTCAAACACTCAGTTGCAGAAACGCTCATCCTCCATTAAATCTCTTCCTGTCACATTTTGTCTTGTTAAAGCTAGCAAGAGATTTAATGGAGGATTAACTTTAATGAGCGTTTCTGCAACTGAGTGAAAATCTGTACGAAAATGGGAGTCAAACTACTGAAGTTTACTACAGTGCGTATTTTGTGTGTCAAAATCTGTAGGCTTACCATGAGTAAGCCTACAGATTTTGACACACAAACAGTAACCACAGTGATACACTATAGTGTCAACTCATGGTAGGCCTAGAACAGTCACAAACTCGATGATCGGCAAACTACCTACCCGCACTATCTGCGCAAACAATATTTGAAGGAACTGACTACCTAGTCTACCTAACCTACAGTCTGGTAAACTACCTTACCCACCTAGTATTGGGGATCAAAAACCGGATCCGGTAATCCGGCGAATCCGACACGAATTTGACAGTCTACCGGATCCGGCACCAGCTAGCCGGATCCGGTAAATCTCTTGAAAATCGCATAAAACCGTTTCTTTTTTATGAAAATACTCGTGTTGGTCGTTGCTTACGACATTAATGAGCTACCTGCACGTCTAGCATACGACAAAACGAGTTTGAACCCTGACAAATCTTAATTTAATAATTTATTTTTTCTGACGATGAATATGATGGGCAGAGAAACACAATACCACTTAAAAGTTCTTTTACCGTTCAGTTCAGCGCCATCAACACAATAATGAAAACCCCAAAATGAAAACTCTCCTACTGTTACTCCTCCAACTTTTCTAAGTTATTTTTATTTTATATAATACTTTTATATGTTCTAAACATTATGCTTTTAACAATATCGAATAAATATAGAAGAGGCATTTGCTTTTGTAGGTACACACGGCGACACATCAAGATATACAAAACCAACATAAGTTGGCCGCGCGTCGGTTGAGTAACGTATAACGACGCGCGGCCAGCTTATGTTGGTTTTGTATAGCTTGATGTGCCGCAAAAGCAAATGCCACTTCTATATTTATTCGATATTGTTAAAAGAATAATGTTTAGAACCTATAAAACTATATAAAAGTATTGTATAAAAATAGCTTTAATGCGTATATAGTAAGTTGGAGTAGCGCTTTTAATTATTATAATAATTTAGTTTTTCTAGATTAAGAAATTTTAAAAATTTTTCTTAGGGCGCCACTGAACGGTAAACGGACTCTTAAAAATAGCCCAGTACTTAATTGATCTGTGCCCAGTACAATCATAAATAGGTACATCATCGATCTTGTTGTCGATATAATCGTAAACATACACAATAATCCTGCAGTTGTTGTAAAAGATGTTTATGTTTACAGGATTTTTGGAGGTGCTTTCGGAGCTGAGCGAAACATATGGCAACACCTTTTTGGTTTACATCATGTCTGACCGCTACGTTATTGTCAGTGATCCTAAAGAAATACAGGTAGGTTATCCTACAGATAAAAATATCTTGTGTCAGTGGCGTAGCGTGGGTTTCTGCCGCCCGGGGCACATACCGATTTTGCCGCTCCCTTATCTTACCTAAAAAAGAATAAAGGAGCGAGCTCAACATTTTTTCGCACATCTATTCCGGTTGTGGTCAGTCACCTTTTGGTTTATCCATGCGAAAATAAAAACTTACAGCGAGCTTAAGATTGTTAGCACCACGTCTCAGCTGTGGTCAGAACTCTTTAGGATTATGTGTAGGCACAGTAACTAAAACAGAAACATAGAGCGCGCGAAGCGATCTCGACTTTTCTCTACTCTACGAATTGGCATCAGACAGATCTCAGTCAATCTATATTTTTACCGAATTTGCCGTCCCTAGTAAAGTGCCGACCGGCATTTTAGTTATTAGATTAATAACAACAAATTTTCCAGTACAGTCTGCTAAAATAAGGTGTCGGTGTCAATCATAGTCGAAGTGGTGTCTTAGGATAGGTTAGGTAGGTTCATCTTGTTTTAGGCTCCATATTTGAGGTTTCGATTTGTAATGAAAACGCACAACTTTTAAAAATTAATAATATAATTACTTTGACTATTTATATGTGGACTGGTTACGCGTGTAATTCTACTAACAAACATTTCTGCCACTTTTTGCGGGGGGCGAGGTAACATGAAATCTGCAACTTTGGACTTAATTCCCCATAACTTTGATTCTAATATTGAATGTTAAAAATCATGAAAAGTAGTCTCGTGTGAACCCCAAACGTTCTAAGTTCGAAGTTATTATTTCGCAATTATAGGCTGTTTCGTTTAGTGATAAGGTGTAAAATTGAATGTAAATGCACAAGATCAATTGTGCTTATACCGTGGCAGAGGGGAAATGCTACCGCAAGGCAAGTCCTTATAATAATTAGTCAAAGACGAATTGGCATCAGACAGATCTCAGTCAATCTATATTTTTACCGAATGTGCCGTCCCTAGTAAAGTGCCGACCGGCATTTTAGTTATTAGATTAATAACAACAAATTTTCTAGTACAGTCTGCTAAAATAAGGTGTCGGTGTCAATCATAGTCGAAGTGGTATGTCTTAGGATAGGTTAGGTAGGTTCATCTTGTTTTAGGCTCCATATTTGAGTTTTCGATTTGTAATGAAAATTAATAATATAATTATTATAAAATGCTACTGCGCATGCGTACATTTACAATACAATAAGCCGTATTGTCAGTTGCCCCCTCAGAAAATTCGAATGTATTTAAGAAATAATGTATAATTGAATCGAACTGAAATAATTAAAGGTAATTAAATTATTTTAAATTGAGAGGAATTATTAATATTTTTTCCACGTAAACCTAGTTTTAGATCGTATGGTGATTTGACCCAATCTTATCGCAGTATAATCTAGAGCCCCCTTCGCTCGCTCTAGGTTCTGGATGGTCTATCTACGCCAATGACAATAGGTAGTATACACTAGTGTACACCCGAAACTAAAAGGTGCATAGAATTTTACTTTGACATTTAGTAAGCACTTATACTCAATTTAATTCAATTTTTGTTTAGTGGCATCCGATGTGTTATCACAATTCAGCCAATGTCTCGTTATGTGGAGAGTATACGAAGGAAAATGATCAGTAGTATTAATTAAGTCTAGCGTGACATTTTTGCCAATGTAAGTAGTTTATAATCTCAAGTGATTGTTTTAAGGTTAAAACACAAAAGAGTTCACAAAATGGTGGAGCCACGTACAGGCCCAACGCGCAGATACGAACGCGTTCGTACTCCGCCAGACCTGCAGCACGACTCCAAGCACTTATACTCCGTTCAGGAATTCGAAAGACAAAATGTAAACAAAGAAACGTCACTGTCAAAGTGACATTACGTGGTCAGAAACCTTTGGTACATTTTTTAAGAATACAATTATGTCGGCACGGCATTAAATAATTGCTTTGAGATTAACAATTTATCGTCTATCTATAAATAATAAAAACAATCGTGATAATTTGAATGAAATTTTTAAATTATGTTAAATAGCCCGCTACTCTATCTGTGTGGGCTTTTTGTGCTATGCACAGTATCCGCGCATTGCGTACGGACTCAGACGACGGTATTAAACAATCAAGAAACGCTTTTACGTTATTGTGTACAATAAAAATCTTTTTCTTAAAGAACTTTGTTAAAACAAACCAAAGGTCTAAAATATCTAATTGTTGCCGGACCACGAAATAAAATATTTACAGTTACGCTTTCTTTTAATGTAAAATAAATTATAGATTGCGTATTTTTAATTGTTTTCCGTACGAAATTAACATATCATTTGTCGTAATCCTTTGCGAGTAGAATATATAATTTACTGTGATTAATTCCGGAGATAAGTTTTCTTCCGTCTCGAGATGGTATTTCTACACTGGTATCACCGTTTTTTACATTTTGTCTCTAGATTCCTGAATAGAGATTAGTACAGTCAGCTTCAAAGAATCCTGACCCTTCTTTCTAAATCAATACCTACAGAGTTTCCCAGAAATGGTGGGTCAAAATGCATGACGACGTAGTGGGGATGATTTCCAACAATTTTGACTCCATACACACAAATACCACCACCACCAACCACCACCGCTTCTAATTCCGCGTGTTAAATTTCTCTGATGCTGAGGGTGCCGAATCGACGCTTTAACAAATATTTATTCAAATTTTACACTTTGACCTTTTTGAGATAACAAAACAGGGAACGCCAACCTTTTATTAAAGTCCGCGTTTTAGACATAAATCGTGTAAAATCTCTGGTAACGAATTAGACTTCCACAATTTGTGTTATTATGTTATTTTAAAAACTAAATCTCGTTTTCCAAATACATATTTTGTAAATCTATACTGATAAAACAGTTCCGTGACTGACTGACTGATAAACAACGCATAAGCTGAACCACTGAAGATAGAAATATATCTAATACCTATATTTAATACATATTCTACAGAGCAAGTAACTACTAAAAAAGGCCTTTTCGAAAATCCGATATCCACGCGGACCAAGTCACTAACAAAAGCTAGTTAAATTTACTAGTAATTTTTCAAATTAAAATATTTATTGCATTGCCACATTATAATTTTTAAGGTACATAGTAATGAAGTAATCGTACGTATAGGATCCTAATTGCGATACTAAAAATTAAACCGATTTTTTTAATAAGAGAACCGCTGTTGCTATTCCTCTGCAATGTACTTTGAGTAAATAAGTTACGCAAGTAAAATACAATACATTGATATTTAAAGTTATCACTAGGACGGTATTTCTTGAGGTCGTCATTAAAACATTGTTCAGAAAAATAAGTGGCTTAGAAAAATAAAATGTTAACTTTTTTTGTAATTTTGGTGTTATCATATTCGTGGTTATTTTATATATTTGATCGTAAACGAACAAATATACCTGGGCCGATTGCGCTACCAATTTTGGGACATGGTATCCTGTTTTTAGGATCTTCGACAAGTAAGATAATAAAGTATTCTATCGTGAAATAAGAAATCTTTTGAGTATGTTTTTTAAATTCATAAATTAAAATTAGAAATTAAATTTTTTTTTGACATAAAATAGGGGTTAGAACCTCTTTGTATGGGAGGCTGGCATAGTGATGACCATAATTTTTCTGGAATTTCAAAAATGCGGCGCACCCTGAAACCAATGTATATCGAGAGAGGATCTATAGACGAACAAAAAATGTCAGATAACATATAGTCCTAAAGTGCAACGTTTTCGAGACAATCCAAGTTAAGAATCTTGTATATGTAAGAATCCTAACACATTTTCCTCCATTTAGGACTATGTGTCAAATAACATTTTCAAAAAAACTCGGAAAGAGTATTTTCGCTCTTCGATATCCGAGTGCCAAAGCCGTTTTTATCCACTAGAGGATAAAGTAAATTAAATTTAGAACATCGTGTGCACTAAGTTTGTGAATTCAAAACATCATTAAACCTATTTACTTGTCCCTCCATGGTACCGAATTAAATATACCTTTTTTTTTCGTTTAGTCATTTCCTCGCTGAGGTGGGGTGAAAAGTTACGTGTTGCATTCGAGTGCAAAGATTTTTCACCTCGTGCTCTTTTGATTCCCTCGCTAACGCTCAGGGTTCAAATTTTTTTTTTCCTTCGCTTCCTCGGTCATCAAAATTAAGCACGCGGTTAAAAAGCAACTTTGCACTCTTGTATAACAAATAACTATTTTTGTTCGTCTTTAGATCCTCTATCGATACACATACGTTTCAAGGTGCGCCGCATTTTTGAAAAATTTCCGAAATTCCTGCAAAATTATGGTTACCACTATGGCAAAAAGTTCAAACCCCTTTGTGTTACTATTGGTATATTTTTCAAAAATTTTCATAATTTTTGAATTTACTGTTAACTAACGTTTATTACAGAGTGTTTTGAACGTCTCAATAATTTGGCGGAGGTTTATGGAGATGTGGTCAGTGTTCATATTTTGTCACAAAGATATGTGATGGTGTCTCATCCCAGACAAATTGAGGTACCTAATTACACTTAATACATAAATATATGCATGGTGTTAGACTAGGCGCACACGTACGGTTCCGAATTCGATTTCCGACTCGAAATTCGATGAGCGCACACGTTCATTTTTTAGGGCTCCGTACCCAAAGGGTGAAAACGGGACCCTATTACTAAGCCTACGTTGTCCGTTCGTCCTACCTATTTAGGGCTGTAACTTTTGAACCGTAAGAGCAGTTAAAATTTTCGCAGAATATGCGTTATTATGGTGGATTTGTTAACAAATAATGAAAAAATGCCAAAAAGTTAAACATTAAGGGGGGTTCTCAACAAGGAACTAGTTTTTATCAACGTTTTTTCTTCTCGCTCTGTCGTCAAAACGGTAATACATACAATCGTCAAACTTGTTGTGATTATAGAGCAAACTCTACAGTATAACAACAAATAATAAAAACCGGCCAAGTGTGAGTCGGTCTCGCGCTAAAGGAGCCAGAGAAATTTTTTTTTTTTGTCAGTTAATTTGAAATAAAAACAAAACAACAAAAAAACACAAACATACACAATACATTATATTGAAACAAAATTATCACGATATACAGGGTGTCAGGGGAAACAGTAGCATTACTTTAAGGGGTGATTTTACCCATGATACTTAACAACTTTCCCTAAGAAACCTATAGGAAATTCGCAAAAAATGGTTTCGACTTTCCATACAAACGCTGATTGCATTTAGTTCCTATAGGTTTCTTAGGGAAAGTTGTTCAGCACCATGGGTACAATCACCCCTTAAAGTAGAGCAGCTGTTTACCCTAACACCCTGTATGTTAAAGTTTCTTGCATAGGTAGGTCCGAGTATAAAACAATAATTTAATAAAACTGTTATCCGCTTGGGTGAATACGGATAACAGACATTGTAGGTACAGTCGGCCAGAAAAGTGGTAAACCATCATCATCTCAGCCGATGGACGTCCACTACTGGACTATGTCCAGCCACCAGCTTACCCTAAGAATCGCCACAACCGGTCCTGCGCTGCCCTCATCCAACGGGTTCCCGCCACCTTCACGTTAATCAACCTCGCCTAACCCACACTGCGCCTCCCATACAAAGATCAATATTCGTTTAGGCACACGTCATAAAAAATTTGTGAAACTATCGCTATATTTTTCACATATTGTGTTTAATTTTAATCAACGAAATTTCAAGGCTATTTTGTATTACAGAAACAGAGATTTGAAACACTTCCTCTCACTTATTCTTAGAACAGCTTTAGTAACGTCCAAGATAATATGTCGGATAGTATATGTATCCAATAAATTCATTACATTTGGTAATCATAATTGGCCAGAAAGCGAAATAGGAATCGGTTAATCTCGTCGTCTTTATTTGGAATGAAGTATTAACAATCTTGCCTTAGCTTTATTATGTTTATTCAGCTAGGAAGTTTTATAAAAATTTACAGACCACTTTCTTGACCGCTTGTACCTACGAACGTAAACAAGTACCTAATACTAATTAAATGACATGCATTTGTCGTTTTTAGGATTCCGTACCCAAAGGATGAAAACGGCACCCTATTTACTAAGCCTAAGTTGTCCGTCCGTCCGTCCTACCTATACCTATTTACCTGTACTTTAGAACCGTAATAGCTAGAATCAATAGCAGTTGCTATTCAATAATGTGCGTTAATATGGCGGATTTCCTAACAAACAATAAAAATGACAAAAAGTTAATAATTAAGGGGGGTCCTCATACAAGAAACTAGTATCTTTTTCAACGATTTTTTCTTCTCGCTCTATCGTAGAAACTGTCATACATACAATCGTCAAACTTGGTGTGATTATTATGGCGGACTCTACCTATACAGTATAACAAAAAAAATATAAAAACCGGCCAAGTGTGAGTTCGTGTCGCGCTAAAGATTACGAAGATTAAAAAATATAGTACGGAACCCTCGTGCGCGAGTACATTTGCTACTACGCGAAGATATTATTTTATAACTACCTAAGTATTTCATTTATCTTCGTCATTATTATCCTACCAAGCTAGGTACTGATTGCGACTTCCTACGTGTGGACCACTGACTTTACATACTATCTAATTACCTACTATACTACCTTATTAAGAGAAGTTTAGTCCGAATGCGTAAATGCGCGCTGCATACAAACGAAGTATGGTGATATTTTCAATACTAACCAATTAAAATCAATGAAATTTTGCAGAAACAATCTAGTTTAAAATATCTATGCTTGTATCTTGTCCGATTTTCGTTAAAATATAGTTAGTTTTTTTTTTTTTATACTTTGTCACACGAATTATCTAGTCACATTTAAAGTACCAGAATCTAGCCTGTACTTGTGTTATGATGACTAGACAACGATATTGAATAAATATATAGATACAAACGTCCATGACTCGGGTACAAATATTCATATTCATCATACAAATATTTGTCCCTTACGGGATTCGAACCCGCGATCCACGGCACAGCAGGCAGATTCGCTACAGACTGTGCTATCGGGCCGTTTCAATGCTAGGATTAATTTAAGATTTGTATTAAAATCTTTGATGCACTGTAACTTTAAAACTATACATTTTAACGAAAATCTGACAAGATACAAGCATAGAGATTAGTTTCTAGATTGTTTGTGCAAAATTTCATTGACTTTAATTGGTTAGTATCGAAAATATCGCCAGACATCGGTTGTATGGAGCGCGCCATCAGTAATATACCCTTAATGTAAATTTCATGTATACGTACCTACCTATTGTATGCCTTTTGGCGGATCACAGTGAACATTATATAAAACACCATATCAAGCCATCAACCTGTGTATAAAGAATTTATGAATTTATGAACCTTTTGATTGAATTAACCGAATGCGACGTAATAAAGCCTAAATGACCAAACTAAGCCATTTTGTGAAAACCCCATAAAATTGTATGCATATAAGTGGTGTCTTGTAATTGCAACTATCTGGTAATTGTAACTATGGAGCAATTGTACTTATAAGAATCACGATTCAGATCTTCTCTTTGTACCAAAATGACTAGACATGTGTCTATTGAGAGAACTGAATCGTCTCTCGAACTCCTATAGTCTATAGGATATACAGACGGTATGCGGTAGGCGGCGGCGGACGGGCGTACCCTAACTAAACTCGCTGTTAGGGTACGCGAGCAGGCAGCGGGGGCCGAGACGCGCTCCTCCCGACCCACGCTCACCCCGCACGATTGTCCTGTCGCTACCACTGAGCTTCACCACTATTATTTTTATTACACTATGCCCTAATCTAGGCTAGAATAGCTATAAAACCTTATATAATTTTAACAGGTTATAACATCGAGTATTGACTTCATAACGAAAGGAGTGTCATACTACTATCTCCATCCATGGCTTGGTCAAGGTTTACTAACTGCTTCAGGTGAGTTTTACTACAATCAAAATAGGGAATTGAGTTATACCATATAGGGTGTAATCATAATTCAGGGGGTGTTTAAGATCATCACACTGAACAACTTTCAATATGGAGCCAACTTCGAAATCGCAAAAAGAATATCAGCTGTTTCATACAAAACTGCTGTTAAAACTCGACTCAAACAAAGATAACGAATATCTTTGACAATGTATGGACAGCAGATTTTTTTTCGCGATTTCGTTGTTGGTCCTATAGAGAAAGTTGTACAGTTTGATGGTCTGATCATCCCCTTAAAAAAGTGTGAGCTTATTATGGACCCTGTATACGTCCCGCTGCGTATGGGCTCGTGATGTATGGGCGCTAGTCCACCACGCGTGCCCAATGCGGATTGGTAGACTTCACATACGCATCAGAATTTCTTCTTTAGCGTATGCTGTAATTCTCACGATGTTTCCCTTCACCGTTTGAGAGCAGTCGGTATTAGGTACGTACATAAGTTAGAAAAACTCCTTGGTATATGGTATATCGTCCGTGTGGATTCGAACCCGGACACATCATGATTGAGTTTCCATACTTGTATGCATGTGTTTCTCCGCAACGCGCCTTCGACGCTCTTTACATATTTGTACATACTAAACTGTGTTAGGGTTAAGCCTCATCTGGCAGCACGGAATCGCATTTTTTCACGCTCTATCCTTTTCTGTCGCTCAGGAACGTCATTGGTTAGAGCGAGAAAGGTAGGTAGGTAAAGCTGTCTTTCTCGCTTTAGCCAATGATGTTCCTGAGCGAAGAGAAGTTTATTCCGAATGCGTAAATGCGCGCTGCATACAAACGACTCTCTACTCTCTCTCTCTTTAGAGATAAGCTCGCCCTTTGTACATGTCTACTTTAATTGTTTTTTCTGTATTGTTATGTGTACAATAAAGTGTTAAATAAATAAATAAACGAAGTCTGGTGATATTTTCAATACTAACCAATTAAAGTCAATGAAACTTCATTTGTATGGAGCGCGCCAACAGTAATAACTTTCGTTACCGACGACCTGCGTCGTAGGTCGGCGACAAATGGGCCGCAGTGCTGAATTACCCACATAATGAGTCGGTTCAGTTGCATTTCGCCTGTGCTCATGACCTACCGCGCTGGTTACCGAAAACCATACGCCTGCGCGGGTGACCCACGACGCGAGCCACATTTATCGCTTCAACGTGACGACTGTGCGCACGACCTACGAGGGGGGTCAAGTTCTATTGCATTCACCTGTGCTCATGACCTACAGCATGAGTCACCTTAACCTTAGGTGAGGTAAGCCAGTTTGATCGTTTCACCGTTACGTTACGACGGTACGCGCGACCTACGAGGGGGGTCAACTTTAGCACTGCGCGAGGATCATGATTTTGAGCTTAGCAGCTAAAGTGTTAATTAATAAACTCTCATACGATGGTGGCGCTAGCTTTTTTTAACACGTTTTTATTTATTTACAGGGAATCGTTGGAAAACTCACCGAAAATTTCTGACGCCTGCTTTCCATTTCAACATTTTACAGAACTTCTTACCAGTTTTCTGTAAGACTGGACGGATATTGATAGAAAAACTAAACAAACTTGCTGATGGCAAGTCTGATTTCGATTTATTTCCGATCATTGCTCTGGCAGCCCTTGATAACGTAACAGGTTAGTTAAAATTGGACTGAACTAAATTACTAAGTTCCTAGGTAACTTATAAAATCGAATTTAAGAGAAGTTTATTTCGAATGCGTAAATGCGCGCTGCATACAAACGAAGTCTGGTGATATTTTCAATACTAACCAATTAAAGTCAATTTAATTTTTCAGAAACAATCTAGAAACTAATCTCTATGTTTGTTTGAAGTCAGATTTTCGTTAAAATATACAGTTTTAGTGCTAGGATTAATTTAAGATTTATATGGAAATCATTGAGGCACTGTAACTTTAACGAAAATCTAACTTATATTCCCTTAAACTAATGTACCGAAACTTTGGCTTCGACTTCTGTTACCTTCGGCCATAAAAAGCATCTTCGGCCACACATTCAGCTTCGGCCAAAAACCGCCGAGCCGATTGTTCACTAGTAGTTTTTAATACACTATGCTAATAGCTATCACTGTACGTTTTAATTTTATATAATTTTTGTTTGATAAGTGCCTAGCAGAGTTTCTGTGAAGGTCGTGAATTGCATATGCAACGTGTTAATGAATTAACGCAAAACTAGAAAGTTGTTTGTTCAGAATCGAGAGAAGAATGGAATTATCAAAGTTTCAACATCGGTAATTTTTTTCAAAATATTAAATAATTTGTTTCTAAAATTTAAAATTTACTGAACTTGATCTCAACCCACCGCTCGGGCACTCTCACCCTACTTTACTACCAAAACAACATTCTTAAAATGTATCCATAAGCACGTTAGCGCTTGCATTCATTGCTGAAATGATAACACATCATTTTTGCCTCAAAACTTAAAATTCTAATAACTTTAAATTTTAACTATCAAAATGATGAAATTATTGTTTTAATCAAATCTATTTTGTTATAAATCAGTTGGGGTGTATGATGTTTTGCGCTTATTCATTAACACATTGTATAGGTGCCTAACCTGACATGACATCTGTAGGTGCCTATTATTTATGAAACAGACACGGATGAAAGTGATAAGCTTAATGTTTTACTTTACTGCAACGGCTATAATTATTGATAATTAATCAATATATTGTGTTGTTTACAGAATCAATAATGGGAGTGTCAATGAACGCGCAGAAAGATAGTAAATCGGAATATGTGAAAGCCATTGAAGCGTAAGTATTATGTTTTTTTTTAAGTAAGACATTGACAATTCGGTATGTAAAATTTTTTCAGGTATTTTTTACACTTTAGTTTCGCTATTTTGAACAACTAATTTCGTTACTTTCAATATCCAAGAAATCGTTCGTTTCGTTAATCGTTAATTTTTTATAATTTTTCAACGTGTTTCTAGTGGTGACTTCATATCAGAGGCTGAATAGTTCAAACTCTTTGCTTTACGTAAAATATTTTTTAAAAAAGTTACTTCATTTCACACTTCACACTTGAAACCAGTGCTGCCAGATGTGATTTCGGAAAATTCCCCTGATTCATAATTTTATTCTCCAAAATGATATGTTTTGACTTTCTCCCCAAATCTCCACAAACCATAGACATCACTTTGCGTACCTGCTGATAGGCACAGCTTTATCGAACTATGACAGTCAGTCAAGCTATTAATAACAGAACACATTAGTTATGTTTTTTTTATGATGATTAATTTCATTAGGTGTTGATTGGTTCGATCATTTCTTCCCCACGATTTCATTTCCCCAGAGACCACATTTTTTCCCATAATCACGGAAAATTTTCAAATCCGACAACCCTTTCGTTGACGTTGACGTTTAATATAACTTTCTTTTTTTTCCCAAGGCAAACGAATTTAAGCCCATTCAGCCAACCATATGACGTCATTTAGAGTTCGAATGAATGTCAAGTACTTTTTTATTTTTGTTAAAATGGTTTCTAAATATAAAATATCGAAATGGTTTTGGAATCAGCATAGCTTAAGTTTTACTTTACATACCGAATTTTAGGACCAGTCGGCACAGTATAATAAAGAGTATCTAGTACTACGAAAAAGTAGGCGATGGCGAATGCCTTTTTCGTTCGCACTCAATACCGCACAAGCTTACCACTTGTTGTAAATTTTTCCCATTTGTATGAAATTACAGCTAAGTGTTCTATCGGTATAGTACCGGTGGTAGCTTGGATGAAAGCACAGCTCAGGATTGGCAAGTTGCGGGTTCGAATGCCCTTTGGTTACAATAATTTCAGTGCTTCGCATTTGACAGCTGCGATAAGGCCGCACCAACGGCGCCTCCGCGTATCGCATGAGATACAAGGTCTCGTGCATTGACTTACGGTTGGCTGTCAGTGTCTGTTACAAAGTAACCATTAACCAGTATCTGTTACAAAGAAACAATTAACCAGTATCTGTTACAAAGTAACTATTAACCAATCTGTGAACATTTTTTCAATCTTTAATTAGTAATGATCAGTTTATCTATCTATAAGAAAGTACAAACTTCAAATCTGCAACATGCACTCTAAGGGCTTGTTTCACCACTTTTGGATAAGTTCTTGTTAGCATATCCGACCGCTCATTTGACATATTCTTCATACAAAATATGTCAAATGAGCTGTCGGATAAGGTAACAAGATCTTATTCGGAAGTATTGAAACAGGTCCTAAATCTGCTACACGCTTCGTCAATCGGCAATCTCTAATTTGACTCACAACATTATATTTTTGTTTACAGCCTGAGTAATGTTATATCGACCAGGATGCGGAATCCAGTTGTAGGTTCCGATATAATCTTCAATTTGCTTCCTCAAAAGCGTATACAGGACAAGGCACTGAATATATTACAAGGAACAACTAAAAAAGTAATTGAAGCTAGACGAGAGGATCTTCAAAGAGCTAACATTACTTCTTTGGATCAGAATTCGGAGCTTGGTTAGTATTTGTACCTTAGACCATGTAACTATGGACGAGTTACGCGTGTATTTTCTAAAACTTTTTGCGGGGGACGAGGAAGCATGAAATCCGCAACTTTGGATTTTATTCCATTAGTTTAGATTTTAATTTTAATTGTTAAAGAAAGTCTCGTGTGAACCTCAAACGGGACTAGTTTGAAGTTATTGTTCCGCAATGCCGTTTGTCTCGTTTGGTGATAAGGTATACATGTGATTAATTGATCTTGCAACATGGCAGAGAGGAAATGCTAAGGCGAGGCTGGTCCCTAGTTATATGGTCTAAGGTAGGAAACTATCTATCTAATTGGTGTAACAAAACACCATAGTAATATTTAATGACACACAGCTTTTCGTTGCTGACTGTACCTTTCTTTTGAAGGTATCAAAAACAAACACGCCTTCTTGGACCTGCTCTTGCTGGCTGATATAGGTGGTGAAAGAATAGACGACGAGAAAATAAGAGAAGAAGTGGATACATTCATGTTTGAGGTAATTCTTTTATCATTTAGCTAATGAGGATTAGCCTGCAGGTAGTGAAAACAGTTGCCGATGATGGATGGAAGCAAATGAAAATTGGTAAAATTAAATTTTTAGAGTTCCGTTTTCATTTCTGTACCTGCTTACTGTGTACCTACAGAATCGGTTTATTCGATAATCGAATCGATTTGTAAAAGCAATTGATAGCGCGATTAAATTTCAACATTAGTGCCAACTTTGATTAAATTTAAATTACAAGCGAGAAAATCGATTTTTAGCTTTAATGTTACAGGTTTTTAATTATTTTTTTCGACACTGGTCACAGCGTCGGAAGTCGGAACCCTAAAAAAAGGGGGAAAAGGTGATAAAAACATTAACATATGATACATAAATAATGTAATATTTAGTTACCGTTTATTTAGTTGGTTTCAAATATTCGATCCAAAAATCTAAAATTAGAAACTTATTCTTGCGTCTGATATGGCTGTATGGGCTCGATCCCTTGGCTATTCCGCCAAAGACCGGACCACTTTTTTAAGAAAATCAACTTAATCTCAACCTTATACTAAGGTCATAACGAAAAGCCTTCAACTGGATCCGGAGCGTCAAGGTTTCAAGATGGCATCATTATACTACCTATTGACTTCTTGCTTATTCTAATTATGTTTGTTGTAATTATAAGTGTGAATAGAAATGAGAAGCAGCGATTTTATGTCTTGCTTTAGATTATTTATCTACCCCATTATTTTATCTTCGGTTCTATTTGTAGTTTGTGTTTGTGATGAACATGCCATTTCGTAAATTTAAAAAAAGAAAAGAAAAAAGCTCATTGGCCGAACGGAACGCCAACATATCTCTACAATTTTAACATAGTATATGCTCACGACTATATTCCCCGAGAGGGTAGTCAGAGATATTCTGAAACCATAGAACATCCACGTTTCACTAGTACCGAAACTCTGTCCAGTGTGAAAAATTTTAACTTGTCTAAAAATTAATTTCTCAATATTTTTAGGGTCATGACACCACAACTTCTGGCCTTGTATTCACTTTATTCTGCCTTTCAAAGCATCCAGAAATACAAGAAAAAATTTTAGATGAACAAAGATCTATATTTGGTGATGATATGGAGCGAGATCCTACATACAAGTAAGGCCAAAGTGTGAACTAATAGATGCCCGAAAAGCATCAAATTCAAAGTATTTATAATTTTCAAAAACTCAAGTATGATTACTTGAGTTTTTGAAAATATTTACCTATTGCATACCTATTTAAATCTTATACGTCTTATCTTATAACCATTACTATTATATTACTTATATCAGATTATGGAGTATGTAGTGGGTTTTAAAAGTAACCGATTCGATTCATGTTTATAACTAAAGTAAAGTAACTTGTCACAACGTAAATGAAATTAAATTGCAGACTAAAATTTTACTAAAAATTAGATTAAAATTGTCAGGTTAAAATAACCCTCCTTCTGGCGCAGTCGGAAAAAACATATCTATTTGATATTAATCTATTATCTCGGTCAGAAAAATGAACCCTGCCATATTGCGGACAAAAATGGAACTAATTTTGTTAGTGGATACCGTTTGGAGACTAGTCACAAATTGACTGCATGAAATACCGTGCTATGACTAAATGTACTCAAGTATATGTTTATTTTCAGTGAACTTCGACTAATGAAGTATTTAGAGCTTGTCATCAAAGAGTCTTTACGGCTTTACCCTTCAGTGCCATTTATACAAAGAAAAGTCATCAAAGATAGTTGTGAGTATCATACACAGAACATTATAAGAGGGGTTAGAAGTGCAAAGTAGGCGTGGAACGTGTCGCCACAGGTTATGCAATGATTTTCATAACACCATAAGGCGCGCGGCGTGGTGCGAGCGAGAGGGCATGAGTAATTGTAGCAGCGTGAGCGGGAAGACAAGTGGCGACAGCCGTCTCCGAAGCAAAAGCGCTACTTTGCATTTCTAACCCCTCTTATAATGTTCTGTGGTATCATAGGTAGTTACCTACTTCTACACTCGACAATTTTATTGGACGTCCATCCTACCTTTAAAGGCCTGTGTATTTTGAACCGTAATAGCTAGGTGGTTGATATTTTCACGAAAAATGCGTTATTATAGCAGATTTGCTAACAATTAATAAAAGGGGGGGGGGGGGAATTATGAGGGGTCCCCATAGAAGAAACATGTTTTTTTTGTAACGATACATACACATACCAGCCAAGTGTGTGTTGGGCCCGCGCTAAGGATCCCGGAGAAAACATTTTTTTTTTGGTAATATTGGTGATCGGAACCGTCTGTGCTCGCGCCCGACTCCCTCTTCGCCTACATGATATAAGTACCTACACCAATCATTTAAACCAATTTTACCTGCTTATTTTCAGATTTAGAAGACAAGTTGTTACCAAAAGGAACGTCACTTGTAATTAATATATTTCATATGCAAAGGCGCGCAGACATTTACGAGAATCCACTAGAATTTAGACCAGATAGATTCAGTAGCGTGGAATCAAAGGATTCTTTTAGTTGGCTTGCTTTCAGCGCTGGCCCTAGGAACTGCATTGGTAAGTAAAAATGATGTGCCCTCTATTCATATAATATACCTATAGGTACCACAGGTCCGGCACTTTATAGAACGTTTTGAATTTGACAAAATGGCGCACAAGCATATGCTCACGACTATCTTCAGGTAGTCAGAGATATTCTGAAACCTCAGAAAATCCACATTTCACCAGTAGTACCGAAACTCTAACCAGTGTGATGGAGTGAGCCCGTCGCCACTTATAATGGACAGTGGGTACAATACATTACGTTGCTTTTTATCTATGTTATTAAATAAATAATAAGAATTGCCGAAAATGTGAATTTAGCGTTATTTTCCAACGTTTTTCGTAACTAAAAATATTAAATTAAATATTATTTTGTGTTGTCAAACACTATGACCGCGCGCGCCTGACTACATTCCCTTGATCGGCTCCCCTCAAGTGTCCCCAGAAAGTATGGGGTGAGGTGGGGTACTTGAAGTAAGAGAGGGGCAGGGCGTGGCCGTTCTGTATGTAGAAATTTACTATTATCTATTCCGTGTTTATACTATTCATATAAAAAAACTTAAAAGCGACCGATGACTATACCACAGATGTCCCACCCTCTTTTATTTCCCTCGTATTGTGAAGATCTCCTAAAGAATTATTATAAAACTGTAACAGAAGTGTGTCTGTACATTGAACATATTTACATGAAAAAGATTACGATATGGTTTTTAGTTCCCGGACTCCAAACCAACCTTTTTTATAATTTTTGTCTGTCTGTTTGTTGGTTTGTTTCTAACAGCATCACGCAAAAACGACTGAACCGATTTTGATGAAACTTCTTTTGTTTGAAAGAAAAAAAGGATCCGACTTAAAATCTGATATATAATTTGTGAGAAGTCGCGGGTTAACTCTAGTATTTACTACAAAAATTGATTTGATTTACTTTCCGCGTCACAGGTCAGAAGTTCGCCATGATGGAAATGAAACTAACACTGTCGCAAATTGTTAAGAAATTCCACATATTACCCTCTGGATTGGAACCAATATTATGTGGCGACCTTATATTGAGATCCACGAATGGAGTTCATATCAAACTTGCTCCTAGATATTAGTGATGTATTGTATACAGGGTGATATGGATATCATTAGCATCCTTATAAACTAAGAGTCTACCCATCAAACTGAACAACTTTCACTATCGGAGCAAACAGATCGGAGCAAAAATAAAATTTGCTGTTCCATACGACACTCCGATCGGTTTAAGTAAGTAATAGTAAAAGTTGTTCAGTTTGATGGGTAGACTCTTAGTTTGAAAAGATGCTAATGATATCAATTTCATCCTGTATAAGGGACTAAACATAATTATGTATGATATAAGATGGTAAATCGATAGAATAACCACATTTTACTGTAAATGTTGATTAGTATGTACAGAGGCCCGATCGCACTAAATAAATCTCCACTGAAATGACATTGGACCGCATACGAATCACAACACATTCAGTATCGCACTTATCATTTACCAGCTCATGGTAGCCGTTTGACAGATAGCTCATATGTTTCAAGCTCAATTATTATTGTCTGTAAATAAGTAAAGTTTAGCGTGATACGGAATTCAGCACAGCTGAATAGTAACTGGCTTGCAATGTGATTACAATTGAAATTGAATAAGGATTGAACATCGATGTTAAATGAGCGCGGTCGGACGCCAGAACTTTACTGAGTAATAATAGCAAAGTATAAAATGTTAAGTTAATAGATTGACACAGCGACTGGGTCCAGTGCCGTTCGAAATAAGTATTAAATTATTTTATAATGAGGTGCTGTCAACCAAATATTTATCACATTATTATAACTTCTTTCAATTCACTACAATCGTAACCGTATTTATTTGTGACTAAAATATGTCTAGTAGAAAAAAGGAAAATGTAATATATCGAGATCCGACCGCAAAATTATGCACCTATTTGTTTGGTGAAAGGACTAGCCTTGCGGTAGCATTTCCCCTCTGCCACGGTATAAGCACAATTGATCTTGAGCATTTACGTTCAATTTTACACCTTATCACTAAACGAGACAGCCTATAATTGCGAAATAATAACTTCGAACTTAGAACGTTTGGGGTTCACACGAGACTACTTTTCATGATTTTTAACATTCAAAATTAGAATCTAAAGTTATGGGGAATAAAATCCAAAGTTGCGGATTTCATGTTACCTCGCCCCCCGCAAAAAGTGGCAGAAATGTTTGTTAGTAGAATTACACGCGTAACCAGTCCACATATAAATAGTCAAAGGATTTAAGTGAATGTTTATACAGAGGTTCATACAGTGCCGCCGGGTTGCCTAGCAAAATCTTGCCGCAAACGCCTTTACTTACTTCCCAAACAGATCGGTGGAAAAAATGGTACCATAAATCATCATCGTAAAGGTACTTGCGGCAAGATTTTTCTAGGCGACCCAGCGGCGTTGTATGAACCTCTGTATAAACATTCACTTAAATCACATTTAGTTCACCAAACAAATAGGTTCATAATTTTGCAGTCGGATCTCGGACCATAAAGGTGACAATTTCTTTCGACATTCGTTCTTAAACGGCACTAGACCCAGCAACTATGTCAATCTAAACAGGCCATCATTTTTAGTTAGGTTGTTTCTTATTATAGGTGCATCATGCTAGCCATAAATGAAGGCCAGTTTTTTTCTCAAGAGTCCTTTTACCATACAGTGGCACCCTGGTCACAATATTAAAGATTCCTAATGAAAAACTGCTACTCCAAAAAAGCCAAAAAGCAATTTTATAGAATAGGTACTTTTATAGGTTCTTAACACTCCATTAACTTTTAAGAATATCGAAATAAATATCTGAAAGTGGCTGTTACTTATTTATGTACTTTTCTTTCTTCGTGAATTTGTTTGTTTAAAATTATAAAAAAACCTATAAAAGTAAGTAATGTAAGTATAAAATAAGCTTTACGGTTTTTATAGTAAGCACTTTTTTAATAGAGGATTTCTTGATTGAGAAATCTGAAATATTGTGATAAGAGCTGGCACTCTCATGATTTCAGTGGCCTGAACGGTAAAAGGACTCTTAATTAATATTATGTTATGAAATTTAATGGGTTTAGGTTAATATTGTTAATAAGGACTTTAATTTGTAATAAAAAATAGATAAGTAAATGTTTAAATAAAGAATCTAATTTAATAACTAAAATAAAGACTAAACTATTTTGACAAAAATACATTAAACTTCATCAACAAGTTTAAACCTCTGATGCTGAGGTGCAGGTATTATGTTATAGTACTTCTTGAATATGGTCTGTGACTCACGGCCTCCGTAGACCCTCTGGACCCACGTGTGATCCCAGTTGGGGTCAAACTTCTCACAAGTTATAACTACTTTGCCTTCTTCCATTGCAAAGAGAGTGCCGTTGCGACCGAAACCGACCTGGAAATTTATAGAAAACTTAGCATTAATAAATTTTTTCCTTACTATTATTATCATAGCTTAGAAAGAACGTCTTATTCGTCTGGATGTCGTCAGAGTGCTGATTAATCTGGATAAGTGCATAACAGCAATTTCAGTTATATATTTCACTCAAAACTAAGAATCAGCTTGGATAAATATCATAATAATTTTCCACCTTGAACGCACCCGGCGCAAGGGAACCCATCACACTAGCAGCATTCCCGAGTTGAATGTGTATAGAAATCCTTTGGACCAGATACGAACCTGAGCAGGGGTTGTTTCCATTCTCAACAAGCCTCCTGCCCAAAGAGCGATGATAGTCCATATGGAAGAGAGCTAGCGACTCAATCACGAGGCGGCGGTTCGATTCCTGCCCTGTACCACTAAGTTCTTCGGAATTTATGTACAGTTGTACTTATCATTATCACTAACACGGTGGTGAAGGAAAACATCGTGAGGAAACCTGCATACCCGAGAATAATAAAAAAATAGTTCGGATGTATGTGTAAAATAAGGGTGAGCTTGGGGCGAACACAATAGACCACCAATGTTTGCAGTGTTACATTAACGACCCTTACGAATAGCCCAGCCAACTATAGTATTAAGCCTCCTGCCCAGCTCTCGCACAAAAGCCTTGGCCTTGGGAGAAAAACTATTCAACACATTTGGGTCGAGTAGCCATTGACAATATTTTTATGGAACAACCATTTGTTTTTTCGTGATTTCGATGTTGGTCTGAATAACAGTCGAAAGTTAATGCATATCCTTCGGAACACCATGTATATGCCACACTCCATATCTCTGTCTTCAGCGGTTTAAGCTGTGCGTTGTCTGTCAGTCAGTCACAGAACTGTTTTATATCTAAACTATTATAAAACTGTAACAGAAGTGTGTCTGTACATTGAAGATATATACAAGAAAAAGATTTTGATATGGTTATGACTCCAAATCAACCTTTTTTAGAATTTTTGTCTGTCTGTTTGTGTGTTTATTTGTGCGAGCATCACGCGAAAACTACTGAACCGATTTTGATAAAGAATTTTTTATTTGATAGGATCAGATTGCTATTTTAAAAGAAACATTGAAATGATTTTGATTTCGAATTGATTTATTGAAAAAAAACATTGAAACCAGTCATTGGATCATCAAACATTGAAATCATTGAAACGTTGGATCATTCATTGGATCAAACATTGAAAACATTCAAAAAGGAACATTCAAAGAAGAACAAGGAACAACGAACTAAGTCAGCGTTTTTCTTTGATTTCGTCGCTGTCACTTTTTCTACAACAGGATGGTTCGCTAATCTATCCCCTTGTCATTTGTTTCCTGTGCATTTCCAAGCTTCATACGACATTTCAAAGGGTTTTGTTTCATTTTTTACATATGTGAAGGTAGTCGATTCATTTACGCACCGTGCAGAAATAGACAACTCAGGTCCCGGAAAAGCGTGCGTAAAGTGCGGGTTTAGGTCACACTGTGCTATAAAAACTTTTAAGGGGGTTATTTAGACCATCAAACTGAACAACTTTCACTACGGGACCAACATCGAAATCACGGAAAAAAAAGCTGTCCCATACATTTATCTTGAGTAGATTTGTAGTTTAGAATGGAACATCGGTTTTTTTTTCGCGATTTTTGATATTGGTGCCATAGAGAAATTTGTTCAGTTTGACCAAACCTTGAATGTTTTTTTTTTTGTAACAACTTGTATAATATGTCGCGAGTAAACTCTAGTACGTAATAAAAACATACATTTAGTCCAGGGTGGAATCTGGGTGTCCTCTGAGTCGCCAGCATGTGACCAGCCCTCACGAAATGTCCATCCTGAACCTTCCATCCCCTGTGCTTCGGCTTCACCTTACAATTCGTGTTCTTTGTACTACCACCCGTCTTCTTACTCGCATTTCGGACAAATTCTGAACATAACAAGGGCATATTATAACCTCAAAATGCAAATAGTTCCTTTATTGTTTGTAATAGGAACGTACCTGTTATAGCTGAGAAAGTTTTTGTTTTCCCAAACAAAAAATTAAAAGACATTTTTCACACAGCTAAAGGTTAGAATTTTTATAAAGAATGAAATTCAAAATCCACAACAAAAGCAAAAGCGCAAAACACAGACAGTGAAATTTGCACTTAGTTACAACATTTCCGTTGTGGCGCTGCTGTCGTCAAGCTAATTTGTATGGAACTTGTAGTTATAAGTATGTATAAGGTGTTACAAAAATAAAAATAGTGGTTTAGACCATCAAACTGAACAACTTTCTCTATTGGACCAACATCGAAATCTCGAAAAAAATAATCTGTTATCCCAAACATTTAGCTCGAGTAGATTTGTAGTTTAGTATGGAGCATAACATTTTTTTCGCGACTTCGTTATTAGTCCCATAGTGAACGTTTTTCATTATGATGGTCTAAACCAACCCTTAAATGTTTTTTTTTGTATTTTTGGAACATCTTTTATACTGTTATTCCGGAATGCAAAAATAGGAATATTTTACCAAGGAACAAAGTAAACAACAATATTATTATGTCATACAAAGGAGAAGAATTAGGGCTTCTCAAGGATTCTCAACTCAAGCGAAAATACCAGGAAAAACACAAGATATAAGCTTCTGACGCAACAACACGGCATAACGCTGCTGTTGCTGTAAGTTCAATATGGCGTCCTATCATCGTCCAATGATGACGTTTCATGAGGGAAAATGTGACTTCAGCGCCAAAACGGCTATATCGGAACTAAAGCTGTCATAGGCCTGGCGCAAAACGAGAACTTCACTGACATTTTAATTTTTTTAGTTTTGTTAACGGCTCTGGATTCAGAGTCTTTTTGAGCCAGGCATTTATCTCTTTTTATTTTATGCAATATACATCTGACCATGGATTTATAACCAATGGATCGATAAACTCCTTACAAGCATGGAAACACGAAAATTGACCATGACGGTCGGTAATGTTCGTCCTCCGCAGGGCCGTCTTTGCCGGGGGTGCAAGGGGCGCAATGCATCCAGGCGCAGGGACCTATTAGGGGGCGCAAACTCGCGCAAGATCGCCTTATACACATACAATATACTAGAATACTAGGTACCTACAGTACGACGCATTCTACCTAAGTCACACCTCGGATATTTGGTTGTCATTTCATACAAATGGGAAAAACTGACACGAAGAAGAGGTATAACATGTGCCGTACTGAGTGAGTGCGAGTGAGACAGTAATACACCATTGCCTTTATTTTCTGCCGCGCATCGGTCGGAAGGCGTGTGATGAGCCGATATCTCTTGGGTTTTACCACAGCAAAACTATATAGTTCTTACATTACGGCAACGGATGTACTTGCACAAAGCAACGGAGGGGGCCTTGCGGGGAAGCGGGCGGTGGGTTCGCATCCCGATTTCTGTATGAAGAGAATGGGATTAACCGATAAGGACAGGTGCGGGACAGGGTAAGTACTTACACCGGCGCGGCGGTAAGAGCATTGCCATACTGTAAGCCTTATACTAATACTGTGGCTTTACTCTATTCTTCCCATGTTTTGATATCATTAGGTATGTCGCGGAGTTTCCGTTGTGATGGAAAGTGACCGTTCGCGTTGGCTCGCAGGGGTAGGTTGCGCAGGGTTTTATTGGGGATGCAAGTCCTGGTGCTTTCTGGAGTTTTGTGAGCGTCAACATGTGCAGGACTTGGCCTGGGGATAAGACGATGGGGTTTTCTTCAAAAGTTATTAGCCTGGCGAAGTATAATAAGTATTGAAAACATATAATAATATACAGGGTGTAAGGCTTTAAACCACGTACTCTACTCATCAAACAGAACAACTTTTACTATGGGAGGAAAGCTGCCACCGCAAAAAAAATCAGCTGTTCCATAGTTACTAAACTGCAATGCCTACTCGACTAATATGTATGAGACCGCAGATTTTTTTTTGTTCTGACAGGTTTGCTCCCATATAAAAAGATGTTCAGTTTGATGGGTAGACGGATAATTTTCCTTATACCCTGTATCCTGGGTCCTTCTTTATATGCTGACACTTTTTTAAGGGGATGATCAGACCGTCAAACTGAACAACTTTCTCTATGATACCAACGAACGTCGAAATCGCGAAAAAAAACAGCTGTTCCATACAAAACTGCAAACCTACTCGAGCCAAATGTATGGGACAGCTGTTTTTTTCGCGATTTCGATGTTTGTTCCAAAGAGAAAGTGGTTTACTTTGATGGTCTGATCATCCTCTTAAAAAACTGTCACCATAATTATTAATTTGAGCCCTGTACTGTACCTATACAACGTGTTAATGAATTAACGCAAAACTAGAAAGTAGTTTTTTTAGAATCGAGAGCAGAATCGAATTATCATGGTTTCAACATAGGTAATTTTTTTCAAAATATTTAATCATTTCTTTGTAAAATTTAAAAATTTACTGAACTCGATTTCAACCCGCCGCTCGGGCACTCTCACCCTACTTACTACCAAAACTAGATTCTTAAAATCTATCCATGGGCACGTTAGCACTTTCATTCATTACTGGAATGACATCAAATCATTTTTGCCTCAAAACTTAAAATGCGAATAACTTTTAATTTTAACTATAAAAAAATTAAATTATTGTTTCAATCTAATTATTTTGTTATAAATAAGTTGGGGTGTATGAGGTTTTGCGCTTATTCATTAACACGTTGTATAACAAAGACACTTTCGAATCCATGAAATAGTATTCTACCTACATACGGTAATATAGATATGGAAGTATATGTATATCCAGCTTGACCAACAACAAAACTATAAATAAAAGGTAAATAAACTTATAACGGTTGAACAAGGTTATTTGAAAAAAATACAGATTAGCATTGAAAGATGAAATCAAAAGGAGGCAAACCTTGTAAAACCGTTTATAGGGTAGGTATAATACAGTACAGAACCAGTAAAGCCAATCAAATGAAGAAAAAGTTTAAAAAATATACCTACAGGTTTCTTTTATAATGCTGACACTTTTTAAGGGGATGATCAGACCGTCAAACTGAACAACTTTTATATGGAGAAAGTGGTTCAGGTTTATAGTCTGATATCCCCTTAAAAAAAGTGTATAAAGAAGGACCCATACAGGGTGAAATTGATATCATTAGCATCCTCTTGATATCATTAGAGTCTACCCATCAAACTGAACAACTTTTACTATGGGAGCAAACCAATCAGAGCACAAAGATGTCAAAACGCAAACGTCGAATTAATTATTGAAAAATATTATAAATACGTACTTATTATTATAATGCATCGCATATCTAATTATATGTAAAGCCTTACTGTCCAGAAAAAAAATTAATTGACCTAAAATATCTTAAAGAGAGTTTAGAAGTAAAGCAAAATGTAGGTATTGCTTACATCAAAAATAATAGGTGACCGAATTATTTTTACTTTTTAAATGTTTGTTTTTGACGTTGGGGGTTTTTAAATTTGTAATTTAACGATATTTCTAAATTTTTAAAGTTTCATGAAAACTACTGACCCGATTTTCATGAAACAAAGCTTAGAACACTCTCGCAAAAAATTGCCTTTTAAAAAATCGCATCGAAATCAGTCCACCCGTTTGGGCGATACGATGCCACAGACAGACCGAAATAGGTTTCAAACTTATATAATAACACTTTTTGCGTCGGGGGTTAAAACATCTGTTAAAACTTATTTTAATTAATTACTTAGAATAACCTTTGATGACAATAATTTATTATTTCAAGTAGGTAGTTACCAGAGCCGTTAATAGCTTTTTATGCTTTCATAACTCCGCCCTTGAAAAATGTTCTAGTCTAACCTTACCGATGTATGCTGAAAACACCATTCAAAGGCTGGAGCGAAGAGAGCCCAAAATTTCACATAATTAAGAATAAAGCTTGTTCCTGATCGTTTCTGCGCCCCTTCTGGGTCTGCACCCTGTGCCTAGGCACCGCTGGCACCGCCGACATAAGTTAATAGAAAATTTTTCTGGTCAGTAAGGTAACTACTTTGTTTGTAATTCGGTACCTAAAATACACCACGTTAGTCCACGTTCCTCACTGGTTAGTTAGATACATAAATATCAATTTCATTCAAGGTGATCAATTGACCTCAAGACGCTCACAGATCGGTCGTTCAACCGCATGAGTAGGTAGGTATTTCCTCACGTGGTTCATCTGTGCTGAACTGAATATATCTATTTCATCTGCATCTAAAAATGATTATGATTGCTACTAGACCAGCGCCCGCGGCATGATGGCGCGATAAAACTCTATCGCGCCCTAGCTCCCTTTTTTTTTTGCGCACGAACGAACGAGTTAGCAGGCGCGATAAAACGTTTATCGAAGCACCATGCCGCGGGCGCTGGGGAGAATAGTTAGTCACTACTAAACTAGGATAGTTCCATAATTTGGCGATAAATTTTGACGTAAGTAACTTATGAATGACCTTAACATTATGATGAATGGGTTCATTCAGAAGTTACCTACGTAAAAATCAGTCGTCGGATTATGAATAAAAAGTGACCATACACACTTACTTTTAACTCTTCATTAGTTTATGACAATGATGAAAAAGGACTAAGAGGAAACGCGGTCTGCAGAGTCGCCGTTACGCGGGGGTGCAAAGGGTCCAACGCACCCTTTGCACCCCCCTGTAAAGACGGCCGGCAGACCTTCAAACTTCATTAAACTTTACACCTGTATAACATGCATAACATACTATTATATTTTGACCTACACACCAACATACTTGTTACTCGTAGTATACCGTATAAAGTACCCTTACGGTACCTACCTAGTGATGAAATTCGAGAAAACACCTTACACGGGACGGGGGTGAACCAGGGCCGTAGCTAGGGGGGCATCGTGGGGCAATGCCCTACCTTAAAATACCAATGCCCTTTAAAATCACCCAACCTTTATTAAAGTGTTTACAATATGGGCAAGTGGGGTAAATTCCCTTACAAAATTGTCATTTTTCTAGCCACAATCCCGCACGTCGCACAGCTGAGAAATGTCGAGTTTGCCATTCACTTGCTCCTGCTTATTGATTGTGTTATATAGACCGGTAAAGCTGTTACAACCTACACTTATCTCTTTGTGAAATTTCGTACTTACTCTCTCACTCCAACTCTGACTATAGTAAAATTTTTAAACTGACAGAATTCTGGTCACAACGAAGTTGCAGTGCTGTGAAATTTTAAAGCCTTTGAATGATGTTTTAAATTGAACTCAGACTTACACCGTTTTCAGACTTGGTGTGTGAAATTTCGAGCTCGCTTCGCTCCCTCCATCCCTTGAATTATGTTTTGGGCATGGCATAGCTGATGGAACTTGGACCAACACTGTTTTGAGACTTAAACAGTAAAATTTCGAGCTCGCTTCGCTCGCTCCTGCCTATCATATTAAGAGCGTAGATAGACTAATTGAATTCATATCATTCACACCGTTTTGAGTCTTGGACTGTGAAATTTTGAACTCGCTTCGCTCGCTCCAGTCCAAGCTATGCAATTATGAGCATAGGTAGGCTAATGGAACTCATACCAACACTCGGACCGACACTGTTTTGAGACTTAAACTGTAAAATTTCGAGCTCGCTTCGCTCGCTCCAGCCTATGATATTATAAGCGTAGGTAGGCTAATGGAACTCATGCCCACGCCGTTTTGAATCTTGAAGTGTGAAATTTCGATCTCGCTTCACTCGCTCCAGCCTATGATAATTATGAGCACAGGTAGACTAATTGAACTCATACCAACACCGTTTTAAGTCCTAGAGTGTTTAATTTCGAGCTCGCTTTGCTCGCCCTGCCTTTTAATGTTGTTTTCAGGCTATGTAGGCTAATGGATCTAGTATCACAATCGTTTTGACTCTTCCAAAAAACTTGCCTTTTGCTTCCGCCCTACCTTAATCCTCCTATGCCCTACCTGCAATCTAGTTCTAGCTACGGCCCTGGGGTGAACGCTGTTTTTTAAACATTTTGAATTCGTTGATTTACCTATAAACCTCTACGGGATTGTCGCAAGATGAAATCAAAAATAGCTCTCAATGAAATGAAATTAGGTTTAAGTATTTTACTTTGATCGAAGATGTTAGGTCGTACTTACCCATACATAATAAATATTGTGTCGAGTTAGTTAGTACCGGACTCATGGCGGATCCTCCACAATACTTCGGTACTTAGTTATACTTAGGTACAACAAGAAGTACTTACTTTACTGACTAAAGCCGGTCTAACTGGACTGAA
The DNA here is from genome assembly GCA_963924505.1 of Agonopterix alstromeriana. Classification (NCBI taxonomy): domain Eukaryota; kingdom Metazoa; phylum Arthropoda; class Insecta; order Lepidoptera; family Depressariidae; genus Agonopterix; species Agonopterix alstromeriana. The sequence goes on from OZ004667.1 coordinate 13,245,763, forward strand.
TCATTTTATCATTTATCCACGTTCAGTCAACCGCAGGAGAGGACGTTTGTGTTGCTGAACTGTGCTGTTAGCAAACATGATTTTATTAATATTTGTGTCGTTTGTGCTGTTGTTGGCTTTGTTGATTTCTTGGGTCAATTTTATAAAGGACTCCAGATCTATATCAATTCCCGGTCCTTTCCCTCTGCCAATAGTTGGCAATGGGAACCATTTTGTGGGAGATTCTACATGTAAGTTAAATTTAATTTACCATTAGCTAAAAGTAGTTTTATTTCTATGTTGTATATTGATACTTTTCTATTCTAGGCTTTATGCAATACTTCAATGTATTCACAGAACTATTTAATCTACTATATAAGATAGATTGACACCCCTAATTAAAGTATGATAGAGTAGTAGAACTACGTATTAGGGCTGCCACCTAAAAAAATCGATTAGGCTCAACATCTATGAAAAAAGCGCTAGATTCGGCGCTAAATTCGTATCACATAAATAGTCCATCAAAGTGCTCTAAATAGACTTACCAGTGTTTCTGAAACCCATTCCAAAGTCAGTCAATTCGTAGATCTCTTGTAAAATTTATGATAGCACTTCAGTTAAGCGTTCGTACCTATTTGAATCTCCCGAACACTGCACACTCTATGTTTTGACCACAATGTGCTATCAATAATTATCACATTTCAATCAAAAAACACTAAATACAGCATATTTCAACGCAAATAATGTTGCTTTATTAAACGCCAAAAAAGCGCTAGATTCTCCGCTAGGCGCTACATTCTGAGATGCCAAATTCTGAGACCAAAAAAGCGCTAGATATAGCGCCAAAAACGCTAAGGTGGCAGCACTGCTACGTATAAGAGCCTACCTATAGTACCTAGTACCTAGTACTCCATACCATACAATTATTGGTAGGTTAATTATAATCTAGGACTAGAGTTGTAATGTATATTGGCCTTGATTATGTTTACCTAGTTATAAATGACTGTTTACGTCTAATTTTAGTAAACAATACCTAATAGAGCAAATATAGACGACCCAGTTTATTATTTATAAACTAGAGTTAACCCTCGACTTTGTCTGCACAAATAATATACCAGATTTTAAGTCAGATTATAAGCTATCAAACTAAAAAGTTTTATCAAATTCGGATCGCGATTTCGATCGCGTGATGCTCGTACAAACCAACACACAAACAGACAGGCAAACATACTAAAAAAGGTTGTTTGTGAGTCAGGGACATCTAAAAACCATATCGTAATCTTTTTCATGTCTGAAGAGACGCACTTCTGTTACAGTTTTAAAATAGTTAAGATTTTACCCATTATCATTATATCACCTTATGACGATACAAGACTAATTTTCACGTAAATTGTTACAGGTTTATTGACTACTCTGAAAACATTTACTGATACATACGGAGGTGTTTTACGCTTTTATATTCTGAACAACCGGTACATCTACATAACTGACCCTAAATATATCCAGGTAAAAATTAATTCTGTCCCAACTTATCATGATGATCGAAGTACGTAAATATCGTACCCTTATTGCAAAAACCGCACCTGCACCAAAATTTTACCAAAATGTTTTTGAGATTTAAGCTCCTGAAAGTTTGACGACACAAAAATATATAATAATAACGTTATTTTATATATTAATGGTTATTTATAAATAAGCAATTATTGTAGTTTCATTAAGTAGGATAATAATTGAAGAAAACTGACTAGATTTTTATAGAAAAATCTGGTATTTAACTCATTTTTGGTAAAAAAACACAGATAGTTGGTTTTTGCAATAAGGGTACGATATTTTGAAACTAGCGGCGTCGCGACCACTGACTTTTAATACTCATAACTTTTGATTGAATGGACCCATTGTGATGAAATAAGGCCCAAACTAAGTCTTATGCTTTTGTGAAAAAGCAAGTAATCCAAATCGGTTCAGTAGTTTGCACACACAAACAGACAAAAATTCTAAAAATGGTCTCAAGGCCCCCAATTAATATTTTTAAGGGGTGATTGTACCCATAATACTAAACCTCTTTTCCTGAGGAACCTATAGAACATTAGAAAAAAACGTTTTGAACTTTCCATACTAAATGCAATCCGCTGTTCAAACGTTTAACTACTGTATGAAAAGTTTAATTTTGTTCGGGAAAGTTGTTCCCCTAGGTACAATCACCCATTAAAGTAATGCAACTGTCTACTTTAAACCCTGTAGATGTCTAAACAAAGTTCTATACTGTAAGACAGTGAAAGAAAATGTGCCTAGCCTATTATTTATTTGCAGAGCGCTCCATACAAACGAAGTTAATGAAATTTCTTAAACACGATCTAGAAACTAATCTATGTGTCTATTTCGTTAGATTTCCTTTAAAATATGTAGTTTCAAAGTTACCGTGGCTGAAACATTTTCATGCAAATTTTAAATTAACATACATTTAAAGACCATTAGCTTTTTGCATTAAATGTTGTTAAGAGAAGTTTATTCCGAATGCGTAAATGCGCGCTGCATACAAACGAAGTCTGGTGATATTTTCAATACTAACCAATTAAACTCAATGAAAGTTTGCAGAAATAATCTAGGAACAAATCTCTATGCTTGTATCGTGTCAGATTTTCGTTTCAATGCTAGGATTAATTTAAGATTTGTATGAAAATCTTTAAGGCATTGTTACTTTAAAACTGTACATTTTAAGGAAAAACTGACACGATACAAGCATAGAGATTTGTTTCTAGATTCTTTCTGCAAAATGTCATTGAGTTTAATTGGTTAGTATTGAAAATATCACCAGACTTCGTTTGTATGGAGCGCGCCAACAGTAATATACCCTTAAATATTGAAAATACGACGCAACTTCGTTTGTATGCAGCACTTTATGGGCGCGCTCGCAGTTATATTATGCAACTTTGTTCCAGGCTTTAACTTCGAGCAACGAATTGCTTACTAAAGGTGTATCTTATAGATTTCTACACTCGTGGCTAGGCTTTGGACTGCTAACTGCGGCAGGTAATCAAAATTATATATCCTAAGTTACCTCAGCACCAGGTTCCATACAAAGGATGACGGGCCTCTTCCGGTGAGGGTACGGGAACTGGAGAGCAGGAGACTTCAAGGCCTTCAAGCTCCGAGTCTCCATCGCTCACCTTCAGAAGTTCCTGGTCCCCGAAGTATGGCCTACCGGAGTCGTGTTCAGACGCTTTAGGGAAGCGAGGACAATAAACCCTAGGGACTGTTAGTGTTGAAATAATTTAAGTTATATTTTGTATGTATTTTAGGTTAAGGTATTTATAATATGGGTCCGTTATGATGTATATTGTACTGTTAGCTGATTTAAATAAAAAGAAACAAATAACGTCATTGTTGGGCTGTTGGTCTTGTCAAATAGAGTTATCGACTCGTCCTATATGCTTATAATACTTATAGTTATCCAGTTTTTTAAATCAGACCATCAAACTGAACTACTTTCTATATGGCACCAACATAGTAATTACGAAACAAAAATCTGCTATCCCATATATTTGGCTCGAGTAAGTTTGCAGTTTTGTATAGAAAAGCTTGTTTTTTTTCGCGATTTCGATGTTGGTGCCATATAGAAAGGTGTTCAGTTTGATGGTCTGATCATCCCCTTAAAAAAGTGTCAGCATATTAAGAAGGACCCTATTATTAAATGTTGCAGGACAGCAATGGAAAAATCATCGCAAATTTCTGACACCAGCTTTTCATTTTAACATGCTGAAAGATTTCTTACCCGTTATGTTAAAGAATGACAAAATATTGGTGAACAAATTACGCGGCCTCGCTGATGGTAGAGACATTGAACTGTTCTCTATAATTGCTCTAACTGCTCTCGACAATGTTACCGGTGAGTGACACATCAAAATATAATCAGTGCTGTAAATAAGGCGATGCCAGCCATTGAGATAACCGTGCCAGCGGTGCCAATGCCAAGGCACAGGGCGCAAACCCTGGAGGGGCGCAGAATTACTAGGGGAGCTATTTTTGAATGTAACCGGTGAGCTTTAACGGTTTTTAAATTTCATACATAAGCAGTAAATTTCAAATAATAGTGGGAAGGGGCACTCGTGTTGAACTCATGGGTATGAGAATTTAGTCACCGGTAAAATAAATAAATGCGATCTTTGGAAAATCGGTTAATATCGGTCATTTTACTCAGCCGGTGACATTCAAAAATCGCACTCCAGGGCCATGTTTTAGTTCATGCATGGTCTTAGACAATATAGCTATGGGCGAGTTACGCGTTTAAGGGCCTATGTCGAAAAATAATTGAAGCGAAATGGGCGTGGCTTAGTCGCAGCAAGCGCCCCGCGCCCCGCTACCGAACATCGTCGCGCACTAGCCCGCGAAAATCAAATCACTCAAAATGCATAGAATACGCTTCGCTGTGAAGATATTATTAGTACCTTTTGTCGTATGAAAAAACTCAATATATCATAATTAAGTATCGTTCTATTTATCCTCCTTGATCAATTATTAATTTATTACAGGATCAATTACGGACAACCAATTTATAGATAGAAACAATACCTAACTAACGATACTCTTTAATTGATTTCATATCATACCGAAAATCACTGTACCTATCTAGAAGGAAAAAAACTATCATTACAGGATTTTGTTTTACTTTATAGTATGAGAGCTACCTGTTGGTAATTTTACGTCATTAGGTCCCGTAATCAAATCAATTCACTTCTTATTTTGTACTTGTAATTGATATAATACAAGTCAAAACATTATATGGTCAAAACATACCGACTATCTAGATGAAACCTGGAAGTTATTTTACGCCGTCAACAAAAATGTAAGAAGAACGTGAAAAAATAAGTTTCGTAATACTGCAATAATCTCAGTTATTCTCGATACCACAAGAACTTTCAGGTTGAGAAGTTGTATAACACTCATAAACCTATTTTGAAAATCCATAGGTAATTCTAAAATACCTCGCATCCCTCAGATGCATGGCATAGCATTGAAGGATGAGGATGATGCAGGATATTATAACAGGTATGAATGAATTTTAAAATGGTAATTCAACATTTATTTACAAAATCACTAATAATATTTACGACCTAAAATCAACATTTATTTACATTAGTACATTACGATAAGTGTGACTTAAGTAGTTCATTATTGCACAGCGTGAAGTTAGCACCCGAGCACAAGCAAGGGTGCTAAACGTATATGCAGGTTTAGGCCACAGAGTGCTGGAAAATTATTTACAACTTATTACCTTTTCTTTGCTCTCATACTTCTGGTATGTTCCTGCCTACGTTTCAAATTTAATGTTTTGTTCCGTTTTGTTTTTCATTATCACTGTTTTTCCTAGTACCCCAGGAAAATTAGGTGAAAAAAAGAGTCAACCTCGGAATCTCTCATTCCGAGGTTGACTCTTTTTTTCACCTAATTTTCCTGGGGTACTAGGTATAATAAGCTACAAACTTCTTTAAATCATCGTTATGACATCCTATACGTTAGGTCAAATGTCACATAAAATCTCGTTTATGCAGGTCAAAAGATTCAAGGTAAAATGTCAAAAAACAGGTCTTTAGGAAATTGACCTTTGAAGTTTTAAAAAAAATTGTAGAACTTTAAATTTTCTTAATTTTTGGTCATTTATAATATTTAATATAGTTAACCGTTCTTGAGATAGATAGGTAGAACGCAAAGAGTTGTAACTCCAATAACGGTTTGCTCCCATAGTAAAATGATACTTTTCCTTACACCCTGTATAATATTATTTGGCGTTATTAATGAAAATACATAATTTCAATAACTATACACGAAAGAAGATGATGAAGAATTATTTCGAGTTTGAATCAATCGGGATAGAAAAACGAGTACAGAATAGTGACCCTGAGCAGCGCGCATTGAAGATATTGAATGAAACCAGTCACCGCCTGCCCGACAGACGCTTCTATATGGAAAGAAGACGACATGAAGATTCCGAACAACTACAAAAACTCACTCAAACGGCTGCACAACCTAGAGAAGAAACTAGACCGAGATGAAGACCTGAAAAAGAAATATGAAGAAAGAATGCAAACCCTCTTCACTTTGGGCTACGCCGAGGAAGCTACCACACCGCCGGTGCCAAATAAAACATGGTACCTACCCCACTTCGCGGTCATTAACCCCGCGAAACCGAAGATAAGACTAGTACACAACGCCACAGCGAAGACAGCCGGACGCAGCCTGAACGATATGCAACTCTGCGGTCCAGACTTGCTGCAATCTCTGCCGGGAGTTGTAATGCGATTTCGCCAACACCAACACGCCGTGTCAGCTGACATAAAGGAATTCATGTTTATGCAAATATGAGTTCAAGAGGACGACAGAGAGGCACTACGATTTCTATAGCGGGGCGACGAGAGAGGGAACCAGCGACCGCGAGAGTACCGCATGACGTCGGTGATCTTCGGCACGATGTCATCACCATGCACCGCGCTATACGTGAAGAATAGAAATGCTTCAGACTTCAAAGAAAAGTATCCTGCAGCCGCGCGAGCCATTGAAAAGAACCACTACATGGACGACTACATAACAAGTTTTGCGACCGAAAAAGAAGCCAAAGAAGTATCGAAATCAGTCGACTACATTCATCGGCAAGCCGGCTTCGAGCTATGCGGATGGGTGTCCAATACAAATTCAGTAGTATAGCAGTTTTCCGCCAACTCGGGCGGCGCCACGGTCTCTATCGGCGGGAGCGAGGTCCGATGGTACAACGGGCCGAGCTTCCTACGAAACCACGAACGAGAATGGCCACAAGAGACGAAGACAGAAGCACCGAAGACAGGAGAAGAGATGGGACTTGTCACGTCACCCACCAGCGACCTGACCACGCTCACCTACCTCGAATCGAGCGATTTTCGTTGTTCCGACTTTTGCTACGAGCTACGATGCGCATGCTACAGTTCGTCAATTTATGTCGAAAGAAGAAAAATGAAACAGTATTGGCTACGAAGCGCAAACGAACGAAAGAAAACAATAAAAACTACTCTGATTGAAAGATTGATAAGAAAACACGCAAGAACGAGACACCGGTGGAAACCTGTACAAGAAGATTGTCTTTCCGAAGATTTACGTCGAGTAAGGAGCGGCGCGGCGCCTCAGCCGGGAGACAAGCTGTCGGCGCTATCAGTGGTCGTCGGCGAAGATGGCTCAAAGGAAGAATCCACGTAGCACCTGACATCGTTGAAGACACTGCGAGCCCGACCGTACTCGACGGGAAACACTACTTCACGCGACTGTACATACAACACGTACACGAGCGACTACATGGCGGTATCGAAACCGTCGTGAATGAGCTACAGCAGCGACTATGGGTACTGAAGATACGACCGACGGTGCGTGAACGTCATCAAACACTGTCAACTATGCAAGATACGAAGAGCGAAGCCTACGTCTCCGGCGACCGGCGACCTGAGGAGGTTCGTGGCACGAAGAGGAGTGCCTAAGGAGCTATGGAGTGACAACGCGACGTGCTTCAAGGCTGCGGAGAAGGAGCTCGCCAAGGCCGCGCTGGCGGCGGTCAGCGAGGAGGTGAACGCGCGGCGCATCACCTGCCGCTACGTACCCCCGGCCTCCCCCTTGATGGACAGCGCGTGGGAGCGCATGGTACGCACCGTGAAGGAGGCACTGCGCGTCAAACTCCACGAGCAGTACCCTAGCGACGAGACACTGCTCACCCACTCACACACGTGGCGGTGACCCCAGAAGAACCGGAGGCGCTTGCACCCAACCACATCCTGTTGGGACCCAAACGACCTCACCGCGCGCAAGCGCAGCGCGCTCAACGCCTGGCGGACGTCTTCTGGAGCCGCTAGGTCAAAGAGTACCAGCCTTTACTCCAACACCGGCGGGAGCCTCACACGACCAGCGCACGCTATCGGCGACCTGGTACTCGTCTGCGACCCCACCCTGCCCCGCAACACATGGCCGCGGTCTACCCAGGGCGAGACGGCGAGGTGAGGATCGTGGTCGTCGTAAGCAGTAACGGGCATGTCCTCCGGAGACCGACCAAGAGGATCGTCGTGCTACAGGTTGGATCGCAGAGCTGCGACGGCGGGAGAAATGTGCACGACAGAACCTGAATTGACTACCTTTGTACATAGTTTTTTACATTATTTCGTTTTATATACCCTTTTATACTAGTAGGATAAGTTTAGGTTAAGTGTTCATTTCAATAAATATTTTTTTCTTATTAGAATTAAAGCTTAGCACATAAGTTATGTAAATAGTTCTAATAGGATTCTTATTTGATTTCTCTAGTGATTTCTACCCCAGATTAGATTAGGTACACTTCCCTATTAAAATTAACGCATAGCACAAGTAAATAAAACAATTAGAATCGAGTTAGAACTTATAAATTCCAATTAGACATTACGCCAGTAAGCTTCCCTACCTCATTAGAAGGGGTAGAATCCTATTAGAAATAATTGTTAGAAAGAGACAGAACGCTACATCTCTGTCAGCGCATACAGGCGAGCGAGGGGGGCCCCGGCGTCCGGAACCTGTGTTATGAGGAAGCGGGGGCCGGGGTAATATAAATATTGTACCTTTCCTTTTCGTTCTGCACTCTGTTATGCACCGGCGGATGATGCACATGCTATTTTTAGAATAAGAATATAAGTATCTTAACTATATAATTATATTGGTTTGTAAGCGTAGAAATTAAGATTGTATGAGAAATAAAGAGATTTGTATTCAGGGCAAGAGTGCGGGGTAAGGAGGGGTGGTCGCTTGAAAATGATATAAAATGGCGCCAAATCGACGTAGATTCATTCCGGATCCAGCACTCAAGAAAGAAACAACTTGGAAGAAGAAACTCTCTGCGACCACTCGCCTTCCCTACCCTGCCCTCCTGCCTGGCTCACCATACTGACGACCCATACAATTAAGGGCCACAGAGTTTTCAAACTCTCATACCAGGCAAGATGTTCCGGAGCAATAGAATCCTTCAACTCGGTAAAAATACTGACAACGGTTCATAAATACGTTTATAACCACATTCCATTATGACAAATAAATATAATTATTTGAAGAAATTGAAAAACAAGATAGTAAAACCGAAAATTGATTTCATTACGTGACCGACGACTTAAAGATAATAACAGCTAGCTCTTGGTCTATGAAGTCCAAAAAAACTGCTATACATATTTGAGTGAGAAATATACGTAAGAGATGTTTATTCCGAATGCGTAAATGCGCGCTGCATACAAACGAAGTCTGGTGATATTTTCAATACTAACCAATCAGTAAATGAAAAATTTGTAGAAACAATCTAGAAACTAATCTCTATGCTTGTATGAAGTCAGATTTTCGTTAAAATATACAGTTTAATGCTAGAATTAATTTAAGATTTGTATGGAAATCTTTGAGGTATTGTAACTTTAAAACTATACATTTTAACGAAAATCTGACTTCATACAAGCATAGAGATTAGTTTTAGATTTTTTCTGAAAAATTTCATTGACTTTAATTGGTTACTATTGAAAATATCACCAGACTTCGTTTGTATGGAGCGCGATCCGAATTATATTCTCTTAAATGTGAAGCTGCTATGGCCTCGAATTTATTTTAGATTGTATCATTTCATTTATTTATTTACCATAATTTACATGTGTATACAGTGATGGTCTTAGTAAATATTATAGTGTAGTATTTAATATATTACACTATAATATTTACACGTAAGCTGGATAATTAATCGTAATTCGGAAATTGGACATGCGAACGCAGGTCCGACGCGGGCAAAGGCCACAGCCGACTGAGCTTTTTAATAGATTGTGATAGCTTATATTACTGCCTGACGCGAGAGAAAGAGATGGGGCGGAGCGCACGCCTGACTAAATAAAACGACGTAAGCGCCAAAACAAACTTTATTTAGTTGTGATTTTACTATTTATGTAAGTAAATTTCTGCTGCAATCAAAATTTATAAAATATCAATCTCTTTTTTTTAAATCAAGTCTCGTGTTTCTATTATTCACCGTTTAGCAGTTCCAAGCGTTTATAGATAAAGACGGAGGCTACTTTGGCTTGTTTTTCTATCGAGAAAATTTGTCTTAATCGTGTTTTGGCGGCAATCAAAATTTTAATAATATGTTCAATTTACACATATCCTGAAATCATACTCCTACTGTTAGTACTTCATGATATCTGACGCTTTGAAGAATCCTATTTTTTTCACATATCCTCTTAATTCTACTAACAAACTTTTCTGACACTTTTTGCGGGGGACGAAGTAGCATGAAATCCGCAACTTTGGATTTTATTCCATTATTTTAGATTCCAATATTTATTGTTAAAAATAGTCTCGTGAGAATTCCAAACGCGACTAGTTTGAAGTTATTGTTCCGCAATTAAGGACTGTCTCGTTTAGTAATATGGTATAAAATTGTATGCAAATGCACATGATCAATTGATCTTGTAACGTGACAGAGCAAAAATGCTACCGCAGGGATGGTCCCTAGTTATATTGTCTAAGTGCATGGTAGTAGTATATAAGGGTGTAGATGATTTTACAGAATTAGTTTGCCTACCCAAAAACCTGTAGTAACCTTTTGCTTTCTTCCACCCTACCTTTAACTTCGTATACCTATAGGTACATTTAATTCAGTTCGAGCCGGGTAGATTAGCGCATTTTCAAGGGTGCAGTTATAGAAGCTAACACAGGGCGCATAAAAGGCTATTTACGGCCCTGAATATAATCATCGTCTGTAGTTACAAGGTAGCTAGACTATTTGTATTTTGTGAGTTGTTTTTACAGAATCAATCATGGGAGTATCTTTAAATGCACAGACAGACAGGGCATCCAAATATGTTTCATCCATTGATAAGTGAGTATCCCTACTACTGATCCTATCCTACTAATATCACGCAATAAACGACTGGACGAATATGTTCTAGATTGACACACACCTATAGCAGACTCTTAATATTTAGACGCAGGAGTAACAGCATATGCTCATGACGATATTCCCCAAGGAGGTATTCAGAAACATTCTGTATACCTACTCAGAACATCCAAGTTTCACTAGTTGTACCGAAACTGTCCAGCGTGACGGGGAGTGAGCCCGTGAGTCTAGATACACAAGCACTCCTCAGACTTCTGCGGTTGCTGGGGAATAAATGTGCATCGTATGGGCTACTCTCGTTTGCTACATGTCCTTCTAGATTTTGTAAGTTGCGTATGCCAGGAGAAATTTTGGGAGACCACAGGACTGCGCAAAGCAAGACAGTGCGTTCGGTGGGTGCGGTTTGTGAGGTCAAACGCTTTTCATATCAAAATAGTGCCAGCTCGTGCACTTGTTCCCTAGAACTAACTGTGGTGTAGAGGGGAGTTATGACGTCATAGTTCTAGCATATGCTCAGGACTATATTCCCCGAGGGGGTAGTCAGAGATATTCTGAAACCTCAGAACATCCACGTTTCACCAGTAGTACCGAAACTCTGTCCAGTGTGACGGGGGGTGAGCCCATCGCAACTTATAATAGACAGTGGGTACAATACATGCCTCGAAATTGAAGCATGCAGGTTTCCTCACGATGTTTTCCTTCACCGAAAAGCCAGTGGACAAATATACAAATCGTACATAAATTCCGAAAAACTCATTGGTACGAGTCGGTCTGGACGGGGATCGAACCATCGCCACCTGCACGGCAGGCAAGGTTACTCGCCACTGGACCACCACGGCTTATACGTCATAGACCACCACGTCATAGTTCTTGCTGACTTTAAAAAAGAATCGTACCAATTGAAAGTTAATGAGCTAATTCTAAGGAAGATCCGGAAATCGTGATTCGTGATAAAGCTTTTAACGGAGGGAAGAATCACGCACGACCGCGCTTTTATTTTCTTAGCTGGCCAGCGAGAACGGAGACCTGCGCCCGCCGCATGGCGGCGCGATAAAGCGCTATTGCGCCCTAGCTCTCTCTGTCTTTTTGCGCGCGAACGAAAAAGTTAGCAGGCGCGATAAAACGTTTATCGAGGCGCCATACCGCGAGCGCAGCAGCGAGTTGAAAACCCAACACACACTATGGCGGAGATTCAGACACGATTTTTAAGTCATAGTTCGAACTCCCGTATGTCAATATCCATACATTTTCACCCTGCTTAGCTAGAGCTAAGACTAAAAACATCATCTCTGAATCTCGGCCTAAGTCCACACTTAACTTGCCATACGTCCGTACGTGCGGCACTGCTTGCCGCCTTCGTATAGGGAGGGCTCTAATAGCCATGCTCAACATAAGTGTCGCCAAGACGCTGCTTATTCATATGTTATAGACATAAAGAGATAGAACAAGTCACAACAGCGCTGCGTTAGAAGCAAGAGCGAGTCCAGAAGGCTCCTAGGGCATCCCTATTTTTATTTAGGTTTCTCTTTATCACTTTATGTTGTTTCTTTAAGAGTACCTAGGAACATCCTAAGAATTTCCCTCACACTCTAAAATTACTAAGCTGTCTTCTAATTTTTTTAGCATGAGCAAGATATTATCAGCGAGAATGAGAAATCCTTTCTTGGCCTACGGCCCACTCTTCAATTTGCTACCTCACAAGAAGATCGAAGACGATGCACTAAAGGTGTTACATGGACACTCGAGAAAAGTTATTGAATCTAGACGCCGGTACTTGGAAGATGCAAACATAACAAGTCTTAATTACGACAGCGATCATGGTAACTATAATTATAATTTTATTGTATGTTTTTTATCAAAATAATTATAGCCTGTTAGATCTATTGTGCATAACACAATAGGTATAAGTGTTGGAAGTTAATTATACAGGGTCCTTCTTAATATGCTGACACTTTTTTAAGGGGATGATCAGACCGTCAAACTGACGACAAACTTCAAACAAACTTTTACTACGGCACCAACATCGAAAACGAGAAAATAAAAACTGAAAACCTACTTGAACTGAGCTTCGATGTTGGTCCCATAGAAAGCTTAAATCTAGATTGCAAACCTAAATATGCATGCACAGTAACATTAACAATAAAATTGCGACTTAAAACCTGGATATAATTCTAATTTAACCTTATTATAGTAAATATGACATAAACATTTAAACTTGTAACACTAGTAATTAATAACAACGTAATTAGTTAATAACTACGTAACAATTAAGTTGTGAAGGTATTCATTATTCTATGCTTGCAGTCATTATTGTTGATTATTGCTATTTTGTAGTTAAAAATGAAACCCTAGTAAATATACTTTTGATTACACTGTAATTAGGTGTGTGATGGCTAACGTTTAACGTGACGCAGCAACTGTGGATCTCATGCTAAACTCCTTAGGGAGTTTTGGTTGAGAAATTGTGTATTCTAGATTATAATCATTCCGTAAAAGTTAAATAAATTAAAAAGAAGTAATACAAGTAACATTTTCAGGAATGAAAAGTAGGCATTCATTTTTGGACTTACTTTTGCTAGCTGAAGTTGATGGTAAAAGGATTGATGACGAGAAAATACGAGAAGAAGTTGACACTTTCATGTTTGCGGTATGTAAATAATCTTAACTATTATAAAACTGTAACAGAAGTGTCTGTAAATTAAAGATATTTACATAAAAAAGATTACGATATGGTTTTTAGGTCTCCCGGACTCCAAATCAGTGGCGGACTAAGCCCGTTGGAGGCCCGGGGCGGCAAAACTAAACGAGGCCCCCCGTTCTTTCCAGAAATTTACATCAACTATTTTTTCGAGCAGTGGCAAAACTTGACATATGCCCTTCCCTTCATGAACGTAGTAGCAATCATTATTTCCCAGGGTGTTTCAGGTCCAGGTTATGTCTTTGTATTAAAATCTAAAACCAGGAGCGAGTGAGCGAGATTGATACGATCTGAAACTACAATGTTATTAGGGGTTTTTGTAAACCTTAATGCAAACTTTGCAATACGACCTACATCCAATGCATCTGAGATACAATCATAACTAGGAGCGAGTGAAGCGAACTTGAGTTTTTACTGCAATACCATTAGGTCGAAAACTCGCAACAAGAGTAAGATCGAGATTTTACTACAATGAGACTAGGTCGTTGCAATACTATTAGAAACGAGGAGCGAGCGAAGTAAACTTGAGACTTTATTGGAATATAATGAGATCATTGCAATATGATTAGAACCAGGAGCGAGCGAAGCGAGATTTTCATTTATTATAATTATAACTCAATTTCTAGCAGAAATTATGGCTATTCTTCTATAAAACAAAAAGCTGGACCGAGCGAACCAATCATGATTATGCTTACTACATAATAACATGATTGGGTATCTCATGCCAAAATAGAGTTGATTTGTGAGTGGAACAAAAACTGGAGCGATATCCAGCTTAGTTTCAGAGTGCGGATAAAAACAATTAAGAATAAAAGATTGAGTGAGCGAAGCGAGCTCGAAAATTCGCTATATTTTTGACTCTATTTCCGACTGTCTTTGACAGTGTGAGGCCTCCAACTCGAAACTCCAAAGGTGTGTGGAACAAAAACTGGAGCGAGCAAGCTTAGTTTCAGAGCGCGAAAAAAAACAACCAAGTATAAAAGATTGAGCGACCGAAGCGGTCTCGAAAATTCGCAATAATTTTGACTCTATTTCCGATTTTCTTTGACTATGTGTGAGGCCTCCAACTCGAACCTTCTAAGGTGTGTGGAACAAAAACTGAAGCGAGCAAGCTGAACTTCAGAGCGCGAAAAAAGAAAAATCAAGTATAAAAGATTGAGCGAGCGTAGCGAGCTCGAAAATTCGCAATATTTTTGACTCTATTTCCGACTTTCTTTGACTATGTGTGAGGCCTCCAACTCCGAACATATTTTGGATTTGATTACAAAGGAGAGAGATTTTTGATCTTCTCGAGATTTGGAGGCCCCCAGGCCCGGGTACAGTAAACCAGTATAATTACCTACTGCAATATTTCTAATCTTCTGCAGGGCCATGATACTACAACTTCGGGCATTGTATTCAATCTCTACTGCATTTCTAATCATCCAGATGTACAAGAGAAGATGCTTGAGGAACAGAGATTGATTTTGGGTGATGATTTAAAAAGGGATCCTACTTATGCGTAAGTTTTTTAAATTATGTTTTTACTCTTAGAAAAAGTATTATGTCTAGAATGAGCCTAACGTTTCTACCGTATAAAACAAAACGGGCCTATCTAACGTTGGTAAGCGTGAGGCGTCACACAAATTATGTCTGTGTGCATGTATACAGGGTCCTTCTTATTATGCTGAAACTTTTTTGAGGGGATGATCAGACCGTCAAACTGAACAACTGTCTCTACTGGTCAAACATCTAAATCGCGAATAAAAAAT
This sequence comes from Agonopterix alstromeriana, assembly GCA_963924505.1. Lineage (NCBI taxonomy): Eukaryota > Metazoa > Arthropoda > Insecta > Lepidoptera > Depressariidae > Agonopterix > Agonopterix alstromeriana. The sequence continues at coordinate 13,261,088 of OZ004667.1, forward strand.
CTGCTGTCCCATACATTTGGTTCGAGTAGGTTTGCAGTTTTGTATGGAACTGCTGACTTTTTTTCGCGATTTCGATGTTGGTATATTGAAAGTTTTTTAGTTTGACGGTCTGATCATCCCCTTAAAAAAGTGTCAGCATATTAAGAATGACACTATATGGTCATTGGACAGGGATTAGAGTCCAGTATTGGTTGCAATTTTTTTCGACGCTTTCTTAACTTCTTCTGTCAATCTTGACACATAACTTATCCAAGGCTTTTACTATTAACTCGATAGAAAGTAGATACCTACCTAATTATAATATTATAGAGTTCGTAAGTGCACATATTATAATATACTTACTATAAACACATAGTTCTATAATTACCTACTACCATATAAATCATAATTAGGTGTAGGTAGTAGGTAGGTACTTTGTGCACAGATTAATGTTACTAACGCTTTGATTAAATTAAAATTGCGGAAGATAGGTGACTAGTCTATAGCGCATGGACCGCTTAAATTGAGCTCCCATCGCCTAATTTACTTAGTCGCAATACGAGCGGCATTGCGTGATTGAGACACTTTTTTTTATTTTAGACGGCCTAAAGGTACTACATTGCCTCCGTGTGCTTTTATTCTTTGTACAAATCATTAAAATAGAAATTATACGGTATTAATTTTCACTCGTGAGTATCACATTGTTCGAGTGCAAGAACGTCACCTATCTTCCGCTATGTTAATTTAATCAAAGTACTAACGTAACTTTGTGTACCTAACGTTAGTGTGGATGTAAAAAGGTTGTTGTTTGTATGTTTTTACCACTAATAACTACCCAGCTCATATCCTTAAAATATGAATGGTTTTCAGGGAGATTCAAGAGATGAAATATTTGGGATTAGTCATAAAGGAAGCTCTTCGATTGTTCCCTCCCGTTCCTTTTATTGACAGATTCATTCCTCAAGATACCGGTATGTTCACTTCACTAGTTACCTACCCCCTACGGAAGTAATTAACTAACCTAACCTAACTTAATAGTAGGTACCTAGGTACTTTAGGTACACCTTGATTTTGGTAGGTAGGTATTGCTTTGAATAAACCACAAATCGTCTAATCATGTTTTTACTTTTATGAATTTGTTATAATCAAGAAGATTAAATGCCTACATAAGTGGAGATTGCATAACAAAAATTTTTTTGAAGCCAAAAACCCTTGGATGACGTCACTAATATTTCCCATCCCATCTCATTTCCTCTTTACGTGGAGTAGCAAAGAAATTGAACTGAACATAGGTTCAATTTCTTTGTGGAGTAGGTCTTAAATTCAGATGACATGACTTTAGAACTTTGAGCATGGTCTAATACAACATTTTTGGGTCTAAGCTTTAGAATGACAACTCCTTGTAGAGAGGAAATGAGATGGGAAACATAAGTGACGTCATTCATAGTTAAAGTTTTTGGCTTCAAAAAAATGTTTGCTATGCAATCTCCACCTGTTGGTATTGTAAACTTCTTGGTTATCATCTCAGATCGTTATCTTTTTATCATTATGACAAAAAAATAGAGTTGGGTTAAGATATTTTTAATTTCAGACTTGGCAGGACTGCATTTACCGAAGAATTCAACAGTCTTGATGAATTTTCTCCACATGCAGCGTGACCCAGCCTTGTACGAAGATCCACTGGAATTCAGACCCGAAAGGACAGAATCAACATTATCGAACCCATTTAATTGGCTTGTATTCAGTGCTGGCCCAAGAAATTGTATCGGTAAGGTTTATTATTAATTTCCAATACCTACTTACTAAAAGAAAAGGATATTTCAGATTTCCATACAAATCCTTAATTAATCCTAGCATTGTAACTAAATATTTAATCGGAAATCTTACAAGGTAGCGACCGACACAGATATTGGTTTCTTTTTGTTAAAGAGGATATAATTCGAAGCGCGCTCCATACAAACGAAGTCTGGTTATATTTTCAATGCTAAATTTTTCACAAACAATCTAGAAACTAATCTCTATGCTTGTATGTTGTCAGATTTTCGTTTAAATGTATGAAGAAGTAGTAGGTATGTAGTTTCAGTGCCTCAAAGATTTCCACAAATCTTAAATTAATCCTAGCTTTGAAACGAAAATCTGACAACATACAAGCATAGAGATTAGTTTATAGATTGTTTCTGAAAAATGCCGTTGATTTTAATCGGTTAGTATTGAAAATATAAACAGACTTCTTTTGTATGCATGCATGCAGCGCGTGCACTCACACCCTGACGAGTGTATCCATAATATAGGTAGAGGTAGGTATTTACATTCGTTCCAGTCAAGAAACATGAAATAACTCTGACATACTTTACTACTACAAAATTATTATCTAACCATGACCCACTTAAATAATTAAATGTTTTATATTTTTTCAGGCCAGAAGTTTGCGATGCTGGAATTGAAGGTGGTGCTCTCCGCATTGGTCAGACATTTCAAAATATTACCGAGTGGATTTGAACCGATAATATGTGCAGAACTTGTTTTACGATCTCAGAATGGAGTAAAAATTAAACTTGCGCCACGTTAGACATAATGGGGAACTTGCACCAAATTTATAATGAGAAATTATCTTAATACCTAATTCAATAATAATAGTTGTGAAAAGAACATTACTGAAAGATTTATTCTAAGGTTTAAATTTTTTACGAAATAATTCAATTATTAAAAGTTACGTGGATCGGAAGCGGAACGTAATTTCACAGAGTTACTATATGTAATTTCAAACTCCAATCAGCACAAAGTGACGAAGCGATGAGCAACTTACTTGCGTTAGAAGAGTACGGCAACATATTATAGCGGATGATTTGTGATAAGCTTGACGCTTCATGAAAAGGAGTGACGTCACGTTATGGCAGTGAGCGTTTTGGCGCGGAATTACAAAAGTCAACTTTTGATTTGCAATTAAATAAATGATTTGTGCATATTTTACCTTTTTTGTTATCGGTATTTTTATGTAAGCCTTAAATCTATATGATACACTAAAAATATAAAACTGTGTAAGTTCCCCATTTGGGAATTTTCTTTCCTTTTTTGGATCCCAATAACTTAATGTTTAACTTTTATCAAATAAATTATCATTTTTGTCAGATTAAGTATAATGTTTTTCATTTCAACAGTCTTGTTTTATTTTGTTCATGGGTACTTGGTAGTTGTAGCAATGTTCCTGACTACTCCGAAAATGATAACAGTCGTGAGTTTATGTATGTACCTATGATGGATAGGAAGCTGAAAATCAAAGAGTAAAGTCAACATCAAAAGTGGGTAAGTACCTAGTTAGGTAAATTATGACGAAAGTAGGTATCTTTCAAAATAATTATCTGATATCATATTTTGTGATAGGTAGTAATTTTATTGTTAGTTTAGATGATGTGCATGCTCTTTCATGACACATAATTATGTGTCATGAAAGAGCATGCACAAAATCACTAATTTACTAATTTTTATAGGTATATACCTATAAAAATTAGTAAATTAGTGATTTTTTTAAGATTAATTTCAATTTTAGTTTCGCCAAAGTTCATTGACTGTACCTGTATGTAGGTATAGGCACAGATATAGTTATTTAATATAGGTATAATTTTGGCAGTGCCATTAATGATCATGCCAACCCTTATGTGTGTGTTGTCCCCTCTTGCCTGTTCTGCTCCTCCATGCATCAAGTACAGCCTCGGATTGGCAGGTTGCGGGTAATCCCACAATCCCGAAATTCCCGAATGATAGAATAAGGACACCCCTACACGGCGACACATCAATCTGTATAAAACCAAAATAAACTAGCTGCGCGTAGGTCGATTAACGTATATCGACGCGCGGCCAGCTTATATTGGTTTTGTATAGCTTGATGTGTCGCCGTGTGTACCTACCTACAAATAAGTACCTAACTAACGTAATAATTAAATGATTGACTTTCATCCAGGAATCTGGCATATTGATGCCTTGCTTGATGATTTAAACCAAATATGGATGAGGACAGTGCAGTACCGGTCGTTGTCGCGATTATTGGAGAAGGCCTATGTCCAGCAGTGGACGTCTATCGGCTAATATGATGATGATGTCTACTATCAGGAAAAAATATAAAAATATTTAAAATAAAGTTAGCCGCCGTTCATAGCAGAAGTAGTATATTCCTTGAGTGAAACTTTCGCAGCTGTCAAATTTAAATTTCGATCTTCCGTCACAAGAAAAGGTTGCGTATCCGAATATCAAGTCCTCCCATAAAAAGATTCACTCCAAAAATTACTTTCCGAATTCTATGACGAAGGTAGTTGGTAGAAACTACATGAAGTGAAGAGGCTGGATTCTCTAAGGCCGAGATACAGAGACGATTTTTTTAGTCTTAGCTCGAGCTAAGCAAGACGAAAATGTATGGATTTTGACATACGAAAGTTCGAACTATGACTTAAAAATCGTTTCTGAATCTCGGCCTAAGAGGTATTGTTCTGTATTGTACATATCTATACCTATTTCCAGCTTCCTGCAGCTTCCGGATGTAATGGATGTAACAAAAGGGCGACGGAAATTTTAGGACAAAAGACTTGATTCCAAATTCTTTAATTTTATTTTTCTTAATTAATGGCCGGTTGCTTGCGTCTAGCGCGGCAATTCTGCCAATGTCAAGTAGTTTATAATCTCAAGTGATTGTTTTATGGTTAAAACACAAAAGAGTTTCACAAAATGGCGGAGCCACGTGCAAGCCTAAGAGAGGCCAACACGAATGCGTCTACCTTCCGCCAGACTTGCAGCGCGACTCCGATTCCAAATTCATAAATGCTTGATTAAAATCATAGGCAAGAGAAAGTGAAATGTCAATGTCACATTTGACATCTCGCATCAAAACAGTCACACAATTTCACAATTTGGATGTGATTCTGATTTTTGGATTTGCTTTGCTTGCTTGCATGTGGGTGGTTGTTTTCAGTTTATTATTTTTCATCTAAAAGGACTCTAAGATGACACTCTGACTACTATCCAGTATAATATCAACAAAAGATCTCCGCCATGTCATCAGACGCTCTAAACGTAGCCCGCCGGAAACTGAACGAAGCGCTCGGCGAGAAATCGACAAAATATTTCAATCAGATGAAGCAATGGTTTCGAATGAAACTGACTAAAGAAGAGTTCGATACTGAAGCTCGTAGTTTACTAAGTCCAGACCAGGTTCACTACCACAATGAGTTCCTCCTGGCTTTGTTGAATAAAGTGGAAGGTTTGGCGGAGACTTCGATCACAATAGCTCAGGAGAAGGCGATATCGCATAATAGGAACAGTCGGCGTCACAAGCGGAGCTCTAGGACGTCTGAGAAGTCTAACTTTGAGCCGGCGGACTTGTTGGAGTATCTGCCGCCGAATTCTCCGCCCGGTGCGGGTAGTGACGGCGTCAAGTATGCTGCACAGGTAATGATCAATCTTGATTTTATTCAAATAATACCATGGCCACAGTATAAGAAAGAGTTTCGAGTACATCATACAAGGTGTTACAAAAATGCAAATAAACATTTAAAGGGGTGGTTTAGACCATCAAACTGAACAACTTTCAGTATGGGACCAATATCGAAATCGCGAAAAAAAAAACAGCTCATCAATTCAAAACTGCAAGTCTACTGTATAGGACAGCAGATTTTTTTTTCGTGATTTTGATGTTGGTCCCATAGAGAATGTTGTTCAGTTCAGTGACGGTCTGATCATCTCCTTAAAAAAGTGTCAGCATATTAAGAAGGACTCTGTATATCATAAATATCAGATATTTAGATATTTATTATAAATATCAGATATTTTCGAACCCTGGTAATGGTGTAGGCCTCCTGTCTATGCTATGGCATCCCTCTCAATCACCTGCTTTCTCTATACATTTCACTCCAGAAGACGTAGCATGTTGTATGTTATATGGCTATATTTATCTCATTCATTAGCATGCAAATAGAAAGAGAGCTAAGGCGCAAAAGTGCTGTATCACGCTGCCATACTATGGCTGCAGACAACATGATGAGATATCAATATGTTCTTTTGATATTGTTTAATGAAAATAATAAATTACTAATTAGTTTTTAATTTCCTCAGGAAATATTTCTGCCAGACCATGCCCTGGTGGTGGGTCGTTTCATGCTGGCCGCTTGGGAGCTTGGCCTCGAAGGTGCTGATGATGAAGCCGCTGATATCATTGTAGTCGCTGTTCAGAACTTCCTCAAGAACGTCATCAGCGCTGTGATGGCTCAACGCAAAGGTAGAAATAATTATTTTTTAGGAGTCGCATGGCGAGTGGTGTCGCATCCTGTCGTTTAGATCGTGTGTTTTCGAGCCTCCACTCCTCAGAATAACAATTCTTGAGACTATGATGCTGCTAACACCTTCTCAAAATCGGCAGAAATACTGTGTATCGTTAGAAATATGTACAGAATTTATAACTTAGGAAACAACAAACTTTTTCATTAGTGTTTTGCTTATGGTTGCACTGAGGTGCGGAGTACTTGAAACGGGTGGATATGTATGAAAATATATAAAGATTTGACTGAAGCGAAAGAGAGGTATGTAAGGATCGTATTAATAGGTGGTCTGTTAACTTCACTGGAAAAATAGTAAGGAAGGAGGTTCAAAAATTGTTTTTTTTTTTTAAATTTAGCTTTATTTCCTCAGTTACAGTTAATCACAATGCAGTGACGCAATAATTCATATATTCTGTACCAGTGCACTAGTGTCTGAAATGTGTGCCATTCGTTTCAACACCGTACCCACAGATTATTCAGTAGTTAACTACTGTTAAATAAATCTTAAAGTTAAGAAGTAAAACATACATTTGCTTACATCAAAAATAATAGGTGACCAAATTATTTTTTACTTTTTAAAGTTTGTTTTTGACGTTGGGAGTTTTTTAAATTTTGTAATTTAGCATTATTTTTATAGTTACATGAAAACTACTGAACCGATTTTCATGAAACAAAAGCTAAGAACACTGTTGCAAAAATTAGCTTTCTATTTTAAAAAAACTGCATCAAAATCATTTCACCCATTTGGGAACCAAGATGCCACAGACAGACAGACCGACATAGGCGTCAAACTTATAATACCCCTCTTTCTGCGTCCAGGGTTAAAAACATGAAAAATCATTTGGAATTTTTTTCACAATCTTACTTTGTCTTTTGAAAACTGATGGATTTTCAAAATTTTTTCAGGATACAAGCTGCGAAACAATCACTTCATGTATGACATTGGAGGAGATGTGCCAAACATGTGGCTGAGAAACTCATCAAAACTGTACGACCCTCAGGGTGAAGGGAGGGTGAATGTGGATGATGGGTCAGATGCTCTGGGACCACGATGCCCACCGACCATCGATGAGATGGAGCATTCTGCTGCTTTTGAAATTGCTTGCAGGTAAATCTTTACATACAAGGTGTTACAAAAGTAAAAATAAACTTTTAAAACTTTTAAGAGGGTTGTCTAGACCATCAAACTGAACAACTTTCACTATGGGACCAAATAAGAAAACGTGAAACAAAAAATCTGCTGTCCCATACCATCATGTCATGTTAGCTATGGTACATTAATTTGTAGTTTAGTATGGAACATTATTATTTTTTTTCGCGATTTCGACATTGGTCCCATAGAGAAAGTTGTTCAGTTTGATGGTCTGATCATCCTCTTAAAAAACTGTCAGCATATTAAGTTACTCGACCCAATTGTATGGGACAGCTGATTTTTTTTTCGCGATTTCGTCTTTGGTCCCATAAAGAAAGTTGTTTAGTTTGATGGTCTGATCATCCTCTTAAAAAACTGTCAGCATATTAAGTTCGACCCTGTATAATGTCATTGATTATAACAATAAATTCTTAAACTAAGGTTATTGATACAATAGTTATACATAATCATATAAAGTTAACATCTAACATCATTAAATAAATGTTATTAAATTGTTACAGTGCACCAACCACAGAGTCAAATGATGTCAAGTTATCAATAGACGAGTTCTACAATACGTTACTAACACATAGAAACGTTATAGCGTGCCATTCAGTGTATGCTGTTAACATGGAGAGGTTAGCTAGCATGTTAAATCATCCTAGTTATTAGTTAGCATAAGCTCTACAACGTGTTAATGAATTAACGCAAAACTAGAAAGTAGTTTGTTTAGAATCGAGAGCAGAATCGAATTATCATATTTTCGATAAAGGTAATTTTTATCAAAATATTAAAATTTAAAATTTACTGAACTCTATCTCAACCCACTGCATGGGCACACTCACCCTACTTACTACCAAAACAAGATTCTTAAAATGTATCCACGAGCACCCTAGCACTTTCATTAATTGCTGAAATGATAACAAATCATTTTTGCCTGAAAACTTAAAATGTGAATAACTTAAAATTTTAACTATCAAAATAATGAAAATATTGTTTCAATCTAATTATTTTGTTATAAATCAGTTGGGTTGTATGAAGTTTTGCGCTTATTCATTAACATGTTGTATTTTTCCTTGGCTTGTCCACGACTCCACGTGGCATAGTTACGGATTTTACCTAGGGGGTCAGTCAGTCAGTTTATGAAACTTGTAAATGGATTGGGGGGGCATGTCCAGGGTGTAACAAAACACCCTAGTAATATTTAAAGGGGTGGTTTAGACCAGTAAACAACATTATTCACTATGGAGCCAAGATCGACTCTAATGTGTGGGACAGCAGATGTTTTTTTATTCGATGTTTTCTTCATAGTTAAAGTTGTTCAGGTTGATTGTCTCAACCACCCTTTTAAATATTACTAGAGTGTATAGTTGAGTGTATAGTTGACCATTTAGTGGACACCTTTCCTTTTTATTTAAATGTTTTACCTAAAATAGAATAATACAGGGTGTTGTTGATTGTACCCATGATACTGAACAACTTCTCTAAGAAACCTATAGGAAATTCGCAAAAACATTTTTGGACTTTCCAAACTAAACGCAATCAGCTGATCAAGCGTTTGTATAAAAAGACATTTTTTTTTGTAAATCTCCTATAGGTTTCTTAGGGAAAGTTGTTCAGTATCATGGGTACACACACACCTTAATGTAATGCAACTCTTTACCCTAACAGGCTGTGTTTGTATAATAATTAATTTAAGATAGGGAACATTATTTAAATTAAAGACAGTAATAACATTAATAGTATCCGACTTTATTAATAAATTAATTTAAATAAACAAGTTACAAGATTTTCGTCTTATTCTCCCTATACAATCAGAAAATATATAGACTATTCGGTCTCATCGCCGTATCTTTGAAAGAAAAGAAAGAAAGAAAAAAAGAAAATACCGACCACGGAACATAAAACATGAGAGGAATAAGCTTAAAAGTATATCACAAAATAACCCTCCTTCTGGCGCAGTCGGATAAAGCGCTTACAAAGAGCTTAAGAGCTTACAGGGTATAAAATACTGATAGTTTTTTAAGGGGATGATCAGACCATCAAAAACTTACGCGATTTCGATGTTGTGTCTCATAGAGAAAGTTGTACAGTTTAATGGTCTGATCATCCCCTTGAAAAGGTTAGTACTATTATATATCAATTCTGTAGTATATTTTTGCGGGCTGCAAAAAATGCGGCTTGTTTTCACAATTTAAAAAAAATATGACCGACATTTTAGAATAAAGTTCGTTTTCGTACTATACTCTAAAAGCTCTTAAAATTTAATCTGTCCAATCTCTTTGTAACCATCAAACATCTTGACACGACACGATAACAATGAAACGAAATAGTTATTAAATAAAATAAAATAAGTGCATGCGGTAAAATGGAATAGACTGTACAAAAAATAATTAAAAGAAATAGGTGTATCTTAATAATTTTAATTTGTACCTGTACAAATTAATGAGACACATTACCCGACGGCGACTGACGGTCGGCCCATACAAAAATGAAATTTAGTTTGGGAAGCAGTCGGCCGTCGATGGCGGACGGCTTCCCATACTAAATTTCATTTTTGTATGGGCCGCCGTCGAGTAATGTGTCTCAACCCTTACCTAGGTACAGTCGCCATCAGATATATCATAACAAACAAGGTGGTCAAAGATAGAACATCAAATCAGTCAAGATGATCAAACATCTGAGCAGTTTAGGAATAAAGACCTTACTCCGTTGTTATACTTTTGAATTTTAAATAACATTTTAAAGTAATTATTGAAAATTTGCTGTTCAGATATTTATAACACTATACATGTTTAGATATAATTGGTAACATTTACTGTAAAAATTTATTTAAAATTAGCACTGCTCAGAAATATTTGGACACCTTGTATGCTACGATATATCTGATGGTGACTGTACAGTACCACCAGGAAAATTAGTCTGCTCGTCAATCTTCGTTTGCGCAGATTCATAAAATTACTATACCAGGAATAGAGAAAGTGACGGCTGAGAGAGCGAGATTTACCTAGCGGCACCACTGTAGAATAGAAAGAGATACGTGATGCGAGGCAATAGAACCGTTTTTGGAACTGTTTGACAGCTTGTCGGCATGGTGATAATTCGAGCTCTGTGAATAATTGTGAATCTAATCTGAAATGTTGGATAATTTTTTGAAATTATTTTAACACTATTTCACAAAATCATCCACGATTTCACGTTGGATTCAAAATTATTCACAGAGCTCGAATTTTCACCATGCCGACAAGCTGTCAAACAGTTTCCAAAAACGGTTTCATTTAACAACTCATGTCAGTTCCTCCATTCTGTAAGGTATAATAACTTTATGCGCAGACCAGACCAGAGTCCCTGTCAAAACCCGAAGTCATTTAGTAATTAGAAACCAATCATGCGCGGTAGTCAAAAGGTGCAGAATCAGTCGCTACTAAATCTTTATCTATCTCGCTCTAAGTTTAATAGCAGATGAGCGGACGCTTCGGCTCGGCGACAAGCGCTCGAAAATTATTAGCAAATAGCGGCAAAGGATTTAAAGCGCGCAAACGTGACGCCTTGAGGTCAATATCATTTCGCGCGCTATTCAATTTTGTCAACTGCGCAGGTGCATCGGTAAGACTTATAAAATTTTTATTAACTGCACCAGTCTGGGCTAATTTCGCTTATATGTAAGTGAATATTGTTGCATATAAGTACAATAATAGAGTGAAGAAACGAGTGGGAAAAAGCAAGAAAAATCTTGTTTTTGTTAGAGGCAAAAATATTAACCCTATAATCCTGTAAACATTATTAACCTTTAGAACTAGGTAGTACCTACAAGTTTTGAACAAAAACGGTCGTATTTCTTACAACAGGATGTAATAAATTGACTAAATTCGACACACACAAAGTGAAATAAAGCAGTTACAATTGATAGCATTTGCTTAGATCTACCTAGTAACAATTTTTATTTGCGCTTATTATAGTATCAAATTCTTAATGTAACATAGGTGAGGTGCCGGGTTCGGATGGTGACTGTACGATCACGCTAGGTACACTCCTGGATACGACCGGGGACCGCTGCGATCCTGGCGAATCCGGCCGCGGCAGATCCCGGATTTCGATAACCTCTGGTCTTGGGTCCCTGGCACCCAAAATTCTTCGTTTCTTCCACGCTATAACTCCGAGGACGGCTAGAAATGCGAAGATGCCGACGATACCGAAGGTTATTCCGGTGGTAGATGCTGTCGACATTGCATACAGTCCTGTAGAGCGGTGTGAAGGTATTTTATCAGTTTGACGTTTTTTGGAACTGGGATGGAAATGAGCGAGCAAATTTCGAATTAATTTTACGTCAAGTGAAATCTTATCCCTTAGTCGCCTCGAATGGGAAGAAATAAGATGTTCAAGTCTGAACCACACGGCAAGAAAAAGCTAATGATTCAAAAACTATGCCCAAAAACAATTCACCCAAATCTTTTAAAATACAGAATCACCGAATCTGTGCTTTGGGCACTGAATTGCACTAATTAGGCACTAAATCGTGGCTTAGTCAAAACCTTCGAATGAGCTGGTGGGGCTACTAACTATACGGACACAAAAATACTCCGAAATTACTATAAATATCGCGCAACGAATCATGAGCTCTGGGTGAAAGTGGTAGGGATTTTCGGGCAGGTTGATGACGTAACAGGGGACTTATCGGCCAATGGCGTTCGCGCGTTGGCCTCTTCCCGCTTCCCTTCGCCAAATAGACCTGTATTCGATTCTGTGCATTGAAGGTCATCGCTCATGTTTCGTTGCGCAATCTGTACTATTAAAATGTACGAAGCATATACCAATCACAGGCGACATCGACAGGCGTGTCAGGAAGCTCATAGGTGATCCAACCTTGGTGGCGAAGCTACAAAGTCTTGAACATCGTCGCAAGGTAGCCTGTCTGTCTGTTTTCTATAGGATACATTTCGGAGAGTGTGCGTTAGAATTACACTAATTAATACCTCCATCTCCCTTTCATCTGCGAGGGACGAGACGCAGGCTGAGTTTCCATCCTCATGTCGTTGACCTACCAACCTTTCGCACGAAGAAGTTTGCTTCTTCTTTTATAAAACACACGGGAATAGGCATTTCTCTAGGTAAGCATACTACATCTTCGGCCTCATCATCACTTAACACCAGGTGAGATTGGGGTCAAATGTTTACCAATAACACATAAAAACTGAACCAACCTTCTACATCAAGTTTGATGACATCGGTATGTTCCTTGCCGTCACCTAGCCCCGCCCCACAGGTCCACGAGCCCACGTCCGAGTACTTCACCTTGCGTATGGTGACCGCGCAGTCGCCCCGGTCCAAACTCTTGTTTTGGGGGTAAAAGAAACGACCCAGGATTGGCCTGTAATATAATGGTATCATTTTAAATTTTTACTAGCAAATAGCTTACTAAATACTACTAGAACACTTCTGTAAGTGTAAATTCCAAACTTAATTGATGATTGTTTAGTAAATTATGTCTTTGGTATGTCTATCATTTATATTATAAATATGTAAGGGACTACTAAGTAGTGAATAGAATGGAATAACGATCGGCAAACATCTTGAGCAAGACCTTGACTGCACAGAATAGACATTTTTAGGTGAAAGCGATACTGCGCATACTATTCAGTGGCGCCCTCGTTGTTAAATGTTAAAGATTTCTCAATAATGAAAACCCAAAATGAAAAAGGTGCTACTCCAACTTTCTACAAAAGCCTAAAAGCTATTTTATAGAATACTTTTATAGGTTCTAAACATTCCACTTTTATGAATATCAAAATAAATGTGAGTGCCCAGTTTTTTTCTTTTCATTTTTAAAATTTCTGTGTAGACCTATAGGGTCCTGCTTAATTTGCTAACACTTTTTTAATGGGATGATCAGACTGTCAAACTGAACAACTTTCTGTATGGCACCAAATCGCGAAAAAAATCTGCTGTTCCATACTAAACTGCAAACCTACTCGAGCCAAATGTATGAGACAGCTGTTTTTTTCAGGATTCCGATGTTGGTCCCGTAGAGAAAGTTGTTCAGTTTGATGGTCTGATCATCCTCTTAAAACACTGTCAGCCTATTAAGAAAGACCCTGTATAAAAAACCTATAAAAGTATTTATAAAAATAGCTTTAAGACTTTTGTAATTAAGTTGGAGTTGCACTATTTTAATTTAGGCGTTCTTGATTGAGAAATCACTTAGACTACTTATATGCGCACCCGCCTCGCCTTAGCATTTCCCCTCTGCCAACGTACAAGATCAAAAAATCTTACGCATTTACATTCAATTTTATACCTTATCACTAAACGCGACAGCCTATAATTGCGGAACAATAATTTCGAACTTATGACGTCACACGACACTGTTTTTCATAATTTTTAACATTCAAAATTAGAATCTAAACTAATGGAATACAATTTCAAGTTGCGGTATCTCGTGCTACCTCGCCCCCCGCAAAAGGTGGCAGAAAATTTTGTTAGTAGAATTAAATGCGTAACTAGTCCTCTTATAAGTAGTCTAAGAGAAATCATAAATATTGTGATGAGGGCGAACTCTTATCATCATTAAAATTCTAAGAGAAACGTTAACCTTCAGACGTAGCCAGGAAGCTGGCATAGGTATTGTATGGACATAGCTAACTATAACTAAACGTCAACACCTGTCAGTCAGCCTAAAACGCTTAATAAAATACAAGGTTACTCACTTAGAAGATTTTACATCAGAATCGATACTGAATGGAATTCCGCTGGGTGGTTCAAAACGGCAATATCTGATCGGTGTCATAACTTGCGCGGTGACACATTCTATCGTAATATCCTTCCCATGGATTGCAGTTATGTTGGGCTGGACAGCGGCCACTTTCTTCACTATCCTAACGTTTATCTTCTGTCTTACTTCCACCCCTATCGTCCTTTTACCGATGTGGCAGCTCCATTCTCCAGAATCAAAAAGTGTCGCTCTGATTGAGACGCTGCAGACTCCAGCGTTTATACTTGGACCTGAAAATCTGTGGGGTGATTATTAACATCTTCCGTTTTTGCAATTTTTTAAATTATGAGTCCCTTTACGTAATAACATTATTGATACAACTGACACCATTAAAGGGTTAACTTTTTTCACGTTTATGAGATTATTCCGAATGCGTAAATACGCGCTGCATACAATCGAAGTCTGGTGATATTTTGATTACTAACCAAATAAGTCAATGTATCTTTTAGAAACAATCTAGAAACTAATCTATATGCTTGTATGAAGTCAGATTTTCGTTAAAATATACAGTTTTAATGCTAGGATTAATTTAAGATTTGTATGGAAATCTTTGAGGCACTGTAACTTTAAAACTATACATTTTAACGAAAATCTGACTTCATACGAGCATAGAGATTAGTTTCTAGATTGTTTCAGAAAAATTTCATTGACTTTATTTAGTTAGTATTGAAAATATCACCAGACTTCATTTGTATGGAGCATGCTCCGAATTATATTCCCTTATGAAACTATGATGATCTGTTACAATGACGTTTTAGTCAATACCTACTACCTAAGAATAAGGAATCTTTCGTGTACATGGCAACAACACTAAGTAGGTAGGTACTAACTATATATCGCAACTAACATCTACAGGGTACACATTTTTAGGGGTGGTTCAGACCATCAATGGTTTAAACTAAACCCCTAAAAATTGTCGGCTCATTTCAATGTGAACCTGCAGATTAAGGTCAACACGGATCATTACTTTCATATTATATGCCTTATTTGGGGTTCAAAAAAGTCAAAACAATCAATACATTGATCAAGAAATGGACATTAATTAATAGTATACTTACGAATATCTTTTTCCACTAGGATGAATAAATCCACAGTAGGCCATAGGCATCGCAGTCTTGCAAACTATTGTTATATCTTCATTCTCAAGTGCCAGCAATGTATCAACACCATCTACATCGAAAACTCTGTATGCTGTGAACACAGTTAAACTTCTATAGCATGTTCAACATTTGAACACATCGCGTGATATATTTGAAAATTCGTACCATTGATCTTCATTGGCTTTTCTAGTATTAAAATAAGATTTAAGAGCAGTGCTAAGATAGTATTCCCGTACATTGTATTATTTACCGGCACGACTACCGTTTACAAATAATTAAGTTAACTACCCGCCTATTGCCACTCAGTGATACTTGATAAGGGTTTTATGTCAATAAGTCATTATTTTATGGGATCACTTCTGATAAGAGGTCCTAAGAGAAACACGCTAACATAGTAATGTGTTATTATCACTATGATGAATTATTTATTGTTTTAAATATATAAAATGTATCGAACACGTAATGATTCGTGAAACACTTGTGATTGTCAGTAGAGCCGAATGTTTCATGTCATATGTGTGTGAAGATAACTTATAAGTCAAAAAAATAAGTATTCGCGAGCGTGAAAAATGTTTTAAATTATATCCCGATACGAAAGACTTAAGATGTCAACAATAACAAAACCTGAATTTCTTTACAAATCATATAGAACGGTTCACAACTCAAACTAGATAAAATGCATGATTACAGAAACGCTTCTGCATTTCCTATTTTGAGTTTTCTTTGTTGACTATTGGAATACTTTGCTATTGGAATAAAATATAATAGTTAATTACCTACTATAATTACCGTGGCCGAGGTTATTTTAATATGCGAGGTCCATCGTCTGAGATTTTTGAATGTGTCTTTACAAAAGCCGTGGCGGTCCAGTGGCGAGTAACCTTGCTTGCCGTACTGGAGGCGATGGTTCGATCCCCGTCCAGGCCGATTCGTACCAGTGAGCTTAGCATGCATTAGCATATGCTCACGACTATATTCCCCGAGGGGGTAGTCAGAGATATTCCGAAACCTCAGAACATCCACGTTTCACCAATAGTACCGAAACTCTGTCCAGTGTGACGGGGGGTGAGCCCGTCGCCACTTGTAATGGACAGTGGGGACAATACATGCCTCGAAATTGAAGCATGCAGGTTTCCTCACGATGTTTTCCTTTAGTTCCACCACGCGTCCCTGAGGGTACTGTGCCCTGCAGTGGGACGTATACAGTGATGATGATGATGAAACTGAACAAAGTATAAGACAATAACAATAGTTAAAAGTTGGACCAAGTAGCTTGCTAGTATAATTATAATAAAGCGAAGGACGAAAGCATTGTATTACATATAGTTACAAAGATTTATTATCCAAATTCATTGTAGTATGTACCTAGTACCTTCGTAGTTCCGAAAATAAACTTCCTGGTCTGTTTTTGTTTAATGACATTACCATCTTAAGTGACTGTATTCTTATTGGGTTTCAATTATACACGCTCAGCACAGCTCGATGAATAACAAATATATGTAGTTACGTCCACAGAAGAGAACCCGGCTTCTCCTTAATAGAAGAAGCATTCAGGTGCAGCACGCGTGCCACTGATATGGTCAATAGGATAAATCCGTTCATACATTTTGTTCAGAAAAAGGTCATAAATCACTATGAAAATTTAATAAGGATTCAGTCATTAAGGAGCTATAACACCTTCCTAAATTCAGATTCTAATGAGCTGACAATGACAGAGCTATGGATTAGAACGGGAAGTTCTAAGTACGTTCTTTTTAATCTATAGCTCTGTCCATCAATTCTGAATTTAGGAAGGTGTAATTGATTATTGGACACATCGACCGCAGCGCCCGGAGTGGCAGAAATGTGTACTTTTGTTGGAAAAGCTGTGTTAAATGTGCTTGAATCTATGGAAATCCACACAGTAACTCAACACGAAATCTCCAAAACTGTAAAGACTTCAAACTTAAAATTTGGCATGGAAGTTTCTATTGGCATCTAGGTGCTCACTTAAAAGTGTTTTTTGAAATTTTATCTCCAAACGTATGAAAACCGGTATAAAAGTTTGTACGGAAATTGGCACTGCAAATATCGTGGATTCTAGCAAATTGGTATTTTAAAATTTTTTATATCGATAATGTTGCTAACTAATTTCTTTAGTTTTTACATCATTTTATTATAAATATTTTTAACACAAACTTTTAACTATCATTTTACTTGAAATAATTCACGGCGGTCCGACACCGCTAGGGGCGCTAGTGTCGTGCACATAGCCAATAACAAGACTTATTCATATAAGGTTAAAGATGTGATTAGTATTTTTGTTTTTTGTCACGCTAGTTCTCGAACTAAAATAGTACCTACTCATGCTATTTCTACTGGTTCTGTTTTTTCGTTTCTGTAGGTACGTCAATCGTAATTCATAAAATAAGCATGAAAACGTAACGTCTCTGCGCGGTCGTCCTTGTTGTTAAAGACTGTATGAATGTAGCGGTTAATAGCTGTGAAATACAAATTAATCCATTGAAATATTCATATTGTATGAATACGAATACCAAAGTCTTGGATCTTTCTGTCAATGCATATATTTCGATATACAATATCGTTGTCTAGATATCATAATACAAGTCTGGACTAGATTCTAGTACGACAATTGTCCAATATTTATATGATATTTAGGTAGGTAATTTATTTTATCGATACTTCAATCCATTTAAAAACGAAAAGATTTTCCCATTCCTATTTAGCTTTCTGGCCAATTCTGATGAGCAAATATACTTAATTTATCTGAAATATATACTATCTGATATATCTTGGACTTGGAATAAGTGAGAGACAGTGTTTCAAATCTGTTTCCGTAATGCAAAAATAGCCTTAAAATTTCGTTCATATTCGGAATGGAGTATAAATATAAAGATTGCTTCCAAAGCGAGGCAAAGCTAATTTAGTAAACAACTTTGAACGTAGCCTAGTAGCCTAGTAGAAGTGACGTGTCCAGACCCTCTAGCATGATTTCTCTGCTTAGCCGCGGCTCGGCCTTTTTCCATGCTACTCGTACATACCCAGTTACTTGTAGTGGTGAAAAGTTCGGAAAGGGGTAATTTTCTATGCAGCGAAGGCGCATCGCGCGCGTGGAGCCCTATGTTTGCTATGAAAACAAAATGCTGTGGATATGGTTTTTAGGTATCCCTGACTCCAAGTCAACCTTTTTTAGAATTTTTGTCTGTTCGTTGGTTTGTATGTTTGAAAAAGCATCACGCAAAAACGACTGAACGGATTTTGATGAAACTTTTTTGTTTGATAGCTTATGATTTGACTTAAAATCTGGTATATAATTTGTGCGAACGAAGTCGCGTGTAAACTCTGCTGATGATCTACAGGGTGAAATTGATATCATTAGCATCCTTTTAAACTAAGAGTCTACCCATCAAACTGAAGGACTTTTACTACGGGAGCAAACTGATAGGAGTAAAAAAAATCTACTGTTGCATACATTTGAATCGAGTAGGAATGTCGGTTTAGTATGGAACAGCTGATTTCTTTTTGCTCCCATAGTAAAAGTTGTACAGTTTGATGGGTAGACTTTTAATTTAAAAAGATGCTAATGATATCAATTTCACCCTGTATAATGGTTAGTTGATTTAAGGGTCTATAAAAAAAACTCTCGTTTACTAATTCAACTCAAGATAGCAGTCATAGAAACACTTTATTACACATCCATTCGACTCGTATTCAACATTGATCAATAACAACATAGGTGACTATTTACAAACATATTCTTCTATCATTTCCTTCTATGTCTGTTAGTTTTCTTCTTAGTTCTGTCTATTTTATCATCCGCTGACAGCTCCTGCTGAAGTTTCTTCAGCATTTGTGGCGTTATGAGACCCTGTAAGAAGTTCATCTTATAAAACCACACCCTGTACACTTCAGACAAACAAGCTCGCATTGACAAGAGGTGAGCACCTGCGATACTCAAAGAGTGCGAGTGCGGCGCGGGACAAATACAGGGTCCTTCTTTATATGCTGACACTTTTTAAGGGGATGATCAGACCATCAAACTGAACAACTTTCCCTATGGGATCAACATCGAAATCGCGAAAAAAAAATCTGATGTCCCATACATTTAGGTCAAGTAGGTATGGAAGAGCTGATTTTTTTTCGCGATTTTGATGTTGGTGCCATAGAGAAAGTTGTTCAGTTTGACGGTCTGATCATCCCTTTAAAAAATTGTCAGCATATTAAGAAGGACCCTGTATATGTCAATGCACGATAGTCTGTATCGTGGGCGATACGCGGCACCGTAGGCCTTTATCTCAGCTGCCAAACTGTGCAGTCGTCTGTAGTAAGATATGTACTTACCCTAGCAACAAGCATTTCGGAGAGTTTTCCTTTTTGGTCTTCGCCCCTTGAATGCGCTTGCGATATCGCTTTCGCCCTTTTGCTCATCGGATCCATATGCTCCGGATCTTCACGGAGAACCTGCTCCGAATTCCTTAGTAATCTGTGAAGTTATAAAGTATTATTACATCTAAAGGTTATCTACCCCTGACTTGACGAATAAGTCCAGTGGTTTTAAACAATTTTAGTTGTGTATGATGATATTTACCTAGTTATTTGGAATATTCCTTGTTGTATAATGGAGTCCAGTTCAGTCTCCATGTCCCGTACTAGTTTGACGTCCGGGAACATATCGGGGAATCGATAACTGTCAATAAATAAAACTAAGTCAGATTTGAATATAAATATAAAGATAATAAACAATACAGGGTCCTTCTTAATATGCAGTAACTTTTTAAAGGGGAAGATCAGACCATCAAACTGAACAAGTTTCTCTATGGGACCAACATCGAAATCGCGAAAAAAAATCAGCTGTCCCATACATTTGGCTCAAGTAGGTTTGTAGTGTTATATGGAGCAGCTGATTTTTTTTCGCGTTTTCGATGTTGGTGTCATTGAGAAAGTTGTTCAGTTTGACGGTCTAATCATGCACTTAAAAAGTGTCAGCATATTATAAAGGACCCTATACAGGGTGTGAGGAAAAGTATCATTAACCTTTAAACCACGTACTCTACCCACCAAACTGAACAACTTTTACTATGGGAGCAAACCTGTCAGAAGAAAAAATATATCAGCTGTCCCATACTAAACTGCAATACCTACTCGATTCAAACGTAAGGGACAGCTGATAATTTTTTGTTCTTACAGGTTTGCTCCCATAGTAAAAGTTGTTCAGTTTGATGGTTAGAGTATGTGGATAAAAGGTTAATGATACATCTCCTTACATCCTAATATCCTGATCCTAATTTCAGCAGTAGATTTCGTTCTACTCTCAGTATGATTATGATGTTGATCTGCTTGTTCTAACTTACCTCAACCACAAGTAAAGCTCGAGCACGTCGAACACGGACTCAAGATGCACAAGGTCCATGATTGTCTTCGGGGAAGGTAGTGGCCAGTCCACGGCATTGCACATCCAGTTCTTAGTGAGCGGCTCGTTGCGACTGTATTGTCGGACCATCTGTGTTGAGAGTACACTTTAACCCATAAAGGTATTATACCAGGAATAGAGGAACTGATAGCTTAGAGAGCGAGATGTACCTAGCGGCACCACTGTTTGATAGAAAGAGATACGTGACGCAAGGCAATAGCACCGTTTTTGGGAACTTATCGACACAATCGACAGGTTAAATTCGAGCTCTGTGAATAATTTGTGAATCTAAAGTGAAATCATAGATTATTTTGTGAAATATACTAACACTATTTCATTAAACTATCCACGATTTCACGTTAGATTCACAATTATACACAGAACTCGAATTTTTACTGGGCTGATAGGGGGTGATAAATTCCCAAACAACTTCGTTTGACAACTCATGTCAGTTCTCTATTCCTGGTATAATACCTTTATGCTTTAACCAGTGCTCCGTCACTCGCGTTTGACATAAAGAGCATTTTAGTTCGTCGTTTCTGAAGCGCAAAGTTCGAAATTCGAAAAAGTGTGCGAAATAGGGAGAGTGCGGTATCTGATACGGTAGTAACTATTGAATAAATGTCGTTTGAGGTGACAGAAGGGGTAGCACGATCGCGGTGGTTGAACTTTCATATTATCCCGTCAATTGGAAATTTATCTTATCTTTCTGTAGATAAAGTTCAATATGATAGGTAAAATGCCTGCCGGCCGCTGCTCTATCAGTGGGAATTGACCCTAAGGGGCGCGTTATTTGATTAAGCTGGTTGGAGTTATGAACAACAATAGTTACTACCAGATGGTCTGGCATGTCACCGAGTTATAGACATCCAATCGAGATAATTGGCTCGACGGGGCCTTCTCACGCGCATCATGAAAGTCAGCCCTGAGATGAAAATTTGTCTTTTGTCTTCCATACTGATCTCGAATCACTCCAAAGTAACTTTGTTTGGGAGTGATCTCGTTAACCTCCTTCCCCCTACGATATCCCTAAGCCCCCAAAAAGCGGCACGCCCCGCTGGAGTCATGATATAGAGTATAATCATGGCTATCAACGAACCTAGCGAGCATAATATCTCTTATAATTATCTTCCAGAACATCCCTAATCAATTCTAGTCTCACCTTAAGAAACTGAGCGCAAACAAACGGCAGTTTATTATTGATGGGCGCGCAGCAGAAGACGTACCGCGCGCGCAGCGGAAGCGGCACGTGCTGGATCATCTCCGCGAGGAACTTGAAGCCCTCCGTGTTGCACATGAAGTACAGAGAGTCGTCCACCGTGCAGAGGTGCACGAAGATGTCCTGAGGGAGGAAAGAACCTTTAAACATACACTATTTAATTGGTCTGGGAAGGTTGGTTTACAAAGGATCTGCAGAGCTATTGTGTAAGTTTCCGATTATTACAACGTGTTAATGAATAAGCGCAAAACCTCATACACCCCCACTGATTTACTTCAAAATAATTAGATTGAAACAATAATTTCATTATTTTGATAGTTAAAATTTAAATTTTTCAGGCAAAAATGATTTGTTATCATTTCAGCAATGAATGAAAGCGCTGACGTGCTTATGGATACATTTTAAGAATCTTGTTTTGGTAGTGAGTAGGGTGAGTGTGCCTGTGCGGTGGGTTGAGATCGCGTTCAGTAAATTTTACAAACTAATTATTTGATATTTTGAAAAAAATTCCTATGTTGAAAACATGATAATTTGATTCTGCTCTCGATTCTAAACAAACTACTTTCTAGTTTTGCGTTAATTCATTAACACTTTGTATTGACTGTCCTGGCCAATTTTTTAGTAGTAATGTGTTTCTCTGCCTATTAAAACACCTGAAATTGATTACTGGAATAAATATTAGGAAGCAGAACTGTCAAAAAAACAAAAAGTCGATTTGATACGGATCGAATAAGAAGAATAAGAACCCAGGTCAGATGTACCCGAAACCCAATTGCATTTAGATACTGATGAATGTGGAGAAAACTAGAGAAATCTGTCTGCATCGTAGCAGGTGCTCTCTGCCTACCCCAATGGGAGGCGGACGTGAGAAAATGTCGTACCTTTGATGTTTAAAGTTAGTAAGCAAAATAACCCACTATACTCACTTCTTTCATTAAATTGTTATAAGGCAGATCCTTATCTAACTTAATTTCGGCATATGTTTAGCTTAATTTCGGATCCATTAGAATTAATACAAGTTGATATAAATTCCTTTTCTATACTCATAATTTTAATCCGAGTATATCTACTTATTTAAAATTAAACATTTTAAGGGAAATAATTCGAAGCGTGCTCCATACAAACGAAGTCTGGTGACATTTTCAATACTAACTAATTAAAGTCAATAAAATTTTTCTGAAACAATCTAGAAACTAACATCTATGCTTGTATGAAGTCAGATTTTCGTTAAAATGTATAGTTTTAAAGTTATAGTGCCACAAAGATTTCCATACAAATCTTAAATTAATCCAAGCATTAAAACTGTATATTTTAACTAAAACCTGACTTTATACCAACATAGAGATTCGTTTCTAGATTGTTTTTGAAAAAGGTAATTGGCTTTAATTGGTTAGTACTGAAAATATCACCAGACTTCGTTTGTATGCAGCGCGCATTTACGCATTCGGAATAAACTTCTCTTTACGGGTTCTCAGAAACTGTATATCGACTTATACTCGTACCCGACAGATTTTTGAAATAATGCAGAATAAATGAAATACCAAATTGTATCAATCGAATTGAAATACAAATGTTTGGTGTATATGATTATAATGTCGTGAGTAACATTCAACAAACATTCTCAAATCATTTTCTATGTAGCTGATAACTACCTAACCAATTTATTTAACAACCTAATTGTTTTGACTAAAAGTTAATTCTCCGCTAATTGGACAGCTCTTATCAATGAAAAATTTACAAATGATTTTTTATTAATCATCGAGAGTTCATTACATTTTACAAAGATTACAGTTTAATAAATAAACTAATACGGAGCTATTATTATTCGAGAGTTATAGACATAGATAAGGAATACGCATAGGTCAAGGATCGCTATAAAGTCGTAATTTGAAGCAATTAAATTACATTGTATTAATTTCCATTCAACGGATTATAATAGCATTTTTCTGTCAAGCATGCGTCTATATTTGCAATACAGCCAGCCAGGCCCTTACGTTCATCTTATTCTATTTTTGTCTTAGACGAATTATATACGGACCCGCCTCGCCTTAGCATTTCCCCTCTGCCAATGATCAAAAAATCTTACGCATTTACATTAAATTTTATACCTTATCACTAAACGCGACAGCCTATAATTGCGAAACAATAATTTCGAACTTATGACGTTTGGGGTTCACACGACACTGTTTTTCATGATTTTTAACATTCAAAATTAGAATCTAAACTAATGAAATCAAATTAAAAGTTGCGTATCTCGTGCTACCTCGGGCCCCCGGACAAAGTGACAGAAAATTTACGCGTAACTAGTCCTCATATAAGTAGTCTACGATTTTTGTGGTTGAAAGTTTCTGGTTTGCAAATAAAGAATATTTATTATTGTTAGGTTAATACACTAATCATGCCATACAATATACAGTAGCCGTTTAACTTAGGTTATTTCGATCACATGGAATTCTAATTTCAACAGATCTCACGATGCTAAACGTCATTTGACGATTCATGTTAGGATTTTACTACTTACTTACTCTGAAATCTTATGTAATTGAAAGTTTACAAGGCAATTGTGAACACACTTTGTGTTCACTTTTCGCTGCATAAAATTATTCGTCATAATAATATAGGGTCCTTCTTAATATGCTGACACTTTTTTAAGGGGATGATCAGGCCATCAAACTGAACAACTTTCTCTATGGCACTAACATCGAAATCACGAGCGAAAAAAAAATCACAACTCTGTCTATTGTGACAGATAGTAAGCCCGTCGGCGCATTTGATAGCACGGACAGTGGATACGTGTCTCGAAAAACATTCTACTTTACCATAACTTTAAGAACAATAGTTTCCTTACCATGAGACTACTAAGACTAGCATGAGGTAGATGATAGGCGTACAGCTCCATCTGTTCAGCGGTTGGATGCAAGCCCGCCTGTGCGACTGGGTCAGGGGACTTGGCTAACAAAGTCTTCAGCGTGGCCAGGTCTTCAGGCTTGAACGTGGTGACGTAGCCCGTCTCCCATGCGCTACCGTAACGACCTGCTCTGCCTGAAGGAAATAGTTTGGTTTAACTTACATTATAAGCCTTTTTGCAAGTTTAGGAGGAGAAAATTTAGGTCTTACGATCCTAAAACACATTTTATTTTGAAATAGTGTGTATGCTGTCCGTAGTATTTTTATTTTCTTTCAATTGGTCGTTAATAATTTTGGGAAAGAAGTTCATGGAAATTCTGGTGTGCTAGCTGTTGCTTGTCCTTTTTGGTCTGTAATGCCAGTAGATGGCGCTCATGAGGATTTTAGGACCTACCGGTTTAGTACCGGTAGTTTAATTGAATGATAGAACAGCTAACGATTGGCATGTTCAAGTCCCATCGGCTAATAAAATGATTGAATTAAAACAACACAACATGGGTATCGCCATCATCATCATCATCTCAGCCGATAAACGTCCACTGCGGAACATAGGCCTTGCCCAAGCATCGCCACAACGACCGGTCCTGCGCTGCCCTAATCCAACAGGTGCCCGTCCCGCTTTCACAAGGTCGTCAGTCCACCTAGTGGGAGGCCTACCCACGCTTCGCTTTGAGCTTCGCTGAAGAACTCTTCGGCTCCATTGGTCATCAGTTCTACGAGCACTGCCGTTTTAGTTTAGCAATTCAACATTATGTAACATGGGTATAAATCTCTTACAAAGTTTTAAGAGTGTTTTATTGATGTTAAAAAGAATTGTATGATGGTGTCATGTCATAAACCTAATATTTTGATAATGACTTACCTGCTATTTGTAAAGCTTGAGATATACTTATAACATCCATTTCTTTATCGCCATCTTCATTTATGACTGGTTTTATAAGCGAATAGAAAATTATTCTTCTTATACTCCTAAAAAGTGAATATTACATTTTAATTCACATTCAAAACCAGGAATGCGATTTTTGAAAGTCACACAGCCAAATCAGCAGTAGAAAATGACAAAATTACAAGAGTTTCAAAAATCGCACTCCTGCCCCCCTAGACAAAGTGACATTCTATTGGCGTTAATGCTTGTAGAAAATGACAGAATGTATGGATTTGACATTAGCGATCGAAACATTTTGACGTTTGCTTTCGTCACCATACGTCAAGTCCATACATTTTTATGTTTTCTACTGTCGTTAACGCTAATCGAAAGATACTTTGTCTATAGGCCCAGGTGTCTAACTCGCAAGTTATTAAAATCGTCTAACGACTAGTAAGCGACATATAGCACATTACAAGAAAAAGTACCAACACTCCCTCGCTGCCCCCGACCAACTATAACCTCACCTCCTTGTGTCCACCACCCCACCACCTCCAAACGGGTGGCAGTAAACAGTAGGCAATGGTGTAGTCCTCTCTCACTCAGTATCGCACATAATTGTATGCTGAGTGAGAGCGAGTTAGAGAGGAATACACCTCTGCTTTCTGCCGTCCACCTCCCGTAACACCGAGGGGGTGAGGTCAAAATTAGTAAGGGGCAGAGTGTCCGTACTATACTCAGCTAAGTATAGTATCTCTTTCTTATCAAGGTTTTACAAAAGTAAAAATAAATATTTTAAACTTTTAAGGGGGTTGTTTAGACCATCAAACTGAACAACTTTCACTACAGACCAACATCGAAATCGCGAAAAAAAAATCACCAGTCTCATACATTTAGCTCGAGTAGATTTGTAGTTTAGTAGGGAACATTAGAATTTTTTTTCGTGATTTCGATGTTGGTCCCATAGTGAAAGTTGCTCAGTTTGATGGTCTAAACCACCCCCTTAAATGTTTATTTGTATTTTTGTAACACCTTGTATTGTGACTAATGACTATGTTTGTTGGAAAATCAACCTTATAAATTTACTATAAGTTACTCACAAGTTAATTCCAAGTCCTATAGCGTCCGTAGCTACCATAACTTTGCACGAGCTCTCCGGGTCGTTGAACTTATTAGCCTGCGCCAGTTTAGTGCCAGGAGGCAAACTGCCGTATATCACTGCCACTTCGTGACCCCTGGAAAGGACATAGGATGAGGTTCGTGGTAAAATTTCTGGGAAGTAAAGTCTTGATTATAACTATTATGTAGCTTAGAAAATGTTTTTTTAATACGCGGCATCTAGATACCTCTTTCGATGGGGTAAATAAAATATTTATTGTAGAGTCCCTTTTCGTTTTACTGAAGGAATAATTTAAATTGTTTTCTCTTTGTCACATTTCTGATTATGAGCTATTATAAAAATAAAAATGTTTTTCATGCCAAATGTTTTTGCAACTGGTGTCAAAATGAGACGGTAATTGAAGTGGGAGACAGAATTAATAGCTCTTTATATGCTATAAAAATCTGAGAAGGAATTCTAATATACAGGGTCCTTCTTAATATGCTGACAGTTTTTTAAGAGGATGACCAGACCATCAAAATTAACAACTTTCTCTATGGAAGCAACATTAAAATCGCGAAAAAAATCTAACAACAACTGCAAACCGACTCGAGCGAAATGTATGGGACAGCTGATTTTTATTTCGCGATTTCGATGTTGTGGGTCCCCTAGAGAAAGTTGTTCAATTTGATGGTCTGATCATCTCCTTAAAAAAGTGTCAGCATATTAATAAGGACCCTGTATACTCGATATTTATCTTAACACAAATATTGAGACAATAACAAAAGCTTCATAAAAAAGCAGTTTTTAAACTTACTGTTGAAATTGCCTTTAAATTTTTTTTAATATTTACAATATGTAAATAAACCAGATAATTTTAATCATATTAACAAGCATCTTTTAAGACAACATTTGGATAAGATTTTCATAAAAGAGCTTGACAAGTTAAAACAGAATGTAGTGTTTATTATAATTACAAAATTAGATCTTAGGCACAGAATAGGTGATAATATATAGTTCTAAATACAGAACGGCCACTGTGCACGGCGCATGTGCGAACGTCATGTCAAACCTAAAACGTTGTTTGAAGTGCCGGACCTGTGTCTTAGGGCAGTTTTTACAGTCACGCGGATCCCGCATGTGGGGTGCGGAAAGTTGATACATTGCATCATGTTTTCTACTGAAATATCTTATGTAGCCAGTAATTGAATACTATTAAGTGAACTAATATTGTATTCAGATAACGTTTTACTTTCTTAGTTTATCTAGACAGGTTTCATCCTTGAATAATTCCGTTTACACACAAAAAAACATGCCGTGCGAAGCTTAGTCGCTCATATTCAAAATGGGAGCTATCCATGCATGACTATAAAACGCCCAAGTTGCGTAACTATCACTTCGTAAGATATTCAACAACTTTTATATTTAAAGTCTATCGCAATACTTTTTAATTCTAAAAATTCGAATCTAATCGCATTTCTTGTTCCATGTTTAGATTCTAAAATGTTTACATTCTAAAATACTCTCTATTAACTTGTCAAGCCTTATTTTCTCTAAAGCCCCATGCAATTAAAATATGTTGATCCATAAAAATCTAACATAAAAGAGTCACAATCAACAGCATCTAAACAGGACTAGCTTGGATACCTGCCTCAAGGGACTGACCTCTGTTCAATGGCTCGACTTACACTGTAAATGTCGTTCTTATTGAAACAAACTATACAGTCTCCGGGCTTCACATTGTCTAGGGAACTGAGCGCTGCGTCTTCTACTTTTAGTTCTGTTAACCTTTTGTATGTGCGTACCTGCAATTTTTGGAAAAATTTTATGGTGAGTTTGCTGGAAGAAAACTCTTTTAGAGTTAAGCTCGCCTTTGTATATCATGACTTATGGTAATTTTTTTTAATTATGTTGTTTTTGTGTACAATAAAGAATCTCTGAAGAACAATCTTTATAACCTCATAAATATGCAGTCTTTTATACATTTCGAGGCACGTTTTGTACCCATTGTCCATAATAAGTGGCGACAGGCTCAATTCGGTATGTCAAGTTTTTTTTTGGAGGGCTGAATCGAAAAACCATTTCGAGATAATTGTCTCCATAACAATATTATCCATGTCAGAGATTTTAAAATTAAAGGATTACAGATATTTCAAATAAAATAGCGTTGTTTTTCGGTCCGTCCAGTGACGTCACTGGAAAACCTGTGAACTCCTTGGTAAACTTAAAATGAACTTAAAATAACTGGACATTAAGAATAAAAATACATTCACATTGTCAGAATTTGACATGTGATGTTGCCGTTTCTGTTTCCAGCAAAGAGTTAAAAAGAGGAGGCATGTGATTTTTTCCATGGAGTTCGAATTATTTTCTCTCCACCATTTTTGCATTGAGAGATTGCAGATCAAAATAATTTAATATGGAATTTATATTGATAATCTCGATGAATCACAATAAAAATGAAATAGGTGTCTTTCTTCTATCCGTAAAAAATATAAAATGAAGACCAAAAAAAAACATGACATACCGAATTCCCGTCACTCTAGCCAGAGTTTTGAGACTACTACTAAAACGCGGATGTTCAGTTTATCTCTGACTACCCTCTCGGGAACATAGTCGTCAGCATATGCTGATAATATATAATTTGTGTTTACTCTTAGTTAAGTACATACATACAATTATCCGACCTCACAAAATACTAGGTGTATTTTAAATAAAAAGATCTGTTAAATTAGGTGATGAGATCCGTGGATGGGCCCGGACACAACGCGCGGCGCCGTACCGTGGAAATTCACGGCGCGGCGCCGCTTCGTGAAAAGTTTCAGTGCTATCTTAATTACTTAGATTTTTGGACTAATTTCGTTTCGTACTACGTTACACGCATAACAGCGACGGCGGCGCCGCGCCGTAAATTTCCACGGTACTGCGGCGCCACGCCGTAATAAGACTAATATCTTTCCGAAACCAATTACAAACCTCGATTTCTTCACCAGTATTATTGCATATTTCCTCTATTAAATTAATACAACCAGCTTCACCACATAAATGTATTTCTTCCGCTTGAAGACCTGAGAATATAATATCAGATGTACCACAGACACACAAGGGATATATCACTAGATTCCATAGCCATATTGCCATAAATCATCATGGTGTAAAATTTAAACAATGAATTACCTAATATAGCTCTCGTCCACGCCCATCCTCTGCCCCTATCGCCAATCATTTGTATTTCATCTATGATTGCTACTTCATCTGTTGATTAAAAGGAATATTTTAAAAGTATTTTATTGTCCGTCAGCTTAGAAAAGACACCTCAAAACTTTTCCACATATTTAATAGTACAATTAGTTTAATAAATAAATGAATTTATTACTTGAAACAGTCTATTCTGAAATCTTAAACAGGGTTTTTCGTCTTTTAAGGGGATGATCACACCATCAAATTGAACAACTTTCTCTTAGGGACTAACATCGAAATCGCGAAAAAAAAACTGCTGTCCTGTACATTTGGGTCGACTAGGTTTGCAGTGCATTCTTGTACAAAACAGTCTATGCTTTCACGAAAGAAGAACTGCAACAATGATTCCCTTATACCATATTCTATATCATAATAATCTTAACTATTATAAAACTACCAGAAGTGTGTACATTGAAGATATTTATTAAGAAAGATTATGATATTGTTTTTAGATGTCCCTGACTCCAAATCAACCTTTTTTTAGAATTTTCGTGTCTGTTTGTTTGTGCGAGCATCACGCAAAAACTACTGAACCGATTTGATGAAACTTTTTTGTTTGATAGCTTATGATCTGACTTAAAATCCTACTAATATTTTTGTATGGATGGATGCATGTACTCTTTCACGCAAAAACTACTGAATATGATCTGGATTAACACATTGGATAATTTTTAAGGTCTGCGCAGACGGAGTCGCGGGCAACAGCTAGTCTGGTATATAATTTGTGCGGACGAATTCGCAGGTTAACTCTAGTTAGACATAAAACTTACAAGTATAATTGAGCGACGTCATTTCAACAGTACAAGCGACGTGGTTAGAGGGCGTCAGTTCAGCTTCCTCTAAGAGAAGGGGCTCTCTGTCAGTATCAGCAGCAGGTTCCGGGTCCTCGACGCCAGTTAGACTTAAGTATTGTGACGCATGCCTCCTTTCTTCACCAGTTATTAGGTCACATGATGTGCCCTGGAAGGAGAGTGTGGTATGGTATTTTCTAGAAAATGGTGCTTTAAGGATTTCATTCTGAATCATTACTCATTAGCGTAGTGACGTTGGAAACAATAACTGAAGTTAAGCAACCAATCAGGTCCAGTCAGTCTTTGGAATTGTGACGAAATCAATAACAACAAAGACCCCTATTTACCTAGAAGTTGTGGAAGCAAATCTGATAAGAAAAAATGCAGTAGTAACTGGATTATTTAACTCTAAGGGTGTTTTTCTCAAAAGTACAAAAACTGTCACCTGTCAACTGTCAAAAATAAAAGTAATATTTTGTACATGGAAAAATAGTTTAGAAAATCTTGATGCCGCGTAACAAATAACATTTGCAATTTATAATATAATTACGATGATATAAAGGTTTGAAATTATCTTTAGAAAATGGCAGAGCTGTATGTCTTCATAATTACATTATAAATTGCAAATGTTATTGGTTACGCGGCATCTAGATTTTCTATTTTTCCACATATTATGTATTTGTATATTAAATATTTTATACCGTCTAAGCGTCAAACTTTTGTATGAAATTGACAACTACATGCTAGACAGCTGGTAGTTTTAGCAATGTTTCTGACCACCCCAAACGGGATTATGGTAGTGAGTTTATGAATGTATGTATAACATTATGTACTTACCCTTTTATTAGATTTGTGGTATATTTCCGTAGCTAACAACTTTAGAGGGCCACAATAAACTCCGGAGCTTGATTCTAGGAACCTCTCCATAGCGTGGTATGTTTTTCCAGAATTTGTTGGACCTGCATGGAATATTATTTTCCTGTTCATACTTCTCGCTTCGGGGTACCTGAAAATTTACACTATTAATGATTTCAAATCCAACATCCAATGCCTGTGAAGGTTTTAGAATAACATATGTACTCAGGAATACTGCTAACACTACCATGTTTTTTTGCAACTTTGAAATCTATTAATACTTGATACTCTATCTCTTAGATAGAGTAGCACAATCTCAAATAAAAAGAGCACCTAAAGAAGCTCCTTAACTCAATTCTGACTGCAAATAACACCAAAAGGCTGAAGCGGAGCCATAGGCTTAGGAACTGAAAGCGGGCTGCCCTTTGACTCTTAAAAGCCACTTAATTGATGCTGTCTTTCGACTAATTGCAGATTCCATTTTAAAAAATACATTCATACCAATGCCAAAATCTCTCTACTAGCGAGAAGGGGTAATGTTTTTGAGTGTACCATACTTGAGTGTACCGTACCGTAATTTGACTTGTTTTAACACTGTTGTATTAGAATTTTAAATTATTGTTAGTTTTAATTAAAAAGTAGGTAAAAATTCTGACATCATTTATTTCTTGGCATTATTAACTTGTGACTTTTAATTTTTATTTTTATTAGGATATTTATATAAATTTAAGCGCTCGTTGGCATAGTGGAGCTTCAGTATTGGGAACGATGACAAGTTAAGCAACATCAGGTCCGGTCAGTCTTTGGTGATCGTTTAGTGGTAGTTCATCTCGAGCATTTCTGTGCTTCGGAAGGCCTATTAAGGTGGCTTGAAAATTCTCTTACAGCCAGTTGACCACTAACTTGCCTCCTTTGTGGCCTTTGCCCTGCAGTGGGATTCTACAGGCTATAACTTAGTTTTTTTTTTAATTAAGATATCTACATAACACTTACCAATTTGCAGGTGTTCTCAGATCGGAAATCTTTTTCAAGTCATCTAAACAATCTAAATGAGGGAATGCCAGTCTAGCATGTCGAAGAAAATATGGAAACAAATCATCAACATGCCCTGCACCTGCAATTTTACATGAAGCTTAGAAAACTATTTTTTTACATTATTTTACTGTGAATTGACTTTTAAGAACATACCTTGTAATATATCACTTATAGTTATATGTAAATCTGGAGGTAAATCATGTTCTAAACAGTGTCTTCTGAAAGATAGGAATGCCTGATGCAATAGCTGGTCGTCCAGACCATTTTCTGACGCCAATACACGTACTTCTGGCTTCTGGTAAAATTTGTTCAGAATTTTCAATAAGTCTTGTTTCTTCAACCTTCCCGTGAATTCCTCTCCTATGTTTATGTCATCAGGGTTATGTTTCACTGGTACGGGGACAAAAAGTGCTGAAGGACTACCCCGGTCATGCTTCTTCGTTCTTTTGAAAACATAACCTATACCGCCAAGTTTACCTTTGCGCGAACACAAGACATTGCTTCTCAGAAACGGTGATACACACGGTTGTAATTTATCTACACAATTTAAAGCCAGTATCCGCGTAAAACCCCTAAACATTTTGAGAAACAAAAATATATAAATTGACTAAAATTTAACTCCTGTCACATTTTTTTTTTTTTTTTGGTTCAATTCAAGGCAAAGGGTTAAATATCCCATACAGCCGATGTCTTTAATAAAATTATCTTATTTTTAGCAATTAAAACGTTGGTGTTCGACGTTTTGACGCTTCTTTGGAGTTTTTGGAGACACCCGAAAGACGAAGGAAACGCAGAGAAGTCCACAGGAAAGAGGTGAACCGATCGCTTTGCCGCGCTACAAATGACAGAACACTTTTCCTGTTTACGACCCATACACCATCATATTTCACAGAACTGTAAATTGTTCACTTGCACGACACTTTGTTACGCAAAACAACACCAATTTTACGAACCAAAACTCACTATAAACAATAAAATTCGATGAAATATGAGGACTCCAAACGTATCTGACAAATTCCCGCCAAAAAAACCTTAACTCCTGTCACATTTTGGTGAATAGTGTTGGATGCATGCACTAGTATGTTTTGTAGTCTATCGATTCAGTTCAAAGACAAAGATAAGAATCAATAAATATCGATTGATTTGGCTATGATCATGATAAGTCAAAATGGCTGCACGACTAGTCTTGTACGATTTCTATACACGCGCGCGACGCGCCTTTTGTCCATAGAAAATAACCGGTTACCGCACTTTTCGGAGAGTGAGCAAGCCGCAAGCCGCCGGCAAGCCGCGCTTGCCGCGACTTGTCATTATTCCATACCTATGACTTATAGGTATGGATTAATGCCAAGTCACGCGCTAGAAAAGAAATCATGCTAATGTGCTAAAGTACTATTTTTTAAAGTCCCACGTTTCAGCAGTAGAAAATGTCAAAATTACTATGGAGATTCGCATCATTCAATCATGATTTTGAATCTTACAATTCAAAAACTAGCTTTTTCTGAGCCACAAATATTTGCGAAACATGAAATGTGGGATAGGCTGCTCTTTACTTTAATTTGGTTTCGATTCAAAAATTGTATCTTTGAGAAAAACAAGGAACACTTTAAATCAGACAGCTATTTTTGCAAAATCGATTCCATTCCTTTTAGCGTCTTCGAACAACTATTTTAATGAAAATGCCTCGTGACTAAAGTGTGTTTTTTAATCTTTACAAAGGAGGATAGATAGTCTGTAACCCGTATTCAGGAAGCTGGAAATAGGTATTGTCCCGTATAATTTTAATGTTTTCATCTACATATTTATGAACATGAATTGTAGAAAATATTTACCGACGAAAGATCGTCACTCGTTGCTTTCTCGAGAGACTTTGAGTCGATTAAAGTACATTTTTGCAAGCACTATTAGCCTGTCAAATTTTTTTTTAACTTGTGACGTGACGTGAGTGGAGGACGGACACGACTACCTCTATTTCGGCTATAAAACCATTTGTGCATTGATTACGTTTCACATGATAGAAATTACAAGATATACGGATACAGAACACTATATTACTGGCATCGTGACTTAATATAGCTTTCTAACAACATGGGTAAGGCCAAAAAAGGGAAGAAGAATCTGGCAGCGGAAGACGGGTACGTTCGTTTACTTTAGCATATGTTGCGGCTGCGGTTTACTGAGTTTATTCGTTAGCTTACAATATTTCGCATTATTTCAGCGACAGTGATGTGGAAACAACTAATATTGACAACGTGAAGCCGGCTCAAAGTAAAGGAAAGAAGTAAGTGGTTTATAGGTTATCTTCTGGGGCCTACGACTTATGTTTCATGAGAGAGTCTTGTTTGCAAAATGTGCAGATTCTTTTCTTTTCAGAATATATTCTAAAGAATATATTATAATGAGATAATAAATTGTCTTGCACTGTCAAATAAGATCATTTATTGGGTCAATAAAATTAAACATTGCATATTTGAGTTTCCACTAATAATTTGTATCTTAGCGATCGGAGCAAAAAAGATAATTTGCTGTTGCATAGTTTGAGTTGAGTAGGCATTGAGTTTAGTATGGTACATCAGATTTTTATTTTGCTCCGATTGGTTTGCTTCCGTAGTAAAAGTTGTTTAGTTTGATGGGTGGTCTTAGTTTAAAAGGAGGCTAATGATATCAATTTCACCCTTTATTTCAGTAAAAAATCCTCTTAATTTTAAGTAAGAGCATTTTATAAAGTCGAAAAGATCTATAAAAGTCTAGATTATAGCTCATAAATTTTATAAATGATTTACATACAAATTTTATGTAATTTTTTAGAATAACACCAGACTCTGATGACAGTGAAGATGAAAAGCCCAAAGGGAAAGTGAAAAACAAGAAATCTATTGATGAAGATGTCAAAGAAGTCACAAAGAATGTTAAAAATGTATCAATTTCTAATAAGTCTCAAAAGAA
This sequence comes from Agonopterix alstromeriana, assembly GCA_963924505.1. NCBI lineage: Eukaryota > Metazoa > Arthropoda > Insecta > Lepidoptera > Depressariidae > Agonopterix > Agonopterix alstromeriana. The sequence goes on from OZ004667.1 coordinate 13,296,737, forward strand.
AAAGGCAGTCGGCAGTGATGGTAAACAATTTTCATTTATAAGTTAATCCTGGCTATGGAATTAATGAAAGATCATTAAAAATAAAAGCATGTCAAAATCTTCTTAAAGATTAGATTATTGGATAAGGGTGTAACAGCAGTTCCATTCCTTGAATGACTCCTGATCCCATGATCCTAAAGAAAATGATTGCCGAATGCCCCATGAAAGACTGGTTGCATTATTAAGATAATAATAAAAAAAAAGGTATTATAAATTATTTCCGAAGGTATTTCACAAGTGTCATAGTAAACACAACAATTTTAGGCTGCCAAGCAACGTTTTGAAGGAATTTTCTTGTGTGTTGATAGAATTTAATGTCACAACATAAGTCACACATAATGTCACACAATAGCTAAGCTTTTATAGATATAGGTACTAAACCTCATAATCAATTATCACCATATCTGTCTATAAATGAAACTAAAGTTACCAATCGATAACATTTGTCCAAGTCACTTCTTAATTCTAAACTTAGTAAAGAAATAGAAGTTCAAGTGTTAGGTAACATTATTTAATTTTTTTTCCATACAGATGAGTCAGATGTCGAACCAGATGAAAAACCCAAGAAGAATAATAAAAAGAAGGAAGAAAAGAAAAGTGCATTTTCCCTGTTAGAAATAGAAGATTCAGCAGAATCTGCACCAGAGGCACCACCATCCTCTGATGATGAAAAACCCGTTCAGGTACAACAGAAGAAGCCAGAAAAGAAAGAACCAGCTGGAAAGAAAGGGAAAAAAGCTAAGAGGAAGAAGGACGACAGTGATGATGATTTGGAAAAAGTCCTTGCCGAGCTCGAAATGGAATATGCTGGAGTAAAAGTAGAACAGACACCTGCACCTGAACCTGATAAACCTAAAGAAGAACCTGAAATTAAACCAAAATTGAAGAAAAAGGGTAAAGAGGAGGATCTAAAAGATGAACAACCAAAAGAAGATAATGAAGACAGTGACAATGAGAATGATGTTACTATTAAAACTGCTGCACAGAAAAAGAAAGAAAAGAAGGAACGAGAAAAACTTAAAAAACTAGAAGCTAAGAAAAAAGAAAAGAGTCAAGAAACTAAAGTAGAAACTAATGACAAACCAGCTCCTGAAAAGGTTGAAAGTAAACCTGAGCCTAAAGAAGAAACTAAAGCACCATCCGAGGAAAAAGAGGGTGAAGGAGACACCCCTGCAGCAGAGGGGAAAAAGAAGAAAAAGGGAGACAAAGCAGATAAAGAGGACAAAAGCAAAAAAGGTCCAACGAAAAAGACTATTGCTGCTATGCAAGAAGCTCTAAAAAAGGTGAAAGAAGAAGAAGAGCGCCTTCAAAAGGAAGAGGAAGAGAAGATAAAGCAAGAAGAAGAGAGAGAGCAGCAGAGACTGGAAGCTATTAGATTAGAGAAAGAGCGTAAAGATAAGAAGAAGCAAAAAGAAAGGGAGAGGAAAGAGAGACTTAAGGCTGAAGGTAAACTACTTACACCTAAACAAAAGGCAGAGAAGGCGAGAGCTCAAGCTCTGTTAGAATCCCTCAAGGCCCAAGGTGTTGAGATCGGTTCAGCGGAGAAGAAACCACCGAGGTTAGGAACGAGGTTGAAACCCAAGATGAAGAGTCAGATGTCACAGGAAGCTTCTACACCTGTTGAGGAAAAGAAAATAGAACTGGAAATTGTTGACAAAAAGGTGAGAAACCTATAGAGTCCGTTTTTTTGTAGTGTATTTTTTGTGTATTACGTGGAGTAAACTGACAATTCTAATTGTCACTTAGAACGCCTTCGTTAATGTATGTGTGGGTTTGGGGCGCACGAATTTGTCTTTCATAATAAGCCTTGCAATTGCATCATTAGAAGGGTAGGTAGATACAGAAAGGTTTCTGACCACCCGAAGGAGAATGCGGAGTGACTTTTTCGTTGTGGGTGGTATGTAGGTCCTGAACAGGTTCACTGTCTTTTTGCATACCCGAAGTGCAAAACCCTAATAAAATAAAAACAATTAAAAGCCATTTAGTAAACAAAATGCGTTTAGTTAAGAAATTTTTAGGGTTTAACCCTTGACTTACCACTACTGGACGAAGGGTCCGCGCTCAAAAGTGTCAGAATAAAAAGAGAACGAAAACGTAAAGAAGAAAACAATTTACGCAACAGTCGTCGTTTGATCGGCCGACTAAGCGCACGCGTGGACGCCGTGCCTCGATGGGGGAATGGGACGGAAATGGTTTAGTTGGTTTATATTACTATATGTACTTCGGTTTGTGTATTTTAGTCTCAGACACTTTATTCGAGTATTTTGTAATAGACCCGGCGTCCATAGTATTCTATGTGGGTTCAATGGGTTTAACTGTATTTGTGTTTACCCTGAGTGCACGCTACTGCTGGATAGCTAGCTGTTTTAAGCCTCTTTTACTTAGCTTAGTAATATTCCAGGAGGAACCCCAAAAGTCAGCAGAGAAGAAAGAATCAGAGGATGATGCCGTCAAAGATTCTTGGGATGCAGAATCATCTGAGGAAGAACCAGAGCCGGAGCCACCAAAACCTGAACCCGTGACCCCCGCTAAGACCCCGGCTAAACAGGAGAAGCGAACTGATCAAGATAAGGCTAAGAAGGTAAATTCCGGCTGCTTAAATTAGTTTATTTTTATTTATTGCTTAAATAAGTTTATACAGGGTGTAAAAATAAATGTTTTACGTATCAAAAGGGGTGCTTTTGTTTAGAACATCAAACTGAAAAACTTTCACTATGGAGCCAACATCGAAATCACATGTACACGTTTAAGTTTACACCCTGTCATATCATTTGCTGCATTGTAAAGTTGCAGTGTAAGATCTATCTTGTTTTTGTAACACCAATTTTGACCTCATCCCCTCGGCGCAACTTGCCCGTGGTCCCCCAGCCTAGTCCCCCGTGGGGTACCACGACCAATTTTTTTTGCCTTCAATGGTTGTGGTACCCCACAGGGGACTAGGCTGGGGGACCACGGACAAGTCCCGCCCCTCGGTGGTAAGGGAGTTAGCCGTAGTGGTGTAATCTTTTCTCACTCGCACATCCCTCTAGTACATATTGTGCTAACCTCTTCTTGTCAGTGCAAACCTGTTTATATGAAGTGTCCAGGGTGTGGTAATCCGAGGTATTTAACTCCAATACTATTGCCACAGTCTTTAGAGAAATCAGATGGAAATTAGAAAATTCTATGAAAATGATCCGTCATTGTTTTATTTTGTAGGTATTTGTCAGTGCACTTTGTAAAGTTTGTACTTTGCAAGCAAGGTGTTAATGTCTGCTGTGATTTTATTAAACGGATTTATTTAGGTTCTTTATGTTAGTTCAAGTACTAATGTCAAAGATAAAATATTTATTAGGTAAAACTGAAGTGTATGAGAAGTCTACCTAATCCGCATTGGGCACACCTGGTGAACTCAAGCCTATTCACCCTCCTTGAGGATGGGTAGGCTTGTGCCCTGCAATGGAATGTATAAAGGCTGATGATGATAAGGTAAAATGAATTCCCAAACATTTAGTTACAAGTAAAACATACATTTGAACTTATCTGGGGGGATGGTATAGACTTTCGAAACACGGTATAAATCAGATTTGGTCCTTTTCGTGCTATAATTGTGAACATAATCATAACAGTAGCAGTTATTCGGTATTCCGCCGGTTTGAATGCCAGCATTTATACAAACAACATCTCCATTGTTGTGTGTTGTACAATGTACAATACCGACACTGAAAAGTTATTGAATTTAAAGATGCTAAATTCTCGAACAATCAAAACAGTATCGCTGTAATGCATTTTTTAGTTTTATCTTGTCAGAAAAAAAATGTTTGAAAATAAAACTAAACTCTCATTTTCAGTAAAAGTTTTGCTTGAATACTATTTTTGATAACATAAAATTTAATGAAATTTAAATGACGTAGCATTATTAATTAAAAATTTTCCCACAAAGCGCGCGTTTTGTTGTCCGAAATAGAGTTGCTGTTTTGACTAGCAGTCGACTAGCGGGTTCAATACAATAATCTTCATACAATTGTCCACAGAACGCAGAAGACGACGACAGTTCGTCCGAGGAGGATGACAGTTCAGATGATGACTCCAGCTCAGAGGACGATTCTGATGACGAACAAATGACTGACGCACAGAAAAAGAGGGAAGCTGTCTTGAAGAGGTTGGAGGTAAGGAAGATTTACGAATCGAGTACAAACTGTAAAAATGAAAAAATTATCACGCAGAAGGTAGGAAGTTTAAAAAAAACCGGTCTATCTGTTTATCAGCATAGGGCTTCTAGAAGGGTTCCTAGATTGACTACTGATCCCTAAAAACATATTATTTTCGAAAATTTGATTTAAAGGCACTTTCTACGCGCGTCGCTCGCTTTTTCCACATGTTTACACTCCAAAAATATTGTCACAGTTTTCAGAGAGAAATCAGAAAATTACGTTACTAAACTAACCACCAACTTGGTTACTTCTTCGATCCTTTGAGATGAGAGCAGCAAAAATAGTTAAATCTTTTCTCGTTTCAGAAACGTCGTGAAGAAAACGAGGCGAACAAAGGAAACAATCCGTTGCGCGCTTCAGTTGTCTGCGTCCTGGGCCACGTAGACACGGGCAAGACTAAGATCCTGGACAAGCTGCGCCGCACCAACGTCCAAGATGGGGAGGCCGGCGGCATCACTCAACAGATCGGAGCCACTAACGTGCCCATTGAGAACATCAAGGAGCAGACTAAACATGTTAAGGGGGTCAGTGTGTGTTTTCTAGCATTCTTTATCATATCAACCGATTGACGTCCAATACTGGACATAGGCCTCTTCCAAGGATCGCCACAACGACTGCCCTCATCCGACGGGTTCCTGCCACCTTTACCAGGTTGTCACCTTGAGGTGATGATTAATATTTTTGGCATTACAGTAAAGTAGAAACGGACAACAATGATCTTGCTCGTCTTATTCTTGTATCTTTATCGTTACTGGTGAAAGGACTAATACAACATGATCAGGTATTGTTTGTTCGAACAACTAAGTCGAGTTAGATGAACGAACCAGGCCTGACGCTCTCCGCAGTTTGGTAACAAAATTTACATCGCGTCATCTTGCGGGCACTCGGGCATACATTTAACGAGCGACCATTGCAGGAAAATATTGAAACAGTCAGCGTAAAAGAAGATCTCGCGTAAAGTGATTCAGTAGATTGCACCTCTCGAGGAGGTCTCACCTTGAGGCGCAACGGTAGGCTATTAAAATTATCATACGTAGCGCAGGTGAAAGGTAGATTGCACTTTATTACCGTAAACCGAAAGTAGATATTGATTTAAGTGTCTTTGCTATGTGAATTTTCTGGTGTTCTGTGGGCGATCGGTAAAAAGGTAGCCTACCTTTTCTTCCTATCAAATTCATTTCATTCCTTCAAAGGGAAGCTGTCACTGCAGTGTGACATTTATAGATAAATTGTTGATAAATATGAACAGAATAGTAGGATAATAGGATTGTAATAGGATTTCGCATTCAAATTACGATATTCCCACGTTCAAGAAATATGATAATTGTGGTTATTGTTAGAAAATCTCACAGTTTATATTATATCCATGTCCATTTTTAAACGTTTTGTTTTCAGGTGAATGAAATAGCCTTTAAGTTGCCGGGTCTGCTGATCATCGATACCCCTGGGCACGAGTCCTTTAGTAATCTAAGAAATAGAGGGTCATCACTGTGTGATATTGCTATACTTGTAAGTATCCTACTTATAATATAAGTGTTTAAGTTTGTGACAAATGTAAGGAAGATCCTAGAAAAAATGCTAAAAGTTGTATGCGGATGATATATTATAATTTTTTAATGTCGGTAGTATTACATTAATCATAAATTGACTCTTGCATATTTTTGTCATTGTAAATTTTGGTAAAAACACATATCAACTGTTGAAACCATGTAAAAACGATACGATCTTCACATGTGTTAAATGGTATTGAAGTGACAATGTATCCGAACTAAGCTCTATACTCGGACTGTCGGTTTTCTATTTTATGATCGTTTTTGTCGGAACTTTATTGGAATAGAGTTGACATTTGAATGAAAACTTTTACGAAATATAAACCATAAGAATATTCGTAAATATAAACCTGTATGCGCTGAAGAAGACATTCTAATGCGTATGTGAAGTCTACGCGTAGTGGACTGACGCCCATACACACCCTGACACCCTAGGGTACAACCTAATATACTGACGGTTTTTAAGAGGTTGATCAGACCATCAAACTGAGAAACTTTCTCTATGGGACCAACAAAGATATTGCGAAAAATCTACTGTCCCATACAAAAATGCTCACTCGATCCAAATTTATGGGATAGCAGATTTTTTTTTCGCTATTTCCATGTTAGTTTCATATATAGAAAGTTGTTCATTATGATTACCTGATCATCCCGATAACCGTCAGAATATTAAGAAGGACCCTACATAGGCTGATGATGATGATGATTCGTAATATGCATATTCATCTCCATTTTTTCTTCCACAGGTAGTAGATATTATGCACGGCCTAGAACCCCAGACCATTGAGTCGATAAACATGTTGAAACAGAAGAAGACCCCGTTCATAGTGGCCCTGAACAAGATAGATCGGCTATACGACTGGCAGAGCGCCCAGCGCAAGGACATCAGGGACATACTGAAGATGCAGCAGCCTAACACGCAGCTCGAATTTGACAAGAGGAATAAGGATGTTATTGTGCAGTTTGCTGAACAGGTGACTGAATCTAAACTATTATAAAAATGTAAAAGAATATTATTCTAGATATATTTACAAGAAAAAGATTACGATATGGTTTTTAGGTGTCCCTGACTACAAATCATAAATTTTTGTCTATCTGTTTGTTTGTTTGTTTGGGAATCACGTAAAAACTACAGAAGCGATTATGATTTGACTTCAAATCTGATATATAATTTGTGCGGCTGAAGCCGCCGGTAAAAGCTCGTAGACTAATTATGTACATATAATTCGGTATCTCAAGTTTTTTTTTTAGTCTTTATTTTATATTTTTACGGATAGAAAGGATTTAAGAAAAAATTTAATTTTTATTGCGATTCATCGAGTTTATCAATATTAATTAAATGTTAAAATTACTTTGATCTGTAATCTCTAAATGCAAAAATAGTGGAGAGAAAAAATTCGAACTCCATGGAGAAAAACTAATTACTGCTTAAAAATCAAAAATCCTGCCTTCTCTTTCTAACTCTATGCTGGAAACAGAAACGGCAACATCAAATGTCAAATTCGGACATTGTAAATGTATTTTTTTTTCATAATGGCCAGTTATTTTAAGTTGATTTTAAGTTTACCATGGAGTTCACAGGTTTTCCAATGACGTCACTGGACGGACCAAAAAACGACGTTATTTTATTTGAAATATCTGTAATCCTTTCATTTTAAAATCTCTGACATAGAAAATATTATTATTGAGACAATTATCTTGAAATGGATTTGTTGATAAAATCGATGAATCGCAATAAAAATTTTATTGGTTTCTTTAAATTATGTCTTCTATCCGTAAAAAATATAAAATGAAGACCAAAAAAAACGTGACATACCGAATTCTGTTCAGAATGTGTGACTACTCCTTCAGAGAAAGTAGTCTGAAATAAATGTCGTCCGCAGGGTCTAAACGCGGCGCTATTCTACGAGAACCCGGACCCGCGCACCTACGTGTCCCTCGTGCCCACGTCGGCGGTGACCGGCGAGGGCATGGGCAACCTGCTCGCTATGATCGTGCAGGCCTGCGAGGGACCGTTGCACAAACGTCTCATATTCTCACAGCAGTTGCTCGCCACTGTGCTCGAGGTAAGCAAGACTTAAGATTGATATGAAGTAAGTATCAACGCAAGGAAAAAGCCGAAACCTGAGGTCGTCTGGCGCACCCTAGACAGTCAGTTTCGATACAACCATCGTTGACTGGCTAATCTTTCTACTAAAACATGAGTGATTGTGTCGTACTGACACGAAAAGCAGTTGCACTGAATAAATGACAGTAGGTATGTAATTGTTTAAATTCTAGATATTTATTCAGATTTCTGCAACTCAAGTCACGCAATGCTACATTTGTCAAAAATTCACTAGGCGGAGGCTTATTTGCAGTCACGCGGGCCATACTTTAACACATGGACCCACCCAGTGGGGATTTTAAGTGGCTAATCAATTGGCCACGTAATATTGTTTTAATCGATTGGTAATAAGAAGATTCCAATCTTCTATAAGAGTAATTTGAGACGACAGAAAATCTATGCCTCCTGTTAACTAATCTAGCGACTGCATAATGGAACTAAAATCTGAATCGGAAACCATATGCGACCTCACGCCAGGATGAAATAGGGGTCGCCCTGGATGGGAACCTCGTGGAGGACATCATCATCAACAAAACGTAGATGGCAGAAGCTGTTGTGTCGTATCTTCTCGAAGCAGTTACTTGCTACCTTTCTTAATAAATATACAATCGAAGCATACCTTGCTCAATCCTTATCCTAGGGTCTTAAAACCCTAGTTATATCTAATAAGGTGGTTTAGACCACCAAACTGAATAGTTTTCACTATGGAGCGAACATAAAAAATTCATCCTGTCCATACATTGGAGTCTAGTTGGTACTACAGTTTTGTATGAAACAACATATTCTTTTTATTTATTTATAATTAAATTTAATAATACTACAAGGGTCTTTTGTTCCACCATGTGTATCTAAAACTTCTCGTTTAATCTTATAATTTAAATAATCTCTCAACAGGTGAAAGCGATCCCGGGTCTCGGAACAACAATAGACACGATCCTGATCAACGGTACCCTCCACGAGGGCGACACGATGGTGCTGGCGGGCACCGACGGTCCTATCGTTACGCAGATCCGTTCCCTGCTCATGCCACAGCCTATGAAGGAGCTTAGGGTCAAGGTGGGTTTCCCTCATCATTATCCAGACGTAGTGCGAGACTGCATCCATACGTAGTCGATATTCCAACAATCTTTTATAATGACAACCGGTAAGGTTTGGACCTCTCCCTGCGTTTGTCTTTCCAAGCAAATACAATCAGGATATTTTAAAAGAAGAGTTACCAGGCTTTTTCTGGGAGTTCTGGGAGAGCGCGCTACATCCTCGGCTTCATCTACACTTTCCATCAGGTGAGCTGAAGCCAAGCGCAAAACCATGACGAATAAGAAAAAAAGATGCCTACATTAAAAATAGAAACTCAACTTTTCTCCTCAATACGAATCGGTTAGAGCCAGAGCTTTTTACGTACAAAACATGTTCATAGTAACCGAAGTAAAAGCTATGGATCGAGCGAAGCAAGTTCGAAATTTTTCGCACTCTTTAGGATTATGACTGTAAGCACAGTAACTACAACAGAAACTTACTCGTAGAGCGAGCTCGATTTGGTTCTGCTCTATGAATTGGTTATACAAGGTGTTATAAAAGTACAAATAAACATTTAAGGGGGTGGTTTAGACCATCAAACTGAACAACTTTCACTATGGGACCAATATCGAAACCGCGAAAAAAAAAACTGTTGTTCCATACTAAACTACAAATCTACTCGAGCTAAATGTATGGGATAGCAGATTTTATTTTTCGCGATTTCGATTTTGGTCTCGTAGTGAAAGTTGTTCAGTTTGATGGTCTAAACAACCCCCTTAAAAGTTTTAAATTTTTATTTTTACTTTTGTAACACGTTGTAGACAAAGCTCAATCAATCTATATTTTTCCCAAATGTGCCGCTCCGCTAGTAAAGTGCCGCCCGGGGCATTTGACCCCCCCCCCCCCCCTCGCTATGATGTATATTAAAACTAATTAAAATATTCTGTTCTCTTTTCATAAATTACTCAGAGCAGCACACCAAAAGAATACGTAATAATATTTTGCATAGGTTCAAAAATTTTCGGTAATTGGTTTCTCGAAAAGGCTAACGATTTTGATATATAAATTAGGGTTTTTTTATCAAGAAATCGATCGAGCTAGATCTCATCTTCGCTTCAAAAAGATTCGTTATACGGAAAATATAAGGTGCTGAATAAGTGAATAACGCTGCCTGGAGACTCAATATAAGGAAAGCCGACCATGTATAACGGGAGAAGAGAAAGCGAGGAGGAAGAAAAAGACTAAGCGAATCTAGTTCGCCTAGTTGCTAAATATTATCTTAATAATAGGATCTTCAATTGTATATTAACTTTTTCAGAACGCATACATCGAGCACAAAGAAGTGGTCGGGGCCCAAGGTGTGAAGATCGCCGCTAAAGAGCTGGAGAAAGCAATAGCTGGTCTCAACCTGCTGGTCGCCCAGAAGCCTGACGAGGTCGACGTTTTGAAGTAAGTTTACCTAACGAATATTGAGGTGACTTTCTATTTACAAGGTATTTTAAACCGCAGCAACTTATTTGGTAGAATTTTAATGAATATCACTCCTAATTGTAAACGCAAATTCTGACCGATTTGACACAATTACTAACCAACATTTTACATACCTATACTTCATTCCAAATAAGGACGACGAGATTTTCCGATTCCTATTTACCTTTCTGGCCAATTCTGATTACCAAATGTAATTAATTTATTGGATACATATACTATCCGACATATCTTAGACGTGACCTAAATTGTTTTAAGAATAAGTGAGAGGAAGTGTTTCAAATCTTTGTCTCTGTAATGCAAAATAGCCATAAAATTTCGTTGCTATTTTGAATGGAATATAGTCAAACACGAACCTTCGAATGTCGAAGGTCGAACCTTTATTAAACGGACTAAGTATTTTGTCCATTAAATTTTTATCTTGTACTTTTTATGACAATAAAAAAGAAAACATAACGGATGCTGTAGCGCAAACAGTGTCAGAAAAAATGGCACTATTCACGGGCGTGTCCGACACGCTCTTAGACGGTTTTTAAATGAACCATTTCTACTTTTTCTTCGGCCACGCCTGCGTCGGTTTTCAAGTTAAAAAGTAAACATTCAATTCCAGAAAGTTACATATCGTGTATTCTGTCATAGATTTGTTATCAATGAATGTATACAGGATCCTTCTTAATATGCTGACGGTTTTTTAAGGGGATGATCAGACCATCAAACTAAACAACTTTTTCTATGGGACCAACATCGAACACGAGAATAAAAAATCTGCTGTTCCATACTAAACTGCAAACATACTCAACCGAAATTATGGGACAGCTGAATTTTTTTTGCTATTTCGATATTGGTCCCATAGAGAAAGTTGTTCAGTTGGATGGTCTGATCATCTTCATAAAAATTTATCTATCTAACAGGGAGGAAGTGGCCCGCGAGCTCAAGAGCGCCCTATCGTCGATCAAGCTGACGGAGCGAGGTGTATACGTGCAGGCGTCCACCCTCGGCTCCCTCGAGGCCCTCCTCGAATTCCTCAGGACGAGCAAGATTCCTGTGAGTATAAGCACAGCACAGACAGGGAAACAGTAAGAGAACGAACCGTGCCCTTTGAAATTAATACCTACTCTCGGTCAGAGCGCTTATGGTTGCCATTTGCGGGTTTTAAGATTGGTACGGCACTGTACTACATGAGTAATTAGGTATCTAAAGTTGAACTATCAATCTACTATATATGGTCTAACTATTGATATACGACAGCGCCGTTTTAAATTGGTCCTTTAATCAAATATCTCAGCTACTCTCTCTACGCGGCAATAAGGTGCAAAGGTATTTGCACCCGTTCGATCCTACTATCCGCGAATAACCTACTAACCGTTACAACGACGCGCGTGCAAACAAAAATAAACAGAGATTCATTTCATTTATATGCCATTCTCCTCTTGGTGGGGGACGGCGGCCGAGCGTACCTAAACTGTGGAGTGAGACAGGTCATCTTAAAGTAAGGTTTGGACCGTAGGTTTACGCCGTCTCTGGTGATATGGCCTTTGTAGTAACTAAATGAATGTTATATTTGTCAACAGTACTCTGCGATCAGGATAGGGCCGGTGGTAAAGCGCGACGTGATGAAGGCATCCGCTATGTTGGAGCATGATTCACAGTACGCCACCATCTTGGCTTTCGATGTTAAGGTAAGTTTCTGTTTAATCCTGTTCCTTTCGTATTTTATTCAGCGAAGATTTTTTTTGTTTAGCGAAGATTGCACATTGCACTTTTAAAGTATAGTCATAAAAAATAGACTAAGGGCTTGTTTCACCACTTCTGGACGAGTTCTTAATAGCTTATCTGAAAACGATCAAACGATCTGTCTGATAAACTATCAAGAAATTATTTGGAAGTGATGAAACAGGCCCTAAATAATAATAATTTAATTTCTCTTTTGTGTGTAATTTTTATAATCTTAAGTTAACCTACTATTTTTGTTTCTTGATGTTGATAGAATACATGCATACGCTTCCAAGTCCATTGATCGAATACAAAAAATAAATTCGTGGTGTTCAATCTAAAAGACAACCTCCAATACGGGCCATTTTTGTCACTACCGAATGTTATGTACGGCGTCATAAAAATATGGTAATAATAGTTTGCATAAACATACTACTAAAACTTTATATTTCAGCGATGTATTTGGTCGTACAAACGAGATTTCTTGAATTTTATGATGGATATTTTTGTTCAAATTGTGCTAAAATGGTGGAAAAAAATCGGATCGGATTTAGTGGAAAGATCGTTTTTTTGTATCACCAACTACGCTATATGTAATTACTTCGAGTTGTCATAATTTGAATATTTTGTAACACAAAGCTACTTTATTTGGGGCTATTTTTTCAATTGGGTTGTATTTCTATCATCTTCGTCCATACTATAATGCGTATAGCAAAGCTATCACATTCATATCACAATTTAGCTGAACGGCCCTACATGACCTCATGTTGTCATTTTGTAAAATTTGTAAATAAAAAAATCTATTCCGAATAGATCGAGCGCGACGCCCAAGAGTTAGCGGACCAGCTGGGCGTGAAGATATTCGCCGCAGACATCATCTACCACCTGTTCGACAAGTTCACGGCCTACCGCGAGGAGCTGAAGCAGAGGAAGCGGGAGGAGTTCAAACATATCGCCGTGTTCCCCTGCAAACTGAAGGTATAGTCACACAATAGACATCATTACTACATATAGTACGGACGCACCTTGCCCTCCACGAATTTTTACCTCACCCCCTCATGGAAAACGGGTGGAAGACGACAGTAGGCAATTGTGTAGTCCTATCACTTGTACTCACTCAGTATCGTATGTGTTTACCCGACGACCCGGTTGGTGTAATGAATACCACGCCGAAATGCCAAAGTGTGATTGAGCTACTTAGATGTGAGTGTAACAAAACACCTGAGGATCCAATTAAAAAAAGATAAATGTTGCAATAATTTCTATGTCTGCTACGGAAGAAACGCATCGCAACCAACGAAATAGGTGGCACTAGCACCCCATGCCTTTAAGGCTAATGGTTCTTACATCACTAGATGGCAGTAGTAATTCGATCTTAAGTAGCTCCTTTTCATCACCACCCTATATACATCCCAGTGCGTGCGTTGCAGGGCACAGGCCTACCCTCAAGGAGGGTGTATGGGCCCACCACACGTGTCCAATGCGGTTGGGTAGACTTCAAATACGCATCAGAATTTATTCTTCAGCGTATGCAGGTTTCCTCACGATGTTTTCTTTCACCGTTTCAGATCAGTCGGTATTACGTACATAAGAAAATCTCATTGATACATCGTACATGGCATGTCGTCCCTGTTGATTCGAACCTGGACCCCCATGATTAAGTTTCCATACCTCTCCGCAACGCGTCACCGACGCTCCATAAAGGCTTATACGAAGGTTTATACGATGATAATTTAGCGGAGCGAATCTGCGGCTCCTCTAAAAAAGCACCGTATAAACACTTTTCGCACGAATTTTTACGGCATTCGAACTATCACACTATTACGCATAGAGCACGCGTCTATGTTTCGGTGCTAGTGACCTCCGCCCGCGTTCCTCGCATCCCCCCCGCCAATTTTTCGACTCATGTAAACACGTCGTGCTAATTTCTGGAACGGTTTTCTCAAGAAAATCCATACGCATGCGAACAAGATTGGCGCTGAAAATTAGCACCGTGTAAACCGCGTGCCGTGCTTTTATTTCGTGCGAACAAATTGGCGCCGCAAAATTGTTATTGTCTAAACCTGCCTCGGACCTTTATCCAGTTTTATTAGTGAATAATTTAGCAATATTTGTATGATATAATTTGGTTATCTTGTCGTACAGGTACTGCCTCAGTTCGTGTTCAACTCTCGAGACCCTATCGTATGTGGTGTGATGATAGAAGCGGGAATCGTGAAGGAGGGTACACCTATCTGCGTTCCTAGTCAAGAAGTTAGTATTTATTGTTAGATATTTATTATAATAATACTTTTTGGAGGGCTGAATTGAATTGAAACCATTTTGAGAGAATTGTCTTAATAACAATATTTTCTGTGTTAGAGATTTTAAAATGAAATTGTTACAGATATTTTAATAAAATAATATCCGTATGACGTCGACCTGTAAACTCGAACTATACATAGATAACTTAAAATATATTTACAATGTGAAATTTTTTTTTTTTTTTGCCGTGTCTATATCAAATTAAGAAAGCCGTTCATTACGCTTATATTTTCCATCGTCAAGTAAACCCTATGTACCACTAGAGATCCGTACAAAAACTTTAATATTTCTAATAACTAGCCGCCACTAAAATAGCTACCCGCTAACAAATGTAACTTTTGCCGACAGTTCGTGGAGCTAGGCATCGTTACATCAATCGAGGTCAATCACAAGCAAGTGGAGTCCGCACGCAAGGGGCAGGAGGTCTGCATCAAGATAGACCCGATACCCGGCGAGTCGCCCAAGATGTTCGGACGGCACTTCGACGAGACTGATATGCTAGTCAGCAAGGTAAGAATATACTAGCTCACTGTTGTTATCAGGAAGCTGGAGATAGGTATTGTCTATACCTTGGAGTACAGACTGCCTTACAAGCGGTGAAACATGAAAATACTCCTTGGCCGTCCTTAATTTTCAACCTTCTTCGTACGTTGGGACATGGGAACATGGCTGTAACATGTTAATAATCAAGAATACTTGAAAACTGACTTTCATCTAATCTAAGCTTACACAATACACCATGACATTTAAAAAATTGTAAGTGCCACACAGGATGTGGTAGGGCTTGTCTAATATTAATGTCTATTTCTAAAACAAAAATTACTGCGGTGCCGCATGCCGGATTCCCCTGAAACGTATTAATTTGCACTCCAAAAACGCCCAAATCAAAATAAGGGAACAATGTTCGAATCAATCTTGAACAGTGTCTGGCATTTTGTTTACAAGAACGCAGACTGCGTAGCAAGTGTAACATCCCTAAAATACGGGTTGCGAAAAGCAATTAATATTACACTACGAATGTCATGCATGTGAGCCTGGCCCCGCCACCTAAAAATATGAACACCTGGACTATGTGGAACGTTTGTTTACCGTTTGTTTACGATTGTTTGATTCAAATCATGCGTTTGTTTAACAACCGAAGAGTGATTTTTTAATTTTTTTTTGGTTTGGCTAGTTTTTTCACAACCCAACCGAAGTGTGATAATGTTTGTTTGATGATAGATTCACATTCTATACGGTTTGTTTACACAAAAGATTCGTTTGTTTGACAGCGGCTGAGTAAAAATGATAATTTTGAAAACTGGTGGACCCAATTTCCCACAGCCTATCTTATGTAACCAAACGTAAACAACGAAGAACGTGAATCGATCATCTAAAAAACATTATCACAACTATTGTTGGGTTGTGAAGAAACTAACCACACCAAAAACAATTTAAAAAATCACTCTTCGAATGTTAAACAAACGATGATTTTAATCAAACAATCGTAAGCAAACGTTCTAAATAGGCTAGGTGTTCAAATTTTTAGGTGGCGGGGCCAGGTTCAGATGGCTCAGGCCTGAAATGTCCGTTTTCCTAAAGTGTATTTTTCCCAAAATGTGCTTTTACATAATGTCAGCTTCTCAAAATGTCAGCTTATAATGTATGTCGCCTAGAATGATAGTTTTCATATAATGTTCGCTTTTCAGAAAGTGCTTCTTCCCAAAATGTCTGCAACCTCAAAATACCCTTCTTACTATTTTGGCATTCCACAAATTCAATTTTTTACATTTATACCTTTGATTTGAAAATAAAACAGACATTATGGGAAAACAAACATAACAAGGCGATAGCCGTGAACATAACGGAAAAGCAAAACTTATGATAATGCTAATATCAAAGGAATGTATACATTATGAATAGACGACTTCCTGAGATTGTACACATTTTAAATGGCAGACATTTTGAGATAGTTGACAAAATAGAAGTGCTAACATTGTGAAAACGCAGATTTTTTGAAAATTGTACATTTTAGGAAAACAGATATTTCAGGCCTGAGCCGTTCAAATGCATACGAATGTCTATTAAGAATCGCAAATAGGTATTTTCATCACAAGCTAATTTGGCAGGATTGCATTGTATTAATTTCCATTTAGCCGAGGTGTCAGTTACAAGCTGTAATTAGGTGAATTCGATTTAATCAATTTGTAATTAGGGCCGGTGCTGGCAGCTGAACTCTATTTATCGTTACGATTTCATACATGCATACATAAACTCACGCCTTTTCCCAAAGAAATAGGCACATATTTTCACAAGGAGTTTGTAAATTCACTCAATCAGCTGATTGAATTTGGCATGGCAAGTAAATTTTTTTTCTATTTTCTCATAGGTTCCTTGGGGAAAGTTGTTAAGTGTCATGAGTCCAAACACCCTTTAAATTAATGAAAACATCATGGCACAGATCTACACCCTCAGGGAGTATGTATGCCAAATGTGCCCAATGCGGATTCCTAAACTTCACATACGCGTCGGAATTTCTTCTCCAGCGTATGCAGGTTTCCTCGCGATATTTTCCTTCACCGTTTGAGAGCAGTCGGTATTAAATACATTAGTTAGAAAAACACCTTGGTACATGGCATTTTGTCGTCCGTGCGCGTTTCGAACCCGGACCTCAAGATTGAGTTTCCATACCTCTGCAACGCGCCACCGACGTGTTGTATATATAATACACGGAATAAAATCTAGTAAAGGTATTTATTCATGTATACAGCGTTTTAATGAATAAACGCAAAACTAGAAAGTAGTTTGTTTAGAATCGAGAGCAGAATCGAATTATCATGGTTTCAACATAAGTAATTTCTATCAAAATATTAATAAGTAAAATTTAAAATATTATTAAGTAAAATTTAAAATCTACTGAACTCGATGTCAAACCACCGCACAGGCACACTCACCCTACTTACTCGTACTACCAAAACAAGATTCTGAAAATGTATCCATGAGCACGTTAGCGCTTTCATTCATTGCTGAAATGATAACAAATCATTTTTGCCCGATTAACTTTAAATTTTAACTATTAAAATAATGACATTATTGTTTCAATCTAATGATTTTGTTAAAAATCAGTTGGGGTGCATGAGGTTTTGCGCTTATTCATTAACACGTTGTATATTTTTCCGTCGTGGAACGATCGGCTATGGCTCCCGGCTGTAGTACCGGTCGACAGCAGCATCAAGTAGGTATAGTGAGATATCTAGTGAGAAATGTATTAAGTGCCTGTGACATAAGAGGATATTCCCGCGCCCGCGCTCCATACAAACGAAGCTTGATTCAATTTTAATTACTAACCAATTATATTCACACACACTTGACAAAAATATGTGTCGGTATGGTGAAATTGATATCATTAGCATCCTTTTAAACTAAGAGTCTACCCATCAAACTGAACAAAGTTGAGTATGAGAGCAAACAGATCAGAGCAAAAAATAAAATCAGCTATTCCATATTGCACTAAACTGCAATGCCTCATCGACTCAAATGTGTGCAACGGCAGATTTTTTTTTTGCTTTGATCGGTTTGCTCCCATAGTAAAAATTGTTCAGTATGATGGGTAGACTCTTAGTTTAAAAGGATGCTAATAATATCAATTTCACCCTATAGTATCAAAATTACACTGGTTCAAAAATTTCCATACAAATCTTAATTAATCGTAACTTAGAAACTATACATTTTATCGAAAGTCTGGCAAACCACAAACGCGGAAAGTATTTGTTGTTTATCGTGTTTAAAAAAATCATTGATTTCATTTCTTTAATAAAAATAGAATGAAACTTCGTTTTTATGCAGCACGCTCGGGCGCCAGTCGCAGGAATATCCTCTTAAGAAAAGTTTATTCCGAATGTGTAAATGCGCGCTGCATACAAACGAAGTCTGGTGATATTTTCAATACTACCTAATTAAAGTCAATTAAATTTTTCAGAAACAATCTAGAAACTAATCTCTATGTTAGAATGAAGTCAGATTTTCGTTAAAATATACAGTTTTAGTGCTATGATTCATTTAAGATTTGTATGGAAATCTTTGAGGCTCTGTAACTTTAAAACTATATATTTTAACGAAAATCTGACTTCATACAAACTTAGAGATTAGTTTCTAGATTGTTTATGGATTTCGTTGAAGATATCACCAGACTTCGTTTGTATGTAACGCGCTCCGAATTATATTCCCTTAAAGCTGCACTGCAGCCGACTGTACCTATTATTTAAGTAGGTATTCTGTTCTCCCGGTTAATACCTCTACAATTAAAGCATGTCACGTTACCTACAGTTAGATTGATCATCGCACGCACTCGCGTTTTATTTCTCTTCAAATCGCCGTTGTTTGCAGACCGCAATCTGTGACCAATGATTAGGTATTCTCGTCCGGTGACGTTCTAATGAATGGGCAGCACATTGCACACGATATCGCGACTAATGTCGCTCGCTAGACAAACGACACCGATTGACACGGCTATTATTAGTGATCGCATTCGTATGTAGGATTATTAACTTGCCCTGTTCAACTTAAACTGCGAATGTTTGCATTCGAGAATAGAACGGAAGCCGTGTCATGATTGTGTTTTGTTGCGCTTCGGTTTACATTCGGACGGACGTATTGATATTTGCGAGCTTTATTTATATGGATCTGCTTATTGACTGTAATGTTTTGGGAGCTGTTACAATTCATTTATCTCGCAAGTAGCCCACAAACTCTCAAACAAACTATAGACAGTCCAATGCATGCTGCAATTTACCACTTTCGTATGCTAGTTTCCATAACGATATCATGTTTTTGGATGGATGAAGTGAAGTCAAAAAAAGAAAGAAAACTTACAAAATATACGATAGAATCAATATACGGCCCGATAGCACAGTCGGTAGTGATCCTGCCTACTGTGCTGAGTGTCGCAGGTTCGAATCCCGTTAGGGACAAATATTTGTATGATGAATATGAATATTGGTACCCGTGTCATGGATGTTTGTAAGTATCTATATATGTATTCTATATCGTTGTCTAGTCAACACAAGTTCAGGCTAGATTCGGATACTTTAAATGTGGCTAGATTTTTGTGACAGCGTCCAAGATATTTATTTATACAACTTTCGATAGTTTACGTAGGGACGGTCGAAATATAATTTAATAGCTTTTGCCGTTTCGTTTCATTTCCAGGGTATAAAACAATGACATATAAAATGTAATTGTATAAAAACAAACAGACAAAATACACTATCAGATTTTAAATATTACTGCAGTCTCGAAAGGGCTAAAAATCCGAAAACCTCGGAACCCAATTACCTACTTTGATAAACTTTTGCGAAACCTTCGGAATTATCTTCGTTACATTAAGTACGAAAATATCTACCCATTTTTTTTGCCCTCTCCATTATTTCGGCGGCTACTTAATACGTACCACCATATAATACAAAGTGTTTTTGAACAAGGACATTATAGTAAAATCTAAAACCATAGAAGATACAGGCAAACTGTCTTAGGAACCATTAGGTCTTTTTTTGTGAACACAATTTTTGCCTAGTAAATTTTTGGCATACATAATTTATGTTTTAAATTATAGAACAAAAGGCAGGATTTGAATCCGCATCCTGCCTATCCGGGATATTCTTTAAAATCGATTAAGGACCTGCTCTCAAAAGGTGAAGGAAAACATAGTGAGGAATCCTGCATTGAACAAACACTGAAGAAGAAATTCTGATGCGTATGTGAAATCTACCAATCCGCAATGGACACGTGTGGTGGACTAACCGTAAAGTCAAGTCATTTTAATTGAGTCTCAAACTAGATAGTAATACGTAACTTCAAAACTGCATTACAATTATTAAAAACCTCCCTTGACACAGATAGTAGCTATGTTTTATAAAAAAAACTGGAACACAATTTATATCCGCCCTTATTTATATACTTTGACCCTCATAAAATGCGGTTTATAAATGTTCATTCAGAACTGCAAATGCAAGCCGGTTGCTAGCATCAATGGCCCGCGGCTCCATTGATCGCGTGCAGCGGGGGAAGGGGCCTGGGTCACTAGGTCGAGGGGAATTGACAACGAGAGGGGGTGAGGGGCAGGGGGAATGCTGCAGCTTGATAAGATTCATTCTGTTGCTACGTGTGGATCTATGAAGCGAGGCAATTCCGAAATGTTATACATGTTACGTTAAAAAAATATTTTATTTTGCTTTAGAATATTTTTAACTATTTTTGATTAGTTTCCTCAAGATGTTTTTCTTCACCGAACCGGTGATGTTACAAATGGTGAGATGACTATTACTTGGGGTACTTCCAAGCACTTTAAACTAAAGTAACGAATAAACTTTGTATTCGAGAAAGATAAAGATCGCAGATGCAATTTCATTCTGTATTTTTATACTCTTTTGATATAGGTACCGTATACAGGGTGTAAGTGACAGCCTAGCAAATACTGAAACGGTGTATTTTCGCGTTTCCTGAGGTAGGCTCCGTAGTGAAAGTTGTTCAGTTTGATGGTCTGAGTTCACCGTTTCAGTATTTGCTAGGCTGTCACTTACACCCTGTATAGGGTCCTTCTTAATATGCTGACACTTTTTTAAGGGGATGATCAGACCGGCGAACTGAACAGCTTTTTCTATGGCACCAACATCGGAATCGCAAAAAAAAAAAACCTGCTCCTCCATACAAAACAACAAACCTACTCGAGCCAAATGTATGGGACAGCAGATTTTTTTTTGCGTTCTCGTTGTTTTTCCCATAGAGAAAGTTTTTCAGTTTGATGGTCTCAATATCCCCTCAAAAAAGTGTCAGCATATAAAGAAAGACCCTGTACAAGGTCCTTCTTAATATACGGACTGTTTTTAAGGGGATAATCAGACCCTCTTACTGAACAACTTTCTCTATTCGGCCAAGGTCGAAATCGCGAATTAAAAATCTGCTGTTCCATACAAATCTACAGTATGTATGTATTGCAAAGCGTATCAACATCTCTGCGTTCAAACAAGTAATACGAAAGCACTAAATGGCGTTAACTCAGCAGTTTTCCATGAAGCGAAGGCCGCGTTATTTTCGGAGCGGTGTGACGTCACGGCTTTCCATGCGTTAGCTAAGTGTCTGTCCACAGTCACTCCCACTCCCACGTGGACTAGCCCTGTTCCCATCTATTTCCTAATTGAATTACGTAGATGATTCTAGGAAACACTCGTTTGTTTACCCGCAATACGTACCTACACGAGGGCAATAATTGTACCCTATTAATAGATTTTAACTTCAATAATGAATGTATTTCCATATCTGGGTTAATTTTATTTGTCTACCTAGAATAATTTACTTGCAGATTATTCACCCAGTTTTTAATTACTAACAACATTTTAAGGGTGTATTCAGACAATGAAACTTAACAAAATACAAAAGTGCCGATCAATTTTCTATGGCAGGTCCAAAAATTATTGACGTTCAATATCAGTCTCCACGATGGATCTGGATTTAGTCATCATCATCATCAGCCTATAAACTTCTCACTTAATGCGCGTTAGTCCACCACGCATGCCCAATGCAGACCCTAACTACGCTTTCGATGCTAAATTAAGAATTTAGACGTTCCAACTGGCGACAACACAAACAAAAGATGCACAATGAGTTAGGGATATTAAAAGCAATTAGCTTGCAGATCCCGAACACACGGTTGCGGAGGGGCCCAGGACCCAATTGTTTGCATTGCTCTCCTGTAGGACAAACGTTTTGTCGCACACCCCGACCACGACAGCATTGCGAATATTAAACGACGTCTCCAAAGACGTCGACTTGTTTCATTGCTCATTGGCCAAGTTCATTTTATGTGTACCTAAGTAAATAACAAAAAAAAGTGGTTGTAATGTTACATTATGTGTGTTATACAGGGTGTAACAGTTGCATTACTTTTAGGGGTGATTGTACCCATGATACTGAACAACTTTCCCAAAGGAACAAAGGGAAATTCGCAAAGAGAAATTTCAACTTTTCATACAAACGTTCAGTCAGCTGATGGCATTTAGTATGGAAAGTCTAAAGTTTTTTTTGCGAATTTCCTTTCGGTTTCTTAGGAAAAGCTGTCAAGTATCATGAGTGAAATCACCCCTTAAAGTAATGCAACTGTTTACACTAACACCCTGTATAGGTATAGAGTACCTCTATTAGGAGTACCTAAGTCAATGTCATCGAGTTAGGAAAAACCTGTAATGATGATATTGCAGTAAAATGTGAAATAAAATATTGCCACAGATAACTAGTATAGTTATTGGCCGAACTTTCCTGATCAGTCTCGGTGAACTACGACAACTTCGAAGTCTTAATGTTGTTCGGTTGAGTTGATCGGAAGAGTAATGATTATCTGGTTTTTTTCCTATATCAACTTTTCCCTTAGGTTGATTTTTATATTTTGAAAGTTTTTCAGTATTTTAAGCACATACTTTCAAAACCCTGATAGAACCAGTTCAACGTTTAAATGTAATTAAACATACTTGTAAGGTTGTGGAATGCTTGTTCATCTATTAGCTTACAATCTACATCCTACCTCCTACGTCATACTGACAATTAGACTATCCTGACAGCTTTTCTTTCATTCAAACCAAACTGGCTTTTATCACAGTTGGAGAAGAGTCAAATTAATATATAGCGTATTTAGCAAGGCTGTTCACTACATACGCAGTCGCCACGACGCCCCGCCGCACACACTCGCGGTGACCGGGTCAAACCTCCATTCTAGAGGCTCCATTGATATTTTGCGACGGTTTCATTGATGAAACTAACTTGCCTGTTATACAGTCACGCTATGGCGATTAAAGAATCATACAAATTACTCTCAGATAAATCAACTTGATTCCTTTGAGTGCATGATTTGATGGTTGGTAGTTAGTTGTTCTTACAAGTCAACTAGTTTTGTAAATCTAATGTGGATCTTATAGTATAAATTCATGCTGATAATAGAAAATGATTTGAGTCTACTGTCAGTTAGATTCTTGTAATTGAGAATATTACGCTATTACTAAGACTTAAAACAGTAAATAAAAGGTCCACATCCTACAGAATTAGACTCTTGGCCCCACAAAAACAAAAGCTTTTAGGAACAGCGCACAAAATGATCACGTGGCGTGCTCGCCCAATGTCTCATAGATGATTGTCCACTAGCGCGATTTTTCGAAGCCTTATGTGGGGTATACACTCATGTTTAGAGGCTTCGATAGTTAAAAACTTCTGTAAGTAATGATCATGACAGCTAAAAGAGTTGAATAATACCTTTATGACATATTGCATCGATTCCAATAACGGGATAAGAGCTGGAGAATGATAATTGAAAACTCTACCAATCTAACAACAATTTACAAAAATCTATCAAATTCTGAAAGATTTGTACTTAACCTTCGGCATTTCACCTTGTATCCACCAACATTATTGCACATCCTTCGCTCCGAAGGTAATTCAATTCGCCATAATATCTCTCAGCTAGCAATAATACGATTCCGGGTTCCGCTCAATGTCGTTACCGTCAGCTCCGGAGACCTCGGCAGCTCGGAGCCGGAGCCCGTGAGGCTGCAGCGGGCGGGGCAGAGGTGTGCGGGGTGCATCGTGACCCAATTCTTTGCCTGCACAGCCTGCTCCATTTTCCGTATGACGTCAGAGTCCCATTCACCCCGAAGTGCTGAATCGATGCGCCCCGAACTGGGTCGACCTGAATGAACCACTTTTGCATTCATCATGAGCAGCTATTTTTAGTCCCGAAGGCGGTCTCAATTTGGAGTCAGACTGTGAAACCAGTTTTGTCGGATGTCTCGGAAGGCTGCAATGGCTGCAATTAAATATTGCGCACGAACAATTAATTTATGACAATTCGATGATCTTTGTAATCTGTTTTAAATTAGTTTTTTTTCGCTGATTGCCGTCAATTTTTTTGCATAAATAACTTGTTGATTAATACTAGTTACTCAAGACTACCTTCTTAGACCCATTAAAATTTGTAGTAGAATTATTGTTAAACATTTTAATGGCGAGATAAAGATGCATTGACGATGCGTTCTGGATTATACACAGGGTGTAAACTTACATACTTAAGAGGGAGCTTCAGACCATCAGACTAAAAAACTCTTACTATTGCAGATTGGGTTGCTAATGATAATGACCATCTCTTTAAAGTCTACTGATAATTTTCTTAATCGTGTTAAAAAGAAAATATTCCAAATGGAGAGTTCTCTGTTCGTACTGTACGTCTATCACATAATAGTGTAGGTTCAACAATTGCGTTTAATTTGTTGCAGATATCGCGCGCCAGTATCGACGCGTGCAAAGACTACTTCCGCGACGACCTCGTCAAGACCGACTGGCAGCTGATGGTCGAGCTGAAGAAACTCTTCGAGATCCTATAAACCAGCCTCCGTTCCGGTCAATAGTGTATAGAAAGCTCTCCTATGTTACGTTGGATGCATAGTCTGTTCCATCTAATCTAAACCCTCGCTGATGTATCATAGAATCTCATATCCTACGGCACAGTTCTAGAACTGTATTCCTATCGTGTAGCCATATTACGTGTATTGATATTATGAGATTAATTAAGGCTACGACTTGACCGCCGATTCTGTAACTTGGTTCGTCATACATAACCTTTTCATAAATGTATTTTGTTTGACGAGCAAGTGTAAGGTAGCTGCTGGTTACTGGCAATTGGCAACGTAAACGATTGTATTGTATTTGAATTCCACCTACTGCCATGTTTTGAATTGTATGCAATAGTTTTAACCGAAACCGTTTTTAACAATCCGCAATAAAAATTTTACAGAATAACGTACTTTTTGAAAATAGATTTCGTGCGAAACGTTGTAAATAGTAATTTACAGATTTATTTATTTGTATTATGATTATGAGAGTCGCGTTTAATTTTAACCTTTGGCAATCTTTGGACCCGTCTGCGTGTTTGTTCCGATTTGTCTCAAAATTTGTTTTTTAAAATTTTGTCGTATTAATAACTGAATAATGAGTGTCGTCTGTGAATATCTATAAAAGTATAACTCATAATCCTGTGTAAATACCTCATGAATGATTACAAAAATGTTGTAGTTGCATGTAAATAAGATATCATTATAAACAAATTCAATGAAATAATGTCTTATGTAGTGCAATAAACGATCTCATCGGCAAATGAATGTGTCTTTTTCTAGGGTATAATATCTGTTTTTCTACGGTGCTTCTATTGTAGTTGACTTGTACCTATCGATCTTTATAAATGTTGTAAATCGATGTCTAATATACCAAGTTGTATCAAGGATTGCAGTTCAGGCATTGTCGCTGTATTATGGTTAGAGAGGTCGTCTATTGTACGGAGAGTAGGTAACAATCGAGCAGATGGAAGATTTTGATAATTGTGTTTGATTGTACATAGAGTACATTGCATACAGGGATCACAACAGAACTTGATGGAAAGCTGGACAGGTGTCCAAGGTAGAAAGGTTGTATTTTATATTGTAGGTATTTTCCCTTTTTGAAATGCTTTGTATTATATAGATGGAATCGGACATATTCTTATATTGAAGAAGTTTTATTAAACTACGAAATACGATCCTTGGCTTTCATTTACTTACTAGAATTAGCAAGTTAACAAATCACACAAAACCGTTTGATAAGAGTATGTACTATGAGTACCTATATTTAAGAGAAGTTTATTCCGAATGCGTAAATGCGCGCTGCATACAAACGAAATCTGGTGATATTTTCAATACTAACCAATTAAAGTCAATTGAAATTTTCAGAAACCATCTAGAACCAAATCTGCAAGAAATGCTTGCATAGAGTCAGATTTTCGTTTTTTTTTAATTTACGAACGTTCGATTACAGTTAATTCTGTACAATTAACTACAAATGGTTTTGCGATTTTCCTCTTTATCCTTACTCAAAAGATAAACCCGTTTTACACACCTGCCGAATTTACGCGTCTACTAGGATAAATAGCGTGTACTGGTGTGGCGCTGTCGCGTAAAATCGGCAGATATATCAGCACACTAAGTGACTACCTAGGTAGATATGTAATTGGAATTTGTCAAATTCTAAAAACTGAACTGCACAGCTTGTGAACAATTTCTGGCAAAGTTTGGCAATGACGTTCCTGAGCGACAGAAAAAGGATAGAGCGTGAAAAAATTTGATTCCGTGCTGCCAGTTGAGGCTCAACCCTTGGTCTAGTCTGCGAAAAAAACGAGTATTAAATATGATCCATGAGGTGTAGCTACGACCGAAGCGCCTGCCCGCGGCTTGTGTTGCTCTAAAGAGTTCATTTGTGATGTGAAGACAAAACGACGATTTTCGACACGTGCGAATCTCAGCCTCAGCCTCAGAGACTTTTAAGTCATAGTTCGAACTCCCGTATGTCAAAATCCATACATTTTCGCCCTACTTAGTTCGAACTAAGACCTCAGAGTATGTAGTTAGATTTCATTTCATTAATTCATATAGACAACAATATATCATACATTTCACACCTTATAATAAGACAATAATATAGTGATGAAGAGTGAATTAGATAAACGTTTTTTTTTTAAAAGTATTATTATCTATATAGGCATAATAGAACAGCACAACGCCCTGCAAAATAGATACCTAATGTATGAACTAATTGCAAAATAGATACCTAGTGGTTTAGATGTCTAAATTCGACGAACGACTAACATTCACACAATGCGGTGTATTTTCTGTCTTTATTTTGTACGGACAGAAGACATCATTAGAAACAATTTTTTTTGTTTTTCTATACAACGTGTTAATGAATAAGCGCAAAACCTCATACACCCCAACTGATTTATATCAAAATAATTCGATTGAAACAATAATTTCATTATTTTGATAGATAAAATTTAAAGTTATTCGCATTTTAAGATTTGGGGAAACATGATTTGTTATCATTTCAGCAATGAATGAAAGCGTTAACGTGCTCATGGATACATTTTAAGAATCTTGTTTTGGTAGTAAGTAGGGTGAGTGTGCCTGTGCGGTGGATTGAGATTGAGTTCAGTAAATTTTACAAACAAATTATTGAAAAAATTATCTGTGTTGAAACCATGATAATTCGATTCTGCTGTCGATTCTCAACAAACTACTTTCTAGTTTTGCGTTAATTCATTAACACGTTGTATATTGAATAAAAATTTTCGAACTACATGGAGAAAAACCTTTGCTCAATTTAAAAAAATAAAATCACTTGCTTTCTCTTTCTAACTATATGCTGGAAACAGACACGGCAACATCAAATGTCAAATTAAATATTTTTTTTCTTAACGACCAGTTATTTTAAGTTGACTTAGTTTACCAATGAGTTTACAGTCCTTCGTGTGACGTCACGAGCCCAAAAACGACGTTATTTAATTTAAAAAAATCAGTAATCCTTTAATTTAAAATCACTGACATCGAAAATATTGTTATTGAGACAATTATCTCTAAATGGTTTTCGATTCAGCCCTCAAAAAAAATCTTGACACACCAACTTTCTATCAAGTAGGTAAAAAATTGATGATCCTGATAAGCGCAGCGAGTGTGTCCAGGAAATACCTAAAATTTGTTACCCAGAATATTTTGTTCCCGCAACATGGGTAGATTTTTGAGAATTATAAAATCGAGATGCAACTAAAACAATATGATAACGAATCACATAGGCTAGCGGCCCAGCAATAATCACACGGTTTGGGCGCAGTGTAAGAAAGGGTATCTGATTCGGGTTTAGGGAAAGGCTGACAACTGAAAGCGCAATATTGGCCTTGGAGCATACGGTAAACTTAAGTGTACTAAAAGAAAAATACCCATCTACGCATGCTTTCTAGATTTATCCAATGCTTTTGACTTAGTATCTTGTAATATATTGAGGTCAAAACTTAGAAAGACATCGGTTTCACCAGAGCAGGTAAATGGTATTGGTACCTATACCAAATAACTAAACAAATGTACCTAATTAATTGGGGAAATGTGCCTATATATAAGGTCTAACAAAATTAGATGAAACTGTTTTAAGAGGATGATCAGATCATCAAACTGAACAACTTTCTCTATGGGACCAATATCAAAATCGAGAAAAAAAATCTGTGGTCCTATACATTTAGGTCGAGTAGGTTTGTATGGAACAGCTTTTTGTTTCGCGAATTGGATATTGGTCCTATATAGAAAGTAGTTCAGTTTGATGGTCTGATCATCCCCTTAAAATAGTTTCAGCTAATTTTGTTAGACCTTATATTCTGATGAGCTGGAATGTGGAGTGGTTCGGCTTAAACTCTACTCGGGTATTAAATTTTTAGTGTTCTGGACCAAAATTGGCAAAACGGTGTCTCGGTGTCAGTCCGTCCGTCTGTCACATGCGTTTTTTTTTAAGTTAACCAGCTGATCGTGGAGCTCAGCAGGACGCATGTTTGTTGTCACATAGATTTATCTTTTCAATGTCATGCAGGGTATCAATTGATAGTTTGTTAACACGGTCGTGGACAGTAACTGGCTATAGCAGTGATAACAATAAAAGTTATATTGTCACCCACCTCTATTTCCAAAAATATAGCCATGTAAATTCGTAAAAGTAGGAAACACAGTTCGGTTGAAAATCCGCATTACAATTTTTTTTTTATTTCACTTTAAAATTAATCGCATACCTAACTACTTAATTGAAATAATGTGGTGTTTCGTACTTTGTTGTAAGGCCGATTCTCATTTTGCCTGGCCTAAAAATGTAGAGATTTTTACAAAAAGTAATTAACAACCTAAATTGTTCAGGATAAGTCGAATAAAACTATTGTCTTTTAAAATGCGATCAATTTCAGCACGTCTAGCATGATTTGACTCGGCTTTTATCCATACTACAAGACTACAAGTCGCGGCAATCGCGGCTTTCGCTCTCCGAAAAGCGCGGGAACAGGTTTTTTTCTATGCAGCGAAGGAAGTCATACACTCATACCAGACATGCAGTAGAGCAGGAGTGAAGCGTGAGTGAACGAAGCCGGGGAGGATCGCTACTTTTAGTAATAAGGACCTAGTTGACAATTTAATTTCTGAGCAGTGTCAATGTCTTCGATACCTATACATACCATCAAACTGAACAACTTTTACTATGTCGAAAAAGAAAATTTGCTGTTCCATAACATTTTCTACGGAGCAACATATTATGAATTTCATTCTAAAAAGGCGAGTACGGAACTAAACGAATTTTAAATAAGTAAATTCAATATAAATTATGATACTTATGGCCAGTTTCACCACTTCTGAGTAAGTTCTTGTTAGCTTATCCGACAGATAGTTTGACATATTTTGTATGAAAGATATGTCAAAATATATGTCGGATAAGCTAACAAGAACTTACTAATAAGAAACAGGCCCTTACGAAAACTTTAGGTAGGTTAAAGTCGGGCCAATTTAATAGGTCACATTTGACATCTGTCAGTTTTAGCTTCGTAGTGAGGTGACCTGCTTAAAAACATCGATTAAAGTGAATGAATCGATACGGATTTCAAACATACGTGAATCGAATTATATGTGAATATCGCGATTTGATGGAACTACGTTTTACTTCCTTTGACTAATTATTATAAGGACTAGCCTTGCGGTAGCATTTCCCCTCTGCCACGGTATAAGCACAATTGATCTTGTGCAATTACATTCAATTTTACACCTTATCACTAAACGAGACAGCCTATAATTGCGAAATAATAACTTCGAACTTAGAACGTTTGGGGTTCACACGAGACTACTTTTCATGATTTTTAACATTCAATATTAGAATCTAAAGTTATGGGGAATAAAATCCAAAGTTGCGTATTTCATGTTACCTCGCCCCCCGAAAAAGTGGCAGAAATGTTTGTTAGTAGAATTACACGCGTAACCAGTCCACATATAAATAGTCAAAGTTTACTTCGATTTTTTTTGGGTTACATTCCTAATGTTAAAAAAGAAAAAGGGTTCACAGACGCAACATTGTAACGACGTTCAATTCTTTAAAGCCTAATTTTTTAAATGTTTAGAATGGTTTATTAGTGAAAGTAAATCGTAAAATTACCTTCTTTGGTCATTATTATAATAAATATGTAACTGAAATTAAAAAGAGTAAAGCAATTGTGCAGTTCTAACTTCGAAATAATAAACATTAAGGTTACTTTTGATGAAGTATCAATAGATGTCAAATGTGACCTATTAATTTGGCCCGACTTTAGGTAAAAGTAAAACAGGTCCGATTCGAAAAACGATTTGCTTTTTTAATCCGCATGTAAATATATCTACCTGAAGACTTTATTTCGTTGTTATACTGTAGAGTTTGCTCTATAATCACACCAAGTTTCATGCTTGTATGTATTACCGTTTTTACGATAGAGCGAGAAGAAAAAACGTTGACAAAAACTAGTTTCTTGTATGAGGACCCCTTAATTTCACATTTTTTTTAAAATTTCTATTGTTCGTTAGCAAATCCGCCATAATAACGCACATTCTGTAAACATTGAACTGTACAAAAGTCTACTACAGTTCAAAAGTTACAGCCCTTAACAGTTAGGAGACAGACAGACGACGGACGGACTGGCGGACGGTCGGACTCACGGACGGACGGACGGACAGACAGCGTAGGCTTATGAATAGGGTCCCGTTTTTACCGTTTGACTATGGAACTTTAAAAATTCGATATACATTTTCTAATAACTACTTACTGATGCAATTTTGTAAAGCACTCAACGGCTACATGACCACCTATTAGATCACAGTCCTACCTACAAGGTTCTTGTTTGTCGTTAATAATGTTTTGCCCGGAAGGCCATCATTTCTCACACCATCCCGGCACCGCCAATACGGCTCGAGCACCATCGTTGATTGGGTGGGGCGAAGAGTTTTAGGTAAGTCGCTCCATAGTCCTATCTGTGCTTCTGTATGACGCAGTTTGTGCATGTTCAACAGTCTACCCGCATTCTGAATGAAAGAGCGGAACCTTTTTTTCAATAAGCTTCCTAATTAACTTTGTGACTGAATTTATAGTGATTTTTGCAAATATTTTCAAGAATTTCGTATGTTTTTTGAGTGCAATTTGATGCGGTATCCATGACGACGCGGTGTGCGTAGGCGAGGGGGGTGGTGTTTTCAGGGTCTAGGTCACGCCCCGGTGTGCAGGGCGCAGGCGCGGACGCCGAGCTTCTTTCAGGAACCGGTCCCGCTCAAAGCCTGCCGGACACTTCCTGAAGGAAGGAACCTCTAGTGCTGGCTATCCTCGGTCATCGAGTGAGTGATTGGTGAAGTTGATCGGTTCACGTTAAGATATAGTTTAGTGTTAAATGTGATGATGATTAATAGTTTGTGATTAGATCAGTGAAGTGACGTTGACTTCATCATCGTGGTCATCAATTAGGGTGGGTATCTCAAGGCTTTGTTTGCATAAATATTTTTATTGTTTATAGTAAACTGTGTAGCTTAATTTTAACATTTTTAACAACGAAAGAGCATCTCGGTAGGCCTATGTTAACTAAAAGCCGTCGCTACGAGATATTTTTTGTAGTAATATTTTATTTAAAAATAGAAACAAAATTTCTTTCAAGAGTATTTTATTTACAATTTAATTACAATTATTATTAAGAGGAGTTTATCCCGAAAGCTTCCGAGCGCGCTGCATACAAATGAAGTTCCGTCCTATTGTATGTAGTGTATTTTATGTTAGGTACACAATTAAAGTCAATGATTTTTTTAACCACCAACTGAACAACTTTCTCTATGGGACCAAAATAGAAATCGCGAAAAAAATCTGCTGTTCCATACAAAACTGCAAACCTACTTGAGCCAAATTTATAGGACAGCAGATTTTTATTTTCGCGATTTCGATGTTGGTCCCATAGAGAAAGTTGTTCAGTTTGACGGTCTGATCATCCCCTTAAAAGTGTTCGCATATTCCATTAAAAAGAAAAAAGTTTTCTTCCTTTTTAGTGTTCCTATGGCTTTTTTTGTTGTTGAATAAGGGTGAGAGTGCTACACTCATAGAGATAAGAAGTAGGTAGGTACTACACTCTAAAGTCGGAGGACCGATCAAAATTGACTTTTTCATCTGGTCTTATAACTCTGTAAAGCAACTTTAGACAGTCTTATAATACGTATGGGTATTGAACTAAGGTGAAGAACATTACAGTAGGTATAGAAAAAAACGGCATAGCATATGCTCACGACTATATTCCCCGAGGGGGTAGTCAGAGATATTCTGAAACCTCAGAACATCCACGTTTCACCAGTAGTACCGAAACTCTGTCCAATGTGACGGGGGGTGAGCCCGTCGCCACTTATAACGGACAGTGGGTACAATACATGCCTCGAAATTGAAGCATGCAGGTTTCCTCACGATGTTTTCCTTCACCGAAAAGCCAGTGGTGTTACAAATCGTACATAAATTCCGAAAAACTCATTGGTACGAGTCGGTCTGGACGGGGATCGAACCATCGCCTCCTGCACGGCAGGCAAGGTTACTCGCCACTGGACCACCACGGCTCACGGCACGCGGCACGGCGGAGAAAAAAAAAGTAACCTCGAAATAAAAAAAATTAAGAACATTTTTTTTTTGTTACGGCGGGTTGTGGTCTTTAAGACTTGTGGGTGCTTATGTTAGTAATTGCATACCTTAAAACAATATCAAAACGGAAATCTGTACAGTACGACCAGGAAAATAATTCACCTCGGCAATGTTTGTTTACGCAGACTCCCCGACAAAACCCAAATTCGTTTAGTAATCAAAAGGTGCAAAGTCGGATAGCAGCGAAAAGGGCAAGAAAACAATAAGCCAATCGTGGCAAGGCATTGAAGGTGGCTCATTCTGATTGGTCAATTTAATTTCGCGCGCTATTAAAATTTGTCAGCTGCGCAGGTACATCGGGGGAACTTATAAATCTGGTACTTACTACTGTAACCTTTTTGGTAATTAAAAAGTCCCGGGGCTACAGTACTACTACTTCTACTATGTGGGAATAATGCGGATTGGAGGAGGCAAGTATACATTAAGTAGAAACAAAACGAAAAATAATAACACGAAACCGTGTAGGTATTGCGACGAAACCACGACGTTGTTAGGTTGTTACCTAGTTCGCTTGAAACATATTAATGCAATAAGTGTCTCCAAGGTAGGTGGAGGCAAGTATACATTAAGTAGAAACAAAATGAAAAATAATAACACGAAACCATGTAGGTACTGTGACGAAACCACGACGTTGTTAGGTTGTTACCTAGTTCGCTTAATACATCATATTAATGCAATAAGTGTCTCCGAGGTATAAGTACTATTTAAACGTATAGCGTAACAAGAAAGCGCAGCCAAGTGTATAAATCAGTACAGAGCCACTGCAGACGTGAGGAGACAAGGTCGGTTCAGAGTTTCCCTCCATCGTCACCAGCTAGACGACAGTTTCAGTTGAATTTTTTCGGCCACGTGCTGAACAACGTTCATTCATGCGTAGGAATGAATGGAGGAGCATCGCCGGCGCGGCCGGGCGCTGAAACAGTCGGCCGCCGCACGCCCGCGCGCACGACGCGCAGCGCAGGCGCCCGCGCACCGCGCACCGCGAGTGACAAGCCAAGGCACCAAAACGCCAGACACGACTAAACACTGTGCCTCCACTCTACTTACACCAGCACACCGGATCCTCTCTCGGTGCGTCATCTATTTATACCATTCTTTAAAACGAACTCTCGAACCGACCTTGAACAAAATTTGCTACGGCTTCATTCAGTAAAATTATCAAGAAACTCAAACGCTCAAAGTTCTTAGCACACGATGACGATCCATTCGTTTATTGAAGATAATTCATCCGATGTAGGTATAATAGTTTATATGGTACCTATTAATTGAATGACTAACTCTCTCTATTCGTTTGTGAAGGACTAGTGATAGTCATAGGTGGTACCTAATTCCTATTTATGGGTTTATTGGAATATTTTTATGCTCAGGTAGGTATCTGAACTAAAATTAAACCTTTGCAACGGGTTCTCATCGCGTTTCTGTTATACTTATTTGACAAAAATGTTTGAATAATCGCGTAACTCTCAATTATTACCTAGTTTATCTTACTTTTATCTGATTGGTAAACAAATTAAATACTGACTATCAAAACTTTTCATATCACGCCACAATACAACCATTAGTATTGAAAAGTTGATCACTGTCTTGTGATTCCTATTTTGTCTTCCATCCCAAGTTTCGCTATTGCTTTCATTTATCATCTAACAACGTGGATAAACCTTTGAAGTTTGCCGCCATGCGTAGTCTATCAGACTATGTCCGGCTCTACGATAACGCATCCAATTTCATCTGTCAGCAATTATAATTATAAAGTAGCTAATCACCCAATCATAAATATTTCCACATTTTACCACCCACTGACAGGAAATTAAAAGCTATTAAATATTAGCTGAGCTGTTTGATCACCAGTAGCGGAGTCCCGTTGCAATTTGCAAGTAAACACCCAGTTTGCCTCTGAATGCGGCGCGACGGTGCAAAATGATACTCCATAGATAGCTCGCTCCATACAGGAAGCAGTTTGACATTTCTACGAAATTTATCACCGACTAGAAGACCCTAATGTCACAAACAAAACGCGTGCCAATCGTACTTTAACAAAAAATCGGATACTGTTTCCACGATAAGAATCACTCGAAGGGATCCTAGTGGCACCGCGCTCTTATTATGGAGTCCGTTATCTCTTTAAAAGCCAATATGACGGGCCTTTAAACTTTAGGACGGTTATCAAAGTGGCGCCAGTCTGAGTAGTTTTTTTTGCGAGGATAAGGTTACCAAAATGACAAATTCCTTTGAGCACTCTGGCTAGTGATAGTGCAGCTTAGCTTCACAAAGGGTTGCACTGAACGTTATTCGATTTTACTGAACCAAAAGTGTTGGCCGCGGGGCGACAGCTCGCTCGTCAATCGTTGTTGGCCAGTTGCGGCGGTCGTGTTCGTGGAAACAGACTTCGCCGAATGACAACAGCACAGTGTTTGTGATGCATCAAGCCGTCATCTGCTCCGTATTAATAAATTATATTCTCGAAGACTGTTCTGGCAATTAGGTACAAACTGTTCTTGACAATCATCAACTGTCTTTTTTATTAGTAACTAGGTTTTAAGGGTTTATACAGATAGGTAGGTATCTAATTAAACTAAAAAAAAATTCCTAAAGAACATGGATCGAGAAAAGAGTTTCTTTTTTGGAGATCCCTTAGAAAAACGATCGATTGATCAACACTTTTATATAGGTCCAACAATTTCAATACATACATCAAAATGTACCTTGTTTTGAATAATGAAATGACCTTCCCACCGGGTACAAACGAACTTAAACCTTAAGGTGAAAGACCTGGTAGAGGCGTGTGTATTTTTTGCAAAACCAACATTGTTCTGTAATTAATGTGGCAAAGTATACATTCATGCAACCATATTTGAGGTAAACAATAAACAGTTCGCTGTTTTCATTATTAGCTATTTGGCGCGAGAGTGCGCGCGTGACTGAGCGCGCGGATGGCAAACGGACGTACGGACAGCGCGACCTCGCCCAGATAAATCTATCAATGAACGCGATAAGGGGGCGCGTGTCACGACTGTCACGCAACCGGAGGAAGTGCCTTAACTCGCCTCCTGCACTCTGAACGTACAGAATCGTCCGCAATCACAGACCAGTAAGCCTACTGTGTCCGCAATACATCATTGCAGACTTAGCAGACTACGCTGGTTGAATCCGGCTT
The DNA here is from genome assembly GCA_963924505.1 of Agonopterix alstromeriana. Taxonomy (NCBI): domain Eukaryota; kingdom Metazoa; phylum Arthropoda; class Insecta; order Lepidoptera; family Depressariidae; genus Agonopterix; species Agonopterix alstromeriana. Next base: position 13,332,875 of record OZ004667.1, read on the forward strand.
CATTTAAATCTGAGGTTTAAAAGGTATGTCCTGTAACAAAATGAGGACCTGCCCAGTAGTTTTTGTTAGGACACTATTTAGATTCTGCACTACATATAATACACTGCATACCTACCGTTGCATAATAGCAGCCAGTATGTTTATGTATACTTTCACTATACAAACCTATTCTAGCAGTAATAAAACACCCTGGTAATGTGTAAAGGGATGGTTCAGACCATCAAACTGAACAACTTTCACCATGGAGACAGCGTCGAAAAAAAATCTGCTGTCGTATGTAGGTACTTGCATTTGATTTTTTAAATGTTTTTTTTTCTCTTTTATCTTATAAACCAGATTCGGCGTTGGATTTTATAAACCAGAGAGCAACATCTTAACTCAACACAGAGCGCTCTAGATAGTGCGTTATCTAGGATATTCATCTGTTTCTTCACTGGTGGTGTCGATTATCATAAAGTTACTATACCAAAACAAACATTTAGATAGCTTTACTATTGAATGTATCTACTTTAGACACAATTCCCTGATTATTTTAGTTAGGTATTGTTCGATTTATTACTACCTACTACCCACTACCTCCTATAATGGCACAAAGTTTTGTACTGGAGCCGACACAATTTTTGAAAATATATATACTTCGTAAGTTGTAATCTTAAATTTTAATGTACCTACCTAATTAAGTAAATATGTAAATGAAACAATAAGGAACTGGGTGTAGCAAAACACACTAGTAAAGGCAGTTTTGGACGGTGACAATTTTGCGGCGCCAAATTTCTAGCACGAAAAAAAATCACTGTACGCGGTTTTTATATGGTGCTAATTTACAGCGCTAATCCTGCGCGATTTTTTTTGGTTTTGCTTGTAATCAGCATGCCAGCTATTAGCAAGATGTGTCTACACGAGTCTTAAAATTGCCGCGAGGGATGCGAGGGACGCGGGTGGAGGTCACCAGCACCGAAAAATACACGCGTGCTCTATTCCGTGCTAACGCTGGCATGCCGCAAAAAGTGTTTATACGGTATTTTTTACTTGCTAACCGCTGGCGCTTAAAAATTGTCATCGTCTAAACCTGCCTTTATTTATTTCAAATCGATACTATCGGCATTTTCCCAAACAATGCAGGGTATAAACCTCCTCTCCATTATGCCATAATACACAAACACAATAATTGAATAGCAAAATTAATAACAAGCAAGACTGAAGCCTGCTGCATTTTATATGCAGACCGTATTGTCGTAACATACATAGGAACAAACATTATGTAAAGCACAGCGTAGGTTGCACTGCCTTTACGGTAAACTACTCCCATCAAGAGTGACAAAAATGTACAATCAAACCGTTTTTCTTAATTTATAAATTATATCAAGTGTCAGCTACGATTAATTGACCCGGGGGCGGGGTAAGTGAAAAAGCGAAGTCCTTCCAAGAACGGTGTTTTAACGGTAGCTATTGCAAATGCTCTTTAGATACAGTAACTTTCTGGATTATCACTTTCATCAGCTCGTATCCACTCACTATACGCCTCTTCCATCCTTCTCGATCCTGTGCCAATCGCAACCAGTTCTTACCGACCCATTTCCAGATACTTATCAACAACCCACCTGGCTGCCGGACGACCCACTCTTTTGCCTGATTGCTACAGGATAAATCAGGAAAACGAAGGAGTTCAAGTTGAAGTTTTAATGTCAATTAGGGTAATTGCGAAGTGTATAAACTTTTTTTTTTTTTTGGTTAGGTGCTCCTGCACTATCCGAATATTTTTTTACGCTTTACTGCCATGTGTTAGGTACTGGGCCTAATAACTTATTGTAATAATATTCAGCCTACTACCTCTCACCCTCTCTATTAGTTCAGTTATAGTCTGGATCCCACTGCAGGGCGAAGGCTCTCTTTTAGTAAGATGTGTAATTTACCTTTTCATTTTGTTTTCAATTAAAATCAAGCCTAAAACTGTTATCGTCTATGACAAAATGAGGCGTTTTATTACGCCATTTGTAACTGTTAAATGCCATTGCCTTTTGAAGGTCGGTACGGTACCGTCAACTTTCGCATCCAATATGGCGCATACCATATCGATATGTTGCATAACCTTAATGTCTGGTATAGACTTGGTCCGCTTTCCACCTGCCCACGGCTCGGATGTCTGTGGGCTAAGAATTTGGTGCCAACGAGCCTGGCAAGCGGGGCCGAGTGCATCGCGTTGCGAAACCAAGCGACAAAACTGGAGGTAGAGGATATAATACAGATGTGTAGGCGCAAATATTCTGCCCACGTTTGTAGAGCCTTAATAATTATTAAAATCATTTTGTTAGGTAAGGTTAGGCACCAACTTTGCGTTTTACTGCATAAATTGATGTGATGCTAACTTTAGCTTAATTTATTGATAAAATATTTACCTATCCTCATAGAACAGTAAGCCTGGTCTGTACCTATCATATACTTTAATCATCGGTGAGCCTAGGGCTAGTAGAGCTGTTTAGTTATCTGTGCAAAAATTTTTTTGGTATATGTACCGTTAGCGTTAATTGATTTGATTGATCTTTTCAAATGTCCCATTGTATGGTCATGCCCTTTTGTTCCAAAGTCTGTGGATCGTGCATAGTTTTTCTTTTTTTCCCAATAAGGTAATGCTCCGCATTGGGCACGCGTGGTGGATTAACGCCCATAGGGTCCCCGAGGGTCAGGTCTGTGCCCTGCTGCTTTATCTACGGCACCAACATCGAAATCGTGAAAAAAAATTCAGCTCTTCCATACAAAACTGCAAATCTACTCGAGCAAAATGTATGAGACAGCAGATTTTTTTTCGACTTCGATGTTGGTCCCATAGAGAATGTTGTTGAGTTTGATGGTCTGATCAGCCCTTTAAAAATGTGTCAGCATATTAAGAAGGACCCTTTATAGACTGTGATGATGAAGGTAATTCTATTAGATGGTATCGAACATACCTACACATAATTTCGACCATAATGAGTAATAAGCTATTAACTGTTTAGAGCAAAGCTTCCGTCCTATTGTAGGGCACTTATTTATCACATAATTGCCAGTGAATATCAATGCTTGTGCAACTATCTGGTAGGTGGAGCCGCATTCCCTGAATAGAGCTACATTGGCTCTTAATAATGGTTTACTGGCACTGGGTGTGGGTACCACCGTAGGCGCGCCCCCGCCATAGTGCAATATTTACGTGTTAATTTGACTTACTCCATTTTGTACATTGGTGGCAAAGGCAAGAGACACAGCTGACTATAATTTATGATCAGGTATCTTCTACATCTTGATTTAAGCAAGACCATATCCTTAAAATAAAAGTAGTTGTGTATCTACACCTAGGTTATAAACGGTTTATCTGTCATTAGTTAGAATATTTCCGTTGTAATAATTATCGACTTATTCAATTTCCGGGTACGTATTAAATTCATTTATTACTTCAACGTTCTTTCTACCACCACTAAAGAGAAACGACAATCTGCTTTTCCTCAACGTGAGGTTTTCTAGTAGGTACCTAAATGACATAAAATTCTTTTTATCAGTATCATTTAATCAATTTTATCAGGTAACAAAAGGAGCGACAAAGTTTAGGGTTAGCACCGTTAGAAATTGAACTGGCTTAGATCTGTTAGTGGATAAATAGTTTTGGACAGACAGACAGACGCGAGACGCTCGGGACGGCGCGCGGGCGACGCCGCCGCGCCGCGCCGCGCCGATACGGAAATGTGCGCAGACTCATAGATGTAATCCAGATAAACGTGGGCCGTGCCACATACACCTCCTTTTTATTTGTTAAGGATTCATAAGAATTGACTTTATATCTACATGGTGCATAAAGTGATGATACGAGTCACCGGTAACAATGAATATAATAATGAATGAATAAGAACCTCATTCTTTAACACCTGGAACACTTTTGTTCGGGCATAGGCCCACCACACATTCCCACCACTGCAACTGCTGTAAACTAGGATCAACAGCAGCGATCACTCGTCAGAACACTAGACAAAGAAGTCCAACGAGCCCCGGGGATGACTAATCTGTCTTGGAAGTAGGAATTACTTGTGAATTTAATAGAGGAGAATGTGAATAAAGATAGGAGGAGTAGGAAAAATAAACGTCCGACTTCACTCTATTGCAAAAGGAAGAATCCAATAAATATTCCTATAGCAAAAACATGGCAATTATAAGCTTACTCTAGAGTAATTTAAGGCAGAGTTCAGTAAAAATGCACTAATTAGGTAATTAAATTTATCAGGTGGACAATGGGTAAAAATTTCTGCCCATGGTTCATCACGTAAACTAAATTGGTGGACCACGGGAAGTTGAACAGATGGGATTTGTAAAGATGCAGACCTTTTGTAGAATCTTACCACCGGCCAGTCTGATAAATAGTTCGTCAAAGATATTGCATTCAAAGTTAAATAATCTACTAATCCTGTTTTGGTCGCGAGGTTCTAGAAAATTATGAAAACAAATAGTTGTCTTTTTATGTCTACGGGAACCACGCCTGCAAGAACGAGTGTTTTAGTGCTAACAGTTCTATCACAGCCTATAAATCTAAGCTATGGTTCTATACGTTACACAGAAAAAATAAAGTTAAGCGCTGACTTTGTAGTAATTTGCGGCGTGCAGCGCCGATAGCCGTCCTATCTGCCAAAACTGGCAGGCTCTGTAGCACTTACAATCCAGGAGCATTTTAGTACCTACCTAGTTATCTAACTAAGATCAAGTAAAGTCAACGACTCAATGTGCTAAATTCTTATCGAAATTCAAAAATAGGCAGACTTCGAAATAAATGCAAAAGCATAAAATCTATTTTGCAACACTTCCGCTACAAGTGATAAAAATACTAGAGGTTATCGACCACCACGTCCAAAACGGAGATCGAACTCGTAGCAGTCAAACAGATTCTCAGACTGGTTGATAAGAATTTAGTCATTTAAAATACAACTTGAAAACAGACGGAAAACTGTTCCAAAATAGTATATTATTGATGCCAAGTTCAACTTTAATGTAGTTTAAAAGAAAAACCTGTACTTATTACTGCACCTAACCTAACCTAACTGAAACGATTTTCTGAATAGGGTCTTTCTTAATATGCTGACACTTTTTTAAGTGGATGATCAGACAGACAAGCTGAACAAATTTCTCTATGGCACCAACATACATGACACCACCGCGAAATAAAAATCTGCTGTCCCATACAAAACTGCAAACCTACTCGAGCCAAATGTATGGGACAACTTATTTTTCTTTGCGATTTAGATGTTCCTACCATAGAAAAAGTTGTTCAGTTTGATCATCCCCTTAGAAAAGTGTCAGTATATTAAGAAGGATTCTGTATAATACCTAATATAGTATAAACATTTCCCATGATTATTGATGCCAAGTTTAACTTGATTGTAGTTTAAGAGAAAAACTCCTGTACGTAGAGTAGGTGCCTACCTAACTGAAACGAGTATAATAATAATTAAAAAATTTCTCGTGGTTTTAATTTAAATCGGTGAAAAAGATTATGCTGTCATTGAGGAAAGGCCTGTGTCCGTTTTACCGGTGGAATCATCCTTCGGGAATGTGAATTCGACGCGATTCCTGCAACTGAGCTGTAAATCATTCAAACTCCATGTGGTTATACTTTTACTTAAGCTTGTGTCAGGGACTTTCTGCGTATATTTTGGAAGTTTATTTATATTAGGAAGGTATGTGAAAAATAGTAAGTATTTAGTAAACCTAAATATTGAATAAATTTAGGTGCGCTAAGTTACTACTTACCTAATATTTCTATTTTTTACCTACCTAATATTAGGTACCCAACTTGGGTAAGAAAAAATATATACAGGTTCCAGTTTTTTAAGAGGATGATCCGACCATGAAATTGAACAACTTTCTCTATTCAACCAAGACCAACATCGGAATTGTGAACAAAAAATCTGCTGTCCTATACATTTGGCTCAAGTAGGTTTGTAGTTTTGTATGAACAGCGATTTCGATTATGGTGCCATAGAGAAAGTTGTTCAGTTTGACGGTCTGATCATCCCCTTAAAAAGTGTCAGCGTATTAAGGACCCTATAATTAAGATACAATACGGACGAACAATCGCTGTCATTATAATAATTCTTAGCAGAATATTCGAAGCAAAATCTAGGATGAAGAATAGTTAGGTAACGAAAGTTCAGTGCGTGCCCAACCAGCCAGACAACAGGCAGACAACGTAACCTCCTAGTTCCAAGCACACCGGCTAGAGGGCGCGGACTGTATTCTCAGTTTTAACCCTGTTATGTATTATTGCAAAGTCATAAATAAATGGTGAACGATGATCACATAATTATAGCGAACCATAATAAAATGTTCATGTTCATTAAGCAAGCAATAACGACTAAGTATTGAGGCATACAATTCCATTATAAATACCATGAAATGGTAAATACATATTTCTATTTCTCCTGCGTTTTCAAATATTTGTAATGTGATTAAAAGTCCACATCATACTATCAAAGTGGTAGGTACCTAACCTAATCAATTCAATTATTCTGAAAATATTTTTAACAAATTTGAGTATCTAAAGTGCGGTTATGATCTAAGCAAGACAGTTTATTAATCCATGAAAAAGTTTGAAATTAACATACAAATAGGACTTAGTTTAAGGAATAAACACAAATTGACTAATCTAAAGCTAACGTAGATTAGTTTGAAACTGATTTATTTCATTTTATTTGGGAATCTCACAGAAATTGTGACAAAAATTTGATATCGCAAATCAATGTAAGTAGTAGGTAGGCACAGCAGATTCCATAGGTTTTTGAAAGTTTGCTTGTAGGTAATTAATCGTTTTTGTACTATTTGTACCTACCTACCAAATACATTTTTATATTGGTTTCTAATTTTAGAACATTTCTATACTAGGTACCTACTAATGTATGGTCAAAGAACTGAAATGGAACAGAAATGTCAGTGACCAGCCAGTATCAAAATCTGAACCAGCGAAAGGATTGAATCGAAGTAGAGAGTTCCAATATTTCGGTGTGGCAGGGCGCAGGGTCGTCGACCGCACACTTCGACGTTGGTGCGTGCTATTTCGAGGCGGCGAACGCCACCGACCGCGGCCGACTCGACCCGATCGCGCGATGCTTCGCGCACGCATAAACAAACAACATGGCCGAACTGTCATTCACTAATTCATTCATAAACGATCATTGTATTTGACAGACTTTAAACACATTAACTTTTTGTCCCAGAAAAACAATTACGTTAAAATCATAAATTAATATGATAAGTTAAGTAACGCATGGATAATGTGTTTAGTAAGTCAATGAGCTATGCAAGGGATGAAAATTCATTCGTTTTAGATTTGTACGGTATTCAATTCAAAGAGTAGGTAGGTAAATTATATAAGCTTAGTTAGGTGCTTAATGTAGCTAACTAAGCGAATATAATTTAACTTTACCTACTTATTTCTGCAAGTTAGGTAGGTAGGTACCTACTTGAATTGTTAATCCTGATTCAGCTACCTTAGACGATAAATTGTAGTTAAGTATGTTATTCTGGGGGAGGTAACAGGGTTCACAATGTTGTAGGTACTAGGTATTTTACATAACGCAATAGAGTATTGAGTAAATTTTGAAGTATTCAGGAGTGTGATTTTTGAAAGTCACACGTACAAATCAGCAGTTGAAAATGTCAAAATAACTGGAGATTATTCATCATTCGAACACGATTCAAAAATAGGTAGCATAGGTACGAGAGCAGTTCTGGGCTTGAACGAGTATTCTCCATTTTTTTTAAATGTCTATAAGTCTATAAAAACAACTGATGCTGGCACTTCACATGGCGTATTTGGCTAATATCACACATGACGAATACGCGTTCTTACGTGAAAATAGGCAATAAAACTATAAAACGTGGATCCCAGGGGATGTTTTGGTTGCATATTTGCCTATTTCACTCCTTTTACGTGCGTCGAAAACAGACAGACGCCGGGAAACGCGTATTTGTCATGTGTGATATTTGCCAAATACGCCATAATATGAAGTGCCACCGTATCGATTGAAAGCCTAGCACAACAGTTAGAAAGCAAAAGATTGGATTCTTATTCTGGAGGATGCTAAGACGACAATCTTGCCTTCTCCTCTTCTACTTTAACCTGACTGCATAATAATTTTTGCAACTCCATTTTGCCGTACCTAGGCAATGATTGAATACAAAAAACTTGATGACAAAGACTGTGTGGCAGATGGAAGTTGATCAGCGATAGATAATATTATAACATTATAATTATATTATAACACCTAGCTCGACAAAAATGTACTCTACCATTTCAGTTATTGTTATTTTTTCAGGTCTATTTTACGTTCGCGTAAGATTTGAAGATAGGTACCAAATAAAAGTAAAACATGACATACACATAAGTTATGTACCTACATAACTAACGAATTATTAACATTTAAGAAGTAGGTAGGCAAGTACTAGGTATATTTAATAGTATTGTGTTGGTAAAGGCATGCATTGTTCGTGACACATGGACCACATAGCACATCTGTAGCGCATATTCGAACGCGCCTTTTGTTCTTGCCATGACCATATGGCTCGCGGACGGAACGAGCTGCTTTTTGTGCTAGTTTTTTTAGCATTATGAAAAAGTTTGAAAAAGAAAACCCTGATTATTTATCTGCTATTCCGAATATTGTTATGCTAATGAACCTATCTACAAACCTAGACAACCGGTCATATAGGTACTCGTATCTACCTACCTACAGCACGTTTCGTTCATTATCTTGGTTATCGTTTTTTTTATTTACAGGACAGCCTACATTTATCCATATTAATTCAATATCTGTCCATTAGCTATTTAATCGACATAGAGCGCTGAAATTGCAAGCGATTTGAATTCCACTTACGAAATAGTCGCGGACTTCCCGTCTTTAATTTCAATGACCAGTTAATAAAATTGTGAGCTATCAATGTAATGTTTAATGCGAATGCGCAACGCTCCGTCAGCGCTAGAGCACGTGGTTATTGAAGAGTTGCCAACTCGCTTAACCCCTCTATTTAGTACCGCTTCGTTCGAATGTTCTATTCGATAATAGTTACGTCATCACATCACGCTCACACAGACTTGTATTTTCGTAGTTTCGAAGAGTACATAGCGAGATTTATCGAATTTTCGTCTTGAGAAGAACAAAATACGGGCTTACCCGACACTGCTTCCTGTTTACCGCGCCGCCGACGCCCGTTTGTTGGCCACTACGCATCAATACAGGAATCACCCAAAACTATTTTACGCGATTGCTACCTAGACTAGAGTCACATTGAATTGAAGAGAATAATAATAAATAATGTTAATGCTAGCATGTTTTCCTTACAATCAGAAATACCTCATCATACATGTTTAGTAAGCCTAGATGCATGTCAAGCAATTAATTCAAATTTATTGTTGGAAAAACTAAGGGCATAGACATTATAAAACTTAGTATGTTATGTTCTGAATTTCTGATTAGGATTTTATAAAGTAATGTTCCAGGAAAACAAGAAAAATCCGATACCTACCTACGTAAAGCACCTTAACTACATACCTATAGTGGTCATCCACAGAATATTTCGAAATAAAATACCTACCCCTAGGTAGGTACCTACACCTACTTACTATAGTTATGTTGCCACAGATGAATTGCTTACTCAGTGTTGGGGCCATCAACGCAATCACGCATATTCCAGCCAGCTCATTGATACTTGGAACAAGCACAATTAAGACAATATTTCCTGTTATAAATATTACTAATTTCTTTCTATGATTCTTCTATTCTGTGCAGGAATAGCAATAGCAATAACGATTTCGATTGTGCGACATTCAACTTTTTCAAAAAAGATTTCGTCTTTCATATCGCATCGCAGCGGGTCGCTTATTATGTCGTGACTTTTGCTGTTGAAATGAAAAATAAAAATCTGCAGATGGCGTTAGTTAATTTAACAAAAAATCCTGACAATTTAAAGGTTAAAAGGTTAATTGTCTATGATTTTTTTGTTGACTGACATTGTAAATAAACTGCTTATTACCAATAAATATTCAATAACATAGAAAATGTTAGTTTGTTGAACGTAAACGAACATCAACTGATTGAAAAGTCGATCAACTTCTCATCTTTCACGTTGTAACCATAAAACATATTAATGAATTAACAAATTGCTCCCTAAAAATTAGGAATCGAGAAAAACACGAATCACAATTGATCTGACACTTAAAGTTACGCTAAAGCTACGTAGTCCACTATAGTTAAATGATTAAAAATAACATTTCGTCGCAGAAGACGCTGTCCGAAGCGATAACCAGTAGATACCTAAGTAATTATTTAACGAATTTGGATAAGTACCTAATATTAGTTTACAATCTATTAGACACTTATAGGCTCTTTGCAAATGCCCGAAAGATTTAGTTTCAAGAATATGAATAGCAATTAATTAGCAATCCATATTCCTTGAAAAGCTGTGAGGTGTAATCTATAGTGGCTGTATTCCCAGAAGTAAGCTTACAAATTCCTACAATATTACTTTATTAGATAGCGTACTACCGACTCGAGTCGTTCTGGATTTTATTTCGATAGCAGGTAAAGTAAATATTTACTATTCCATAAAATTTTATGTGGCAAATATCCTTAAAGTGTCCCCAGTAACTTCTTTGACATTGCTTGATATTGATACTTAAAAGAGCTCACTAGTTTTTAATAATACGTCCTCGTTTGTTGTATGAAGATTTGAAGAGTTCCGTGTATAGCGTGGCCTTGGTGAACTTTGAATAAAACTGTCGAAAAAATTGTTGTCCTTGTCGCGTAGACACAGATAGCATATTGTGTAACTAGTAACCTTATCACAGAACTCGATGACTGTCGATGGTCGTGCCTTGTACATTACTGGCTTGAAAATTATGTAAGTATGCCAATTAGTCATGTATTTATTTCCTATAAACTACTTATTAAGAATAAGAACATTAACTTTCGAGCAGTATTTTTTTCATTCTTGGAAAGCAGTTCCTACCTACTTGCTTTTTTGTGGAATTTATTTGTGCGGTTTGTGAAGATGTTTGGATGGGTGTATAGCGCAATCACGCATAAACGAGTGCACAGATTCGAATGAAATTTGGCACGCATATAGAATTTGTTCTGGATTAACACATAAGATACTTTTTTAAGGTCCACGCAGACGAAGTCGCGGGCAACAGCTAGTGATTTAATAAGCGAACTCTGAGAAGCTTTAGTTCAGTAGCAAATGGGCCCTGAATAGTGCTGTGGTTATAGAAACTGAACGTGCACGTGTGTGCTCTCTACCACATTGACGCGCGGGATAGGCTTAACGGAGGACGCAATTATTATGATTAAATGAAACTGGTTCTCTGTCGACCGCTCCGCTGCCGGGATGTCGATGTGTAGAACACATTCTACACTTGAGTTTAGAGAACATGGAAACTTGCCTCATGCCTCTATCATTAGAGACACAAGGATGAAAATCATTTGAAAACTCTATTTGAAAAAGCAAAAACAAGGCATATCATCTGTTAGAACGGAGTGCAACCACTCCCAGATGGAGCACATAACCGACTATTTAAAATTTTTAATGTAAAACTGGCGTTTAATATCGATTATTACAGACAAACCGTAGCTAGGTACAATGAAGTTGATGCAGTAGCTGACTACCTAGATTATCTCTTTTGAAAGGTCCGCCATACATTTTCGCATGGATTTTAAATTCCGAGCGGAATTCTGCAGAGGGCAAATTCATACGAAATCCTATTCTGAATCGGAATTCCGTATGTGTGTAGCAGGTAGAACAAGACAAGTTGTCAACTATTCTGTTTTAGTGTTCGGTTCGAAAATATGAAAGATTAGTAAAGCCAATATAGTGAAAACATCAGGAACGGTTCCTTCAAAGGCATGAAGTAGAGTTATAATTATAGCATTAGCGCTCAACCGCCAAAACGCACGGAAATCGTCATTTTGACAGCTGATCTTTCAGAAAGAGACTTAAATGATTCCTGACGAAATTGAGAAAACATCAACACTATCCAGAGCCGAGTTCTGGACTTGTGATTGAATACCGACATCGACAAGCATTGTGGGACGATCACACGTTGCGCCACGAGTTGATGAAGTAGCTTATATTGCTTTTGCTTATCTCTGTCCTTGATGTTTTACTTCTATTTGAAGTCAGCAGTCAGCTGTCCATACACGTTTGTGGACTATTGTAATCATTGTACATAGTTTTATGTGATAAAATACTTATAGATCGTGTAAAGGTTAAATGAAAATGATTCATTGTTACGTTTCATTACCAAAAAACGTAAGCAATTGTTAATTTTAGACATGTATAGAAAAATGGCAAATTGTCCTATAGAGATCAAATTATACAACACTAATTTTAAATTTCTAAAATAACTTTAAGGGTGTATTCAGACATTGAAACTAAACAACTGTCCCTAAGGAACATGGGTCGAAAAAAGAGATTTTTTTTTGGACCTTCCATACAAAAGTGTGGATCAGCTAATTGATTTGCTATGGGGGGTTCAACAAATTTTCTCGTTTTTCGACCCATGTTCCTTAGGGAAAGTTGTTTAGTTTCATTATCTGAATACACCCTTAAAATTATGTCACTAATTAAAAACTAGAGGTGTCGAGTTAATTATTTTGCGATTCGTGTTTTCGATCTTGGTTGGATTTATAAAATCTTATCATTCTTCTTCGGTTCGTCGAGAGCTGAGAGCATGATTTCTCTGTATTGATACAGAATTTTCCAGAACGACGTACTGTGCTGCCAACAACAATTTGCCGAGTAAGGATTAAGACACATTTACCGACGGCGGCCGACGTCGGAGGGCCCATGCAAAAATGTAATTTTGTATGGGAAGCCACTTCGATGGCGGACGGCTTACCATACTAAATGACATTTTTGTATGGGCCCGCCGTCGATCGCCGTCGGTAAATGGGTCTCAACCCTAATCATCAGAAGATACATAATCTAATAAGTATACAGGTTCTTTATAATAATGCTGACAGTTTTTAAGAGTCAATTTTTTATCAGACCATCAAACTGAACAACTTTCTCTAAGGGATCAATATCGAAATCGCAAAAAATAAATCTGCTGTTCCATACATAGCTACAAACCTACTCGACCCAAATGTATGTATGTAATGTATTTCGATGTTGGTCTCATAGAGAAAGTTGTTTAGTTCGATGCTCTGACCAGCCCCTTAAAAACTGTCAGCATATTAAAAAGGACCCTATAAACTTAAATGTAGCCTAGGTTTGATTAGCACGCTGCTCCTTCGACGGAAGTCACCTCTAAAATAACAATCTACCCACTTGCGAGCAATAAGCGACCACTTCCATGAGTGCCATATCCATATGTCTACAACTCTGCTTAGCATACTGTCCAACTAAACTCAATTTCTCTCAGAATAAAAAGTATCACGGACGCCGTCAAAAAGTAGAGCTACGTATGAAGTGAGTATGGTAAGTGGTGAGACTGCAAAGACCATAGTAGTATTCTTTTGAACATGGTATTCATCCACATCGGTTCAGAAATTTTTTGTATTTGTAGAGGAATATTCTAGCTAGATGGTGCGAGTGGGCGTTGGGAACGTGGATATTTCTGGCTATTATCACGCGCCCACGCCGCGCTATTGGAAGAAAATTTCACGAAAATATACCTACCCACATATCGTCGCAATTTACAGTCTGACTTTTAAGGGGTCAACTACTGACATTGATATTAACTTCGGTCAGTTGTATTAATGATTGTTGCAAAACAGAAAACGAAACCAGACAAAGATGTTATTTGTAAAATTTTAATAAACTATGGAAGCGAAATCCTTGAACGAAGATTTTCCTTTAATGGGTAGGTATAAAAGTGTCCTGTAAATAATTTTTAACATTCGTAACTATCTTTTTTCCTTATCATTATTACTAAGAATCGAAAGACAGACGTAATGGAAGATACGTGTTCCAGGGCAGAACGTTCTCTCGGCTGTTTCCGGTGGTTGTTTACAAAAAAATATATACAATATACCTATATAAACTTGTTGTCCGAAACGGGCATACGAACCGGCCGGCCGAGATACTTGCTACGATTAAAAATCGTTACAACTTCCGTTCGGGGTCCGAGTCTCGAAGCGGAGCCCCAGATAAAAAAGATAAATAAGAAAAAAATAACATAAAGATCGATACGGTGGAACGGCCGCTACCTGTTTTTTCATCGAGCTTGGAGTTGAGGCCAGAGCTTTGTGTAGTCTTAAGTTAACACTTAATATGTAGGTAGCTAAGGTTATTATTTAAACTTGACTCTCATATCACAATTCACAAAACAACACAAATAATTTGTGAGAACGAATACACATTATTGTTAGTCGTAAAATACATATTATTAAATCGATGATACAATTTAAACAGTTTAAGTAATTAACTTTAAATAGGTAATTTAACTATCTACCAAAATAACCTGTCTGTTTAATTACAAAATTATAACCCAAAACAGGTAGTAACTTTGTACATAATAACTCTTACAATTTAAATTGATATTATATCACTCATTACCCCCTCGAGGAATATAGTTTTGAATTATGCTGTACTTAATTCTCTTGAAAATACACAACGTGATTGTAAGAATGCCAGCATAATATTTTAATAATGAATAATCAGAAGACTGCGACATGAACGAACAGAGCATTTTCTACATTATGAGAAGAAAAGAAATGGCAGCACACTTTTTTGGAAATTTTTCGGTGTCATGCACTTGACATTACCACCAGGCGACCTTCGAGGGTAACCTTATAGAAAGAAGGCAGTAAGAAGAATTACTTCCCAAATGTCGTACAAGAGATTAATACAAAATACATTAATTGATGCATTCAAAAACATAACCCTCTTGGGTCAGTCAGTCGGGTAAAAGGAATACTTCTCTCCAGCAACATAATTTACAATTTGTTTAGCCATTAATTAAATCGAATTCGTTAAAGAGAAAGGCTAACGGCTAGGGTAAATAAACCCTATGAAATGAATAATAACTTTCTCAGTGGTAGAACACTTATTGCGAGCTGCAGAACCCAACAAAATGGTTGTAATAATTACCAATTCTTTGGAAGATTTATAATGCTAAATGATAGCGCCGTCGGAGCGAATTAGCATCACATGATGTCATGTATCCGGCTGCATCAACAAGAGGGGCTATAAATCGAACAGGTTAGATGTTTTACTTTACTGCAACCGGTAATGGAAGATATCAGATTAATAAAAGATGTCGATGATACCAGACCAGATACACAGCAATTTCACGAGTGCTGCGCCATGATAATTAAGTGTTCGAATGTGTATTTGTGTGTGTACGGCGCTGAGTCGGCGGCGCGCGGGCACAGAGCAGGCATATCAAGTCTGGTAACTATGCGGCGTAACTCCGGTAGCGGCTAGCGGCGCAACAGGTCTGAGGCAGGGGCGCGGGCGCAGGCGCGGGGCGGTAGGAAATCCTTTGCGCACGCACTCACACATCCAGAGGAATGCAAGTGTGCGCCATCCGGTTTTGTTTACTAGTGAGCGTCGTGTCCAGATATAACGCATATTTATGTGGTGGTGTCTGTAGAGTCGATCGATCAATGAGCTCGACATCGACTCAGGCTCTTGCCTGCATGCAACTCATTGATTAACGCTATGAACGTGGAATTGTTTATTCATTCATGATGAATATTATTATTGGAAATAAACGTTTTTGTTATCTGTATTCCGCAAGTTGACCTTCTAAAAGCAGTCATGAACAAGTATCTTAGGTACATTTTTATAAATCACTATAAAGTCTTAACGAAGCAGATAGCGTCGACTACCACCTATGATCACCAGTTCCAAAACCAAAAATTCGGCTGATTTTGGCCGAATCCGAAGCTTCGGTCGGACAATAAATACAACTCGGCCAAATAATTAAGATCAGTTATCTCTTCTTTTGCAGGAACATTGGATTATACAAGTCCACGTAACATGTAGGTAAGTGACTGAGCATGGATTTTTATGTAACAGCATGTAAAATGTGCTATACATAGGTACATTCATCACATAAGCACAACAATATAATTTAATTAGAAATGAAAAATGTTTCAAATACAGAAGTTGGAGATAGCTTTAATTCAAATATAGTTATCAACTATACAGGGTGAAAGGAAAAATATTATTAGCCTTTAAACCACATACTCTACCCATCAAACTGAACAACATTTACAATTAAAGCAAAACTGTAGGAACAAAAAAAATAGATACCTAGATACCAACAATAGTACGGTAGTAGCTATAGCTAGTACCGATTAGCTAAAATCACGGGGTTCTAAACAATGAGAGAATAACTTTTTGTGATTAGCAAACCGAATCCAAACGTAAAAATTGATGTCAAATCAGCAATTATGAGCTAAACAATTCGCTTCATTCAGGTATCCCACGGTCAATTAATACAAGTGACCATTTCGTTTCTCCCCTTTTTAGTCTGATAAAATATAACTAAGTTTTGTTTAGTATACCTAGTACTATACAAGGTGTAAACTTAAATGTGTTAACTACTTTAGAGAGTGCTTCAGACCATCAAACTGATCAACTTTTACTATAGGAGTTATGTGAGAGACCAACACAGAAATCTCTAGAAAGAAATATTGGTCGTTTCATAGAACATGTAAATGGCTACTCGAGCATAATGTATGGAACAGGCAACGGAACAGGAACATAGTGAACATTATTCAGCTTGATGGTCTGAAGCACCTAGCACCTCTTTAATTTATGTAACGCACTTAAGTTAACATCCTGTATTATGTTAAATACGTTATCTCTTATCATATCAGC
This sequence comes from Agonopterix alstromeriana, assembly GCA_963924505.1. NCBI lineage: Eukaryota > Metazoa > Arthropoda > Insecta > Lepidoptera > Depressariidae > Agonopterix > Agonopterix alstromeriana. The sequence goes on from OZ004667.1 coordinate 13,349,714, forward strand.
TATGCTTGCTCTTTGGCTTAAATCTATCCTAAAAATCCAATAGCCAGAGAGTCAGTAGATATTAGGTAGGTACATGATGGGGAACTTGCAGTTTTATATTTTTAGTGTATTATAAAGATTTAAGGCTACATAAAAATAGCAAAGACAAAAATGTTAAAATATTCACAAATCATTTATTGCAAATCAAGTCGACTTTTCAAAAGTTGACTTTTCAAATTCCGCGCCAATCCGCTCACTGCCATGACGTGACGTCACTCCTTTTCATGAAGCGTGAAGCTCACCAAATTCATCCGCTATAGTATAGTTGCCGCACTCTTCTTACGCACGCAAGTTGCTAATCGCTTCGCTACTTTGCGCTGATTGGTGTTTGAAATTAAGTTCCGATCCACATAACTTAAAATTGAAATATTTCGAAAAAAATAAAACTTTAGAATGAATCTTTCAGTAATGTTCTATTCACAACTAATTTTTATTGAATTATTTAAATAATTTCTCATTATAATTTTGGTGCAAGTTCCCCACTGCAGTGTAAGGTATCAATATTCAGTACCCACTGTCTTATCTTGTTATATAAACAAACAGTTCAACAGGCTACACGTCTACTGGAACCTGGAATACTCGTATGCGCGGGTGAACTTGAGGTAGTTTTATTTCGACAATGCTTCTTTTACCAATTCTCATTCAAAAATGAAACTAACTGACCTACACACAACTCTCTAAGAGTATAAATTGCTGATCCATAAATTTTCGAACCTGACATAATGAGGATACGCCAAGTAGTCATATCGAATGATTGATTTGGCGAAATTTTTATAAAAATAACCACTAGTTTAGCGATACCGGTCTCGCCTTCAGAGGAAAGCAGTTATAAGTGAAGAACAAGCTAATTCGGACAGCGACTGTTTTGACATTTGCCACGTTAGAGAGTTTAGATGTGGGACGTCGAGTTGAGGTGGGCTCGGAATTTGCGTCAACGCTTGAGTCGATGCCTGCGCGGGCGCAGGCTGCGCGTGGGTAGTGGTTGGCCTGTTCGCCCACGGGGCGCCGCACCTAGCCACGCCGTCAACCGCCGAAGGCGTAAATCACTACACCTCCATGCAACGCTGCCAGTTGCCACCAGTCGGCAGTTGCTCAAGTCGCAGATCTTATTCAGACTAGGTGGCTCAGCTTTTGCACGTACAGCTATAAAAATTGCCAATGACTTAACGCAATGAAAAAGCCAAGAACACGTGATATCATACGAAACAATTTTAAACACAATAAAATACATACACATACACAATATTCCTTTGAAATTACAACTATTAACGACTACTGACTATTAACTATTACTAATTACAACTTAATTAAAAAAGAAAGAAGCTGGCTAGCTGGCTCTATCTTTGGAATTTAGTTATGAAGCGGTGCCTATAGGCAACAAAGTCCGGATTTCAAAATGTATTATTCTAACCCCGAGTCTAATGAGTTCCTACCACAAAATAAGACAAATTATGACTCCCAATAAGTTTTGTCATTTCCTTTTCAAATGAATTTTAGCGAATTTAGATACGGAGTCTAAACTGAAACTAGAAATCTCGTCCTGCATTGTCATTAACGTTACAGGATGTAAAGATTACCATAAAATCTGAAGATTACCATAGAATCTAAAAAAAGGAAAACTGCCATCAATGTAATAGGTAATGTTAGAAAACACTCTGAGCTGAAAGATGAGCTCTGAGGTAGATCAGCCAGTGTTTATCTGGCTGATTGAGGTGGTTTCCTGCGCTTGTCCACCAGCCGGGAGCCGTAATAATCATCACGTCGCGACGACAAGCAGTGGAGTGACACAGGGCCGGCGGCGGGCGGCGGCGGACGCGGACGGACGGCCTCATGGAAGGTCGACCGCCTCGCCACCGCACCGCCCGCACCTCTCCCTTGCACGCCCTCACACGACCGCTACGTGGAATTTATGTAATTGCCTTCAATTAAAATAAGAAAATGTACGACCATCTTCGACGTCTACCTACTGCCAAATATAAAGTGAACGTAACTACTTAAACATCATACGATCCGTGCGAAGAGAAGAGCGAGAATTAGTTCTGATGAGCCAATTACGCGATAAAAAAATTTCGCTACTACACACATCCGGCAACGCGATGCTTGCTAAATAGCCACATCATCGGTTTGACTGAGGTCACCGGCAGAGATGAGTTCATGTCATGAATGGACCGAATGGCTGGAGTGACATCCATTCAATGGGATTCTTCATTCTGGCAATTGTCTTACGTAACACTCAGTTAATGGTTGATCAAAATGAGAAATGTTCATGCTATCAGTTATTGCTTCGTTTATCTCTTGTAATGTAACCAAGCGGATGTCATGGACAAAATATGTAAAGAATTAATTTGATTTTGGGAACTAATTTTATACGTTTTACTTACATGAAATGACCAAAGGACCTACAAAATAATTACGAATAGTGCATACATAGGTAGGTACTTATTACAACATTCGTAAATTGAATGAAAGATTTTAAAATTCATTTTAAAAATTATTTCATTTTCTAACTTTTGATTCACGAACAGAATATAATAAATTTGTTTTTTCAAGGATGAACAACATATTTTGTACTACTTTAATAGTAGAGCAAATAATACTCAGTAGTGTAGGTATCGGAACAGTGCGGATCGCTTCAAACGGTCCCATTCACGTTTCCTTTATCTGTGACAAACATCCGGTATTATTTTTCAACGCGTCTGCACCGTTAGTACGCCAGTGTACTCGCAGTTATCATTCGGGTACACAATACGATAGTAAATTTAGACAAACAACTCTCTTAAATGAACTGTTTATCAGCTCTTAAGCTCGCAATGATAACTAATAACTAACGTTCAAAATAATACAATTTATCATTCAAGTTAGGTAGATTGATTTTGAGAACACTTTAAATCTAAAAGAGTCCATTTAAATATTTTAAACTCAATTTTGGTACAATACATTTTGAGTAATCGAATAAACCATTAGTGATAAGAATATTTGACTTTAAAAGGATGTTTAAGATAACAAACACTTTCTGAAAACAATTGACAATGAAAGATAACTGCTAGCGCCACAAAGAGCTCATTGCAGAATCCGGGTTTAAATAAGTACAGGAAGTACTTAGGTACATACAATTATTTACCATAGTGAATATAATAAAGAACCTGTAAAAAACATGAATGACCATTGAATATAATACTTAATAAGACTGGTGAAATGATAATATCATTTAGCAGGTCTTATAGTTTCCAAAAATATTATATCTACCGAATTTATATGTATTTATCATAAAAGTATCGTATGTGGGAAAAGAACTTAAGAGAAGTTTATTCTGAATGCGTAAATGCGTGCTGCATACAAACGAAGTCTGGTGATATTTTCAGTACTAACCAATTAAACTCAATGAAATTTTGCAGAAACAATCTAGAAACAAATCTCTATGCCTGCATCGTGTCCGATTTTAGTTAAAATATACAGTTTCAATGCTAGGATTATATATAATTTAAGATTTGTATGGAAATCTTTGAGGCACTGTAACTTTAAAACTGTAAATTTTAAGGAAAATCTGGCACGATACAAGCATAGAGATTTGTTTCTAAATTGTTTCTGCAAAGATTCATTGAGTTTCATTGATTAGTATTGAAAATATCACCAGACTTCGTTTGTATGGGGCGCGCCAACAGTAATATACCCTTAACTAAAATATTAATAAAATGTTAACAAGAGTACGTAGGTAAACTTACAAATCGAATGAAGCCGTTTTAGCTGCATGGGTGCAAGCCATAGCGGATGGAAAGTACGGGCGGAGGCGAAGTCGGCTTCCGCTTCGAGTCGACCGACTCGCGCCGCCTCCAGAATAACAAACGAAACCTGATTTCTATCGAGTGGGCCAGAGATTATAACTCCGACACTACCTCGAGAACACTCTGTGCTGTAATTATAGAAATAACAGCTATTATTAGCATGAACCTTTAACAGCGTTACGAATCGAAAGCAAACCAGAATTCTGAAAGTGAGAGCACTCAAATAACTTTTCAACAAAATTGTATTTGCTTGGCATGACAAATAAAGGGTAACTGGACGAGCTATATTTATTCCAAGTAGGTACACTGAAATCCGATTTCTTATAAAGCTCATTGTATAAAGGTTTCACAAATTTACTTATCGCATTTCTCGAAGTTGAGCCATAATATTCATTTGATTGGGAAGGCGTCGGTGTCGTTTTCACTATACCTATTTAGGCCACCCATTGTCACTTCCATTGTTCGGCCATGATTGGCATCGCATTTCGTAACAAGTCATGAATTCAATCAGGTGCTGCTTGGAACTGGAAGAATAAAGGCATAAAATGTACATGGAAGTTTTGCATTCATCCACATTATTATAGAATATGAACATTGCCACGTTACTAGAATTGCCACATTACTAGAGAGAATTAACGTGGTAATTAGGTAGTGTTTTCAGTTCGTAATACTTTTTCAATATACCTAATATATATTGTCCGATCGAAGCTTTGGCTTCGGCGAAAATCTGCTAAAGTTTTGGCCAAGCCGAAGCTGTATATTCAGCCACCTGGTTTGTTACTATTCCGAAGAAGCCGCAAATCCTTCTGCCTTCTTGCTTATCATGGTTTCAACATAGGATTTTTTTTTTCAAAATATCAAATAATTTGTTTGTAAAATCTATAATTTACTGAATTCGATCTCAACCCACCGCTTAGGCACTCTTACCCTACTTACTATCAAAACAAGATTCTTAAAATGTATCCATGTTCCATGAGCACGTTAGCTCTTTCATTTATTGCTGAAATGATAACAAATCGTTTTTGCCTCAAAACTGAAAATGCGAATAACTTTAAATTTTAACTATCATAATAGTGAAATTGTTGTTTCAATCTAATTATTTTGTTGTAAATCAGTTGGGGTGTATGAGATTTTGCGCTTACTCATTAACACGTTGTATAAAAACAATGAGTAATTTATTTCAACAAAATTAAGGCTTTACCTATGAAATTTCCGTTTCGTGTGGCTAAATTGAATTCTCAATTAATATTGCATAATTCATATTCATTGAATGTCCGACCATTTTAGGGCACGGGTTAGTCTAGACTCCTTATCTTATACCTACCTATACTACACGTTCGTGACAAAATAACGGTTCCTATACGGATTTTGCATTTTTAAGTACTTCATAGTCAGGTATTCAGCTTCAGCCGAAGTTTATGGCAAGAGTCAAACAATCGGTTTCGGTCAAAAACTGATCTTTAGTCGGTCGCTAATAATGAATATCCTCTTTAATCTAAATAACTCCACTACTGTTTTTTTCTTTAATTAAAGGGTCATCATTTCATAACTCTAATAAAATACATCGTTACATAAAAACACGACTGTTATAGTTAAAAAGGAAGACGATGACTTGAGATATTATTAGGGATTTTGTACATTCTGAGACCAGGAGTGCGATTTTTGAAAGTCAAATCAGCAGGAGAAATATGCATATCTCCATAGTAATTTTGACATTTTCTACTGCTGAGTTCAACGAATGAGTTTCAAAAATCGCACTCCAGTAGCTAAACGAAATAACGGGAGACCCAGCCATGATTCCATGTAACATGTTTTCATAAATCTATCGCACCAAGCGGGAATCGATCAGTTAGAAGATCGTCGTACATAAAACCCATGATTAAGGCTAGTTTCAATCCCTTTTTGCTATAAAGCGAAGTAAAAGACACACGGATGACCAGGCTCCGGCACCAACTGGTAGGCTTTGCTAAAACTAGTATGTACCAGGTTACCAAACATTTTTATGCTTCTAAAATAACGCTATTAATATACATAAACGTACTCTAAATTGTGGATAAATAAACCACATTAAACTACAGAAAAGAAACAGAAACATAGGTTCACAAGAATATAGCATCGTATAAACGTCATTTCATTGAAGTCATAGTTTGGAATGAAACGAAATTTCCAAACGCATGCGCTCATAATAATCTGTTGTGCGCCAGTGCGGCTGCATTTCAACAATAGAATTTTAGACGAATGAACAAGCTCAGGTAGAGAACGATTTTTTGTAGAGAAACTAATTTTTTCGCTCCATCCATTCACGGATGCTGTCCATTTGGGCCTTTGTTCTATCTGAGTGAATAATTTATTACTTAAGTCATCCTTCTTACTGATTCATTCACTTAAAAATATTAATAACAAGCTTGTATTTCAGTTCTTTGGCATATTTATTGAATTCGCAACATGAAAAAATGGGTAGAGTCAGACAAACTGTGACAGATCTACCTATTGCAACCTTCCAGGAAATCGTGAACTTCCTATAATGTTGTAAATACCAAAAGATTTGAGAAAAGACATTCAAATCCCTCCAAAAAGTAGCATCATAACTTCAAGAATGTGATTCTCTTTTCCATTTTGTTGTAGTTTTGTCTGTATAAGGATTTAAATTAAACTGATTCGACGAAGGACAGTATATTTAGTTAGGTTGGTTGAGTTGGTTAATTCTGCTTTATGACAGCCGGCTACTTATAGCAAAACGTTATCGCTCGTCCTTGACACAGAGACACGACGAATACAACCCGCCTTATTGTCGTTGCAACCTTGCGAAAATTACCGCTCTAGCGATAACAGATGCCGTCGCCGTCTTCGACGCGCCTCTCTGTTCAACCACGCGCCTGCCAAAAAATATATGTTGGAGTAGTGAATGGAAACGATACGTGCCCTGCCCATGAATAACATGAATTACGTACAGCGCTAATCTCACCGAGTCGACGTCATTTCATTACGTCTATCGTCTTAGTTAATTTTGGAAGATTGGTTGCCCAATCACAAGAATGTAATGTTATGATTTGATTCTTGTTGGAGGAGTTGGATGGAAATTTGTATATTCCAATATCTGAAGCTGACTTTTACGAGGCAGTGCATGGCTAAGGGCTATTGCTGCAGGACGAAAGTGGGCGGTATCCCGATGGCGCGACTCTCGCTAACCGGAAACCCAATTCCCGGATGCGGCTGCGCGGGGGGATCTCGCCGGAAGCTTGGTAAACGAGCACATCCGCCGCTGCCGCCCGCGCCGCAAAATTTGGCACCGCGAGCGCTCGCAGCCCGCTTCCGGCCTCCGCCCCCCGGACCCCTAATACCGCTCGCCCGCGAAAATAGCGGCCAACCGCTCCGTGTACGCAGTTCATTCAGTATGGCCGCCTTCCATTCATAAAAAGGCGAGGCGCGGGCGGCATGAGGCGCGGCGGAGGGAGCGCGGCCTCTCCCGCCGACCCGCACCCGCGCCCGCGGCCGACGCCAGTGCGGAATGTGCCAACGAACGGAACGGTCGTTTCGTCGGAGCGTAGCGCTAACGCTCCCGGTTTTCCATTAAAATGTGTATAAGAATAAGTGCAGTGAATCCGCACGAGTTCGGAACGGTTAAGAAAAACGCCGTCGTCGAGATTAGGAGTAGAAATCAACGAAGAACTTCAGCGAGGAAGTGAGTAGCGGCCATATTGCAGTGATAACCGCGCGGCGGGCGGACGAGAATCGAGGCCGGTGCGTGGGCCGCCCCCCGCCCGCGCGCCGCGCCAGGTGCCGCTCCGGACCGCGCCGGTCTTATGAACCTTCCCGTGGATTTGCGCGACGGAAATTCGGTGGTTCTGTCGTATTTTTGTGTGTCAGTGAATCTTCCGGCGCGGCGCGGTAACGGCGCGGCATGATCGGTCGCCCAAACGCCGCAAAGAGCTGAGTGTTGTGTGTGGGGCCGATCGGCCCGAGTGCCCTTGTGTAGCAATGTGTGTAGGAGACGTGTGACCGTGGATTGTCTGCTTCGTAAGTACATATGGCATCCTGACGTGGGACAACTCGCCCACAGATCGAAACAGTCAATATGTACTACATGATTAGACTCCCGGTGGACTCACCTAGCTAGTTTATTATACAAATGTCATAGTTGCGCGTAGGCAGTACATAATTACTTGGATCACTAAGAAATTGAGCTAAGCTAACATGAATGAGGAGGTTGAGGAGTGAGCGACGACGCCTTGCCTCGCCGCGCCGCCTGGCGAGGCGAGGGCGACCGCGGACCGGCACACGTGCGCCGACGCCGACCAACCACCACCGGCACCGCTCACAGCGAGAACGTTCTCCACTAACGAGTTAATAATAATGCATTCGTTTATTGTACGATTTGATTCTATTTAAACGTCGTTTGTAATCTACACTCAACTAACGTACCTACTATTCAAACTAAATCAAAAGTTTAATAGGTGGACCGGTTGTTTCTATTTCATTCTGTCGATTCTAATTGATTCTCTGAATAGTTTAGTTTGGTCTAATAGTAATACCTACCCTATGACCTTGTAACTGTAGGTGTAGAGTATCTACACCGGATTTATTGACAAAACTATGAAGAACTTATTTAGAATAATTTCTATGAACAAGAAAAATTTATATTTATTATAGCAACAGTCAAATGAATTTCGACAATATTGATAACTGAACGAAGATAAAGAATAATAAATTGTAAACAATGGCAATTTAAACGGTCAATATCTCGTAACGAACTCTACAGATAACAAGTATATTTAGACAAACAAAATAAGACCATTACTTCATTTGTAATTTAAAACTTACGTTACAATTAATTCTTGACGCGTTCATTTGCTTTCTATTCATCCAATGATTTTGTGAACATTACTTCTAAAAAAGGAGACCTTGACCAGTTTTCATGAAAACCTCAAGCTTATAAGTAGGCACCTACCTGATAATCTGCGACTTCTAACTGCATTACCTACTTTACAATTACGTTTTACACAAATGGCTATCACTACAAATCACTTCACTTTTAAACCGATCATTTTATTTATTTATTTCTCATTAAGAAATTAAAGTTTAGGTACTGAGTACCACACTTGACAATTGACCTACAATCCCGTTGACTGCATTAAATATATTTTAGTTTTCCCGTCTCAGTAAAAAAAATGTTCGAAAGTTATGCTAAACTCACATTTTTACTATTACAATAGTATTTTTAATAACAGTATAAACTATCAAAAGTTTCAAAACGCGACGAAAAAAAATATTCATTATTTAGTCAAATTTCTTATACAAAGCGCGCGTTTTGAAGTTCGATAAAGAGTTGCTGATTGGACTAGATGGAAACTCGTGGATTATTGTGGTAGTTAGTGCCCAAAGATCATGAGAACACGCAGATTATTATAAAACAATAATAGATGCGTACAGATAATAAATACACACCTATTTATGACTGTCTCATTAAGAAATCATAGTTTAGGTATTATGTCCATTTGATCCATACCCACTACCACAATGTAATGGGTATGGATCACGACATGAGAGCAAACAAAGAAGTATACGATGTATAAATACCTGCAGATATAGACCGTTCTGTACCTATTGTATTTGAGTTAGTACAATGTGTACAATTAATTATGTACATGGTATTCTACAAATCCGACCGGCATTCTTATCTTTTAACATTTGGACTTTAAATTATTTCAGTAAGTCATTCTTCTTCCAGTCTTTCAATAGGCATTTGAAAATGCGAAATCCAAGCACAGACGAAGTGACTGGCACAGACCGAAAGGCCAACATAAGCATGATTTAGTTGGACATTTATAAACAAGTGCTAAACAAATAACAAAACTTTATAGTTTTCTAAAAAAAAGTATTTTTTCAAAACACCGCGGTTTATTCTTCAACATTGGTCTACGCGATATTCATAGATAATGCAATAGTTATTAACATTTAATCATCTTAAAGGTTATCAGTAGTGTAACTTTCATTGTAAAATGTTTCGGAATATGCGAGTTTCTGATAAATGGTCGGAAATTCGAGGTTACATAATACTGTCAAAGCACAAAAAATACGGAGAAAACTACGACATATAATTGAAACAAAATCAAATAAGAACATACAATTAGTATATACAAAACAAACGACAGAAATTCCAGTTGTTGGTTTTTTCTATCTGCTAGTCTAAAAGAAAACATTCTAATTGATGATGAAATGGATGATTTCACATGCCTAGCTAGAAAAACCAAATGATAAGACCTAAAATTTGAAAATAGCTATGAACTAAATGAAGACGTTGTTAGGTACCTAACCTAACAACGTTAATAAAATCATAGAAAAACGACAATACTTCCACGGTTTGAGACGTTGGAATCATTATTAAACCAATGTACAACGCGACAGGGATGGATAACAGGGAAACAAGTTCATCACATTATTACTGTTTGTCCAAAATATGTTACTGACCAAAACATTCCTAGACTGTGTCAATGGTCAGACTTAAGAAAAGAAAATGCATAAGTAGTAAGTATCAATAAATTTTGATACAACTTTGATGCACCAAAAGACCCCTAAGTGCTTTTAGACACAGAAACAGACTTAAAATAGATTAATGCAATCAAATTTGATTGAAAGTTGATTGTAATAACCAAGACAGCATATTTATTTGGTACGAGGTAGCCGTTAGCCGCGACATCGGCATTACCTGGGTTTTAAGTCTTTAATCCCTCCTCACTTTTCAAGCTATCTCCATACAAAATTAATCAAGGTCGGTGCAGTGGTTTAGCCGTGTAAATGTAACAAACAGAACAAATAAACTTTCGAATTTACAATATTATTAGTACGGATGACTGGGCTTTTCTAGAATTTTTGAAAAATATGAACTAAGAAATTAAAGTGGAAGAAGCTAACTTAGAAAATTAAACTTACGCTGATTTTATTGACGCTTTAAACAATATTCTAAACGGTTCTAAATTGTACCTATACGTAGATTTTTAAACGCGTAACGCAAGGTAAACTTGTTTTTATGTGTTTACTGTTTACTAAGTCATGCAAGTTCAGACAGATTACTGATAAGAGCACGTGGTTATGAATGAGAAACCAGAGGCCGATCCTCTTTTGTAAATTTTTTCTTATTTTTAATAAATACGTTATTTTATTTGTCTCAAACACTGTGGTTGTTACCTACTTGTATGAGAGTTACTCTTAACATGACTGCTGATTTTGCAGAGTTCTTAAGTGGATAGTTTTCCTTGTGTTTGCTGAATAACCTTTAGATATTTATGTACGTAGAGTAGACAGATCATAGATACATTTTCAAGATCTTGGTCAGTTTCTCAATCAATTTTATCAAATTGTTGTTCAACTTCACTTCTGGCCCTAGATGTAGTACTTCGCAGTCTTGTTTTTAATTTCTTTAGGACTTTGAAAACAAGTTTTTACTTACTATCCAGTTGAAATTAGATGATCTTTGTTCACGTAGTATGGTACCTTTTATCGTATCACGTGGAAACTACTTGAATGCTCATTATATTACTTTATTTGATACGCCCGTATCAGGAAATTAAGACACGTCAAACAAGAATAATACTACTTACGTACATCACTAGAAATAGAGTACTTAATGATAATGTAGGAAGTATTTGAGTAACCGCCGTTAACTCGCCGCGAAGAGAGAGAAACTAGTTATCTTTGTACTCCACAAACTGTTCAAGTATCTGAGGGCAATGTAGGTAAAATAACGGCCAAATTATATTTGAGTCGTTATTTTACCTACCTTAAGCGGTCGGGCACAGAAGAGTATAACTAATTACAAATCAAACTGTTGTTCAGATCAGATGAAAGAAGCAGAACTAGAATGATGTTTTATGCTATGTGCAAAAACCGAGATTAGACACCAAGAGTACCTTGTATAGGTGGTATACCTTCTTATATCTTACCTATACCTACCATGCGATGAATGAAAAGGACGAATAAATGGAAATATAGCTTTTAAAAATAAAGATTGATGTGTGAACAAGACAGTCGATTTTCGTCTTCGTTCTTTATCGGGTTCCTCTCCATTACTGGAGTGTTGGCAGTCAGCTCTGCATATATCTCTCTTCTATCTCTCGCCGAAATAAACAGCTCGTCGACGCGTCCATTCTTTCAGGTTCGCGAGCCATGATATTCGTGGCCTAACGACGCTTCATTTGTCCTCTACTTTTCCCATTATTATATCCTAGAGCAGTCTTCGTTCATGAATGTCTAATTAATGTGATCGTTTGTTTGATCTGCAGGTGGAGACGATGAGGGAACAGGAAGGCGACGGCCCGGAGAGCCGTTAGCCGGACTCGATGGATGAGTATGGCGGGCCGGCGGCGCCGCCCCGGCCGCCCAAGCCGGCGGCGCGCGTCCACAGGCCGACGGGCGCGCGCCAGCCCACCGTGTCGCTGCTGCGGCCGCGACCAGAGGCCGAACGAGAGCGAAACGCCTACGTCGAGGCTCCGCGGCGAGCGCACGCGGCGCCCGCGGCATGTCACGCTGCCGCGCAGCCGCTCAAACCGGTGACGACGCAGCCGGCCGCCGCGGCCGATAAGCGGCGCGCCGGCGCCCTCCCGGCCGATTCGATCGTGTGCGAGACGTGTGGCCGCTGCCGCTGCGAGCAGTGCGCACGGCCTCGGCCGCTGCCCTCACGCTGGCTCTGCGGCTCGTGCCTGTGCAGTGCCGAGGCGTGCGTCGACTACGCGTCCTGCATGTGCTGCGTGAAAGCGCTGTTCTACCACTGCGGGAGCGGCGAGGAGGAGGCGGGCGAGCCGTGCGCGTGCGCGTGCACGCCGCGGCTGGCGTGCGTGGGCGCGCTGTCGGTGCCGCTGCCGTGCCTGTGGCTGTACTGGCCGCTGCGGGGCTGCGCGGCGGCGGGGGCGGCGCTGTACGCGCGCTGCCGCCGCTCCGGCTGCCGCTGCCCGGAGCCTCCGCCGCGGCTCTCCAGTATTATCTAGTCCCGCCGCGCGCCGCCCGCGCACTCCGAAGCGCCGAGTCGAGCGGCGCGACCGCGTTGTACAAATATTTATTGGCGAGCGGAGAGCTTCGGACCGCGCGGGGGTGGACTCAGTGATCGCTGTGCCTGGTCCGAGTGTGGTGTGCGCGGCGCGGGGCCGTGTAGTGGACGAGCGCCCCGCGCCGCTGAGTGAATACGAGTACCTTGTAAATATAGTTGTATAGTGTGAATGTACGTGAACGTGTCGCCCGAACGTCAAGTCTCAAATTTTCTTGAGACCGTAACGTGTCATAAAGAAAACGATAACGTTAGTATTTTGGATTCCACACAAATCCAGAGAAGATTAAGAAATGAGATATAAAACATACTTATTAAGATGTAGATAATTTACCATTTATTTATTAACTGAATTTGTATTTATTTGTAAATAAAACGACAACATTATATTATAAATACGAATGTTTACTACATCAAGCTTGTTTTTCTGCTCCAGCAACTCACCTTCTTTCAATTGTAATCAAACTGTTTGATTCACAATAATGTTACTGCAACTGCAACTGCAGTGTTGCACATTTAATAATAAAATGAAATAGTACACAGCCAAGAGGGGTTACCATAAGTGAAATAAGCAAGACATGCAAATATTGTGATACATGCACGCATGCAAACAAGGAAACATTCGCTTGTACCTATATGTAGGTATATTGTGGTTCTTTCATGGCAGTTAATTAACAATTTAATTTAGGTACCTACTTACCATTTTATTTAGATACTTGTTGCCTGCAAACAACTTTTTACTCATTCCACTTTAATACTGAATTTTAAAGCAACAGAAAAAGGAAAGCAAATGAAAACTTTATTGGTGCACAGTAGCAACACATTTGAACGTACCTAGCTGAAGCGGACAAGATGGTTTGTGTATTTGGAGGTAATATCCAATAGGAGCCACTTACCTTATAGTATGGTTTCTTTAATAGCTGTCCTAGTTTCAACATCTCACAACCATGTTATTATTAACATTCGGTGCAGTCAGAAGCTTTGCCACTTTTTCCAGTATATAGTTCTACAAAATCTTCATACCTACTTAATACAGGGTACTTTTTAATATGCTGACGCTTTTTGAGGGGGATGATCAGACCATCAAACTCATCAAACTAAACAACTTTTCTATGAGACCAACATCGAAATCACGGAAAAAAAATCAGCGGAAATTTGGCTCAAGTAGGTCTGCAGTTTTGTATGGAAGAGCTGATATTTTGTCGTGATTTCGATGTTGGTGCCATAGAGAAAGTTGTTTAGTTTGGCGATCTGATGTCAGCATATAAAGAAGGACCCTATATATTTTCAAACATTAATTAGTTATGATAAGAATTTTTCGGCCGAATAAAGATTGATTTAGGAGACCGGTCTGTACTGCTAAGACATTGCTTTGAACAGAATATACCTAACATTCAACAGATAGGTAGGTACTTACATTTTAATTCAGATCAACAATCAATAAGCTCTGTTTCTTTAAATTTTGTAAAAAAAACTCCGCTCGGCTGCCGGTGACTCACAAATCATTTTTTTTCATTACCTTTCTTCGCTGTTGTGGAGGTACAGAGAAACTCCGTTCAAGTAGTTGTTATTGACTGAATATTTTATTTTGATGCCATGGTAGTTAATTAGATACTTATCAATAGTGTATTGTGACAGTATTTACGAATTTAGGTACTACACAATTCATCCATTTCTGACTTGAAAGATGTACAATGTGTTACAAAAATATGAATAAACATTTAAGGGGGTGGTTTAGACCATCAAACAGAACAACTTTTACTATGGGACCAATATCGAAATTGTGAAAAAAATATCTATCTATCTAAAATATCTGATGTTCCATACTAAACTACAAATCGGCTCGAGCTAAATGTATGGGACAGCTGATATTTTTTTCGAGATTTCTATGCTGGTCATTTGTGAAAGTTGTTCAGTTTGATGGTCTAAACACCCCCTTTAAAAGTTTTAAATGTTTATTTTTCTTTTGCAACACCTTGTATACAACAAGTGGATAAGGCCTTGTGCATTGAACAGCATTGATCCTCTTATAGCATGGATAGCTTTGACAACATTTATGGATCTCAGGTTTAACATACCAAATTAATTTCTACCATGCACTTTTTATTAAAACTTAATAATGAGAGTCCTAAATTTCAAATATGAAAGTCATACATTTCAGCATTGCAGCATAGCATAGCATATGCTCACGACTATATTCCCCAAGGGGTAGTCAGAGACATTCTTAATCCTCAAAACATCCACGAGCATGTAAATTGCAAAATTTTACTTACCTGCTTTCGCTATTCACAAAATACACAAAACGCCGAACGTCGGTAGGTGGGAAGCTGTTGAATGACGATGTAGTCTATCATAAATAGCCTAATCGCCAAAATTTTGAACTTAATAAATCCACTAACATCATTGATTAGGTACCTAATTACTATTCATGTTTTTCTATGGAACAATTTTCTATAAACATGAAAAATAAGAGATTTCCAATTAAACTTAGATTTTAACTTGATAACACTTTGAACGATTATATTTTAAAAAATAGAAAAGAAAAATAACGGAAATTCGCAAAATTAAAAACTTTTTTTTTTTTTTTTTGGTTCAATTCAAGGCAAAGGGTTATATATCCCATACAGCCGATGTCTTTAATAAAAATTATCTTATTTATAGCAATTAAAACGTTGGTGTTCGACGTTTTGACGCTTCTTTGGTGTTTTTGGAGGCACCCGAAAGACGAAGGAAACGCAGAGAAGTCCACAGGAAAGAGGTGAACCGATCGCTTTGCCGCGCTACAAATGACGGAACACTTTTCCTGTTTACAACCCATACACCATCATATTTCACAGAACTGTATATTGTTCACTTGCACGACACTTTGTTACGCAAAACAACACCAATTTTACGAACCAAAACTCACTATAAACAATAAAAATTCGATGAAATATGAGGACTCCAAACGTAGCTGACAAATTCCCGCCAAAAACTCTCTTAGAAACTTTTGTTTTGATTTTATTTTGGTGTTTTTTTTGTTACTTGTTTTATAGAAAGGCAAAATGAGCGAGCCCATACAGCCATGTCTTAATTTAGTAAAGCGGGCTTAAGAGTGCTTTACTGATGTGAGTTTTTAGGAAATCACACGTTGAAATCTGCAGAAGAAAATATCAAAATGACTAGGTATGGAGATTATGAATCGTTGATTGTAATTTTGAATCTCACGATTCAAAAATCGCACTACTGTATCGCAGACTTTTTCCCAGGAAAAATCTACAGTCGACTGGAGGGGAGTAGTAAACACGGCGACACAACATCAAGCTACGCAAAACCAAAATAAGCTGGCTGAGCGTAGGTAGAGTAATGTATAACGTCGCGCGGCCAGCTTATGTTTGTTTTGCGTAGCTTGATGTGTCGCCGTCTGTACGAGCTCATTGGCTGAGATCTGCATGGGTAGCATGCCACCGTGATACAGCGCTATCACACCTTCACTCTCTTTCTATTTGCGCGCGTACGAACGAGATAAAAGACGTGATACAGCCGTATCACGTGTATTATACTACGGCTTCGTTACGTTTCGCGATTTGGGTAATGTAATGAGGTGTTTTTTTTTAATTTACTTGTTTTATTGTTCAGACACTGGAAGGATGGCGTTATAGTCGTAAACATTTTTCTGGCAGATCGAAAGTTTTCCGTTTTTTTTTTTATTCCGTAATTTTAGGGAGCAATTTCTTAATTCGTTAATAGTACTATGAAGGTTATAAATATGAAAGACGTTTTAATATTTTGAATTGATCTACTTGTTGTGCAAACTAAAATTTTCGGTGATATTGCGTATTTATTGGTAGTGAACAATTATTTTTTTAATAATTAATGAACTTTTTGCTTGTGCGTTAGCACCGCATTTCCGCCAATGTCAAATAGTTTGTGGGAATATCTATCCCAATCTTCCCTGAGATTGGGATAGATATTCCCACAAACTATTGTTTTGATACAGAACTAGAAGAGATTGAGGATTACGCAGCCTCGTAACAGGTAATAACGCGACGCGCGAACAACACGCGAGACAAGTGCTCGGGTCAGAACCTGCAACGTGACTCCCAGTGAACAATTTATCCATTGGCAACACCACCTGTCAGACATAATGCAAACCATAGACAAACAAAGCGTTTTACTGTCAATGTGACAGGTTTATCAGTAATTCGGTAGAAAGAGAAGGAATAGCTAGAACGAGCATAAAATAATAGTCGCGAAAAGGAGACAGGCTTATACACAGAGAATCGAAATCGATGTTGTTTGTGCCTTTCTGCGAATGCGGTATTTTTTGGTTACTATGTTGAAATTCCTTACAACGCTTCCAAAATCTGGCACCTTAGCTTAGCCTGTCAAAGCATGATTTCTCATACTTTTTGTAATATCTCCGTCCCTTCTCCATTTTAGTTAATGTTCCTGAAGTACAAAGTTCGAAATTCGAAAAAGCGCGCGTAATCGAGGGGAGTGCGGTATCTGTTATAGTACCTAGTAACTATATCGTAACTTAAACCCACTTATACCCTAACCTAACCTAAACCTAACCCATTGAAATGCGAGGGAGGTTCACACATTTCAATGTTCAAGAAAGCTTTGCGCGGGGATATCAATCCGAATCAAACGGTCGCGCCTTACTTTATTTCTCACTTTTACTATATTGTTCTCCTCTATAGGCACATTATTATTCTAATTACACCACATTATCACAATAATAGCAACAAAAAACGAATTTAGAAAATTAAGACACAAAGTCCGTCCTTTTCGTTTGGTTTTTCGCGCAAAACTTCACCAAGTAACTATATTGAAAAATCTGTGGCCACACGGTGTGGTGGGCTCAGAGATGATGAGAGTTATGATGATGATGCCTGATGAATAAATGAGATTAAAGCCGGACACCACATTAATTAGGTACCTATAGTATAATGTGTAGGTAGGTAATCAATATTACAGTAATTTTTTTGAGTGAGTGCTAATACGAAATCAAAAAAATCATACGAAGACCGGTTTGTCAAAGTGAGATCGATAGACTCTCCGACTCCTAGTTTTGAAACGGACCCATTGTTTTCAAACACGAACACAACTGGGACACCAAAATTATAATGAGAAATTATCATAATAATTCAATAATAATAGTTGTGAATAGAAGATATTGAAAGATTTATTCTAAAGTTTTTATTTTATACGAAAGGAAAGGCAATGGGATTTAGCCCTTACATCCGTTTTCTTTAGTAAAATCTTATCTGTGGTCGATCTTGAAAGCACGCGCGCTGCCGCCAAAATCACCAGTTATTTGATTTCAACAGAAAAGCCCTTTTCAATAAATCAATTTAGGTTTTTATTTCAGTACAACAGTAACAATTGTTTTACTGCTATATATCACATAAATGCGTTTGGTACTATTACCATTTTCTTTAAAATGTAACTTAACCGTCATAGTGTTAATGTCTGCATCCTTTCACCGTCTATCCGGGATGTACGCGTTGTGCATGTCGATGAGAGTCTTCCTTCTTCCTGTTTGAACAATCGTGGTTCGTTTGTGATATCGGCCCACGTACATAACTACTTGCATTCACCCATAGATAACTGGAGCCCGATTGCGCTAAGTTAAAACATCAAAGTTCTATTCTTATCCAATTTCAGTTCTAATCACATTGAAATGCAATTACTATTCAACTGTACTGAATTCCGCATTGCGCTAAACTCTATGTATCTGACAGCCTTTAACGTCTGAGTGATCTGTCAAAACGGCTCTAACGGCTGTACCGCGATTAGCGCAATACCAAATGTGTCAAAAGTTATGGTTTGTATGTAGTCCAGTCACGGTTCAATCATCGAATATTTACCGCAATTGCAGCCCAGGTTAGTTTAAACTACAGTATAAGACAGAGGTACGTACGTTGTACTACATACAGTATGGCTCTCTGCCTCCCACCAATTTCTTACTCACCCCTTCTGGCAGGATTGTTGCGTAAAATGTAAGTAAGCGCGTATTCCTGTCTCGCTCGCACTTACCCAGTGACGCACATGCTTACCTCTTCTTTTAAATTTTTCTCATTTGTATGTAGTACTAGATATTCTGTCTTATACAGGGTCCTTCTTAATATGCTGACACTTTTTTAAGATGTTCAGACCAACAAAACTGAACAACTTTCTCTACGGGACCATCATCAAAATCGCGAAAATAAAATCAGCTGTCCCGTACATTTGCCTCAAGTAAGTTTGCAGTTTTGTGTGGAACAGCTGATTTTTTTTCGCGATTTCGATGTTGGTGCCATAGAGAAAGTTGTTCAGCTTGACGGTCTGATCATCTCCTTAAAAAAGTGTCAGCATATTAAGAAGGACCCCGTATACCTATACTGTGCCATTTGTATGAAAAGAAAATAATCGCCCCACTGCAGGGCATAGAGGTGAATAGTTGGTAAGTATGAGTCTGCTAGTGGTCGGTCGTGTATCGCTTGGGTGCTTCCTGGCTTAGGTGCACGTGGCTACACCACCTGTACCTAAAACAATCAATCATTGAGATTATGCGATACTTTTGATACGATATCAGCATATTAGGAAGGACCTGGTATAATCCGACTGACGAATCATTCCAGTTTTTGTACTGTTCACATAGTCACAAAGCATATTACAAGCATAGTGCTCATGACTATATTCCCCTCGGATCCCCTCGGGGAAGGCACAGATATTCTGAAACCTCAGAACATTCAGTAGTACCGACAATCTGATCAGAATGGTCGTAGGTAAGTAAGTATATAGGTACAAAAGTGATTGTAGATTAGAGAAAGTAGGTAAAAGGTAGGAACAAAAGACAAAACACATCCAACATAATCGTACTGTAGCCCCGGGACTATTTAATTACCAAAAAGGTCACCTACCGATTTGAAAATGTTGAAAGGCACGACATTACTAATATAATAAAAAAACCCAAGACTATGGAACGTAGCCGTACAAAGTATTAAGGCCGAGATTCAGAGACGATTTTTTTAGTCTTAGCTCGAGCTAAGCGTGGCGAAAATGTATGGATTTTGACATACGGGAGTTCGAACTATGACTTAAAAATCGTCTCTGAATCTTGGCCTAAGACGTAGTAGGTTCCTTACAGGATGCTGGAAATAGGTATTGTCTATACCTGGAGTACAGACTGCCTCACAAACGGTGAAACATGAAAATACCTACTTTCGTAAGTTTTCATCGTCGTTGTTGGTTTGCCCCTTTCTAATCCAACGACGATAATAAAAAGATTTTTTTATTTAATTTTTGTTCAGTCAGAAAGGGACAAAACTAAAGTTTGAAACATCGACGTACGAAAGAAAGTTGAACATTACCGACTGTCATGACCAATTTTCGTGGTTCCATGCTTGTTACAAGACCAAATCTCCTTAGATTTGGTATCCTTTATCATTTTAAATCTTAGACTACTTATAAGCGGACCCGCCTCGCCTTAGCATTTCCCCTCTGCCAACGTGCAAGATCCAAAAATCTTACGCATTTACATTCAATTTTTATACCTTATCACTAAACGCGACAGCCTATAATTGCGGAACAATAATTTCGAACTTATGACGTTTGGGGTTCACACGACACTGTTTTTCATGATTTTTAACATTCAAAATTAGAATCTAAACTAATGGAATAAAATTCAAAGTTACGTATCTCGTGCTACCTCGCCCCCCGCAAAAAGTGGCAGAAAATTTTATTAGTAGAATTACACGCGTAACTTGTCCTCATATAAGTAGTCTAAGTTTTAAATCCATGGAACTTTACCTAACTTTACAACAATTTCAAAACGGCAATCGATAACCTTTTTGGTAATTAAATAGCCCTTGGGCAGTACCTACCTATTATAAGGTAGGAACAAAAGACAAAACACATAAAACATAATTTCTAACCGTTCTGCATTAGCCCCCCTTGCCCTTGCTATGTTTATAAATTACTCGCAACGGGCAGTGTTAGATCGTTTTAAATTGGGACAACAGATGCTGACAGGCCGTCGACAGCCGTTTGATGGCCGGATGGGGCCTGGAGACGCGATAAAAGGATATTATTGGTTATTGGAGCGCTGCTGTTAAGTGTTAACATTGTGATGTGAGACAGTGTAGGTAGGAGGTACCTATTATATTATTATGTATGTTTTGGGGTGTTTGGAAAACGTTAAGTTAGGAGAAATATGTGAATCCCATGGAGGACAGAACGGAGCGGAGGTGTCGCAAGGCAATTAGTTCTTTCGCCATTATATTCATGGTCATGACGTCACAGTGGGACCTATGAGACAGAGGGGTTTTGTCAATAAAATACATCTAAAACGATGAAGTGCGCTGTTCGATTCGGTTTTAGGGGCAGAACCTGAGCCTGCGCACCTTTCTTGTCCCCCGTCCCAGCATTTTGGCGTCACTTCGATAGAAATATTCCTTTGCGATACCTCCGCTTTCTGTCCTCCATAGTGAATCCTTTAATAACGTCATTGGAACTATGATGTACCTACTACGTATAGAACTAAGAGGAAGGATCTCTCTTTAAGACTAGAGTGAGCCATACCAGTTGTAAAGTGTTTTGACGTTTAGGTTTGAGTGTGTGGTGTCAAGTAGTATGGACAAAAGGCACCCAGTGACAAATATGGCCTTATGTTTACGGTCACTTTTCACACACACTAGCTCAAAAAAAAGTGGACAGCCGCATAAACACATATCTATAGTTCCATCTCCTTCTACTATTAAAGATACGTCATAAGACAAAAGAGACCAACTACAATCGCAAATTTATGCGGACTCTATGGAGATCCTTCCTCTTAGGTATAGAACGAACACGACAAACAAACGTCACGCACCATGTGAGAGGACGAGTCGAAAAAGATTGCTATAGAGATTTACTAAGCGAGCGTGGCGACATCGCCACAAATGAATGGGACAGCGTTTAGAAACGCGGTGTTCAATCTAGTAAGTACATTATTACTCAAAATAGCTACCTATACCTATATTTTATTTGACGTGGCAAGCCCTGTGTATGATGTATCGTACGAGATAACCTGCGAGATATAGGGGAACCAAAAAAAATGTCTGAATATAATGCCAGACCATCATCCGAGCCAGGTGACCTCTGCTATGGGAAAGATAAATCAATCACCCACGTCGATAGTGATTTGAGACAAGTATGTCATGGCCATTAGATCGTTTTGTAAAAAAAGACATACCTATCGGGAATATGAACAGTTAATATACAGGGTGTAAAATTAAATGCGTTACAAATCGAACAGGGTGCTCCAGACCATCAAACTGAACAACTTTCACTATGGGACCAACGTCAAAAACGCGAGAAAAAATCGATTGTTTCATAGGTTCATTTTAGTCGAAATAGCCATTGGCTGATTGACATTTTCTATGGAACAGCAGATTTTTGTTTCGCGATTTCGATGTTGGCTCCATAGTGAAAGTTGTTTAGTTTGATGGTCTGAAGTACACCTTAATTAAAGTACTCTTAATATATCTATGTAGGTACGAATAAAGAAATAAATAGTACGTATATATCCGTCGCAGCCATCTGGTTAAATCTGCCATTTGATTGAAAGGCTAGCAATGAATGGCGACACTCAATTAAATGACTAGGCCAAACGTTGATTGAATAACGTCACTCAACGTTCAACTAGTCCAAAAAATAAAAAAACGGGACTTAATTTGGTTTGAACTTTTTTGGTTACGATTACACAAAAATTTATAGTTTTTAAAAGTAAAGAATGATTGGATTCGCTGTATTTTATTTATGGGTAATGCAATCATTCTTTCCAATTACTTTTTTGAATTACCTACTAGAATGATTGCATTAGCTGTAGGAACTTTATAATATTACTTCTAAAACCATACAACTACAGTCCTAGGGTACAAGTATTGTAAAATTTTCAGTCACTACTCAGTTATCCAAATGCGAAACATAATGCCTTCTGAATAGTTTTTCTGTTTATCTTTATCTTTGTCTACAGTCGGAGCTTTAAAAATTGTTACATGGCGTTATGTGTAGCAATTTAGTACGGCAGGAAAACTGGACCATACTTGCACCCCAGCGCCCGCGGCATGGTCCCTCGATAAACGTTTTATCGCGCCTGCTAACTCGTTCGTTCGCGCGCAAAAAGAAAGGGAGCTAGGGCGCGATAGCGCTTTATCGCGCCATCATGCCGCGATCGCAGGACTATAGTTATATGGTTTTACGGTACGTACACACGGCGACACATCAAGCTACACAAAACCAACATAAGCTGACTGCGCGGATGTGGCATAACGTATAACGTCCCGCGGTCAGCTTATTTTGGTTTTGCGTACACAAACATAAACGTAACTACAATTATAATCATAACCAAAAAAGTAATTGGTCTCCTAACTACCTACTTAATTGCAATTAACAATTTCGAAATCTAATTAGTAATAAGTTAATTACATGTTGCCCAACAGTGCTCTATTCCCACAAAAGAAAACATTCCAAAAACCTACGTATACAGGGTCCTACTTAATATGCTGTCACTTTTTTAAGGGGATAATCAGACCATCAAACTGAACAACTTTGTCTATGGGACCAACGTCGAAATCGCGAAAAAAAATCAGCTGTCCCATACATTTGGCTCAAGTAGGATTGCAGTTTTGTTCTATACAAAACTGCAATCCTACTTGAGCCAAATGTCTCTCTGTCTGATTTTTTTTTTGCAATTTGATGTTGGTCCCAATGAAAAAGTTGTTCAGTTTGATGATCTGATCATTCCCTTAAAAAAGTGTCAGCATATTAAGAAGGACCCTATATGACTTTAGGACTCTTGTATCGGTGTATTGAAGCGAAAATTGCATAATTGTTGATGATACAGTAGACTCGCGCCGCTATTTCACTGTCAAATAAAGTAGTATTGTAATTTATCGAGCGCATTCCTCGAACCCTGGCCTTTGACCTGTAATGCATCATGCAGGGCCTATTGGATGTAAACGTCTGTTTGTTTTTTGCATTTTACGCCTAGCTAGAGCAAGCATTGTTAAAAATGTACAGCTAAGGGTCAGCGCACATCTAGCAGAGAACTATTCGAGCATTTCCCAGTTTTTTTTTTTTTTTTTTTTTTTTAGAAATGACTTATACAGCGTTGCTCAGGGAGCATTTACTGCTTTTTACTGCGGACTATTGGAGGGACCAGAAGGGTCACCGAGCCAATTGAATGAACTTAAGCAACCGACCTAGGGGCACCCCAGGGGGGTACGGACCTCGGCATAAGACGTTGCTCGGGCTACGCGGCGGATTGGGTAGCTGGGATCGGTGAGAGGTAGCTGGGATCGGTGAGGAGCATTTCCCAGTGCAGTCGGTTTAGGAGATGACATCCGTTCAAAGGTCGGAACTTTGAATGGCTGCATCTCCTAAACCGACTGACAGAACATGACAGTTTTTGTACTGTTCACAGAGCTACAGTGCATATTACAATAATATCCTATGATCAGCCTTCCAGCTGATCGTTCATTTGATACAGACCTTTGAACGGCTGTAACTCCTAAACCGACTGGAGTTATGTAGGCAGACCTGGTCTAACCCCATCACAGAGATGTTTTACACCCTGTGAATACTGAATCAGCCTTGTAGCTGATGGTTACCAAAATTCCTCTTATACCTAATGCCACTCTACGAACTTTGCACGTAACATACAACTAATGTATAATGTAAATGTATTCTGTTCCTTCTTAAAGGGTTGCCAGATGTGATGTTGGAAATTCTCCCAGATCGAGATTTTTTTTCATCAAAACGATACCTACATACTGAAGAAAAATCCCAATGACTTTTAGTAGAAATAAAATACAAATGCACGAAAAAAGTAACGGTCGATCAACTTACAGACAACACCCACAAAAGGGAAAAGAAAGTAGTCCATTTCAGTGACATAATAGCTTCCTAGGTCTTCTATAAGAAAGTGATGTGGGTCTTAGTAGCACATATCAAGATACGTTCGGTGCCTTTAGATCATTCGGGGCTCATACAACATTTAAACAGTTTCAAGACACTTGTGTAAACATACTACGGTATTAAAATAGTACCATAAACCCAATATGTAACTAGAAAAGAAACATACTTTCCCACTTGACTTTTAACTCAGCATCACCATAAACATCGCATTGCATAAGTAGGTACTGATATGCACAGGTACCGATCGCCTATAACAGAATTTATATAAAATTATAAAACTGTAACAGAAGTGTGTCTGTACATTGAAGATATTTACAAGAAAAAGATTACGATGTGGTTTTTAGATATCCCTGACTCCAAATCAAGCTTTTTTTAATTTTTGTTTGTCTGTTTGTTTGTTCGTGTGTTTGTTTGTAACAGCATCACCATAGCATCACGCAAAAACTATTGAACCGATTTTGATGAAACTTTTTTTGTTTGATAGTTTGTGATCTGACTTGAAATCTGGTGTATAATTTGTACGGACTAAGTAAAGTAAGTTTGTAAACTCTAGTAAAATTGATCAAAAGACCACCAAAATTCCCTGCTTTGGAAATTTTACCCCATCAGTTTTCCAACGATTTCATTTCCTTAAATTCTCCTCAAAGTTCAAATTTTTCCCCAAAAATCGAGAAAAAACCCCGATTTGACAACCCTGAAAAGAGCCCTCTAAATACAATGGACTTCACGGCCGCGGCCTTCGTCCAGTGGCTCAAAATTCCAACGCCATGACACACACCATTGTTTTTTATTTTTGTTAATAAACTGTTCTGGAGCTATGAAACAAAAGCTCACAACAGAAAGGTAGATACTGGTTAGACCAGGTAATGAAAGGAATTATAATTAAGATTTAGATTTAGAGCGTAGTAGAGGAATAGAGTTGTAGTGACTTGTCGGACTTGTAATAAAAATCAGTACAATGTTAGGTTCCTCTTTTGTTTTTATAATGTTTTTTTTTTCTTTTGCGGTAGGGTCTTCAACTCTGCCATTAATGATCTCTGGAATTGGCTTTTCCTACTCCTTCTATCTTCTTTGATTAAATTCATTGTGGGTTCCAAGACAGATCAGAGTCAACCCCCGGGCTCGCTTGACTTCATTGTCTAGTGTTTGTGAATGGTCGCTGTCGTTGATCCAGGATTACAGGAGTTACAACGGTGGAAATGTTTGGTGTTTCCATGCCCGTTATTTTTTGCCGGACCATTCCTTATAATGTCCTAAAGATATTATAATGTCCTATATAGTTACCACATAGAAGTGCCTATTCCTTTAGTAGCCCCATTTTCTTACACTTATGGGCCATTTATCCCTGGAACAAGTCTATCGAGTGCAATGAAATAATAATTAATGTAAACTATTATAAAACTGTAACAGAAATGTATCTGTACATTGGAGATAATAAGAAATTTATTGTGATAGGGTTTTTAAGTGTTCCGGATTCCAAATCACCCATTTTTAGGGTTCCGTAGTCAACAAGGAATCCTTATAGTTTCGCCATGTCCGTCCATCTGTCCGTCTGTCCGCTTAGCTCAGAGACGCTTAGTACTAGAAAGCTGTAATTTGACATGGGTATACATATTTATCACGCATGGGTAAAATAAAATCTTGAAAAATATTTTTTTTTTACGGTACCACCTCTACACGAAAAGTGGGGATGCAATTTTTTTTTCTTGTCTTTCCCATGGTGTGGGGTATCATTGGATAGGTCTTTTAAAAATATTGTAAGTGTGGGAAAATCATTTTTCGATTTAGGGATCCGGAAGATTCCGTTAGCGAAATATTAAACTTTAAAGTGAAAATTTTGGTTAGAGTCAAGTGAGTGTCAGGGGGGGTCCCCTGTCAGCTAAACGGTTGTTTCTGGATAGGTACGTGAAAACACTTGGCCGGTTTTTTAATTTTTTTGTCTGTTTGTTTTCGCATCAATCACGTGTAAACTTTGATAAAACTTTTTGTGTTTGAATGCCTATGATTAATTGGTTAGACTTAAAATCTGGTAAGTATTTATTTTATCTCGCTACGGGAACCCGTGCGGACGAAGTCACGGGTAAACTCTAGTAGTAATATAAAAGGGGCCAGTCTGTTTGGCGGTTGTTGGAGCGCATCGTTCGGCTGCATCAGCGCAGGCGCAGGCGATAGCGGCGGGTCATCGCGTAGGAAGTGGCGGCGTTTCAAACGGACGCGCAGATAACAGGGCCGGCTGGCTGTAGGTACTGTGCCCTGGACTATTTGATGCTCCTGAAACTTTACTAGTCTACTCTAAATAACAAAAAAAACTATTAATTGCGAGTCGGGTTACTCGCGCACCTTGAGTTCCGTACAACACCACCACATAACATAATATTAACTTACAAAAAAGTTTTGTTTTCTACGGGACCTTTAGCGCGAGATCGACTTACACTTGGCCGGTTTTTATTATTTGTTGTGTGTTATATAATCGCACCAAGTTTTCATGATTGTATCTATTACCGTTTTTACGATAAAGCGAAAAGAAATAACGCGGATAAAAACTAGTTTCTTGTATGATCCCCCTTAATTTTTTACTTTATGATTTTTTTATGATTTGTTAGTAAATCCGCCATTATAACCCACATTCTGTGAAAATTTCAGGAGTCTAGCTATTACGGTTCAAAAGTTACAGGCGGACATGTAGGACGGACGGACAACGTAGGCTTATGAATAGGGTCCCGTTTTCAAAATGGTTTAACATTTGGGAGCGTGTCGTTGGACAGGCCCCTCAATTAATTCTTTTTTTAAATTCTTAATTAATGGCCGGTTGCTTCCGTCAACTTATACTATCTGGGAGCAAACCAGTCAGAACAAAAAATATCAGCTGTCCCATACGTTTGAATCGAGTTCCTAGGTATTGCAGTTTAGTATGGGACAGTAGATATTTTTTTTTGTCCTGACAGGTTTGCTCCCATACTAAAAGTTGTTCAGTTTGATGGGTAGAGTAACTATGTGGTTTAAAGGTTAATGATACTTTTCCTTATCTGTCGACAGGGTGAAATTGATATCATTAGTCTCCTTTTAAACTAAGAGTATAGGTACCCATCAAACTGAACAACTTTTACTACGGGAACAAACCGATCGGAGCAATCAAAATTCTGATGTTCCATACTAAATTGCAACGCCTACTCGACTCAATTCAACAGCCAACAGCAGATTTTTTTCTTGTTCCGATCGATTTGCTCCCATATTAAAAGTTGTTCAGTTTGATGGGTAGACTCTTCGTTTAAAAGGATACTGATGATATCATTCTATATTATAGGTTTATAGGGCCTAATATATCACAAAAGAGTAGTCCCGCTCTGTTAGATAACAAGTGATGTTGTAATCGGTGACGATGACCACTGAGACGGTTGCTAACCTATATCTGTAAATCAGAATACAATTTCATATTGTTCGATATGTTCCATTGTAAGTAAATATTATAATCTCTAAAATTTTTGTCCAGGTTTGGTAGTAGGTAGGTTTGGTTTAGATATCCCGATTGCGCTAAGTTAAAACATCGAAGTTCTATTCTTATCCAATTTCAGTTCTAATCACATTGCAATCCAATTACTATTCAACTATGCTGAATTCCGCATCGCGCTAAAATCTATATTATATGTAACTGACAGCCCTGAGCGATCTGTCAAAAAGGCTCTAACGGCTGTCAAGAGCAGTACCGCGACTAGCGCAATTGCAAATGTGTCAAAAGTTATGATTCGTATGTAGTCCAATCACGGTGGTTCAATCACCGAATATTTAGGTGAAATTTTTTCGGAAACTCCGTAGTTGCGAAGTTCCGGAAATTCGATTCCGGGATCGATAAGCTCGGCCTGGGATGTGCCTGTAGCATCTGCAGACCCCAGAAGAAAAAGGAGTGGGGGTGAAGGGACGTCTATTACGGTGACGAACCATTATTATCGTGTTACCGGTCGCGTTCAGGTTGCAGGAGCGGATATTGACGATACATCACATGAAACGCCTTCTTTCTAACACGTTTGATGTGAGGGTGGTATTTTATTACGCGATCTAGGTATAGAATCTTACTCGTATACTTATCGCCATAAAATGACAGATTCAAACTTTCTGTATTAAAATGTTTCTAGGATTTTATTCACAGGTTTCAAGGGACAAACGTATTCTAAATCTATTTAAAATTCCTGACGTCAATAGCACATAAACAGTGTCCGCTGGACGAAACCATAAATCGATTCATTCATATACGATACGACGTTTCGTTCAATCAATCAAACGGATATAAATAAAAGATGAAGATGAACGAGGGAAGCGGTTTCTACTTCACATTCTGACGTCAGTTACAATGGATTACAATTTTTATTCAATATCATTTTCATATAAAAAAATCCTATCTCAGATTATCATATAAAATTATATCACAAAGGAAAAAACTTCCTACTTAAAACCTACAGCATTTCACAATTTGGTTCTGGATAAACTGTGTATCCAATGGTAGATTATGCACCAATATAAAGCAGTGTCTTTCGTCACGGGCATATTGCATCCCTAACGAGAGATTCTAGTGGGGTTAAGTCCCGAGCGGAGCGAGGGAGTCCAGAAGTTATTAATTCCCGAGCGAAGGGAGGAAGTTAAGACTAGAATCCTGAGTAAAGCGAGGGGTTCAAGCTTGTTCGCTCGGGTGTTAAGACTAGAATCCTGAGTAAAGCGAGGGGTTCAAGCTTGCCCAAAACGAAATCACGTTTATCCCCGAGGAGCATACTCTACTTTTAACTCCTTCTGCGAGACAATAAAAAGAAACGTGTTATCGCTTTTTTTTATTTATTCGTGGTGGCCAGCTTGAAAGAAGGTTCATACTATAAATAGTAAAAAAGGCACACCATTTTAGCCTCTGCCGATGTAAGGGCAGCTAAAATGGTGACAAAAGAGCCTAAATTCAAAAGATTAACCGCACAGTCTCGTTTTACGTTACCTTACATACCTACGGTAAAATTTATAAAAA
Source organism: Agonopterix alstromeriana (assembly GCA_963924505.1). Lineage (NCBI taxonomy): Eukaryota > Metazoa > Arthropoda > Insecta > Lepidoptera > Depressariidae > Agonopterix > Agonopterix alstromeriana. Next base: position 13,379,502 of record OZ004667.1, read on the forward strand.
GGTTAAAATTTTGTACTCTTTGAATAGAAACGGTAAGTAGGTAGGTACTTAAAGAATATTACCTATGTAATATTAAGGCTGGCTTGCACCGAAAAGTGTTAGGCTTAAACGTATTTAGTGGTTGCTCTGTCTCTTACACTGCTTATAGTAATGACAGTGACAGCATCATATTTAAACATATTTAAGCTTAAATACTTTTTGGTGCAAGCCAGGCTAGAAGTTGTTAGTACCGTTGATAAACAATTCATTCAACCAAAAAAGCCTCTCCCGACATCTAGTCACATTCGCTACATTTGTTTACCTTTTCAGCAAAAATAAAAAATCTACTTTAATAAGGTGTGATAGAGAAAGATCTATTGAAATTATTTACATGATTTAAATCACAGAACGACGTGTTTGTCACCGAAACTGATTTTATTTGTTCACCTATCTCGCCTGCTTTTAAAATCCCTTAAAAACAAAAGATGACATCACCTCGATCACGCTAGCAAAACTCTCGTCTGAAGCGATATGAATTTTTCGTGTCAAACCGAGTCTGGCAAGTGGGCAGCGGGTTTATCTCGAGGCAGCTGCTATCTCGTACAAATTGGCGACACTGCAAACTACGGTCAACGGGTCATGTGACGCCAAGTCGATAAAAACTGCCCTCATTGTGGGCGCCTACGTGCCAGTCCTACTCTGTACGTGCCTCTCTTAGGCGCGGTTTATAAAGAAGAGACGTGTGGCGGTGGCGGATAGTCAAAGTAACACAATTATAAACCTTATAATACGTAGCATGGCGTCGTTTGGAGAATTACGCCCGCGCCTCCAGGCGACGTCACCTGGAGGCGCGGGCGCGATTCTGCTATACGACAAAAACGACGCTATGCTACGTACTATAAGGTACGCTATTGTGTTACTTAGATTATCCGCCACCGCCACACAGTCTCTTCTGTGGTGGTTCTAGTCTTATAGTGGCTTCCCATATGCATATGCATATGCACTGTCATCGATGCAGTCCATCAACTATCGATAACATATTACCTCTATCTCACTAGAATTTGCTCAAATTATCTAGCTCCAGTTTCGTGGCAGGTAGCAATGTTAAAGTCGTCGGAATCCATTGACGTAGAATACTATGCACGCCGGGTCTAGTACAAAATACTCAAATAAAGTGTCCGAGAACCCAAATCCACAAACCTAAGTAAGTAGTAATATAAACCAACTAAAAACATTGAAAATGCTGAAATTCTTTTCCGTCCCAAACCCCCATCGGGGCACGGCGCGCGCGTAGTCGGCCGATAAAACGAAGACTGTTGCGTAATTCGTTCTCTTTTTAAATGTTCGTTCTCTTTTTATTCGGACACTTTTGAGCGCGGACCCTCCGTCCAGTAGTGGTAAGTCAATGTCCGAATCAATTAAATCCTCTATTTACATCTGTAGGTAATTTATGGCGATGAAGTTTCGGTGATTGCGTTATTTTAAGACTCTCTAGTTTCTTGAATTAGGTACTATTTCAAATAAATTATCCTGGGAAAATCTTCCTCAAGGGGGAACATTGGAATCGAATGTGGATTTTGTCCTGTGCCTGACTCTTTAAAGGCGCAATAGTTTATCGAAACACAAGTCATACCTCAGTATTCTTGGATAGTTTATCTAGTGAAATCATAAATTGAATACACGATTGGAATTACTTCACTCGATAGAAAATCGTCACAAAGATGATGTATTTTCATGTATTTTAAAACATTTTCTCGTTTTAGAAGAACTTAAAACAGTTTCCGATTTTTGGTACTCACATATTCACCATTAGTTTATCTACTGACATCATAAAAAAAATCTAGATAAACTAATTTTGTTAAGTCTTTTTAATCGAAAATACGGCACACGCACGCACTTTTCGGAGGGGTGGGCAATCGCGTTTCTCATAGAAAATATTCGTCTGAACCTATGGCCCCTTAAGTGTTGACTTGAAGTTCGATTAAAAAGTATTATACCTACCTACAATTTAAACTTGTACTAAACGAAGTACTTCATGCATTTTGGTTCAATACCATCTGAAAATTCGCTATTCCATTAGTTTATCTTAAAAAAAGAGGTCTTTAAATGAAGAAGACCATTTGTTGTGTTGCGTGGGTAGAGCAGAATGTTCCATTTCGATTGCAAAGACAAGAGTTAAAGCAAAACCAACCTTAAGAATAAACTTTACCGTTGTATCATCCATGTAACTAATTAGCTCCCTAGGCAAGTGTATTGGCTAGATGTGGAGAGTGCCGTGAGGGCGCATTGAACGCAACTGTCGTCTCGATGGAAACGTCTTGGCGCAAACCAGTTTTTGTGTAGGTAGGCTGACTCGTGGGAGTCATCAATTTATCCTCTTCCATTGATTACCGTACTAACTCCAGCTTGTGTCAGCTAGTGTCGCTAATAAAAGTTACTTGTAATCAATGACATTGTACAGCTTGTAAGGAAAAATATCATTAACCTTTAAACCACATACACCCATCAAACTGAACAACTTTTATTATGGGAACAAAGCTGTTAGAACAAAAAAAATATCAGCTGTCCCATACTAAACTGCAATACCTCCTCGATTCAAACGTATGCGACAACAGATATTTATTGTGTTCTGACAGGTTTGCTCCTATAGTCAAATTTCTTCAGTTTGATGGTTAGAGTATGTGTTTTAAAGGTTAATGATACTTTTCCTAACACCCTGTATACATGGACTCACCTCATCATACAATCATAAAAATAACCCTAATAAAACCGGTCAAGTGCGAGTAGGGCTACTCGCGCACCGAGGCGACGTTTCCATACCACACCACCACACAACATAATAAATAAAAAATGTTTTTTTCGTCCTGGACCGGTTTTTATTATTTGTTGTTATACTGTAGAGTTTGCTCTATAATCACACTAAGTTTGACGCTTCTATGTATTACCGTTTTAACGACAGAGTGAGAAGAAAAAACGTTAATAAAAACTAGTTTCTTGTATGAGGACCCCCCTTAATTTTTAACTTTTTGTAATTTTTATTTTTGTTTCGTAATAACGCATATTCTGTAAAAATTTCAACTGTGTAGCTATAACGGTTCAAAAGTTACAGCCCTAAATAGGTAGGACGGATGGACAACGTAGACCCAGGGTCCCGTTCCCGTCCCCTAGGTAACAGGGTCCCGTTTTCACTCTTTGGGTACGGAACCCTAAAAACAATGTCTGTCTGTTTATTTGTCCCTTATGCGTTCCTAAAACGTTCATCCGATTGCGATGAAACTTTGGTCGGATTTTGTGGTTCTCTATTCTTTCTCTATCTTTCTTCTTGCAGGTTCCTGACAAAAAAGCTAGTTTAAAATAAAATCACAACACAACATTAAAAGTTCAAGAAAAAACTGAAATTTTCTATACTAAGCCCCACTTACGTCAACCCGAGTTAGCAATTAACTCCGGGTAAAATAGCTCTCTCAATTGTTTTCCTATACTAAAAATCATGGGGTACCAACTTAACCTGGAGTTTATTGCTAGCCCAGGTTGGCGCAAGTGGGGCTTAGAGGATACATTTTCTGTCTTGTTGTAAATTGTTTAACACAAGCACAGAATAGGTAATATAGTATACAACGTGTTAATGAATTAACGCAAAACTAGAAAGTAGTTTGTTTAGAATCGAGAGCAGAATCGAATTATCATGTTTTCAACATAGGTAATTTTTTTCAAAATATTAAATATTTGTTTTGTAAAATTTAAAATTTACTGAATTCGATCTCAACCCACCGCACAGGCACACTCACCCTACTTACTACCAAAACAAGATTCTTAAAATGTATCCACGCGCACGCTAGCGCTTTCATTCATTGCTGAAATGATAACAAATCATTTTTGCCTGAAAACTTAAAATGTGAATAACTTTAATTTTAACTATCAAAATAATTAAATTATTGTTTCAATCTAATTATTTTGTTATAAATCAGTTGGGGTGTATGAGGTTTTGCGCTTATTCATTAACACGTTGTATATAGTTCTATTCTATATAACACAAGTGGAATATACAGTAAGAGTTTGAACAAGATAAGTAGAGTCGATTAGTCCGCAGTGTAGAACAATTAGGGCCGAAGTTATGGTTACGGACGGTAGCCCGGGGCCAGACAAGCTTTCCCGTCAATGCATCAATTTGTTCTGCACTCGTTCGTTACAAACAATGACAAACTAGGCACTGCATTTAATTGCCTACCAGTTACAATTAGGATTTATCTTGTTTACGGGCTTAGTATTTAAATTACAAATATAAATATACTAAATTGTTTAATATTTTGCTGTAACGAAGTACATAATGTGAGGAAACCTGCATAAGCTAAAGAAGAAATTCTGATGCCTATGTGTAGTCCATCGATTTCAATGTTCGTCCCGTAGTGAAAGTTGTTCAGATTGATGGTCTGAAACATCTAAAGTATGTAATGCATTTGAGTGTACACCTTATACTTATTAATGTGTGTGATCTATGTCAAACATTTAACGAACTGTGTCGATTTGTACATCCAGGAAGGAACATTCCAGATGAAACGCTTTCAGTGTTAGTGTACGCACGGCGATAGATCAACCTAACCTACCCATAGTTGGACCTTATGTGCATGAATATAGAGTTCAACTATGGGTAGGTTGATCTGTCGCCGTGTGTACCTATCTAATATTCTATTATTATTCTTTATCACTCCTAAGTATTATCAAAGTGCATGTTATGTAATATATTGTACGATTGTGTGGTACGAGTACATATCGGGTGTCGGCGGGGACAGGAAGAGCTCGTGTTGCGACACCCGGCAACTGCCGATAGTGGTTTAAGGGTCAACTCAAGTGGGTGACTCGATCGTTTGCCAAGCAAGATGCTGGTCTATCTATCTATCTATCCATACATATAAAACAGTTCCTTGATTGACTGACAGACAACACACAGCCATTTTCTTTTCAGTTGGAAAAAGGGAATACTGAGTCACGTTGCAGGTTCTGACCTGAGCACTTGTCTCGCGTGGTCTTCGCGCGTCGTGTTTTTGCCTGCCACGAGGCTCTGCAATCCTCAATCTCTTCTTCTTCTTGATCAAAAACAATCTCTGAGATTAAGATGGATACTCCCACAAACTACTTGACACTGGCGGAAATGCAGTGCTAACGCACAAGCAAGAGTCCGTTAATTATAAATTAAAACAAATTTAACTTAAACTTCTGGAATAGCTTTGGTGTTCGTTAGTCGGTCACAGTTATGTAATCTATACATAGTAATTGAGTTACATACAGTGCGCAGTCTAAACCACTGAAGATAGAAACTTTAAAGGAATACATATTCTACAGAACATGTAACTAGGGGTGTACTATGAAAGAAAGCGAGTCAGAAAACAAATGAGTCCTATCTCAAAACAGCACAACGACCGAATTTGATTGTCTCGTAGTAAAGTACCTCTTGTAAATTCCATCGTAATCGGATGTGGTCGTACGACCGACGACGACCGGACGCGCGTCCGTCCGCCGTCCGGCCGGACACTGGCCGGCCGACGACGAGGAGAATCGAGATAATACACAGTACACAGTGCTCCCGCATCCGGCATCCGACCCAACAATACCAGCTTGTTTGCCTTGCAGAACGGGGAGTGGTTTAAACAAACAGCGCACGTTGATGGCGAAATTGGATCACAGATTGATTTGCAAACTGCAGGATTGGAAAACAGTGGCGGATTTGGATCCGGAGTGGAATATGAGGTCACGCTATCGCTATACGATTCTGAATATCTTTTAGTAGAAAGAGGCCTGCATGTGGGCGGCCAATGAGAGGAGGGGGATTTTCCGAAGTTCCGAGGTATTTAATTTATTAAATACTAAATAAAATTTTGAAATAATACGAAATGTTACGTTTTATCGTATCTACCTATACTTATGCCGAGAAGGTAATTCGGCTTATGCCACTGGGCTCCAAAACCCATTTTTCTGAAAACTGAAAACCCATACATCTATTCCACTCGGGCTCCAAAAAGATTTTAAATAGTACCATTAAATTTTATTTAATACAATATTTTGCAGCTCTGAGGTACGTTTTCTTGGAGCCCAGTGGATAAGCCGTAATTCTTTCCATCAAACTAAACAAGTTTTGCAGCGGGGCTAACATCAAAGAAACCGATCAGTGGAAAACGGTGCGATTTGAACGAAGAACTAACAATTTTGGTTTCAGTGGATACTAGATACTAAAATATGTTATTCAGTTTAATTTAGTTGTCTCACCATTTCAGCTTCCGACCCTTTATAACTATTAAGTAATTTGTGCACTTTATAGTATTATAACCTGTAGCATAATAATTTTTAATAATATGCCTGTGGGTTTGCATTTTTGTATATTTGTCTGTCGAGGTTGATACGCCCTACATTTGTGTTGAAAATAGGGAGATTAAATGAAAACTTTATAGTTTAAAATATTTCCCTTAAATTCTATTGTCTTTTTTAGGGTTCCGTACCCAAAGATTGAAAACGGGAACGTATTACTAAGCCTACGTTTTTCATCCGTCCGTCCGTCCTACCTATTTAGGGCTGCATCTTTTAAACCGCAATAGCTAGACAGTTGAAATTTTCACAGAATATTCATTATTACGGCGGATTTGTAGACAAATAATAAAAATTGCAAAAATTTTAAATTTAAGGGGTTCTCAACAAGAAACTAGTTTTTATCAAGGTTTTTTCTTCTCGCTCGCTAGTAATACATACAAGCGTCAAACTTGGTCAAACTCTACAGTATAACAACAAATAATAAAAACCGCCCAAGTGTAAGGTGGTCTCGCGCTAAAGGATCAGGAATTTTTTTTTAAAGTTCTTATGTTGTGTTGTGTGGTGGTGTGGTACGGAACCCTCGGTGCGCGAGTAGCCCGACTCGCAATTGACCGGTTTTATTTAATGAATCCTGTAGATTTACAAGTGAATTAAAACACGGAGACAGTAATCCTCGCCTCACATGCTTTTACATAGGATATGCACTTTCTACATCTTTATTGATTATAATCGTGTCGAAAGATACATTAAACAGTGCCGGTTGGCGTGTGGCGTTGTTCGGAGTTCATTCATACTTCCAACCCACGCTCCCCCCTCTTTCCCATCCAGTCGAGTCCCCCCTTTTCCCCACTCAGCTTGCAACTCCTTCCATGTTTTCTAACATTTCCTAACAGCTATAAAATCGAACAGTTTGCAAAGATGGTGTTGCAATGATGTTATCTAATATCGCAGGAATTGTTTATGGCTTATTTATTGGCATCTATTGATAGGTCAGTGGAAGGCTTACAAGCTGCAGCATCATAAACTAGAGTTTTCATTGGAGGCATGATATCTTATAAAACTATTTATAATGAAAGTACTTACCTTACCTTAGAAAACAGTATATGTCTAGAATGAGCCTAACGCTTCTACCGAATAATATAAAATGGGCCAACTTTCTTACGTTGGTGTGCGTGAGGCGTCATACAAATTATGTCTGTGTGCGTGTATATGGATCAAATTTTTATAATCTGTATAGGTAGGTACTTACAGTCAACTACCTCCGTGGTCTAATGTTAAAGAGTATTGGGCTCTTGACACGGAGGTCGTGGGTTCGATTCCCACGGGGGACACCTAGTGATTGTGCGATTTTCCCCAGTTGGTTAGGACATTGCAGGCTGAATCACCTGATTGTCTGAAAAGAAAGATGATTCCGTGCTTCGAATGGTAAGTTAAGCCGTTGGTCCCGGCTAATATCTCTGGTAGTAGTAGTCGTTACATAAAAACCACGTCAGAGGCCGCAAGGCGGTTTGAAAAAGCTCTGACACCAGGGCTTGCTGCCCACATGATAAGAAGAAGAAGTTCGTCAGGTGTTCATAGTATATCAATGAGTTGCCTATGATCATCATCTAGGCGATTTAGGGTTGGGCCTCATCTATCTGGCAGCACGGAATCGTATTTTTTCACGCTTTATCCTTTTCTGTCGCTCAGGAACGTCATTGGCTTGAGCGAGAAAGTCGCCGCACTACCGGTGCTGCTGCGTGCGATCTCATTCCCGCTATCTTTCCCGCTCTAGCAAAGTCTACCTTCCACGCACGTCAAAATAATACAAGTTGTAAATATTTACAACCAAAAAAAAGGAAACATTTACAACATTTAGATCTACGAATTCAAATGTCGTACCAACGTTCCAAACTTAGATCCTTATTCGGTTGGTACTGCATCACAAATCAATGTTATGAACTCTGATTCTGTGGAACCTCTTGAATATGATTATGTAAATGTCCTAGCCATAACGTAATCGTGCTCCCCGAGGTGCCTGGCTGCCTGGTGAATGGTGGCGAGGCGCCAAGAGGGGCCACCCACCCCCCTGCTTCCCCACACCTACGCCTGGTGGAGACCTAAGCTAAACTCTACGCGATTTCATAATCAACCCGTGACATTGTTACAAATAGAGAAGTTGGTTCAAAAAATGCAAATGTGTTTATTTGTTGGTCTTTCAACCCATATCGATTTGATTAAATGCGTAGGTACAACGTATGTTTATCATTTTATCTAATAACAAATTGTACCTTTTCTATTTCTCATTATTTTGGGTCTTCCATTCATCTCTCTTGGACGTCATTTCAGCACTCACTCCTTTCTTACAAATAATTATCATCTTTCATACAATCCGTTTGATTACGTACTTAAAATAAAACCGGTCAAGTGCGAGTTGGGCTACTCGCGTACCTAGAGATCCGTACCACCTACCACATTTTAACTTACAAAAAAGTTGTGATTTCTCCGGGACCTTTAGCGCGAGACCGACTCATACTTGACTGGTTTTTATTATTTGTTGTTTTCTCTAGAGTTTGCTCTATAATCACACCAAGTTTTACGTTTGTATGTATTACCGTTTTTACGATAGAGTGAAGAAAAAACGTTGATAAAAACGAGTTTCTTGTATGAGGACCCCCCCTTAATTTTTAACTTTTTGTCATATTTATTATTTTTCAGCAAATCCACCACAATAACGCATATTCTGTAAAAATTTCAACTGTCTAGCTATTACGGTTCAAAAGTTACAACCCTAAATCGGTAGGATAGACGGACGGACGGATGGATGGACAGCGTAGGCCTATGAATTGGGTACGAAACCCTAAAAACATTAATTAGGAAAGTAAAATATGCTTGCATAATTCACAAACGCGTAATGTATCCTTTCATACCGTTTACCTACTGATGTGCGTTCTGCAAATAGAACGCATCATACACGAATAGCTTCAACCATAATACCATATTCATTACAAGAGTCATAAGACTCTTAAGTAGAATAATAAGAACGTTTAACAATTTAATTAATTCTACGTGCGAGTCTAGAAACAATTCGTGTTAGCGCAATTGAATCGGTTTGCCTGTCTGTTATCGTACAGAGGATAGTGAACAACTAAGTTAACAGAACTGTGAGGGCTATGAGATCGGTAAGGTATTATGACTGTAACTACATACATAAACTCACGCCTTTTTCCCAGAGGGGTAGGCAGAAACTATAGATCTCCACTTTGGGCGGTTCTGACACACCTCTCTTGCTTCCTCTAAGTCCATACATCTTTTCATACATTCCCTTCGATTTCGGCTACTTTAACTAATAGGCACTGTAACTAATAGGCAATAGGACTGTAACTAATAGGCAATTTTTAGGGTTCAGTACTCAAAGGGTGAAAACGGGACTCTATTAATAAGCCTACGTTGTCCGTCCGTCCGTCCTACCTGTAACTTTAGAACCGTAATACCGATTTGTTAACAAATAATAGAAATTTAAAAATGTAAAAATTTAAGGGGGTCCTCATACAAGAAACTCGATTTTATCAACGTTTTTTCTTCTCGCTCTATCGTAAAAACGGTAATACATTCAAGCGTCAAACTTGGTGTGATTATAGAGCAAACTCTAGAGAAAACAACAAATAATGAAAAGAGGCCAAGTGTGAGTCGGTCTCGTGTTAAAGGCAATATTAAGAAGCAGAATTGTTAAGAACTTCCAAGAAACACCATTTCGATTTGATACCTATTGAATCGGTTAGTTACACAATAATATCCCTGATCCTTCTATTTCGTATAAAGGCGATATAGTTCCTTTCAATGTTTAGCCAAATTTAACCAAGTAGGAACCTAAGATTATAGAAGCATCAAGTCATAACCTTGTGATTCCAATACAACTGTAGGCTTAGAGCACCTTTAAAGGATATTAGCAGCAACGTAAAAGTGTGACTGCCTTAATTTTAGGGAAAAACCCAGAATAAACTTATTAAAATGAGAGATTTCCGTTCGGTACTGTATTAGTGTTACATCTAGCTTTTAAAGCGTTAATTTCCAAGCTTTTACGGGGGAAACTTGTTTCAGTTAACAGAATCAGACACATGCATAGATCAGCATAGTGAAAGCACTGTTACAGTTTCCATGCCACCTACGTTTATGGAGTTAAAATATATTGAACAGATTTTTTAAAGTTTTCCCATAACAATGGTTCTACTTTGTACGAAGTGTCGAGTCTATCTACCTTGAGATCTTTGGCCATGTTGAACCTACGCTCTACTACGTCGAGATCAGAGGGGTGTGGGGACCGGAGGGGGAGGGGGGAGGGGGGGGGAGGTAGCGTGGGCGAGATGCGTAGGCGTCCAGCGTAGGCGACATCAGCAGCTATAGGTACCAATGTTATTCGCATTTGGGCAATTAATGTGCGGCTCGCGATCGACTCGTGACGTCAGTCCTTTTACAAACTATATGGTTCGGAACAGGCATAGCAGGCATTGGTTCGACGATCTTTGCTTATGTATTTTAAGGGAATATAATTCGGAACGTGCTCCATACAAACGAAGTCTGGTGATATTTTCAATACTAACCAATTAAAGTCAATGACATTTTTCAGAAACAATTTAGAAACTAATCTCTATGTTTGTATTGAGACAGATTTTCGTTTAAAAGTATAGTTTTAAAGTAACGGTGCCTCAAAGATTTCCATACAAATATTAAATTAATGCTAGCATTAACACTGTATACAGGGTGTAAGTGACAGCCTAGCAAATACTGAAACGGTGAACTCAGACCATCAAACTGAACAACTTTCACTATGGTGCCTACCTCAGGAAACGCGAAATAAAATCAGCTGTCCCAAATAAAACTGCTGTACCTATCCGAATCAAATGTATGGGAGAGCTTATTGTTTTTTGTGTTTCCTGAGGTAGGCTCCATAGTGAGAGTTGTTCAGTTTGATGGTCTGAGTTCACCGTTTCAATATTTGCTAGGATGTCACTTACACCCTGTATAGTTACCAAAATCTGACTTCATACAAGCATTGAGATTAGTATCTAGATTGTTTGTGAAAAATTTCATGGACTTTAATTGGTTAGTATTGAAAATATCACCAGACTTTGTTTGTATACAGCGCATTAGCGCTTTCGGAATAAACTTATCTTAATAGTTCTCGCCATTATCTTTCTTGTCCTTTAACGAAAAGTCTGCGAGCTAAACGCATGTGCCTCCTCGGGGATGGGTATCCAAAACCGGGAGATCTAGGATACTGGACAACTTTACTAAAGAAACGAAAGGAAAAAAACGAGTTTTCATACAAAGGCTGATTGCATTTAGTATTGAAATTCCACAATATTTTTTTCCTATTTTCTTTTAAAGTTTCACCGGGAAAATTATTCAGTATCATGGTTACAATCACATCTTAACTTAAAGTTATGCTACCCTAACACCCTGTATAGATTAAAGATTAGATTATACTATGGTACCACATTTTCCACGTTTACCGTAGAGTTAAAAAAAATGCTAGTAAGATTCTAAAGCGCAATACACATTGAGCCCGCCGGGCCGCCGACATATGTCGGCAACTTTTTGTCGGCGGTCTAGTCGGCGGCTTCACTTATTACAAGTCGGAAAATTTGGTCGGCGGCATGTCGGCGACTTGAGATGAGAAATTTATTTGGCAGTCAGTGATTGCCGCGTGTCGATAAAGGTTGTGTGGTTGTGTCTTATAATTTTGGTGGTGTATCTTCGATAATTCAGTAAATAGAAAAAATCTTAAAAATGGACGATGGCAGTGATCTGTTGATAGCAGCTTGTGGAATGTTGATTGCTGGATCGCTCCAAAGGAAACGAAGCTGTTGGGTTAGACCTAGTTTACTGAGTCGCAATTGTTATAGCAATTATGACAGATTAAAAGATTTGAAAGCAGATGACTTGATTGTGCAAAATCCTATACATTTTAAAACATTCATGAAATTAACTAATACCGACTTTGAATATTTGTTGAATATTGTTGGGCCGAGAATAGTTAAAAAAGATACAAATTGCAGAATTGCAATTTCGCCACAAGACAGATTAGCAATAACATTAAAATACCTGAGTACGGGCGAATCATTCATTAGCCTTTGTGACGTGTTTAAAGTATCTCCTCAAATTATTTCATACATTATCCCAGAAGTATGCCAAGCTATAATCGATGGCCTTTCGGAGTATGTAAAGGTAAAATTAAATGTTTACCTTTTTTAAATAAATCTGACTGTTAACAAATATAAACGTAAATTTTATGTATATTTTTTGTGCTGTTTGATTTAGTTCGAAGTATAATTTAGTTGATGTTCTTATTTTAGATGCCGAGAACTTCAAACGAATGGAAAAACGTTGCAGATAGATATCTGGATAGATGGAATGTTCCTAATTGCCTTGGATCAATGGACGGAAAACACGTAAAAATTCAATGTCCACCAAGAAGTGGAAGTGAATATTTTAACTATAAAACTTATTTCAGTATTGTACTATTTGCATTAGTGGATGCAGATTACAAGTTTTTATACGCTAATGTGGGATGTCAGGGTCGCATTTCAGATGGCGGTGTTTTTAATAACTCTGCGTTATGTAGAATGTTAAATAACAATTCTTTAAATTTGCCGGACAACAAACCTCTACCTGGGAGAAATGTACCAGTGCCATATTTTTTTTTGGGTGATGATGCTTTTGCATTACAAACCCACATTATAAAACCTTACGATGGTAATCACACAAAAAGATCTCCCAAAAGAGTTTTCAATTATCGTATATGTCGAGGACGGAGAGTAGTTGAAAATGTGTTTGGGCAGTTAACCAGCAAATTTCAAATATTCAAGAGACCTATCCAGCTATGTCCACAAAAAACTGCTATTGTGACATTGGCCTGTGTACATTTGTTCAATTATATTAAAAAAAATATACAGCGAAACGAATATGATTCTGAAAATGATAACGGAGAAATCATACCAGGTGAATGGCGCACAGTAGCTCCTGAAAATGATTGTTTTGTTGCCTTGCCAAGAGAGGTCAATACAAATCTGTGTCCTGAAGATACAAGGAACGAGTTGGTTGAATATTTTCTCTCAGATGTCGGAAGCTTAGAATGGCAGTATGATCAATGATCAATTTAATAAAAATCTAAATTTTAAGATTTAATAAAAAACATAATAATGATAGTTATATTTTAATTTGTGTTTACAATTAGTGACTCTTACTAAATCATAACAATTCAAAAGACCGATTTAGATTATTATTTAGATTAATTTTCTCATGCTAAGCTATATTTATTACAAATTATAACAATATAATAAAGATCTTAAAGAAAGAAAATTATTTTTCATTTAGGGATTTAAAAACGTTCTCTATATCTTGGCTGCTTATACGTTCACTATTAGAACTTTCATCAAGCGCTACTGGTACAGAAGGTTCAACTCCAGGAAGTTGCGGTTGCGAATGAGGGCTGTTGTTGGGATATAGAGATGAAGGGTTTGTATTTGGCTGATTATCAGTATCTGTGGTGGTAGAAAGCTGATGATCTGGGTTCGTTATAGTAGAATATACAGATGATGAGCGGTTAGAAGGATATGCATTTGGCTGATCATTTGGAGAACCTGTATAGTAACCTGGATGACTATGGGAGCTAGAGGGTCTTGCGTAATCTGCATACATATCTGTCTGATATCCAATTTCGGTTTCAAAAATAATGTTATTAATTCGATGTTTTAATATTGCATTTGTTGATTTATCCATTTTTCTCAGTTTTGCTGCAATATATTCTCCATAAAGAATGTCTTCATCTTTTTCTTGTGTTTGATTTTGTCGATCGGAGACAGATTTCATAATATTCAGAGCTTGTGAAATCATTTCATTGTTTAGATTTTTTCTGGGACGCTTAATCGTGTCATCGGCAAATGAATGAGATGAATCATTTTGCTGGGGTTGTACAACACTGCTCTCGTTTGATGTCTCCTGAAATTAAAACATTTTTAATCTGTTGTATTGTGTTACATAGAAAGTAAAGATAAATAGTTGAGTCAAGATTTAAATCGGATGTATACAGGGTTATTCTATGAACAGAGAGCATACGTAAGAAACATATGAAGCGAAAAAAAAACATAATTTTTTCTATGATATTTTTATTTTATTCCCTTTAATAGTACATTATGATACAAGTGTGCTAAGTTTACCATTATATACAAGGCGATAAAAATCACCGTCAATCAACCGTCAAACTGATCATCCCCTTAAAATAGTTTCAGCTGATTTTGTTAGACCTTATATACAGACACACTTCTGTTACAGTTTTATAATAGTTAGGATGTATATTTTTATAATGAATATGAATATTTTTACCCGAGTAATGGATGTATGTATCTACATATAATATATGTATTGTATATCGTTGTTTAGTCATCAATCTGTGTGACGACTTCAAGATATTTTATGGTTAAATTTTGTGATTATGATTTATTTTCTGTGTGACAACGTCTTAGATATTTATTTTATAAGTAATTAGATTGTGTGATGTTTTTTTTAAATGTACTCATGTATTTATTATTATTATTATTATTTATTTATTACTTATTTTAAGTCTGTAAGCACAGTATTACTATTAAGCTTAGGACTATAGTTATACTGTACTGTAAGTATGTTAATCTCACCAACTCTTCATTTACAAGGGAATTTAGAAAAAGGGACATTTTGAGAAAGGGACGATTTGCGAAAGGGACATTTTGAGAAAGGGACGCTTTGCGAAAGGGACATTTTGAGAAAGGGACGTTTTGAGAAAGGGACGGTTTGCGAAAGGGACGGTTTGCGAACGAGGGACATTTTGAGAAAGGGACAATTTGCGACGGAGCCAAAAAAATGTTTTGTCTTGAATTCGATGAACAATATGTACATTCGAATAACCCTGTATATGTATATTATTTACATTTAACACTATGGTGGGTCAGCACTTTTGAACTTGTTCTGTTCTGAACAATTAAATTTTTTTTGGATAAAAATAATAAATGCATTTTTACTTACAGAATCGATCGTGGCAGTAGGAGTATTCTTGTTTTGCAAAAAACTAAATGATTTATATGCAAACCACTTGCTCTGATAAACACAATCTGTACTGCTACCCGACTTTTTTGAGTCAGTCACTTTTTTTTTCTCTCTGTAATACTGACTTGTCAAGTTTTTAATTTTTCTTTCTATTTCTGATACATTTGTATTAAAATGGTTTGCTATTTCATTCAATGAGTCGAAACGCTTTGGTCGACTTTTATGATCTGGGTGTTTTGGATTCCACAATGCCTCCTTCTCATGATAAAGATTAATTAACGTAAGACATTTTTCGTCGCCCCACTCCATGTCGTAAAAAAAAATACAAGCACGTCACTACAGGTCGAGCGTCGCCGGGCAACTGAGCGCAGGCGTACCCAAGCCGCCAACATGTCGGCGGGTAGCACGCGCGGGCGCATGTTGCCGACATGATTCTTTTCATACAGGCCGCCGGGTTGTGTCGCCGGGCTCTGTCGGCGGCCCGGCGGGCTCAGTGTGTATTGCGCTTAATGTCGTAGTCGGTCGGTCGTTGGTCGGGAGTACTCGGGCGGTCTCGGGCACGGTCGGGCGCGCTCGGCTGCGCGCGCGCCGCTCTCGGCCCTGCAGGAAACAGGAAGTGGACTAACCGCAGGCTTCCGCTCCCATTCGCGCCGCGCTCGCCGGACGCACTCTGTTTCATTCACAACTCTTGTATTTTTGTGCAGTAATATTAGTTGTTAGAGTAAAAAATATGAATAAACCAACGCTGCCGGAAACGTAGGCGGAATATGAGAGTGTGTTTTGAAATTATTTATTAAGGCGCCTTAGGTTCAAACGAATATTTTTTATGAGAAACGCGGTAGCCCAGCCCTCGCTAGGCGCGCTGCGGAGCGCTATTTTTTTGATTAAAATTTATAATTGAACTAGGTACTTTTTTAATTTTGTAATGATTCGCTAGGTAAACTTATGGTAAATATGTGAGTAAAATTATAACGACTGAAACTTATTCTAAATCTAGAATAAGAAAATAATGTTAAAAATATGTTATTTTTAGTAATTTTTTTCTACCGAGCATAGTAATTCTAATCATATATTCAAGTTCATGAGTTCACTGGATAACTACCTACCCAAGAATACTGTGTACTTTTTTCGCTTTGATCGGTCGGTAGTTTGAAAAAATTTGGGATTCCTAGGCACGGAACATCTTTTATTTTAGGAAAACTTAATTCTGAGTTAGCTAACACCATCCATTTTGATTGTAGGTGGAATTAATAAATTTAGTCCCTGTGTTTTTAAAAATAGTTTCAGCCCCATAATCTAAATAATGTACGTACATTGGTTAGAAGGTACAGGATAAAATAAAATATCTTGGAAATTGTCATAAAGATTATCTAGGGTGATCCGATCATCGTGTCCATTGTCTGAAAATTATTAATTGACTAAACACTAAGGCCGAGGATTCAGAGACGATTTGTTTAGCCTAAGCTCGAGCTAAGCCGGGTGAAAATGTATGGACTTTGACATACGGGAGTTCGAACTATGACTTAAAAATAGTCTCTGAATCTCAGCCTAAGAACTGCCAAAAAACACCATGCCCATTTGATACCAAAAAAATTTAGGTAGGTATCTGAAGATATGGAATTTCATTCAGTTTCAAATCCAATCCAATAAATCCTGAAACACGACTTCTAAAGTGTGATTTTTTGTGACAAGTTGACTGTGACGTCACCGAGGGTGGAGTTATTAGCGAGATAGGGGTGGGTTTAAGGGGGCTGCAGAATGACAACTCAATGAGATCGGGGTACGTCACTAAAACAAACTTTATCGAGCGTTCTCTATTAGCATTATAATCTGAAGCGCTATCACTTAAAGTCTATTTTAGTTTGAAATGTATTTTCAGCTGCGCATAAAAGTTTGTAAATAAAGTACACCTGCCCTAGTTACTAGTCAGTTCGACCTCAGATAAAAGTACAAATATTGTAAAGGTGAGATAACCGAAATAGAACAGGTATATTTTTAGAAATTCTACATAAATTTTCTGAACATTTAGACGCATAGATTTTTATGAAAATGAGAGCTATTTTCATGCACTAACCTTTCAGTATTATAAATAACTTTAGTTAATACCTAACTGGATTATTAACAGTCTTAGTTTACGTCACGACTAAGAACATGAAGGTTAATTATGTGTTAAATAGGTACTTACACAAATATTAAATATTATCGAATTGGTAAATATCAGTCTCAAAAAGACGTGTAGTCAACATCAAAAGTAAATGATGACGAAAGTTACTTTGTAACTTTAAAAATTATTACCAGGTTTACAGATTTTTTAAATGTCAATTTTGTCTTCATGAACTGGACATCACTTTAAAAAACTTGCCTAGTGCGTGTCGAACCACGCGCAGGGTAGGGTTCCGTAGTTGCCCGTCACAATATACGGACTTAGAAGGGCTCTTTTTGTTTTATACTACGGTTTAACGGCTAATAAAGTCTAAAAAGTACATTTTACAATTTGGTCGACTATTACTCGTTAACTTGTAAAGCTAACTTAGCGGTGATAGTTTTCCTTTTAAATTCGTTATAAACACTACTGAATATTTCGCTAACGGATCCCTAAATCGAAAAATGGTTTTCCCACACCTTTAACAATATTTTTTAAAAACCTATCCAACGATACCCCACACCATGGGATAGACGAGAAAAAAAAAATTGCATCCCCACTTTTCGAGGAGGAGAGGTACCCTAAAAAAATATTTTTCAAGATTTTATTTTACTACTTTGTTGTTATTGTGTATTGTGTGTTTGTGTTTGTACTATTGGCGTGATAAATATGTATACCCATGTCAGATTACAGCTTTCTAGTACTAAGCGACAGACGGACAGACAGACAGACGGACATGGCGAAACTATAAGGGTTCCTTGTTGACTTCGGAACCCTAAAAACGGACATCATTTTGACCTTATATTTTTCGACTGTTTTAGCACTTATTACTTTACAAAAATCCATCTATCTCCCATTATCTCGTTTCTTCAATGTAGACATAACATTGTCGTTCCGATTTTGCCATTCATAATAATGTAAAAATATACCCCAGCAAAAGATAAGAATCTTCCAAACGACTAATAACTCTACTGTATGTAGGTAGCCCCAACTTTAGTTCGCCATTGATGTCGAAGGAAACATCAATGAATGAACCCCGACTCCATTCTTGCTCTACTTCCGCTATTTGTCTTTATCACTCCCTCTATCAACGTAAGAATGTGTGAAGGAGAAAGAAATATATTCGCCACTCGGACTGCAATCAAAACAATTGCTTGTGAAAGTGGTGAATCGAGCGTTTTCTTATCGCTATAAAAATTAATTTATTGTTTCTATTTTTGTGTTTACGGCTAAGGTTGTCTGACTGGCTAGTTTTATGACAGCTGATAAATTTAATTGCTAATAAGATTGAGTATTGTCGAGATATAAGCAAGTATAATAAATATTTCGAATCTTTTAAAAATAAATAGGTCTGATCATGCTGTTTACACACTTGTTTAGGGTTGATGTAAGAACTAGCTTTTATCCTCCAGATTCGTTTCGTATTCAGTAATAATGTTATATAAGTAGGTCCCACTAGCTATACAGGGTGTAAGGAAAAGTATAATTAACCTTTAAACCACATACTCTACCCATCAAACTGAACAACTTTTATTGTGGGATCAAACTTGTCAGAACAAAAAATATCAGCTGTCCCATACTAAACTGCAATACCTTCTCGATTCAAAGGTATTAATGGTTGTTTTGTTCTGACAGGTTTGCTCCCATACTAAAAGTTGTTCAGTTTTATGGGTAGAGTATGTGGTTTAAAGGTTAATTATACTTTTCCATACACTCTGTATAGGCTACCAATCAACCAAACATTGAAATCAGTTCGATAGTTTTGACTAAAATGAAAATTTTTATTTTTAGTGTCTAAATGTATCATCAGCCAATATACGTCCCACTGCAATACACAGGCATATCCTCAATGAATGAGTGTATGGACGTCAGTCCACCACACGTGCCCAATACCACCAAAGGACTGGTGGAATGCACATATACGCATCAACATTTCTTCTTCAGCGTATGCAGATTTCCGAACGATGTTTACCTTCACCGTTTGAGAGCAGTCGGTATTACCTACATACGTTAGAAAAACTCATTGGTATACATGGCATGCCGTCCGAGCGGATTCAAACCCGGACCCTCATGATTGTGTTCATACCTCGCCACAACGCGCCTCCGACGCAAATTTATTAAGAGAAAATCATAGTTTACAAGCATTTTTACAAGCCATAATTTTGGTGATAAAAATAAAACCTTGTGCTATCTTATGTATTCCGAGCTAACTTGAAACATTAAAATGCGAAACTAAACGTTATTGCCTCACCTCCCTTTTAACGAAAGGAAACGTTAAGTAGGAAATAATAATTGATTCGAACAGGGAACATTTGTATCCGGTGACAGCGCCAGCGGCCGGAAGTACCGACATACGCCTCACGTTGCACCGGAAGTGACGCGCCCCTTTCTTCCCAACCAAGTGCAGTCCCATTCATGCAATCGTGGGAGAATTTTTCAACGATACTACCCGTAACGTCCTTATTCATGAATGAATGTAAGGCGACCAATTACGGTGGGGTGTTGTTTAATTAAAATAAACTTGTAACTAATACGATTTTCTTTGCGGTCGGTTAACCGCTGACGTGAATGTGTTTGAATGAAATTGGTGAGGTATTTCTGAAGCGACTCGACTGTAGCGATAATTACTTTACTTTAATCGTGTTGTGTTTGAGGGGGAACTAAATTGGTTCATACAATTTTTGATATTTTTACATACAGTCTGTAACACAACACCCTAGTAATACTTAAGGCGGGCTTCAAATCATCAAACTGAACAACTTTCACCATGAAGCCAAGATCGAAATCGCGAAAAAAAATCAGCCGTCCCATACATTTGAGTAGAATCAGTACTGCAGTTTTGTATGAAACAGCAGTTTTTAATGCGTTGTCGAAGTTGGCTCCATAGTGTAAGTTGTTCAGTTTGATGGTCTGTAACACCTTAAGTATTACTAGGGTGTTTTATTACACCCTGATCCCTGTATAGGATCCTTATTAATTTGCTGACGGTTTTTAATGGGATGATCAGACCATCAAACTGAACAACTTTGTCTATGGGACCAAAGTCGAAATCGCGACAAAAATCAGCTGTTCCATATAAAACTGCAATCCTAGGCGAGCAAAATGTATGGGACAGCAGATATTTTTTTCACAATTTCTATGTTGCTCCCATAGATAAAGTAGTTCAGTTTGATGGTCTGATCATCCTCTTTAAAAACCGTCAGCATATTAAGTTGGACTCTGTATAGGTAAGTAGTTTTTTAACGGACGAACAAAAGTAAAAATTAGTCTTGCACTGTACCCAATCCTTTGGATTATGTGCTAATGCCTGAACAAAGAGGTGTAGAAAACTTTTAGCGAGATCCTAGTCTATTAGATAGGCATTTAAAAATCGTATACTAGAAAATACTTCATTATTATATACAGGGTGTTAGGGAAAGCAGTTGCATTACTTTAAGGGGTGATTGTACCCATCATACTGAACATCATTCCCCAAGGAACATAACGGAAATCGGCCAAAAGAATTGACTTTTCATACAAACGTTTGATCAGCTGATTAAATTTAATACGAAAAGACCAAATTTGTTTTTTGCGAATGTATTAAATGTTTCTTAGGGAAAGTTGTTCAGTATCATCGGTACAATCACTCCCTAAAGTAACGCAACTGTTTACCCTAACACCCTGCATGCTTTGACCTATTATTAGACGCAGTGCACCATTTGCTATGTTCTAACTTTCATAGTAAATTTTATTTTATGTAAGGCCTTTCTTAACATGCTGACATTTTTTAGGAGACCATCAGACCCTCAAACTGAATAATTTTCTCTATGGCACCAACATCGAAATCGGGAAAAAAGTCTGCTGTTCCATACAAAACGGTGAACTTACTCGAGCCAAATGTATGGGACAGCAGATTTTTTTCGCGATTTCGATGTTGGTCCCATAGAGAAAATTGTTCAGTTTGATGGTCTGATCTGATCATCCTCTTAAAAAACTGTCAGCATATTAATTTGGACCCTGTATAGGTTGAAATCCTATCTTTACCACAACACTATTTCATGTTGGCATTCGATGAAGCAAAAGATTAATTAAGTGCCTACCATACCCCCCCAGCATAAATTTTCCCCTTTCATTCCACATTAAATTTTTTGACTTTGTAACTACGAACTACGAAGGCGCGTAGACAGCAAGACCTGTCATAGAAAAGACATCAACGCGCGCAGGTGCGTTTTATTTGTTTCCACATGACTGTTCGGATTTTTAGGGCCTGTTCTAAGAGATTATACCTAATAGAGTGAGCCATACCAATTGTAAAGTGTCCACTTTTTTTGACGTTTAGGTTTGAGTGTGTGGTGTCAAGTAGTATGGACAAAAGGCACCAAGTGACATATGGCCTTATGTTTACGGTCACTTTTCACACACACTAGCTCAACAAAAGTGGACAGCCGCATAAACAAATATCTATAGTTCCATCTCCTTCTACTATTAAAGGTACGTCATAAGACAAAAGAGACTAACTACAATCGTAAATTTATGCGGACTCTATGGAGATCCTTCCTCTGAGGGCCTGTTTCATCACTTCCGAATAAGTACTTGTAAGCTTATCAGACAGCTCATTTGACATATTTTGTATAAAGAATATGTCATATGAGCTGTCGGGACAGTAAAAACTGTTAAATTATAAAAGTTTATCGTTCCGACATAAGACATTACCTCAATAATGTTATTTTTCTTGTCGTGTGGGCCCTCAAGCCCGTCAAGCCCTGGTATCAGAGTTTTTTCAGACCGCCTTACGGCCTCTGACATGGTTTTTATGTAACGACTACTACTACCAGAGATAGTAGCCGGGACCAACGGCTTAACTAGCCATCCGAAGCACGGAATCATCTTTATTTTCAGCCAATCAGGTGATTCAGCCTGCAATGTCCTAACCAACTAGGGAAAAACGCACAAAGTGACATATCACTAGGTGTTCCCCCGTGGGAATCAAAACCACGACCTTCGTGTCAATAGCCCAATGCTCTTAACCATTACACCATGGAGGCAGTAGTTAATTTATTTATGGAAATGTAAAAGTTTAACTAACAGCTTGTAAAGGAGATATTGGCACGCCTTATAGAGACCACTGGTGATAAGAGGGCTGGCAGTTACCTACGTCAGCGCATAAGCTTAGCGATTCAGAGGGGGATGCTGCCAGCGTTCTTGGAACTTTGGAGGAGGTTTATAGGTTGTAGGTTTTTATGTTTGTGTAGGAATTTGACGAAGCTTGTTGCAGATATACGGGATGAATTTACTAACGAAACGTGTTGTGGATGTGAGTGATGTATTACCTTTGACGAAGCCTGTTGTGAATACGCACTATGTTTTTTTTAATAAATAAATATTGACATTTGATTTGAAATATATTTTGAATAAACAAAGTCTAACTTAACTAACTTGTTGATCTAATTGCATCGTCTCTATGCAATCAATTTGTACTAACAAACTAACCTAACGTTAGTACGTAGTATATTGTTATAATGACTGCTGTCCGAGCTCCTAAAGCTCTTTAATCTTTATTTTTATATTATTATATAATTATGTGTAGCACTTAGCTATTCTCGTAAACGGCCGTTTATCTGTCGTAATTTAACAGCTGTCACTTGACACCTGTCATTCGTGATTACTTGGCATTTTGGGGGTTATATAGAATCTACTAGGCAAAATTGGCTTGTAACAAATTTTGTCTTCCTTTGTTTCCGAATTATACCAGTTTTAAGTTTTACAGTCCGCTTTATCATTTCGTCTAGTTTTCCCTATAAGGTATCTAGATAGGGCGCTAGAGATCTTTACATGGTCCTTCAAGTTCATCTGAAACGAAGAAGACAAAGACAAGAAGATTAACACAAGTATCACTGCAGCAATAACAGTACCTACTACAAGGTGTAACAGTGCCCAGTTGGCACTCGCATTGCATTCGACGGGTGAACATTTCTTCTAAGCAGTTTGCACAGCTTGACGTGACCAGTCAGTCACCAATCACCAAAGCTTAATCAGCAGCAGAAGCCCACGGCACGCAAGCAAGCACACGGATAAGCCACCTTCACACATCAACATATTAACCGCAAGAAGGAAAGGAGTTGGATCGCACAAAGACCGTGAGCCCGTTCCATTTTCCTTTCTATTTATTCTCATCCATCCATATTTCAACCATAGTTAATCTATACCTACTCATCCATCATTGCATCATAACAAAGTCATAATCACTTCATTCTCGTTTCATTACAAATCAGTAGTTAGACAATCAAATCGTAGACAAAATAAAGTAGGTACCGCTTAGAATCACTAACTTATCAATCCAGTTTCATCTCATCTTCATTCGCTCACTTAAATCACATCACCCCAGAATTATATTCACACCTGGTTCTGAAAGGGAAACCATTGCAGTTAGCCGAACAAACCAAGTTAGAGTTTAATCAAACAACAAATTAAAACAGGGTTTATGTTCCGTAATAAGTCAGTCAGCTGTTTGATACATTGTACCTACTGGGTCGGCAACCGGCGATAGTTTTTTTTCCTGCGCCTGCAATTAAACCGTTACCAAAGTTCTTAGGCAAAGTGTATGTCTAGATGGAGCCTCACGCTTCTACCGTATAAAAACAAAAGTGGCCAACTTTCTTAGGTTGGTGTGCGTGAGGCGTCATACAACTTATTTCAGTGTGCATGTATACCGACACGGTTATCAACCAAAAGTTCAGTATTTTTTTTCCGACGCTTTCGTAGTTTCGACTGTCTATCTTAACATATAACTTATCAAAGGCAAAGTTATTTTTATTTACTCCTTGCTGTCTCACTATTCATAGGAACTAGGTAACTAGATTGTAATTTTATCTCAACAGGCTTTGAACCTATCAACGTAGCAATTTAAATTTTACATCCTCACGACTACATTACCGGAAAGGGTGGTCAGAGATTTAAAATTTTATTCATAGGAACTAGGTAACTAGATTGTTATTTTATCTCAACAGGCTTTGAACCTATCAAAGGAGTGAATAAAATTTTACATCCTCACGACCACATTATCGGAAAGGGTAGTCAGAGATTTGAAAAAAAAAAAAAAAATCGTAACTTTAAGACTACACTGCCCGAGAAGATAGTCAGACACCTGTTTGCATCATATCCGGAATATCAACGTTCAAAATCGTGTTTAATATCTACTAATAACAGAGGTTGTTACTCTGTTAAAATTCATAGGTATTTATTGCGTCAATTAATAAATACAATAATCATATTTACATGTAAAAAATAAATATATATTTATATTTAAATAAATAAATAAAAAATATTGAAACAAAATTCACAATGGCCGATGTAAGGCTAAAGGAACTAGTTAGAAAGCGATCATCAATAAAAGGAAAACTTACCTTATTCAAAAATTATTTAGCCTTGCAAGAAAACTGTTTGCAGCTCAGTCATCTACAAATTTCTGAGCTTCAGTTACGCCTCGAAAAATTTGAAAAGGTTTATGAGGAATTTGATAAGTTACAGAGCGAGATAGAGGAGTTAACTGTGGAGTCCGAGTCAGATGATCCCGAACTCAACCAAAAACAATTTAATGAGCGGCAGAGTATCGAACAGGACTACTACTCGCTAGTGGCCACAGCTCGCGTCTTATCGGATGATCATCTGAAACGGTTACAACCGCCGCCTGCTCCTCGAGACCCAGATGCAAGCTCCAGTTCTGCGGTGGACGTAAGACAGCACAGTTTTGTAAGATTGCCAAAAATTAATCTTCCATACTTTGAGGGCGGCTATCAGCACTGGCTGGAATTCAGGGATACATATCTATCACTAATCCATGATAACCCGAGCATCGATGCGATTAACAAATTCCATTATTTGCGCGCTGCTCTGAAGGGTAGTGCAGCTCTTATCATTCAAAGCCTGGATTTCAGGGCAGATAACTATCCCATCGCTTGGCAATTACTTTCGGAGAGATATGACAACCAAAAGCTTCTTATTGCTAATCACATTAATGCTTTGTTTAACGTCGAGCCTATTCAAAGAGAGTCCAGTCAGTCACTGAGAAACATAGTCGACGTAACAAACAAAAATTTGCGTGCACTTGCGACACTAGGTCAACCTATCGATCATTGGGATACTCTGGTGATTCACATCATGTCCGCTAAATTAGATTTAGTTACAAAAAGAGAGTGGGAAGAGCGTAAAAACTCCCTCACTGACATAGCAACTCTATCATTTTTTACGAAATTCCTCTCCAATAGAGCTGATTTATTAGAAACGTTAGGAGAAGCTAAATATAGTAAAGGTCATAAACCTGAGTCCATTCATGTCAAATACAAAAGTTTGCTTGTCTCTACTAACAATGCAAAAAACATATCATGTCCTGCATGTAAAAAAGATCATTATTTGTACCATTGCCCCGATTTCAGAAGGCTACCGATAGAATCGCGCGTTCAAAATGCAAGGGAATTCAAGGTATGTCTGAATTGTCTTCGTCATGGTCACGCAGAGTCAGTCTGTCGTTTCGGTCACTGTAAGTACTGTCGAGCCAAGCATCACACACTGCTACATGTAGAGCCACTCCCGCCAACTGAAAATGAAACTCACGAAAATGTTACACTGTCTGCTAAAGAGTTTCAATCAAGTGCGAACTCAAGCCATGTTTTTCTATCCACAGCAGTGGTCAAGGTGTTAGACGTCAATGGTGAACGTCACACCGCCAGGATTTTATTAGATAATGGTAGTACAACAAACTTTATAACATTAGATCTCTGCCGCAAACTCAGCCTTCAGACTTCTGTTGCCAACTCAAAGGTGATAGGTATTAATGGTCAAGTTTCTAATAGTTCTGAATCTTGCTCACTTACATTAGAATCGTGCAATGAAAATTATAAGACCGAAATCAACTGCTACATTCTTCCAAACATAACTACATCAATTCCAACTACCTACATAGATATACACGGCTTAAACATACCAAGCAATATTTATTTAGCAGATCCATCCTTCCATGTTCCTTCCTCTATCGATATTTTGGTAGGAGCCGAGACATTTTGGAAGGTCATCGGTGCAAACCGTATCCAGCTAGGAAAGCATAAACCTACTCTTTTCGAAACCAAGTTCGGATGGTTAGTTTCGGGGGGTACTCACAATAGTTCAAATAAACAATCACCTGTCTGTATGTTCACGCAAAACAACTCAGTGCAGGCAGTGGATACAAAAATTTCAAAATTTTGGGAATTAGATACAATACTCCCTACTCACACAAAGACACCTGAAGAGCACGCATGCGAAGATCATTTCATGAACTCTACCAAGCGTAATAGTGATGGTCGGTTTGTCGTCACTTTGCCATTAAAGGATTCTCCCGATGCTCTAGGTGACTCCTTTAAAATGGCTAAGCGCAGATTTCTCTCACTGGAACGTCGTCTAGAAAGAGAACCAAAGTTGAAACATTACTATGTAGAGTTCTTGAATGAATATGCTATGTTAGGACATATGAGTGAAAGTGTAAATTCGCCTCACTTGAACAAACATTCATGCTACTTGCCGCATCATGGGGTACTGAAAGAGTCGAGCTCTACCACAAAACTTCGTGTCGTGTTTGACGCTTCGGCAGTAACGACATCGGGTAAATCATTAAACAGTATTCAGCGGGTGGGACCTACCATCCAAGATGACTTGTTGTCGATATTGTTAAGATTTCGTCAACATAAATATGTAATTTCGGCCGATATCGAAAAGATGTATCGACAAATCGAGCTGGTAGAGTCCCAACGCTCCCTTCAGCAGATCTTGTGGAGGTCGGATCCCACGGAACCACTAAAAGCATTCACCTTAAACACTTTAACATATGGCACGACTTCAGCACCTTATTTAGCCACAAGGTGTCTTTCACAATTAGGACACGACGTTACTGACATGGATGTCAAACACGCAATTTGTCACGATTTTTACGTAGATGATTTCTTATCTGGTAGAGACGATGTTCAGGAAACAATTGCATTGTGTCAAGGAGTTACAAAAACACTTCAGTCGGCAAGGTTCAACTTAAGAAAATGGCACTCAAATAACTCTAACATTCTACAAGCAATTTGCAATCATAATGACATGTCGGATTCTGTAAATTTAAGCAGTAATGAATTTTCAGCAAAAACTCTCGGACTTCATTGGAAATGTTCTAGTGATACATTCACCTTTTCAATAAATGTTCCGCAGCAAAACAAAGTCAACAAGCGAAACATTTTATCGACAATCGCACAAGTATTTGATCCTCTTGGACTCGTCTCTCCATGCATTGTAGAGGCCAAATTTATAATGCAACACCTCTGGATATCGAAGTGCTCTTGGGATGAGGAAGTGCCTAATCACATAAGGAACGCATGGCTTGATTTCGCTGGACACTTGCAACGCTTGAACGACCTATCCATACCCAGATGCATTAAATGTCACTTCCCGGTGGATATTACATTTCACATATTTTCTGACGCCTCTGAAAGAGCATATGGTGCATGCATTTACGTCAGGAGCCGTAGCGGTGACGGATCAGTAGGTACCCATTTGCTAGCGTCAAAGAGTAAGGTAGCGCCAACCAAACCAGTAACCACTATCCCACGTTTGGAGCTTAGTGCCTCTCTACTAGGTGCTAGGTTATGTTCGAAGGTGCTCTCGGCTCTTACCTTGAAACATAGCGGGTGTGTGTATTGGTCCGATTCCACTATTGTACTGGCATGGCTCGCATCAACACCCACTCAGTTAAAAACATTCGTACGCCATCGTGTTTGCGAGATACAAGATCGTACGCTTGGTCATGAATGGCGCTACGTGCCATCTAAAGAAAATCCAGCGGATTTGGTGTCGCGTGGGTTAAACGCTAATTTGATTGGCGATTCGTCATTATGGTGGACTGGACCACAATTCCTTAAGCTGGACCAATCGCAGTGGCCTTCTAACCCCAATAAGGCTCACGAGTCCGTCTTACCTGAAATGATTGTAAAATCTTTTCATATCGCAGGTGACAATGTTCATGCACTTTACCCTGACTTGGTTAAGAAATTCTCAAGTTTCTCTAAATTACAACGCACCGTTGCGTTCATATTTAGATTTATCAAAAACTGTCAGAAAGGCAGCATTAAGGCTGTTGGAAACTTATCACCCTTTGAGCTTAAAGGCTCTAGTGATTTTCTCCTGCGGGAAGCTCAAAAGGAATCATTTTCTGACGAGTATCAATTATTAAGCTCTAGCAAAGATCTGCCACCAAAGAATAAACTTCTCTCGCTTTCACCTTTTTTGGATAAGGATAAGCTAATAAGAGTCGGCGGTAGACTGTCCAATTCATCTTATGACTATAATGTCAAGCATCCGGTCCTGCTTGATAGTAAACATACTCTATGTGAGCTGATTTTTCATGCGTTTCACAAAAGGTATTGTCATGCAGGACCACAATTGCTGTTAGCCACCGTCAGACACAACTACTGGCCATTGGGAGGAAGGAATTTGGCAAAGCGCACAGTTCATTCTTGCATAAAATGTGCCAGATTTAAAGGCAAGACTATTCAACCGATTATGGGCAATTTACCAGAGCAGCGCGTAGAGCTGCAATTTCCTTTCCTTGAAACTGGCGTTGATTATGCGGGACCGGTGATGATAGCTGACCGCAAAGGTAGAGGTAGTAAACTTATAAAATCTTACATTTGTGTCTTCGTCTGTCTAGCTACAAAGGCCGTACATCTGGAGCTTGTATCCGATTTAACCAAAGAAGCTTATATTGCAGCCCTGAACCGATTCACGGCACGACGTGGAAAACCACAAACCATATTTTCCGACAACGGCACGACATTTGTAGGTACATTTCATGAATTATCAAAAATACTCAGTCAAGATCTTTCATCGGATATCACGGAGCAAGGTATTAAATTTTCATTTATACCCGCATACACGCCTCATTTTGGAGGATTATGGGAGTCCGCAGTCAAATCGACCAAACATCATCTTCGACGAGTAATGGACATGACTCACCTGACATACGAAGAGATGTCGACGCTACTGATTCAAGTGGAAGCGATCCTCAACTCGAGGCCTCTTACTCCTATCTCCGATGACCCTTCCGATCTCTATCCACTCACTCCTGCACATCTCCTTATAGGGCGATCACTAACATCTGTGCCACATCCACAGGTCTCCAATGCTAGAGTGACATCACTACAACGTTTCCAGCGCATAGAGTTTCTGAAACAACATTTTTGGAACCGATTTTCTAACGAATACGTTCTCTGGCTTCAGCAAAAGACAAAGTGGTGCAGATCACAGGGAGAGCTGAAAGAAGGGACCCTGGTACTAATCAAGGAGAAGTCGCTCCCACCTCTTATGTGGCTGCTTGGGCGCGTCATCCGTGTTCTACCTGGTAACGATGGCGTCGCAAGAGTCGCCGACATTCAAACGAAGAAAGGAGTTCTTCGTAGAGCCTTCAATAACATCTGTCCACTCCCACTGAAGAATATTGAAGACAAGTCTTCAACGCCGGCAGCATGTCCGAGCTCCTAAAGCTCTTTAATCTTTATTTTTATATTATTATATAATTATGTGTAGCACTTAGCTATTCTCGTAAACGGCCGTTTATCTGTCGTAATTTAACAGCTGTCACTTGACACCTGTCATTCGTGATTACTTGGCATTTTGGGGGTTATATAGAATCTACTAGGCAAAATTGGCTTGTAACAAATTTTGTCTTCCTTTGTTTCCGAATTATACCAGTTTTAAGTTTTACAGTCCGCTTTATCATTTCGTCTAGTTTTCCCTATAAGGTATCTAGATAGGGCGCTAGAGATCTTTACAACTGCAGTCTTCACTCCATTTGGTATCACTATTTACATTGTGACCAGTCTAGATTCTAGATAATCCGGACAATCTAGTTTTGGTTCGCATTCAAAGTGTTTCATATATTTTTATCCAGATGCGTTGTGTAGACCAAATTACAAAAAATTTAATATTAACTTTAAGTCTGAAAACCTATATTAATATTTAATAGTAGTTCTAATTTAAAAATTATAAAAAAACGTACTTAATGAGACCTTCTGTCTCTAACACTGCTCATATTAATGACGGTGACAGCATCACATTTATAAACAGGTTTTGGTGCAAGTCAACATAAATCAATAAGATTTACGGGATTTAAAAAAATTGATTCTTCTTTACTTTTAACCGTTTTTTAATTGACCGTACAGATAATTGACTAAACGTCAAGGGTTTCTTGTAGCCCTAAAAGATTTAGTCATCGAATTAGTATTGTAGATTATAGAATTACAAATCATAAAGAACTACTTCATTACACTTTTGTTCCACTAGGAATTATTTCTAGTGAAATAAAAGTGTAATGAACTAGTTATGATGTATTTGCGATGACGTAGTTTACGGCGAATTGATTTCAACAGAGGACCAAAAAAAAATTAAATCGTTTGTATCAATGGGGAACTTGCACAGTTTTATATGTCTCCTACCAGTTGCACGCACGTTCATTAAAGTTAATCCTCCATTAAATCTCTTGCTGTCACTGTTTTTTTTGTTAACTTCAATGTATGTACGTGCAACTGACTGTCAGTGTATCATAAAGATTTAAGGCTTACATAAAAATACCAAAAACCAAAATGGTAAAATAAGCACAAATCATTTGTTTATTGCAAATCAAAAGTTGACTTTTCAAATTCCACATCAGAACGCTCACTTCTATGACGTGACGTCACTCCTTTTCATGACGCGTGAAGTGCATCACAAATCATCCGCTATAATATGTTGCCGTACTCTTCTAACGCACGAAAGTTGCTAATCGCTTCATCACTTTGCGTTGATTGGTGTTTGAAATTACGTTCAGATCCACGTAACTTATAATTGAAATATTTCGTAAAACATAAAAACTTTAGAATACATCTTTCAGTAATGTTCTATTCACAGTTATTATTATTGAATTATTAAGATAATTTCTCATTATAATTTTGGTTCAAGTTCCCCATTATAGATCAATCTTGAAAAGAAATGTTTCGATATAGGTGCTCCAAGTTGGAAAATTTGTCAAATTCAAAATTGTTTCTTCAAAATAATATCACATAGATAGGTTTCTGACGCCATGTTTTTGAATCTACCACCGCGTCGGAAGGTGTTCCGTTGTAGAGAAGATGCGGCCAGAAACTCTAAAACACACTTCTTTTCAACACAAAGTACAATTACAAAAATCCAATATTAAATTACATAGTGTAACATTGTCAAGACCAGAGATTTTGGTCATTCAAAATAATCATCGAGTTAATAGTAACCTTTTTACCGAGGACTTGTTTAACACGGGACTTAAACTTTTTGTCTGGCAAGTTTAGAATATTCTCTGGTATCTTATTATAACAGCGTAGTTCTTATATTATAACTTTATAAAAGATCGTATTTTAAAACCTAGTTAAGCATAATAACTACTGGTATAATATTTTTTTACAGTTCTATTATAAGACAAGCTTGTTTATAGGACGAGTGTGCGATGGTACCAGGAGGTGTAGGACAGCATTCTTATTATGTCAAATTAAAGCTATTCGTAGCTCTGTTTGATTTAATTTGCAGTTTGTTTTTAAATAAATAACATACATAGGGCCTGTTGCACCACTTTTGGATAAGTTCTTGTTAGCTTATCTGACAGCTCATTTGACATATTTTATATGAAGAATATGTCAAATAAGCTGTCGGATAAGCTAACAAGAACTTATTCGGATTTTGTAATTTACTTGATAGTATACTTAGCGATATTATAATATAATTATAATCATTTTGATAGGTATGTTTATAAACTTAAGAGAAGTATATTCCGAATGCGTAAACGCGCGCTGCCTACAATCGAAGTCGGGTGATATTTTCAATACTAACCAATTAAAGTCAAAGAAAATTTGCAGAAACAATCTAGAAACTATTCTCTATGTTTGTGTGAAGTCAGATTCTTCTCCAGATCGTTAGCATAAGCACGCATGTGTATTTATAGATTGTTTCTGAAAAATATAATTGACTTTAATTGGTTAGTATTAAAAATATCAAAAAGACTTCGTTTGTATGGAGCACGCTCCGAATTATATTCCCTTAAGGAAAAGTCACGCTCCAAAGAAGTCTCTGAATATCGGCAAAGTTCTTCCACTTTTATATTAAAATTAAAACACATTTCTGCTTCAATATTGTAATTATCATACACCATTACGGACTGATCACGCGTGGTTGAATAACGTCCACTCGCTCTCTCACCTTTATTCGCGAGAGATCCATCCCCTGCCATAAGCCAGCTGCATAGTTACGTAATAAAGAATACCTAATAAAACCTGAAAACTGTTTTAACAACATCGTTAAGTGCATTATGATAATGATAACAGTATGCTAGAATAACGATTAAGCAGAAAGTTCACAAGCTTCACACGATATCTGCCACAAAAAATGCCTTGGAAACGTTATGTTCGAACTAACGCTCGAATCCCTGACATGGATCAATGCTTCGAAGAAAATACTTTACAGAACGATCCTCACACATCAATATTAACAAAAATACATATTAAAAAAAACACCAACGCCTATAAACTGCAGGTCGACTTTAAAACCCGGCAGCTGCTTCATTCAGATCAGATCATCAGAAGCTAAATCCTGTTTCACATCAAAAGTCCTAACTGCCTTCGCTACATAGACTGATTTTGGACTCTAAAACGATGTACATAAGGTTTTATGTGCACTGGTAGGTTATGTTATAAATGGTAAAACAAATGAGTTGTGAGGTTTACCAATAATTATGTAAGATCCGTTACAGGCAATGAATGCTCCCACCTTCTCGCAGTGCTTTCATTAAGAAACTAGTGGATCGAAGTGAATCGAGTTCAGGGCCATCGCACACTGCTGAATATGAGATTGTATTTTTACATCGTGTGAGCTTACATCATTTCTGGCGAAGCGAAGTGGCGATACCTTTTGTTTTTTTTAAAACGTGTGTTTAAAAGATTTGGTATGACCTATCTTTTTCTTTTATCGCAAAAACACAATACCTATTATCGTCAACAAATAAACGCAATTTATTGATTTTTTTAATCCTTTCTTAGTGCTCCTCTATATCCTCTGTAGAATACAGGATGTTAGGGTAAACTGCCTTCGTAGTCTAATGGGTTCGATTTCCACGGGGGACACCTAGTGATTTTGTGCGTTTTTCCCCAGTTGGTTAGCACATTGCAGGCTGAATCATCTGATTGTCAGAAAAGAAAGACGATTCCTTGCTTTGGATGGCATGATAAGCTGTTGGTCCCGGCTACTATCTCTGGTGGTGGTAGTCGTTACATAAAAACCATGTCAGAGGCCGTAAGGCGATCTGAGAAAACTCTGACACCAGGGCTTGCTGCCCACACCATAAAAAGAAGAATAATATATACCTACTACTTAATCAAAATTAGGAATGCACCTATAAGGTGACTACTTATATTTAAATTCTTTAAAAATTTCGTTTTGAGATTCTGACCATGCTATTATTAATCACGTTTGTATACAGGGTCCTTCTTTATAGGCTGACTGTTTTTTAATAGGATGATCAGACCATGAAACAGAATATCGTTCTCTATGGGACCGACATCGAAATCTCGAGAAAAAAAATGTGCTGTCCCATGCATCAGGGATGAGCAGGACAGCAGTTTTGTATGAAACAGCTGCTTTCTTTTTCGCGATTTCTATAATGGTGATCTGTTCAACCAAGTTCAACCCCTTAAAAATACACACTTTTTAAGAGGATGATAAGACCATTAAATTGAACAACTTTCTCTATGGGACCAACATCGAAACCGCGAAAAAAAATCAGCTAGATATCCCATACATTTGGCTCGATTATATCGTTGGTGCTATAGAGAAAGTTTTTCGCCCCATCCCCTTAAAAAGTGTCAGCAATCGGCATAAAAAGAAGGACCCTTACAGGATGTTAGCGTAAACAGTTGCATTACTTTAAGGGGTGATTGTACCCATGATACTGATCAACTTTCCCTAAAAAACCTCCCCCTCCCTAAACGATCGCAGTTAGTACGGTAACTGCAAAAAAAATTTTCTTATTTCCTAGGGAAAGTTGTTCAGTATCATGGGTACAATCACCCCTTAAAATAATGCAACTGTTTACCCTAACACTTTGTATAGGTAGGTACATCTGGGGGCACGGTAGTGCCCCCGCCAAGACGAGCCAAGCGAAGCGCAAGGGCACTATACCTACCATTTCTCGAAGCGCTTCGTCGTTTTTTGAACCCTCATAACTTGGGCGATGGGCTCACCCCCCATCACACTGGACAGAGTTTCGGTACTACTGGTGAAACGTGGATGCTCTGAGATTTCAGAACATCTCTGACTACCCCCTCGGGGAATACAGTCGTGAGCATATACATACATACATTCATAACTTGGATTTGGATTATACCAGATAAACAAAATTCTCGGGGAATGATGTCAATAGTGGACTTATTAAACATTTAGGGTCCAACTTAATATGCTGACACTTTTTTAAGGGGAAGATCAGACCGCCAAACTGAACAACTTTCTCTATGGGACCAACATCGAAATCGCGAAAAAGGTTTGCAGTTTTGTATGGAAGAGCAGATTTTTTTTTCGCGATTTCGATGGTGCCATAGAGAAAGTTGTTCAGTTTGATGGTCTGATCGTCCCCTTAAAAAAGTGTCAGCATATTAAAAAGGACCCTGTATACAACTTTACAGTCTTGCTTTTACATTTATTACCTACGCAACTGATACAGACCATATTAGTAAATAAAAGCATCGTCTTCGAGAACCTTTAAGCTGCATAAATAATTATTGCGGTTATGTAGCATGTGGGCAGATAAGTAACATAATTATGAGTATACATATACAACAGCCACATAGTTAGGTACCTACTTCTTTATATCATCCCGTCCGACATTATCGGTGTCATTTGCTGACATGATATCACAGAAATTATGAATGAACCACACTTAGATAACATTTGATATTGTAACTGTAACTGTTAATGTGTTTTGAAGTTTACCAAGTCGGTATTATAAATATAAGCTAATTATGCAGTCAAATGCCACACGTTTCTTGACATGATTGGAGTATAAATGTGATCGATTTCAAATAACAAATGTAAGTACCTACCTACGTTTTGGATTATGGATTATGGTACAGACTACGGTACCACGGGTATGGTGGTATGGTATTGTGCAACAACAGTAGCTATTTTGCACCCCAAGAGGCAAATTAGCTCTACAGGGTGTTGGTAAATAATTGCAGTACTACACGAAGGGATTATACCCATAATACTAAACAACTTATAAGCAGAGGTTGGAATCTGCCGGTCATTCCAGGTGCGCATTTAAGTGATATAATTTGGACGCTCTTTTTAATTTTAATTTTATCTGTATTTTGTAGGAAGTTCGAATATTTATATGGATGAATTCCATGTTATTCTAAGATTCTAAACAAAGCCAATCCTTAGTACCCCTCCCCCACTGTCACAATACAATGTTTAAAAAGAGGGCCCCGATAATATCACTTAAATGCGGACCTGGAGTGCGATTTTTGAAAGTCGCACGTTCAAATCAGCAGTCGAAAATGACTAAATTACTATAGAGATTATGCATCTTTCTACTGCTGATTTTGAAAGTCACGCTTTCAAAAATCGCACTCCTGGCCGGAATGATTGAAATAACCGGCAGATTCCGACCTCTGCTTATAAGACACACGTATATAATAAGAAATTCAAGTATGGGCAGAACACATTGGTTGTACACCTTGTTCTTTAGGCATTGTTCTCACCGATCCCAGCTACCCAATCCGCCGCGTAGCCCCAGCAACGTCCTATGCCGAGGTCCGTACCCCTCTGGGTGCCCCTAGGTTGGTTGCTTAAGTTCATTCATTTGACACGGTAGACCTTTCGCGGTCACTCCAATAGTCCGCAGTAAAAAGCAGTACTGCTCCGTAAGCAACGCTGTATTAGCCGTTTCCAAAAAAAAAGGCATTGTAGGAGTTTAGACTCAAAGACGTCATCCAGGTTACAAAAAGCAGCCCATCCTAGTCGAGTTCTCCTTTCGATCTCCTTTACCATTGCTCACTGGGTAATCTTTACAGCATGAGTGATTTCCATGCTATGTAGCTAACACGAAAGAAGAAGAGCGATATAGTCGCTAATTTTGAAGTCGAGTTATAGAATAGCAGTGCCTAGAATATCCAGAGAAATATCTGAAACTACGAGTAACTTGTGCCTACGACTGCGTAGGTATGCGTGGATTTCTGAAAACGTCAGCTCAGCACCCCGTTATTTGTTGTAGTAATTATATAATTGTAATTTCATGTGTCTACCATCAGTGGTTTAGATTGTCGGTAGTTCTGTCAGTCACGGAACTGTGTTATATGTATAGATTAAGATAGATAAAAGGTAAGAGATATCTGATACCAAAACCAGAAGAAAAGGCGGCACCAACTCTTGTGTCTGCTAGTACTATGGCAGTCGTCATCATCATCTCACCCGATGGACGTCCACTGCTGGACATAAGCCTTGCCCAAGGATCTTTACAAGGACCGGTCCTGCGCTGCCCTCATACAACGGGTTCCCGCCGCCTTCATCAGGACACTATGGCAGTAATTACTCATAATTTGCACATATGCATAGATTGTTTATGAAACGTGCACTTTGTGCAACAACTCTTTGGATGGCGATACTAATGCAAGTCGATCAGCCTGAAAGATATTTTAAATAGCTTCCTGGCGTCTGGTCCATGGTATCTTCTCCAAAAGGCACGAATATGAAGTTCTGACCGAGGACTGCATATTTGCGTCTTTTCGGGTTTTCGGCGAAGGCGACTTTTTAAATCGGTTAAGTAGTTTTGGATATTTACCTCCTATATCCAAACTTACAATCTTTGCCTCTATATAGTATTAGTTTAGACCATGACATAAAATGTTAGTCGGAAAAGGTATAGGTATAGGTAAGTAGGTACATTGTAGGTATATCAAACAAGATTGTGTAAGATGTTTTCATTGATCAAACATAAATTATGGTTCTTACTTTCTATATAATAGCTATGTAGTGTACATAGTATTTCCTGTGTTGATATTAGATCAAGAATTTGATTTGGGACAGTTTCAAAAACAATGTTCTATTAATAAACGTAGGTACAGTTTAAAACAATAACATGCAATCACATTGAAACCGAATGAACTTTAAATGGGCGATTTTCTGACGGCTAGTTTAAACGTAGTTCAACATGCCTCAATACTCCTCTATAGACTACGGTAACGTGACATGTGTCCGAAGATAATAATTTAGGCTAAAACTTAATATGTTAGTACCTTAAGGCCCGCCACATATTTGGGAAATTATTTCTAGTCGGGGAAATCTACGGATTTTTGTATGGAGAAGGTTGCATTAATTGCACTTTTAGTGATAATTTGAAATATAGTAGATAAATACCTGAAATACATAAATTCTCAATAATCCCAAATTTTTTATTGTGTATTATTGTTTAATTAAGACATTAAACATTACAAAACATTAAATTTAGGTATGAACAAAAAATTTAAAACTGGTGATTTTGTACAGGATGGCTTCATTTAATACGTTTTACCTATAACAATAATAATCCCCGGTTAATATCGTAAATTTGAGTAGATATTTAATATTTTGTTAGTCTTTCTTAAATTATAACTTCAAAACTAAATTATTTACTGTTTGTTTGTACATATTAAATTTGTCTTGTGATAATTAACTGTCTCTTTTGCTAGTATGCTGGAAGACATATCTATCGAAATAAGCTTGCCCTTTGTAAATTTATATCGATTTTAAGGTATTTCTCAGGTTCCTGAGCCAATATAACCACGAAATCTCGACAAAAATGTTATAAACTAACAGTCATTTTATTTCAAACACAACTTACTAAAGTGTCTTTAATGCAATCTCAAACCTTAATTTTTCCTAGACTATTCGGACGGAATTACGATTTCGCATGGATTTTTTTCGAATTCTGGAGGGGGCAAATCCATCCGAAATTCTGCAGGGGGCTAATCCATACGAAATCCTACTCTGATTCGGAATTCCGTATGTGTGTGGCAGGCGTAAACCGTATTATATCAAACTGTAGCTCGTAGGTACTACATCAGCCTTGCATAAATGTTGAAGTATGGTTATGTAACTCTCCCTCTATTTATCTACTATCATTATAAGCGAAAGGACGCAGTGAGAGTGGGACTCTCCAGGCTCACTTTTTGTACTTATTTTCATTTTACAGAATAGCATACCTACGTATCTAACTCTGCTAAATGAGCGTAGGAGGGAAATAAGCTTTCCATGATTGAGAGTTACTTAAACTACTTAGATGAAGACTAAGTTTTTAAGTACGTACGAGTATGTATCTATCTTATTAAAATATCGCCTAGGTAGGTACCTACACCTACAAAAAGATATCAGTTTATACAGGGTGTTAAGGTATAATATTTGACAATCTTTTAGGTTCTACTACTTTATAATAATACTTTATAATTAAATAACTGTAACTAGAGTCAAACCAAACTTTGGTATGAAAATGTAGTATGGTTTGATTCTTCATACATAATGATTAATGCGCCTAACGCATGCTGCAGTTTGTATAGAAACTATTCTTATCTAACCTCAAATATGTATTGTTATTGTTATCCATCCAAGTAATCATCTTCGTGATTAGTAAATCGATCGCTGAAAGTTTGATGAATGATTTCAGAGTCACCCTGTATCCTCACATACATAGTACCTGCATAGCTACCTACACTGCTTTTAAATATAAAGAGCCATGAATGGGATCGGAGTGCGTCCGCAATTGATAAAATTCAGCGTGGAGCTGAATGGGCGAGCATCTGCCAGGCCAGGTGCGCATGCGCTGCTATCTTGGCAGCCTCCCGAGCTCAGACAAAGGGTGAACCACTCGGGCGGTGCTCGCGGAATTTATCGGGAATGCTGAATGCGCTCGCTAAATTTATTAGTCCAACAAAAAGTATTCGCAGGTGACAGTGTGCCGACTCGTGTACGATGTATGCTAATTTTAAGTTAATTTAAAAGTTATTAAGACGTAATTTTGTTTGAGAGCTTCAAGAAAATGTATTTGCATCTTGTGGTCAGTATCGTGTCTCTAAAACAAATGTTCACGTTCTAGTAGGTAACGTATAGTTCTGGTATAGCCGGAAATTGTAAAAATAACTCAGAGGAGGTAACATAAAGCTCTCGGCAATGTGAAGTGTCTACACTCAAGTGAAGCACCAAACTCTATTTTTACTTGCCGCAAACTTAAAATTAATTAGTGCCCGTCATTTAATCAGAGGAGCAGTCTCGTAGGTGGGTGCGCGCGTTCCCACGCTGCGCCCGCGACGCCGGAAACCGTCCCCGTCCCCCGCCGCCCGCGCCGCTAAGCCCCTCGTCGGCCCATCGCTCACGCACCGCGCGCCTCCCTACAAAACTCAAAACTGCCTGATTCACTCGCTCAGCTGCAAAAGGAAGCTGAAGACACGTTTGGCAAATATCTATTCATGGAGCGACACCCGGCGTTCCTTTTGTTATTTATTGCTGAGTTGCACTTCCTTCCGTTTTGGGACCAACATGGCGGCACATCCGCTCTGTATGGTAACAGTTACTAAGTTTTTACAATGCAGCAATTGTGATTGACAAAGAATCTTTGTGGGTAAAGGTCCGGAAGGAAATAAGCTACTTTTGTTAGAAAACAAATGGTGTATTTAACTTCAGTTCCGGAGTTTACGACGTTACCTGCTGTTGGTAATAAGATAAACAACTAGGGCTTATTAAGTTTAACTGCCTTGCAAATTACCGACTTTGTCGTTAGTCACGTTTACTGGAAACGCAAAAAAATGCTAGAGGATAATTGAAATTGTGACTCAAACTGCACGTAAAAGTCTGATAAGTATTTAAATGACCGTCTTTGGAATAAAAGTTCCTCTGGCATTTGTACAGAAATGTGACACAGTTTCTGATGCAAATGCTAGTAAAAATGTAGTTTAGAATCATCAATAAAACATTAAAATCCTTAATGTCAGCAAATCTAAGAGCAAAGTGAGGCAGTTTTAAAGAATACATATGTTTATGACGTCGTTTCGTGATGCTGCATCATTCGTCAGAGGCAAAGCATTTCAATATAATTCGGAGCGAGCTCCATACAGACGAAGTCTGGTGATATTTTCAATACTAACCTATTAAAATCAGTGAAATTTTTCAGAAACAATCTAGTAACTAAATCTCTATGTTTGTATGAAGTCAGATTTTCGTTAAAATGTATAGTTTTAAAGTAACAGTGCCTCAAAAATTTCCATAAAAATCTTAAATGAATCCTAGCACTAAAACTGTATATAACTATATATTTTAACGATCTGACAAAGAATCTGACTTCATACAAACATAGAGATTAGTTTCTTGATTGTTTCTGAAAAATGTCATTGATTTTAATTGGTTAGTATTGAAACTATCACCAGACTTCGTTTGTATGCAGCGAGCATTTACGCATTCGGAATAAACTTCTCTTAAAGGCGTAGTTTTCACTTCCCTCAAGAAGTCAAGGACTCAGCAGTCGACGTCTTGGTGCTTGCAAGTGTAAATAAAGGCTTGAGGCCGCTGGGTCGACCTTTAAGGTTGCGGTGCGGGCGTCGAACCTCGTAACTCGTTATATAACGTGAAACGCAAACTAACACGCCGGTGTACCATTGGAGGCAATGGTGCTTAAACTTTGGATGCACTTTTCTACTTTAGACTCAATGTTCTCTAGAAATGTAAGTATAATTTCTCAGAAAAATCTATATAATACCTAGGTTGGTAAATAATGAAATTGTAACAAAAATTCGGGCGAATCTTTTTACTACCTATCTATTTTGTATCAAATCAAGGTGTAAAATTACAAAATTGTTTGCCTTTCCTTACAAAGTATAGGCTTCGCGCATAGTGCAATTTGTAATTATATATTTTCATGTTCAGTCTATAGATATCTAAAAGATAGTGTGGAATGAATTCGATTTCACCTTCAAACTTTGCGTGCCGGGGCATTTAAAAGTAAAGGTATCTATTAGGTTTTCAGAAAGAAGCCGGCGCTTTCAAATTGTTTTAGATAAATCCTTGCATTGAAAGACAGTCTGCTGTGACGAGGTTTCAATTTCTATTTCACGTTATCCTTATAAAATCATGATTCATCATAAAGTTTCATGATGTTTATAGCTAAAGCTACGTAAAGATTGGGCATCCCATGCGCAGGAGCACGACGAGGCAGCGCGTGCCCGCAAACAAAGCCTCCCTTCCTCCCCTCCTCGCTCCGCCGACACCCTGCCTTCACAAATAATAAGTAAATACACTTTGTTCCCTACCTACGTGCTGCTTTATTTTGTACGCTCTAACTAATGTAACAGAAATCTGAAACTCTCTTTTTGTTGGAACTTTTTAACGAAGTTCTTCGTGGTTCTTGGCGTTACTAAGCGAACTCTTCAAAAAAGAACTAGCAATACTAGAAAATTATTATTTCTTGTAGATACTTATAAATAAATTAATATAACCACATTTCCGACTCAGTAAATTCAACACATCTGTCATGAGGCACTCTATACGCTATTATAATAATCCCCGTCCAGGCCGACTCGTACCAATGAGTTTTTCGGAATTTATGTATGATTTGTAAAACCACTGGTTTTTCGGTGAAGGAAAACATAGTGAGGAAACCGGCATGCTTCAATTTCGAGGCATGTATTGTACCTACTGCTCATTACAAGTAGCGACGGCTCACTCCCCGTCACACTGGACAGAGTTTCGGTACTACTGGTGAAACGTGGATGTTCTGTGGTTTCAGAATATCTCTAACTACCCCCTCAATGACAATAGTCGTAAACATATGCTATGCTTGTTTAAGACAATCAAACTGACCAACAGTCTCTTGGAAATAATGTCGAAAAAAAAATACAAAATCATCTGTGCCATACATTTCGAGAAGGTTATAGGAGTAATTTTTTCTCGATGTTGGCTCCTTAGTGAAATTTGTTCAGTATAGCACGTCTTGAAGACGAGTTCTTGTCAAGTGTCTGATCGCATAAGCATATGCTCACGACTATATTCCCCGAGGGGAAAATCTTCAGAGATATTCTGAAACCACAGAACATCCACGTTTCACTAGTACCGAAACTCTGTCCAGTGAGACGGGGAGTGAGCCCGTGGCCAATCTCCTCAAATACCTCGAAATTGAAGCATGCATGTTTCCTCACGATGTTTTCCTTCACCGAAAAGTAACAAATTCAACAAATCGTATATAAATTCCGAAAATCTCATTAGTACGTGTCGGCCTGGACGGGGATCGAACCATCGCCTCCTGCACGGCTGATCGCCTGATCTGATAAAGTTTACAAACATTGGAGAGGAACCATCATAAAGACAAGAGAATCAGTGACATTGTGCACTTATGATTTCCGAGAGATCTAACGCTTCTTGAGAAATAAACAATGTTATTGTCTGTAACTTTGCTACACTTGCTATTGTACCTAGAACATAAGAAAAAGGTAATGATTTTAGAGTAACTAATAAGATTGAACATCGAAACTATTTATAATCACGTACATCA
Source organism: Agonopterix alstromeriana (assembly GCA_963924505.1). Classification (NCBI taxonomy): domain Eukaryota; kingdom Metazoa; phylum Arthropoda; class Insecta; order Lepidoptera; family Depressariidae; genus Agonopterix; species Agonopterix alstromeriana. The sequence continues at coordinate 13,422,587 of OZ004667.1, forward strand.
CATTAACATAGAGGAACCACTCAAGACTTAAAACAATTACTACTTACTAACAGCAAAACCAGCTGAATTAACTATAATTTCTTCAATAGTTTTTCTTTTGTTGCTTTAGTAACATTAATTTTAGTTAGGTTATTAAATGCATATGAACTTAACGACTTCTATTAAGGATGAAATAAAAGTCTTTGCTTGAACTGCATCGCGTCGACTTGTGTGAAGTTAGCGGCCCAACGATTTGAAACTCAATTGGGCTAACTAATTCTATGGAAGTCTTCGTCTACTTCTCTACTTTTCCGTCTAATCAAAAAGCACACGGCTATAATATAAGTGTATTTGTCGTAGAAAAAAATACTCCAACACTCAGTTGCAGAAACGCTCAAAGTTAATCCTCCATTAAATCTCTTGCTGTCAGTTTTTGTCTTGTTGAGGTAGTAAAAGCTAGCGAGGGTTTAATGGAGGATTAAGTCTAATGAGCGTTTCTGCAACTGAGTGTTAGTCTCATACAAAATCTTAGCAAATGTTTGTCCGCATCTGACACATAATATAATCCACACAAATCAAGTATGCATAATCAAGGGTGGCACGAATAGAGTTGTTTTTGATTCATAAAATTAGTCGTATTTGATATGATATGTCAGCTAGTACAAAAAACCGGCTAAGTGCGAGTCGAGACTCGGCAATTAGTGTTCCGAACTACCAGTTGATTAACATGGGTCATTGATGACAACCACTATATACCTAACACTTACTTAGTATGTGGTCTCATAGTAAGTAAAGATCATTTTACACTGGTGTCAGTTTTTTGGGTAAAAAAACTATCCAAGTTAGTACCATCCTGATAATTACTCGAATACTCCCGCCGTCTACTCGAATCGTCATTTCTAATGTACGTGATTTTTTTTTAGATTTCATGTAGCTATATACACAAAGTGTTAATGAATAAGCGCAAAACCTCATACACCCCAACTGATTTATAACAAAATAATTAGATTGAATTATTTAAATTGAATTAACATTTAAAGTTATTCGCATTGTAAGTTTTCAGGTTAAAATGATTTGTTATCATTTCAGCAATAGTCGGGGAAATCTACGGATTTTTGTATGGAGAAGGTTGCATTAATTGCACTTTTGGTGATAATTTGGAATATAGTAGACAAATACCTGAAAAACATAAATTCTGAATAATCCCCGATTTTTTATTGTGTATTATTGAATAATTAAGACATTTACAAAACATTAAATTTAGGTATGAACAAAAAAAGGAAAACTGGCGATTTTGTAAAGGATGGCTTCGTTCAATACGTTTTATTTATAACAATAATAATCCCCGGTTAATATCTTAAATTTGAGTAGATATTTAATATTTTGTAAGTCTTCAAAAATTATAACCTCAAAACTAAATTATTTACTGTTTGTTTGTACACATTAAATTTGCCTTGTGATAATTAACTGTCTCTTTTGCTAGTATGTTGACGGAAATATCTTTCGAAATAAGCTCGCCCTTTGTACATTTATATCGATTTTAAGGTATTTCTCTGGTTCCTGAGCCAATATAACTACGAAATCTCGACAAAAGTGTTATAAAATAACAGTAATATTATTTCAAACCCAATTTACTAAAGAGTCTTTAATGCAATCTCAAACCTTATTTTTCCTAGACTACAATGAATGAAAGCACTAGCGTGCTGGTGGATACATTTTGAATCTTGTTTTGGTAGTAAGTGTGCCCATGCGGTGGGTTGAGATCGAGTTCAGTAAATTTTAAATTTTAGAAACAGATTATTTAATATTTTGAACTAAAAACCTATGTTTTCAAAACATGATAATTCGATTCTTCTCTCGATTCTAAACAAACTACTTTCTGTTTTTGCGTTAATTCATTAACACGTTGTATATTTGTTGAAATAGAGGTGAGGACAGCAATTTTTCTGAGTTAATTGACAATTTTGTTAAACAAAGTTTTAATTACAAATTAGAAAAATACATTTTTTGATACGAGTCAAGCTTTCATTTGATACCTGAGTTTCAGCTTCCTGTGTCTTATGGTCTCCGAGTAAAATGCCTGTGACAGACGCACGGACGGACGGACACCGAGGTGACTCCATAAGTGTTCCGTTTTGTAAATTTTGGTACTGAACATTAAAAAGAGGTACCTATTTAGTAGCTCTTTTGAATCTGATATTTTTTGATTGTTGATTGTGTATTTAGTGTATTTCCATATAATATATATCAATGATATTTTGTGCAAAAGTCCCTGGTTCGTAGCAACTTTCATTGAAATCACTACGTACCGCCCACCGCCCGCACCCCGCTTGGGGCCATAAAGGAAATGACATGTGGTTCCCGAATCCCAAAATTGTACTACGAGAGAATAAAGTGGACATGGTTGTTCTTATACATAGACATGGTGATGATGAATTCAAGATAGAGTCACGACATCGTCTCTATTCTTTTTATCCATCAATAATAGGTTTGATGAATACCATAATAGATGTACGTAACTAGGTGAGCTATTTTTCGAAACTCTTCTTTTAAAATATAAGTGAACTTTCGTAATAGTGGCTAAAGTGGTTTTAAAGTCAATTCAGTATGTTAGATGTAATTTTTTTTAATTGGTCTGTGTCCTGACCATGACGCCCAAGCAAAGCTAAATTAAAGATGAAAAGCAGCATTCGGGCTCAACAAAACTTTTTGATATTGAAATAGACAATGTTTTTCACGGAATGTCCATAATAACATTGAGATATGTCCCGGTGCACACCTGCCGGCACATTCCGACCGACCGAGAACCCACCCTACCAATTTTATTGTTCGAACAAAATACAAAGTCCTAAGATTCAAACAATTTTCGTACTTACGACATGGGTTTAAAAGCTTCTACAATAGACTTGTTTTGACGAAAGAACTGTAGCAACCCAATACGGACAAACTATATCAAGCAACCAAGTACACCTGACTGAAGTTCTTGCTGTTCACAGATATTGAGATCATTTTCTGCTTGCAAAACTTTCGAGCCTGGAATACACATCATCATCTCCCTGCCCTTATCCCGTTACTTGGGGTCGGCTCAATATTTAGTCTTCCTTCATTCATCTCTTTTAGCCGTAATTTCAGCGCACACAAATTTTTTACAATGTCATCTTTCACACAATCCATCCATCTTTTCTTTGGTCGTTCTCTCTTCATGCAGCCATCCACATTCATATTTAACACTCGTCTTGTAATATGACACTGATCTCTTCTCATCACATGCCCATACCACGATAACCGATTACCGCGCAGTTTTTCATTCAGAGGAGCTACTTCTAAACTTCCTCTTATATACTCATTCCTAATCTTGTCCATTCTAATAGTAACACCACACATCCATCTCAACATTCGCATCTCTGCTGCATGCAGTCGTTTTCCATCCGTCGCTTTAACAACCCAACATTCCGAGCTATACATGACGACAGGTCTTATGATGGTTTTAAATATTTTCCTCCTTCAGTTTAAGGGGGATTCGGGAGTCACAGGTCATTCCCGTAACTTGTCGCCATTTCATCCACTTCTCGATCTATCTCGCCATCACTTTTAAAATTGAACCGAGGTACCGGAATTCGGAGCAGACCATCATCAGCCTATATTTATCCCACTGCAGGGCACAGGCCTACCCTCAAGGAGGGTGGGATGGACATGCATGATGCGTATCTAAATAAAAAAATGTTTTTTATCCCTTTCGGTGTCCTACTCAGAAAGTTTGTTACTACGTACCTACCTACTAATTGTTTTTAAGCATGCATTTATACGATATTTTGGTTTAAAGATAGATATTGAACCCTGAGGAAGAATGTATGTAAAAAATTCCACGCAAACGAAGTCCCGGATAACGGCGAGTATACAACGTGTTAATGAATTAACGCAAAACTAGAAAGTAGTTTGTTTGGAATCGAGAGCAGAATTAAATTATCATATTAACAACATAGGTAATTTTTTTCAAAATATTAATTAATTTGTTTGGTAAAATTTAAAATATACTGAACTCGATCTCAACCCACCGCACGGGCACACTCACCCTACTTACTACCAGCAAGATTCTTAAAATGTATCCATGAGCACGCTAGCGCTTTCATTCATTGCTGAAATGATAAAAAATCATTTTTGCCTCAAAAACTTTAAATTTGAACTATCAAAATGATGACATTATTGTTTCAATCTAATTTTTTTGTTCTAAATCAGTTGGGGGTATGAGGTTTTGCGCATATTTAATAACACGGTGTATACTATATAGGTATCTATGTGAAATTCTCTAAAATAAAATCTTGATGGTAAAAACTAAATTTAAGTAGTAAAATGTGTCTATTGGTAAAACTCTGTGTTTGAAAAACATTTAACCCAGTTTTTTATCAAAACCGTTTCATGATCAGCCAGGTATAACATAATCTCACTGCAAGGCACACGTACGTACCTCCTCTCTTAGGGTCTACCTACCTGGCTAGTACCTAAGCCCTTAATACCCTATGAGGTATTCTCGGATCTAGTCGCTTGTAACTTCATGCCCTTACCTTAGGGTTTTATGTATGCTTCATCCACCATGCGCGAATTAGTAGAGACAGTTACTGGTCAACTAAATGTTCGTACAGGCACATGCTATCTGCTAGCAGTGTGTAGTATAGAGACTGTTTACTAGAGGAGTGCCTACGATAGCTGGCTTCTATCTAAACTCCTGCGACGTTCACTAATAGCTTTCCGCGCTAGCTATACCCACATTACTATACCATTTAGATAATTTGAAAATATAGTTGACTAGCGAACAATGCCGTCGGTTGAATGAGCGGTATTATCGCATATCGATGCGGTGAATTATGAGTTTGCCCGCGCCTGTGCGCTTGCGCAGCGCAGCCGAGCTGTCTAACTTGAACATCACTCGTGCGTGACATGAATTTATCTATTAAGTTGCTGATTAAACTTTTAAAAATAATTTGTTTCTGACAACAGAAATAAACGTATGTAAGTCATATATTTCGTAACTAAAAAGTAAATAACAAAAGCATGATTTAAATGGGCGTGGCAATAATATTTCCCAGGCCCCTCATTTCCCCCCAGTGTCGTTATAATGCAATGTAAAGTGTAGGTGTGATTTTTCTGAAATACTTCAGTCTAAGTCGCTCCAATACAACAGAGATTTTACTGCAATATTATTAGGCCTTTGTAAACATTATGTTATGCAAAATTAGAAACAAAAAAAAACGGAGGCCCCAGCATAATGACTCAGTTGAAGTGAGAGCTCAATTGCAGAGCAAAAATATTGAGCGAGCGCAAATTTCGCAATAATTTTGGGACAAAAGGATTCTGGGTGGGTTGATTCTAAGTTGTCTCTTCTTAGAAACAATAATATAACTACTATAGGAATTTCAACGGAAAGATTCCTAAACCATACACAAAACTTGTAACATGAATCTGTAGTACTATATTCGGTTAGCGATACCACGCAGGACCTCATGATTTCTCTCTTGCTTCTTCCAAATATAGCGGAAATTCCACACAGCATATTACGTTAGGTATTATGTGAAACGGACAAAATAATGAGAAACATCCTCAAAGCGACGACAGCGCGGACGACGCATGCGACGTCGAAGTGGAACGCACATGCGGCGCGGTGGCGGCGGACAGGACACCGCGCATGCGCGAACATTAGCATGCACCAGCACGCGCGCGCCGGAAGCCGTGCGCGGGAACATGGCCGCACTAACATCCAAGATGGCGGCGCACTTACGATGAATCGATAATTAAAGACGATAACCGATTTCATATTTCGTATCCATCGCCTTACCGAACAAGATGTGATGTAACCTGGACCATAGCAGGAAGATGTGCGCCATCAACATGCGCCGTATGGAAGATCCTTGAGTGCCCAAAAGGGTCTGACGAAATCGTTCGTTGGAATCGTGCTGGAGTCATTATTATTAAGGACCTGTTTCGTTTGATGGGAGGTCGTTTCAAGTATATAGGGACGTGCACGTTTTATTGTTTGATTGTTTTCTTTTAATCGGTATTTGGCATCTTTGATTATTAGCAGAATCGATTATTAGGTCGTCGAATGAACGGAAGTTCGTTACCAGAATAACTCACTTTGCTCGTTTTGAAGTCAGCGATGGATTCGACGTGGGCACTGAAGATCCAAAAGAAAGTAGAGATGTTAAATTGGATGCAGCAGTCATAGCTGAGTGCACATAGTTTTTACAGCTACCCTCGCCCGCACCGCGGCCGGTGACGCTTCACTGCGCCATGCGCCCAGCAGTGTCACGACAACCACAAGCGGTCTCGAAAATAAAACTGCTCAGAATAGTTTTCTTTATACTGAAGGGTTCTGAATTAAACTTATAACCAGACAGTGGGCAGCCGAGATGACGGAAAGGTCTAAGCACAGTCAAAATCAAAAGCAGAATGATGAAGTAAATAACTTTCAAAATTATTATCTGAATTAATAAGAGGTAATGATACCCTGTAAACTATTGTTGACTGTTGCGTTAGTACAATAGGTACAATAGTGTAGAAAACATTAAATCGCAATTAGGCTTTGCGTTCATTTGTTAGCACATTGGTAGTCACAAAATAAATAATATTACTTGTATTGGTAGATCTATACAACAGAGTAGGCGTGAAAATGGCGTGTATATATTCCATGAAAAGATTTCTTACACACCCAAAACAGAGATATTACAAAGCGAGACAGGCTTGAAAGCAAAGCTTTATAGTTATAAACAAAAACAAATGCAAACCAGCAATTAAAATATTATCAATAATTTACTTAACGGCTAACTAAAAAATTCATTCAAAAGTTTTTGCATTTACTTATATTCAAACTGGTTTGTACAATACACATACAGGGAGTAAGTGACAGCCTAGTAAATACTGAAACGGTGAACTCAGACCGTCAAACTGAACATATTTTACTATGGAGCCTACCTCAAAAAACGCGAAAAAAAAATCTTAAGTTGTTTAGTTAGATGGTCTGACTCTGAGTTTACCGTTTCAATATGTGCTAGGCTGTCACTTACACTCTATATACACAATGAAAAATCAAAATTGTTTGATGATTTAGTCCTTTTTCGCCGGATTCCTTATTGCACGGATTCCGTTTTGGGCAGAAAAATCTGTAAAATAAATAAATTCTATGCAAAAGGGTTTCAGGATTGTTCATTTGAAAGTATAAGTTACATACCATGAGGATCTCTAAAACGACATTTACGTTCTTGTAGAGTTTATTTTTTATTGGTCATCGTGTTCCGCCCCGCTGCTGAATGATAAGGATTACCGAGTAAAAACCGATTCCAAAGGATTTCTCTTCTGCGATGGCCATAATAGTGAAGCGAAGGACAAAACAAAAGGTATACTAGATGGCTTGCTCTTGATTATAACATGAGCTTTGAAGATAGGTTCTATTTGAATTTAGGTAGAGCATAATTAATGGTAGAGCATTGGGCGTCGTCGGTGGCGCGTTGCGGAGAGCTATGGAAACTCAATCTTGAGGTCAGAATCATATGGTATGGCAGCGGAAATACCAATATCATGTACGTAATACCGACTGCTCTCAAACGGTGAAGGAAAACATCGCGCATCGTGTGGAAAACTGCACACTGAAGAAGAAATTCCGATGCGCATAGGGCATGCGTGGTGAATTAACGTCCATATCATACACCCTCCCTGAAGTTAGGCCTGTACCCGGAAGTATTATATAGGCTGTGACGATTATGATGATGATATAGCATTGTATACCTACTTTCTCAGAATAGCTTAATGTTTGGTTGAGAACGTTTTGATGATTTTGAATGGAATAGAATATTTTGATGAATTTGAATGGAATCTGAACTGAAAAACACGTCTTACTCTCTATCTTTGGCAACCTAGGTACTCGTAATATTATCTTAACTAGATTGCCTGAGGGTTTTCCCTCCTTCTGGCGCAGTCGGGTATCAATGATCGTTCACTTGATACGACTTGACAACTTCTTTAAAACTAACAATATTTGAAGGGAAAATAGAGGAGAACAGAGGCACAGGAAGACCTAGACAGGTAAAAGAAAAGGTTGATTTCGTGTCATATCAAAAACTCAAGGAACTGGCGGAAAAGATAATGCATTGGGCATTGGCGAATACTCTACCGACAAGAACGTAGCTCATAAATAAGATTATGAAGATAGAGGTATTATACAAAGACATTAAGATCTTCGAAACCAAACTATTATTTACAATAGCCAAGCATCGGTTTAGGTAAAGATTGTCACATAGCCTGATAAGCTAGCTACCTATGTGACGTAGTAATCGTGACGTGGCGGGAGAGGGGCGGCGCGGGAGGGGTGGCGAGGACGCTGACCCGCGCTGCGCTGGCGCAACCAACGCGGTGCACGGTGTCCTGTCCTGACGGAGGCGTTATTTATTCCGCTTTCAGTGTCAGCAGCTATATCACCTATTGCCAATCACATTTTGTTTATAAGCATGTCATGTAGAAAAATATGCTACTACGCGCAAACCACTGAATTTATTTTATAAGTTTTATTTCCTAATACCCGTTGATGCCATAAGTTTAGACTGGTTATTGTCTAATAAAGAATTAGACTCTCCGCTCTAATTGATAATAAGTATGATTGCCTATATTTTTTCTTGCCCTTCCAAACAGTGAAAACCGCTTCAAAATTGGCATACCTAGGACATTTTCAAGTTTTTGATGACCCGGAGACGGTCAAAATTTCCATTTTTGGACTGTACTTGCACTGGTCTGAAGTTCAAGTAGTACCTGGGGAATGCTATTTCTTTTTGCTATTTAGTGTAGGAACTGTGGTTAAAAATACGGGATGTTAAGGTAAAGTTGCGTTACTTAGAACCTATAGGAATTTGGAAATTTTTTTGACTATCCATATTAAATGCAATCAGCTGATCGAACGTTTTGTACTAAAAGACAAAACTATTTTTGCTAGTTTCCTATAGGTTTCTCCGGGAAAGTTGTTCAGTATCATGGGTAGAATCACACCTTAAAGTAATACTGTTTACCCTAACACCCTGTATAGCGCCACTTATTTACATTCTAACTCAACTTTACATATTTACAGGGTAAAGCAATAAAATTAACGTTAACTTAACTAGGTAGATTTATACAAACTCATTTTGCAGAGCTTGTAAATTGAATGAGAAAACAAGATTAATTGACGTGCTTTTTATGTCCAACTAGTTACCCGTGTAAGGGTGTAGTACCTGTTTGAATCTAAATCGAATCGGGAGCTAGAAATATTAATTATTCATCACTAATTAGCAGTTCTGTTGCAGTCGGCAGATCAGAGCGTATACGTGCCGGAAACAGGAAGAGAGCAATCAACATTCCTAAAAATATCACACATTTGGTGTTCATCCGGCACGGACGCCGCCACTCGCCGGCGCGGCGTGCTGGCGTCATACTAGGGCTGGTCTAATTTAACACCTACCTACCGGTCAGGACAATCATCCTATAACATGAGCATGACACTCAAGGTCCGACGGTCCGTAAGACAAACACTAACCGAGGGGTTACTCCCACTTACGAATACGACTAAGAGGGCGGTATCGGTAGCGCGCTCCATACAAACGAAGTTTAATTCTATTTAGTAGGTAAAGCCGTGGTTGTCCAGTGGCGAGTAACCTTGCCTGCCGTGTAGGAGGCGATGGTTCGATCCCCGTCCAGGCCGACTCGTACCAATGAGTTTTTCGGAATTTATGTACGATTTGTAACACCACTGGCTTTCGGTGAAGGAAAACATCGTGAGGAAACCTACTGTCCATTATAAGTGGCGACGGGCTCACCCCCCATCACACTGGACAGAGTTTCGGTACTACTGGTGAAACGTGGATGTTCTGAGGTTTCAGAATATCTCTGACTACCTCCTCGGGGAATATAGTCGTGAGCATATGCTATGCTATGCTATGCTATGCTATGCTATGCTATGCTATGCTATGCTATGCTATGCTATGCTATGCTAGTAGGTAAATTATAATAAAATAACCAATTATGGAATTGGTTTAAAAATTAAAATAAAATTAATCTAAAACTTGATTTCTGATAAACTATCAACGTAATGCTTGTGTAATGGGACTTTGTTTCGTGAAATAAATGAGTTTTATTTTATTTATTATTATTTTATTAAAAATCTAATTAAACTTCGTTTGTATGGAGCGCGTTAACGGGTAGGTATAGGATATACCCTATATATAATCAAATTTTTATTGAATTGAACCAAGAATTATATACTATTATTTTAATCTTCATGAATTTAAAAAAATTATATTGAATTATCAAGAAACATTAAACACGATCTAGAAACCAATGTAGGAGTTTATGTTTGGTCAGATTCCGTTAACATGTATAGTATCAAAGTTACAGTGGCTCAAAGATTTCCATCCAAATCTTAAATTAATCCTAGCTACTAGAAACTACATATTTTAACGGAAAACCGATAAAATTTATGTGTAGATTAGTTTCTTTAACAGTTTTTAAAAAATCATTAACCTACTTTATAATTGGTTAATACTGAAAGTAGAATTAAACTTCGTATGCAGAGGCCTCGGGCACACTGAAGAAGGGTACATGCTCTTAAATCTTTACCAACTATATTGAGAAAGCGATCCCGACTTTATCGTTTGTTGTAACACCCAGTAAACTCATATCCTTCCTTACGAGATAATGGCAGGATGGAGTGAGATTCCACTCAGACTTGTAAGATTCGTACATTGACTCAATATTGTAGTAAGGTTATATTTATGCGTTTAACCCTAAGAGGAAGGATCTCCATAGAGTCCGCATAAATTTACAATTGTAGTTGGTCTCTTTTGTCTTATGACGTACCTTTAATAGTAGAAGGAGATGGAACTATAGATATTTGTTTATGCGGCTGTCCACTTTTTTTGAGCTAGTGTGTGTGAAAAGTGACCGTAAACATAAGGCCATATGTCACTTGGTGCCTTTTGTCCATACTACTTGACACCACACACTCAAACCTAAACGTCAAAAAAAGTGGACACTACAATTGGTATGGCTCACTCTAGTCTTAAAGAGAGATCCTTCCTCTTAAGTTTAACCAAAAACAAATGATCGGAAATAAAGTATAAAATATAATAAAAATAATGTTTTGATTAGTAATTTGTGTTTGTCCATTAATTACGGGGATTTTTGTGATTTTTTGATCGCCAAAATAATAAAAATACCTATTTTCTTACAATCAAGATTAGAAAATTCGTCACATAGATATTGCACAAAATATTTTCTATTCAATTATGCAACCATAATAATAATTAACTGTTAATTTCTTATATAGGGTCCTTCTTAATATGCTGACACCTTTTTAATGGGATAATCAGACCATCAAAATGAACAACTTTGTCTATAGGACCAACATCTATTTCGCGAAAAAAAATCATCTATTCGATACAAAACTGCAAACCTACTTGAGCCAAATGTATAGGAAAGCTGTTTTTTTTTTCGCTATTTCGATTTTGGTCTCATAGAGAAAGTTGTTCAGTTTGATGGTCTGGACATCCCCTTAAAAGTTTTAAATATTTATTTTTACTTTTGTAACACCTTGTATAGACAATAATGTAGTCTGACAAAGTTTTACTTCTATGGACAAGTGATGCAAAGCTATTTTTTTGACATTAATCTAATTAGTTACATAGTTTGTTTTATATTTCTTATTTAATTGGACCCTGTATACGGCAATCAACTGTACCCAATTCATATTTCGTGTAGGTACCTCTCTACATAAATCAAAACATAAATATGCGGAAAAATGTGTATGTTATGTAAGTATGTTATCTTAAAAGATATAAATAGATTTCTCTAGTAAACAATACATCTATCCCTACAAAGTAGATACGCATATCTTCACAATCCTGGGTTGTGTTACATAATACTTACTATAGTATTGTCATTTCTATTATCATGAAAATATTGCTATTTGCACGATACATTGAAGTTATAGCTTAGTTACTAAGCCAAATTTGAGTCTTTTCAACGAAATCTGCATATTCTCCGTTATTTAGGTAGGTATATCCTTATACTTATGTTAGGGTAAACAGTTGCATTACTTTAAGGGATGATTGTACCCATGATACTGAACAACTTTCCCTGAGAAACTTATAGGAAATTCGCAAAAACGTTTTTAAATTTTCTATACTAAATGCAAACAGCTGATCGAAAGTTTGTATGAAAAGATGAATTTTTTTTGCGTATTTCCATTTGCTTTTTTGGAAAGTTGTTCAGTATCATGAGCCATTAAAGTAATGCAACTGTCTACCCTAAGACCCCGTATTAGGGTCCTTCTTGATATGCTGACAGTTTTTTAAGGGGATGATAAGACCATCAAACTGAACAACTTTCTCTATGGGACCAACATCGAAATCGCGATAAAGAAATCAGCTGTTTCATACAAAACTGCAATCTTACTCGACCCTGTATAATAATGATTTTTTTTAAATTAAATTTATAGAAGTATAAAGGCATGAAGTGTTACGCGATTTACACTAGTGAATAAATTCTAAAAAATCTAATTAATGCGTACCTATATACAACGTGTTAATGAATAAGCGCAAAAGCTCATACACCCCAACTGATTTATAACAAAATAATTAGATTGAAACAATAATTTCATCATTTTTATAGTTAAAATTTAAAGTTATTCGCATTTTAAGTTTTGAGGCGAAAATGATTTGTTATCATTTCAGCAATGAATGAAAGCACAAACGTGCTCATGGATACATTTTAAGAATCTTGTTTTGGTAGTAAATAGGGTGAGAGTGCCCGAGCGATGGGTTGAGATCGAGTTCAGTACATTATAAATTTTACATACAAATTATTTAACATTTTTAAAGAAAATTACCTATGTTGAAACCATGATAATTCGATTCTATTCTCGATTCTAAACAAACTACTTTCTAGTTTTGCGTTAATTCATTAAGATGTTGTAGAAGTTTAAAAAAGAGAATATTATACCTAATAATAACGTATTACAAAATAACATGTCTACGTCAAATTAGTGCCTTATCGTTCTATTACAACGTGTAATAGCTGTAGTAACCGATAACATCGACCTTCCTATCTAAAAAAATTCGATATTTGTCGTAATAACATTTATTATTTATTGTCCGAATAGTAAGCCTACCACGAGTTTACACTGTAGTATACTAAAGTCTTTGACTATTTATATGTGGACTGGTTACGCGTGTAATTCTACCAACAAACATTTCTGCCACTTTTTGCGGGGGGCGAGGTAACATGAAATCCGCAACTTTGGATTTTATTCCCCCATAACTTTAAATTCTAATTTTGAATGTTAAAAATCATGAAAAGTAGTCTCGTGTGAACCCCAAACGTTCTAGTTTCGAAGTTATTATTTCGCAATTATAGGCTGTCTCGTTTAGTGATAAGGTGTAAAATTGAATGTAAATGCACAAGATCAATTGTGCTTATACCGTGGCAGAGGGGAAATGCTACCGCAAGGCTAGTCCTTATAATAATTAGTCAAAGACTAAAGTAGATTTACTCCCATTTTGTGTATTGAATGGAATTTCGTACAGCGCTCCTAGTGGTCACGTTGAGAACTAATTCAGCCATACAAATTGGCGCCTTAAATACAGTAGTAAAAAAACATAATTCTCCTTCGGGTGCAAACAGCTAAAAAGTACAGTGTCAACTCATGGTACAATACCTACGACCAGGAAAATAATTCCGCTCGAAAATAATTCGTTTGCGCATATCAGACCCGAGTCCCCGTCAAAACCCGAAGTAATTAGTAATCACAAGGGTGCAGTCGGATAGCAGAGAAAATGGCGCGAAAACAATTAGCCAATAGCGGTACGGGTTTGAAGGTGGGACATTTTGATTGTTCAATATAATTTAGCGCGCTATTAAAATTTGTCTAATACGCAGGTACATCGGTTAAGTGCCCTCTACGCTTAGCCCGCGGATGGCGCGCGAAAGCCGCAACGGAGCTCGAACGCTAAGGTAGGTGTAGAGGGCGCTTAAAACTTATAAACCTGGTACTACTGTAGACGTACTGAACAGTATTACGATTCCCGTCGAGTAATCGTCTAGTACTCGCCGGTAGGTACATAATTAGATAATTTCTATTATTTATATGCGAAGGCGGCGCGGCGCGGGTGTGCGCGGCATGGAAACGACGCCGCTTCCTTCGTCGGCGCTCTACGTAGAAATCCGTCGACGGCTTCTAGCTAAAGAGGATGTACGCATCGGCAGCGATGATTTAATTTAACAGGGCCGGTTTTGTGGCTCTCGAATCGCCGCTTCTGGAGGGGCGTAGGTCTTATCGACATACTAGAAAATCTGGATTTATTTATACAAAGTATTAAGTTTATTTATACCTAAGGAACGAAAAACGAGACCATTTTGTCTTGAATAATATTTTTTTGTGTGTTTTTTATGTATTTGTAAGTACTGCCTGTGTAATGTACAGTTTTTGTAATGTGTTCTTTTTAAAGACAAATAAATAAATAATACCTATAAGCATAAGCATAAGCATATACTCACGACTATATTGCCCGAGGGGGTAGTCAGAGATATTCTGAAACCACAGAACATCCACGTTTCACTAGTAGTACCGAAACTGTCCAGTGTGACGGGGTGCGCCACTTGTGACGCAGGGCTCACTCCTGGACAGTAGGTACAATACATGCCTCGAAATTGAAACATGCAGGTTTCCTCACGATGTTTTCCTTCACAGAAAAGCCAGTGGTGTTACAAATCGTACATAAATTCCGAAAAACTCATTGGTACGAGTCGGCCTGGACGGGGATCGAACCATCGCCTCCTGCACGGCAGGCAAGGTTACTCGCCACTGGACCACCACGGCTTATAAATTATATTCTATTCTAAAACCAGAATCGAAAATGGAATATATGATGTCTATGTGCCAGCGGGCGCTCACTTGGAGAAACGCAGCGCAGGACATTTTTACTGTAAACATATTATTGACTTTGCGCGCGTTGAAATAACATCCAAAATCAATTACCTACCTTTCGCCTCAAGTCGCTTCGATGCTCTTGGGGACTAGTAGTTGATTTTCGATGTTATTTCAAAGTTAGCAATGTCGATAATATGTTTACAGTAAAAAATGCCAAGCGCTGCGCTTCGCCAGGAGTACACCAGCTCTATCTTTTAAAAATCGTAAAAAAAACAACTTTTCTCTATATTAAGCAGAGTCGATTTTTGATAGGTATAACAAAATGTAAATACAATTTTTAAAACCTTGTTGGGTTCTAAAAAATACCTAATATGATTATTTTAACGTCTTTCTTTTCTATGTAAGAACGACAACCTTATCAATGAAGAAACCCGCCATTTTATGAAAACCAAAATAATTATGCTGAAAGTGATTCATGCTAACAACTGACACGCCTAAAAAGGTTATTCGAAGTTGTAGCAAAGTTTCTGAATATACTTGAGTTACCTTGTGTCCTATTAAGTCCCCAATTTCTCAGTTACATAGTCTCAACTAGTGTCCCGAGTGCGTCCCTGCGTTAAAGCAAAAAGTTCCTGCCGTGACTACAAGCCGCTTTTCCTGCAGGTGACGCCCCTATCGCTTTTCATTTCCTCTATGGTAATATTGATAAACGTGTCAGCGTACTAATGAGATACAGATCCAGTCACGATTCACTAATACAATAGACACGGCAGAGATTTATTGACTTATTATTAATTCTATTAATTATAGGATAAAGTTTGTGATGTATTTCTCGATAGTTTAATTTAATAAAAATTTGTTTTGTCTGTTTCTTAAAATACACAACACAATTTAATCAACACTTTCTACAGGACTCGTGTTCCTAGGACATTTACACTCAACTCAACGATTCTCCTTTTTCAACCCAATATCAAGAATGTGCCGGAAATACAACGAGTTAAGTGGAAAGCATTCGGAACTTGATGTTTTTAATAATAGATTAAACACTTTTAAATATGTGTCCATACAATTCTCCTCTCCTCTCCTCTCAACACGATACACTGCCTCCGTGGTCTAATGGTTAAGAGCATTGGGTTCTTGACTCGGGGGTCGTGGGTTCGAATCCCACGGGGGACACCTAGTGATATGTCACTTTGTGCGTTTTTCCCCAGTTGGTTAGGACATTGTAGGCTGAATCACCTGATTTTCTGAAAAGAAAGATGATTCCGTGCTTCGAATGGCACTTTAAGCCATTGGTCCCGGCTACTATCTCTGGTGTAGTCGTTATACAAAAACCACGTCAGTAAGGCGGTCTGAAAAAACTCTCGATACCAGGGCTTGCCCACACGATAAGAAGATCACGGTACATAATTTGTATAAGTATTAAGTATTCTTTGTATACTTGTAGCATAATTATATTGTATTTTTTTTATCTTTGGTTCTAGATATTTGGTTTTTAAAAATTGTAATTGTTATTTTAAGCATGTCTCACTTTTCTTCTTATGTTGTTTTAAAATATTTGACTCATGTTCCGTCTATAAGTTTTAAAATTGATTGTGACTTGTTTGAGTAGTTAATAAATAAAATAAAATAAACATTTTTTTACAACTTTTGTCAAATTTTTAAAGTGAAGTTAACAGTCGATCTTTACTAACAATTTAATGTTTGTGTTAACTAGCGCCATCTGCCAGCATTTAGTGGAACTTTTTAGCGTATTATCAATGAAATACTACAGAAGTTTTACTCAAATTATAATACAATTGAAACTTAAATTAATTATATTCTAAACAAATCTTATAAATACTTCGTAACATAAATTAATGGTAACAAATGCATTATTGTGTGATACTCTGATACTGATAAAAGAATGAGATATTCGGACGTGATAAGGGTGAACGTTTATTGACAATGTTTTTTCAGGTTTTATGATCCAGTCTTTCAGATTTAGCATAAAAGTTACAGTTTGAACTTTGACAAAATTTCGTACAAGATATTGGAGTGCTATAAAAATTTACCTCATAACAAAAATATAGTTGATATCATTGAATTTTCTAAAATATTTATTTAATTAAGATTTCATACTGAGTTTATGTCGCTAAAGCGTTTGAATTAATAAAACATTTAGTTAGGTTTTAGTTTATATCTGAGAGCACTGTCTAAAATGGAATAAAATATAAACAGTTGCATTATTTTAACGGCTGATTGTATTGTATCCATGATATTGAACAACATTCCCAAAGGAACAAAGAAAAAATCGCAAAAAAAACTTTTCATTCAAACTTTTGAATAGCCGATTGAATTTAGTATGGAAAGTCCATAATTGTTTTTGACGAATTTCCTATAGGTTTCTTAGGGAAAGTGGTTCAGTATCATGCTCATGAGTACAATCACCCATTAAAGTAATGCAACTGCTGACCCTAACACCCAGTATAAAAACAAATGTGTCAAATCAAAATAAAAACGTACCCTCGTCGCTTACGACGTTATAATTTAATAAAGGGATACCAACAAAAATAAGCTACTACCGCCATTGAGTACCTTTTAATTTTTCATGTTGAGTCATACAAATTCTTAAAGCATTGACCGTGAATAGAATGGCATGTAGATGAATTAAATATTTAAGACAAACTTATAGTAAATATTGTTATGTATCAAGATTCATACGTCTCACACGGGGTCTCAAGAATAAGGGTGTATAAGAGCGACCCTAGAGCTAACTTAAATTATGTATACTGTAAATACGATTACATAGATTCATTATAATTTATATCTATGAATTTCGCAAACATTTTGTTTCGTTAACATAATTTTATCAATGATCAATGTATAGACCGAAAGGGCACCGTCTGTAAACCTACGTCATCAAACTGTCCTGTGATGAAAGAAGACAAAAAGTTGGTCTACAATCTAGGCGATAGATGTATGGTTTTGTGCAGTCAAAAAAAGGACATCAGCACTATATTCTGAAATGATAAATGAATGATATTCTGAAAACTCAGAACATCCACGAGAAACACTGCCATGAGTGTTATTTTTACCAGCGTCAGAATATTGGTAATATTTCACACTTTAAAAATTCGTATATGGAATTGTCCAGATGGATGGAGATGGAGTTTATGCATTATTCGTATACGAATTAAAACAGGTGATAACGTTTCTGGCTAGAGACGGGAAGACCAGGTGATTTATTGTTAGATTGGTCGAGACTAGAATGCAATGAATGCGATTGGTATCATGACGGTACTCGATGACGTGAAATCTAATTACAGGAGTTTTTCACGTAGTCGAGATTTTTGACGACGGTACTCAATGACGTAAGGTTACCGACGGTGACCTCTCGGTCTATTAGAAGGAAATCACAATGTAAAATATAATGCGTAAGAACCTATTGATATACATAAAACCCAAGATTCACTGATCTAATTTTGATTAGCGTCCTTAGTTTATTAAAACGACTTTAAGTCCTAGGCCATAAGGTTGAATTTTGTGTTTAGCCCATCAGGACAAAATTCTGACGTGTTTTTAAGGAACTCTGCATCTTGGGTTTTTACATGAATGTGTGTAAGTATTTAAGTATGGAATAACCAACCAAAAAATTCTAAGGGACTCCCTACATTTATCGATAAAGCAAAACGTTGTGGGACGTTCTCCATACAAACATAAACATAATTAGACCAATTTTGCCGTGATATGGCTAACTGCTATGGAGTCCCATGCAACTTAGCCGCATTTTACCACATCACGGCAAAATTGAAACATCATCATAGTGATAAAACGATGATAAAAAACACGTTTAAGAATGTAAAGTATGTTTTATGTTAAATGTGGTATTTCCTGACAGCAAAGTTTTAAATTGAACCATATTTTTTTTTAAATTAAAATTTTAGTTCAACATGCTTCGATAGATGGCCTTGAAGTGATGATGATGATAATGGCTCTGGAGATGGTAATTTAGGCTTACCCAAATAAAAAGAAAATACTTGTTGTACAGCTTGACTTACCCGTCGACGAAGTATATTTTGTTGTTTTAAATTATATTTTTTTAACAATCAACTCGTCTCTCGTCAACACCGTCTATTGAGACAGTTATTTTTACCTTATAATTAGCTGTCAGTATATAATGGCATTAAAAAAATAACTTTTTAATGAAATGAAATGTTTCCGTATATCTTTAGTATGTGGCAGTGTTTGTGACGTTAAGTGGTTTAAAAAAATATGTAGGTATATGCTTAGATCAAAGTAAAATTAATGGATTACGCGAACATTTCAAACCAGATAAATGAGACAAAACAAATGAATGGTATCCTTCAAATTTGTATCGAGATGACATACAATTGTGCTAGTTTGTATGGACCAGTTGCACTAGTTGTGTGCGTCAACTTAACGCGCTTTAGGCCTATCCATTAATTTTCTTTGATCTAAGAGTATATGTTGATCTTTTTATGTTTGTATGGAGCTCGAACCACGAATATCACCTTCAGTATCATTTACATGAAATTTTTAACCTTATAACGTTGACGTAAAGAAAAACTTCGCGTCGATAAATGTAGGAACAGTTGAATCAATAAGAATTAAAAATAGGCAATTTTAGAATTGTAAGGCCACTTGTGTGTTTCAAACGAAATATTTAATAACCCTGTAATTTTGAGAATTTTTTAAAGATGGATATGTTCCTATTATATAAATATAAAATGCATTAAAATCAAATTGACTAGTAAATGCATGTAGGTGTAGATGCAGGTAGGTGGTGGCAAGTTAAATGTAGAAAAGTCTCACTCGAGAGGTCGTTATCAGGAGATCTCCGTCGAAGAACTTGGTTTCAATCACAACGTTGCCACTGAAAAGAGGTTATGTCTTATTATTAGGAGTCCAAAGACTTATGTCGGTGGACAAGATCCTTTTGACTGATTTCTAAGGTTCCGTAGCCAAAGCGGGACCCTATTACTAAGCCTACGTTGTCTGTCCGTCCATCCGTCCGTTCTACCTATTTAGGGCTGTAACTTTTGAACCATAATCGCTAGACAGTTGAAATTTTCACAGAATATGCATTATTACGGCGGATTCGTAAAAAATTATAAAAATGTCAAAAAGTTAAAATTTAAGGGGGGTCCTCATACAAGAAACTAGTTTTTACCAACGTTTTTTCTTCTCGCTCTATCGTAAACGGTAATACATACAATCGTCAAACTTGGTGTGATTATAGAGCAAACTCTACAGTATAACAAAAAATAATAAAAACCGGCTAAGTGTGAGTCGGTCTTGGGCTATAAGGACCATGAAAAAAAAAAAAAAAAAATATAAGTGAATATGTTGTGTTACGTATGTATATGGTACGGAACCCTCGTTGCGCGAGTAGCCCGACTCGCACTTGAACGGTTCCTTATTAGGTGTATTACAGAAGTTTCCGATTAGTTTTTCTTGAGTACCCCTTCAAAGCGCTCGTTGGCGTAGTGGAACTTCGGTACTGGAAATGATCACCGAAGTTAAGCAACGTCAAGTCCGGGTCAGTCTTTGGATGGGTGACCGTGTAGTGGTATTTCATCTTGAGCGTCTCCGTGCGTCAGAAGGTACGTTAAGCTTGGTCCCGGATAGTTCCGTCAGATAGCAGTGTAACTATTCGTTAAGCCAGGTCAGAGGACTATTAGCGGATTGAAAATTCTCAGACAGCAAGTTGACCACTAACTTGCCTCCACTAATCCCCACTGGGCCCGCGTGGTGAAGTATTTCTCACTCCCTCTCACACTTATTCGTGAGAGGAGGCATTTGCCCTACAGTGGGATCATACGGGCTATAACTTAGTTTTTTAACGTTTCAAGCAATCTCACATACCCATATGGGCGCCATACATACGCGTGCCGCGTACCGGTAATTGGAAACCACTGCACTGGTCTATGGAATTAATTTTTATACCCGAGTACGAAGTCGCGGGCATTAGCTAGTTTATAATAAAAATCTCAATTCATTTTATCTCATTATCAACAGTCCGGTAAACCCCACTGCTGAGCATAGGTCTTCATTCTCACGCTACCTACAACCTTAGATAAAAGTAAACGAATGGATGGGCCTTACGCAAACATTTCAGACGAGAAAAATACTTTGACTAATAATTATAAGGACTAGCCTTGCGGTAGCATTTCCCCTCTGCCACGGTATAAGCACATTTGATCTTGTGCATTTACATTCAATTTTACACCTTATCACTAAACGAGA
Source organism: Agonopterix alstromeriana (assembly GCA_963924505.1). Taxonomy (NCBI): domain Eukaryota; kingdom Metazoa; phylum Arthropoda; class Insecta; order Lepidoptera; family Depressariidae; genus Agonopterix; species Agonopterix alstromeriana. Next base: position 13,443,753 of record OZ004667.1, read on the forward strand.
CAGCCTATAATTGCGAAATAATAACTTCGAACTTACAACGTTTGGGGTTCACACGAGACTACTTTTCATTATTTTTTACATTCAAAATTAGAATCTAATGTTATGGGGAATAAAATCCAAAGTTGCGTATTTCATGTTACCTCGCCCCCCGGAAAAAGTGGCAGAAATGTTTGTTAGTAGAATTACACGCGTAACCAGTCCACATATAAATAGTCAAAGGAAAAATAGGACAAACGTCAGATATACTTGAAATACGTACAGAGATGACAGACCAAGTGCGCGCCGGCGCGGCGCCTACTTCTTGTGCTTCAAACAAATACGCTTTGGGTCCATCCATTCATTTTACTTTGATCTAAGCCTACAAAGGTCCTGCGCTAGTGTCTTCCACAGATTGCCGAAATCGCAATTAAAATAGCAACTTATTTCGACTTAAACAAAGTTGATTGTCCTTTACAGCACCTACGTAATATCGCAATACTTACTTAAGTACATTAGCAGGCATCATTTGGGATTCGGGCGCGGATTCAATCACAGACTGCCAGGTGTTGGTTGAGTTGGGAATGACGTAGCCAAACTCGAAGAACCATTCCTCCAAGCAGCGACCCTTGAAGAGGACTTTCTGCAAGTTAACAACATTATACGTTAGATTCCTAAAAATACTAAAAAAATATTGTTGATTTACCCTTCAACTCCCTAGGACGCGATATTATTGAAACACCCATTGTTTTATCTATAAGCATGCATTCATTAAGCATATGCTCACGACTATATTCCCCGAGGGAGTAGTCAGAGATATTCAGAAAACTCAGAACATCCACGTTTCACTAGTAGTACCGAAACTTTGTCCAGTGAGACAGGAAAGCCCGTCGCCACTTGTATTATAAAATACCTATATGTATAATGCACGACTATAAAGCTTGAAAATAAATTATTTGTACCTGCATCCAAAAAGAAGAAAAATGCAATTAACAAATTTGCTACACTCCTTTTGAAAAATGATAATTTCTAGTTAGAGCCCTTTTACATTAGCGACTTCTCGGCTATTCTTCATGTAATAATTAAAATGCTGTGTAATAGCAATTGGTGACAACGCCACGATCTCACCATGACTATCTTATCGCCCTAGGCCCGGAATCCACCAAAGCAGAGCGGAGCAAAGATGTGTATAGAATAGCTCGATTCTGATAAGCAAGGAAAGAAAATTGAGCAATTTTATTGGCTGATTTTACACAGCTCTGCTTAGGTTCATAAGTACCAGGCCTTAACTTTGTTCACATCACAGGCTCGCTGTCCACCAGAACTGTGGAAGGCGAGGCTGTGATCGAGGAAAAATTCATCAATAGCTCTCTCATTCGATGGAGTCAGCTATTTGATTAGTAGATTTTCAATTTTCTTCCTCACTCACCGCCTTGCTATCTCACACAGCTCTGGTGGAAAGCCAGCCCATAGAGTGAACATTCCCTTACCTGTTCCAAACGGAAGCGATCCATGGACTCGATGGAGCTGAAGTTCAGCTCGCGGGAGACGACGCGGCACTTGAGGATGCGCTTGGGCACGCGCGCCTCGTGCTCCACGTCGGGGCAGGACATGTCCTCGTTGTGCTGCCAGAGGATCTTGCCTGCAAGAAACACGAACATTACAGAATATAGACAATTATTTATTTTTAAATTCTGACCAGCTGCTGTAGTAAATCCAATACTCGTAATAGTACTTTTTTCAGATTTTTTTTTTTTAGATCTTCTGTCACCCTTAGTGACTTTGCCAGCCTCATAGCTTTGAACAATGTTTTCTTAGGCTAGCTAGGTCTAAGGACAGCCCAACCAACTGGTATAAGCTAATCTGTTTGATAATAGGCTAGCCAATCGGCAGTTAAGCTGTCAGTTGTAACAATTGGAAGGTCCAATAAATTTGAATCTTAGACCTGCATTCTAGACACATTCCAGCATGACATAATTATACAGGGTCTGTCTAAATTGTTTATGGGATGTTAAGGGGATGATCGGACCATCAAACTGAACAACTTTCTATATGGGACCGACATAGAAATTGTGAAAAAAGAAATCAGCTGTTCCATACAAAATTGAAAACACATCAGTAACAAAATATTTCGTTTCTATGTTAGTTCAGGAAGGGTAATTTATAAATACTAGTGCCTAAAATTATCTACTAATGCTATCCAAGTGCATGACAATTATGGAAACTGACCTGAATCGGCATCACGAAGATTCATCCAATTCCTGTATATTAACTGTTTAAGGAAGAATACATTGATAAATATATGAATTACATGTTAAATTTCTATATCTGTTTTTACATCATATCATATAGCTACGACAGTTTAGCAAGCATGAGGAAGAGTTTTTTATTTACTTATTTTACAACGGAATTTTTCTGTTACTTTTCTGCTGGTTTTCTTCAGGTTTTGATGAACAAAAACACATTTGAATAAGTTCAAAATGGCAGAGCTACTTTGACAAACAAAATGTGCATGATTATGGATTTAGAATGATAAAGGATACCAATCTTCCTTACAAGCATTGAAACACGATAATTGGCCATAGTGATTGGTAATGTTTAACCTCATATACCTATTTCCAGCTTCCTGTAGGCCTACCATGAGTTTTCACTGTACGTTACTAATGTAGTTATGTCACCAATTTGTATGGTTGAGATTAGTTCTCAACTTAACCACTAGGAGCGCTGTACGAAATTCAATACAAAATTGGTGACGCAACTACATTAGTAATGTACAGTGAAAACTCATGGTTGGCTTACAGATTCAACCTTCTTTTATACATTGATGTTTAACTTTAGGTTTCTCCCATTCTGTCACAACGAAAATTAAATAGAAACTCTTTTTTAATTTTTTTCCTTGGATTAGAAAGGGACAAACCAACAATGATGATGAAAACGTACGAAAGAAGGTTGAACATTACCGATCGCCAAGGAGTATTTTCATGTTTCACCGCTTTTAAGGCAGTCTGTACTCCAGGTATATGACACCTTGGTATTGGTTGAGCGGGCTCGTTTTCCGCAACTCGACGTCTTGAGCGCCTATTTTGTGTTATACAATACCTATTTCCAGCTTCACTTCGCAAGTCCACTCACCATGTAAAACTCAGTTTGACTTATTATTATTAGTCAAGTAGAAAACAAAAGTTAAATAATCAAAGAAGCTACAATAAAACATATTTTTCATACCTGTTTAAAAACTTCATTCCGCAGGCAATAAAGCCTAAAAATTTCTTATGGCTTCAGTATGAAAAGAGCCCTAGGAAGGAGAATCAGACAAAAAATGTTGTATGGGATGTTTACGTTTTTTTTCACTAATTTCATCTGCAATCGGCCAACGATAGCCATAATCAGATTATTTCTCTGTTGCTTTTGAGTTTCTTCTATGACCATGCTTCTAATGCATGTTTGTTGGCACACAGATAGAATATGTTCTGCATATTCTGGTGAGAAAGTTTGTATTTTTAACAAGTAAGATACTTTTAATGTCAATGCGGACGAAGTCGCAGGCAACAGCATGTTAGTAAATGAAGAAATTACACAATTTTAGGCCATAAAGTTATAGTACCTTACAGGAGCAGAGGAACTGACATGAGTTGTCAAATGAAACGGAGACTTTCAGGAGATTATCAGCAGGGTAAAAATTCGAATTCTGTGTATAATTCTGAATCTAATGTGAAATTGTGGATAATTTAATGAAATGGTGTTAGTATATTTCACACAATTATCTACGATTTCACTTAAGATTCACGATTATTCACAGAAACCGAATTTTAACCCTGCGATAAGATCCCCAAAAAACGGTTCTATTGCCTCGCATCACGTATCTTTCTATTATACAGTGGTGCCGCTAAGTACATCTCGCTCTCTCAGCTGTTAGTAACTCAATTTGTAACTTTATGATCAGGGCTACCTCGGAGAACACCATTTTCATCACAAATTAAACAGGGATCACTAAGTAACAAATTAAGAATCACATGACATTAAATAGGACAAAAATCACGATAAAATGAAGAATGTACATTACAAAATATGGTGTGAAAAGGATACACTTGGAAACCCTTCAGTATAATCTGCACTCGATCTTGTTTGCCTTCTTCAACAGATAAAACTTCCGTCATGGTTGATTGAAGAATAAGGATATCGGATTATTAAACTGTAGTCTTTGATCGGATTTTTATTATAACTTATAAAATAATTTTTATTAGAAATAACACAACATTGTTAGTTTTTTTTTTGACTGAAATTGACATGACATTACTGAAAGTAACACTGACGTTTGATTTGACAGTAGGGTTGGGAACATGATGGGTTGACTAATCGATTCAAAAACTCGATTCAGTTGTTAAGGATCCGTTTCCGGATGGCAATGAAATGAACGGGTTCTCGATTACGTTTCTTTCCACCCAAACAATGAACTTAATTGCTGGAAAACAAAGGCGTGATTTGAATAATTTTCAAAAGTTTTGAATAACTTCAATAACGTCAAAAATAACAATAATTTTTTTTACCTATTTAAATAGAAACATTGGTTTTAGCATTAATTGTATCATGATTGTTGCTGTAAAAAGATATATAAGATTACAAATGAACGACATTGTATGCGTATAACGAATCGTATAAAAGAAGTTCAAAATGGTTGACAGATCGTAGAATAGAACAATCGTATTTTTTGTGTATTCTACGTTTTGTTTTTAGTGGAAACAATCTGCAAACTGTATCTGGCGAATGTACCGGCTTCTATTACTGCATTTATGTTATTCGCTGATTAGAAATTATTTACTGGCTAGTAATAATTTCTATGAACTCAAAAAGTGAAACTGACGAAGCTTCAAGGTAATTTATTTCGTCTTAATTTTCAGCTAATATTGGTTATTTTCATAAATTTATTGCGTATTATTGCAATGACGTTAATGAAGGAGTTGAAAAACGTGTCTCTGTGTTTTGTTTTTGTGAATCCGATGCGTAATTGTTAAGGTATAGGTTAGGCCATTACTTGCTATTTTTGTTCTTTGTTTTGCTCTGATCTTGAGTGGGAAGAGAAGTCACGAAGTTTTTTTTTAATTTTAGGGGGAGCGAAGCGTCATCGTCAAATAATAACACTACCCCGAGCAATTCAGAGGATCAGTCTAGCCCAGGTTTATGTCCTGCAGGTTCTGAACACCCCCAGGACATAATGAAGCGAGCCGCGGCAAAACAGCTGATCGAGAGATATTTCTACCAGTTAGTGGACGGCTGTGGAAACCCTAACTGTGACAACCAGTATTGTGCTTCTAGTGGAGAGGTAACTGGAACATTGTTAACATAATACTTAGGACATGTTTCACCACTTCCGAATAAGTTCTTGTTAGCTTAACCGACAGCTCATTTGACATATTCTTCATACAAAAATATCTCAAATGGCCTGTCGGATAAGCTAACAAGAACATATCCAAAAGTGGTGAAATAGGCCCTTAGTAGTTTATTAGTCTGTTAAAACACTTCCTGGTAAGTGTTATCCTATCATGAATTTGCTACAGTATCTGTTAGATATAGGCTAAAAAATGTTCATGTAAATTTTTGAAATAAATTGATAAAGAGTATCTGAAATGGTGGAGCAGGCCTATAGAATAATACTAGTGTTAACCTGCAACTTCATCCGCACAAATGATATGCCAGATTTTAAGTCAGATCATAAGTATCAAACAAACACAGACAAAAATTCTAAAAAAGGTTGATTTCCAGATCAATCAGCTGACTCCAGTCAGATACACCTAAAAACCATATCATCATTTTTTTTAATATCTTCAATGTATAGACACACTTCTGTTACAGTTTTATAAAAGTTGAGACTAAATTTAAAGACCATTGTTCTTAAACAAATAATGAAATGTATAATAAAACTAACTATGAAAAAACCATCACATAAAAAAAACTGAAAATCTATTTATTGCAGGCCAGGAATTTAACTCCAAATGAAGCAGCAGCGGAAGCTATAAAACTGTTTTATAAAGAAGCTCGACTTTGTGACAGCCTCCCAAACAAAGTGCCTCGGACTGACAACAATGCTTGTAATTCTAGTGCCAGGTAATATTTAGAAATTATCTGACAAGAAATTATTCGAAGATTTTAGCATAGAAGGTAACCAGTCACCAATTGGTTTCATAATTCAAATCAAAATTGTTGGCAAACCTTGCAACTTTTATAAATAGCTATATGACACTTAGATGATCACAAAATAACATAAGTCATTTTGTGTTGTAGTCGGCAACTTTAAACCATAACATTTACAGGATATCTTTTCTGTAGCTTGAATTCTATTTTTAATCACAGAATAAACTAGAAAAGTAAAGTGACATCATCTGATATCACAATGCTGAATTTAGTACAATTCGGGATGTCAAGTATTTTTTTTGGAGGGCTGCATCGCAAACCATTTCGAGATAATTGTCTTGGTAACAATATTTTCGAGTTGAAATGATTTTCTCTCAACCATTACCATTTAGTGATAACAGCTAAAAATTAAATTTATATTGATAAACTTGATGAATCACACAAAAGAAGAAATGAGTTTCTTTCGTAGAGTTTCGAGAACCAAAAAAAAACTTGACACACTGGATTGTTCATACAAAGCACACATTTTGATGCCCGATAAAGAGTTTCTGATTTGGCTAGTTGACAAATAACCTAATGGCCCACCTCAAGCATTGTTTTAAACCGTAGACTGAATATTATCCAGACAAGCTGAGCGCGTATACCAGAAAAGGATGGAGACAATGACAAAAATGTATGAAAAATAGTGCCTTCGTCTAAGTTGCAAGATTTTGTAAGCAATTTCAACTGAGTCAAAGAAAATACTGCATACACAGAATGGGAAAAACAACAGATTTTCTCTCGCTCACTTTATGCAATTATCATACAAGCCTGTCTTGTTTCCGCATTTATTATTATTTTAAAACATGTTTTAGACCTATGAGGCTGGCAGTCACAGACAGAAGTCTTGAAAAATTTAGTTAAAAATTCAATTGTTTTGGCAGTTTTGCTACAAATGATATAATCGCTCTGTTACAGTACAACATGTACCACATCAAAAACAAAAGACATCACATCAGATAACAAGGAGAAGGAGGTAGACTCTCCCATGTCAAGCTCGGCGCTGGAGAGCACTTCCATGGAATTGCCACATACTAGTCACAATGTATCTCAAGATGATTACAAAACGCCTAGTCATAACAGTATGTATCCTAACCATCATCTATTGCAGACAATTTATAGGTAGCCATAGATACTTCGCTGTCACTTATTACAAATGTGCTCTTACTCTTAGATCAAAGTAAAGTTAATGGACAGGCCTTACGCGAACATTTCAACCCAGATAAATGCGGCAAAACAAATGAATGGTATACTTCAAATTTGTACCGAGATGACAGACAATTGTGCTAGTTTGTATGGACCAATTGTACTATACTTCATGCCACATAAGGACGAAGAGATTTTCTGATTCCTATTTAGCTTTCTAGCCAATTCTGATTAGCAAATATACTTTATTAATCTGAGAGATATACTATCCGAAATATCTTGGACGGTATTCAAGCTGTTAGTTGTAGTAAGTGAGAGGAAGAGTTTCAAATCTATGTTTCTGTAATTCAAAATAGCCCTAAATTATCGTTGCTATTTGGAATGGAGTATAGTTGTGTTCAACTTAACGCGATTTAGGCCTATCCGCTAATTTTACTTTGATCTAAGCTCATACTGACAATCATACAAATGGGATCTCAATTAACACTCATTAGGCTAGTAACAGTTTTAAAACCTTTGAAGGTATAATTAAACTAATTCTAATTGATATCACCTGTAATAAAGCTTATTGTGTTACTGGTTAAAAAATCTAAGGTCATTATTTTGTTAATTACTTTTAAAGCAGAGGAGAGAAACTATTTCAATTTGCATTACTACTGTTTACTGAGTACACCTGTCACCAGTGTTAACAAAGCAAAATACGACTACAATGAGTGCAAAATTGGATACTAAATCGCGTGCGATTCGTTTGATAGAACAACTAGATGAGTTACTCTATATGTTGCAACCTACAGATGGAGCACCATTGACGGAGGAGCGTATCTGCCAGCTATGCGATGACTGTCTACAAACTAAAGTGCCTCAGCCGCTGATCAGGGCGTTAGGGGAAGCTTTCACACAGCCCGCTATATTGGCAAGGTGTTTCCAGGGTAAAATCGGTGGAGGAAGAAGCAATGGTGGAGGCAAGACAGGTACGTTACTTTGAAAATTTGTTTTAGGGTAAAATTTGCTATGATCTTGTCAAACTTATTTTGTAGGTTAAAATGTTCTTAAATTGGCAAAGAGCCAATGAGTCCACGATGGACAAAGGGGACAAAGGGCCAGTTATAATGTAAGGTCAGCATCCAAACGCTTCTGAACCTTATTGTCATGTAAATAAAAAGGTAACAAATGTGTATCAACTTTATATGCTAACCATACCAAGAAGATAAAGGGATCTTTATTATGAACTCTTTGGCTCTTTGCCATTGTCGTTTGCGACATGGAAGGATATTATAATAGGGCTTATTGGTGTTGTATGTTAAAATGAGCAATCATTATTATTATTTTGTGAAAACAATGTCATATCTTACCTCATTATCATCTTAGTTTAGTTAGATTAGATTTAGTTATAATCAGTGTTACAATAAAAGATATATAAATAAGTCTCAAAGTGAGACCTTTTTAGGGTTCCGTAGTCAAACAAGGAACCCTTAAACCTTCGTCCATTCTGTCAGTCTGTCTATATGCCCCTCCTCAATAACTCGCTCATTTTGCACCTATTGAATCGAAATTTGGCATGATGTCAGATTTTCTTCTTTTTCTACTTATACAATGGCGACGGAACCCTATCATCGAGCGAGTCCGACATGCTCTTGGCCGGTTTTTAGTAACAAAACTAATTTTATACTCTGCTTATTTATTTTGGCAGAATTAACAAAATCCGTCATGGTTATCATAAGAAAGAACTAATAACAATTTTTTAATTTGACAGTTTAATAGAGAATTTTATTTATTTATTTATAGATAAAGAGTCAAAAGCGATGTGTTCGTCGAGTGACCCTGACAAAGATGTGGATAGTATCGTGGGCCCAGAATTGGACGTGGCTTCCTGTCGCAGAGCATTTCAATACCTTGCTAAAGTAAGTGGCTGCAGCCCCATGTAGCGTTCACAGAAGCTTTTTATTATTTATAGCAGTGCATAAAACGTAAAGTAGGGAAGCTCCTGAGGCGATAGCATACCCAAGGAGTCGAGGGGGCGTCGAGGCGCGGGCGCGCGCCTTGGCGACCTTGACATACGGTTGGTAATTGTATATCATACCAATTCGAGCGGCGCACGTATTTATTCTTGGTATACAATTATCGACCGTACGTCAAGGGCGCTAAGGCGCGCCCGCGCCTCGAAGCCGCCTCGACTCCTGTATGCGATACGCTTAAGAGGATATAATTCGGAGAGCGCTCCATACAAACGTACTATGGTAATATTTTCAATACTAACCAATTCAAGTCAATACAATTTTGCAGAAACAATATAGAAACAAATCTCTATGCTTGTATGGAGTCAGATTTTCGTTAAAATGTATAGTTTTAAAGTTACAGAGCCTCAAAGATTTCCATACAAATTTTAAATTAATCCTTGCATTGAAACTGTAAATTTTAACGAAAATCTGACTCCATAAAGGCATAGAGATCTGTTTCTATATTGTTTCAGCAAAATTTCATTGACTTTAATTGGTTAATATTGAAAATATCACCATAGTACGTTTGTATGGAGCGCGCTCCGAATTATATCCCCTTAAGAGTTGCGCGTGATGTCGACTAGGTAGCAATATGGCGGAAAATGTATGAGTATTGTTTGGTTGACTCATTGTTGTACGGTAATGAGCTAATATGACACTATGACCAGTAGTCTCTTCTACCCTGCATGCACAGTACAAAAAACAGCAGGCAGGGTCAATTATATTGAAGTTATCACTAATGTTACAATAACAAATCCGCTCTTATCACTGAAGTGATTTATTGACGCAAATGATAGCTTTCACTATGCGTGGCCATAAGATCCACAATTCAAAAGAACGCGGCATATACGCCTATGTTTTGAATTCGGCTGGCTTTAAATGGCTCGGCCTGCAGCCAGTCTTTGTAGAGCTGCTGATCATACTAGTTATTAGATATACAGGGTGTCAACTTAAATACGTTACATACTTTAAGCCTCAGTCCCTATATTTGGGTTGAGTAGGTTTGCAGTTTTGTATGGAACAGCAGATATATTTCAAATACACTTGATTATAAACGTGTTACAGCCATTTTGTGCTATTTCAAATGAAATTAAATATTAAATCTCAGGCGGGAGTGGAACCCGCATTCCCCGGTTTGGAAGATTGTAGGTTCAAGTCATGCATGAGACTGCCTTGAGCAGATCTATTGTTTCGCGATTTCGATGTTAGTCTCAAATAGAGAGTTGTTAATTATTAATGATTAGACATAACACAAATAATTCCAGAACAGTACATCGCAATAACCTACCTTAGCCAATCTCCATAAGCTACATTTTCGTTCAACAGGTGCCATCAGAATATTACAGTTCAGCGCTAGTCACAGCACTAACGACGTTAGCTGAGAACATGGAGATAGACCTAAGGATAACCAAGAAGATGAGCGTGGAAGATGCTGTCAATTGTTTCGTCATCGCGTTCGAGGTGCCCGACCTGGGGTGCAGCGACTATCTCGAGATAGCCCTGCCCGCGTTGTGTCATGCCGCCGAACATTTGCCTGTTAAAGGTCAGTCAGTATATGTATAATACAGAAACGTGGTCAAATGTATCTGAATCTTGTCCCTATAAGATTCAAAATTACAATCAGTCCAGCAATAAATTGCTCCTCTTTTAGCGCATTTCTTAACTCAATTACTATTTTGTTGGTAGGGTTTAGTCATTGACCAATAGCTACTGCGACCTGAACAAATCTATTGTAGCTGTCACCCTTGACCTAAAGGCTATTTCTCAGGTCCGAAGATTTCTTGAACCATATCATGCCTTTGTAGGGTTACCCTGAGATAGGACATAAGGATAGAAATTGCACGAAGACAAAGTCGCGGGCAACACTGCTAATTTAGAGAAATAATTGGCGTAGTTTAGAATATCTATACAGTTAATTACATATCCCGATGAATATACTAAAAGCGTAGGGCAACCCAGGGGTGGTTGATAGTTCCCTGTGTCTTGTTTTTCGCGGATACCTTTCCCGAAGTACTTGATCAATAGATCTTTTAGTTGAAAGCCTAAATCAACTTATTACAGCTCAAGCGAAACTAGCCCGAGTATGGGCGCAGCACTGCAAGGACAGCCTGCGGCACATCCTGGAGACCCTGCAGCAGCTCATCACCCTGAGGGTCATCTCCACCAACTACACGAGGCACTTCCAGGTGCAGGACGATGAGAGCGTCACCATGGCCACTAAGCTCATGAAAGTAAGTATAGCATGTAGATATACGTAAATCTATCTTCCTGATCTTATCCCATTACTCTGGGTCAGTGAATGATGTCGTATTCCTGTATTTATCTCTTATAGCCGTCATTTCAGCACTCACTCCTTTTTTACACATGTGAAGTGATGAAATGCATATAGCACCTTGATGCTAAACGCCAAATTATGTCAACCCGGCCAAAGCTAAATGATAAATACACTTATAATGACAATGGACAAATACTGTGTCACGTTTGATTTGATATTTAGGTCGACATTTTATTTCACTAGTCACATCCGAGCCCACTCTCAACTCTAGTTGAAGTCCAGGGCGTCGTTCACGGATACGTCAATGAGGAAATCACACAATCCATCCATATTCTTTGGTCGTCCTCTCCTCATTTCGACATTGCGAGCGGCTGGCATTTAGCTAAGTTGTCAGTATGAGCGGATACACTCTCCTCATGCAGCCATTTACATTATTAGGGGTGATCGAGTGAAGCAGACGAGGCGACAAAACCAAGTCGATGGGTCGTCATATTATATTATACCTACAGCTACGATAACCTGACAGTGTAGTAATTGTCCGGTAGGCCCTTGCCCTCTCCCGATTGTCCTGTTCAACTATTGGTATATCTAAAGTTTTAAATTTGACTTTTTTTGAGGTGTTGTTTTTTAAATGTTTTAGATAGTGTACTACGCGAACATGCTAGCGGGCGTGATGGAGTCTAATACGCTTCGCGAGGAGCCCATAGTGATAGCTAATCAGTTGGACCCGCTCGGGGATGCGCTCGACCACCTGTACCCGCTGACGTCGATGAAGAACTCGAAACAGGCCCAGCCTGATGACCCTTTAGGTGAGCTCGCGTTTTAATCAGCTGATGTTCAGGATAAAATTTCATCGAAGGTGGAATTAGGACGAAGTATATGTGGTCTAGTGGTGAGTATATGTTATGTATGTATGTCTACAAGCAGCGCAGAATTTTACAAATCTTTGTGTATACGAATAAATCATAAATCCTATACAGGGTGAAATTGATATCATTAGCAACCTTTTAAACTAAGAGTCTACCAATCAAACTGAACAACTTTTACAATGGGAGCAAACCGATCTGAGCAAAAAAAAAATCTGCTGTTTGCAGCTACGTGGTACGTAAGCTGCGACGGGCAACGTAAACGTAGCATTTTTTTCTCAGTGTAAGCTTTTGTAGAAAGCTTTCATACATACCTACGCGCGCAATATATTTGCCAGGCTCATACATTTTGAATTTGATGGTTTATTATTATGTAATTTTTCAAACTCAGTAAACTAATTATGTTTTTTTGTTTCAGCTATTGAATTAGATGTACATGTTTTAGACGCTAGAAAGCCATACCTGCCATTTGAGGAATTCTACAACGAACCTCTTAGTGATACTATAGAAATGGACATAGATTTTGCTAATTATAAAACTGAAATAAGTAATGGTAAGTAATACCAATTACTTAAACGTTTATTTAGTATAGACAGTTGAAATTTTCGCAGAATATGCGTTATTCCGGCGGATTTTACGAAAAATGTATTCTCAACAAGAAACTAGTTTTTATCAACGTTTTTTCTTCTCAATCTATCGTAAAAATGGTAATACATACAAGCGTCAAACTTGGTGTGATTATAGAGCAAGCTCTACAGTATAACAACAAAAAAACCGGTAAGTGTGAGTCAGTCTCGCGCTAAAGGTCCCGTTTTTTTTGTAAGTTAATATGTTGCGTTGTGTGGTGGTGTGGTACGGAACCCTCGGTGCGCGAGTAGCCTGTCTCGCACTTGACCGGTTTTATTTTTATTTCCGAATTACTTCGATCATAGTCTGTCATCGATGCCACACACACAAAACTACCAGCAAAAACTATTACTAAAACAAATAAAACAATTTCAGGTAAGAAATTCGCGTTCCTAAAGTACCCGTTCATCCTGACGGCGGCGACCAAGTCGCTGGGCCTGTACTACGAGAACCGAATCCGCATGTACTCGGAGCGGCGCGTGTCGTTACTGCACGCCGTGGTAGGGGCAGCACCGCCCATGCCCTTCCTCAGGCTCAAAGTGCGACGGACACACATCATCGACGACGCACTCGTTGAGGTACATTATAGAGTTTGAAACTGACGAAAATGCGCGTGTTCTTTATAGCAGTGATCATATCAAACTGAACAGCTTTCCCGAAGAGAAGAATGTTGACATCGCAAAAAAAACAGCTTTCCATATACAACTGCAAATTTATTGGACAGCGGATTTTTTTTCGCGATTTCGACGTCCCGTAGGGAAAGTCGTCATGTTTAATGGTCTGATAAGCTAATCCATCATCTTAAAGACAGTCAGCATATTGCTAAATAATATAAGCTTCAAATATGTTTATATCTACGTTACCTATGTATGCACGGAACAGTACATTTTTTCTTTTCGACCTCCGTTATTGTCCGGAATTGTCATAGAAATTTTATAAGAAAAGTAATTAATCCCACCACAAACGTCAATGATCCGGCTCGAAGGATCGGAACCTCACACCAAGTGAACAGCCTGTATTTTGTAACATTACTTTCTTTGTTTCCAGTTGGAAATGGTAGCGATGGAACGAGTTCTAGATCTTAAGAAGCAGCTAGTCGTAGAGTTTGAGGGGGAGCAGGGCGTGGACGAGGGGGGAGTCAGTAAGGAGTTCTTCCAGCTCATAGTGGAGGAGATATTCAACCCGGACTATGGGATGTTTACTCAGCACCAGGACTCCCATACTGTTTGGTAAGCGATTTTGAAGTTTTGTTTGTAGATTTTAAGAGCTATTTTGATTTAAAATTCGATGTTCAATCAGTGAAATTGATAAAAATTCATTGCATTCACATTCGAAACTACCGGAAGAGTATGTGTTTTAAAAGTCCCTTGCGTTGTCAAACAGAAAAACATGACCAACGCCAAAATGATGCTATACAAGGTGTTACAAAAGTAAAAGTAAACATTTAAAACTTTTAAGGGGGTGGTTTAGACCATCAAACTGAACAACTTTTATTACCAACAACGAAATCGCGAAAAAAAAATCAGTTGTCCCATACATTTAGCTCGAATAGATTTGTAGTTTAGTATGGAACATCAGATATTTTTTTTTCGCCATTTCGATATTGGTCCCATAGTGAAAGTTGTTCAGTTTGATGGTCTAAACCACCCCCTTAAATGTTTATTTGTATTTTTGTAACACCTTGTACAATAACACTGAATCCAACTGCAACAGCATTTACCGCAGTGTCTTAAGGAGTCTTTGACCAATGTGTATGCCAGTGATGACATACGGAAATAAGAGGCGGTCGATCACTAAGGACCGCATAAAAAGGCTCAATGAGTGCAATGGAGAGGGGCTATGCTCGGGGTTTCGGGGGAATCAGAAATGAAGATTCGCAGAAGAACCAGAGAGTAGGCAATATAGCCCAAAGAATTGTTAAACTAGTGGCGATTCTGCAAACAATGTGTCCAGCAGAACCGATGACCGATGGGGCTAAAGAGTTCTCGAGTGGCGACCTCGTACTGGAAAGCGCAGCGTGGGTAGGCCCTCACAAGGTGGACCGACAACCTGGTGAAGGCGGCGGGAACTCATTGGATGAAGGTAGCGCAGGACCGGTCAATGTGGCGATACTTATGGAGGCCTATGTCACACCTTGGACTCTTAGCTGTCATTTCATACAAATGGGAATAATTGAAAAGAAGAGGTAAGCATGTGCGATACTGAGCGAGACAGTAATACGCACTTGCTTATATTCTACGATCTTGCAAGAGGTGAGGTAGGAAATTGGTGGGGGGCAGGGAGTGTCCGTACTGTTTGTAGTACTAGATACTCTTTCTTATACTTTGTCTATGTCAAGCAGTGGACGTCTAGTAGCCGAGATGATGATGATGACAATAATGTTAACGCTTCCAGGTTCAACCCCACGTCGTTCGAGACGGAAGCGCAGTTCACGCTGATCGGCATTGTGTTAGGTCTCGCCATATACAACAATATAATACTGGCCGTCAACTTCCCCATGGTTGTGTACAGAAAGCTTATGGGAAAGAAAGGCTCTTTCGAAGACTTGGCCGACTGGAATCCCGTAAGGAAACTTTACATTGTTTTTAATTACTCTGACAACTACTACGTACAGTCGTCATCAGATATATCGTAGCAAACAAGGTGGTCAAATATATCCGAGCAGTGCTAATTTTCAATTATTTCTTTACACATGACCGATCTAAAATATCGATACGCCTAGAACATCAAAAGTATCTACGCACTCAGGGTGTTCATAAACATCTGAGCAGTTTAGGAAAAAAGACCTTAATCCGTTGTTACACATTTCAATTTTTAAATAGAATTATAAAGAAATTATTGAATATTCGCTGTTCAGATATTTATGCCAAAATACATGTTTAGATATAATTGGTAACATTTACTGTAACAAATTTATACACACCAAAAATTAGCACTGCTCAGAAATATTTGAACACTTTGTATGCTACGATGTATCTGATGGTGACTGTACCTAATCCATCTAGGGGAGAAACTTTGCTACAACTGGTAGTAGTTTTGCAGACAGCATCAGAGAAACCTGACCCCTCTATGATAAATCTTTGTAAGCGCAAGGTCTCTGATGCTGTCCGTACCTTAGCCGAAGAGTGCGTTTCCACTTAAGCGGAGCAGAGATTTGTAAAATCAACCTATTCAATTGTTAAATTTTTCTGGCTTAGCTGCGCTTGACAGAATCATGCAATTTTTTTTCTGTTTTTGGTTGATTTCACACATCCTCGTTTCAGTGGGAACACCCTAAAAAAAGGAAGTTGGCAGACTTTCTGGGGTAGGGACAAATCTAGCTAAAAGTTCGATGCTAAACATGCTAAAATTGGAATTTCGCCCAATTGAGAAAAGTTATAAAACATTGTAAGCCACAGAAATTGTGAAATTCCGATAGATTCGTTTCTAGCCTAATGCAATTGTGGTAATGTGTGTCCACATTACCACAATTGCATTAGGCTAGAAACTGTTTAGCACACCTCCGGCAATTCATACAACGATCTCAGAATGATTCTATAGTACTGCAACAGAAACAAGATGCGCCGCGCCATCCCACTCGCACTCGCGCGCCATTTCTATGTGCTTCTTGCTCGGCTCCCCTAAAGTTACCCTCAAAGTGCAGGGTGAGGTGGGGTATCTTAAGTTAGTAAGGGGCAGGGAGTGGCCATTCTGTATGTACATGGTCCAATTTCATATCTGTCAGTTTTTAAGGGGATATTCAGACCATCATACTGAACAACTTTCTCTATGGGACCAAAATAAATGGCTGTGTCATGCATTTGGGTCGAGTAGGATCGCAGGTTTGTATGAAACAGAACATTTTTTTTGCGATTCAACTAGAAAAGTCTAAAGAGAAAATTGTTCAGTTTTATGGACTGATCATCCCTTTCAAAACCGTCAGCCTAAGAAAGAAACTGTATCTCTTATGTGCTTTTAGCGTAGTTTTAGGATATAATTACGAATAAAGACGTGATGAGTAGCTAATATGTTCGCTGCACTTTCTTACAATATTTTCTTTTATTTTCAGACCCTATATAATAGTCTAAAAGACATATTAGAATACAACGATAGTGATTTAGAAGAAGTTTACTACCAAACGTTCAGGATAGGTTACAACGACGTTTTCGGGAACACATTGTTCCACGACTTGAAGGAAAACGGAGATAGCATATTTGTAACGCAAGATAATAAGAAGGTAAGATCATAGTATAATAAAAAGGAATAGTGTTGAAGCTCAGCAGTTGCGACAGGTCAATCGAGGAGTGCGTCCCGGCCCCCTCTGCCTGTGCGTATAACCTAATATTGAATTCAATTAGCCCGCCGTACCCCGCACACCGCGACTGAGCTTCACCACTATTAGTTTTATTACACTATTGTAAGACGTCGATTTTAAGTAAGTTATAGTCTGTGGGATCCCACTGCAGGGCAAAGGCCTCCTCTCACTAATAAGGGTGACATTCGCCCGCTCCTACTTCGCTGCGTTGTTTTGACGATGTGATATCGAATTCTGAGTAAACTGCATGAAAACTGTTATGTATGTTGATGGAATCATCGGCAATTAACTAACATAATAGGTACATTATCATTAAGGTTCAGTATTGTATATAATTTGGTGGCCACTGCCTATTTTAATAGAGGACTAGCTAGAACAGATTTTTTTTTTTCTTCTGAACTACATAAATTAAAATAAATTACTTACACCATTTTGAGAACCCTTTCATCGATCAATTCATATTTACTTGACTTATAGTTTAAATTGTGACGTTAATTTCAGGAATTTGTAGATTTATACTCGGACTTCTTGTTAAATAAATCTGTGGAGACGCAGTTCAAGGCGTTCCGTCGCGGGTTCGTGATGGTCACCGACGAGAGTCCGCTCTCCGTTCTCTTCAGGCCTGAGGAGGTCGAAACTCTAGTCTGCGGCAGTAAGGTAAGCTCTAATCCGCTAGGCAAAATAATTCACATGGGAACTGTAATTATATTACTCACAGGAATTGTATAGTCAACAGCACGTCAAGCTCTATACATCATACCTTGGAATCCTCAAAGATGAACTGAGTAATTGAATTGAGTGAAAGATATTATGTAACTTTTAAAACTTACTATTATTAATATTAAAGGCTATTTTCTATGGTAAGCGTAGAACCTGACTTGTCCGAACGGAAACGCATCTTAACATCCCTTTCTATCGCTAAGAAATATTTTTTGTCTGCGCCCACACTCTCCGGACTGCGGAGGGCGGCTGTCAGGAAGCGATCTATCTCGCTCTAGCAAATGATGCACGAAAATGCTTTTCCGTACGGACAAATCCAGACCAATCCTTAAATTAAGAAAAAACTTTTTTTTCACAATTTACACAGACACCTCTTGTGATTCCCATTCAACAATAATTCCTGTCAACGCTATTTATAGGTATTTTCGTTTTTTTCGAATATTATTGATTATACACCATTTTACAGCCTTGTAATGCTATTTCGAATTAAATTAAAGATTGAAAAATTAAGTCTCGGGCGGGACTTGAACCCGCACTCTTCCAAACCGGGGAATTGCGTTTTCAAATTTCGCCACCGAACCCACAACCCAGAGAACGAATTTTTCAATCTATTGCGTCTTAAGGGACGTAGCGACATCTACTGGCGGTTATTACAAACTAACCAACTAATAAGCCCGAGATTTAATTTTTCAATCTTTAATTTGATTATTTTCGTTTGCTTAAAAAATTTACATTAGTAAACATGCAAAACTTTTCATTACAGAATTTCGATTTTAACGAACTAGAAAAATCAACGGAATACGACGCAGGCTACACGTCCGAATCGCAAACTATCAAAGACTTTTGGAGTATCGTGCACAGCCTACCGCTCGACGACAAACGTAAGCTCCTCCAGTTCACAACGGGGTCCGACAGGGTCCCGGTCGGGGGACTGAGCCACCTGAAACTGGTTATAGCCAGAAACGGACCGGACTGTGACCGCCTGCCTACCGCCCACACATGTTTCAACGTCCTTCTACTGCCAGAGTACGAGAGCAAAGATAAACTCGAGGATAGACTGATGAAAGCGATAAGCTACTCTAAAGGCTTCGGAATGCTTTAACGTTGGATCACGCGCTTCTTGTCTCGTCACAGAACAAACGATAATAATAGAAGATGAAATATTGTTGTAAATGTACCATTATATTGATGGTGTCTTTGTAACATTAATGATTAAAGTTTGTTTTATTTATACACTATTTGTCTTTGTTTTAAGTTTTATATTTTTTTACACGAATTTTGTACTGATTGGTAGTTTTTGCGTCAATCTGGGTTTGATTTTAGTATAGAAAATATTTAAACACAAGGCAGACTATTAGTTTTGTTTTAACATGAATTTTGTACTGATTAGTAGCTAGACTGCGTCAACCTGGACCCTCTGCATCAGAAGGACAGATAAGCAAAATCCCGGAATATGTTGCAACTGTTGTACATTTTTTACTCGAATTTCTTGACTGGTAGACTTTGCATTAACCTGGATTAGTAATTTACTCAAGGTTAAGTCGGTAATTCATGTTTTTTACCATAGAAAACAAATCCGCATCTTTTCACACTTACTTGAACCCTGGAAAAAGGCCCTTAGCTATTTAACCCATAGTTAATTGCTAACCTATTATAGGTTGAAGTAAATGGGGCTTAGTGTGATGATACATCTGCCGGATTTACGATGATTTACGCATCTACTAGGAAAAATGGCGCGTAACATGGACGCAAGTAGGACCACGAGAAAACGCCGAAATTAGTACTAAAAATCAAGTCACGCGTATTTTCGGCTGCGTAAACTCGGTAAGACAACTGGGAACAGGGGTAAATTTACGAAACTAGATTTTGACGAATTAGGCTATGAATGATACAACAAAATGGTGGTTTTGTAATTTAATTTTCCGGATTTTAAAATAAAATATTTATCAACAATCAATATAACTTTAAAGCAATAACATGTAAACATTAGGAACTTTTACCTCTATAGATACTACTTTATAAAACAAATTATCCTAAACGGCTTCTTAAATAAATCAATGAATGAACCAATTTCCAGAGTTTATGGAATTAATTAGTAAAGTGAAGTATTCTGGAATGATGGACATTTATGCAATGATCTTGCGATGTGGTGTGATGCTCTTGAGACGCAAGTCGTGAACAACGAGTGGGAAGGGTCTACGACAGGCGCTGTTCAGGTGCATGAGATCATTCGGCCGCGGCAACTCTACGGACGCACGGCGCTGTCGGATCTGGTGTCTGTTGAAAATTATCACTTGTGCGACTATATCAGAAAAGGGGAATTCTGCAATGGGAGAAAAAATAGGATCGCGGGAAGGGTGAGGAATACTGTTTACTTAATATTAGCTAGTGATTCGGGATACAACGGGTTTTAAACATTCATACATACAGACAATTAAACTCACGTTCATATTCAGTTTCAGGATGGACAGAAACTTTGTGAAAGGAAACAGAAACTTGGTTACAATCGCACTCTTAAAAGGCGGTTGGTTGTACCCACAGAGAAATTACACGCTCGTCTAGGGTTGTACCGCCTTTGAAGAGTGCGATTGAAAAACTAAATTCATAAAAAAACTGTAGTACCGTCTTGAATTCGATGTTGGCTCCAGAGCGAAAGTTGTTCAATAAGGTTGTCTAAACCACCCTATTAAATATTAGGTGGGTAGTATCTAATCTTTTCATGGATATAGCATTGCCTGTTTCACCACTTTTTGACCAGTTCTTGTTAGCTGATCTGACAGCTAGTTCGACATAATATTTTGTATGAATGATAGGTCAAGCGATCTGTCAAATAAGCTATCAAGAACTTATTCAGAAGTGGTGAAACAGGCCCTTATTAAAAACGTTAGGTTCTCACTAGGTACTTGTTCAAATAACACTCACCTATGTCGTCCATCGCAGGTGCAAGCAGCAGCAGATAAAGCACTGGCAGCGGCCTGCCTCCGCAAGTGCCGCTCGCAGATGTGAGCCTCGCCATCTACCTCGAGGCCGAGGTAAGCCGGCGCGCTGCCGCGGCGACATGATCGCACCATGGACGCGTACGTCGGGGCTGCGACGCGCTCGATCTACGGCGCGAGTCATGGTTAGTAGAGTAGAATTCGAAATTTCAGAGCCGCCTCACCTCTACCAAAACTACGTCATTTTAGTAGGTAAGTATACCTATTTTTGGACTTGTACTTCATTAAGTCACTGTGGTGTGGATCTAGCAATTAACTGTGTAAGGAAACCAAACACGAAAAGCATAAGAATTCGCACCAAATTTTTAAATTATCTAGTTAACACGTTTGTGGACAGTAACTGGCTAACAATAAAAGTTCTATTGTGTCTCGTTCACTGTCCACCAACGTGTTAAGTAACTCATTCAGCACAAAATTCTGTAAAGTCCTTTATAGATCCAAGGAAGCCAACTCATTCCTTCGAATACCATTGTCCTGATTCCATGGTATGGTGATATTCCATATATAACAGGCAATGAAGTCCAACTCGCGTAAGATGAAATATAGCAAGAGTCCAAGCGAGGATGGCATCACAACGGACGCCCTTAAGGTCGGCAAATCTGAATTGATACCGCATATTTGAGAACTGGTGAATTGCCTAATCGATTATGTTATCAAACATATTACCTAATCAGTTTCGGTACTACTGGTGAAACGTGGATGTTCTGAGGTTTCAGATTATCTCTGACTACCCCCTCGGGGAATATAGTCGTGAGCATATGCATGCTTATGCTATGCTTACCTAATCAGCAAAAATACCGTAAAGAAATACAGAAGATATAAAACCGCGAGTGAAAAAACGAGTTCTCCCATACAACCCATAGAAGTTATTTGTACCTTAATAGCAAAGCTCCGATGCAGCCTAGCAATGAATGTGATGTTTTTTAATGTATTTTGAAAGGTCCTCTAAAACCTATGTAAGTTTTATTACTGGCAGATCAAAAAAAAGTAAAATTTTTCTCCAACCACTTTACTCATACCAATTTGTATGTCTTTCAAATAACGAGTAGAGAGTAGCTTCTAAAAACCAGCAAAATATGGCCGGGCCCAGCGTTTAACTAGTGAGAGCGTCGTAAAAATTTTGTAGGTATAGTTTTTAAGAAATTAAAATAAACTTGAAATTATCTTGTGTGGTGTAGATGAGTCGTGTAAGTGAAGTAGTAAGGCAAGGAACGGTTATCACACCTCGAAGCCGCTGGACTTGCGGCGGCGGCGACGGGCTCGGCGCGCCGGCGGGTTTGTGGCGTGGGGCTCGGCGCCGCCCCGAACAACACGCACTCCTTCGCCAGGTGTAGATGGGTCGCTTAAGGCAAGGAACGGTTATCACACCTCGAAGCCGCTGGTCTTGCGGCGGCAGCGACGGGCTCGTCGCGCCGGCGGCGCTGTGGCGCAGGGCCCGGCGCCGCCCCGAACAACACGCACTCTTTCGCCAGGTGTAGATGGGTCGCGTAAGACAAAGAATGGTTATCACACCTCGAAGCCACGGGTCTTTCGGCGGAGCCCGGCGTCGCCCCTAACAGCCCGCGTTCCTCCGCCAGGTGTAGATGGGTCGTGTAAGTAAAGTAGTAAGGCAAGGAACGGTTATCACGCCTCGAAGCCACGGGTCTTTCGGCGGCGGCGGACTCGGTGCGGAGCCCGGCGCCGCCCCGAACAGCCCGTGTTCCTCCGCCAGGTGTAGATGGGTCGTGTAAGTAAAGTAGTAAGGCAAGGAACGGTTATCACACCTCGAAGCCGCTGGTCTTGCGGCGGCGGCGGCGCGGCGCGGCGGTGGCGGGCTCTGCGCGCCGGCGGCGCTGCGGCGCGGAGCCCGGCGCCGCCCCGAACAGCCCGCGCTCCTCCGCCACGCGGATCATGAACTTCGCGTCCAACCGGGTCAACTCCTGCGGGACCGGGACAACTACCTTTATACCTTAGTACAGTAGTACCAGGTTTATAAGTCTTATCGATGTACCTGCACAGTTTACAAAATAGCGCGCGAAATTATATAAACCAATCAGGTTGTGCTAACTTCCCGGGCCTGAAATCCCTAGTCGCGATTGGCTAATGGTTTTCGCGCCCTTTTCGCTGCTATCCGACTTTGCACCCTTTGATTACTAAATGACTCGGGTCTGATCTGCGCAAACGAAGATTGACGAGCGAAGTTTGGTTTGTACGTACATGGCTATGTGCAAAGTGGATGATGGAAACTGTCAAGTCGATCGCAGCGCACGCTGTGGCAGAAATTAGCTGCTGTATCAAATTAGTTTGAATGTATGCAAATCCACACTATCGGCAATCTGATTAGACCAATCCCTGCACATCACATCCTAACTTCAGTCTTCAGTGGAACCTTCAGCCTAAGCTGAGGATAGAATCTATATTATCGAGTCTTAATGCCTTAATGGGTTATTTTGCCCAAGTTAACCAAATTACCAATTGGTAAAACCCCTAGTTCAATCTACTTTACAATACTAACCTTTCTCTGGATAAGACCGAGGTAGCATCCGTCTCTATCCAAGATGTAATTAATGTCTAATCCGTTTCCTAAGTTTGGCAGATTCCTAATCTCGAACAAGTCACAGCTTGGCACCTTTTAAAAACAATCAAATCACGATTAACTTTAGTACTAACACGGTAGAAGACAACGCCATCTTTGAACCACAAAATGGCCAAGTCCGTAACCTTTTGACCGCCAAAGTTTCTCAAGGCCAAAAAGTGTCACGTACGCTAATGTCGTGATATCATATCACGACGAATTGCCACTTTTGACATATACTCGTATGGTGGCGTGAAACAAGCATCACGCGCTTTAGGTGCTTGGCGGTCAAAAGGTCAATAGAAATGTCTCCGAAAGGTGCATCAGCATTATGAATAAGCTCAGAGCCGCTTGTTCAGCTAGCCTTTCATGAATTTTAAATCTTAGATGTAAATAACCAGGAGAGGAAGGCCGGAGAATATATAGATTTTGTGATATGTATTAGAGAGGAGTGCTGAAATGACGGCTAAGATAGTGGAATGGAAGTGGACCCCAAATAACGGGATAACGGCATTAGAATGGTGAGTTTTAAGTAAATAGTTTGCAAAACATAATAAGTTTCCACTAAGTCGCACTCACATAAACGCCAGGATTATCTTTATCCGGATCTTTGGGCATAGTTTCATTCTCCGGAATGGGATTTTCGGGAATGGGCCTCGCTTTCGTTGTTCCAGGTCGAGAGCCTATGGACACCGACTCCGCTTGTTTCTTGAGAACAGTCTCTCCACTTGGAGGTCTTGTGCAGGTTGAAGTTCCAGTTGAACCAGAGTTGGGTCTCTTAGGTGATTGGTCTTCGAAGGCGTCGTCTTCGAGACGTTCTTCCTTGTCCATGTCGGAGCGAGAGATGGTGTTGTCCATGGAGGTGGAAGAGTCTGTACCTTCTGGTTGTTCGGCAACGTCTTTTGGTTTGGAAGACTGTTGAATATACGGTGTGTAGAATCAAATGAAATCTTTTAGGAACCATATGTTATGATCGTCCCTTATTCATTTTGCTCAGTTTGGTGAGGAACAAGAAACAAAAATACATACATACATAAGCTCTCGCCATTTTCCCAAGGGGGTAGGTGAGACTACGGCCCAATATATGCTACGATTCTGATAATCGAAAAAAACGGATTCTTCAAAACAATTTTATTCGCTATAAAAATATCATCTTTATTTTTTCAATAATAATATTCGTTCCAACGTTAGTAACTTCTTTAGTTTGATGAGATGAATCTCATCTTTTCGGTTTGAGGGTTAGACAATTCCTTTTTGGGCTCTCTCATAAAAGTTGGAATAGTTAGTAATATTATACTAACATGATGATGTTTGCGTTTGAGTAGTGTATGCCGTTCTCTAGCCAACCTGTTGGCCTCGGCGACCGCCCGTGTTATTTGCGCCTGGTTCTCGGCCTCCAAAGCCGAGTGTGTTTCGTACAATATCATTTGGATCTGCGATTGGTAAAGAGTTTAATAATGCATGCATTTAACAACTTTAATGAAAGCAATCTGTGAAAAAGTCTACCTGAGGTTTAGACATCAGAGTTCTCAAAGTTTTCTTCTGTTCCTCCAATATAGATTGCACTCTTTCTTTACCTTTGACGTCTATTTCGGACTCCGTGAGGATCTGTAGTAAATCACATATTTTAACAACTTTGTTTGGTTTTTCAATTGGTTCTTGATACTGGGTAGCACCGAGCAGGCTACAAATCATTAAAAAGCTCTTCAAATTATTACGGGTGTGGCTTAAATGGAAGCTTAATAACACACTTTCGTGACCTAATTTTGAAATACACTTAAACATCGTTCTCAGGAATTTCCGCCTCTGCATTTGAATCGGGAAAATCCCAATCTCTCTTATAATTTATTCAATCAAATCTAAACTTGCAATACTGTAGCACTTTATCATGTTATGTATCTGTACTTAAAAACGTTTCCTTGTCTGACCTAAAGACATATTGACAGACAACGCAGTCAACGCTCAACCCAAACCGGTGAAAATAGAAACATGAAATTCAGGGTCCTTCTTAATATGCCGACAGTTTTTTAAGGGGATGATCAGACCTTCAAACTGAACAACTTTCTCTATAGCACCAACATCGAAACCGCTAAAAAAATATTCTACGGAGGATGTAACGGTGCACTAAAAAATTATTTTTCGAAAACCGACTTCTATAAAAGGGTACAACTGGGTTTTGAAGTTTTCGCGAAATCCACTCAAACGAATTTTTATACATACCTCAAGCATAGCCAAATCACCTCCTCTTCCGCAAACAAGATCAATAGGATCAGTCACAGCCGAGTATGAATTGGGTGGTGTTGCCAGAACAGCCACTACCCCGTCTAACGCATTTACGACGTTGGGAGTGTCGCAGTGGACATGTTCACTGAGTACGCAGACAGGCGCCGTGGCATGGAGCGCTACCGACGCCTCGATGCCGAGCTCTCGAAGAGCACACACGTAGCTTTCTACTCTGTAAACATGATGACATGGACGCTATGGACATCCCAGGTAGAAAGCTGATATTTACGACGATTCTAAGTAATTTTAGGGTCGGTACCTGCTGGCATTAGGATGAAGACTCGACAAAGCAATTTTCTGTCTGAATCTCAAACCATAAAGAGGTCAAAATATTGAATTATAATTAGTGCGACGGCAAAAGGATTTGTATGTGGGTTTCATTGATTTTTTGTAATGGAACATCTATTATCTTATGCGAAGAATATTGAGTGTTACTGCTGGCATTACTTGATAACACAAATATGCCGCAAAAGAGAGCAACTCTCAGTCGCTTTGTTGGACACCCACGAGGATGGCGTTTTTTAAATATAGCCTGAACCTACACAAACTAACTCAGGGCAGCCTTTCAGGAAGGAATATATGTTATCTCCTGTTGGGTGTGCCTTGACGTGCACTAAACATAAGGATATTGAAAAATGTCGAATTCGACGAGACTGGAACTGCAACCTGTCAGTTCGAGGCTTGCAATAATCAATACTATTTGGAAGTATATGAAACGACTTACTTATCACCAGCGCCAAACACGACAAGTTTGCCCAACTCCGGTGTAGCTGGAGCAGCTGGCGCCTTGGCCTTCAGTATGGCGGCCAATTCCTTTAGCTGAGCAGCGAGGTACGCGGAGCAGCGTGGGGACGACGCGTGAGTTTGTGCGACCACGCCTCGAAGGGAGTTCGCTCTGATTGCCCGGCATAGCGTCGACGCGCCTTCACAGAACTCACGCTCCTACGGGTATCAAAGATAATCCGGGAAATCACTTGGGCTTCAACAGCGGCCAACCCTGAGCTGACTGGTGAGTTATATGAAGCAGTACGACGACGCCTCAAAGGGAATTCGCTATGATTGCCCGGCAAAGCGTCGACGCAGCGATGATGCGTGTGTTTGCACTACGACGATGCGACTCGAAGAGAGTTCGCACGTTATGCCCGGCATAGCGTTGACGCGCCTTAACACCACTTTCGCTCCTACGGGTTAGTCGAGGTACTCAATAGGTTCTATGGGCAATCACTTGGCCTTCAGTACGGCAGCGAACTTTTTAACTGAGCGGTGATATCTACACTTAAGATTTACACAAATTTCTTTGAATGAGAAGCAGTCTGTGCCATTAGATGAGGTTGTACCTGTAGAACTATGACTCCGTCCTTCACAAGATCCAACTGGCAAATGCTCATACTTTCAGGAGGCCGGAGTGTGATGAATCTGATACAAAACATTCGATTCGTTAACAAAAAAAATAGTGGCACGAGAAACCAGCAAGACAAATTATGTTCGGGATTCGCAAAATGATCAATACGACCAATATTCATGCCACTGCCTGCCATAGTGAGTGCCTGCAGTTGACCATACTGAAATACGTGAATTGGAATTGAATACCTAAATAATTAATTAGTGTATTGAACATTTTGCGTCACGACCCAAATAGCTTGATACTTACCGAGGACAAACTCGATCGAATCTGTACTCCCCTGAGCACAGTTGTCGAGAACTACTGTACGAATATCCGAGTTCGTGCAGTCTTTTGACTAACGATGCCACTTTCCTGTGAACCAACAATTTTAGTTGATGGGTGTTTACCTAAAATCCCCGACTGGGGAAAGATTTTACACATTTCGGCGCGGGGCACGACACTCTAGGTTTCCATTCTGGATCAAGTGCTAGGAACTTGCGCCTGTGCCACGGCGACTAACGCAGATTTTTTTGTGATTTTCCCTTCGACCACTAGTCTAGTTATACAACGTGTTAATGAATAAGCGCAAAACCTCATACACCCCAACTGATTTATAACTAACTAATTAGATTGAAATACTAATTTCATTATTTTGATAGTTAACATTTAAAGTTATTCGCATTTTAAGTTTTGAGGCAAAAATGATATTTTTATCATTTTAGCAATGAATGAAAGCGCTAGCGTGCTCATGGATACATTTTAAAAATCTTGATTTGGTATTAAGTAGGTTGTGAGTGCCCGTGCGGTGGGTTGAGATCGATTTCTGTAAATTTAAATTTTTATTAACCAAGATATTTATTATTTTGAAAAAAATTACCTATATTGAAACCATGATAATTCGATTCTGCTCTCGATTCTAAACAAACTACTTTCTAGTTTTGCGTTAATTCATTAACACGTTGTATATTGCCTCCACCAATCCTATTGGGCCCACGTGGCACTTTTGTTGAAGCATGGTCCACTCACTGTTGCCCTTTGTAATAGGAAGCCGTGTTATGGAGTGGGACGGTTTTATTAGCTGGTAGAGAGGTTGGTGACTAAAGTACTCACTTAGATTTAAAGGTGTTGACCCAACCCGTTACTGTTTCTTTGTTGACACACGCTGACATTCTCTCCTCACGTAAATGTGCCGGTAGAAGATCTGATAGCCTGAGTCGATGGAAAAAATAGCAGATAAAATTTTTTATTCTTGGATTACAGGCGCAATCTGATGACACATTTCTATTTCTACGCGGACTAAACTTAATTTTTAATCCTGATTTCAATGTTGTTCCCACATATTGATAAAAATAGACGGAAGTATAGATAGCAATGTTCCGCATCTTATATCTAACCTAACCTAACCTACTATCTATCTAGAGGCACGGCAGTGCCCCCGCCAAGACTCGAAGTGGTCCGAAGTGTATTTTTGTTGGTTTTTTATTTTTTTAATTTATTCGACTCTATTTTTCACTGTTCCGTCGCAGCAATAATCTTAGATCGGCAGACTTTATAATTATTTCGTTAAGACTTAACGTGACGAGCCAATTACCGCAAGGGGGTAGTTTTTGATTCGTACTGATTTGCCCACACAGATTTGGTCCATTCCACAATGTGACTAAGTTATTACCTAACATCGTATGAGCACGTTTGAGAACGGTTTTGGAGTCCTTTGGTTTTGCTCATACAATGTAAATAACCCTTGTGCAAGCAATCAATTGTCGATTCCTTATACAAAAACATTAAGACCTACGAGAAAGCTTTATTCTTGATCCGTATCCGCGCGATGGCTGCAGCAAAATGAACTCTCTGCTCCCATACTGCGCTCTCTATGTCCTTGAAAGGTGACCCTGCTATATCCAGCAACCGCGAGGCTTTCTCCGCTTCCCCTCGTTGTCTAGCTCCCCATCGGCGTCTGGCTAGTTCCATGACGAACAACCATGTTGTGTAGTGATATTCGTTAAACTGTGGAAAAATTTGTCCTTTATCTAGTCCTGCATTATTTTTTACTGAAACTTACACCCCTGCAACCCCTTATCAGGGGTTGAAGCTAGTAATATGACAAAGTATTCGTTCTTATTCCTTCAAAACTATAGCCACGATTTGGGCCGTTTATACAATACACCTTTTGAAATCCAAAAGAATTTATACAAGGTCCTGGCCACAGAACATTATAAGAGGGGTTATAAGTGCAAAGTAGGCGTGGAACGTGTCGCCACAGGTTATGCAATGATTTGCATAACACCATAAGGCGCACGGCGTAGTGCGAGCGAGAGGGCATTAGTAATTGTAGCAGCGTGAGCGGGAAGACAAGTAGCGACAGTCGTCTCCGAAGCAAAAGCGCTACTTTGCATTTCTAACCCCTCTTATAATGTTCTGTGGTCCTGACAAACGGTCAGAAGGGTTTTTAAGGTCTTAAAAAACCGTCAGTTCTATCATGAATGACCTATAGCCAACTTGTTACCTAATAATCGTTGGTATAAAATAAATCATTTCACAATTAAGGGCGATTAGATTAAATGTTTTAACGCTATAATTCGTGCCTTTGATAATTGAATCCACTTAAACAACCTCGAAAACCACCAATTCCGATTTCTTTTCGTTCCAACCGAAATAGCTGTCATAAATATAAAGCTCATTTTCGTGAGGACGCTCAGGGTAGAAAAAGAAATGACTTCAGTCACGCACGATACCACAGTAATGCGAGTTAGATGGGCAATTCTTTTTATTGGGACAACTTGTCGAACCTACCTTAACTGGAAGTTATTACAGTTTGTTAATGACGCTCGCATATACCGAATACAACCTTGATAACGCTAACAAAGAATAAAAGAATTTCGGCACGCTTCGGGACAAGTTCATGAGGATGTTTGTCGTTAGAAGTTAATTTGTAGAGACACAAGGTAGTAGCCTACGCGTAGTATTGCCTATTGCGTATAGTGAGGTTTTAAGTCCCGACAGCCAAGTTGCAACAATGGGGATACAAAGTTTAAAGTTGCATCAATAAGTAGTTAAGAGGATATAATTCGGAGCGCGCTCCATACAAACGTACTATGGTGATATTTTCAATACTAACCAATTAAACTCAATGAAATTATTCAGAATCAATCTAAAAACAAATTTCTATGCTTGTATAGAGTCAGATTTTCTTTTAAATATACAGTTTCAGTGCAAGGATTAATTTAAGATTTGTATGGAAATCTTAAAAACTATAAAACTATAAATTTTAATGATACAAAATTTTTTTACAAGGATAGATATTTGTTTCAAGATTGTTTCAGCAAAATTTCATTGACTTTAATTGGTTAGTATTGAAAATATCACCATAGTACGTTTGTATGTAGCGCGCTCCGAATTATATCCCCTTAAATACCCACCTCAATCGAAAATGCTTACCGGGGTCAAGGCGCTACCACCCCCGTTAACTATGCAATCAAATTGGCAAGGGTCCAAGAACGTGTTAAAGTCAATCGTAACTAAAGAGTTAAATTACACAAATTTTCATACCTGTGGATATTCTTCAAAAAACTCCACGTCATCTATTGCTTGTATCAAAATAGACTTATCTGAAAATATAAATCATGGATATCTCTATCAATTATTTACGATAAAGTCAAAAGAAATTTGTAATGTTTGTTTCAAAAATCGCGTGCCTGAAGTTTTATGCCAATAAATAGTTATTTGAAGGGCTGTATGAAAAAAGGTCACAAATAACATGAAACAAAATAGATGCTACGGTATTGTACCTACGTGATATGTAACATTTTTCCATATCTAATGTCTTGTCACGAAGACAGCATACTTACAATAAAGAATGGATTTGCATACAAACACCATACACGGTAGAAATTGTATACGTAAATATACCGAGTGAAGCTCCATATTCACTCGTAGGTATCGTGCCAAACTTTACATATCGTGCAAAACCTGTACCTACCGTGCATACAAACTTGACCTTCGATATCCATAACCCATAACTTTGAACTGATAAGCGATCGATTTTGTATAAAAGAATCACTATTTAAATTACCAAATAGGTACTTATTAGTATCCTAAATGAAAACTTATAAAAGTTTGAAAATTCGGTATATCACGTTTTTTTCTGGACAGAGTTTCGGTACTACTGGTGAAACGTGGATGTTCGGAGGTTTCAGAATATCTCTGACCACCCCCTCGGGGAATATAGTCGTGAGCATATGCTTATGCTTATGCTAAGTTTTTTTTGGTCTTTATTTTATATTTTTTACAGATAGAAGACATCATTTTAAGAAACTCATTTCATTTTCTTTGCAATTCATAGAGTTTATCAATAAAAATTTAATTTTTAACTGTAATTTTTAAATGGCAAAAGTGGTGGCGAAAAAATCATTCGAACTCCATGGAAAAACCTTTGCTTAATTTTAAGAAATAAAAATTACCTGCTTTCTCTTTCTAACTCTATGCTGGAAACAGAAACGGCAACATCAAATGTCGAATTCTGACATTCTTTTTCTTTTTCTTAATGGCCAGTTATTTTAAGTTTACAAAGGAGTTTACAGGTGACGAGTTCCAGTGACGTCACTGAACAGACCGAGAAACGACCTTATTTTACTAAAAATATCTGTAATCATTTCATTTTAAAATCTCTGACACAGAAAATATTATTATTGAGACAAATATCTCGAAATGAAACATGACGTCATACCGAATTATAACTGCAGAGAAAAAGACTAGCGACAGAAGTTTCGTGCTTAAAAACTTTTTAAGATCCGTAAGCGATAAACAACAAATACATAAAGAAGCGTCAAACTTAGAATAAATAGCTTGGCATTTAAAGTGATATAATCTTGAAGGCTGATAAAAGTTAAATAACGCTTCGGAACTGCTGTAAACTAGTTCGTAAGGTAGTTTTGGCATGGCGTGATGTAATTTACAGCTCCAAACGCGTTTATATTGCAGCTTCGTGAAATCGTGACACCCAATTTCAAGAATAGGTTTTTTTTGGTCGGATTAGTGTGAATAATTTTAACAAGACTCATTAATTTGACTTTGCTACAACGGTATACAGGATGTAAGTGACTGCCTAGCAAATACTGAAACGGTGAATTCAGACTATCAAAATGATCAATTTTCACTATGGAACCACACTCGGGAAACGCGAAAAAAAATCGGCGGCTTCATACAAAACAACTCTACCTACTCGACTTAAATGTATGAAACAACGAATTTTATTCACGATTTCTCAGGGTGGCTCCAAAGTGAAAGTTGTTCAGTTTGATGGTCTGAATTCACCATTTTAGTATTTGCCAGGTACCACTTACACCCTGTATATTATGAAGACGCGACGGCCCGATAGCTCAGTTGGTAGAGAACCTGCTGATCCCAGGGTCGCGGGTTCGAATCCCGTTAGGAGCAAACATTTGTATGATGAATATAAATATTTGTAGGTACCCTAGTCATGGATGTTTGCATCTATATTGTTATCCAGTTATCAAAACTACAAGACGACAACTTCGAAAATATTAATTTATTATTAGGTACTCTTTTTCTTATCGCGTGGGCAAGCCCTGGTGTCAGAATTTTTACAGACCGCCTTACGGCCTCTGATGTGGTTTTTATGTAACGACTACTACCACGAGAGATAGTAGCTGGGCCCAACGGCTTAACATGCCATCCGAAGCACGGAATAATTTGTCTTTCAATCAATAAGGTGATTCGGCCTGTAATGTCCTAACCAACTGGGGAAAACGCACAAAGTGACATATCACTAGGTGTCCCCCGTGGGAATCGAACCCACAACCCCCGTGTCAAGAACACAATGCTCTTAACCATTAGACCACGGAGGCAATTAGGTACTAAAAAGGCAATTCGAATTTTCCTAAAACAAGGAAAGTTGCGAAGAATCTCGCAGATTTTTCTGAGATTTATAAATAAATAAAATGACCGAATCATCAAAGTATTTGGTAAGTACCTACGTATAAAGGAATGTTTATAGATCTACGTATCGTAAATAAGATTTATGGATACTGATAGTAACAGATCCATAACCTTTTATAGATTTATTGCTAGATTTGCGAGAGCGTGAGCGCAAATAAAACCGTGAAAACCTTTTGCTACTTTGTAGACCAAAACTTTTGTTTTAATATAGATCACTAACCCACAACGATATAATAATAAGACCTATCTGCCATAGTGGTGCTACATTGATGTTTTGGTGCTACATGGGTGTTGGAAAATACTTGTTTCCGACAACCCTATCAACTAAAACGTGCTGTAACGTATAGCAAGGTTCACTTGTAACACATTCCGTGTTTCATGGCGAAATGTGTCGTGTCAAGTAGTGATAAAGAATTCGGTATTTCAAGTATTTTTTTGTAGGGCTGAATCGAAATCCATTTCGAGATAATTGTCTCAATCATAATATTTTCTATGTAAGCGATTATAAAATGAAAGGATTACAGATATTTTTAATAAAATAACGTCGTTTTTCGGTCCGTCCAGTGACGTCACTGGAAAACCTGTGAACTCCTTGGTAAACTTAAAATAACTGGCCATTAAGAAAACAAGTACATTCACAATGTCAGAATTTGACAGTTGATGTTGCCGTTTCTGTTCCCAGCATAGAGTTAGAAAGAGAAAGCAAGAAATTTATATTTTTTTAAATAAAGTTGTAGATTTCTCTCCATGGAGTTCGAATTAATTTCTCTCCGCCATGTTTACATATAGAAGATTACAGATCAAAGTAACTATAAAATTATATTTATATTGATAAACTCGATGAATGGCAATAAAAATTAAATTGGTTTCTAAAAATTATGTCTACTATCAGTAAAACAATTTCAAATGAAGACCAAAAAAAACCTGACATACCAAATTCGGGCATAGGCCCACCACACATTCCCACTACTGTTACTCCTGTAAACCAGGATCAACAGCAGTGATCATTCACAACACAAAACAATGAACTCCGAAGAGCCCGGGGATGACTCTAAATCTGTCTTGGAAAACGCAATGATTTTATTCAAAGAAGATAAGAGGAGTACATTGATCTATGTTCAATGAAGGAGTTAGAAAAACTAATAACCGACATCCCTCCGTTGCGAACGGGAACGGGAGACAGCAATAAAGGATAGCTATTAGTAACCCAATTCCAGAGATAATTTATGGCAGTGTTGAAGTCCGTACCGCAAAAGCATATAAAAGTACAAAATATGGACCTGAACCTATACTCCATTCAAAATAGCAACGAATTTTTAAGGCTATTTTGCATTACAGAAACAAAGATTTGAAACACTTCCTCTCACTTATTCTTCGAACAGCTTTAGTAACGTCCAAGATACGTCGGATAGTATATGTGTCCAATAAATTAAAATCAGAATTGGCCAGAAAGCTAAATAGGAATCAGAAAATCTCGTCGTCCTTATTTGGAATGAAGTATAGTGATAGGTGGCACGCTTTTCACAAAAACAAATACTGAAAAGAAACTAGCTGAAACATCGTGAGATAACAATCAACTGAAACATCTTAGTCATTCAACTGGGTTATATTGTATGACGGATATCTCGAAATATTTGGATTGTTCTGAACTATAGATCTCTATAATCTCCATAAATATAAAATACGTTCTATAGAAAGCGTATTATTGTATCGTTTGGTCTATAACATAAAGAATACACTTACATCGAAAAACATCGTAGATTACGGAGTAGACGCACCTCATCTGTTGTTCGTCCACAAATTCCACCTTCATGGGCGGCTTGTGGAGCAGCCGGGCTGCTTTCAAGACCTGCAACGTATAATATTATATTTATTAATTTGATCAATCACTATACCTAATCGTACATTTTAAACATTTATATTTCATTTATATTTTAAAAAGCCGTGGTGGTCCAGTGACGAGTAACCTTGCCTGCCGTGCAGGAGGCGATGGTTCGATCCTCGTCCAGACCGACTCGTACCAATGAGTTTTTCGGAATTTATGTACGATTTGTAACACCACTGGCTTTTCGGTGAAGGAAAACATCGTGAGGAAACCTGCTCATCTTCAATATCGAGGCATGTATTGTACCCACTGTCCATTATGTGGCGACGGGCTCACCCCTCGTCACACTGGATAGAGTTTCGGTACTACTGGTGAAACGTGGATGTCTGAGGTTTCAGAATATCTCTGACTACCCACTCGGGGACTATAGTCGTGAGCACATGCTATGCTATGCTGTATAGAAATAATTAATTATGCCGTGCCGTGGTGTCGTCGCAGGGTTGCCAGATGCAGAAAATTTTTCCTCTTATAAAAGCAAGAAAAATTCTCGTACTTTGTCTATTAAACCTCGTACATTAGTCTTAAATGCGAAAAAAAACTAAGAATTAAGCTAGAATTAGGCATATAACACAATTAAATTTTAGACGTTTCATAGGGCATCAAAATTGTTTAAGTAAAAAAAATGTTGTTTAAACAGAAAAAAAAGATAATATCAGCTAATAAAAGGAACAAATTTAAGCGGTGATCGGTTTTTTGAGGACTTCCCGGAAAACTACAATCTTACCATAAACATCGAATAGTCTTTGATAGTTAACGACGTCTGCATTGGAAAACCATGCCATAATTTCCTTAAAAGTCAAAACCTCGTACAAATTTACGTACGTATTTACGTACCTCGTACGAGAGAATCCAAATCTCGTATTTGCACGAGGAACCTCGTGCGTCTAGTAACCCTGTGCCGTAGGAAGGTCTAAACCCAAGCAACAGAATCCTGTGGTAGCGATATTACTGCTGACCTGTCCGATATCCCAAGCCGGTCCAGGCGAAGTTCTGACGGTGACCGGTGGAGGAGCGTTGGGGTTCTTCGTGGAGATGGGTACCGCCAGGTGCCATTTACTCCATTCCTCCGGAGGGTCTTCGATAGGCTTGTCTCTGACTTCATCATCGGCACTGCAATTCAATTTTCCAGCTTACTTACATCGAAAAGGGATAGTTATTTATGAGATACCTAGTCGTTATATAAAAACCACGGCAGAGGCCGTAAGGCGGTCTGAAAAAACTCTGACACCAGGGCTTTTTGCCCACACGATAAGAAGAAGAAGAAGGCGTAAAATTATAAAATCATTGCTTAAGAGGCTATGTGAAAAAAATTGGATTCCTTAAAGCATCATATCTCATGAAGTACTAACAGTAGGAGTATGATTTGCGGATATGCGTAAATTGAACATATAATTGAAGTTTTGATTAGAGCCAAAACACGATTAAGACACATTTTCTCGATAGAAAAACAAGCCAAAGTAGCCTCCGTCTTTATCGATAAACGCTTGGAAGTGCTAAACGGTGAATATTAGAAACAAGAGGCTTGATTTAAAAAAAAGAGATTGATTTTTTATAAATTTTGATTAGAGCAGAATTGAACTTACATAAATAGTACAATTACAATTAAATAAAGTTTGTTTTATGCTTGCGTCGTTTCAGGCGCGCGCGCCGCTCTGTCTCTTTCTTTCGCATCAGGCAGTAATATAAGCTATCACACGCCCATTTCGCTTCAATTACTTTTCGACATAGGCCCTTAATATTGAAAAACAAGTAAAATATAATGTGATGTAAAGGAAAAATATGTGCAAAGATTTGTATTAATTGATCTGAGAGAAAGATGCACAGTACAAACTCATCTTACCAGTAAATATAAATATACCTATAAGTCCTATGTATTAATAATAACACTCACATAGAGGAGGCTGCTTGTTTATTAGCCACAATAACTTCCATTTAACTGAATGTGTAAATTATTTCATCCATTTTGTTACAAGACAGTACAAATTTACACAACGATTTTTAAACCTGTCCCCATTCTTTTGGCGCTTAAGTATTTTGCGTATCTCTTGCTTTGCTTTATTCAAATTGTTTTTCCGTAATTATAGATGAGAAGATAAAACCTGATTGATTTGGGATATTCTTTACAACTTGTTGAAAAAAATATTTTGTCACGGATTGATTACTATTAAATATTTCGTGAATATTTCGTTTTAATGACAGAATGCAACTGTTTGCCGGAGTTGTCAACCAAATTGCTTATTTTCCCGTATTTACATTTTGGCCAGTAATTTTGTGTTGTGCATTTTGGAATAGGGACCCGTAATGCAGCGTTATGAAGCTATTTGCCTATTTTCGTAACAACTGCGCTGCAATTTTGCCTAGAAATGGCGGAAAATGTTCCTAGATGCAATCATCGCCGACGCCTGGCTGGGTAATAGTATTGAGATGTTACACGCAATGCAAACTCGACGCTTTAGTAGGTCATCAGTAGTTATCTATAGGTATACCTGCCTACTAATTTTAATAATCAAAGTTAGCGTCGATAGTATATATTTATTCAAAGATCAGATGATAGACACCTTATACACGTGTTAATGAATAAGCGCCAAACCTCATACACCCCAACTGATTTGTAACAAATTAATTCGATTGAAACAATAATTTCATTATTTTGATGGTTAAAATTTAAAGTTATTCACATTTTAAGTTTTGAGGCAAAAATGATTTGTTTTCATTTCAGCAATGAATGAAAGCGCTAACGCGCTCATGGATACATGTGAGAGTGCCCGTACGGTGGGTTGAGATCACGTTCAGTAAATTTTTAATTTTACAAACTAATTATTTATATTTTGAAAAAAATTACCTATGTTGAAAACATGATAATTCGATTCTGCTCTCGATTCTAAACAAACTGCTTTCTAGTTTTGCGTTAATTCATTAACACCCTGTATAATTTTTTATGATGCTTATTATGTCACAATTTGGCTTTTCAGAATGAGTTACTAAAGTCTAAATCGAAGAATCAATAGGTAAGTATATAATTTTTCCTTATCAATCAACCGGCAACCTACACTGGACTGCAATCGCGGTAAATATTCGGTGATTGAACCGTGACTGGACTACGTCCGAACCATAACTTTTGAAACATTTGGTATTGCGCTAATCGCGGTACAGCTCATGACAGCCGTTAGAGCCGTTTTGACAGATTGGTCAGACGTTAAACGCTGTCAAGTTACATAGAGTCTAGCGCGATGCGGAATTCAGCACAGTTGAATAGTAATTGGATCGCAATGTGATTAGAACTGAAATTGGATAAGAATAGAACTTCGATGTTTTAAATTAGCGCAATTGGTCTCCTTTTCGTTGGTTTAAGCGCATCACATAAGCAGTCCGAATCTAAGATGTTATTATATGGTCCGAATACGGTTTTTAGACCGGGCTTGATTCCCGTGTAGGTAGGTTCGATTCCCGATTTAATTTAAATCTATTAAGTAATGCATTTATTTCTTTGGCAAGGCCTATCTGTAAAACCGACGACATGGGTCCATAGAACATTTCTATCTCTTATACTTTTGGTTCGGAAGCCATACTGATGTCGATGTGCCACCCCTGTATATCTACAATCAAATGCTTCTAGTGTTCCACAGATTCGAAACAATAAAAAAAAATGTTACCACCGTGTTTAGAGACTACATATTCATACCGTATAGAATTATAGGCGTATTATCCTCTTACAAGCTCATCGAAAGCGAAAACATATGAGTATGATTCCACTACTGGTTCATCGGGCTAATAATAGGCTGTCCTTCATTGACATCAACTCGTGTGGTGTTTTGACGGACACCAAGCCGTCGGCAAGCATCGGTAGAAACACAAAGTTAGTCTTAAGTGCCGCCAATCAAATCATTTTCGTATCTATATATGTTGGTACAAATAAAAGCTCCGTGATAGGGCATCATAAGTGGAAATGGTGGAATTACGCTTTCATGGTCACCCCACATGTATAGGTAGGTAGACAAGAACTTTTTCAATATGCTGATGGATTTTAAAGGGGATGATCAGACTATCAAACTTAACTTCTTTCTCTATAGGAGTAACCAGGAAACTGGCATATTATCTATACCTGGAGATAAAATCTCACTTTTTGAAAATTCTACTTCAAACTGCATAAAACTTAGTGTATACCTCTCTCTTCTTATCCTAATTACTGCTTCCATGAAGACCTGCATGGACCTAAAAAATGTTATGACACCTAGTTGAGGCAAAGTCCTTTCAGCAATTATGGCATCCTGGAGGTCTTTGAGGGTAGCATGGGCAGCATCAGGGGCCCTGAACTCATTGTTTCAGCTTGTCCCAAAAGTGTTTAATCGGATTCAGGTCTGGGCTTCTCGCCGGCCACCGCATAACAGGATCCCAAACTTTTGTGGACACACGATGCTTTGTCGAAGCGGGCGTTTTCTTGCACAAACGTGAACCCGTGCCCAACAAAACTCGCATATGGGACTATTATGCTCATCCAGGGCCGACGAGGAGCAGTCGACGACCCTTGACGCACGACGAACGCACACGAGTTCGGTTTTACCACCGATTAAGTAGCTGCCTGTACTGACTATCTGATTAGCGTCAGGTCAGCATCAGTAACTATTTATATAATGACTACAGAAACCTATCGTAGGCGACTTCGGCTCTTGGCCGGTTTTTAATAGAACTAACACGTAGTACTTCCTATCTCTATGGAGCTAACATGACTGTGATGAAAATGGACAGTTCAGAAAAATCGTCGAGGGAATTTGAATTTCAAGAAAGGTACCAAATTAAGAAAACCATTTGGAGATTACGTTATTCAAGGCTTATATCAAAATTATCAGATTTTTCTATCCAGTATTTCTCGAGTTATTTAAAAAATACTGAATAATATAATAGAGGTTGAATGAGATTTTATTCCTTTGCCTGCTTGGCTTTTCTATTGTATTTGACAGTTTTTATTTTTAATTTATTTCGGCCAAGGTATCTATTCAAAAGTAAATTAAAAATAGAAATATCAATCAAAAATAAAATCGGATAAATACGGATCTCTTATTTTTTAACCTATTTTTATATTTTTATTAAAAACAGGTGGTTAAAAAAATGTTATGTTGTCAATTCTGGTATTACTGTACGAACTACTACGAACCCGTCTTCCAATGTCTTCTGCAATGAAACCAAGTAGAAATACTGTTGCAGTCTATATTCCTTATCACTTGGGAGCACAAGTTTCTCAGCCTCACTGGTGTCGCCCTCGATCCTTGCCGCGTCTTCCTTCTGGAGCAATTCGGACAATATCTTCGGATAGACTTGAAACAAATTTCCTTCCCCATATTCACTGAGTGCCACCCACAATGCATTTGGGTCATATTTTGGCGGCATAGTTGAGACATTTCAAATTTAGAATATTAGATTTTTAAATTATTTCTATTTTTTGCATTATCGGGCTATAGTTAGTCGTTTTTTTTTTCAGTACGAGCAAAGGTTTTCCTCGGAGAGTCGTCCGCCTACTGAGCCATGTAGTGCCAGCCAGCCATCGATAAGTTGCTATCAACTTGTTGCACAGCTTTATTTTCTGTGACACGCATGTCTTTTTTGTATTGTCGAACAAGATTTTTTTTCGTTTTTAGTAACATTTTAAGTTAGTACCTACCTACCTACCTACTTTGTCCTTAATAGAGTTACTTATTAGTAATTTATAGGAAGCCTACCGACATACCTGCTGTAGTACCTAGTTACCACATTTTTAAACATTAAGCAAAACAATTTATTTTTAGATCTCTTATCCTCCCCTAATCCTTGACACTACTGGTAGAGGTAGGTAAAATAAATGTACAATTAGGTAGGTACATAGGTACATAATTACTCAAAGGTACATGGAAAATGTTGCGTAACCCTATTAATAGATTAGACAATAAAATCTATGGTTTTATTTATGACATGAATTAGACAGAAAAACCTTGGAAAAACCAGAAAAATAATTTTCACTTCAATCAAACATGTCAACCTAAACGAATATTAATTATTCATAAAAAAATCATAAACATGGAAATTCAGTTGATAAAATGTTAAATTCTCAACACCTGTCACGAAAACTGCAGTTCACAATGTGTCTTTTTATACAAAATTAAACTCGGCATGGACAGAGCCATGACAAAACAGGAAAGCTTTGTCCAACGGAGACAACTATTTAAAGACATTTGGGAAACTGCAATGCACATAGACGAGAAAGAAACTGATATAATGAACAAACCCAAAGTAGTTAAGTAAGTTTGAAAATGATGAAATTGTAGATCAGTTAAGTAGGTAGATACAGGAAGGATGATGATAAATCCAAGAGTTATGCTGTAAGTTGTCAAGCGGCTAAGGGTTGAGATTCATTGATAGACGGCGTCCGACGGCGGGCTCATACAAAAAGAACGCACGTTTAGTATGGGACGCCATCCGCATCATCCGCCGTCGACGCGGCGAACGGCGCCGAACGCGTTCCCATGCTAATCGTGGTGTTTTGTACGGGACCGCCGTCGTTCGCCGTCGGTCAATGTGTTCTGACCCTAAGACCCCAAAAGCTAAAACCTTTTAGATAGCCAAAGTAGGTACCCCAAAATTATGTTCCGTGATCAAAATCAAAAGCTGAGTCTATACGGTTTGCTTCTGGATTAAACCAATCAATCAGTTTATTAAACCAATCATATTTTCCACGTGCGAGAAAATGGTGTGCTAATACCTATATAACGCGACGTAGGGTGTAGGCACGGTAGGTTGGTTCATCATCATCATCAGCCCACTGCAGGGCACATGCTTAACCCTCAGGAAGGCTGTATGAGAGTCAGTCCCGCGTGACAATGCGGATTGGTACGCATCAGAATTTCTTCTTCAACGTTATGCAGGTACGATGTATAGGGTCCTTCTTAATATGCTGACACTTTTTTAAGGGGATGATCAGACCATCAAGTTGAACAACTTTCTCTATGGCACCTACATCGAAATTGCGAAAAAAATATCAGATGTTCCATACAAAACTGCAAACCTACTGGAGCCAAATGTATGGGACAGCAGTTTTTTTGTCAGCATATTAAGAAGGTCCCTGTATGTTTTCCTTAACCGTTTGAGAGCAGTCCCTATTGGCATGTAGTCCGTGCGGATTCGAACCCGTGCCCTCATGATTGGGCTTGCAAACATCTCCACAACGCAGCACCGATGCTCTCAAGTTGGTAGGTGGTTATTATTTTACAATAAAATAATAACTAAAATCGATCGAATGTACCGAAATAGTGGGCAACAGTAGTCAGTCATGTTATTGTTTTAAGTTGAAAGGATTTACCGAGGAGTAGGATGAAATTTTTATTACTGAGTGATATAAATAGTCATAACTTTTGAATAATATCTAAATATATACCTATATATACTTTTTATTTAGTCTGTAGGCAGATATTTCTTACCAGCAGTAAAACGAGGTCTTGAAAAATTTAAGAAATATTTTGAATACTGTTCGAATAGAACGTACAATAATGTTCCGAAAAAAACGTTTTTTTTCGACAGAACTCTCCGGATGGCCGAAATAGACAAATGCCCTATCGGTAGATCTAAGAAGCAACGTATCAAGAACCTTAGACACGTCTGTAATAAGATATTAGACTTCTGTAATAAGCAAGAAGCTGACGACACGTTGTATGAGAAGGTAAGTAATTTATGCAGTAACTGTTTAGACCCCGGTATCCACCACAGCGGAGATCGATGGAGAGGAGACGAGAGGTGATAGGGCGTGTTATCCACCGAAGCTGAGTGCAGATGTGTACAGTTATACCAGAATTATAAGTTCCCCCGATGTACCTGCGCAGTTGACAAATTTAATAGCGCGCGAAATACTTTTGACCTATCAGCATAGGTAGCATGCCACCGTGATACAGTGCTATCACACCTTCGCTCTCTTTCTATTTGCGCGCGAACGAACGAGATAAAAGACGTGATACAGCCGTATCACGTGTAGCATGCTACGCATGCAGGATGTGCCACCTTCAATTTTTTTCGTGCCTTTTTCGCTGCTATCAATCCGACTTTGCTCCCTTTGATTTGACGACATCGGGTTTTGTCGGGGGTCTCTGCAAAAACGAAGATTGACGAGGTTAATTATTATCCTGGTCGTACTGTACGTGCTAGCCCGAGCGGAACTGAGCTGCGTGCGGCGAGCACGGAGATGGGCGAGCGTCGAGGAGCGAGGGAACAGTTGACAAGCGGCGGGCCGCTCGCCGCACACGCATCGCTCCCATCGCCTCTCGTCACAGCTGCGCACCGCCACGCCCTAGCTCTCGAGATACCGCTCACAACTCCGCTTTGATAGCGCCGTCTCATCTTCGCTCCGCGTGAACCGTGTCCTCTGAAGCTCAGCGAAGATATGTATTAATAACGAAATCCTATACATTTCTTACGACATATGTCTCTTCTCCGCCTACATCCGCTTTGGTGGATTGCGGGGTTAATTTAATTAAATATTGCTGGTCGTTGAATATAACTACTTCTTTAATAATTAGTGCCCTAAACAAATAGGTAAGTAATCACAACACAACAGTCTACTCCTGACTTCTTACAGATAGCAATTGACGCCAATCAACCACAACCGACCAAAACAGAAACCAAGCAAAAGAAACTAATGAAAATCCGACACCGAAGAAAGGTTAATAAAGCGAAAAGCCTGTTCACACCGAATACCACAACTACTGTTGCTCGAGCTACGACGTCGGTCAAAGATCAAGTCCCATTATCAGAAGATGACAGTAATAATATGTCCAGACAAAATATGTCACCTAACAGACAGAAAGCCTC
Source organism: Agonopterix alstromeriana (assembly GCA_963924505.1). Taxonomy (NCBI): domain Eukaryota; kingdom Metazoa; phylum Arthropoda; class Insecta; order Lepidoptera; family Depressariidae; genus Agonopterix; species Agonopterix alstromeriana. Next base: position 13,487,705 of record OZ004667.1, read on the forward strand.
TGTCAAAGTGTCTCTTAAGAAGCCGAAGTCTATATCAGGGGCTAATAGAACAAAAATAACGACAACGCGCATATCAAGTCCCGACGGTAGTATATATCCAAAACCAGAAGGATATCCGAGGGAAGCGCCGGCGAATCGTCGCAGAATTGTTAAAAAGAGACGGTTTAAAAAGAGAAAGCTTTCTATTGCAAAATGAATTGTGATGTCACACTATACCTACGATTAAACTAAGTATCTATTTTTTTATAAAGTTTTAAACCTTCATTCAGAACGTTGGAAAAAGCTTGATGATAATATACCTAATCAAAGGAAATATACCTGCTAAGTCCTAGGTAGTACAAAACTCAAAAACTGAATATACTCTTAGAAACTACGTAGGTAACAGTTGTTTTATTTCAGTCTAAAGCCGTGACTCCTGGCCATGTTTTTTTAGCACACAACATTACACAAAAAACTTGATACAAAACGGCGTCGCCGGCGAGTCGCCCCATACAATTTCGTCTTATAACAATATGAGGAAAGACAAAAAGTGAAGCTATGTTTTGTTTTCTATGTAGCAGGAGACACGCCATTAGGGTGCCTTTTTCCACCAGCATGCGTAGCATGCTACACGTGATACGGCTGTATCACGTCTTTTATCTCGTTCGTTCGCGCGCAAATAGAAAGAGAGCGAAGGTGTGATAGCGCTGTATCACGGTGCCGTGCTACCTATGCAGGACAGCGTAAGGAAGCTAAGCTAAGCTATGTCCGAGGAAAAAATCCACCAATAGCACTGCTTAAATCTTTTTGAAGCAAAGTCTATATATACCTATACCTACGCATCCTCTAAACATCCCTAAAGGTACAGATAGACATGCTCAATAATAGCATGCTAATAAGCATGCTAAAAAGAGCTGAGCTATGAACTGTTGCTTGTCGTCGCATGTCGAGCATGCTTAAAGCAAACAACTCGGTACACTTGCTATTGTAGCATGCGATTGTACTAAGCTGTTTCTGTGTGAATAATAAAATTAATGTCTTTTCGACTCCCCAACGTGCCATTTTTCACGACACAACTTATTCAATATACTATTCAAACAATAATAGTTAAAAATTAATCAAAATATTAATAAACGGCGTGAAATCGATACTGAACTGACAGAAGCATGCTCAAAAGAAGCTAATAAGCAAACACGTCTACACTTGCTAAATGAGTGCGTCCCAACACCCCGCACCCCAGGTAGCATGCTATAAAACCAACAGCTGATCGATTTTGACGTAAGCATGCTAATTTATAGCACGTCTGTTCACACATACTACTAGATAGCATGTGTGAACACTTTCTCGAAATTAGCATGCTCTCGTGCTACTAATGAGCATGTGTATATGTACCTTTAGGGTGCCTTTCCATCAGCTGGTGGAAAGGCACCCTTAGGGTCAATTCACACTGAAAGAGCAGCGAGGGGCAAGTGGTTTTTAACGTTTTTAACTGCATACTTTGGCATTGTTCAGCGTCACACGGTTGGTGCGGTCAATTAGCTCTGCCGGATTGCGCCTTATTTTGATGGCTCCATTTTTCAACCGGCGTTTAAAAATCTTCCCTATGTTTGATCGAAGAGTACCTTTCTTTAATCCACAAAATAGATTAATAAATATCGGATTAAAATTGACTACTTCGAATGACATGATCGATTTCACAATCTGGGTTGAGAAAAAGATCACATCACTATGAAAGCTACACGACTAAATAATGATGTCAACATTATCATTGCAAAAATGTGGTGTCTCTTTCTATTCAAGGCACAACTGGTTTAGGTGGTCTGAAACAGGTTTACTGCCACGACTGAACAATCAATTTCAAATTTGGTTAGATTATTTGCTAACACAAAACGAAATGGAAGTGAAAAAGTGACTTTTGTTCGTAAATAATAAAAGATAAAGCTAAAGTAAAAATTTATATTAAAATTGTGAAATGTCATGAAAATATACCGGCTGTAGCAGTAGCGGAAAGATTCCTTTGGTAAGTCTGGTGCTCACAGATGTAATTTTCGCATGTTTTTATTTGACACACTCGGGATGTGTTAGTTTTTGTGTTGTATTGTGTGCTCAAACAGTTCTGTTATTAATTCCCACGCTCATATTCTTTCTTGTAGGTGATTATCGAGGAATGCCAAATGATGTCCGAGTACGATCTACAGTTTGAAGCGGACCTGGAGAAGGCACAGGCTCTGAGTTTGGAAACTCTTGCCCTCGAACAGTTTCGAAGGCAGAAGATAGCGACTTCAGGTAACTGACGTAACTTTGTTTACCTACTGTCAGATATGATGATCCTTCCAAGGCCTCATCTCGATAACTTTACTAGTTTCCTTCATATCTAATTAGGTACTTTTGCTAATTCTGGTTTAATAAAGTTTTAGCAGGGATGTCTCACTTCACAGCTCAGGTATGCTTGACAGTTGATCACCACCAAGGGGTGAATGCATGTATTTAGGATGATAAAGGATACCAATCCTCCTTACAAGCATGGAAACACGAAAATTGGCCATGACGATCGGTAACGTTCAACCTTCTTTCATATCAATGTTTCAAACTTTAGGTTTGTTCCTTTCTGTCAGCAAAAATTAAATAAAAACAGTTTTTTTTAATTTTCATTGTTGGATAACAAAGGGACAAACCAACAACGACAATGAAAATGTACGAAAGAAGGTTGAACATTACCGACAACGAAGGAGTATTTTCATGTTTCACAGTGAGGCAGTCTGTACCCAAGGTATAGACAATACCTATTTCCAGCCTCCTGAATGGCAATAGGTTAGGTATACCGTATATATATGTAAACTTCTAGGTCAAATCTCATTAGACTTACCACCATTTTGTGAGTAGTCAATGTGAGACTTCAAAACCCTAGCGATGTCAAGCTGCCAGCACGTGAAAGAATGAAAGACCTAAAACCTAATGTCTATGTAAAGGAAGAGGCCATAGACTATGTAAATGAAGCTCTCATGTCTAATGACTCGTTTCATTTTTGTTTGCACGCGCGCCGTTGTGACAGTTGGTAGATTATTTGTGAATTGTACGATAGGACGGGTGCAAATAACTTTATGCCGTACAGAGGGTCGCTATTAATTTAAATCTGTTTTCGAAGTGATTCTTCTGTACAGGTAGTACTAGTATTTATTCTGTGATTTTAGGTACATTATTGCTTATTCAAATGTATTCATAATTAATTTGATACACTTATTAGCAAAGCTAAATACTTGGAGCAGAACTATAATCATAGGCTTATCTTAATACTAGGTAGTTTTAATAATACATTTGTGGGCGGTGAACATCTAGCAGTGTTAACAATAAAAGTTATTTTGTGTCTAGTTCCCTGTCCATGGAAGTGCTAATATGTTTAAAGGTATTCTTAGGCATTCTTATATTAACCCCAGAGGAACGTGCCCCATAACAATTCGATAGGTAAATTTTTTTTGGAGTGTTGAATCAATTACCATTTTGAGATAATTGTCTCAATAATAATATTTTCTATGTTAGAGAATTTTAAAATGAAAGGATTACAGATATTTTTAATAAAATAAAGTCGTTTTTCAGTCTGTCCAGTGACGTCACTGGAAAACGTGTGAACTCCTTGGTAAACTTAAAATCAACATAAAATAACAGGCCATTATGAAAAAAAATACATTCACATTGTCAGAATTAGACATTTGATGTTGCCGTTTCTGCTTCCAGCATTGAGTTAGAAAGAGAAGGCAGGATATAATACTGCACTCATCACTTAGGAACATCTAGCGAAATAAAGCTTGAGCAGTTTTCATTGATAAATTAAATATAAATTCAAATACACTTGGTATAGAGTTGAAAGTAGAGGTTAAGAGATAATTCATTTCAAATCAAATTAATTTTTTTGCAAATATTGTCTATGTCATACATCCATGCCAAGTTAAAATTTTTATTATAATTTATGTAAACAAGGTAAGGTAAATGTATGGGACAGCAGAGTTTTTATGCAATTTCGATGTTGGTCCTATAGTGAAAGTTGTTCACTTTGATGGTCTAAGCAACCCCCTGAAAAGTTTTAAATGTTTATTTTTACTTTTGTAACACCTTGTGTAAAAAGAAAATATCCTCCACACCTGACTGCTTTTCTAATAAAGTCGTTGCTGCAGTCAATGCCCGCTTACAAAATTCGTTCATTGATTTAGATTACAAGGTTTGACAACAAAGTGTCAACTCGAAAAGAAACAAATTGAGCTCAAAATGATTCAGTAAACAAATTGTTTGTGTTAACAGTATCAATTTGAAAGGATGTTGGGGTCATTAACACTGCTCAGTTAACTATGGCACTGATTTGTAATCATTTATAACTGTTTACTTGGCTAAATAGCTACTGTTTATTGTTCCCGCAGATTATTGTAGTTAGTTTGAAACTTAAAGTAATAATTTTGTTTTCATAGTTTTGTTGGGTAATAAACCTTTGTTATTTCTCTATGATACCTATCTACTTAGGTAGAGGTACCCAGAGAAGTAAATTTAACTTGGATTAAAAGCTATCATATGTGTAAGTCCGGACTGCTTTATAATTTTTCTGTGTAAAATAAATAAAAACAAAAAATTGGTTCATCCATCTTAACGTTAAATTCTTCTTCTACTTTAAGTTATAATTAGGTATAATCGCAAGAAGTCATTAACTACTATTTTGTAAAACTCGAGAAAACACATAATTAGTTTTGGCAAAATGTTTTTGTCTGTAGTGTTATGGACTTTATGCATAGGTCATACAGGCGAAATTTGAAGTACTATCCAGGTAATGATCTTTGCTTATAAAAGTAGTCGTCGCGGTGAACTCAGTAGTGTGGTCAGCTGTACTTTTTGACGTTAATGACTTCTTGCGATAAGCCGACGAAATAAACAATTCTAAAAACATATTTGCTGATTTCATTGATATAGATTTGTGGTATCATCTAATGAAGAATCCTATTGTGTTGTAGTATTCATTAATTCTCTCTTTTTATCCTCTTTTTCTAAAGCTCAACTCTAGAAAAATTGATTCCAAATGAAAACAATTTAAATCAGGTATTGTCCAACATATTTCAATTATTCTTAAAACCTAGTTCCAATCTAGACAAGACTCACTTAATTTTTTAATTAACCATATCTCTTTCAATTAAAATACGAAATGCACAACTGAACAACTTTCACTATGGGGACGACATGGAAATCGCGAAAAAAAAATCTGCTGTCCCATACATTTAGATTTCCGCTTCCATCTAAATGAAGCACCAATATATTTGCTAAGCATACCAATGAAGAAGGTCCAATGGATTCAAAAAATACAAAGTACAAATACAAAAATGTTTATTTTCGTACGAAAAACATTAGAATAAATATTAAATGTTGAGTGGGGCAAACCTCTATAGGTTAGAACTAATTATACAATATATTTTATAAGGATTTTAAGGCATCGGTGTGTTGGTACCAGCGGTAAGGATCCAGCCTGTAGGACAAGTATGGGAATGTGGTTCCATTATGTTTGTATATTGATGCTCTATTTATACGAAGCTGAATTTAATCCATCATACATCATACGCATTCCCCTTTCGGGGTGCAAACATCTTGTGTGAAATTGTAAGCAAGTTTTAACAAGAGATAAAAAAATCGTCTTACTTATAAACGAAAACATAAATAACCTATCAAAACATTTACACCTTGCACCTATTGGTGAAATATCGATATTTTATCAGTGTGTTATCGATTTAAACAGATAATGTTCGGGATGTGGCCAGCGTCAGTACAAGACGGCGCGAGGAGAGCGACGGGCCGCCCCCCGCTCTTCCGCCACCTCCGCGTAAACCTCCGCGGACGAGACCGCCTGCTCCCGAGACGCCCAGGTAATTTTGAACTTAATGAAAAACTAAGACAAGTTTTAGAGTCTTAAATTGACCCACTTTAGAAATTCACTCTTAGTATCAGCATGGTCACCAGAGGCCTCGATTAGATTTTTTTTATTGATTAAAATTGAGAATTTTTCTCAATGATGTCTCCTAAAAAAATTGTTTATACAGGGTCTTTCTTAATATGCTGACAGTTTTTTTACGGGATGACCAGACTATCAAACTGAACAACTTTCCCTATGGGACCAACATCGAAATCTCGTAAAAAATACAGCCGTTAGATTGCAGTTTTGTATAGAACAGCTGATTTATTTTTCGCTTTTTCGATGTTGGTCCCGTAGATAAAGTTGATCAGGTTGATGGTCTGAGCATCCCCTTAAAAAACAGTCACCATAATTATTAAGAAAGACCCCTTTTTTCATAGTTCTATTTTAATTGAATAGTTAATAAAAAAATGTATTACATACATATTTAAAGGATAAAAATAAGTTTGGTGTTTTAATGTAATGTTTATTATATATTATATATCATGCCATAGATAGTTAATACACATATTATTCATCAGATCAGCGGGAGTGAGTCCCACTCGGGACGACAGCAGTGACCTGATATCGTTCTCGAGTCCGACCAGCAAGGTAGCGCCCAAGGACCCTCATGCCTCGCTGAAGGAGTACATTGATCAAATTAATAAGTATGTATAAACTACCTTGTTCTAAGGCCCGTGTTGATAAACTAATCACATTGCGCACGCGTGGTGTACTAACGACCATACACCCTCCCTGAGGGTAGGCCTGTGCCTTGCAGTCGGGCGAATATAGGCTGTTGATGAAGCGCTCGTGAGCTCGTAGGCTCGGTGACAAACGCCGCCCGCCGGTGGCTGTCACGGTCGCGGACACTGCTACGAGTAGCGAATAGCGGCCACCGGCCACACGTGTGCGAGTCCCTACAATATGTATGAAAAATAGTGTGAACTGTTCGGTGGCTGTGTCCGGTTGCTAGTTTGCAACGAGCCTTAATCTCCCGTGTTTCTATGCGTCAAAGGTCGAAAAAGTGAGCTTTGAAGTTAAATAATACGGGTCTGAGATTTCTTGCTTTCGTCTTTTAGAAGGTAATTTAAACAGTTGGTACCGGATGCAGATAGTGTAGTTAGATGGAGACATGTCCTCCACGTTGTCCTGTCCATGTCCATACGTTGAGCGAAATAGGTAGGTCGATTGAAGCGGCTTGAAAATATTTGGTTGGTGGAAAGTTGTCCAGTATCATGGGTACAATCAACCCGTAAAGTAATGCAATTGTTTACCCTAACACCCTGAATTGGTATATTCCCTCACTTTTGCGTGCTTATACATATTTTTATCAGTTGTTAATAACTGAACACAAAACCTGATATGGATTTTTATAACCGATAATTAGAAGAAATAATATGTTTTGAAATACACATATTTATTACTCTTTTTTTTTTTTTAATTTGAATGAAATAAAAGGTCGTTTAACAATGTGGTCATATGAAGCGTGCGATAGCACCTTATAACTAATATTGCTTAATATTTTGTTGAACTTTCAACGCTCTGCATGCCGTATCTAATCTACTCTGTAACATAAAATTGATAAGTTTCTTAGTTTTAGATAAAACTACGCTGAAACCGGATTAAATTGTTTAAAAAATTATGATTACTGGCCGTTGTCAAAACATTGTATCTGCTTCTCTTTTTCACTCCTGAGTGTTACGAGAGTGAGGAAGATAAAATCTTTCTACACTTTCTGCCGCTACGATTCAACCTTAGACTATTTAACTAGGGACCAGCCTCGCGTTAGCATTCCCCTCTGCCAAGTTAAAGATCAATTGATCATGCGCATTTACATACATTTTATACCTTATCACTAAACGAGACAGCCGAGATATACAGGATGTAAGTGACAGCCTGGCAAATCAAATACTGAAACGGTGAACTCAGTATTTGCTAGGCTGTAACTTACACCCTGTATATCTCGGTAACTAATATGTCGGTCGTGTGTTTAAATTCTAGAATGTTAATCTCATACAGAGTTACCAAAACAGTTACAAGTAAAGAGCTTCATAAAATTAAAATATAATTCCCACACACGTCACATTTCGCTCAGTAAATAAATTCGCCGCTCCAATTAATTTCAGATTGGGCCAGCAGACCGAAGACCTCACTCTAACCACCCCGGACCCAGCCATGAACAACTACAACCGCCCCGGCTATCAATACGCACCCCATTACTACAATTATCAACAACCATACAACCATGTTCCCCCATATCCACCAAGCACCCCTTACGGCATGCCATCACCTATGCCGACACCCATGCAAACACCTATGCCTACACCTATGCCGACACCCATGCAAACACCCATGCCTAATTACGCATATTACCCACCAATGGCAACCCCTGATCCCCAATACGTAAATCCGCCAATGTATCCGATACAGTATTCTCAGACGCGAATGGCCTCGCCCGCTCCATACGTGTATCCACCTCAAGCACCAACGTATAATTACAGTACGACAAACATGATATCCCATCCAGTCAGGCCACTATATCCACAGTTAAGTCAGGCGCATAGTTACCCTCCTTTGCCTCCTGGGTCGGCGGGACAGGCCGTGCTGGCTAATAACAATACACAAGTGAAAGCTGAACCTTCGCGGGACAGTGTTGAGAGCAACGCTTCGAGGAAATCTTCTGAGGTCAGTATTGAAGTGAGACATTTAAATATCATCGTTATTTTCATAGATTTAAATGTTTACATTTGCTTTATTCAAAACTCTTTCTGAATTACCCAAGGCTTGTATTGGATCGAAACGGTGCAAGGAGAGGAATCATAGAGCTTTTTTTGGCTTAATTTGGCAGAACTCTCATGTTAGCAACTGGTTTCTACACTAATGGGAATAAGGATGCTTTTTGAATGAGCTCCCATGAGACCATGTTATCTATCTAGGAAAACAATTATGAAACTAACAAAAGTGTGTCGTGTGTCTGTACACACGTTGACACATCAAGCTATAAAAAATCAATGACGTACTTTTTTTGTTTGATATTATGATTTTGCGGACGAAGTCGCGGGTAAACTCTAGTACTATTATAAAACTGTAACAGAAGTGTGTCTCTACGTTGAAGATATTTAAAAAAAAAACAGTTTGATATGGTTTTTGGTGTCCCTGATTCCAAATCACCTATTTTTTGACCGTCTGTCTGTTTGTTTGTTCGAGCACCACGCGAAAACAACTGAACCGATTTCGATGAAACTTTTTTGTTTGAAATCTTACGATTTGACTTAAAATCTTTTAAATTAATTATCACGTTACGATGACGGGAACCCGGGCGGACGAGGACGAAATCGCGGGTAAAGTCTAGTATAATATATTTGTGTCCACAGTCAAACGAATCGCACGACACGGTCGGCAGCCTGCCTAAATCACAGAACCTGATAGACTTCGGCGTCCGCAACAAGAGCGGCGGGAAAGGTAGCGTAAGAGTCAGTGTGCTTGAAGCGTTTGATCCGCTACTAACTGAGCAAAGCAATCCTGGTGAGTGGTTTATGTCTCATTATTGTGTAGTTCGAATCACGTAAAAAGAACGTTACGGTAAAATGGGGAACTTGCACAGTTTTATATTTTTAGTGTATCATAAGATTTAAGGCTTACAGCATATGCTCATGACTATATTCCCCGAGGGGGTAGTCAGAGATATTCTGAAACCTCAGAACATCCACGTTTCACCATTAGTACCGAAACTCTGTCCAGTGTGACGGGGGGTGAGCCCGTCGCCATTTATAATGGACAGTGGGTACAACACATGCCTCGAAATTGAAGCATGCAGGTTTCCTCACGATGTTTTTCTTCACCGAAAAGCAAGTGGTGTTACAAATCGTACATAAATTCCGAAAAACTCATTGGTACGTGTCGGTCTGGACGGCGATCGAACCATCGCCTCTTGCATGGCTGGCAAGGTTACTCGCTACTGGACCACCACGGGTTTTACATAAAAATACCAAAATCAAAAATGATAAAATATGCAATCATTTATTTATTGCAAATCAAAAGTTGACTTTTCAAATTTCGCGCCAAAACGGTCACTGCCATGACGTGACGTCACTCCTTTTCATGACGCGTGACGACAACAAATCATCGGCTATAATATTTTGCCGTACTCTTCTAACGCACGCAAGTTGCTAATCGCTTCGTCATTTTGCGCTGATTGGTGTTTGAAATTACGTTCCGATCCACGTAACTTATAAATGAAACATTTCGTAAAAAATTTAAACTAGAATAAATCTTTCAATAATGTTCTATTCACAACTATTATTATTGAATTAATAAGATAATTTCTCATTATAATTTTGGTGCAAGTTCCCCAATGCGCAGCAGACGATTTATCTTCATTTATCCCTACCAGAACTTTGACTAATTATTATAAGGACTAGCCTTGCGGTAGCATTTCCCCTCTGCCACGGTATAAGCACAATTGACCTTGAGCATTTACACTCAATTTTACACCTTATCACTAAACGAGACAGCCTATAATTGCGAAATAATAACATCGAACTTAGAACGTTTCACGGGTTCACACGAGACTACTTTTCATGATTTTTAACATTCAAAATTATAATCTAAAGCTATGGGGAATAAAATCCAAAGTTGCGGATTTCATGTTACCTCGCCCCCCGCAAAAAGTGGCAGAAATGTTTGTTTGTAGAATTACACGCGTAACCAGTCCACATATAAATAGTCAAAGTACCAGAACGATGTTTATTCCTTTTACTTATTTATTAATAAGTTAAAAGTAATGTCTATTGTACGAAACCTCGCAACCCCTTGTACTGATCTCGTACAGCCAGCATCAGAGAAACCAGTATCTTAAGCGCAGGGGGGTTAGATTTCTCTGATGCTGACCGGTGAGTACCGGTCGGTCGGTAATAGACCGGTGGTCGTCTGCTGTGCAATTTGACCGTAGATAGCTCTTTTTTCGTGACGAAACCTGTACCATTGAGATCTGACAAATATTGGGAAAAAAATGTGTTCCAAAAGTAGTGGTGACTCTGTGTATCTAAAATCATTTTAAATCGTAATTTTTTAGGTCCAAAGAGTTACTTTTGAAACATGATGAATTTTTGACATGTTTAGTCGATCCCAAATCATAATCGCGGATGAACCATAATTATGTTTATTTTGAATACTATTTAAGTATTTACTAGTAAATATATAAGCTATGTATAAGATGAATAATTAAGGCCTTATTCAAACTGAAATGAAAACAGTGGGCTCTATTTAATTAAAAATTTCCGACCGGATGATCAAATTGCCCCCAGAATATCCACAATTCAAAAGCAGAGCCCAAGCTCTGACCAGTGTGACCAACGCACGCCTCGAAATTGAAGCATGCAGGTCTCATCACGTTGATTCCTTATTACAAAATGATGATTTGTTGTAATTTAAAAGATTTTTTATTGATTGTAGATCTTACTATTTGTTTACTTTGAAAAACGTACGTATCGATTTAAAATCACTTTCACCGTCATACATTCCATACTCATTTTGTTAGCAGTTTAGTCTCTGGGCGAATAATAGGATAACCATTGTCCATTGTTCGTCCATAGATAAAATGGTATTTAAATTAAAATTAGTTCACTTGAACCCTATGCTTGGTGTTATTCACGGTTAGAATTAAGGATTGGGCATCTATGTGTGGAAATGGTGTGTTGTCAGTTAATTTTGTGTGACAATTGTGCTTACCTACACTATCATTTCATCATAGCAAATGTCTTTTTTTATATGGGTTAAATCGTGGTAACTTTTGTGAGGATAATTTATTAAACATTTAAAATTGGTTTGCAGGTAAAGTATAACTGAAATAAAAATCATTCACGTATCATAAAAGTCATTTTCTTTTATCTTCAAGGCATATAATTCCAGATCGACAAAAAGCTTGTATTTACAGTCTCAAGTTTTCCACGCAAGCGAACGAAGACTGAATTTGCTACCAGACATTTTTTAAGTTTACTCTTAGGTACCTATAGTCTTTGGACCCGCTAAAGAGACGATCAGGAGTCCTTCATTTTTATACTCCGTCCTCATCTTCATCATCATCAGCCTGTTAATTAACCTTTGAACTGTCGGAACGTAGATTTGACTAAACGCTTGATTTTCTATTATACCTGGATAATCTGGTATTGCGACAGTCGATGAAAAAAAGAGAAGACCTCTTCTAAAATAAGAAACATTTTAAGAGAAATCGAATAGGAAGATACACACGATCCTCCCAAAGTGACTGACATAACAAATTAACGGTTTATTGACGAATCATAAAACATTCTTATCTAAACCAGAATACGCAGTAGCGAGCGAGTGTTCGAGCAGTGTGTATGAAGACTACGACCCGCTGGACTTTCTATATGGCGAAACGGAGCTCCGTGATACGCCGGTGTACGCGACGGTGGCGAAGCGGGAGAGCACTATGTTGCCGTCTCCGCCGCCGAAGGCCATTCCGACGGTGCCGGCCGTGGCCAAGCGATCCACAACCGTAAGTTTATGAACATTATGTCGTGTTTGCATTGGATTCAATTTTCGCCTATATGACCGTCAATATGTATCATGCCGCTCTCTATGTCCATCATCAATCAATACATAAATATAAAATTGTGAACTTGGCGTGTCTGTTCTTTGAAAAAATTTTCAAAAATGTATTGGGGTAAATATAATACGTAATGGAATGCATTAAGAATGCGTATTTGAAAATTTCGCTGTTTTTTAGTGTAGGCACTACCCAAAAATCATAAATCATCATTAATTAAAGAATTAAATCTCAAATCAACAAACTAATGTGCATTTTCTTTGTTCCAGAATAAATTGTATGACTGCATAGTAAAAATTAGGACAAGAAATTACGATAGCGAACACAAAGCTTTCTTGAAAATGGTTTTGGATGTAAGAAGTAAGTATTCCACAAATTATGTCATATTCTTAAAATTTTCAAATGTATAGTCCGCTTATATTCCCGGAGAGGGTACTGCCCTCTCCGGGAATAAATAAATAGCGCTTTTAGGTACATAAATTGTTCTGATCCCAAACTGAAGCTTTTTATACTTGTATATGACACATACATATAACATCCATGACCGAACTGGGATTGGAACCCAGGAACTCTGGTTTCGCAGTCCGTCGTGGTAATCATTGTATTATAGGTTAAAGTTGTCTGGAAGAAATCGCTTTTTAGCGATAAGACCGCCTATTTTTGTACCGTCTGTATTTCCTGTTTATTCACTCTCTGTATACTATGGTTTTTGGTGTAAAATAAAGTTTAATTGATTGATTGATTGATTATACCAACCGTGTTGTCAATATTTAACATATTCAAAACATCAATTTTAAGCAAAGCGAGAGGGACAGCAAATGTTTATGATATTTGGACTTGAATTTGTAAAGCATTTTCTCAAGGTTTTCGCCCTTTTGAATGACTTAATTAAGGAATGGGCATGAACAATATGACGGGAGCAACGAAAAATAAAATTGTTATCTCTTAATATGACATTATGTATTATTAAAAGCAACGTTATGTGCTACAATTAGATTTCAACCAAATAGAACAAAATTAAACATGCTGTATGCAAAAACAGCGCTTATGAAAGTACTATGCTCGCCTCAACTCGCGCTGTGTTATCTGTACATAAACTTATGCACTATGTTATTACACAAATGAATTATTGTTATTTAGAAAGATTCGTGCACACGGACGAGAATACGAACCCGGGGCACGTTATAGCGGCTCGCTCCGGGGGAAAGTACCCCCCTAACACCAGTATTAAGATCCTAGTCCACCACGCACACTCCGACGAGCCCATCACATTCACTTCCGATGGTAAGTACAGCTGTAAACTACATACATTTCATCCTGAACTGGTTTTAGTAACAACCTTTCCATATTATAAGTGATAAGATAATTTAAGAAATCGAATCTAAAGCCTGATCAGAAAAATAATCCTCGTTTGGGAGCGCTTTTATTCATAGCTTATGGTCATTGACTTACCGTCTCTACTGGACGTCGGGTCCGCGCTCAAAATTGTCCGGACCAAAAGTAAAAAAAAACATTAATAGGAACAATTACGCGTCAGTCTTCGATTGATCGACCGACTAAGACACGTCTATAATGCCGTGCCGCTTTGCAAAAACCAACCAGATCTGTAAAAACTACGCAAGCAAATTGAAAAGCGAATTTAGTACGTTTATGCGGGTTAGTCTGGGACACTTTTCTCGAGAATTTTGTATTGGTCCCGACGTCCATTAGTTGGTAGGTCAATGCTTATAGATGAATTGAATGTTATCTGGTCCGCATATATTTCGGCCACAGGAACTACAAACCACTTAGTGTGAGACGCTGTGACCTAAGAAAGACCTAATATAGACTAGTGTAATGGTCTATTGCGATCTGATTTTGACTCACGTATCCGATATTGGTCACACTCTGTTGATCACACTGTTCTCAGAATGTGGCTAGTATAGTAACAAGGGAAAATAAAATGTCCCGTGTTAGAACGAGTAGTTAGTAGTGAGACGAGTAAACAAAAATTGTTCGTGTTACTACTGGTATTAAGAACGGTAGTAACGCCTAGCAACAAATACAACTTGTAACATCAAATCTATCTATCGAGTTCAATTCTGAAATGTTTCGCCAGAAGTAGTGTAGATTTATTTTGTGGAAAATCACGTTATAGGCTAAATGTATACTTTAATTTTCAGTGGAGTCTAAAGTAGACCATGTTATATTAACGGTGGTCTGTTCTCTGGATGAGGATATCAGGGATGACATGTCTGGATACATTTTGAGGGTGAGTTTAGATTTTTTACGTTTTCTTATTTTGCTTTCAGTCGATTTAAGTAAGAGGGTGGAACCATAACTCCATGCTTAGGTAAGTACATACTATACTTACATCAAACTTGGGACACAATATTTCTTTTGGCTTTTAGATGTACTCAAGGTTTTTTTTAAATTGAATCCCTATAAGTGTAAAAATAGGGATGATGGAATATTTTATGGGAATTTCCTAGCGAAGGAGTACTATAGTCTGACCACAACGGCTGTATCATTCATTGGGTGCGACACAAATCTGGATATTTTACCTCATGTGCTTATGACGTACACAGTCCAGTGCAAATAAACCGAGTAGCCGCCGGGAAAGTCTAGTGATGGAATGGGAGAGTGGAGCAGGCTTCTCTGCTCTTCGATTATGTGCATCTTGCCACGCAGCTACGTGCAGCGGTACAGTACATCCCTTGTGGTCACATTAATAACCATTGTGATTATACAGGGTGAAATCTAGCTTTTAAACTAAGACTATCCTTCAAACTGAATAACTTTTACTATGGGAGCAAACCGATAGTAGCAAAAAAATCTGCTGTCTCATTTTATTTTGAGATTTTGACATTGGTTCCATATAGAAAGTTGTTCGGTTTGATGGTCTGCTGATCATCGCCTTAGAAAACTGTCAGCATATTAAGAAGGACCATTCAGATACAAATTTAAAAATATGAACAGGTATGGGGAGCAAAAGAGTACCTAACACCAGGCAGTGCTCTCAGTGAGTACGACTACGTGCGGGAATGCGTGCGCCTCGAGAAGGACGTGACTCTGTGCCTGCACGAGGGCAGGGACAGTTCCCTGGCGAGGACGGAGCGGGACGACGCGCGAGACGCTCACCTCACGCTGGACGACCTGATACCCAGCCAGGGCGCCACGCCACTGTTGTCCTTTGATAATTTATCTATTTTACTTGGTAAGAGCAATGTTTCTTTTATAGTTCGTTCTGTAAAGCCCGGATCCACGAAAGCGGAGCTGTGTTAAATTAACCAATCGAATGACTCAACAGTACTCTGTGGCTCAAATATCGATTATACACAACTCCGCTGCGCTTTGGTGGATGCACGGTATCCACCAAAGGGGAGATGGGTGGAGCGGAGATACTTAACGGCTACCCTAGCCGCTGTAGCAGAGGGGAGTGGACTCGAGCAGAGCGGAGATGTGTGCTGGCTTGTTAACAAGCGGCCCGTTTGCCCTAATGCGGTTGTTGATAAGCGATAATTTGAAGCTTTAACTATTATAGTAGTTATCGGAGTGTGATCAATAGTCGAAAAAATTCGTTCCTAATCAAATCAATCTGAAAAATGTAGGACAACAGCTTGGCTGTTACAAAAATGGCGGTTGGCGTCGGTCGCCGTCGGTAAATGTGTCTCAACCCTAATTCTGTTATCTATACCTGTATTACTTGGCCGAAATAAAGAAAATTATAGTTGCCTTGTTCACACTTTCAATCAAATAAAACTTTATTTGCAAGGAATTAATACTATCAAATGTTTTAAGTATTATGTCTATTCGATACTAAGATCGTCGAGAGTTTTCGTTAAGATCACGACCCAATTCCCTTTTCGGATTGTCAGAAGAAGCAACAACTACTAAAAAACTTACACGTAGCCTTGGTTGACTGAAATTTGGACGTTTTGTGCACGCACACGTACAAACCGCTTCGATACCTTTCCATTCTATGGCCTTAAATTTCGCTGCTAATGAATATTAAACCTTACAGAAACGTTAGAAGGCGAGTTATCGCGTGCAGTGGGCGTGACCGGTGCGGAAGGGGCCTGTTCCCCGAAGGCGGTGTTCCAGGCGGTGAAGGCGATCTGCGCGCTCGCTGGCGGCGTGGAGACCTTGCACGTCACCCACACGCTGAACGCGTTCGCGCAGGCTTGTAATGCTCAGGTTCGTTATACCTTATTCAGCACTCATTTAGGGCGTTTTTACTGTCTTATGTCATGCTGATCCCACGGGGTGCGGCATGTTGGACTACTAGAATACAGGGCGTAAAAAACCCTGTTGGAGCCTTTAGGGGGTGCCTCAGACCATCAAATTGAACAACTTTCACCCAAACGAAAACTCGACAAAAAACACTAGTTTCATACAAACCTGCTCTTCCAACTCGACTCAAATGTGAAAACTCTTTTTTCGCGATATCGAAGTTGGCTCCATAGTGAAAGTTGTTCAGTTTGATGGCCTGAAGTAGCCTGGCCTGAAAGGCTCCAACAGGGTTTTTTTACACCCTGTATAAAGGGTTTGAGTTGAAGGGTGAAGTTAAAGGGTTATTGTACTCAAGATACTGAACCAATTTCACCAAGGAATCTAAGGGAAATCTCAAAAAAACGTTTTAACTCCTTATTAACTGAAGTTCGATCGGCTGATTGCATTCAGTACTATTTTGAAAATTTGTATGCTACTAGAAAAGCGGTTTGACGCAACACACATTTTTGTGGCCTTATACTTTTCGGTAAATTAATCCCTTCACAAGTCAGTGCTTTTGCTTCTTTCCCCGCAACTCAGCGTGTTGCTTAATCTCTACTATTATAAAACTGTAACAGAAGTGTGTCTGTACATTGAAGATATTTACAAAAAACGTTCACTCCTAATCACTAATATTTGGATTTTTTGTCCGTCTGTTTGTTCGAGCATCACGAAAAAACTACTAAACCGATTTTGATGAAACTATTTTTGTTTGATAGCTTATGATTGGACTTAAAATCTGGTATATAATTTATCTCGCTACGATGACGGGAAACCGTGCAGAAGTTTCGAGAAGGCTATAGTATTTTTAAATGATTTATTTCGTTATTGTCTTCAGGGTCACAACAATGCCGTCACACCGGAGATCCACTCGGACAGCGGGCCGTACTGTGCGGTGTCGATCCGGTCGGCGACTGCGCGCGAGTCGGTCGCGATGCAGTGCGGTCGGGTGCGCGACGCGGTCCGGTCCCTCGTCGCGCTGTACGGTCGCACCCGCTTGCTGGACTTCCAACTCGCAGAGACACACTATCTGACCCCGAGCAACCCTGATAGTGAGTATATTGCATGTTTACTTTGTTATGGCTTCGGTCAGCACCATTGAACTATTGTCCTTATACAGGGTGCGACAGCCCTTCGCAAACTGAAACGGTGAACGAAGACCATCAAACTGAAAAACTTTCACTATGGAGCCTACCTCCGGAAACTCGAAAAAAAATCAGCAGTCCCATACATTTGAGTCGGGTAGGTATAGCAATTTTTTATGGGACAGCTGACTTTTTTCGCGTTTCCGGAGGTATATTGGTAAATAATTACCTTTATTATTATAAATTTCTATGTAAATAATCAGTAAATCGGTTTATCGGCTGAGTAATAATAGTCTTTCTACTTATAGGATTGCTATTTTTGATTCTCACTTTCAAAATCATGATCGAATAATGCATAAACTTATGACTCTGACTTTCGAGTATGAATCAGGATGTGCGAGATTCAAAAATAGCTCTCTTGAAACTAAATTTTATTACAGTAAACCATTAGAAAAAACACCTGCCATTAAAAGGAGGGTCGAACCGCCAGTTTTAGTGGAAAATACACTAAGTTGGCAACACTGTTAGAAGCTCACTGGGTCCAGTGGTAAGGTACCTGGCTGGTGCGCTTGCGCATATCGTCTTTTAGCGAGAATTAAATCTTTTTCTAAGGAAGTGATGTGTCTGTTACGTAGTAACTATACTTCATTTGAAATAAGGACGAAAAGATTTTCCGATCCCTATACAGGGTGTAACAAAACACCATAGTAAGTGAGTGCTTCAGACCAACAAACTGAACAACTTTCACTATGGAGCCAACATCGAAAAATAATAAAAAAAATCTGCTGTCCAGTTCCTACTCAAAACTCCTACTCGACTAAAATGTATGGTACAGCATATTTTTTATTTTTTCTCGATTTTGCTCCAAACTGAAAGTTGTTCAGTTTGATGGTCTGAAGCACCCCCTTAGTATTACTAGGGTGTTTTGTTACACCTTGTATAGCTTTCTGGCCAATTCTGATTTGCAAATATAATTTATTTATCCGAAAGAAATACTCCGACATATCTTGGACGTTAAGTGAGAGGAAGTGTTTCTAATATCTGTTTCTGTAATTTGAAATAGCCTTAAAATTTCGTTGTTATTTGAAATTGAGTATAGTAATTTGTGACATAGGCGCAAACAACAGTGCAAGAGTGTAAGGTAGATTGTTAGGCATTTTCCCAGATAGATAGATAGATAACTCATTTATTTCATCAGAACAATACAGGATAAACAGTGACAGACTAAGGCAGTAGGTAACACTATGAAATCCGTATAAGGAGGCCCGTGCAAAGCTGAAACAGCAACAGGGAGCTCCCACAACGATTAAGAAAACAATTAATTGTTAACGTTTATTTGCCTTGTCACTAAGCGATCTTGCGTGCTGGTGTGATGAGGGCTTGCGTGCGCAGGTTGTGTAAATAATTAAATGCAGATTGAAACACTTTTTAAATAGACGAAAAAATTAACTATGTAAGTTAACAATTATGGATGCTATTATTATTACTTTGTTTGTATAAACATTTTTATTTGTAGTAATTATAATAGTAAGAGAGGTCTTACTATTAGAATTACTTTGCTACTTTGACTATTTATATGTGGACTGGTTACGCGTGTAATTCTACTAAAAAACATTTCTGCCACTTTTTGTGGGGGGCGAGGTAGCACGAGATACGCAACTTTGGATTTTATTCCCCATAACTTTAGATTTTTTGAATGTTAAAAATCATGAAAAGTAGTCTCGTGTGAACCCCAAACGTTCTAAGTTCGAAGTTATTATTTTGATAAGGTGTAAAATTGAATGTAAATGCACAAGATCAATTGTGCTTATACCGTGGCAGAGGGGAAATACGACCGCAAGGCTAGTCCTTATAATAATTAGTCAAAGGTTTGCTACGATGAACAAGTGACATTTGAACACGGACCTAGACTACCAACATAAAAATTTTCTAGTGGACAGTCATTTTAAGTTTACCAAGGAGTTTACAGGTTACAGGGTTACCGACTATTATCTCGAAATGGTTTTCGATTCAGTCCTCCAAAAAAAACTTGACATTTCGAATTATTGATTTGATGCCCAACAAACTACATAGTTACCACTAGTTTCAACTACCTATAGGTAGGTACAACTAGTTAGCCCCGTATCTACGATGTCTAAAATTATCCAACTGATTAGATTACTCAATAAAAACAAACAGCTTACATTTTTTAAATATTATTTATACATCATTATTTTAAATAGATTCGATATTTATATACTTTTACATAATAGTTCGGTCAAAATTAACAACACTCCAATAGAACAAATAAATAAATGAAGGTACTTGGGTAGTCTCATTACAAATGACTCCAGACGCACCCCAGACGTCGTTACAAGGATTGCTATGGCAAAAAATGCTTTCAACGTCAAAATACACCTTTTGAAAGCAAAAATATCAAGCAAAATCCGAAAACGATTTCCAAAAATCCTGATTTACGCATTGGATTGTACAGTAGCGAGACGTGGACATTAACCAAACGAGATCGAGACAGGCTGGAAGCTTTTGAGATGTGGTGCTGGAGGAGAGTGGAGGCGATAAGTTGGACGGAATGAATAACAAATGAAGAGGTGTTACGAATAGTAAAAGAAAAGAGAAATATTTTAAAACAATCAAAAACCGGAGAGGAAAAATGATCGGACACTATATACGAAACAACAATTTCTTTAAAACCATACTGACAGGGAAGATAGAGGGGAAAAGAGGCAGAGGAAGACCTAGACAGAGCTATCAAGCCCAAGTGAAGGAAAAAAGTTGATGTCGTATCGTATCTAGAATTCAAGTCACGGAAAAGAGACAAGATTGGCGAATACTTCATCGACAAGAGCGTAGCTCTTAAATAAGATGATGATGATGATGATTTATATACATTGTAAGTAATATGAATTTAGGTCGGCCCTAATCCGTCACTATATAATTTCACAAATCGAACGCTTTCGTCCCAAAGTTTAAGACACATCTCTTCGTCATAAGCAGATCGACCAGCTTCCGATAATTTACAATTTGTGAAATATTCACCTGTTATTTTACTAGTTTCATCATCGAGAGCTAAATGGAGAGCAGTTTGCGCCCCTTGCCAAGCACTAGGATATACTTTACCATACAATATCTTCAAAACAACTAGAATTTTGCTAAAATTTATGCCTATATTGGTCGCTGCCACTCCTGGATCTGCAGTATTAACCACAACTGATTTAGACAATCTTTTAGATAACTCTCTTGTAAACATTGTTACACATAACTTACTGTTGGGATATGCTTTAAAGCTTAATCCAGTTGTAGTTATATCGTCAATATTAATTCTGCCCAACTTATGTAAGGCTGAGGATGTGTTGACGATTCTGCTAGGCTCTGCAGGATTACCAGATTTCTCCAAAAGCGGTATTAGTAAATGCGTTAGCAGAAAATGGCCCAAATAGTTGACTTGCACAATAAAATTGAAACCGTCTTCTGTCATGATATCCGGCGCTAATACTCCAGCATTGTTTATTAAAATATCTAGCCGATCTTCTGTTTTTAAAATGTCATCAGAAAATTCACGAACTGATGTCAGAGATGCCAAGTTGAGTAGTTTGAATATCACTTGTTCATTTGCGGTTTTTGAAATGATTTGTTCTCTCGCGTTTGTACCTTCCCCTTCGAAAGGGCAAGCTATGATTACTCTAGCATTTCTAAACGCGAACTCTGTCGCTAATTCCAAGCCCATTCCAGCTGTACCACCGGTCACTAAGACAGTTTTTCCATCAAGTATTTTACTAGAATTACACTTTGCACATCGAAGTCGCTTATATAATCCTAGTGCTCCTATTAGTATTAATGTTAGAAGAATAATGCTAATAACAACAAAAATAAGTACGACGAACCACATCGTGAAATGTTAATAGGATGCAAAGTTAAAATAATAAGCGGATCTTCCGATCTGGTTAGGTCCGTCCGTAGATCCGATCTCAGCAACGGAGATGACAGTATCAGGCAGCAGCAGTAGAACGAATTGTTCCAGCCAAGTTGGGTTCCTGAAAATCAGGATTTAGATATTTTTGAAAAGTCAGGTATTTCACATTGACTGCAACATCCGGATCCGATTAAAGATTATGAAGCTGCTAAAGCATGGAATCCTACAGCGTTAATTTGGCGATCAAGGATGTTGCAGTCCAGGCAAGATCAGCAAAATAGTTTAGGAGATAACTTAATTACAAAATTAACAGTTTTAGAAGGTTTAGGAAGGAAGGTTTTAAGAAATTGATGTGCAAAATAATTACAATTAATATTTATCCCAAGCATCGATTAAAGCAGGAAATCTTAACAATCTTAAAACGATTAAATACAATTTACAATAATGACGGTAGGTAATGTAGGTACCTACCTCGATATAAAGATGTGAACAAAGGAATGAAAGTTTCTAGATGATTTGCAGTAAGAATACTAAATATAAGCAACAATTGATGAAATAAATGAAGTATTTAAGGTTATTAGAATGATTAAATAGCTACAATTAGCACACAGTTATATTTCGACGATTAATAAAATATTGCAACACTCACCCAGTCCGGGGAATAAATGAAACACAGGTTTTCTAATTACTGATTTTAAGTTTAAAATATTTAAATAGCAAACAGCACTGAGACCTATCGATTTTAATGAGAATTGTAACGATAGTTAAGATATAGAAAAATGCAGTGTTGTCGCGGCGCTTGCTCTGATCAAAGTGGTGGCGGTTCACCCGCCCCTCATCTCAGTCCTCACACCGTGACGTAGGAGGGTCTTTTAGAATAAAGTAAGCGTTACAGCCTACTTGACTTCCATAATTATATCAACGAACATTTTCACAGTAAAATGCAACCCAGATTTTTGCCACACTGAACATCTGTTATTTATCTATAGTATTAATATTATAAAGAGGTTAAATTGGTTTGTTTGTTTGTATATGGTGGGTAATATCTGGAACTACTAAACCGATGGAAAAATTCTTTCAATAATAGAAAGCTACACTATTACCGAGTAACATAGGCTATATTTTATTTTGATACTGGAACGAAGTCGACGCAGGCAAAAGCTAGTCGTGTATCGCTGGGGAGGAAATGCAAGTCATGTTCAAAAGAATGTCAACACGATTTTTACTTTTATACTAAGCCATAACACGATAATTCCATATCAGAGCAAGATAAATGGCGCGGAATAGTTCTTTCGAACGCCGATACAAAACCAAAGCGGAAAAGTTCTCAGCATCGATGTTCTTATTTATGCTCAAGGCCCTTTGCTTTAAAAACAAACTAGCCCCTGAACCACCACGGCTTATTTACGATATAATCCACAGAAAATTATAAGAGGGGTTATAAGTGCAAAGTAGGCGTGGAACGTGTCGCCACAGGTTATGCAATGATTTGCATAACACCATAAGGCGCGCGGCGTGGTGCGAGCGAGAGCGCATGAGTAATTGTAGCAGCGTGAGCGGGAAAACAAGTGGCGACAGCCGTCTCCGAAGCAAAAGCGCTACTTTGCATTTCTAACCCCTCTTATAATGTTCTGTGATATAATCAGACTTAACTTGGAAAATATTAGATACGAAAATTCTATTAATCAAAATTCGGTGTTTCAAGTTTTTTTTTGGAGGGCTGTATCGAAAACCATTTCGAGATAATTGTCTCAATAATAATATTTTCTATGAGAATTTAAAATGAAAGGATTACATATATTTTAATAAAATAACTTCGTTTTTCGGTCCGTCCAGTGACATCACTGGAAAACCTGTGAACTCCTTGAAACTTAAAATAACTGGCCACTATAAAAAAAAAAAACACAATATCAGAATTTGATGTTTCCGTTTCTGTTTCCAGCATAGATTAAGTAAGTAGTTTTTCTCCATGGAGATCGAATTATTTTCTCTCCAGCATTTTTGCATTTAGAGATTACAGATCAAAGTTATTTAAAAATTAAATTTATATTGATAAACCCGATGAATCGCAATAAAACTAAATTGGTTTCTTAAAATTATGTCTTCTATCCGTAAAAAATATAAAATGAAGACAAAAAAATTTGACACACCGAATTTATAGCACACCAAAAACACACACATTAGATACACTTTAAAAAAAATTAAACAAAATACTAGTGTCAAAATCGACATGTTTAATTTTTATTATACAATTTCTTGATTGATTGGTTGCTACAAAGATGCAAAATGGGGATTTTGGGATTTTCCAGTTTTTGTTCACATCCAATACGTAAAAAAACTAATTTCATTGGTAATCTATGTTTCTCAGCATCCGTTTTATTTAGTTTATGTTTCTATAATACTTACCATGTGTTAAATGTTTATACAACGTGTTAATTTAATTTAAGTTACTGGCATGGTTTATCAAATTGTCACATTATATTTCTTACAGTCACAACATTTTTCGATGCGCTTATTGTTTATTTGAACATTAAGTCCCTTTATTTGGTTTGTGATAAGATAAGACTAACAAGTGAACCTATATCCAAACTTTCTTTTTATACAGGATGTAAATTTAAAGGCGTTACATATTTTAGTGCTTCAGACTATCTAAATCAGAAAAAACATTCACTATGGAGCCAGAATTGTAACGCGAGAAGTAAAAAATTAAGAGCTACTCTCTTGTCGGTGGAGTATTCGCCAATCCTGTCTCTTTTCCGCTCTTCTTGATACGACACGACATCAACCTTTTCCTTCACTTGCGCTAGATAACTCTCTAGGTCGTCCTCAGCCTCTCTTCCCCTCCAGTAAGGTTGTCAAGAAATTGTCGTTTCGTTTTTATAGAAGAACGAAAAATATTCATGTTGGCTCCATACCTCCATAGTGAAAATTGTTTAGTTTGATGAAATAAAATGAAATGAAATATGTTTATTCGCATGAAACACGATGGGATGATGGGCTGCGGCACCTCTTAAATAGGTAACGCGTACAAGGTGTTACAAAATACAAATAAACATTTAAGGTGGTGGTTTAGACCATTAAAATGAACAACTTTCACTATGGAACCTAAAACGATGTCGCGAAAAAAATCTGATGTTCCATATTAAACTACAAATCTACTCGAGCTAAATGTATGGGACAGCAGATTTGTTTATTTTGATGGTCTAAACAACACCCTTAAAAGTTTTAAATGTTTATACAACGTGTTAATGAATTAACACAAAACTAGAAAGTTCAGAATCGAGAGCAGAATTGAATTATCATATTAACTAGCGCTTTCATTCATTGCTGAAATGATAACAAATAATTTTTGCCTGAAAACTTAAAATGCGAATAACTTTAAATTTTAACTATCATAATAATATAATTATTGTTTCAATCTAATTATGTTGTTATAAATCAGTTGGGGTGTATGAGGTTTGGCGCTTATTCATTAACACGTTGTATACATTAAATTGTAAGTAATATGAATTTAGGTCGGCCCTAATCTGTCATTATATAATTTCACAAATCGGACACTTTCGTCCCAAAGTTTAAGACACATCTCTTCGTCATAAGCAGATCGACCAGCTTCCGATAATTTACAATTTGTGAAATATTCACCTGTTACTTTACTAGTTTCACTATCGAGAGCTAAATGGAGAGCAGTTTGCGCTCCTTGCCAAGCACTAGGATATACTTTACCATACAATATCTTTAAAACAACCATAATTTTACTTAAATTTATGCCTATATTGGTCACTGCCATTCCTGGGTCTGCAGTATTCACCACAACCGATTTGGACAATCTTTTAGATAACTCTCTTGTAAACATTGTTACACATAGCTTACTGTTGGGATACGTTTTGAAGCTTAATCCAGTTGTAGTTATATCGTCAATATCAATTCGGCCCAATTTATGTGAGGCTGAGGATGTGTTGACGATTCTGCTAGGCTCTGCAGGATTACCAGATTTCTCTAAAAGCGGTATTAGTAAATGTGTTAGCAGAAAATGCCCCAAATAGTTGACTTGCACAATAAAATTGAAACCGTCTTCTGTCATGATATCCGGCGCTAATACTCCTGCATTGTTTATTAAAATATCTAGCCGATCTTCTGTTTTTAAAATGTCCTCGGCAAATTCACGAACTGATGTCAGAGATGCCAAGTTGAGTAGTTTGAATATCACTTGTTCATTTGCGGTTTTTGAAATGATTTGTTCTCTCGCGTTTGTACCTTCCCCTTCGAAAGGGCAAGCTATGATTACTCTAGCATTTCTAAACGCGAATTCTGTCGCTAATTCCAAGCCCATTCCAGCTGTACCACCGGTCACTAAGACAGTTTTTCCATCAAGTATTTTACTAGAATTACACTTTGCACATCGAAGTCGCTTATATAATCCTACTGCTCCTATTAGTATTAATGTTAGAAGAATAATGCTAATAACAACAAGAATAAGTACGACGAACCACATCGTGAAATGTCAATAGAATGCGAAGTTAAAATGATAAGCGGAATTATAGCCGTATTATCATGTTATCATGCACCTACTTATATACTACTAGCAGCCCGTCCCGGCTTCGCACGGGGTAGACAAATAAATTTTAAGACTCATTTTTCTACACCTTCGGTTACATTGTTCAAATTTTACCAAGGATCCCTAATTTTTTTCAAAATGAAATGTAGCCTATGTCAAATTGGAAGAATGTAGCATTCTAATGGTGAAAGAATTTTTTAAATCGGCCCAGTACTTTTTGAGCCTATTCATTACAAACATACAAAAATAGGTACAAATCTTTCCTCTTTATAATATTAGTATAGATATAAATACACCAGTATTGCTTCATCGATCCTTGTTCAATAATGTTACAGACAGAGGACCATTCTTATGAGTCGGTTAAATAGTTCCAAATATTACCCCCTACATACAAACAAATTTTACCTCACTAATATTATAAGGAGGTAAAATTTTTATTTGTTTGTGTGTAGGGGTAATATCTGGAACTATTAAACCTATTAAAAAAACAAAACAAAAATTCACTCAATACTTTTTACACAAAAATGAGAAAGGTACAGTATTACCGAGTACCATGGGTTATATTTTATTTTGATTCGCGAACGAAGTCGCAGGCAAAAGCTAGTCGTGTATGTGCAGGAAATGAATGTCACGGTCAGAAGAATGTCACACAGTCAAATGAAACACAACTTATTTTTTTTTTATATACCTAGCCATAGCACGATAATGCTGTTTCTTTAAATATGTATGGTTTATTTAGCTCTTTTAAAGGTCCGTACCCAAAGGGCGTTAACGGGACTCTATTATTAAGCCTATGCTTTAAAGGGCGCTCTGTCTTTGGAACCGTACCGTAACCGTCTGTCTGTAGAATAGGTAGCCGGTTAACATTTTCACATAATATGTGTCATTATGCCGGATTTAAAGAACAAATTAACTACTGCTGTAACGGAGCACCCTTTCAGCGAGTGTGCCTGAATGCTCCGCTATCGTATTTAACTCCTAAACCGGGGAATTCTCTATAGTGTTGTAAATGAAAGAGATAGGATTTAAATAACCATTTAACTATATTTCTACATAGGGTTATTACAACTAACTTAATTTAACACTTGACCTATCTAGTACCCTTTTCACCTGAATGGGGAGGAAGAGAGGGGACGTTCCTCCTGAAGCGTTATCCGACTTCTCGGGGTCCGAGCCGCCAGACGATAAGGCTTCAGGGGGAGTTTCAGTAGCTTGAACCAATACCGGACTTCTCGGGCCAGCCGAGCCGCCACGCAGTAATGTTTCAGGAAGGACTTTTCAGGTTGTACCGGGCTTCTCGGACAAGCCGAGCCGCCACACGGTAAGACCTGTGGGATCGGAGGTTCAGGGGGGAGAGGGGAGAGGAGCGACTCTTCGCCGAACCACCAGTTGTTCAGCGACGGACTGCTCGGGAAGCCGAGCCGCCACACACCACTGTATCAACTGAGAGCTAATCGAAAAGTGCCCATGTCTACAGCCGTGTGCCGCCTTTTATATTATTCGGCCGCAGTGGCGGTGCGTGCGCGCGGCGGGGCGGCCGGACAGTACGACGGGCGCTGTCGTCTCCCGCGCCTGCCGGCGAGCCTCGTACCCCGCGCGTCCCCTCGGTGTGCTTGGTTGTGACGCGGTGTTTTTACTCCACCGTCACACTGCTATAATGTACATTGATGTTGACGGTATAGTTGGCAACGAAAGTAGATTAACTCTTCTGAACCTTGAACAAATTAAGGTAAAAATGTTGATCAACTTTTGTTGTTGACTGTATACAAGGTGTTACAAAAATACAAATAAACATTTAAGGAGGTGATTTAGACCATCAAACTGAACAACTTTCACTATGAGACCAATTTCGAAATCGCGAAAAAAAAACTGATGTTCCATACTAAACTACAAATCAACTCGAGCTAAATGTATGGATTACAGATTTTTTTTTTCGCGATTTCGATGTTGGTCCAATAATGAAGTTGTTCAGTTTGATGGTCTAAACGACCCACTTAAAAGTTTTAAATGTTTATTTTTACTTTTGTAAAACCTTGTATAGTGTGTGTTATTGTATATCTTACTTTTCAGAGATTATACAGGGTGTAACAAAACACTAAAGTAAAACTTAAAAAGGGTGCTTCAAACCATAAACTGAATAACTTTCACTATGGAGCCAAAATCTAAATCGCCAAAATAAAAATATTTACAATAACGTTTTTTCGGGACCAAATCCGAAAATCTTTAAACCATCATAATCATAACTCAGTAACCGCTCATTTTCGACCACCAGTTAACTGGGCTTAATTTAATGCAAATGACCTCTAGTATGACCTCTTTCAAGGAATAGATCGAATTACAATTCACCCTGTAGATGCCATGCCTTAGTTTTCCCTCAACAATCCTTACGGAACTCCAAAACCTTGAAATACCAAAATACACTTAAGTAAATCAAAAGAAGATGCGTAATATATATTTATTAAACCGTTAAACATAATAACAATTTCTTGATTTGACTCTTGTGGTAAACAATAATTTGGCTTTTATTTAGAAACATGTATTGATGATTTTTTTTTTGTATTAATTTCACTTCACAACACATATTAAAATTTTTCACTTCCCTATAATGTCTGAATTTAAAAACCAGTAATCTAATTTGAAAATTTCACAGTGCATTCCATGTTTTAGTTTCGATCCACGATCTATTCATGATCTTTTCCATTTCACAGGTCAAATTACGACTTCTTGGTGTGTATTCACTCATCCGTATCGACGACTATTTCTATCCTTTGACTTACATCTTTCCACTGAAGAATATTCAACCGAAATCAAGCCACATTTTCTATCTACTCTATTGTGCTTTGATAGAATCTTATAGCGAGTACGGAAAATATCGTTAGTAATATCGCGCAAAACAGTATGATAAGGAGAGTAGAGGACATCCTGCTACGCAGCCGATGTCATATTAAACTGTCAAGTGGTTTAACAGAGACTTTATAATGCTGTTGTGATGTGATGTAATCGGAGACTTAAGACGCTCCCCATAGTTAAACGCAGGGCCGGGCCATATTTTGCTGGTTTTTAGAAGCTATCTTCTCGTTATTTGAAAGACATACAAATTAATGAAAAATATAGCAACGATCTTCATCACCTGGGCTTTATATTATTTTTCTATAAAATACATATGAATCCTGTGTTCAAAGGAAAGCCTAAATATTGGAAAAACCGGTATTATGTGCATCTACTTTATAAGTTGAAGTCACTTTTAGTTTCGACACACACCATTGTGTAGACAATATTAAGATCTAAAAATGCTATGAAGTAGGGGGAAGTCCCCTAGTGGCGGACACCTAAGGTTATTTATAAATAAAATAAAAAATATTTTACTAAATGTTTATTAAATTATGACTTATGTTAGATAACAAAGTTAGAAATCAAATTAAATTAACAAAAATGCAACCTCTGCTAAAAAATAATTAATACTATCAATCAAACTTTGGTAACAAAAAATATAATTTTAAAAAGTGGCACCTAGTACCGGACGAATATTTGTGCCATACCCCTAGCACCGGACATTTCAAAATAACCTGCATCGATCACATATGTAGCCATCTCCACACTCTGGAATGTCTGCACATACTTCATGTACCCACCCACGACAGGATGAGCACTGGATCCAGTCTTCGTCAGTGTCTTCTAAGCAAACTACGCAAATTGTTATGTTTGTGTTAGATGTTTCAGTTAATAGCAGTTTGTAAGCTCTGTGGCTCCCAGGATCCTTTCTTTTTCTTCTCTTCCATTTTAATTATCTTCTTTCTTCTATACTCTAAAACAAAATTAAATAATTAGAATAAATGACGTAAATTCTCACAAGAAATATCAATTTGTTTACTGTCCGGCGCTAAGGGATGACTTAGTGTCCGGTGCTAAGGGACAGACATTTTCGTTCATTAGGTGGTACCTACTAAAACTGTTTAAAAGATCTAATAATATTCTACCATTTTACGGATAACAATCAAGTACTACTTTTATCTTTGAATACCACTCAAATGTAAATGCATAAATATACTAGAATTACTTACATTGATATTTAGGTGACGCCGTGATTTTGCGCCTAAAACAGCAAACGGCTGCTCCCGCCGTGGCCGTGTGCGTCACTGGCGAGGCGCGGCGCGTGATCCTGTACCTGTGTGCCCCCCGCGTCCCTTTCACTTGTATTTTGAAATAAAAAGATTTATACTCGCTTAAATAGTACGAGTGTCCGGCGCTAGGTGCCGTCCGGCGTTACGGGACTTCCCCCTACATTTTTTTAAGACCTATATTTAATGAGTAAACTAGATAAATTCAAAATTTGGTGCGAATTCTTATGGTTGTCGAATTTGATATCCTTGGATTAGAAGGCACCATAGTGACATAATGAAGGACAAACCAGTCAAAAATAGGTATACCTACTAAAATGATGTAGTTTAGTAGAGGTGAGACGGCTCTGAAAGGGTCAACAAGGTCGTTCGGTCGGGGACAACTCTTAAACAACAAAGCCTTGGACCAAAAGGCCCTTGGTTCGGTTTGTTCATTTTTAAACTTTTACTTTTACCTTTTTTGTCAAATTTTTAAGGTGATAAAATATTTGGTTAATTAACTCGATTATTTGAGATATAATCGAGTTAATTAACTAATGAGCAGCCAAAATATATGCTCTTGCTGTACGTCTATTATTTGATAGTTATTTATCGATTTACGTATTTTTACAGTAAATTGTAGACGTGAATTATATTGTGTTTTGTTTGACACCGTCTATTTTATTTTAAAAGTTACAATTACAATATTTTGGAACAATTAAAATTTGAGTGTTAAGATGATTTTGACGTTCACAATCATACGTATTTAAAATACTTTGATCGTATCGATGTATATGATAGTTTTGTATGTTTAGATTTGTTTGGGTACCTGAGTTCCTGATCTCCTGACGCTGACGGTACAAGTTGTATACTAAAGAGTAAAAAATGTATCTTCTTAGTAGCATACCATTGCTTTTCACGCTGATGTTAGTTTAAAACAGGGGTGGCAGACATCACACGCTTTACGTCGATGGACCGCGGTCACGGTTTAAAATTAAAAGAGATTAGAGATTTTTAGTTTTTTGAAAACTGTCACAAGTTTACATACATATGAAAAGTAGCTTTTTCAGGATCCGCCTTACCTTTTGAATCAGCGTTTTCTACAAGGAATGCGATAAAAATTAAACATTAGTCGTCTCGGTTTACAGACTAGATGAGAATGTAACAATGTCAAACTACTACTAGCCAAATATAAAATGATTGATTCAAAAAATAATGTTGTATATCTAGAAAGTTTCAATTTAAGACCGCCTACTTGAGAAGTTTGGCCACAAGAGACAAATTGTTATACAAGGTGTTACAAAAATACAAATAAACATTTAAGGGGGTGGTTTAGACCATCAAACTGAACAACTTTCACTATCGGGCCAATATCAAAATCGCAAAAAAAAAAATTTGATGTTCCATACTAATCTACAAGCGATTTCGATATTGGTCCTATAGTGAAAGTTGTTCAGTTTGATGGTCTTAGCAACCCCCTTCAAAGTTTCAAATTTTTATTTTTACTTTTGTAACACCTTGTAGAGTTATTCATACGCTTCTCATCTTTGGAATTTACATCATATCTTAAAAATGGAGGAACGAATTCGGCACAGACTAGTTTTCATTATTACGTACAAAAATATGAACAAGATCAAGGCCAACAACCTACGATAAAGATCATTAAGACTTTCGCATGTTCGTGCTAATATTAACTATATTAATTGTAACTTTGTTGTTACCTACTATACAAATGTTAACTAACTAAGAAATGGAACTGTACCTAAGAATAGTAATCTTCACCCTCGCAGAATTCGTTATTATGACGATAAGAGGAACTAGTCTTTTCCCGCTAAATATGTGTAAAAAACGTATTAGTACATAGACAAAAACACATTCTCATTAATATTTATATGACCCGTCCTTCCGTTTTTAGGGTTCCGTAGTCAACAAGGAACCCTTATAGTTTCGCCATGTCCGTCCGTCTATCCGTCTGTCCGCGGCTTAGCTCAAAGACGCTATTAGTACCAGAAAGCTGTAATTTGACATGAGTACATTTATTTATCACGCCGACAAAGTGGTAAAATAAAATCTTGAAATTTTTTTTTTTTAGGGTAAACGAAAAGTGGGGATGCAACTTTTTTTTTCTCGTCTATCCCATGATGTGGGGTATCGTTGGATAGGTATTTTATAAATATTATGGAAAAACCATTTTTCGATTTAGGGATCCGTTGGCAAAATATTAAGCTTTAAAGTGAACATTTTCGTTAGAGTCAAGTGTCGTGTGTGTCGGGCTACTCGTGCACCGAGGGTTCCGTATCACACCACCACACAACATAACATAATAACTAAAACATTTTTTTTGTCCTGGACCTTTAACACGGGACCGACTCACACTTGGCCGATTTTTATTATTTGTTGTTACACTGTAGATTCTGTTCATAATCACACCAAGTTTGACGCTTGCATGTATTACCGTTTTTACGAAAGAGCGAGAAGAAAAAGTGATAATAAAAAGTAGTTCATTGTATGAGGACCCCCCTTAAATTTTAACTTTTTGGTCATTTTTATTATGTGTTAACAAATCCGCCGTAATAACGCATATTCTGTGAAATTACAACTGTCTAGCTATTACTGCTCAAAAGTTACAGCCCTAAATAGGTAGGACTGACTGACGGACGGACAATGTAGGCTTAGTAATAGGGTTCCGTTTTCACCCTTTGGATATGGAACCCTAAAACTAAATTAAACTCCGAGGGTTTCGTGAAAACCGCATTCTGATTGGTTCAGGAATTTTTAAGTAATGCGTGCACATACAAACTTTGGCGTTTGTACACTTGCAATACAAACAGCATCCGCCCATTTTATTTTAATATTATTATGTAGTATTGTTAAAGTATAGATGATAATCTTTGTGTGAATTTTAATACATGAATGTCATTCTTAGGTCAATCTTTTCCTTTGACTAATTATTATAAGGACTAGCCTTGCGGTAGCATTTCCCCTCTGCCACGGTATAAGCACAATTGATCTTGTGCATTTACATTCAATTTTACACCTTATCAATAAACCAGAGAGCCTATAATTGCGAAATAATAACTTCGAACTTAGAACGTTTGGGGTTCACACGAGACTACTTTTCATGATTTTTGACATTCAAAATTTGAATCTAAAGTTATGGGGAATAAAATCCAAAGTTGCGGATTTCATGTTACCTCGCCCCCCGCAAAAAGTGGCAGAAATGTTTGTTAGTAGAATTACACGCGTAACCAGTCCACATATAAATAGTCAAAGATCTTTTCCAACGTAGATTTTCCTTGATGCCAACATGTGATGCGATGTCAGACCTCTTCTGTTACTTGGCTGTAGGTAAAGAGACAAGCAGCTACACTACGTTAGTAACTTGTAATATGTGGCGATGTTCCATTCAAGACGCTCGTCCACCCACGGATAGTTCGCTAAAACTTTATATTAGAATTACCTTGAACTAGCAAGATAATTCAAGAGCAAGAAGTTAATGCCATAATTTGTATGCCACCTTCGAAATGTTGTCGCAGAAGTTATGTTGTATTAAATAACATTTTAATCAATTTGAGTGATTATACTCGTTGCTAGTTTTGTATCTACCGTAAGAAGATGGGAAATTGACATAGGTACTAGTTACACAATGAAAATTATCATGTTAATACCACCATCAAACTGAACAACTTTCTCTATGGCACCAACATCGAAATCTCGAAAAAAAAACCGCTGTTCCGTACAAAACTGCAAACCTACTTGAGCCAAATGTATGGGACGGTTGATTTTTTTTTCACGATTTCTATGTTGGTCAGTTTGATGGTCTGATCATCTGCTTAAAAAAGTGTCAGCATATTAAGAAGGACCCTGTATAATTAAGGCAATAGAGCGAGCGTGTCAGTGGCGCGTTGTGGAGAGGTAAGGAAACTCAATCTTGAGGTCCAGGTTCGAATCCGCACGGATGACATGCCATGTTTTCATCATCCCTTAAAAAAGTATCAGCTTATTAAGAAGGACTAACCTCATACAGGGTGTAAGGAACATTTTATCATTAACCTTTAAATCACATACTCTACCCATCTGGACAACTTGTTAGCGCAATAAAAATCTGTTGTTCCAAACTAAACTGCAAAGCCTACAAGAGTCAAATGTATGAAAGAGATGATTTTGTTTATTCTGACAAGTTTGCTCCCAAATGTAAAAGTTGATCAGTTGGATGGGTATAGTAGGTATGTGGTTAAATGGTTAATGATACTTGTCATTACACCCTGTATTATTAGCACAGTACAAAAAAGAGTAGGTATCTAGTACTAGTACACTAGTACATTCAGTAAGGACAAGCCCTGCCCCCTCCTGCCCCCCACAAATTTTAACGTCACCCCCGCTTGGTAGGAAGCGGGGCGTAAAATGTATGCGATGGCGTATCCCTGTTACGCTCGCACTCACTCAATATTGCACATAAAATACATAATACACATGTAAATTTTTCTTATTTGTATAAAATTACACCTATGTGTGGTATTAAAATGCAATACGAAAAAAAACATGAACATGCATGCATATGCTCACGACTATATCCCCGAGGGGGCAGTCAGATATACTCTGAAACAACATGCATACAAAAACGCAAATAACAAAGATGCAAAAATCAATATCTATCTTTCTTTCCGTTACCAGAAGCAGTCCCAGCGCACACTATATCGGAGACAACACTGCTTTGCATCGAAGCGGTGCATTGCTTGCCGCTGTGCTGGAACCACGAGGACTACCTGTTCCATGCCCAGGTGTACTATGGAACCCGGCCGCTGAAGACCCTGCATCTGACTCATTCCTCTAAGATTGAGTGCGCGGGCTTCTATCCAAGGATTATATTCGATACTTGGTAAGTTGCAGGTCTGCCAAGAGTGTCGTTCTTCCTCTTCTTATCGTGTGGGCAAGCCCTGGTGTCAGAATTTTGTCAGACCGCCTTTCGGCCTCTGACGTGGTTTACGTAACGACTACTACCACGAGAGATAGTAGCCGGGACGTGCCATCCGAAGCACGGAATCATCTTTCTTTTCAGACAATCAGGTGATTCGGCCTGTAATGTCCTAACCAACTGGGGAAAAACGCACAAAGTGACATATCACTAGGTGTCCCCTGTGGGAATCCATGACCTCCGTGTCAAGAGCCCAATGCTCTTAACCTTAACACTACGGAGGCAGGTAGAGTGTCGTTTATACAGGGTGAAATTGATATCATTAGCATCCTTTTAAATAATAAAATGACAGGTTCTTAGTCCAGATCGAAAACTACAAAGGCCCATTAAGAGTCACAGTAACATGAAGTCATTATTAGATTTCCTTTTCATTTTTAGGCAGCTAAGAATTTGTTCCTTCTCATAGTTTATCCGCGGTCCAATGCCTTCATTGTATCGCCACGATCAGTTACTTCCTATATTCTTTGTAAAAAGATCTAAAGAGTTTTCAAAGATTTATTGGTCTGATTCACACTCTGATGATTTATTAGCTGAATGTAGGTTGAAGAAACCTGTTGCGAATGATCGACGGGCACTGAATTATTTATTGCTTTATTCAAGACATGCAATTATGTTGTTCCTTTTATGTCTTATTAGACTAACGAGAGAAACAGATAGATGTTATCATCAAATAGACTTAAACTGTAGATCACTAATCTGCATTGTTCGAATGCTTGTTTTTTACACATGGCTGGAAAATCTCGACAAATGGGTATGAGTAAGGTTGTATGGAGAAAAATTTAAATTTTTGTTGTTGATCGGCCAGTAATAAAACTTACATAGGTTTCTAAAGGACCCTTCAAAATACGTTAAAAAACATCACGTTCATTGCTAGGCTGCAACGGAGCTGTGCTTTTAAGGTACAAATAACTTTTAAGGTTGTATGGGAGAAATCGCTTGTTAGCGCTATTCTTAAAGGCTTTTGTTACTTTTTCATGAATATTTAGAGTCAAATATCTCAGCTCCGATGCGAGCTAGGCCATAAGGTTTTATTACAATATGTTTGTTTTTTATAGTACTATAATTATACAATACCTTTACTCATACCCATTTTGGCTGTTTTATAATATAAACCAACTAAATCTAGGTAAACATTCGATGCTCTTAATTTGTAATATAATCTGTTTTTGTGGCATACACGGCTAAAGCTGTGGGTAAAATCAGTGTAAAGGAATCCGCAAACCACAATAATAAACAAAGATAATAAATTTGATACGGGTATACAGTACATGATGTTTTTACTGGTATACAAAGTAAACAAGTCCTTAGCGTCTATCATTATTTACATTTAAATAGTAATAGATTAATATTGATATCTACACTTCGATACATAATTTAAACATACAGGGTGGAAAGTTAAAATCGGGCACAAAGGGCAGCTACCAGAATCACCGATTTTGGAAAAAAAAAATGTAGCCATCGAGAAAAACTCAATATTCACAAAACTTTTTTTTCATCTCATTCGATCCTCTTACTGATAAGGAACATAAGACTCTATGGAGACAACCGAGGTCGAGGTATCAGAACTCTCAGAAAACGCAAAATTAAATTATCATACATTTAGTAGGGAAATAACAAACTCATCTAGTTGTGATTTTGTAAACACTTTCTAAATTTTTAGGGGAGATTCAGACCATGAAACTGAACAACTTTTACTATGGGAGCAAAACTGAAATCGCAAAAAAAAAGGACTTTCGTAAATTTTTTAAATTGAAAGATTTTTTGAAAATTTCATTTTTTCTCGATGATTGTAAATTGTTTTCAAAATCTGTGAAAGCAAAAGTAAAATACTCCAAAAGTTAGGATTAGTCTTCTAAGAACGTTTTCTTGTAGGTATAATTCTTCTGGTAGCTGCCCTTTGTGCCCCATCTTAACTTTCCACCTGTATAATAAAACTGCAAACTTTTTGTAATCTGTACATTGAAAACATATAAAAGAACTCACATTCGAAGGATTGGTGATAGAATTTACTACGATCATTTTAGGGAATTTTTGTGTCTGTTTGTTTGTTCACGCTTCACGTAATAGCTACTGACCCGGTTCGGATGGAGTGTTCAGAATAATTTGAAGTAAATTTTAAGTTTTATTTCATGACAATCGGCTCATTGAACAACAGGTCTAGTTGACTCTTAGACAATATAACTATGGACGAGTTATGCGTGTAATTCTGCTACTTTGGATTTTATTCCATCCCTTTAGATTCTAATTTTGATTGTTAATAATAGTCTAGTGTGAACCCCAAACGTGACCAGTTTGAAGTTATTGTTCTGCAATTATAGGCTGTCTCGTTTAGTGATAAGGTATAAAATTGTATGATAATGCACATGATCAATTGATCATGTAACGTGGTAGAGGGGAAATGCTACCGCAAGGCTGGTCCCTAGTTATATTGTCTAACAGTTGCATAGACCAAATAATACAAGGCCGTACCTATAGAGTAGAGTTGATGATGACGATAGATATATGTTATAGGTTGAACATGGAGGATCTTCCTATAAACATTCTACCGCGGGAATCACGTCTTGTGTTGACACTGTACGGGCGTAGACAGAGGACGGACGACAACCAGCATCAGAACAATGATAACAGTCAGCAGAACAGCGAGAACAATGAGGAGAACGGAGATGTGCAGTATGAACAGGTCGAACTTGGGTGGGCCTCCATACAGATGTTCGACTATGATGGGTAAGATTAAGTATAAAAAAAAATCATATTCATGTATGCAAATACTAGCTTTTGCCCGCGATTTCGTTTGCGTTGAACTTTCAAAAAGTATCCTGTGTTAATCCAGAATATATAATGTGTGCCAAATTTAATCTAAATCGGTTCAGCCGTTTCAGTCACAGACATCAAAACATTGTCACAAACCTTCGCATTTATAATATTATTGGATTGCGTCACTTCTTAAAGATTGTCCATTTGAGTTACAGCGAAGCTTTAAGGTCCAATACAACATACATATAAACTCAATCGTATGTTCTTCTTTCGGGATAGTCAAAATTCGATTCAAACTCAAAATTTTTTATTCAAAATAATATCACATGGTTAGCTTTTAGACGTCATTTTTGACTCTACCACTGCGTCGGAATGTGTTCCGTTGTAGAGAAGCGGCCAGAAACTGTGCAATTGACACTTAGGATTTCGGTAATTAAATGTGGCCGTAGGTTGCTAGCATTTTACCATAATAAAATAATCGTATGCCTTCGTTTCGTATTCAGGTTTTTTAACACTTACAGAATAATTATATTCGCATTATATATAAATAATTATAAAAGTGCTATAAATTCTTTGATAAATTGGTCCTCGCTCGTGTTGGGCCTGTTGTCGTAGGTTCTAAGTTGCAATTATAACAGTATTATAATGATTGCAGATTACTGGTTGTTATACAATAGGATAATTACAAACTAGATGTTTAACAAATATGTCGTTTTTCTTATCTTTATAAGAATTGAATGACTTTATTAAAACAATGTTCACAATTGTTCATAATGAATCCATAACATGTAAGAGAATGCAACTTACATACAGGCTGTAAAATTAAATGCGTTACATACTTTAGGGGGTGTTTCAGACCATCAAATTAAACAACTTTTACTAAATCACTAACTTTGAAATAGCGAAAAAAAACATCAGCTGTCCCTTAGAAAATATCGATAGCTACTCGACCAAAATGTACAAAACAACGTTTTTTTTTTCGCGATTTCAAAGTTGGTCCCGTATTAAAAGTTGTTTAGTTTGTCACTCTGAATCACCCCAAAGTATGTAACGCATTTGAGATCACACCCTGTATAATCACGCCTGTGTGTCATTGGAGAAGGCAGAGACAATTGATCGCCTCGCGCTGCGATCCTGACACAACTCTCTTGTCTCCTTCTACAAGGTGTTACAAAAATACAAATAAACATTTAAGGGGGTAGATTAGACCATCAAACTGAAAAACTTTCACTACCACGACCACGACCAATATCGAAATAGCGAAAAAAATCTGATGTTCCATACTAAACTGCGAATCTACTCGAGCTAAATGTAGGGGACAGACAGCTAATTATTTTTTTCGCGATTTCGATGGTGGTCCCATAGTGAAAGTTGTTCAGTTTGATGGTCTAAACAAACCCCGTAAAAGTTTTGAATGTTTATTTTTACATTTGTAACACCTTGTATAGTCCTTGTCGCTTCATACGCGGTCTTCGGTTTCAGTTACAGTTATCTAGCCTTTTTATTATGTTATTTGAACAGAATGTTGGCGTCGGGCAACTACGTGCTGCCTCTGTGGCCGACGTACTGCGACCGTCGGATAGGACCGGCGCCGCATCCCATGAACGCGCCGCCTGCTCCATACCCCGTCGTCAATATTGGTAGGTTTTATTATAAATATGACATAAATATAATTGAATAGAGTTTATCCGCGACTTCGTCCTTACAAATTATACTGGAAGATTTTTTTTACCGTTCTGAAACATTCAGGGGTGGTTCAGACCATCAAACTGACCAACTTTTATTACGGAAGCAAACCTGAAATGTAATGCGTACTCGTACTCGACTCATATGTATGAGACATCCGATTTTTTTACGAATTCAGGTTAGCTTCCATAATAAAAGTGGTTTTATGGTTTGAACCACCCCTGAAAGTTTCGGAACGGTAAAAAAAATCATCCGGTATACCACATTTTAAGTCAAATCATAAGCTATCAAACAAAACAAATTTCATCACAAAAACACAAACAAACACAGACAATATTTCTAAAAAAGTTGGATTCGGAGTCAGGGACATCTAAAAACCCTTTGACTATTTATATGTGGACTGGTTACGCGTGTAGTTCTACTAACAAACATTTCTGCCACTTTTTGCGGGGGGCGAGGTAACATGAAATCCGCAACTTTGGATTTTATTCCCCATAACTTAAGTTTCTAATTTTGAATGTAAAAAATCATGAAAAGTAGTCTCGTGTGAACCCCAAACGTTCTAAGTTCGAAGTTATTATTTCGCAATTATAGGCTGTCTCGTTTAGTGATAAGGTGTAAAATTGCATGTAAATGCACAATATCAATTGTGCTTATACCGTGGCAGAGGGGAAATGCTACCGCAAGGCTAGTACTTATAATAATTAGTCAAAGTAAAAACCATATCGTAATAATTTTCTTATTCATCTTCAGTGTACAGACAAACTTCTGTTACAGTTTTATAATGGTTTAGATAACTCTCGAATCATGAAAATACGAATAATTGTAAGAACAAGATGATAAACGCTGTTCCATTTCACATATACCTGCATGCTTCAATTTCGAGGCACATATTGTACCCGCTGTCCATTATAAGTGGCGATGGGCTTACTCCCCGGCATACTGGACAGAGTTTCGGTACTACTAGTGAAACGTGGATGTTCTGAGTTTTCAAAATATCGGACTACGCCTTCGGGGAATATAGTTGTGAGCATATGCTTCTGCATTTCACATATAAGTAAACACGCTCACTACATAGTACGGTTTTGTCAAATGTATTTCAAATCGGTTGTGTTACGTGACAACTAACAAAGAGAACAGACAAATAAACGCACTTCCCATAAATATCATTTCATTTCGAAGTTTTAATATAGTGTGAATTAAACACTAAACACAAAAATAAATTAAAACAAGCTAAATACAAATCTTGCAATTCCAGAAATACCTCTCTACGCGCACACCGGTGTTAAATGGACTGCCGGCGAAGAAGGCAAAGAGAAAACGTTGACTACCTCGGATCTGCCCTCGTTCGACTCCCTGGACGGTCACACGCAGACGCAGCTGCTGCATCTGATCGAGCAGGGCGCGTATCAGAGGATGCCCATTGAGTGCAGAGAGGTAAGTTCAAGCGATGTTACACTCTGCTGAGCTAGTATCGACAGGCCTGTCTCACTCCACAGCTCAGGTACGCTTCACGGCCGATCCCCACTGAGGGGTGAATGGCAATAGGTTAGGTATACCGTGTAGACTTCTTAGTCAAATGGCCGCCATTTTGTGAGTAGTCAATGCGAGACTTGAAAGCCCCTGCGATGTCACGCTGCCAGCACGTGAAAAAATGAAAGAGGGAGACTATGTTAAGGAAACTTTCATGTCTAATGATTAGGTTCATTTTTGTTTGCACGCGCGCCGTTATGACGGTTGGTAGGTTATTCGCGAATTGTACGATAGGACGGGTGCGAATACGGAATACAAAGTTGCACCTTATTACCGTGCAGAGAGAGTCGCTATTTATTTAAATCTGTTTTCGTAGTACTATTATTTATTCTGTGGTATAGAGAAGGCCTTGCATCTGACCCCACCTGTTCTGATCATATCGGTCTCGATATATCGGACGAGAGAGTGCCTCTGTGTTTATCCACTTCAAAATACCCTGCTTACCTGACTACTTTTCTTTAAAGATTAGCAGCCGCCGTAATCCAAATCGACTAGTAATCCATCATTTTCCATACCAACACTAAACGATCACAATGTAATCAACAGATAATGTGGGAGAAGCGGCAATACCTGGTGCAATTGCCGACAGCGCTGCCCCTCGTGCTGTTGGCTGCTACGAACTGGTACGGGGAGCATCGCGAACAGCTAATTGCTCTACTGCGGCTCTGGGAGAAACCTTCGCCTTTGAACGGCATGCATCTGCTGTTACCCTGGTAAGTTGGAGCCGATATTTTTGTAAAGTCTGATCAGATAAATAAAAAAAACCTCGCCAAGTTGCGGAATATTATTGGAACAAAGTCAATTGTAGCGCATCCAAAGGCTTTTTATTTTTCTAGTCATGTTTTAAAACACTTGGATATTTCGCATGTCAAATTGTTTTATAATTTAACATCTACTGATTCGAGAGGCTTAAAATCCATGGAATAAAAACGAATTGACGAAACTCCCCACTATTTTAAGGTACTCATCTCTTTAAGTTATTTTGTCCGTTTCCCTCCGTATGTTACATATTGAAATGCTATATTCAGTATCGTGAATCAATCACAATAACAACATTTTTTTTAGTATCGTATGCATAACCCATTTTAATTTAATGTCTATGACAAAAGACTTTACCACACTTCATACAAACGGGCCAGCACTGACAAGAAAAGATTTAAGTTTCGGTACTACGAAACGTGGATGTTATAAGTTTTCAGAATATCGCTATGCTATTGACAAGAAGAGGCTAGTATATCTTATCTTGAGTACGAGTGAGAGAGGAATACACAATTGCTTACCGTCATCCACAAATTAGTGGTGGGCAGGGAGTGTCCGTATTGTACGTAATGTAGTTACTTATTAGTACTCTTTCTTATATAGTGAGTTTACCAACTTTTAACTATAATACTTTTCGTCCAGCTTCCCAGACGAAGAGGTGCGTAAGGTGGCAGCGCAGCTGACGGGCTCTATGTCGGACGATGAACTGTGCAGAGTGTTGCCACAACTCGCACAGGCGCTCAGACACGAGACCTACGAGACCAGCCCTCTCGCTCGTACGTATCTATTACATTACTTATATGACGGGGTATATGTCAGACGATGAAATGTGCAGAGTGTTGCCAGAACTTGCACAGGCGCTCAGAAACGTGACCTACGATACCAGCCCCCTCGCTCGTACGCATTACTTATATGACGGGGTATATGTCAGACGATGAAATGTGCAGAGTGTTGCCACAACTTGCACAGGCGCTCCAAAACGTGACCTACGATACCAGCCCCCTCGTTCATACGTATCTATTACATTACTTATAAGACGGGGTATATGTCAGACGATGAAATGTGCAGAGTGTTGGCACAACTTGCACAGGCGCTCAGAAATGTGACCTACGATACCAGCCCCCTCGCTCGTACGTATCTATTACATTACTTATATGACGGGGTATATGTCAGACGATGAAATGTGCAGAGTGTTGCCACAACTTGCACAGGCGCTCAGAAACGTGACCTACGATACCAGCCCCCTCGCTCGTACGTATCTATTACATTACTTAATTATGAGCTCTATGTCAGGCGATCAATTGTGCAGTGTTGCCACAACAGGCGCAAACACAAAATAAAATGATACTCT
The DNA here is from genome assembly GCA_963924505.1 of Agonopterix alstromeriana. Lineage (NCBI taxonomy): Eukaryota > Metazoa > Arthropoda > Insecta > Lepidoptera > Depressariidae > Agonopterix > Agonopterix alstromeriana. The sequence continues at coordinate 13,531,128 of OZ004667.1, forward strand.
AAATTTGACATAAGAGTAAAAAATGTATTTAAATTGCAGAAATGTTGCTGTCCCGTGCACTGGCCTCGCCTGCGGTAGCCCACAAACTGTTCTGGCTTCTAGTCCATTCCTTGCCCAATGTACCACAGGTAATATAACGTGCTGATTTAAATATGATAAATAAACATTTCATTTCATCAAATCATTTATTTATATCAATATATTACTTACATTACTTTTTTCTGCTCGCAATTGTGTTGAAAAACGTCTTCTAAAACTCCTGAGCCTTGGTCATTATACTCTCGGCTCCGTTACTGCAATCCAGCCTCGAGTTTAATGACCACCTTAGCTCAGTAACATAATGCACAATTTGCAGGCGCCAAGCCAGGAGTTCCTCGGCATAACGCTGGAGGACAGCGGGTCGCAGGCGCAGGAGGCGGACGCGTGCGTGACGGCCGCGTGGCGCTACCGGCTGATGCTGCGCGCGCTCCTAGCCGTCTGCGGCGAGAACCTCACCAACACTCTCGTGCGGCAGCAGCTGCTCGTCAAGGTATGTTACGAGGCTGCATGTGAAGCTTGAGAAAATTATATAAGATTACTAGTATCTACGTAGCACACAATTCAGTATGTCAAGTTTTTTTTGTTTACTTTTATTGCGCTTCATCGAGTTTATCAATATAAATTTAATTTTTAAATTACTTTGATCTATAATCTCTAAATGCAAAAATGGTGGAGAGAAAATAATTTGAACTCCATGGAGAAAAACTACTTACTGCTTTATTAACAAACAAACATCCTGCCTTCTCTTTCTTACTCTATTCTTTTTTTATTTATAATTAATGGACTTCTTGCTTGTGCGTCAGCACTGCATTTCCGCCAGTGTCAAGTGGTTTGAGAGAGTATCTATCCAATCTCGAGGATTGTTTTTTAGTAAGAACAACTGAAAAACAACTGAGAAGGATTGTGGAGCCTCGTGGCAGGCTGAGCTGCGAACCGCGCGAACACCACGCGAATGACAAGTGTTCGGGGCAAACCCTGCAACGTGACTCCCCTAACTCTATGTTTGAAACAGAAACGGCAACATCAAATGTCAAATTCTGACTTTATGAACGTATTTTTTTTTTCTTAATGGCCAGTTATTTTAAGTTGATTAGTTTAATAAAGAGTCCACAGGTTTTCCAGTGACGTGACTGGAAGGACCGAAAAACGACGTTATTATATCAAAATATCTGTAATCCTTTCATTTTAAAATCTCTGACATAGAAAATATTATTATTTAGACAATTACTCCAAAAAAAAAACTTGACATACCGTATTACCTATTGCCAGACGGTGCGCGAAAAATTGTATCTAATGAAGCTTGACTTCAGCGTTGTTATTACTTCAGCGAAAATCGAGCAAGCGCATCGCTTACTATGCGTAAAAGTGTAAGCTTATCTCGGTACCTACAGCCGAGTGCCGGAGGCTTACTTTGGTTTCAATGTTATAAATACAAAAATTCTTCATCATCATCATCATCTCAGCCGATGGACGTCCACTGCTGGGCATAGGCTTCCCCCAAGGATCGCCATAACGACCGGTCCTGCGCTGCTCTCATCCAACGGGTTCCCGCCGCCTTCACCAGGTTGTTGGGGGCCTACCCATGCTGCACTTTCCGGTACGCGGAATTACAAAAATTTCTTACAGTGTGGCGTGAGGTTTTACATTCGTCTGGTCAGGCTTTATAACATGATCTCCGTGTTGTTTCCAGACGCTGTCGGAAGTGGCGATGTCGGTGAAGTGTGCCAAGGAAGCTTTAAGACAGCGGTCGCTGTGTGTGGGCGGGGAGCGGCTCGCGGCGCTGCTGCGGCAGAGCCCGGCCGCGCTGCCGCTCGCGCTGCACAGATACGTGCACGACGTCGACATCAAGTACGTACCGACTGGCTAATTACATGTAGTACTAGAGTTAACCCGCGACTTCTTCCGCAAAAATTATATACCAGATCATAAGCTATCAAACGAAAAAGTTTCATACAAATCGGTTCAGTAGTTTTTGCATGATGCTGTTACAAACAAACAAACAAACAGACGGACAAAAATTCTAAAAAAGGTTTATTTGGAGTCCGGGATACCTAAAAACCATATCGTAATCCTTTTCACGTAAATAACTTTAATGTACAGACACACTTCTGTTACAGTTTTATAATAGTTAAGATAAGATAAGATACCATTAAGTACCATTAAGTTAAGTTGTGTCTGTCTTTATTTGATGATGAAATTTCCTGACGTTTTAATCGTCATCCCATCTTGAAACCTTCAATTTTCTAAACGTGAGCCTTGATACAATTCCCTGCAATTAAGTTGGCAGTTCTAGGATTTTGTTTACTATTTCGAAAGGGGTTATGGTCGTGAGGTTATGTATGGGAATACAGGGTCTTTTTAATATGCTGACGGTTTTTAAGGTGATGATCAGACCATCAAACAGAACCACTTTCTCTATGGCACTAACATTGAAATGAGGTGTTCATACAAAATTGCAGAACTAATCGACCCAAATGCCTTCTGCAATTTTGTTGAGCAAAGTTGTTGGACAGCTGAGTTTTTTTTAGGGTATGCCTTTGCCATGCAGTGGGTCATATAATAGGCTGATGATGACGAAGTCTCTTATAAATATTGTAAATGTTTCAGATCGTGTTCGTACTTCTCATCGAATACTCTCCCACTGAAGATCAACTTCATCGGTGTCGATAATGCTGTTGTTCCCGCTATGTTTAAGGTAAACAACATTATCATCAGCCCGGTAAACCCCATTTTCACGCCAAATATAAGAATTGAAAAAAAAATTGTCTTTCGACCGTCAACATGCTGATCCTCTCTCCCACGGCCACCATTCTGACACTATACTTTTATTCATCGGTTGGTTAAAGAAATAAATAATTCTTATTTATAATTTAATATAACAATTTTACCTGTAAATAAAATTATTATTAAGCATACTTACCTTATTCCAGGTCTATTATTATATTTGAGAGCGGCTTACTTGACTTCCGTTTCCGAGCGAACATTACCCTAGTAAAGCGCCATCTGGTGGACACAATCAGCAGCCAGGCAGTGGGGGGGGGGGCACGGCCATGAAGCCGGTGCCCGCCATTTTACTTTCATTGGAGATTTGAATTCAGCTAGCGTTCAGCGTGATCGTGCTGCAGAATGCGAGCAAATAACACGACTAGTGTAGGTGTGACCGTGTCAGAGAGCGAGCACGACTATCACACAACGCCAGCACGATCCACGGCCTGGTATGCCTTAAAAAGATAGTTTATGATTTCGTTGTTCAAGGTCTGGAAGAACGATATTACAGCAGACAGGTGTACAAAATAGACCTGGAATAAGGTAAGTATGCTTAATAATAATTTTATTTACAGGTAAAATTGTTATATTAAGCTTTTATACCTTATTCCAGGTCTATTATTATATTTGAGAAGTGTTTGGTATCGGCTGCTGGATTGCTTCTGGATTGATGCCAATGTGACTTATACGAAGTTCATTGATTATTTCAAATTGGTTTTCTTTGTGCAAAAACCAAAAACGTTTACATAACATTCTTTATGAGTATGGTTGGCATGGTGCGTGAACCAAAATTGTTTTTGAATTTGGGTGGTTTCGTGTGAGAACCAACATTATTTCAACCTGACATCAATAAAATTACAATCAAGGTATTGGAATACCATTGACACTGGCATAGGAACGCACAATGTAATATTGATATCGATAAAAAGATAAATGTAGGGAGCAACGATAGTCCAGGCCATGACTTGATCTCAACGGGCTTCACCGTACGACGCCGTATATAATGAGTGAATGGGTTCATTCAGCTGAGAGTGTGAGGTTCAACCGCATTTTAAAACAGAAAATGGTTCATCAAGTACAAATATCGGACTCGCTTTGCAGACTGTGATGAACCCAGAAATACGACGCGTGACAATAATAATTCATCAACAAACCTAGTTAGATTTGTACCGTAGGACGGTAGGACATAAGATAAAATTGATGTGTGGCGAGTTGACTGAGAAAAGAAACTCTTCCAATGGAAAATACATCACTTGTCGTATCAATGGCGATAGCGACAATAATATAATAAAGTTAGAATCTTATCTAGGAATTTTGCTCGCATACAGGACCATATTATCCGTATCCTCCTCGCAGAGGACATTACACACCGAGATATTACAAAGAGCTTAGCAGTCCAAACCAAACCAAACCAAACATAGCATACCAAAGCTTCATTATTTCGTCTCTGGTTTATATTTCAGGCCTGGCATCAAGGCAAAATTACTTGCAACTCATTGTTCGGCAGGAATCAATTCCCTCTGTCTGTTATGAACCGGTCTCAGGACACCGGTCATCGTGAACAAGTTATGATGATTGATCAGCGAATAATAAAATAGACGGATTGTTATAATTTCATCCAGCATAATAAAAAACAACTGATAAAACTTATTACCTTATATTACCTTTGTTATGAATATAGGTTAGGTATATATCAAGCGACTAGAATGTTTGAAAGTTGCAAAGTAAACCGATAACTCTCGGTTAGCAAACATTTAAGTCAGTTTGTAAAAAGATGTCATAAGATCGATTGCCAACCTAAGTTGGAAAGCTTTTTGGTTTCATTTATAATTGAGTAGGTACCTCACACCACGTAAAAGATTGGATCGTACGATTTTATTCATACTTAAGTATTAAAATACGAGGACTGAATTAATCAAAAAAATTAAAAAGACTAACTTTTCAAGGACATTAAGATTTTAACCTCTCGGTAGAGAGTAACCAATTGTCTTTCAATCACCGCTTTTCAAATTAAAATATTGTAACCATACGCAACACGCGCATGACATAAACATTATGAGCGTACAGCTGATATAGACAGGTTTCGGAACAACCACAGAGAAAACATAGCCACTGTCATAAGAATGCATTTCACAAAAGCCTAGGCATATCACGCAGGCACGACACCACAATAATGAATAACCACCCTCGTAGAAGGGATTTATTTATGTGTGATATAATCACAAAGAATATCTGTCTACCACCTCGGGGAATCTAGTCGCGAGCATATGCCCATGCTTATGCTTTAGTCTTCAAAGAACGTTTCTTCTATTTAAATACACAGTCATTAGTAAATGTTTGCGAATAATGATAATAATCATAAATAAAATAGCTAACGATATAGGACATCGACTGGCCATCTGATCGAATTCGTTGAAAATGATTTTCAGTTCAGGGTTCAAGTAAATAAATATGCATGTAAGGCATAGAAAGCGTCATTTACATACGAAGCATGACGAAATATCTGATCGAATAGAACCGTTTGGTGTAACGTGAATCTCAAACAATACAATTTTAAGAAACGCCGAGAACACTTTATAGGCCATCAGCTATCTTTCAGCTTGTTTTCATTCAGTATTTTGTGTAACGTGCACACATTATTTATTACGTGGTGCTAATACTGCAACAGAATAATGGGACAAAATTGCGTGGGAGAATAGCATGCCGACGCATACATAAAAAGATAGTTTGGCTATCAGTTATTACATAAAGTAGGTAGATATATTATCTATCATTTATAAACTAATGCATTTTTGAAAGTATGCACTTTTGAAAATGTGTGATTTTCTGAAACTGCCCGCATGATATTAAAAACCAAGATTTATAATTATTGATTAACAACGTGTGTTGTGTAACCATCAGATACTTTGTAATACTGCTCCGATTGAACTGATTAGAATCTTTTGCAAAAATTTCGGTGGTTGAGGAAGGCACCATTAATTAACTGAACTTTATAATACCAAACGTAGGGTTACAAAATTCTGGATTGGATTGCCAGAAAGAACAGAGTTATATGACCTTCTGTAAACATTTTTATTTCGATCTTTGTAATGTAACTTTATAAGTGAATATTCGTTAAACGGACAGCCTGGATCCCTTTCTTATGCACTTATGTACAGTTTATATTATTATCATGAGCACTGGAACGCCATCCTGATTTGCACAATCTTGATTTTCACTGAATGTAATATTCACCAAAAAGGACAACCCAACAGGTTCGAGTTAGGATTGAATTATTTAGATTAATATGTGGGTATTGCAAGTAGGTTTTTAACAAACAAACCTCCACGTTTAAAAAGGAACTGGTTCAGATGACCGAGTCCAAATAAAAATGACGAACGGTGATTACGAGTACAGCGTGATAATAACGCCTTCTGATTACTGTGCGAAATCAGGAAATGTCTTTAATCATAAAAGGGATTTTGCCTAATCCTCCGTAGAAACGGGCGGTTCTAGACACGATGACCAGATAGCATTCGGTACGCTGGAAATTTCGGACATAAAATTTGATGACCTTTACAGAACATGAAATGGAAAATTTTTGGAAATGGCTTCCTGGGTATGTCATGGAGATTGGGGGCAATTAATGTCCGATAGGTACCGGGACCCTTAATTCCCTCCATTATTTTACCTTGTGTTTGGTTCCCGATGCTAGATGCGACACGGGATACCGAGCCACCAGGCAGTAGGCACGTGGTCGGCTGGTCGTCGTGGTATTGTGCCCCCAGTAGGCACGTGGGCGGCAAGTCATCACGGTATTATGCCGCCAGCAAGCAGGAGCGTGGGCGGCAGGTCATCACAATATCATGCCACCAGCAAGAGCGTGGAAGGCAGGTCATCACAGTATTATGCCGCCAGCAAGAGCGTGGACGGCAGGTCACCACGGTATCATGCCTGCAGCGGGAGCGTGGGGCGGCAGATCATCGTGGTATTGTGTCTCCAGCAGGAGCGTGGGCGACACTTACTGGTCGTGCGTGGGGAGACCGCCGCACGGTACCAGTGAGCTAAGCGAACACCGGCATGGTGGGCCGTACCGGGTCGGTAGCTTGTCCAGTGTCGGCTTTATACAGGCAGAATAATAGCAATGCGACGGCATTACTAATCTTCTTTATATACTACGGTAACCAAACGGTGGGATAATCGTCGAGTGCCGACCCCAGGCCACTTATGTTACCGTACTTTAACCTGATACCTGCTTGGTGAACTGTCGTTACGCACGGACAGCGCAAGCCTGGATATTAAGTCTTGAATGTCTTCGCTCCATCCGTAGCAGACCTGTTCCTGTAGAGAAATCTTCACAAATACCTCCCTGGACGGGAGTAGAAACAGGAAAAATAATACTACGAATGTCTTAGTTAGCTTTAACGACATACAAATATTGTCACTCAATCACATTTATTAACAAATAGGAAAACTATGTAGAAATGTTTTTCCTGCAGTATAATATTTTAACGGTTCTTGCACAGTTTTTCTGTTTTTTTCTGCAACCGCCATACATTAGAATTGTGTAGAAAAGTTCAGTAAACAGCACCATACGAAATATGGAAATTGTAAACTATAAGTAATATGCTCGACGTCTACTTATCAGATTACTGCAACAAACGCGTCTCTGTCCACCCTCGAAGACTCCATCACTCCCGCGACCCGAAGACACGACGACGAAAAAACGCACTTCACTATTTAAGGGTACTTGTTAATGCAATAACTATGCAAATTAATAATTTAAAATTCGAAAAACAAAACTATATTAAGAAAGAGAAATCTAAAATTTAAATTTAAAAATGGCGGTAACGGAAAGGCAGCGCTTTCCGTTACATGTCCGCTCAGTAGGAATTCAAAACGCCAATGAAAGTAAAATGGCGGGCACCGGCTTCATGGCCGTGCCCCCCCCCCACTGCCTGGCTGCTGATTGTGTCCACCAGATGGCGCTTTACTAGGGTAATGTTCGCTCGGAAACGGAAGTCAAGTAAGCCGCTCTCAAATATAATAATAGACCTGGAATAAGGTATAAAAGCTTAATACTGTTTGGTTAGGTTGGTGACGACTTGCGGCAGGACTCGCTAGTTCTGCAAGTGATCAAAGTGATGGATAGTCTATGGCTGAACGCAGGTCTGGATCTGCGCATGGTCACTTTCCAAGCGCTACCCACTAGCAGCAGAAGAGGTAACTTCTTTCTCCAGTATTTCATCAACCCATCCGTCCCGCTGCTCCCCTGTACAAAGCGCTGCTATCGTCTTGCGCGCGGGCTATAATTGACTGTTGAATTCTTCCTCCTATATTCGGCCGTCAAATTATTGAGAGATCTGCTTTGTATTTGTGTAAGTGGGCGGTGAAAGTCTAAGGACGGTGAGCTAGAGTGACTTTTACATGTTTGGCATCTTTTTACACTTTCAAGATTCTAATCATCAAAATGAATAACTTTTACTAAAGGAGGAAACACTAAATCGCAAAAAAAAAATCTGCTGTTTCATACAAATCTGCAATGCCTACTCGGTTCAAATGTATGGAACAGCTGATTTTTTCTTTGGGGTGTGGTCGACATGTGTCATTCACACGAGGTTCATGTCTTAATAATTTGACTGTACTTATATCAATAGGGCTATCATAACGCGCACGACAAAGCGAAAAAACGAGAAAACTTTAATGCTCGCTCGCTTTTGACGCAAAGAAACAAAGACAGAGACACTTCTCCATTTTTGTCGTTTTCTCGGGGTTGGCATGTTAGGCTAGACTGATCTATGCGACAGTACTTCGATATAGGACACTGTAATAAAAAATAAATGTATTTTTTCAAGGAATGATAGAAATAGTATCGGAAGCGGAAACCCTGCGAGCTATACAGACGGAGTGGGGCCTGACGGGGTCGTTTAAAGACAAGCCGATAGCGGAGTGGCTCGCGAAGCACAACCCTTCCGAGCTCGAGTACCAACGCGCCAGGGACAACTTCACTGGTGAGTTAAGGTTTATTCTGATTGCAAGAGCAGCGGCGTAGTTTCGGTTTGAAATATTACATAGCATATTTAACTTGATATGCACGGAGATAAGATATAATTTTAATGGATATGGCGAAAAGGACTCGCGTTACCTTTAGGCCGTGCTGTCATTCTATCATTTCAAAATCGAATCTAATAGAAGATAAAGTTTAAAATGGTATGGTAAGAGAGCCTCTCCGGGTGACGTACTGCACCCCCCAAATTCGGGCGGGAGGAATACCCTGGGCAATCAGCAAGCCTCTAAAGCTGGTTGGCAAATCTCTTCACTACGATAGCAAGTCAAACTCAATGACATGCCGTGTTAGAGAACCAAGCAAGCTCAGAGCGCGCATCTATTATTATTATTGCCAGTAGTTTCAAAATATTGTATTAGTTTCTTACCGATTTAATTACGCTAGTTATAGTGACCTTCCATGACAGACAGACATTTAGATGGTTGAATATTGCCCTTAATTACACAATCAGGACCCGTTTTATTTTGGTATTAATTGAGCGAGATTGACACATTTTGTTGTTCATATTTGTGTTCACGATTCACAGTCGATAAGGCGCGCTCTATAGCTTGCTTATCGACGAAGAATGAGAAGAATATGCATGAAATGTAGTGGTCTATTTGAAACCGAAAACACCACAGTTTTCATCTCACGATACCCATAGAACTATTGGAATAGAATGTGTATAAAAATTACTGTAAAGAGTAAAAACCTTGTTCCTACTTACAGCTTCATGTGCCGGGTACAGCGTAGCGACGTACCTGCTCGGTATCTGTGACAGGCACAACGACAACATCATGCTGAAGACCTCTGGACATCTGTTCCACATTGACTTCGGAAAGTTCCTCGGTGACGCCCAGATGTTCGGCAATTTTAAAAGGTAACACTTACGTTTTAGTCACTGAGAAATAACGTAAATATAATAATCATAAATAATACAAATCTTTATTTGAAGATAGAGCCCTATTACAATGTTTTCTTAGTGTCATTAAACTAAAAGTACTAAAGTACTGTACCTACCCGACTAAAATGTGTGGGACAGCCGATTAGTTTTTCGCGTTTCCTGAGGTAGGCTCCATAGTGAAAGTTGTACAAATATAGGGGGTAAGATACATCATAGCTAATACTGAAACGGTGAACTCAGACCGAGTTGTATTCCTACTTTTACTATATACTTAAATTAAATTGATTGAGGGTTTCAAGATAAATAGGAGTCATTCCCTGGGCTTACTGTCTCAATTGTGAGTGGTCACCGTTGATTTTGGTTTGAGAGGAGTTACATTAACACTGTATGGACGTCTTGTCTAAAATAAATTATTTAAATTGATTTAAATATTTCCTTGGGATTTTTTTATTACTTTGCCATTGCTTAGCTTAGTCATTGTGATTTAACATTATTAGTGGTCCATTTGAGGTCCCAGTTCCCATTCTCAATATGTCCGCAAAACGTACATATAGACGCATATGAACGAACGTGCTAAAAACTGTACTTTGTCTACCATCAGAGATCGAGCGCCATTCGTCCTGACCCACGACATGGTCTACGTGATAAACGGGGGCGAGCGTCCCACGCAGCGCTTCCAGCACTTCGTGGAGCTCTGCTGCATGGCCTTCAACATCGTCAGGGCTCATCACGACCACATACTCGACTTGTTCGCTCTGGTATGTTCTTTACTTCAGCTACTTTTTATCGTGTGGGCAGGAAGCGCTGTTGTGGAAACTGGAAAAACGCACAAAATTACATCACTAGGTGTCCCCCGTGGGAATTGAACCCACGACCTCCGTGTCAAGTAGTTATAGAGACCGGCTACTTCAGCTATTAATATACTACACAATGAATACAGAGGATGACGATTACTGTAGGGCTATTGTGTAAGTTTCCGAATATACAGTTTACAAGATAGGTAACGTATTATGACTGTACTAGACAATTTTTGACGAATCTTTTGTTTCTGTGATCATCATGATGCAGAATCGCTAAGAACTGCCTATAAACACCATGTCGATTAGATAACGATTGTATCGGGTAGTTACACAATAATACCCCTCGTCAGTTAATGTGTCGCCATCTGCATTATGGCAACGCGACATAGCAAAGACGCAATCTCTCTCACACTCGGCGTGGAACAGAATCAGAGAGAAGGGTGTGTAAGCAAGAGAAAAGGCACGGGACTTGCGTCATGTCAGGTCTGCCTGGATTTCCGTAATAAGAGTACATTTTATTACTGAAATCCAGGTTTGTTTGTTTGTTCGAGCATCACGGAAAAAATACTCAACCTTTTTTATTTGATAGCTTATGATTTGACTTAAAATCTGGTATATAATTAGTGCGAACGAAGTCGCGGGTAAACTAAAATTTAAAAAATCGGTCAATAAATTCATAAATTCACGACCGTATTCCTTTTCAGGGTTGTCAAGTTGTGCAGCAAGCGTTACTTTCAGAATAGATTGACGCGTCGAGTTATAGATCACTACCCTCAGTTGCCCCGTTTATTTGTAAACCAAAAAGCCTATAACCTTTATAATCTTACAGATGGCAATGTCGGGCGTGGCTGGCGTAACGTCGTCTGCTGTCAACTACGTGCGGAGCGCGCTGCTGCCGGCCGCGACCAACGCTGAAGCGGCGGCCGCCTTCGCGCGCCTAATACACTCCTCGCTCAAGAGCAAGTACGTAGTTCTTCTTCCGTCGAGCCGATGGCATGGCCATGAGCTTGAGTTGCCACCGTGGCAATGAATAGCTGATTATACCTACAGGGTGTTAGGGTAAACAGTTTGATTACTTTAACACGTTCACTGCCTCAACTGTAAGCCTAAATCTCCTATATGCCACTTCTGAACATAGAAAGCTGTGTGTCCTTGAGCTGACGGTGGCAGTGAAAGTGTTAAGGGGTGATTGTACCCATGATACTGAACACCTTTTCATATTCCTATATTTCCTTTCTATATTATATTAGCAAAATCATTTTTGTACTTTCCATACTAAATGCAATCAGCTGATCGAGCATTTGTATGAAAAGGAGATTTTTTTTTGCGAATTTCCTATAGGTTTCTTTGGGAAAGATGTTCAGTATCATGGGTACAACCACCCCTTAAGGCTCAATAGTAGGACGAAATACCTTGGACGCATCTTTTATTTTTTCGACTAGATTTATACAATTTATCGAAACTAAAGTCATATCTCAGTATTCTTGGATAGTTTATCTAGTGAAATCATAAATTGAATACACGATTGGAATTACTTCACTTGAAAGAAAATCGTCACAAAGATGACGTATTTTCAAACGTTTTACTCGTTTTAGAAGAACTCAAAATAGTTACAGATTTTTGGTGTTTATACTCTAGTGAAATCATAAAAAATCTATAAAAAGTACTTTTCTTCTCTTCTCTCATTCTTTCTTCTTAATTCTTTTCAGGGCTTCTATCTGAAACTTCTCAGATACTTTTTCGGTAATCTCATGACCCCCTAGCCCCTCTTGTGTTCAATTTACGCCCTGAATATGACAGCGTTCAAACCATCTGGACACCCGGTCTAATTGTCCAGTGTGCGCCATGCGTAACGGGGGCTTAATAAGTCACTCGGTATTTCTAGGTAACATAGTATTTGTAACAATATACCTATAAACTGAAAGGACACTGTTTCCCACAGATTCACGCCAATTAACTTTTTCCTGCACAACCTGGCCCAGTTGAGGGCGAGCGGCGACCAGAGCAGCAACACTTCAGAACTATTGTCCTTCATGCCGAGGACTTATACGTGAGTTAAACATTTGGTTATCACATAAGTTAACCTATTTTTTTGTTTCACCCACTGCCGCTTGCACGTTTCGTTTCCCATGTATCGACACGATTTCGACGTTAGTCCCATCGAGAAAGTTGTTTAAAATTCGTCAGGATTTAAGAATCACCCTATACCAGGGTGAAATTGATATCATTAGCATCTTTTTAAACTAAGAGTCTACCCATCAAACTGAACAACTTTAACTATAGGAGCAAACCGATCGAAACAAAAAAGAAATTTTGCTTTTCCAATACAAAAATGCAACGCTTACTCGACTCAAATGTATAAAACAGCTTTTTTTTTTGCTCCGAACGGTTTGCTCCCGGAGTGAAAGTTGTTCAGTTTGATGGGTAGACTCTTAGTTTAAATGGATGCTAATGATATCAATTTCACTCTGTATAGTATAATGTAATATATTCCCCAGAATGGCCCAAGAAGGGCGTCTAGTCAGCGTTGAATGTCTCGGCTACGAGAAGCGCTACGACCCGGAGAAGCACTACGTCTACGCGCTACGCATCTACAGACAGGGCCAGGCCACGCCCTTCGTGCTCTACCGCTCGTACAAGCACTTCACTGAGCTGTATCAGAAGATTTGTTTGCATTTCCCGCTGGCCAAAGTTCATAGGTAAGTCCTATTATTATAAGAACCCTGGATGTACAGTTCCTTACAAATTTCACGATCTTAGATATGATGTAAGCAACGACCGAAACACAATACGACCATAAAGGATGAAAAAAAACCTGTTGGAGCTTTTAGGGGGTGCTTCAGACCGTCAAACTGAACAACTTTCACTATGGAGCCAACATCGAAATCTCGAAAAAAAAACAGTTTTATGCAAAACTGCAGTACCAACTCGACTCAAATGTATGGGACAGCTGATTTTTTGTCGTGATTTCGAAGTTAGCTCCATAGTGCAAGTTGTTCAGTTTGATGGTCTGAAGCACCCCCTAAAGGCTCCAACAGGGTTTTTTGAAACCCTGTATAACAGTTCGCTGCATATACAAGGTGTTACAAAAGTAAAAATAAATATTTAAAACTTTTAAGGGGGTTGTTTAGACCATCAAACTGAACAACTTTCACTATGGGACCAACATCGAAATCTCAAAAAAATTAATCTGCTGTCGCATACATTAAGCTCGAGTAGAATTGTAGTTTAGTATGGAACATCAAATTTTTTTTTCGCGATTTCGATATTGGTCCCATAGTGAAAGTTGTTCAGTTTGATGGTCTCAACCACCCCCTTAAATATTTATTTGTATTTTTGTAACACCTTGTATAGGTAACCTAGGTTTTAAAGTTGTCGTCTTAAACGAACACGCACAGATCAAAATGAACTCATCATTTAAATTGATCCCGCAGTATTTATGTTTTGAGGATGTTTTATGTTGCTGAATGAGTATTTTTAAGTATACCAATCCTACACGGATCCGACTAATATTTCTTTCTAATAGGACCGTTTCAATGTGTGCCGTTAGATGACTGCCTTATCTATTCGCTATGTTGGAGGCTTATTGAAGTAGCTAGCATATACTCGAGTTCACCATAAATAGTAAATAGCTAGTCTTAACATTCCGATTGACTTAATTATTGGAATTTACACGATAAGATTGTGATTATCCGTAGATTAGTTTTATTTATCTTTATATGTATGTTTGAGTTTCTTGTAAATTAGTCATTTTGAGTCACGCAAAATTTTCGCTATCTAGAATAATGTGGAAAATATTGTTACACTGATGAAATAAATGATTAGATGTAACTGAAACATTTATACAAACAATTCTTGGTATCAATTAAAACAATAATAATAACCTACACATAACATTCCCTTTTATACACACACTTAACGAACTAGATAATATTTATCGCTAACAATCATCACTGTACACCTAAAAATTTGCAATTATGCTATGGCACTCAAGCTTCACTATTATTTTTACCAGCACTCGAACTGGACGCTCTACCTGCATTATACTGTAGATCCATGACCATCTGCTTCGGATTACTACTGCCTGCAGCCACCGGTCGGCTAATCTGCTTTCTATGCTGCGTAACCATATCCCAGCTACTCGCAGAATTGTCTACAGGCTTCCCGAAGCTAGTGTTACCTGTATTATCGTTTTTATTTTGTACAACTTCTGGTTTTGACGTTTCCGTGTATGGTGGTGGTCCGCTTGTTCTGCTTATAGAACTATCTAGAGTATTCGTTGGGTACAGTGATGACCCTTGCGCTAGTGGGTTAGCGCGTGGTGGCGCCGGGGCGGTATCTTTCCTTCCTTTCGTTTGTTTCTTCTCAATCTTTTCTCTTTCTATTCTCTGTTTGTCTTGTTTAACTTTCTCTTGTGCAGCTAATTTGTTCCGTTTAGCCTGCTCCTGAGCCGCTAATCGATCTCTTTTCTTCTGTTCTTCTATTATCTTCTTCTCCAACTTTTTTTGCTCTTTTTCTTGCTTTTTAGCGTCTTTGATGTCTACTTTTTTAACGGCGGGTGGGACCTCAGTTATGCCTCTAGGGTCTGATGATATGTTGGGAGTACTTTTTCCCAAGTTAACTGGAACTTCAATAGGTTGTGTCAGATTGTTAGTGCTTTTTGAAGGTCTCACAGAAGGATTTGGTTGACTGCTCGGCGGAAGTTTTACCATTGATGGTGTTATCTTTTTCGGTGGCTCCGATAAGCTGCCATATCCTGAAATAATAATCTTAGTTAAAGTTTATGATTCCATGATGGATGAAGTTGATTGTTGATTTGTGGTCGGGATATTGCAACCAAGGAACACCCAAGCTCACCCATATTTTCCTCAGAACTTATAGTATTTTCTTTTCAATCTCGGGGATGCAGGTTTCCTCACGATGTTTTCCTTCACCAACGAGCTAGTAAATGATAAATACAACCGTACATAAATTCCGAAGAACTTAGTGGTACAGGCCTGGAATCGAACCGCTGCCTCATGATTGAGGCACTAGCTCTCTTCCGTACGGACTATCATCGCTCTTTGATGAAGTAACGTGATGATGTAGATGAAACATGTAGAGACGTTGAAGCGGCCGCGTGGTGATCTTTTGTCAGAACAATTTATTTATAAAAAATAAATGAAAAACAAATATTCAATCACTAATTTAAAGAATCTCTTACTCACCAAAGAATTCATCCCTGTTAGCTCTGTAAGCACCCGTCATGGACAATGCGGGTACATCCTCATAGTACTCGGTGCTGGTTCGACTCCCAGACGCGAAGTTGAGAGACGCCTTGAACCCGAGGAACTTTAACATCAGGACGGTGCACGATATGCCGCAGAATAGAGCTAGTGTTGCGATGTAGTTGGCTGTGCTGTCAACTACAAACGAAATAAATATAGTTATTAAATTATTTAGTTTGAATAAACTATAGATCAAAGGCAGGTAGGGTAGACAGTTGCATTTCTTTAGTGGGTGAATGTACTAATGAAACTGAATAACGTTCCCAAAGAAACATACGGGATATTCGCAAAAAAACAAAATCAACTTTTCACACAAATGTTCGATCAGTTGATTGTATTTAGTGGAAAGTCAAATGTTTTTGCTAATTTCTCATATGTTTCTTAGGGAAAGTCAGCATCATTGGTAAAATCACCCCTTAATGCAACTGTTCACCCTAAAATCCTGTATAACAACTATATTCACCGTCTCATAAAAAGTGAGTTTTTAAATACGAATTAACATGTTTACACCCAGCGGGATGGCGCAACACTAAGACAAAAGTGAAGGACGATGAGATATTAGATTTGAGGGCGCTTTTAAATCTGTCATTTTTGGAGCGTTGATTGTGTATCAAGTTTTTATTCTCGATCTTAGCCACGGTTTTTACAGAAGAGACGTGTGGCGGTGGCGGATGATCTAAGTAACACAATATAAATATTATATTACGTAGCATAGCATCGTTTTTGTCCTAAAAGAGTATCGCGCCCGCGCCTCCAGGCGACGGCACCTGGCTCGGACTGCTCGTAAATCTCCACACGACGCTATGCTTCGTACTATAAGGTTTATAATTGTCTTACTTTGACTATCCTCCACCGCCACACATCTCTTCTATACAGAAGAGCTCTCTTCTAAACCGCTTCTAAGGAATAAATGTATAGAAAAGCGTGCGTGAAGGAAATTCAATGACATGTCATCGTCTGGACAGAAGAAGCAAAATAAATATAAACTTCAACCATGCTGTGCGTGTAATTTTAATACGATTTCAATCTACCAAAATTTAGCTTCAATATTATACTTACTGTTCGAGTTATCCCTTATAACCGCCATTGACTGCTATCCACATTATAAATAAAACTTGTATGTAAATAATGTTAACATACGTCCAAACACAAGAGGTTCCCATTACTGAAATCAATACGTGTTCTAAAGATTAGATAGTGGCAAGCACCGCCATGTTGGGTGATACAATCTTATCTTACTCAAAACTGTAGTAATCTAACCCGTCGGAAATAGAGGTTAATCTAAATACGATTATGATTAGTGACACTTCCAACAGTTGCAAGTAAAAAGAACTAAATTATACATACATAAATTCACGATGGTAATCCATATCTACCATACTAACTTTAGATGCTTGAAGTAGGTACGCTCTGTTTGAGCGTTTGTTTCTCGAGATATATGCTTCTACGTTACAAGATCTAGCCAACGACACCTCTCTCGATTGAGTAGAAAAAACAATTTTTTTCCAACCCGCTTTTCGTTTTATGGGAGTGGGATAGAAATGAAAAGTTTCTTCATAATATTCTTTCTTTCTGTTTTGGGTTACTATCATTTGTCTTTATGCTAAATTTCGATTTAATAGGTTCAAAAATGAAGGAAGACAGACTGACAGAATGGACGAAAGTAAAAAAAATTCAATTTACTAAAAATTTCAATGAGTAGCGATGTCCAAAGGCAAGTTTAACTCTCAAAGAGTTTTCTTCCAGCAAACAGTTGAGTGAGAGGAAAGTAAAAAGTATATCAAAGTGTATTAATGCAACGAATTCTCAATCAATATACATTTAACCCAAATACTCAAAAGAAGCGTAACATTCCAGCTTGCCGTCTGGCCTGCACGTAGGTCGGTCCAACACGCGCATAGTGGCCGAGCGTCGGTTCGGCGACGTGCAGGCGTTCCTCACGTCCCTGTTCAACCTGGCCGACGAAATCGCACACTCGGACCTCGTCTATACGTTCTTTCATCCGTTGCTGCGCGATCAGCAGGACGTCGAACCGCAGAGGATGAAGAATAGAGGTTAGTCGGGCGTTTGAACGCCGCTCTTGTCATTGAAAATGTTCATCTTGTTTATAATAATAGGCAGAGGATTTCATAGCGCTGTTATTAAGAATCTGGACCTTTACAACTGCGCTGTAAAATTGTATGCCTGTTATTTATGAAAATGTTCGCTGAGGACAATTATTGCTGTTTTCCTTCACCTTTTGAGAGCAGTCGGTATTACGTAAATAAGTTAGAAAAACTCTTTGGTACGTGGCATGCCGTCCGTGCGGATTCGAACAAGGACACTCGTGATTGAGTGTCTATGCTTCTCCACAACGCGCTACCGACGGTCGAGGAATATGAGACGTAAATAATGTAACAATATAAATAAATTTAATGTACTCGTATGTTTTAGAAACGACGGAGGTAGAGAGCAGCGGGTCGGGGTCGCTGAAGCTGTCGGTGCAGTACGCGGGCGGGGTGCTGTCCGTACTGATACTGCACGCACAGTCGCTAGCCGTCACACCGCAGGGCCTGCCGCCTAACCCTTATGTCAAGGTAATAAAGACTTTTATTATTAGTAGAGAAGTGAAGGGTAGGGAACAGCCATTCTGTATGTAGTACTATTATCTGTTCTGTAATAGTGATTATAGTATTTATCTGCGTAACTCCGTATAGAGAAGTGCAGCTATATGCGCGTCCACGCGAAAAGGTAGTAGTGGGCAGTTTATAGTTTCCCAGATAGAGCGAAAAAAATAATCTGCTGTCCCATACATTAAGCTCGAATAGATATGTAGTTTAGAATAGAATCTGATTTTTTTTTCGCGATTTAGATTTTAGTCTAATAGTGAAAGTTGTTCAGTTTAAAGGTCTAAACCACCCCCTTAAACGTTTATTTTTATTTTCGTAACACATTGTAAATATTATTATATTGATATTTTTTTTTTGATTACTTATATTTCCAGCCTTAACTCAATACCTGCCCACTGGTACCCAAAAGCATCTGCTTGCAAACCCAGAATGTAATTGTTGTTCTTTTAAACTATTTGTTACTTAACTGAATGCCTTATTTCCACCGAAACGTTTTGTGTTTTGTGGTATAATTTTATTGTGTGATCTTAAAAATTATTTAATTTTCACGTCATCGTTGTCATCCGCCATGTTGCATATTTGTCAGTCGACACGGCAAAACCTGTTGTATGCAATAGCACTCTTCATGCATTCAACTCTATTCCAGGTGTACCTCGTACCGGATCCAACCAAAGAAACAAAACGCAAGACGCGCGTTCTAAAACGTAACTCTCACCCATCTTTCATGGAGATGCTAGAGTACCGGCTTCCTATAGAAGTAGTCAAGAACAGAAGCCTGCAAGCTACCGTCTGGCATTACGACTCGCTACAAGAAAACCAATTCCTCGGAGGAGTTGTCATACCGCTTAACTCTTTACCGCTTCGGCAGGAGACCGTTGCGTGGTATCCTTTGGAATATATACCTCGGTAGCTAATACTCGCCCGCTCCGCTATTTGGAGCACTGATTTCAAGTGATTTTAGGTCAATTTTCTATATCAACAGTTGTAGGTAAGGAGGTTTTTGATATACCGTGTTTTTATTGGATTTGATCAAACAATGTTGATGTGACGGCTAGAATTCTTTCTTAACATTTTCTCGTGTTACTTCGGCGGATTTAATGGACAATTAAATTAGTTGTGGATCCCATAGAAAGAAGAACCGGTAGAAATAGCATGAGAATTATTTAGTTCAAGAACTTGAGTCACCAAAATATTACAATACTAATCAAATTATACTCAACCTTATCTTTAAAAGTCTAATGATTAAATCTTCATAAAATTGGCATAGTGACTTGTGACCTTTTTTTGAACGAAATGTATGGACTGCTTTATCATATGGACCATATCAGTGACACGCGTGCTGCACCTGAATGCTACTTCTATTAAGACGAAGCCGGGTTCTCTTCTGTGGTGGATAAAACTACCTGTATAAGTTTACTTGGAAATATTGGGATCTGATCTGATGTAAACTTAACACAATGTTTGAAAATGTGGTTTAGTCATAGATCATAAATAAAAGAATCAGATGCACAGTCTTAGGTAAAATCTGTGAGCATTGTGAGCGAAATGGCGCTGTACTAAGACCAAAGTACCCTCAGATATTCGTTTGAGGGTACTTTTAAATCTGTAATTTTGGGGTGTGTTATTATGTATCTTTTATTAGTGATCGAAGTTTATGGTTATTTACCAAGAAGATTTAAGTTAGAAGTGCGCGCTTTATTACAAGAAAACGATCAATTTTAGTGGTGTTTGAGTGTAACAGATGAACTTTTAACCTGTCGTATGTTGACATTCTAAACACAATAAAATAGTTATTGTCTTTGGACGGATCCGTCACAAACTCAGAGGGCGGTTTAAGCCCCACTTGAATCAATCCGGGTTAACAATTAACTTCTGGTTAAGTTGGTGTTCATTTTTTGTACTTATAGAACAAAACTCAGCTATTTAGGTACTCAGGTTGACTCAAGTTGGACTAGATTTCTCAGAACGGGTTTACAAGCCTGAAAGATGCATATGCGCAAAATGATAGACTGTTTTTTTGTGGATATAAAGCGCGCGGTATCTATCTAAATCCCCTTGAATATAATAACATACTCGCTAAAATAAAACTGTTCGGAAGCATAATATTTGTTTCTACTAGGAATAATATCAAGGTAAAAATGGTGATGTAACTATACTATACTTTACAAATCATAGTGCCAAATGTCATGTGCTTAGCATTTTATTTCTAAACACCGAACTGTATGCCACTTACAAGTAACTGCATATCAATTATGTACTTTAATATTGGTGTTAGAATATCGGCTCATTTATAATTTACATTCCAAAAACAGATATATATTTTTTTATTACTTTTTGAGCTTCAAATTGTTTTGATGTTCGCAGGTGCTTTTTAATGTCGTGTATGTCGGCTTTTTAAAACGTGACGTCAATATTAGATTAAATGCAAACTGCACATTAATATTGTCTATTTACATGCTTTTATTACAATTTGAATGAGTTTTGCCGAGATCTGAATGTAATTATGTTTTACTGATTTTTAAGCCTTGCTATTTTTATTATTTACAATTTCAAGAGTGTTTTAGTCTATAGAAATTATGATTGTGTGTTACTTAAGTAATTATGTTATTATATCATGGAATTGGAAATGTTAAAATTAACTATTTATTGGAAATTGATAATCATTACTCAAATTTAGTACTTATATTATTTTGCATAAATTGCTATTACCTTTCAATTTGTATTATTTGACGAAATATACAAGGTGTAACAAAACACCCTAGTAATATTTAAAGGCGTGGTTAAAAGCATGAAACGTCACGAAAGAAAAACAAAATCTGTTTTGAGTTGAGCGAGAGACAGTTTTGTATGAAACAGATACTTTTTATTTTTCTCTCGACGTTGGTTCCGTAGTGAAAGTTGTTCAGTTTCATGGTCTAAACCACTCTTTAAACATTACTAGGTTATTTTGTTACACTCTGAATATTTAAAGTTCATCAATTTCCGCTTGTGATCAATTTGTAATGTAGAACTTTCATATCGATTTATATATCTATAATGGCTTCCATATTTAGCTCAAAATATATCGGAAGGCAACATCACATGCCGAAAACGAGCTTATAATCGACTGAACTTATAATGTTGGTCCTGTAAATACATGTTAGGTAGGTTTTTATACGAAACTAGTATTTCGATATCTTTTGGCCTAACAAAATCATAATAAGTAGTTGTTGTTTATTGCATATTGTAATGAAATTATAAATAAATTGCTATGATAATGTAAGAACGAAGTTTTATTTGTCATACAATCATATCGTCGTCTGGTGCTGTTTTTAGTAAGTAATCATTTACCCCATAATCTCGTCGTCTCAAGCCGTTCTTGCCAATGTAATAAGGCGATAGTTCGTTAGTTGGTAAGTAGTATATCCCAGGCTGGCTAAAGTTTGTTCTAGGTCCTAGAAAATTACTTTGAACCTGGTGGTCGTAGCAGTCTCCGTGGCGAGCGCTGGCCACGTCATTGCAACGCACTGCGAGGAACTTATCTGGGTTTTGATATGCCAGTGCCCAATAATACGCAGCTCTTACATGACTGCAGAGTAGAAAACATGGTAGGATAAAGTTCCCAACCATTGAAGGCTGGTATTCACCTGAAAAAAAGGGGATTTTTATTTTTAGCTTCATCAAACTTGGGTTCATCGCTCAAATGAAGACCTAGAGGATCATTATTTAGCCTAGTGCGAGTCGGGACTCGGGCAATTAGTGTTCCGTAGTATCAGTTGTTGAAAATGGGTCTTTGAAGACCACCACTATAAGTTGACACTTAGTATGTGGTCATATAGTAACTGAAGATCATTTTATACTGATGGCAGTTTTTTGGGCATAGAAAAAAACTATCCAAGTTAGTGCCAGCCTGATAATTTTCCCGCCATCTACACCTTATTTCTGATGTGGGTGATTTTTTAAATGATTTTACGTCGCTCTAGTTTTTGAAATATCGGTGGGGACAGCAGTTTTTCTGGGTATACTGAAAAATGTTGTTCAACAAAGTCTCAAAGAAAAATAAAAATAAAATATTTTTAGACTTGTATTTTTATAAGCTTTCATTTGATACCCCACACGATATAGTAGAAACAGAAATTTAGTTTTTCATCTCCTTCCGCCCCCTAAAACTATCCCTCAATATAAACATAAAGTTTTGTTGACTTTATTTATATCATTGGGCCGTTAATTGCTATAACTGTGTTGAGTTTCAGCTTCCTGTGTCTTACGGACACCGAGGTGATTCCATAAGTAAACCTAAAAAAACGGTCTTTGTTACAACCTTTTAGAACGATTTTTTTTACCAATTTCGTCCCATTGTTGGGCAAAGGTCTCTCCCAAGCATTTCCAGCCTTCTCTATCCTTTTCCATCAGTTACCATTCTGCTTTAATAACGATTAAGTACCAAAATTTATTCATTATTACGTTCAATGTTTTTATGCATTGAAAGAAATGTTCTTATTTAAATACTAAGCGTTGCGAAGTGCAAATTATTATTATAATAGACTCATTAACATTTCTAAATGGTACTGATATAACTAGAGAGAGTAGCTGCTCTTAATTTATGTTATGTATACTTATGATAAAAGAAATCTAAACTCATAATAATTGCTTTAAGTTAACATAAATTAAAAAGACAACACACTAACAAAAATGGTTTACCTGGTACATAGATATATCGTAGCATACAAAGTATACAAATATTTCTGAGCAGTGCTAATTTTCAATAAATTCACTACAGTAAATGTTGCCAATTACCTTTATCTAAACTTGTATTGTATCATAAATATCTGAACAGCTAATTTTCAATAATTACATTACAATTTTATTTATATTCCTAAGCTGCTCAAATGTGTATGATCACCCGACTACGTAGATATAATTTGATGTTCTTGGCGTTCCGATATTTTGCTTGGTTATGTGTAAAGAAATTATTGAAAATAAGAACTGCTTAGAAATATTGGACTTTCTTGTTTGCTGTGATATATCTGATGGCGACTGTACCTAATGAATTTGCTTGATTTTATTTTCTATATTATAACTTCTTCATAATTATTTGAATCCTACGAGAATAAAGATGCTGTGTTAACTAGAACTACTTCGTGAAGGTTGGTGTAATTTTACTAATCATCTCAACCTTTTAAAGGGACCAGGACTGAAATCTTGAACCTACTATTTGCAGTTCTCCGTACGAAATCAGGGTCTGTGCTGTTTTTTTAGGTATGTTGGTAAGTAGGTAGGAACCTATACATATTTTTTGTAAATTTTGGTCCCGTAGTAAAAGATTATCAGTTCTTTTAGCATTTGATAACTTTAACATATCTATCTGTACGTCCAGAAGTCATGGTTAAAGGAACATTTTATATTCTATTATAATATTGTTTAATAATTTAGCACCTTACCCCCATTAGCATAGAAGTCAATTTGTGCCACAGCGTCTGCTATACCGAACCCATCTATATTTGTGTGCAGAGCGTCCACCTTCGTAGCGGCATCGGGGTTGAAGCGCTCCGATGGAGGCAGGTTCCTAAAGCACGGCCCTGCTGGGTCTAAACCTGCAAAATTGAAATGGTTTCTGAGTGGAAGATATAAGGCACCATATCAGGTAAGAAGACATTGTTATTTAGCGCCTTATTGGTACGCTGCGAGATGTTTTTTCAAAAGTATGTTGTTGTGATATCGTGATTATATTGTAATGAGTCGATTTTTCTGCGATCAATTTTATGGGTTGTGGGCGATTGATTCATGATTTCGTTACTACTTCATAGCTTAGCCATTGATAATTGATCATCAGTAATAAGGGGGAAAAGCCGACTTTCTGAGGAAAATAAAATATCGATACGAGTATCGATATGTATACCTAATTTTTTTTTTCATATCTAACAATAACTACTTGTTGATAAGTTTGATTAAAAATTACCGGTGCTCATAATTTATGTTTGCGATTAATGCTTGAACAATTGGCTTAAACTTGATCTAGGACTGGAATATTGTTTTCCTTCCAATTACGTGTGTACTAACTAATACTTAGCAATCATATATCTAGGACACGCACTCATCGACATGTTCAAATGAGTGATGCTTATACACATGTTTTTTTACTATTTTGTATACTGAACTATATCTTTTAAGAGTACATACATATAGGTAGGTAATATGATGAGGTGGCATAATGATACTGCTGTATAAAGTGACAAAATCTGGAATTTTATCACTTTATACGGCATTCGTTAATAAACGCATGTTTTTTCTTGTGACACTATACCTAGAGTTAAGATTAACAAATTAGCCCAAAATCCCATCATAAAATAATTATAACTACCTAGGTAGTTTATAAAAAATAACAAACCGGTAAGCCGAGCGGGTCGCCAGCCCGTCAGTTCTCTAAACTTGACAGAGGCGAAGGAAGCTATGTGCGCGCCCAGGCTCCCCCCGACCAACCCCAGCTTCTTGGCAGACAGCCCGTGATGCGTCAGCTCAGCCAGGAACTGCCCGAGGAGATCACCCAGGGGCCGCGTTACTCGCGCTGCTCTGCAAAAATTATCAATTAACTTAGAGCTGCTTTGGGTCCATGGGAATAAAAGATATTTTAAAACGTTCTTCTTTCGCGACAGCTTAACAAATTCTACCCAGGGTGACTGCCAAGGGTGCGCCAGATAAACCTATATGATTTGGATTGGTAAGACAGTGATAGATTTCCTATTATATAGGGTGTAAAATAAAAATGCGTTACTTAAAATTAGGTACTTCACACCAAACTGAATAACTTTCGCAATGGAGCCAACATCGAAATGGCAAAAAAAGTCAGCTGGTCCTTATTTTTGGATCGAGTAACCAATTTCCGTTTTCTATGAAACAACAAATTCTTTCTTCGCGATTTCGATGATGAGAGTTGTTTAGTTAGAAGGTCTGAAGCACCCCATAAGACCTGTATATGTTACGGCCTTTTGAGATAACTACAAAATCCAGTCGCCTCTACACGTCCTGTTTTGGCTTAACGAATACCGCCATATAGTGGCAATATCCGGTATAAAAATGTTAAACACAACTTACAGTGGATAGCTTCTCACCAGAAGCGGAAAAATTTCCACCACGATGACGTTCCTTCCATACTTGACGTACTGAGCCACTAACATACGGACCAGGGGCGAGAACGATGCGTCCATGTACCCACTTATTATTACCTGTTGAGAAACATTTTGTCAGGAGTGGCTATTTGGAGGACATACTTGTGGTAAATCAGCACAAGTGACATGACAAGGACGGACTTAATCTAAGGCGCGGTTTATACAGAAGAGACGTGTGGCGGTGGTGGATAGTCAAAGTAACTCAATTATAAACCTTATAGTACGTTGCATAGCGTCGTTTGGAGCGCCACGCCTCCAGGCGACGTCACCTGGAGGCGCGGGCGCTATTTTCCTTTACGACAAAAACGACGCTATGCTACGTACTATAAGGTTTATATTGTGTTAGATTTAGACTTAGATTATCCGCCACCGCCACAAAACAAAGTCGCTATCCACGTCTGTCTTCATAATTTCTGTGCCTCCGCTTACTTCTTCTAAAACACGCAACGGATTTTGATACGTTTTTCAGTGTCATTTAGAGAAATTCTTTTGGAAGGTTTATGTGTAGGTATAATATATTTTACTTGTTATACAGGGTGAAATTGATATAATTAACATCCTTTTAAACTAAGAGTCTACCCATCAAACTGAACAACATTTACAAAAACAATCTGCTGGTCCATTCTAAACTGCAATGCCTACTCGACTCAAATGTATTTTGTTAGTAATTTTTTGACTGTCTGTTTGTTTGTTTGTAACAGCATCACGCAAAAACTACTGAACCGATTTTGATGAAACTTTTTTTGTTTGATAGCTTATGATCTGACTTAAAATCTGGTTTATTATTTGTGCGGACGAAGTCGCGGGTTAACTCTAGTTATAAATACAATAGAGATGACCTCTAAGCCGGGTTCTATGTTCTGTGACGATGTGCATATTGCGAAAGTTCTGTATTTGTACTTGAAAATTGAAATTAGAAGTCCGATGCTATGACCAGTTAGTTCTGGACGATTAAAACTGGTTAAATTTTACAAAGGTCGACAACATTCTTTAAGTGCCAATTAAACTATCTGCGTACTTGCGTAGCTTGAATAAAAAACTATGTTTGGGTCATAAAAAAAACATTTTTAGCTTTCCGTAGTCAAACAAGGAAACCTTATACTTTCGTCCATTCTGTCTACAGGTATGTCTTAATTACTCCCTCATTTTTGTACCTATTGAATCGAAATTTGGCATGAAGACAGATAACAGTAACCCAAACACAGAAATGTGGTAGGTAGTTAAAAAGAATCTCATTTTTTTCGACCCCCTTCCTTCCCTAAGTATTGTGGGTAAGCGTAGCTCGGTAGATGAATTCGCTTTGCTTATGCACTTTATACCAGTGAACCGCCCCGGCTTCGCACGTGTGCCATGCTGATACTAAATATATCTTAACTATTATACCTAACATTGAAGAAATTTACATGAAAAAGATTACGATATGGTTTTTAGGTATCCCGGACTCCAAATCAACCTTTTTTAGAATTTTTGTCCGACTGTTTTTCTGTTTGTTTGTTTGTATGTTTGGAACAGCATCACGCAGAACCGATTTTGAAGTAACTTTTTTTGTTTGATAGTTTATGATCTGACTTAAAATCTGGTATATTATTAGTGCGGACGAAGTCGCGGGTTAACTCTATTATACATATAAACCTCTTGAATCCCTCTATCTATTTAAAAAAACCGCATCAAAATCCGTTGCGTAGTTTTAAAGATCTAAGCATACCTACATAGGGACAGACAGAAGCGACTTTGTTTTATACTATGTAGTGATTTTATGTATATATGGAAAAATCAATACAACATGAGACGTCAACTCGTTTTCGCGACTCCAGATGTAACATAAGCGTGGAATGCTTCTTTTCTCAATATAGATTCCAAAATCAAACTAAAGCGGTCAGTATTATCGGGCATAGATGCTGATCTATGGAGCTAAATTATCTTTCTCTCGCTTTAATTAAAAAGCTGCGCGTGAGCTGCGCATTCGCCAGATTTGGACGCACCCTTAGGGGTGGTGTTCTTATCAAATTGAAGCACTAATATGGGGATTATGGCGTTTTATTGTAAAATAAGGACCTGTGTCTTCCTCTTCTTAAAATCCAAGAACTTAGCAACGCATGGAACTCCATCTGTACTCAGTTGGCACTTCCTCTCGCTGCTCCCAAACATGCCCAGAGCTGGTTTTATGACGACCACTGATAGGGAGCGGCTGGTCTCCTGTGAGAAGGTCGTACTCCTGTTCATTCCAGGACCTGGTGGATACAATCAATACACTCCTCGGTAGTTACTACATTGGAGGTTTCAAACGTTGAAGATGAAACTGTAAGATTAATTTAAAATCATAACGTAATTTCAATTTGGCTTGAAAATAATTACCAATCGGCTCGCGTTCAATCGTTTTGAGCTAGAAAATGCCCTACACCATCTCGCACTACTTTATTTACGAAACTTTGGATGTATTGAGTCATTAAGACACTACACTAGTTATTTTCTGTACTAATTTATATTTTATAGGGATACAAATCTAATGTAGATAGACCAGCAGTCCGCACGTCTAGTATGATTTCTGTACACGCGCGCGATGCGCCTTTGCTGCATAGAATATGACCTCTTCCCTCGCTTTTCGGAGAGCGAAAGCCGCTCTTGCCGCGACATGTAATATGGAATAAAGCCGAGTCGAGCGCAAGAAGTGAAAACATACTAGACGTGCTGGGACCTATTTTACACATATGACGATTGTCATTTACAATGACAATTCAGACTACATTGCTGGTTACTTATGGCGTTAAACAATACGAGTTCTGACATTCTCAGTAACGTATCTCAAACTGTCACTGTAAATTAAAATTTCCATGATTATAAATAAAATAGACCCCAGATTAATTATTACCTAACGTAACTCTATTGACGATAAAGTACTTACAGTCTGACATAAATCCAGCAGGATACCCAGTGTCCTGGCCAGCAAAAACAAAGACACAGGACAGCAACAAAATGAACAACAATCGAATTTCCATCTCAAATAAAACTAAATAATAAATGAACAAAAATAAAAATAGATTCGTGGCGTGCAAGCGTCTCAACACGCACCGCGAAATTAATCTGTAACCTTAACAGTTAAATTTCCTGAGCTAAAGAGCCTTCAGATAATATAATTTCAAGATCTCTTGGCATTACTGAATAATGTGCAAATTTAGGCGATTTAATCAGTCCACCTGCACTATTAGATGCTGTTCACCTTTGGCTTGCCTATGATATTAAATAACTTTTATGAGACGCGTCGGAAATTATAATAACTACCTATCCAGTAAGTTATTATGTATACCTTTTAATCATGCATCGCGTTGTTGTCTATAAAATAGACTAGTAGAGATAAACAAGGTATAAGGAAAAGTGTCATTAACCTTTAAACCACATACTCTACCCATCAAACCGAACAACTTATCAAACTGAACAACTTTTACTATGGGAGCAAACCAGTCAGAACAAAAAATCTGCTGTCTCATACATTTTAGTCGAGTAGGCATTGCAGTTTACTATGGAACAGCAGATTTTTTTTGCGTTGACAAGATTACTCCCGTAGTAAAAGTTGGTCCGATAGAGTTTTTTGATCCTTATAAGAAACAGAGTTAATTTTTTAAAAGTTTTTGTGTAAATTGCCCATTTTCTTGCTGTCTATTTTTTCAAAATCTTTGAATGCAAAAGTTAAGTCAAAATTCGTATTACCTTTGACGAAGCCTGTTTGTGGATGTAAGTAATGTATTTATTACCTTTGACGAAGCCTGTTGTGGATGTAAGTGATGTATTTATTACCTTTAACGAAGCTTGGTTGTTGTGGATGTAAGTGATGTATTTATTACCTTTAACGAATCCTGTTTGGTGTGGATGTAAGTGATGTATTTATTACCTGTCATGGACTTTGTATTTTTATTGAATAAATTTTATAGTCTAAATGTTATTGCGAATAGGAGAGGATACCTAGACCAGGCCAGGGACGTCATTAAAAAATTTCCAGGTTAAAAGTAGCCGAAATCGAAGGGAATATATGACAACATGTAAGGACTTAGAGGAAGCAAGAGAGGTGTGTCAAAACCGCCCAAAGTGGAGATCTATAGTTTCTGCCTACCCCTCTGGGAAAAAGGCGTGAGTTTATGTATGTATGTATGTATGTTATTGCGAATATTACTCAAATTATTGATGTTTAGTATCTTTATACAATAATTTGTCAACTGTATCTAAATTATTACAAATTTCTTATTATTTTGGAAGTTCTATCCATCCATGTTTCTATCCATACCAAGCGAAAAATGTGAATCCAAAATAACCTCGGTTATTTACGGTTTGCCTTGACCTATTGTGGTCATATGTATATTAACGATTATTATTAAGTTGGTACTATTATTATTACATAACAGAGAACCCGGCTTCGCCTTAATAGAAGTAGCATTTATTTGCATTAAAGTAGGTAGGTATGGAAATTAGTCTAAATTATCTTTTTAGGGTTTCGTACCTGATGGGTGCCGACGGGACCGTTTTACTAAGCCTACGTCGTCAGTCCGTCCTTCTGTCATAACTTTAAAGGGCTGTATCTTTTGAACAGTAATGGATAGACGGATGACATTTTCACAGAATATGTGTTATTATGGCGGATTTGCAGACAAATTATAAAAAGAAATACTTAGTCAAACATTCACGGGGCTCATGTGAGTCGGGGGCACGGTAAAAATATTTGTTTTTGGTAAATATTTTGTACTAGTTTTTAGGGTTTCGTAGTCAAACAAGGCAACCTTATATAGGTACTTTCGTCCATTCTGTCTGTCTGTACGCCCGGCCTCAATAACTCGCCCATTTTTGCACCTATTGAATCGAAATTTGGCATGAAGACAGATAAGAAACCCAAAAACTCCCCCACATACAACGAAAGAGGGGTTAGAAAAATTTAGTAGTTTTTTACTTATATCTTGGAATTCGACCTAAAATATCCCCAGCACGCTAAATTACCTACACTTCAGAACAGAACCGTTTAGAAGGTTTGCGTGATCTTAAATGTTGTAAAATGGGATTCACCTAAATTACTTAACTACATATTTAAACTGAAATTATACTAAATAAAAGCTATGTTGTTACTTATTTGCGAGACTTTGGTTTCCACGGAACAAAAATGTTTAAATTAGCATAATACTTATAATAAAGTATACTTCTGCAAACTGAAACGGTGAACTCAGACCATCAAAACTGAACAACTTTCACTATGGAGCCTACCTCAGGAAACTCGAAAAAAATCAGCTGTTTCATACAAAACTGCTGTACCAACCCTACTAAAATGTATGAAATACCTTATTTTTTTCCACGTTTTTTGACTTTCAGTTTGCGGTGGGCTGTCCCTTAAAGTGTAGATAGTTTCATGACTTATAGGCAAGTAGCCAAACAAATTTTGACTTGCTTTACTAAATGCAATCAGCTGATATGAACATTTGTATCAAAAGTTTACATTTTCTTTTGTGCATTTCCCTTATATTTTCCGTACTTGGGCAACGAAAATTGATTAACATTTCTGAGCCTCATTCTCATAGAAATAATGCCGGGAAAATATATGTTAAAAATAATGTACATCAACTTTGCGGAGCCGAACATATTAGTCTAAAAATAAAAAAGACATCTAAAAACATAATTTTCAACTAGTGTTTACATTGTGTCTAAAAATACTAGCACTTTCGCTAAACTCCTCACGACCACAGACCTGACTAAACTACAGTCTACACCTATTTACTACGCGGGAAAACTATCTTCAAGGTAATCGCACTTTCTTCTGATTGTTGTCATTACATTTTTCCCGATAGAAAGCCAATTAGGTATTTCTTGGCGGGACTCGTCGCGGGGTTCAACGCTGGCTGTACCGGCCCGGCAGTGCCACTCCGCGCCGCCCGTCGCACACTCGTCGCCACTCTAATCTCTGCTTGTACTAAAATAAACGGCGATTTGAAGAAAATGACTCGAGTGCGCATCGGACGAAACTAAAAATCCTGTAAAAACTTATTTAAAAACTTTGGAAGTTGTGTTTTTGGTGCGGAAAATGAATGAATCATTGTCTATTGAACCTGTTTCGAATGACACTTGGGAGTGGTACAGGGAAGTGATCAGGTCCTGGCTGGAGGATCCTGGGGCGGAGCAGCATGATGGTTTGGATATGACAGCCTTAAAGATGGACCAGGCGTACGCTGTGGGACTTGCTGACAAAAACGTTGGAGTTTACAGCGTCTCCGATGATTGTTTTCGAGTAGGTTTATTTTTGTTTTAGTTTCCATTAGTTGCTTTCTTTCTCTGTAATAAAATTGTTTGATTCCTTGATCTGGTCTATCTAAAGTTATAGAAAAACGCAGTTAACGGGGAAAAATCTGTTGAAAATGTATGCGAATATTTAAACGCCAGAGTGCGTCGTCCTCGAAGGAACAAGTTTTGCAAGTGTTTTTTTTTATTTTTCTTGCTGCACGATCACAATCCTTCAATCAGTGCAACATATTTA
Source organism: Agonopterix alstromeriana (assembly GCA_963924505.1). Classification (NCBI taxonomy): domain Eukaryota; kingdom Metazoa; phylum Arthropoda; class Insecta; order Lepidoptera; family Depressariidae; genus Agonopterix; species Agonopterix alstromeriana. Next base: position 13,563,185 of record OZ004667.1, read on the forward strand.
GTATAACTATGTAGGTATATCCACTTGTATTGAAGCTTGGATGCTTGTAATACTAATAAAATTTAAATTTGACTCGATTGACTCTCATGGATCAGATTTTTTGTTTGAGAGTCAGAGTTCCCCCCTAATTAGTGTCACAGCATTCTTAAATACTGTAATCATAAATGTATGTAAGGCTAAGTGAGTGAAATAAACATTTTTTTTATTAATATGATTTAAACTGCTAAAAAAAATTGATGTTTGGTCTATTTATTTGTTCATTGGAACATTTCAGATTCTTTCAATGCTTATGGAATACGAACATGGTATTATTTAATGCCTCAGATATTGAACCGAATGAGTCTTTAATGATCGTTCAAATTAAAAATGATTGTAGTAAAATTAAATCAGTGTTAAAGTGAGCTCGCCACGTCTCATAAAACCATATTGTGGTTTCCATAGGGATAGTAAATAAATAAATATCTTTGACATTGTCACACAACTTATCTAGTCACATTTAAATTACCAGAATCTGGCCTTTTATGCCAGTTATAACTTGTGTTATGATGACTAGACAACGAAATAGAATAGATATATAGATACAAACATACATGACTCAGGTACAAATATTCACATTCATCATACAAATATTTTTCCCGTACGGGATTCGAATCCGCGGCCCCCAGCGCAGCAGCAGGATCACTACCGACTGTGCTATCGGGCCTTCGTACCTAGTACAGTATAAAATACATCGTCTCTAGTCTCAAAAATAAATGGTGATGTACCTATACTCCATTCAAAATAGCAACGAAATTTTAAGGCTATTTTGAGTTACAGAAACATATTCGAAAATAGGAATCGGAAAATCTCGTCGTCCTTATTTGGAATGCAGTATAGTGAAACAGTACACTTAAAACTTAAACGAATTATATACGGACCCGCCTCGCCTTAGCATTTCCCCTCTGCCAGCGTGCAAGATAAAAGATCTTACGGATTTACATACAATTTTATACCTTATCACTAAACGCGACTATAATTGCGGAACAATAATTTCGAAATTATGACGTTTGGGGTTCACAGGACACTGTTTTTCATGATTTTTAACATTCAAAATTAGAATGTTAACTAATGGAATACAATTCAAAGTTGTGTATCTCGTGCTACCTCGCCCCCCGCAAAAAGTGTCAGAAAAGTTTGTTAGTAGAATTACATGCGTAACTTGTCCTCATATACGTAGTCTAGACTTAAAATTTTTAAATTTTAACTACTCAATATCTGAAATATCGACTACGAGTATGAATAACCAAGTAACCAATCGTCACTAAATTAATTCAAACATTTAGCTTATTTTTGTCAAGGTTACACTTACACAGCATGTAACATTGTAGAAAGAAAACTCTACGACGTTTAGCATTGTAACAATGACTGTTAGTTGAATGTTACAATTGATTGAAGGCTAATTCACACCTTTCTATCAAACAGGCACGCGGAACGAATACCAATATAAATAATGGATAGTGCAATTTGTACCGTTTGTTTACAATTGTTTGACCTAATTTTACTCAATACTCAATACTCAATATTTTATTGCATTCCATAATGTACAACAAGGTTATAAGCTATGAGATCATTATGGACCCTGTAGGGCACAGCAACTATGAACATTACAAATAAGTAGGTAACTTATGTGGGCATATCATTGGAAATAAATATAGTAGGTACATAGCATAGCTCTTAAAAGTAGGTAAACAATGTTAATATCACAATCATGGCACAAAGTTTTTTGTATTAAGGTAGGAGCAAATTTTATATCTACATAATTATTAAATTAATGAGTTTACTACATTTTTGTTAATGGATGAATTTTGTGTTTCCTAATGGTTTCATCATTTAGGAATTCGTCGAGACTATAGTAACATTTCTCTAGTAACAATTCTTTTAGATTTTTTATAAAATTAACGTCTTTAGTTACTTGCTTCAATTGCTCAGGTAATTTATATCCCATGCTAGGACAAGGCAGTCATTTTTTTAACACTTAATTGTAGACACGGAAATAAAGATGAATACAGCATAGTAGACAAGTTCAAAGGGCAAGCTTATCTCTGAAGGACTTTCTTCCAGTAGACCCATATTTGTTTGCTTGTAGTGCTTATAATTTTATCTCAAATACATATGAAATGTGGTGCGTAATCAAAAAACAGGGCTGAGTTTATTTTTGACACTGTCATGACATATCCATTTTTAGGGTTCCGTAGTCAACAAGGAACCCTTATAGTTTCGCCATGTCCGTCCGTCTGTCCGCGGCTTAGCTCAGAGACGCTTAGTACTAGCTGTAATTTGACATGTGTATACAAATTAATCACGCCGACAAAGTGGTAAAATAAAAAATTGAAAAATATTTTTTTTTAATACGTAGTATTCAAAAAAAATTTTTGTTAGAGTCAAGTGTCTCCCCCCCCCCCCCCCTCCTTGCCAGCTAAACGGTTGTTTCTGAATACGTGAAAAAATTTACGGCAGTAGTATATATAACGAATTTAAAAGGAAAACTATCACCGCTGAGTAGGCTTTACAAATTAACGAGTAATAGGTCGACCAAATTGTAAAATGTACTTTTTAGACTTTATTACCATTAAACCGTAGTATAAAACAAAAAAAAAACCTTCTAAGTCTGTATATTGTGACGGGCAGCTACGGAACCCTACCCTGTGCGTGGCTCGACAAGCACTTGGCCGGTTTTTTATAAATAAATCTTGTTTGCATTTTTTTTTAAACTAAATTTTGTTTTCATGCCGTAAAGTAAATTCTTACGATGCGATGCGATATTTTTAAAGGAATTGATAAAAAGACGACGAAGCAATGAATGCTTCTTTTTCATTACTACCGTATTTTTTTTCATGTAGGTATTTTCATGATACCTACTGGTTTTTATACGGTATGTAGGTATTGAATTCATTTCCTAAACATTTTGTAAACGTGACCGATGACCGTTTTTGGTAAACTTTCTATCACAGAGTAGGTACTATAATTACTAGCGGAAGATATTTGTGGCAAAATGAAAATTGACGAATTGATCATTTTAGGCGCCGCGTAGCGAAACGTCATTTATCCGCTGTTAGTGATAAGACCGATTTTTTTTTCATTTTGTATGTTTTCAGTGTGCAAAACAAAGAAATTTCTATTGTATAAAATGCATTAATATGTTTCGTTGTTATTAAAATTAGACACATTAAGCAAGGTATCAACATCTACCTATCTAAAAGGAATCATAATGAAATTGTCGGTATTATAAATGATCTACCCGAAACGCTCGTTGGCGTAGTGGAGCTTCGGTATTGGAAACGATCACCGAAGTTAAGCAATGTCAGGTCCGGTCAGTCTTTGGATGGGTGACCGGTTAGTGGTATTTCATCTGGAGCGTTTCCGTGCTTCGGGAGGCACGTTAAGCAGTTGGTCTCGGATAGTTCTGTCAGATGGCGTTGTTGTAACTAATCTTTAAGCCAGGTCTGTTTGAAAATTCTCTGACAGCAAGTTGATCACTATCTTGCCTCCACCAACACGCACTAAGCCTGCGTGGTGGAGGATGGCCCACTCCCTCTCACCCTTATTCGTGAGAGGAGGCCTTTGCCCTGCAGGACTCTACAGACTACAACTTACTTCACCCGAAAAAGTAAAGAAAAGTAAGTTCAATAAAATTAGTGACACGGTAGCTAACCTACTACACACTCATAGATACCTACAACAAACAGGAAATTCCCTAATGAGTGAATAGGTACACTTTGTTCAAACGGACGTGTCATAGGACTTTCCCGGGAACTACTGGAACTAGCGGGATAATTGCATTTAGCTCTCACACACAGGCATACACACATGTTCGACACGCACGGTGTTTACAATCCGTGCAACTATTTTCAACGAGCTAAGAATAAGTTCATAGGGAATTTTAGTACCCAACCTATTGAGATTTGTTTGAAGCGAATTAACTAGATTTTATCGTATTTCTAACAAAGGTGTTGTCCATATCGGTAATTTTTGTTAGAGAAATGCCGAATCTGTAGCCTGCTACTGTGCTTCTCGACTAAAAGATACTGTACATGTACTGTACAACTTTCAGTCGAGTAATTGGATTACAATGTGATTAGAACTGAAATTGGATAAGAATAGAACTTCGATGTTTTAACTTAGCGCAATCGGGCTGCAGGTCGTACTGTACGCCAATAACTCTCACAATAGACATGTTGCGTCGTCGCCGTAATACTCGAAATCCCCATCGCCGCCGCGGGGGACAGTCGCAATCTCTGCCCACTCTTTCATCTGGCGTCTACAGACGCTACCGGCACATAGCTGGCCGGTTCTCACCGATCCCCGCTACCCACCCCGTCGCGTAATCCCAGCAACGCCCATTGCCGAGGTCCGTACCCATTATGGGTACTGGTTCGGTGACCTACCAGGGCGCTTCGCCGTCACTGGTATGGCCACCCCCAACAGCGCGCAGTAAAAAGCAGTAACTGCTCCCTGAGCAAACTGTATTAGTCATTCCAAAAAAAAAAACAATAACTCTACCTCTAGCTCGACTGTCGACACACTTGTATTTTGACTCAGGTCTGCTCTGCGCAAACGAAGATTGACGAGCGGAATTATTTTCCTGGTCGTACTGTACGCCAATGACTCTACCTCTAGGTAGACCGTCGACACAATCGTAATAAAAACCGATTACCATTAGCATGCAATAAGTATGCCAAGCATCCGATGCACGCTATCGGTCTCGTTAGTCTAGCTAGTGTAGTTGAGAGAAATTATTGGCCCCAATGATTTACTGGCCGATGCCCGAGATACGCATTGTTACGTGCATAAAATGTGTGTTACAGAAGAAAAAAACACGTTTTTATTTACGATAATATTTGTTTGGATCGTCCTAAATACGAATTCTGACATCTATAGTATCAAATTGAATTGGTGATAACTGTATTTTATACAATCTTGTATAAAAGAGAGTACCTATATCTTTATACCGTAGAGTAGACAGTTGCATTACTTTAATTTACGATCATTAAAGTTAATCCTCTGTTAAAACTCTTGCTGTCACTTTTTGTCTTGTTGACGTAGTAAAATAGTAATTTCAAAACCAACGTTAGTTGGTTAAATCATCTGAAAGAGAATCTGTCTCAAATTTTAACCAATTTCAGTTGCAACAACGTGATATTTAAGAAATAGGCAACTAGCTCTATTACCTAGGTGTACCAGGTAGGTTACCTATTATGCCTATTGTTATGCATGACAGGCACTCTTGAATTACATAAGTATTGCAAAAATCTAGCTTTACTTTTGTAATAAGTATAAAATTATAACCTAACTATGTAATAAAAATGTTTTGAAACGGTTGTAGTAATTTTTTTGGAATTACTTTTTTACGAAATAACTTATTCACACATAGATATTGAAAATATACAAAGCAGACTATTTGAGAACCTCCTCCGTTGAAGTCGGTTAAAAATACGCTGGGCTGGCTGTATACCTTTGGAAACAAATTGCCTTCCCACATACATATACATAACTCATTGAAATGGACGGCAGAATGGGCAGGAGGCTTGTGTCTAAGGCTCATTTTATTTTCCGTTCCTGAAGCACAATGTTCAAAATTCGAAAAATCGGGTTGAGTGAACTATCTGTTACGGTAGTAACTATTAAGGTAATCTGTGACAGAGGAAACTGTCATACGCGCTCAATTTGTGCATGCGTTAATCGTTTTTTCGGGGGTGGCATGCTAGGCCCACAGCGGGTAGATAGATACGGGCTGATGATGATGATATTTGACAAAGGTATTATAGGAATGTGACTCATGTTTGTTAGTAGGCAACTGTACGTGAATTAGCATACAAAGGTTACAGATATTGCGAGCTACGACAAAAATGAATTTTAATGTGCCGTTATAAACTCTCAATGAGTCATTGTTAATTTATCATTGCTTTAGAAAAACATAAATATTTATTACGTTGAGAAAGCTATTAAATGGCAAATAATTGTTGTAGGAACACTTTGGAATAAGTGTACTAGTTGTAATTGCATTTCTTCCTACGTTTCTAGACAAATGGAGAAACTACGGGAAACATAAAATACCTAACCGTATTTATGCCCTTTCTAATTTCTTTGCAAATTATTTTGTTACTAATAAAGGGGCTGTAAATATTTGTTTTTGTTGTATTTGTAGTTTGTAGTTATAGTTTACATGTATAATTATACTCCATTCAAAATAGCAACGAAATTTTAAGGATATTTTGCATTACAGAAACAGAGATTTTAAACACTTCCTCTCACTTATTCTTAGAACAGCTTTAGTAACGTCCAAGATATGTCGGATAGTATATGGTATCCAATAAATTAATAATATTTGGTAATCAGAATTGGCCACAAAGCTAAGTAGGAATCGGAAAATCTCGTCGTCCTTATTTGGAATGAAGCAAATTTTTGGGAATCGAATCGTGAATTGTTTTAGGAATGGATTAAGCAGAACTAGGCCTGGTTCCAATCGCAGACGGTCTATGAAAAAGAGACCGATTGGGAAAAATATTTTTTAGTCCGATTGATTTGCATAGGTACACAATTATAGTCCGGAAATCGGAAAGATAAAGAAATGCTTATAAAATCCTAGAACTAGTCGGATCCCGTAGCCAAAATATGCTCTTAAAGTATCAATAAATGAATAAAGTCGCGAATACTAAACAGGTTGTAACAAAATACCCTAGTAATACTTAAGGGGTGCTTCAGACCATCAAATTGAACAATTTTAACTGTGTAACATGGAGAAAAAATTAAAAAAAAATCTGCTGTCCCATACATTTGAGTCGCGACGGTCCTCGTTTTGTATGAAAGTGCGGATTTTTTTTCGCGATTTAGAGGTTGGCTTCATAGTGAAAGTTGTTCAGTTTGATGGTCTTAAGCACACCCTTAAGTATTACTAGGGTGTTTGGTTACACCGTGTATAATTTTTTTTCTTTGCAGTGTCCCTTCGAGCTGCAGAAAGCTCTCACATCAGACACAGAAGACTCCTGGGTGGTGGACACAGCACGACGGGTCACTTGGAGAGTCTACACCGATTACAGTGAGAAGTTCATCAGTGCCAGAAATACATCGTTAGTACATACATACCTATTTTACGTTTCGATTGTTCAAAATAAAAATTAAAAAACCCGTCTGTTTAAAAAGGGAACTTTAAATAAAACTGAAAAGAAAAATAACAAGTCCAGCAGTCAAGAATTCTGTTAAGTAATATTGAAGCGACTTTCACAGTCGGGACTCGGGACCCGTTATTGGGAAAATTTGATCCCGTCTAGAATTTTTAATGTGTCCTGACTGTTAAAGTCGCTTCAATATTACTTAACAGAATTCTAAACTACTGGACTTGTTTTTTTTCTTTTCTGGTTTTGTTTAAAGTTCACTTTTTACGTAGACAAGTTTTTTGATTTTTTAAATAAATTGTTTATTTTACACTTTTCATCTTTTTCTACTTTAAATCATTATAGATCCTAAACGGTCATTTGAAATGAAAAATGATAAGAGAAACCTAAAGATGATTTTTAAATACCTATTCAATGATACCCCACGCAACAACGTGAACAAAATTTTTTTTTGTTTATCACAATAAATATGGCGTCTGGTTGACGCCATATTGAATTTTGATTACTGTCTTCAGTGACACTCGCAAGATTTAATACAAATCGATTGACGTAAGAATCATCAAAATCGGCCCACGCGTTTGGTCTCTAGTATGCCACAAAGGAACAAACTTACATACAAACATATGCTTATAAACACATTACCCTTCCTTTGCTTCGCGCAGTCGGGTAATAAGAGTCATTTTTCGTATTAAGACTTGACGGACTAATGTTAAGAGTTCTATGACATTAATAAAGAACGAAATTACTGTTGATTTCTCTAAGAGTATTTTTACCAAATGCCAAATAGTATTCTTAAAAATGTTCCTACACTATTCGTGATTTGTCATCATAATGTACAAATAATCTGCAGGCGTTTTATATAAGTCAGTCTTAATTAATCAAAGAATTTGTGTTGCTGGCAGGTTGATGGTATCAATTAATTTAGCGATTTTTTAAAGATTTCTATTATTAAGAGCATATCATTAATTCGAGTATCATGATTGCCGCAGCGTTTCTTTTGAGCTTAGGGAGTAAAAAAATTTTTATACTGGTTTCGACTAGATATAGGTAGGTACCTAAGTTTTGACTGGATAGAATATAGTGAATAGAACTCAGAATTCAGTACGTGGACAGGACACTATGAGGTACTTTAGTAACTGCTGTAGGTAATTTCAAACAATATGTACGTGGCATAACGGTTAATTACTTCCATAAACTGTCTTTATTTTAGCTTGTTCGGCATTGAGCAATAAGCCACCTGGTAAATGCGAATTCATACTTATATAATTCGGCATTCGACCTCATTCACGGTCTCTCAGTCTCACGGCTTTATGTTAAAAACTATTTATGCAACAATAAAATTATTTATTTTATGTTTTGATAAAGTTTATAAAGATCATGTGAATATGAACATAGAGTTATACTTCTCTGAAATTTAACTTGTGTCTTCATTTGCGAAAAATAAAATGATCGTATTTAATGATAAAAAATTTAATGGTAACACTATGACATTCAGGACTGTTTTGAAAATCTCATTACACGTCCTTTAAGCCGATGACAAGAAGGTGTTCCTTAAAATCTGTACAGCAGACGATTGTCACAGGCTACAAGATGAATTGAACAGATTGACTAATTACTATAGTTACAATAAACTTCGCTGAAGCTGGGTGTTCAGCTTCAGCGAAGTCCGGGGTTATTAACTGCGGAGGTTCAGATACCAAATCAAGTTTGGTATCGTTTTCGCATAAATCAAAATTAGTGGAATTCAAATCTCAACGTAATAATATTTGCATCAATCCTCTTTAATGTTCTGTATCCCTCGGTGCACGAGTCCAACTCACACTTCACCGGTCTTTTTTATTGTTGCGAACCATTCCAAGATCGAAAACATAATTTTATTAGAATTTTTCGAATTCAGTATTTGGTACCGTCAACTCGTTTTTAGGGTTCCGTCTGTCCGCCTGTCCGTCTGTCCGTCTGTCCACGGCTTAGCTTAGAGACGCTTAGTACTAGAAAGCTGTAATTTGACAAGGGTATACACATTTATCACGCCGACAAAGTGGTAAAATAAAATCTTGATATTTTTTTTTAGGGTACCTTCCCTACAATAAAAGTGGGGATGCCATTTTTGTTCTTGTCTATCCCATCGTTGGATAGGTCTTTTATAAATATCTTTTAGAAGATGTTAAATCTTTGGGGCTGACTAGGTAGCACATGACACTACCTACCCCCCATTTTCTTATGTTCAACGATCTGCCGAACACCCTGTATAACGAAGTTAGAAGGAAAACTATCACCACTAAGTAGGCTTTACAAGTTAAGGAGTAATAGTCGACCAACTTGTAAAATGTACTTTTTAGACTTTATTAACCGTCAAACCGTAGTATAAAACAAAAATCCCCTTTCTAAGTCCGTATATTGTGACGGGCAACTACGGAACCCTTCCCTGCGCGAGGCCCGACACGCACATGTTTTTATTTACTAATATAACTTTAAGGGTGTATTTTAAACCATGAATCTAAACAACTTTCCCTAAGGAACATGGGCCGAAAAGCGAGAAAATTTGGGTCTCCCATAGAAAATCGATCGGCCGATCCGCACTTTTGTATGAAAGGTCCAAATAAAATTAGGTTATGGTTTTGACCATGACCGTACTAAGTAAAGGAAGGTGATCCACGTCATTTGCAGTGTCTTAATAAATATACTACATAGATAAGCTACTATAATACTATGTAATTATGCAAACCAATGTTTGCGCTAAACACACATTGAGAAAAAAATGAAACGTATACGTAGCCCGTCGCAGCTTATACGCAGCCCGTCGCAGCTTACGTACCACGTAGCTTACGACGCGATACTGATTACGAGTGAAGTACAAGACAACTTAAATACATGCAACACTCGTAATCAGTATCGCGTCGTAAGCTACGTGATACGTAAGCTGCGACGGGCTACGTATACGTAGCATTTTTTTCTCAGTGCAGGTGCACTCAGGTGTTACCCCCCTATGTCTGATGGAACGGGAGACCGATACGATCAGAGGTGGGGTCAAAATGTACTGCTTACCTGATTGCTTTTCTACAAATCAGTCACCGTAGTTGAAATCGATTAGAAATTCATCATCATCATCAATTAATATCATGAAAATTCTAAAACTGAACCATATTGTATCTTAATATGCTGACTTTTTTTAAGGGGATGATCAAACCATCAAACTGAACCACTCTCTCAATAGGACAAACATAGAAATCGCGAAAATAAAAACTGTTCCATAGAAAACTGCAAACATATTCGATCCAAATGTATGGTACAGCAGATTCTTTTTTGCTATATTGATGTTGGTCCTATAGTGAAATTTGTTCAGTTTTATGCTCTGATCATCCTCTTAGAAACCGTCAGAATATAAAAAAGGATCCTGTATACAAATGACATAAAAAAAAAACAGTTCCAGTAAAAACTTGACTCGCTTTTTAAATAGAGTGGGTATTATGAAGGGAGTGGGATTTATATTTCTGTTATAAGATTATATTAGCGAATAACTTTCCCAAAAGCGTCGAGTGTCAGTGTTTACGTGAATAAATATATTATTATGAGATACACTCATATAGGGTCCTTCTTAATATGCTGACACTTTTTTAGGGGAATGATCAGAATGTCAAACTGAATAACTTTCTCTATGGCACCAACATCGAAATCGCGAAAAAAAAAATCAGCTGTCCAATACAAAAGTGCAAACCTACTCGAGCCAAATGTATGGGACAGCTGATTTTTTTTTCGCGATTTCGATGTTGGTCCCATAGAGAAAGTTGTTCAGTTTGATGGTCTGAACCACCTCTTAAAAACTGTCAGCGTATTAAGTTGGACCCTGTATACGCACGCCTGTGTCCCAATGGGGTAGCCAGAGACATTTGATCGTCATCGCCTACAATCTTGACCCACCTACCCTCAGCATAATGGTAAAATGTGTCTTAAAAATAGGTAATTAAAGTGTTAAAATAAGAATTATTGTTGACAGGAGTTTACTGTGCCAGCTGAGGCCAGAGCTGGGTCAGTTTGGGGTCTACCGGCTGAATGTGACCGGCGAAGGCTGCGAAGTTCAAACTTCCAAAGAACCTGTCGACATTTACTTACGTAAGTTCCTTAATTCCTTTTGCATTCAATAGTGACTTGGACTTTCACATACCTATTTGTCATTTTATGAGCACTAATGGAAAAAAATTGTACAGCCCTATTTTTGCTTTTGAGCTCATAAATTTCGAGACAATAGCATTAAAATAAATTGGTCCCAAAATACAGAGTCCTTCTTAATATGCTGACACTTTTTAAGGATATGATCAGACCGTCAAACTGAACAACATTCTCTATGGGACCAACATCGAAAACGCGAAAAAAAAAATCAGCTCTTCCATACAAAATTGCAAACCTACTCGAGCCAAATGTATGGGACAGCTGATTTTTTTTCGCGATTTCGATGTTGGTCCCATAGAGAATGTTGTTCAGTTTGACGGTCTGATCATCCCCTTAAAAAAAGTATCAGAATATTAAGTTGGACCTCATTTTACTCACATTTCTGTGTTTGTGTTACTATTATCCGTCTTCGTACCAAATGTTGTTTCAATAGGTGCAAAATGAGGAAGTAATTGAGTTGAAAGACGGGAAGACAAAATGAAAAGTATAAAGGTTCTTTGTTTTGACTACGAAACCCTAAAAAAGATTTCAAACTTCACCGCGTAAATGCAGAGTAATAAAACTGTTTTATTATTTCGATCTATGTATGTATCTACCTATATTTATCGGCATTCGTCTCGGACCCTTGACACACAAAATAATCGTATTCTCCACATTGTCCTCGATAATCTAAAGATACTGCATTACGACATTATAGCTGCTGACAAGACTGGCGAATCGTTATTGTATCGAATGTTATCACGTAAGGACAGCACCCAATTGCGCTAATTTAAAAATCGAAGATCTATTCTTATCCAATTTCAGTTCGAATCACATTGAAATCCGATTACTATTCAACTGTGCTGAATTCCGCATCGCGCTAAACTCTATGACAGCCCTTAACCTCTGAGTGATTTGTCAAAACGGATGTCAAGAGCAGTACCGCGATTAGCACAATACCAAATGTGTGAAAAGTTATGGTTCGTATGTAGTCCAATCACGGTTCAATCACCGAATATTTACCGCGATTGCAGCCCTGGTAACTCATCTGACACGATGAACGATGAAGATTCGATTACCAATTAAAACTCGTGATTCAGATGCAATAGATTAATGATTTAAATACTATTCGTATTCAGATCTTAGCTTTTTTGAGGGCCTCCGGTGGAAGTGGGCTCCCATCTCACCCTTATTCGTGACACAGATGTTTTTGCTCTGCGGAGGGATCTTACCAACACCAAGTTACTTTAACTAACTGCTCATTATCTTAACTATTATAAAACTGTAACAAAACTGTGTCTGTACATTGAAGATATTTACATGAAAAAGATTACGAAATGGTTTTTAGGTTTCCCGGACTCCAAATCAACCTTTTTTAGAATTGTTGTCTGTCTGTTGGTTTCTTTGTTTGTAACAGCATCACGCAAAAACTACTGAACCAATTAGCAAAGTCTATAATAGGACTTGATAGTTGTATCGTACCTATCTTCTGTAATTTGATATGAAAGATCAATGTCACGTAACAACAACATTTTCCTATTGATGCTAATTTTGGACATTGTCCTCGTTAGGTACATCCAAGGAAGTGCCATAAAAATAACACTTTATTAACACTGTTATTAACTATTTATATCTTCGATCTTTACTTTATTTTTGAAGACTTTATCATCTTAAAAACAAAGTGATTGTCACGCAATAAAGACAGAGAAAATGGTGAAAATGTGGCGGAACTAATGTCGGTAGCGTAACATTGACTAACAAGCCTCGAGAAAGTGTGATCAATTTGTTAGGTAGTTTCTAAGGTACTTTGCCATAATAAAACACGTTCATTTTCATAACTTTTTACTTGTTATTAATATTTTGAAACGTCTAGTCTAACAATTAAATAACTTCAAATGCCTTTCACACTTTTGACATGTTAAAAATAGGTGTCTAGATTGTAGAATACTTAAAATATTTTACTCTCCAAATATTGTCTGTTACGTCTGTTATGTTTTCGCTTTATTTCTTGCTGCAATTTTTCTATTCTACTTCTTACTGGATACGTGGGATGTTAATATTTAGTATAATTTCCGTAAACAGAATAGAATATACCCAGACAGCCATTCTATTCTTAAACACCTGCTTAAACACTCTATTCTCCTGTCGCAAGTTAGCGTCGATCATAAATAATTTGTATTGCATTGCATTGTATTGAACATCAAATAGGGTTAAGTATCGTTTGTGACAGGCTTCCAGGTCACTGGAAGTAAATCTGTTATTTCTGGTGTTGGGTTACTGAAACAATATGTGAAATCGGTAACAGTTCCACACATATTGTAAAAAGTAGTTTTAGCCTGTAGAATCCAATCCAAACTAAACAAATAGCAACAAATGTAATTACCTACCCAAATATCACGAAGTTAGTCTAAGGCGCGGTTTATATAGAAGAGACGTGTGGCGGTGGCGGATAGTCAAAGTAACAAGCGCCCGCGCCTCCAGGCCGTCAGGACGTCACTTACCCCAGCAGCACAAATTTCTACAAAATATCTAATAATATATCTAAGTGTGTACAAAATATCTAATAGATATCTAGTCTCCCTTATGCTCTCTAGTTGTATAGCCAATCAGAACCGGGGTACTTCATACTTTATTTTTTTGCCCATAAATGATGGAGCAGTGTTAACAAAACCATCGATGTCACTGAAAGATTCCTCCTTACAAAAATTTTAGATCGAAATTGTTAGATGCTGGTATGACCAAATCGGATGAAGTACTTGTTAGCAATTAAAACAAAAGCAGTAGTGCGTTCGAATGCGACAATTGGTTAGTTTGAGAGCTTCGATTGCCCTCATTAAAACTAAATGTTTTTATAATCATTAGGCGATTATCACACTAGCGACGCGTCCCGCCGCGGTGCGCGGAGCGGCAGATCACGCGCGCGGCGACGGAGGCGCAGATCTGCCTCTCCGCGCGGTGTAATCTGCTTCTCCGCGCGGGGTGGCAGTGTACGACGGTCCCGCGCCCAAATGTTCACTTGGCTTTCGTTCGTCGTAGAGACTGCGGAATCACGCGCGGGACTGCGGAGCCAGTGTGTTATACCCCGCGGCACGCCCCGCGCTCCCGCGCAGATTCAGAATCTGCGCGCGGGACGCCTTCCCGCGCATTGACGCGTCGGCAGTGTGTTGTCCTAGGCGTGTTTTCTATATAAATTGAAATACTTGCATACAATGTTCAAATCTGCGGCCCCGTGCTACGCCACGGGGAGCGGTGCAGTGTGATAATCGCCTTAATTAATCTGTCTTGACGCATTCAAGCTACATATAGGCCTAAATTCCACAAATTGTTTATTTACTTGTTTGAAAATGCATTAAATACATGCAAAGTGTGGAAACAGTAATGCATGTCGAGAGCAAATTAAACTTCTTAGATATGCACTCATGCATCACACGTACAAGCAATTGCATTGAGTGGGTTCGCAGGAAAGCAGGCTGGTGGGTGGGCAGAGACTGTCCCACATCCTTTGTCCACCGAGCTGACTTGATGAACGTCATCCGTTCGATGACCCAGATATCACTTGTGTCCTGTCAAGTCAATCATTCAGGTGTTTACCCTTTATTGTGGGCTTCGTTTCATTTTATTTGATTAGTGCAGTAAAAAAAAAAAAATTAAAAATATTTATTTGATTTCAATTTAGTGGTATACAATTAGTAGTAGAATTAAATTATCAATTTGCATAAATTGTGGTACTAATGATAATTTCCCCATCAACAGAGTTATGTATAACCGTAGGTAGGTATACGGTAGAACTCTCGGTAGTACATTCCTTGACTAGGTAACTATCAATCAAAGACATCAAACTACATCATATTTTATTTGAGATTAGTTTGTGGTTTAAATTTGATGACTCTTCTATCAGAGTACAATACAGGGTGTAAGGAAAAGTATCATTAACCTTTAAACCACATACTCTACCCATCGAACTGAATTATTATATTGCTTCCATAGTAAAAGTTGTTCAGTTTTATGGGTAGAGTATGTGGTTCTAGATACGGTTTAAAGGTCAATGATAGTTTTCCTTACACCCTGTATATTCAACTTTAGATTTCTATTGAGCTGTAAAATTACGATTTATAACTGAAACATTTATAATTTTCTGGTAGGTACACGAAACGTGTCATTTCTCATAAAAACTATCTAAGGTCATCGATTATATCACTCAATATAAAAAAATACCTACCTAAAAGTCATTTGCGCCCACCACAACTACAGGTTGTTTGCTGCATTAATGATTTGTTGTTCATTTTTATCGCTATCAAATTTAACAGTCTCTAGCTAAAATGTGTTTTTTCCCATAAATGGAGTAGAAAAGATCCCAAAACGACATTTTCTCCTTGTAAACTCGATCCTCTAATCGCAAATCTTTGTCGATGATCAGATACGGTCTGCTGTCTTTGATCACAGGCTCCCAGGTCACTGGTAGTAGCTCTGTTACTTCTGGAGTTGGGTTACTGAAAAAATATTTAAATTATGTTAACTTATTGGAGCACAAGTACTCTACAATCATATTTCTTGACATAAGATATAGTGATAGTCTTGCGATTAGATTTCAGATTGTACCACTAGTAGACATTGATGCAATCAAGATACAAATAATTCATACCCGTATTTGACGAAGTTCGCCCACAACGTTGTTAAACGGTCGGATACCATTTGTGATTCTTCATCGACGCTCCTAGGCTCAATTGGAGACTGAAATAAATATTCAAGTTCTGCTGAATGTCCAGCTCCAGTGTTTTCAGGGTCCTTGACGTAACTGAACATGTATTCGTAAACAGGACTAGCATTTTCTTTCAAGAGATTTGTGACGGTTCGTTGCATCGGATGGTTGAAAACGAAATCAGATTCAAATTCTTCCAAAGCTGAAGCTGAATCTATAGACACGGATTTATCACCGAGGTAAAAATGTTTAACGATATTCGCAGCTTCATTTAGTTGTTCTTCTTCCAGTTTGAAGTTTTTCCTTATTTTCTCATAGAAAGGGTCGGTGTTGAAATAATTGTCACTTATTGAATTCACTTCTTCCTTGCTAGTATGGCCAATTAATATTGGAGTATTTTTAATGATTTTTTCATTCGATAGTGAAAATGGATTACTTGAAACAACGTTTTTGACACTGCTAAAGGATCTTTCCTTGCACGGTTTAAGTTTTAAAGACAAGTCTGCGGCTGCTGCGGAGATAAGACTGTGATGATGTATAGCTAAAAATTCTAATGCCATCTCAGTGTCAGTAACGTTAAGCCCCAAATATTCAGCCATTTTAATAGCTGCATTTACATCGGACTCCACAAACAAGCCTTCGTTTTGTGGTGTACCACTCTCAGCAATGACTTTGTTGAAGAGTTTGTCTTTAGAAGAGTATAAGTGTAACAAGGCAGAACAGGCACCGGCATCTTGACCTGATATTGTTACGCTGTAAGGGTTTCCACCAAACGCAGCTATGTTTCGTCTTATCCACAGCAATGCTTCGTATTGGTCTTTAAGTCCTTGATTGCCGGGCACTGAAGGAACATCGAGGCACATAAATCCATAAGGACCTAAACGGTAGTTGATCGTTACTACAATAATGCCATGTTTAACTAAATCACGAGGATGGTATAATCCTGCATAGCCAGTGTCGAAGAGACCTCCATGTATCCACACTAAGACAGGAAGAGGTTTTTTAGCACTGGCTTGAAAGGGAACGTAGACGTTTAGTCGAAGACAGTCCAGAGATACTTTATCGTCTCCCAAGACACCAGTCTGAGGACATTTTATAGAGCCATCGCAAGCGTTGAATATGTCTTCCCCGAACCCTGGATGTTGCTTAACTGCCTGAAAATATAAAGTTCCTATTACAAATTTTTCAAGCCTTTTAAGCCTTTCAAGTTTACAACTCTTTAAGTACTTACACCAAACGGGTTCTTCAAATCGACTTGAGCGTATGGTATACCAAGAAACGTGGAGTAATCTCCATCAGTCGCCTTCTGCCCTCTCACCAATCCTTGGTCAACGCGCACAAGGGGATCCACTCTCGGATAAGCAGTGAACGCATTGTGGAGAAAGCACAAGAATATCAACAAAACAGACCTCATTATTACACTCAAATATTAAAAGAAATTCAGAGAGAGGACTACGTGTCTCTACAACTGTTATATCTTAATGCAACCGAGATAAATACTTCAACGATATATGTATAGTTTTATCTGGACTTGAACAGGCTGGTATGCGTTCATCTTTGTTATCAAAATCTGAAGTACCGACATATTTTTCGATATAAAAGTAGAGATAGCAATAGAAAGGTATGTAATCTCTAGTATAGACTTAAGGGTTCACTGTCAAGGCCATTTTGTTGCTATAGTTGCGGGACATCGGCAACACTGAAAGATATGCCAGTCTGTCTGCCTTTATGTTGTGAATGTATGGAAACTGTGTTGTCTAACATCAACTAAATTGGGAAATAAAATCTTGTTACCGATATTTCTCGTAGATATAATATAACTTATATACATATACCTACCACATACACCATTATAGCAGTACCTATGGTCGAAATCCATTTGATATCAATATCACGTTCAACATCAGACGTACTACGTAAACAAAAGTTTTTTTTTTTTTTAATTTATAATTATAATTAATGGACTTTTTGCTTGTGCGTTAGCACCGCATTTCCGCCAATGTCAAGTAGTTTGTGGGAGTATCTATCCCAATCTCAGGGATTGTTTTTGATAAAGAACAAGAAGAGATTAAGGAATGCGGAGCCTCGTGGCAGGCAAAGACGCGACGCGCGGACAACACGCGAGACAAGTTCTCGGGTCAGAACCTGCAACGTGACTCTCTAAACAAAAGTTACAAGTTCAAGTGCTTCTGACAGTTGATGGTTTACGTCACTGTCTAAGTAAGTCATGAGCAATGACTATGCCCACGTTAAAAATATCACAGGCTGCTTTCTGCAAAACTGCGTCGGCGACCGTTGATCAAATTGAGGTACTAGAGACGACGCCGAGAGTGGATTGTTTATAACACTCGTACAGGCCAAATGGCGTATGCTTGTTTAGGCTGTGCCTGGCGCTTGCCGCAACGTGACGTTCCCAGCTCGCGCCCCGCACTGCTGATCGTCGCCTGTTCTAGTGTATACATTATTATTCAATGCAAAATCATGATCGTATTGTTCTTTCTCCAAAGCGCTGCTCCTACTGCTGGGAGTGCTGCTGACATCATGGGTGCTGTACGGAGTGGGCAAGCTGGTCATGTCCCGCATCAGGAGGACCGGCAAGCTTCGCTATGGAGACAAGGAGTTGGCCATACAGCAGAGACTGAGGGCTCTTGACACTTTCAGAGGGTTGGTTTCTTTTGATTGAATTGCTATCGGGAAACCGTAGAAGTACCTACTGTAACGTCGGAGTTGGAAAGTTAACAATTTATTTAGGTACCTATAAATAATTTATTAACGATTTTTTTATCTACTATAGTACTTAGGAGAAAAGTCGTGGGACAAGAGGGCCCGTCTATTCATTCATAGTGCGTAGTAGTAGGTAGTAGTTGCTCTATCATTGTGTATATTTCAAACTCTTTTACGATACATTCTAAACAATTTTAGCCAGAGCACATCATCATGACATGTAGATTGCACTACTAAATAGATAAAAAGCTATTTTATGTTTTACGTACGCGTCATCGATTTTAATAAGTGATCAACTTATAATTTAAAACATCTTAAACAATTTTGTCAGTAAAAGTTTCGAATGAGCCTAAAATAACTTTATCGTAATGTATATTACGCAAAAGCTGTCTGAGAAATCCTGCCGTTAAGAAAGTAAAATTATGGAGACATATTTATTTTTCTTTCATTTTTGCACAGTTCCGTGGCCAAGTAAAACCAACATTATTAACTGTATTTTTTTCGCAATGAGTGTATTTCTCCTATACCAAAAGTTAGCTGCTATTGTTTACAAATATCTAAAACTATAGAGATTTTCTAATCTTAACTATTATAAAACTTTACACACATTGATGATATTTACAAAAAAAAGATTACGATATGGTTTTAAGATGTCCCTGACTCCAAATAAACCTTTTCTGAATTTTTTTCTGTCTGTTTGTTTGTGCGAGCATCACGCAAAACCTAACTGAACCGATTTTGCTGAAACTTTTTTTTGTTATAGCTTATGATATGATTAACTCTAGTGTTATTTGAATGTGTTCGAACAGAATAGCAATAGTATTCATGATATTCGTGAACGACGGCGCGGGCGGCTACTGGTGGTTGGAACACGCGACGTGGAACGGCCTGGCCGCTGGTGACCTGGTCTTCCCCGCGTTCCTCTGGATCATGGGCGTCTGCATTCCTCTTTCCGTAAAGAGTGCCTTTGCTAAAGGAGTGCCCAGGTGGAAGATCTGCATGCATATTGTCAGAGTAAGTTAGTTATCAAATATTCGTACAAGTCTTCTTAATATCCTGACGGTTTTTTAACGGGATGATCAGACCATCAAACTAAACAACTTTCTGTATGGTCCGAGCTAGACTATGGTACTTTAAATGGGACTAGATAATCTGAGTGAACGTTATATTGAAGAGGTTTCCTGCTAGTACACCCTTGTAGATTTCCTTTTTGTAGGTACTTAACATCACCACTTTGCATCCTTGTATTTTAAGTACTCGTGAGTGACCACAAATGTTATTCTTTTATTTTCCTTATTATTTTTCCTTAAAATTTTTCATTATCTCTTTCATAGTTTCATTTAAGACATTCGGTAAATCACACCCAAAACTATCCTCTGTAGTTTCCTGATCACCTTGTTATTTGTGAACATCATTATTATCCAGGTAAATAGCCAATGTGTAGGGTATACCTCGTAAAGTGTTTCTCTTGACGAAAACGATTTGAACTATGCTCAGTGTGCACAGTTAACAAGACCGGTTCTTCAAGTCTGAAGTGGACGAGTCAGATGTAACCTTTAAAACATTTACATCGTTATGTAAGAACACTGGTTCTGATACACCTATAAAGATAGTACAAAGCTTGCTTGCAACAAGAACTGTCGCTTCCCGGGAGGATTTCAAATGCAAAGTTAATGTAACAATGTCAAGATTTATGCATATTCCCACAAATAAACAAAAGCCATTAAGATCAATGAGATATCGCGAATAGGCTGGCACGATTTGTCAACTTTGAGCAGCATTATCGTAGGTGTATTTTAATTCTCAGCACGCGATCCGTTCACTTTCACACTCATTACATCATCCCAGAGTTCCGTATTCTAGTCTCAGATATATTGATTAAAATTTCCCACAACGTATCACCATACCAAATCAATATAACGCTGCATACAATGATAATTTACTGAATACTTCATTGGAAAAGCTTGCGTGATGACAAGCATGCAGACTCTCTCTGCGCAATCATTGGTTACCGAACGATTTGAATCTCGCACCATCCATTTCTTCGTCTTTTATCCCCATAAGTTTAACTTCACATCCATCGCGCGCCGATGTACATCGTTTTAACTAATACTTAGTTTATAGATCGACAATTGAAGACCGTCATTAAAACACCGATATACTGACCCATACAAGGCGGACACGGCCTGGTTTAGATTCGAATCTGAGGCTGGTATATTTCATTTAGAACAATAGCTCGTGATTATGTCGCTATGTGTGAACTGGAACGATGTTTTTTGACAGAGCTTGATGGATAGGTTAGGTAACGGTGAGTTTTTCGCGGGCCATGTCTACTTTGCGAAAGAGCAAATGGAACTAAACTTAGCAAAGGTTAATAATAAAGCTTATTTATGTTCGGCAGCGGTCCTGTATGATGTTTCTGCTGGGAATGTCTCTGAACACGATATACGGTTCGAACATGTTGCACGAGCTGCGAGTCTTCGGCGTCCTGCAGCGTCTGGCCGTGGCTTACCTCATCGCGGCCGGGTTCTACGCTCTTACCGCCCCCAAGTATTATACACCCCCTAGAGTAAGTGTGAGTTTTCGACCCAGTCCGTTATACATTAACATTTGGGTTGCTTTTGGTGTTGGATTTATATCAAGGCTGAATATAAATATTAATTTTAAACCGTCTAATTGTACTGGATTCTGTCTTATCTTACGATGAGATACGAATACAGCTACAATCTTCATAATCATTTCATAATGAATTCGGATGAATTCAGAATCAGGTACTTTGTAATTTTTTTTGGGAACTCTGAAAAACAAACTTGTGTTAAAAATATTGCGAGTCAATAAAACAAAACACGACGGCACTAGTAGAGAGCACATAGAAGCTCGTCGCGAGCTACAACGTGTTAATGAATAGCGCAAAACCTCATTAACTCCAACTGATTTATAAAGATACAATTGCATTGAAACAATAATTTCATTATTTATTAATTAAAACTTAATTTCAAGTTTTTATGCAAAAATGTAATGTTATTAATTCAAAAATGAATGAAAGCGCTAGCGTGCTCACAGATTTTACCTTTAATAATCTTGTTTTGATTGCAAGTAGGGTGAGTGGGCCCGTTCTCATCGAGTTCAGTAAATTTTAAATTATATTCAAACAAATTATTTAATATTTCGAATAAATTTAACCTATGTTGAAACCTTGGATAATTCGATTCTGCTCTCGATTCTAAACAAACGGTTTTTAGTTTTGCGTTTATTCATCAGCATAAGCATATGCTCACGACTATATTCGCCGAAGGGGTAGTCAGAGATATTCTGAAATCTCAGAACATCCACGTTTATTCATTAACACGCATAAGCATATGCTCACGACTATATTCCCCGAAGGGGTAGTCAGAGATATTCTGAAACCTCAGAACATCCGTGTTTATTCATTAACACGTTGTATATGTATAACAAAACCTCGCGAGTGTATATAAAACAAACCACGACAGCACTAGTAGCGAGCACATCGAAATAAAACAAAACACGACAGCACTAGTAGCGACCACATCGAAGCGCGTCGCGAGCATATGAACAGATAATAAGAGTACACTATAGAAACGAAACTCCCTCGTCAAGATACGCATACAAATGTCAAGAAACGCCTGCTAATCTCGTGTATAGTGTACTATTGTTATCTATTCATATGTCGCGAGTCTATAAAATAAAACACGATAGCACTAGAGAAAACACGACAGCACTGGACAAAACACGACAGCACTAGTAGCGAGGAAATCGAGGCGCGTCGCGAGTCTAATGAAATAAAACACGACAGCACCAGTAGCGAGCACATCAAGAGCCGCCACGCGGCTGTACTACCCTCTTTTAATAAACAATACCTAATTCATTGGCAGGGTGCATGTGGACAGGCGTTGAAGGATGTCCTCTCATGCCTGTGGTGCTGGGTGCTGGCTGGCGTGTTGGTGACTCTACACAGCGTCATCACTTTCGCTGTCCACGACCCTGATTGTCCAGCGTTAGTATAAAATCTCCACAAACTTCTCTATAAGCACACATCTCTGTCCGCGTTAAATGTAACTCAAAATTGGCAAAACAACTTCGATATGATTTTGACTGTTTATGGTCATCATCATCAACCTATTTACGTCCCATTGCCATAATAAGAATAACTTGTGTAATGGACAATTAAACGGTTTTTAAGTGACTGTATTAATTGATTTTTATGCAACCACTAAACGAGATCTAGGTATACAATGTGTTACAAAAGTAAAAATAAACATTTAAAACGTTTAAGGGGGTATTTTACACCATCAAACTGAACAACTTTCACTATGGGACCAACATTGAAATCGTGAAAAAAAAAGTCTACTGTCCCATACATTTAGCTCGAGTGGATTTGTAGTTTAGTATGGAACATCCGATTTTTTTTCGCGATTTCGATATTGGTCTCATAGTGAAAGTTGTTCAATTTGATGGTCCCACCCTTAAATGTTTATTTGTATTTTTGAACTGAGATCGGCTGGTCATACGGCAGGTGGTTTTGAAATGTTATGAAATGTGTAGAAAGTCAACTAAAATCACTCGTCTAGCTAGTCTTGATAGAAACTAAAAAATCTAGGCTGCGAAACATACTAGGTAACCTAACCGGTACAACTTGTAATTATTCGGTGGTTACACTATTATTACACCAGTCAACGTTATTGCCAATTACACGGGTAGTTTAAACCTGACGAATTTTAAACTAAATCTAAAAAACAAGTTGCCTGTCAAAACTGTACTTTATGCTTTAAAGATTATGTTTTATATTTCAGTGGATATTTAGGGCCAGGTGGAAGGCATGACGACTGGGTGGCAGCTAATTGCAGCGGAGGCGCAGCTGGGTACATCGACAGACTGCTGCTAGGAGAGTCACATCTCTTTCAACATAGTGATTCCAGACGTGTGTATGGGGGACCAGCGACTGACCCTGAGGGGTTGCTAGGTTAGTTCTGTTTAATATTCGTACCTGCATACGCTGAAGAAGAAATTCTGATGCGTGTGTGTAGTCGACCAATCCGCATTGTGCACGCGAGGCGGACAGATACCCATTCACCCTCCCCTAAAGGTAGGCTTGTACCCTATTTAATATGACCAGCAGATTATCATTTTTAGGGTTCCGTTGTCAACAAGGAACCCTTATAGTTTCGCCATGTCCATCCGTCCGTCCGTCTGTCCGCGGCTTAGCTCAGAGACGCTTAGTACTGGAAATCTGTAATTTGACAAGGGTTAATCACGCAACGCACAAGTGGTAAAATAAAATCTTGAAATTGGTTTATTGATAAAATGATAATTCAACGAGTTAATTTGTCTAGGGTGCCTAACATCGGCGGTGCAAGCACTACTCGGAGTGCAGGCTGGGGCCACAGTGCTCCTGCAGAGGTCACACAAGTCCCGGGTCTCCCGCTGGCTAGCCTGGGCTCTGGTCTTCGCCTTAGCCGGTGCATTGCTGGCAGGGTTCTCTAGGGAACACGGATCTGTGCCTATTAACAAAAATTTGTGGTGAGTGTTTTGGTTTACAGAGTCTATGGTTGGGATATTTTTTTTTATAGAATTATTGAAAAAATTTAATGCGCGTGGAAGAGGCGACAAAACGGTGTATCATGTGGCGAGGCGTATACGGAGAAAAATACTTAGTAGTAAGTATATATGCCAAGTATTTATTTTAGTAGACTTTACAAGAAAATAGAAGACTTTACTAGAAAATATGTTGTTAAAATCTAATTCAGGTAGATTTAACTAAAATCTAAGTCTGCTAATATAAATAGTTGTCACATATACCTACGACTAGATATTTATCTCCGTGTAAGTTGTCTGTACCTACACACACTTTATAGTTTCTTTTGCGAGTTCAAAAGTTCTCAAGTTGACCCTTCGATTCGAATCCTTTCATAAAATCGTAGGTGATTATTCAAAACTTGAAGAGACTGTCTTCAACATTGGTTTATATTTTTCTCAGGTCCATATCATTTGTCTTCGTGACCTCGGCTTGTTCGCTAGTCGTTCTCAGTATCTGCTACACCTTTACCGATGCTTGGAGGATATGGGGAGGGGGCCCCTTCCGTTCCCCGGGCCTCAATGCCATCGCGCTCTACGTGGGCCACTCCATCTGCTCCCACTTATTCCCGTTCCACTGGCAGGTCCCTAATATGAGGACCCATGCGATTCACCTTGCTGAAGCGACGTGGGGTACTGCTTTGTGGGTAATTATTGCTCATATTATGGCTAAGAAGAAAGTGTTTATTTCTCTTTAAATGGTACGCTGCTTTTTAAGTGAAGATATCATCGTTTTAGATTCGCATGTGATTTTTTTTTTCAATTTGTATACATTTTTATGTTTCCCTAGTGATCAAAGGCTACTACTACTCTTTTGTTTGAGATGTGCTAGCTAACAATTTTTTTCGGTGTTTATGACTGTTATAATACAACGTTAAACAAAATTAACCAAAAACCGGAATCTACTTTGTATCAAATTAATTGCTCTTTCGAACTTTCTTGAAAACAAGTTGAAAACTGACTAAGGATTCTTTTTATTAAATCACACTTTCTCATTCGTAGTGTTCCAAAACGAACATGGTTTTTGTCATTTTCATACTTTTTACGTAAAATGATAACGGGTAAAATTGAAAAAAAAAATACAAAAAATCACTCTAGGCCAGGAAGAAACAAAAAAAAAGTTTTCGAATTTCAAGTAAATTTGAATATAGTATTTTTTTTGTAGAATAATCAATATCTTATACGAACAAAGTAGTTTCTGCTTTCTTGTTAATTAATTATGTACCTACTGTTAATAGGTTAATTGAAAAGAAATGTTATATTGTCAATTAATTCCCAAGATGGGCTAGCAAAAAGCTAAGTATGTGAAACATCACGTTAAAAAAATGGAGACTGATCATTTATTACCTGTATACAAAGACAATACCTATTTCCAGCTTCCTGCTGTAGGTATACATAATCATTCAGTGTTGGAAATATTTTTGACTATTTTACAACTAAGTATTTTCTGGATTGTATTAAATAAAAAGAATTCTAGTCTTTAATTGAGTATTTCACGAGAAGCTTTACCTTTATACTAACTCTTTACAACTTAAGAGAGACTGCTGCGAAATAAATAGGTTATACTAACTTTGTTCTTTACTTATTCTCACCCATACGAAGTGCTTACTTTAAAGGATAGTTAATAAAAGATAACCAAATACAGGGTCCAAATGAATATGATGACAGTTTTTTAGGAGTGATCAGACCATCAAACTGACTAACATTATCTATGGGACCAACATCGAAATCGCGAAAAAAAATCTGCAGTCCCATACATTTGGCTCGAGTAGGTTTGCAGTTTTGTATGGAACAGCTGATTTTTTTTCGTTATTTCGATGTTGGTGCCATAGAGAAAGTTGTTCAGTTTGACGGTTTGATCATCCCCTTAAAAAAGTGTCAGCATATTAGGAAGGACCCTATATTCAGGTATAACGGATTCACTTAAAAATAATCGTAAATAAAACAACGAAATATCACAATCGACTCAAATGACGTTCACAACGTTTATTTAAGATTACGATTATTTTTAATATTTCTGGCCGACCTTTTATGGGCTTAGTGTAGGGACACACCTGCTGAACTTTCGGTTGATCTAGGTACTAGGAAAAATGGGGCGTAATGACGCGTACTGGTGTGTCGCCGGTATACGGAAAAAATTGCACGCGTATTCAACCGAACATTCAGCAGGTGTGTCCCTACCCTTATAGGTTCACGCTTTTAGCGCAAATGAAACAAATGACATACAATATTGACGCTTTATTAGCTCAAGGGTGACAGTAAAATCCGCAATGTCATTGGAAAATAATAATAAAACAAACGATTCAACAAATCATGACTCAAGGTAACAGAATAGTTTTAACAAATAAAACTACATCCATAAAATTACACTTTATAATGAATAACAATATTTATTACACACGGTTGTGAGAGCCTATATTCACGAGGCTCTTACGTCTCGCGTGATCCATTCGAAACTATATCAAAAACACTCATAATATTTACTTTCTCAATAAAGTCATTGTCACTTCCATCTCGAATGGATCTCACACGATTGTCACCCAAAATGATGTGCGGTTCTCGCATACTAACATGTTGAAGTAGGTATGTGTTTGGCATTTCGTTTACAGATATTATGTCGTAACAACCCGCTGCGCCTGCGCTGGTCCCACTGCTGGGCTCTGCACCACGCATGCGCGGAAACAAACATTTAAATATTAATCCCATAAGTTAAAATATCAACTACTTTAGTTAATTTATAAGTCGTTTTCAAATAAATCACTCTTTTGTAGACGGTAAATGCCATATTAGGAATTAAATATTTTACGCGTTTAAATACTTCATTTCAAAACATAATTATAGTAAACATTCTACATAGTAAAGGATACTCCCGATTTTCATTAACTACACTTATTTAATATGGTAAAATCAATAGCTGTTAGGCAGGCACGCATTGCTGTTTCAATAATTACCTTGTGTATGTAGAATGTACCTAGATATTCACAATACACTTAACTAGAGACCTATCGTATAGCGATAAAGACACGTAAAACAGTGTTATATAATGTATATATTTTCTAAAATTTCATTAGAAAAAATCTCTTAAAATATATCTCAATTCTTTTTTATACCTCTATAAAACGATCTCTGATGAGACGGGATATAGTATAACGATATTATATATTTTCAGCGCGATATAAATATAACATTTTCTTAACACTCTAAATAGGAAGAACTTGTTAAAAATGTAAAAGAGACCGTAGTAATTGCACAAAGAGTAAAATTCGAATACGAAACAATAAATGTTGATATATTTTAATTGTTTTGTAGCAATTACAATAGAATTTGTATAGCTATCTGTATAGAACAATACAGTAATATATCTTGTAATAAGTATAAATCTATACTCAATCATTTTTGGTCGCGGACCGGAATTATTCAATATCCCTGGCTGAAGCACAAGAACGCTTTCTGACGAAATAAAGATAGAAAATGAGATGAAGGATGGTAATATATTTGGATTAAGGTTGGATAATTGATTCATTATTTGTAATAATTGCATCCATTTTGATGTAAGTGTACGCTCTCTATAATTTATAGTTGAAAAGTGATTCAAACGAGCCCTCTGGTGATATAAAACAAGCCAAGGTCTTATTGGATTTGAATGAAAATGAGGGGCTTTTTATATAGAGAGAGATTATGAACACAGAATTTAAAATGAATTGCAACTTCTCTAGTAACAGTGTTTTTGATTCTGCGGGAAAACAGGACAGACGATTTAATTAAAAATATCGCGGTCCGCAAATCGAGCTTGTAAAGATTTCCTAGATAGATAATTGCTAAAGCTACATACAGACAACAGAGAAGTAAATACATTTGTATAATTTATGATAAAAATTTTAGACAGGTAATGATTTGTACAGAAATTTGTAAAGTTAAAATTTATAGTTATATTTCTATGATTAGAGTAATAAGTACTCAGTTTAAGTCACTCTAATATTACTACAAAAAGGTAAATGGAATGTTTAGTAATTAAAGAGAATGTTAGTTTACACGATAATGGTATAAATGACGCTATTTTCGTGAGTCAAGACTCCACAGTAGATGTTGGCAAGACAAGAGAACAAGATGCTCCGATTGTTATAGATTATATTTGCTAACTGGGGGATGTAGGAGAAAGGGATATGAAAAGCAATAATCATATTTCTTTTCTAGTTGACGGGAAATTTTTAGGAGCTATTGTCGTGGTCAGCATCACAGATCATTGCCGAGCTACCACTCGCCTATATTCTTAATTTATTCGTGTTATGATATAGGACCTAGTCATGTTTGATCGAACGACTAACGAGACCGTCTGTTCATAAATTGAATATTATAACTCTAAAATAAGAATACAGACAGATACGTGATTCCAAAATTACTTATTAGTGATTTGACAATTGTTTGGATGGATCAATTTAGGCCTACTCCCCCATAATCTGTTTGTCTAGTATCTACTTCAATATCGTATGGCGGCTATTGCATTAAAAAATTAAAATACTGTTTGTAAAAGCTTAGTACATGCTATGTATGTAATAGTTACGTTAGTTTCGTTGAAGGCATGCCATTATTTTGTACTTGTCGATCTCCAGAGCAGTATGAACTGAGATTGAATACAGCTAATCTTTTTATGCCGCGGGCCTCTCGGGCCCGGGGACCCTATGATAGACTAGACATTACCGAAAACACTTGTCATACAAATCGGTCTCTATATAGGTCATCTATTAGATATCTAACGTTATCTTAAATACAAGATAAAATCTCTAGGACGATACACATTTCGCTATAAATGCAAATTCATGGAATTCAATATATTTCGGTAAGACCCACTTATGGCGTGTCTCTTACATATTATGCTACTAAGATTCCCGATTACATCACACCGCACCGCGACTGTTTTGTTTTAAAATGTTTTACGAATTATCGAAAACTATGTTTCGAATGGTAAGTAGTATAGTCAATTGTTCAAACCAATGTTAAAGTTAAAATCGATGTTGAAATAGACCAATATCGCTGGCATTACAGTGAAACCGGAATTATAAGTAAAGCGAGTTCGCTCTCCCTCGAATAGCGACATACTAGTATACCGTATGCTTTGGGTAACAATTTTTTTAAATCCTTAACCTAGTTGCACATTTTAATAAAAACACGCACATATTAAGACTTACATTTATGTAACGCTATTACAGCATTATTAAAATATATTACGAGATTTCAAACAACACGCTTAGCCTAAAACTAAACTAAGACCCCAGTAGTGTTCCCTGTCATCTAGCCGCGCCCTGGGTCCCGGTGCCGGGCACTGCCGGGCACTGCCGGGTACTGCCGGGTGCATCTCGACCGCGGCGCAATCGACTAATAAATATCTAGCGTGGCACTACACAGATGCAACCATGTCACACGCATCTTGCATACACCAGCACCACATAAAATTAATTACTATTATAGTGAGCAACCTTTTCGTACGCAACTGTCCTTCATTGGATACCTCCGTTTAATGTAAAATACATCCAAAATATACAATCGTAAATATACATTCCGAAAAAAGACAGCGCTTCTAAGGACGTCTGCCGAACTGTGAGAATCATCACTGTTTCTATACTTCCTCACAGCCTAGTGGTCACTGTTGGAAGTTAGATCACAGGTGAACAAACAATAATACTTTTAGGTACAAAAGCTTTGCTATAAATATATCTGTTCCGTGATCTAACTCAACAGCGTAATACAACATGTGCTGGAAAGCTTATTCACTATTCAAGACATTTTTAATGCATCAAAATAATTTTTAGAAATTTATTGCATGAAATAATGTCAAAGGACATGTTCGACGTTTCTGAATCTCGGAACAATCTTTCCAGAACACCTTGTATAGAGACGTGACAAAAGTGACGTCAAAGTTTGCGGGTGTGCTCTACCCTTACGCTATCTAACATCTCGAACGTTTCTAACTTTAGAGATACAAGCAGGGCGGCACAATTAGAACGGAGTATGACGTCACGCGAGCTTCGGCTGGTGACGTCACTTGCGAGCCCCGCGGGTCACGAGGGACTGCAGAGCTGCCAACTGGCTCAGAAGACTCGCGTTCTTCTGTTCCAACGTATCTACCCTTTTTCTGTAGTCTGTGTTCTCTGATATAAGCATTTCGACTTTTCTTTCAAGCTGGTCCATGTATTCTTTCTTTTTGCGTCTACTTTCTTGTGCAGATATCTGGAAAACAAATATGTGTTATCAATGCCAGACTAATAAAGAAAAACGTACTACTTTTTATACATTTGCGGGGCTTTTAACCAAGTGGTTATGCCAGTCCAGGTTCTAAAAACGAAAAAGCTGGCAACTGGATCATTATTGGAATATGTTATTATTTAGGTAGATACCTTGTTCTTAATTTTCCTCCTGATCTTCTTGAGCGATTTCTCCTCGGCCTTCGTGAGAGGCAGACGAGTAGGAACGGGGTAACCTTCGGCCAGTAAAGTGCGTTTCTCTTCCTCGGTAAGCACTAATGTGCCTGTCGATCCTTTCTGAAATTTATAGAGTAGAAACACGTGAAAAACTAATTACGTATAAATATGTTTTAGTCGTCCTTATTTGTTTTTTTTTTCATTTTATTTTGTTTCACATTTTCAGTTTCTTTATGGTTGATTTATGAATGAATTTATAATATTCATATATTTCGCAATTAGATGAACAGTATAAATAATTTGTTCTTGATCGTCAAGACGAAATTTGTGTCAAATAGGTCTAGTACCTACAATTAATAGAAATTTGACAAATTGATTAACATATACCTATGTAAGTTACTCCATATTACGATTTTGTTTTACAAAAAAACAGAAAATGTTCGGCAGTGAAGAACATACATTTTTGTTATACTTAATAAACTAGCTTTTGTCCGTGACTTCGTCAGCGTGACTTTAGAATATGGAAAAATCCTTTTCTTAGTGCACCCGTAAATCCTTCATAGAATCTCTATTCCAGATTTCATGTTTCTATCTTTAGCGGTTTAGGCTGTGCGTCTGTCAGTCAGTCAAGGAAATGTTTTATAATATAAATAAAGCATATGGTCTTACCGGTTGGCTGCTAATGAGAGGCGTATTGATTGGTTGCCGCGAATGGTGTGAAACATAAAGGTGACTACGCCTGGTCGGTGCAGGGGTGGCGGGGGGCGCGGCGGAAGCTTCGTGCGCGGGAGAGAGAGCGCCTTCGCTGTCAGATGAAGACAGAGATGACGGCGGCGTCGGTGGTAGGTTGAAACCTGTAAAATGGATATAAGATTTCATTGAGAACATTTTTACCTTTAAAGAGCTTTGCGGGGCTGACATAACCTCAGGGTTAAAAGAACCCATATAAATAAATAAAGAACGAAAAAAATGAGTTTTATGGCTTCGTTGTAGGATAAAAATTCCTTTGGATAAAATGCAACCTTTGCTAAAGGTAAGTCATACAAGACACGCATAAAAGGTACTTGGTACTTGAATCACAGATTCTGAATACCCCAAAAAGCATTTTGTTCGGTAATTATGTATCTGTAACCTCGCTACAAGAACACGGTTAAATACCTAGGTAGCAAAGTTTTTGCAGGCCCGGACGTCCCGTCGCCATTGTAATGTTAACAAACCTGAAGCACCGGAGCTGGTCACTTTGATGGATAGTTTGTTTGAGCTGAGAGAGTTGGCAAGCCGCGGCGCTGCACTGAGCAGCAGCTGCGGCACCCCTGCCGCCCCCACCTTCTGTAGCACTGCTTGTGGCATGTGGATTGTTCCCGTCTGCAATCAAACGTTTCACGGGTTAAGATTGAAGTTCATTTATGGCAACACTATTGAACGAGCAACACTGTGTTGCCTTCCCACACACATCACACATCATCATCATTCACTCATTCATTCTCTAACTCACTCATCTACATGTCGTGACGTGTAACTTTAATATTGTGTACCTACCGATAAGTTACGTTATTTGTAATTACTATGATAACGTCCAATATATGAATTTGAACTCAAGATCGCCGTATCATTTCCATATATGACATACTACACCCGCCAAGTTAGCTGACAAGCAACTGTACCAAGGGATATCGAACGGGAGGCGAGCACCACGCGCGCCACCGCCAAATATTTATGATTCAATTGACGGTCTGAATTGCTGCAAATGATCAGACCATAAAACTGAAAAACTTTCTCTATCTGATCATCCCCTCAAAAACTGTCAGCTTAATATTAAGAAGGACCCTATACAAGGTGTTACTAAAATACAAATAAACATTTAAGGGGGTGGTTTAGACCATCAAACTGAAATTCACTATGGGACCAATATCGAAATATCGAAAAAAAACGGATGTTCCATACTAAAGTACAAATGTACTCGAGCGAAAAATATGGGACTGCTGATTTTTTTTCGCGATTTCGAATTTGGTCCCATAGTTAAAGTTGTTCAGTTTGATGGAAATGTTTATTTTTACTTTTGTAACAACTTGTATAGGTACAGTCCCCTCTATCTTAATCTTTATAAGCGCAAGGGGGTTAGATTTCTCTGATCCAGACCATCCATGGTAGATAGCCAGATACCGTTTTTTCTCAAATAAATATCATCTCTTTGATGCTTAGACGTTTGATGGTTGATATTTCTAGCATGAAGTCAATATATTAACTAGGTCGTCATGAAACTCGTGAATTACGACATTTCTTGATACTTACGTCGAATCGAACACAGATCTCTTTCTTTATGGTTGCATACTTGCTTACTGAATGTTGATCTACTTCTCAGATCTACTTTCTGCCAAACACTCCTACCTAGGTACCTACATCAATTGAATATTCAGTTATCGTTTTACTTTGCATGTTCTTTCGTATTTACCAGAATAAATTTTCCGGCGAAACAGCCCAAGTGCTGTTGGTACATAATTATCAACATAATTACCTTGGATCACACGCACACGAAACGACCAAGAAAACCTTGCAATTTTGAGAGGTAGACTTCTTACAGAGAAAGTTGCAAAGTAAGTTGTACGGACTAGTTGAACTCGCATAACCTTTAATTTTTTGTTCAACTATCTGGGGTCATGGAGATTGAAGACGAAATAAAAAGCTGTTCGCGGGTCAAGCGAGTTAGAGGTGTTTACAGTTACCGATGATGAATCGCCTTCAACTTTGTTAAGAAGATTTGACTTTTATGAAAGATCAGCTTTTTGTAAAAGATCTAGCTCGACGATTAATTAGTAAAGTAAATTTTTCTATCCAAATTAATTGCATGCATGCATATGCTCACGACTACGTTCCTCGAGGGGAGTCAGAGATATTCTGAAACCTCAGAACATCCACGTTTCATTAGTACCGAAACTCTGTCCAGTATGACCGTGAGTGAGCCCGTCGCTACTTGTAATTGACAGTGGGTACAGTTCATGCCTTTGAAGCATGCAGGTTTCCTCACGACGTTTTCCTTCACCGAAAAGCCAGTGGTGTTACATCGTACATAAATTCCGAAAACCTATTGGTAGAGACGGGGATCGAACCATCGCCTCCTGCACGGCAGGCAATTTAGAATTCTGGTAATTCCAATCTTTGTAATTCCATAGTAGAAATTTATATTGTTTGATAATTTTCTATCATATATTACCTAAATCATATTTGATGACTTTTGTTTCAGCTATCGTCGCGTCGATCAAAATTTAATTTTTCTTGTAGAGATGAGACGAAACTTCCTTACCGTGTGGTCAATAACATAGTCTAGATGTGTGACAGGCGTGCCGGGGGTCGGTGAGGGGGGGCAGGAGGAGGCGGGGGACTCGGGCTCCGACTTGGGCTCGGCCTTCACCTCGGGGCAGTCGCTGGAGCGCCGCCGGCTCCACGCGCTGGCTGGTATTGTTGGGTAGCATTCATCTTCCATGTCTGCGGGTAAATATAGGGTTGGGTTTAGTTTGGATGCCGAGAGGAACATTAAATAACTTAAAGATACAATTTGTTGGCCTCGTAATCAGCTGCATTTGTAGGTACAGCATTCCACTGTGAAGATACATATGTGCATACTTAGGTGTTAGTTACAATTGGGCTATTTTACAAGCGTTACGTCATCGCTGGACAAATGCATGCACAATAAAAATAATCTTGTCCTTACCATCCTGAATCTGATGGAACTAGAAACCGTTACGACCAGAAAAGAAGTCGGGAAAAGTGACTCTAATCTATCGTCACGCGGTGTGGGCAAAAAAGATTTTGACAAAGCTATCATCGTCCACTGTTAAACATAGGCCTCTCCCAAGGCGCGCCACAAAACTCTAACCTCAGCCTTCCTCATCGAGTCGCTTCTCGCTACCTTTTTTAGGTCGTCTGTCCAGCGAGCGGCAGGATGCTACGGCTGCCAGTTTGTCGTCTCCACTCTAGAACTCTGACCCATTGGTTATCAGTTCTTTGGCAGATATGACCAGCCCATTGCCACTTCAGCTTGCTAATTCTGAGCTATGTCAACCATAGTTCTATAACTTCCTCTCACCTAAAGGTATTCGTCGCCTCTTACACTTAGGTTGGTGCTCCCAGATTCATTGCATAATTACAAGATATTTAATCAAGATTACACTACATTATAAAAGACTGGTCATTAGCAAATTAATGAGTGCTCTTGAAATCGCTTCCCCTTGTAGGAGTGCGCGAGCGCAGCGGGCTGGAACGAGACAGTGGGAAGTGCCGTATGGCGAGTTGCGTGCCGCGGCGCCCAAAAGAGTTCGGTGTAACGCTACAACTTTATTCCGACTTACATGCTATTGTCAATCATTCATACTGAATAAAATGCGAAAGTAGGTCCGTTTATTTTTACGTCTTCACGGTCTAACTACAATATCGATTTCGTTTAAAAATGGAGAGGAAGTCTGAGGATTGGCATAGGCTCCTTGTCGGATTTTGGAATGTGAAATGGTTCTCAGAAAAAGCACAAAAAATAATAAGAGCGCAAGTCTTAAACAATTTTTAGACATAGGGTAGGTAATGTAATGTTACATTATTTCATAAGTCTGATGCAACTCCCAAACATAAATTCTCAATCAAGTCTCTTTAATTAAATCATTCTGCATTGTAATCTCAATTTGCAACAAATTAACTTTAGCAATGACACAACATTTTAATAGCTCTATAGGTTATCAACTATCAACCTTATCGCAATCACTATTGAACTCTATTAAATTCGTAATTGCAAGTTATCAAGTATAATGAAGTTTAAGGCTTCATAATTTCCATCGAATTCCTCCGTTTTCCTTCTATAGTTAAAATAATTTATTGAATTTATCAACATTAGGTATTCTTTAAAATTAACGTTGTTTCTTAATCAAATTGTGTAACTAATAGATATAGTATCTAACTTGATAATACAAGATGATCATTCTATTTTAAAATTCTAAACACAATTATAAAATCCCGATGTCACTCACTCAGTTTATCATAATATTACTTTTTCGAGTTTAAGTATGATTGTATTTAAAATTATCAATATAGGTAATCATAGACTACTAGAGCTCAAATGTAAGCAACAGTGTTATATCGTCAATAACAGAAAAGATCGGTATTGCAGAGGAGTTTTTACGGTTAAATCACTGAATATTTATTAATAACGCATGATTAACTCATTAAATAGGTGCTGGTTAATTACTAGGACGCAACACGTGTTTTGTAACTACGAATAAATAGTCATAAAATAATACGCTGGTTTGAAGAAAAGAGAAATTTTTCTAGTGATCGTTGAACAATAAATTAAAAGGATTAAGTACAGGAGGTAGGGAAAAGTATCATTTACCTTTTAACCACATAATCTACCCATCAAAATGAATAACTTTTACTATGAGAGCAAACCTGTCAGAACAAAATAAGTCAGCTGTGTGTGTTATGCAGGTATTGCAGTTTAGTATGGAACAGCTGATATTTTTTTTGCTCTGACAGGTTTGCTCCTATAGTCAACGTTGTTCAGTTTGATGGGTAGAGTATTGTGGTTTAAAGGTTAATGATGCTTTTCCTTACACCCTGTATTTGAATTAAATTGACCGATTGTCTAATTATTTACTACTGTCTAGAGAAGAGCGTCGGTGGCGCGTTTCGGAGAGGTATGGACACTCATGAGGGTCTGGGTTCGAATCCGTACGAACGACATGCCATGTACCAATGAGTTTTTCTATTCTATGTGCGTAACACCGAATGCTCTCAAACGCTGAAGGAAAACATCGTGAGGAAACCTACATACGCTGGTGAAGAAATTCTGATGCGTATGTGATGTCTAGCAATACGAACTGGGCATGCGTGGTGAACTAATGCCCATAAACCCTCCCTGAGGGTAGGTGTGTGCTCTGTAGTGGGATGTATATAGGCTGATGTTGATGATACAATACTATCTAAGATTATTGAGAAATATAGTGAATGTCACCACTCGCAACAGTTGTCACAAGTGAGCTTAATAGATGTGACTTGGACATCTATTACAATAGTCATCTATCTTAGTTTAATATGGATTTGACATTAAATATTACGAAAGTTATGCGCATTCAAAATTTATTAAATGTTAGGACAACTTTATAAACTTTTTCCAATGTCAACATTTGTCAGCTTTTCAATAGAAGGTAAATTGACGAGATAAAAAAAATGTATCTGTTAGCCTAGAAGTTATTTTATTAACTGACAGCTAGGTATAAGATAGTAAATACCTAGGTATTAACTATCTTGGTACAAGCACAATTAAGACAAGGTATACAAATTGAAAAATATACGTACCTACTTAATATCAAAGGGAGAACAAAGAACAATCGAGTGAAACATTTTTTGTTTACGCTAATAAATTACATAAATAGAAAAGTTGATTTAATAATGTATACGAGTACCTAGTAAATTTTGATTGAGGTAGGTATTCCATCGATTTTATCTACATAAAGTATGCGAGCATGATGCGCGTGATATGGTTATATCAACATCACGCCTTTTATCTCGTTCGTTCGCGCGCAAATAGAAAGAGAGCTAAGGCCCGATAGCGCTATATCACGGTGCCATGTTACGGCCGCTGGTATCGAAGCCCTTTTACAAAAATTAGCTACGAGTGTAATCTTTTATCACATCTTCAAGAATCAACAAGTCAGTTGACGTTTCACGATAGCCTCGCCCATCGAGCATTCACCCACCGCGTTCCTTTCACCGAAATCAGTTGCAAATTTAATGATTGGCTCGAGTAACTTGTAAGAAACGGTACTCTGGCAGGTACACCGACCGGTGAAAACATGGCAAAAAATGCTCCAGATTAAATTGCATGAAGCCTGGAATTGTAAAGTGGTTCGACAAGTTTTTAGGGTTCGATTTTTTTGGAACGGACCGAGGCATAATGCAGACATCAAAATTTAGGTATCCCAAAATTCATACAATTCTTGGAAATATTCTGTAGTGCGATTTTTGAAACCCATTCGTTGAACTCGGCAATCGAAAATGTCAAAATTACTATGGAGATATGCATCTTTCTACTGCTGACTTAACTTTTAATAATCGCACTCCTGAAGTATGATTTTTGAAAGTCAAATCAGCAGAAGAAAGATGCATATCTCCATAGTAATATTGACATTTTGAACTGCTGAGTTCGAAGTATTAGTTTCAAAAATCGCACTTCTGTTGTGGTTCAAGCTAGAACGATTTAACCTTCTAGGTACCTATATAACAATTGTAGTTTATTGATATTCGAAATAAATGCGCTATCTTAAATTATTGGTACGTGATCGATGGATGATCGATTTTATCATCGCATAAATATTTTATCTTTTTGTGTTAGTAAGCATATTTATACAACGTGTTAATGAATAAGCGCAAAACCTCATACACCCCAACTGATTTATAACAAAATATTTAGATTGAAACAATAGTTTCATTATTTTGATAGTTAAAATTTAAAGATGTTCGCATTTTAAGTTTACAGGCAAAAATGATTTATTATCATTTCAGCAATTAATGAAAGCGGTAACGTGCTCGTGGATACATTTTAAGAATCTTGTTGTAGTAGTAAGTAGGCTGAGTGTGCCTGTGCGGTGAGTTGAGATCGAGTTCAGTAAATTTCAAATATTACAAACAAATTATTTAATATTTTGAAGAAAAAAAATCCAATGTTGAAACCATGATAATTCGATTCTGCACTCGATTATAAACAAACTACTTTCTAGTTTTGCGTTTATTCATTAAAACGTTGTATAAATACTCGGAAATATTCGATTATCAGTTCTATACAATCGTCTGAATTGCAATCTGATTGCGACTTCGACCTCTACATTTTTATCTTTTGGTAAAAGTAAGTCTTCAAATCCTTAGAAAAACAAAGGTTGTTTACAAGATTTAGGGTTTTAATTGTATCAAAGGATCTTAGTTTATAACATTAATCTAGGAGAATACCTATATGAATACGTTAGTGTTTATGTTTTAGTCATGTTTTGCTTTTATTTTGGAATTTCAACGATACGCATGTTGGTCATGATTGCTTAGATGTTAGTTATAACACCGATTATGCAGGTTGTAGGTTCAATTACCGCGATTTGATTTCTTTAGTTCTGTGCTTTCGGACCATCTATCCTCCTCCAATCAAACCTTTTATAATCAAATTAATAGCTAGCTACAATAACATTACCATTTCGATTAAATGTCAAATTGACCACAAAATTCCACAACTAGTTAATATTAACACTCATATTATATTATATTATTGGCTTTTAGTTCAATAACTACTCTTTAAAATTTGAAGTACCTATTTAAATATTGAAATTAACTATCACTGGTTACATTTCCGTGTCTTAAAGCATGTAAACAAGGAATGCTTCTTATCGAGTGGGCAAGCCCTGGTGTCAGAGTTTTTTCAGACCGCCTTACGGCCTCTGGCGTGGTTCTTATGTAACGAGTACGACCACGAGAGATAGTAGCCAGGACCAACGGCTTAACGTGCCATCCGAAGCACGGAATCATCTTTCTTTCAGACAATCAGGTGATTCGGCCTGCAATGTCCTATCCAACTGGGGAAAAACGCACAAATTGACATATAGGTGTCCCCCGTGGGAATCGAACCCACGACCTCCGTGTCAAGAACACAATGCTCTTAACCATTAGACCACGGAGGCAGTTCAGAGCACTAGGTATACTAAACCTTCGCTTTAATGCAGAAAACTATATGTGACATAATCCACTATACAATGTATTTTTTAAACTCGTTGCCCTTTAATGTAATTCGTAATTTGTGTGCTAAGTACGCATAAATAACATACCCACTGACTAATCCACGTGTTAAATATTAGTGATATGACACAGATCGTATCGCTTGTTTAATTATAGATAATTATCGTGTATAATTATCGATAAAAGCCGTGGTGGTCCTGTGGCGAGTAACCTTGCCTGCCGTGCAGGAGGCGATGGTTCGATCCCCGTCCAGGCCGACTCGTACCAATGAGTTTTTCGGGAATTATGTACGATTTGTAACACCACTGGCTTTTCGGTGAAGGAATACTTCGTGAGGAAACCTGCATGCTTCAATTTCGAGGCATGTATTGTATCCACTGTTCATTATGTGGCGACGGGCTCACCCCCCGTCACACTGGACAGAGTTTCGGTATAGGTCGGTATCGGTTCTGAGGTTCCAGTGTCGTGAGCATATGCTATGCTATTTATCGTGTCTTTACCAGCGGCCGTAGTATGGCAGCGTGATATAGCGCTATCACACTTTAGCTCTCTTTCTACTTGCGCGAGAACGAACGAGATAAAAGGCGTGAAAATAAAGTGATTTGGTGAACTTTATATTTGAAATGCGCGTTCAATGTCAGAACTTATCAGAGCACGTGTAAAAGTTACAATGTTTGAGGAAGTTTATAAACAATTTGTTTCACGCAATCGTTCGTTAAAGGGATTTTCCGATTGCATATGAAATGATTTTCCTTTTCGACTAAGAGCCGAACCACACGGCGCGGTGCGGCAGCGGTGCGGCGCCTGAGCGGTGACGCTGCGGTGTCCTGCATATAAAAATCTATAGTATGCCGCACATTGCGCACAGCCGCGTCGCACGCACGACAGACTAGCAACGTGCAAGACGAGGCGGGGAGGGGTGAAAGCGGTGCGGCGCCGGAGCGGTGCCGCTCAGTTATTTACACGGCAGATTTTTATTAACAGACTGTACGTCACACTCCCTAAGTCGCCGCTGCGGTGCGGCGACGGCGCCGCACACCGCTGCGGTGCCGCACCGCCCCACTGTGTACCCTTTCAAAAGGGTGCTGTCTATCGTCCACTATAATAATTACCCAACTATTGTACCTATCTACATTCTCGGGACTTTATTTTTCAATTTGGATAACCCCTTTCCTACTTTACGTAGTATGTGGTCACATAGTAACTGAATATCATTTCACACTGGTGCCAGTTTTTTGGGCATAGACAAAAAACTATCCAAGTTAGTGCCAACCTGATAATTCTCCCGCCATCTATACCTTATTTGCGTGATTTTTTAAAGATTTTACGTGGCTCTAGTTTTTGAAATATTGGTAGGGACAGCAGTTTTTCTGGGTTAACTGAAAAAAAAAATTCAACAAAGTTTCAAAGAAAAAATATAAAAACATTTTTTTTGACTCTTATTTTTATCAGGTTTCATTTGATACCTCACATGTTATAGTAGAAAAGAAAATGTAGTATTTCATCTCTTTCCGCCCCCTAAAACTGCCCCTCAATATAAACATTAAACTTTTTTGACTTTATTTATGTCATTGGACCGTTAATTGCTATAACTGTGCCAAGTTTCAGCTTCCTGTATCTTACGGTCTCCGAGAAAAATGCCAGTGACAGACGGACGTACGGACGGACGGACAAACACCGAGGTGATTCCATAAGTGTTCCGTTTTGCCAATCTTGGTACGGAACACTAAAAAATCACCCAGTTAAATGAAAAATTCGATAGTGAAAGTACATACGTTGTGATAAGAGAAATTTTTCTTAAAATGACTCATTTCAATCTACTATGTTTTGATTTTGATATCGGAGTAATATTTTCCATTCAGCAGTAAGCAAAACGTGCTTTTACGATTTCCTATTGAATACGAATGCTTTGCTTAGCATCGCACGCATTGCACGTTCTTTGGGAATTTCATCAAAATGTGAGCAAAACTGTACCTACATGTAGGTACAGTCGCCGTCAGATATATACCGTAGCATTCAAGGTGTTCAAATATTTCTGAGCAGTGCTATTTTCAGTAAATTCTTTACAGTAAGGAGCTGTCGGATAAGCTAACAAGAACTTTTCCAAAAGTGGTGAAACGGGCCCTAAATGTTACCAATTATATCTAAACGTGTTGTGTGTCATAAATATGTGAACAGCTAATTTTCAATAATTTCTTTACAATGGTATTTACAATTTAAATGTATAACAACTCTTGTCTTTTTTCCTAAACTGCTCACCTCGACTCGACTGCGTTGATAAATTGGATGTTCTAGGCGTTCAGATATTTTTGATTGGTTATGTGTAAAGAAATTATTGAAAATAAGAACTGCTTAGAAATTGTTGACCACCTTGTTTGCTATGATATATCAGATGGCGACTGTACATGCTAGCTAGCTATAACCTTGCTTTATGACAATAGCTTAGCGTCAACATTCACACAATAAAATAACATTTAGGTTTAACACATGATTTTCAAGGTCTGAAGGAAAACGAAAATTATTCTGTACAATTGAAAATATTTTGTTGTGTGATAAATTTCAAAATATTATTTAATTCAAGGTCAGAGAAACTGAATTTTAAGCTCGATTTCGTTTTCACCGTGACACAAAGGAAAACAGTAAATATTAACAGGTGTTTCATACAATTATTCATACATTTTCTGGTAGGTAAGTGTGTATCGTGTACGGTATTCACTGCGCAATTAAAATTTACAATTGTGAGTTATAATGTCATTTATTTTAATTTATTATAATGTTTTCTGTGGTCGATGGCGCGTTGCGTTGGACACTCAATCGTTAGGGCGCGGATTCGAATCCGCACGAACGACACGCCTGTACCAATAAGTTTACCTAACTTATGTACGTAATACCGACTGCTCTCAGACGGTGAAGGAAAACATCGTGAGGAAACCTGCATACGCTGAAGAAGAAATTAAGAAATTCTGATGGATATGTGAAGACTACCAATCCGCACGTGGCACGCGTTGTGGACTGACTCCCTTACACCCTCCCTGAGGGTAGGCCTGTGCCCTGCAGTGGGACGTATACAGTATATAGGTATATAGGGTCCTGCTTAGAATGCTGACACTTTTTTAAGGGGATGATAAGAACATCAAACTGGACAACTTTCACTATAGGACCAACATATAAATCGCGAAAAAAAAACAGCTGTCCCATACATTTGGCTACAGAAGGTTGGCAGTTTTGTATGGAGCAGTTGATTTGTTTTTTCGCGATTTCGATGTTGGTCCCATAGAGAAATTTGTTTAGTTTGATGGTCTGATCATCCCCTTAAAAAAGTGTCAGTACCTATATTAAGATGGACCTCAGGGTCCTTCTTATACTGGTAAATTGGTAAATGTACAGACATTTACCAATGTGTTTCTCCGCTGGGTATCAGGTGGACGAAGAAAGCCGAGGACAGAGTTGTGGGACAGACCTTTATGAGAGACAATAGGTCTCTAATATCACAAAATTCGTGGTTACACTCAAGATTTCAAACGCTCGGATACTAACCGTCAACTTTGGTATGGTGTGGCGAATTGGGTGCTGATTCTACGTCTGAGTGTAAGCTGTAGGAATGTTCTGTCTTGATGGGTGCTGATCCGAGGGCCGCGTCTGTCATTAGTCTGTCGTGGAGTACTACGCCGGACTTGGAGTCCCGCTCGATGAGCCAGTCGCTCATCTCTGAGTCTTCGTCGAGGACATCCTGCATTTCCTGGAAAGATATAAAAGAAGGCTTATTGTTTTGTGCTATATATTTGTACATAAAGTATCAATATTAAAAAAAAACACGTTTATTTCATTTGCAGGGTTAGCTAGAGTGGCATAGCATTTTAACATTGCATCTGCATTGAGACAAACCTGATATCGGGTTTATCAATGCTTTTAGTTCAAAAGATGTTTGTTTACGTATTAGATAAATGAATTAAAAAAAACATTTATTATTTTATTATTAATTTAGGATAGGGTAAAACAGAGTTCATGAATTGTTTTAAATGTGATATTAAAACCGTGATCTAGTTTATGATCTGATAACTTAAGTCTTAACAAATATTAATGTTTTCTTTTACCCCGAGGTAATGGTGGCAAAACAATCACTCCAACGTCGAAGTTATCATCCTCGCCCTTTATAAATATTCAACAAGAATAATTAACGTCACAAATCCTACATGATTTTTCACTGATGGAGATTTTGTAACAATAACTTTTATTAACAAAACCAATTTCCATGGTAACAATAATTCCCCTTTACGTCAGGACACGGAACATGTTAAGTGCCTCCATAAAGCCGACGTAAAACAGTAATTATGTTATTGTCTTCCAAAGTGGCTGTTGTAAGAGTAACGGCCTCCCATGGAGTTACAATCATTTTGTTTGCCGATCAGTAGCTGTACAACAGTAACAAGGATAAACATATCAGTTACAATAGCAGGCAATAAATTACATAATCTTTACAAAAATAAACATAAGTTAACTGTAATTGAGAGAGACTACAGTATACAAGGTAATAAGTTAACAAAATAGCTAACTGAACGGCATTAGACACGCACGACTGATATTGATATGATGAAAATTCTCAAAATATAATAACATTGCAAACAGAATCAATAACCAATTATTTATTGCTTTATGAATCTCTACTCATATTTTATTCGGCACAGTAGTACCAAACTTTTAGAAATTCCCCAAAAATAATAATCATCAGATTCTTACGAGTTCAGTAAAACTACGGGACGAAAGGAAATAATTTATAATAAGCAATTTTTTTTTTGCTAGATTGTTTATACAAATGATATTAAGATAGTTTAGTAACGAATCCAACTAAATTTCGTAGTTTTTATTACTAAAATGTAATTTTTTTATTTATAGTGTAAGATTTCTTTCTTTTTTTTCATTTTTATTGGTTATGAGTTTACATGTACTGTGTAAAGTTTGTACTAAAATTGAGTAAGTATTTCGTAATTTCTACTTATTTAAAAACAAAGGTCCTGTCGTGATCTTTCTTT
Organism: Agonopterix alstromeriana; assembly: GCA_963924505.1. Taxonomy (NCBI): domain Eukaryota; kingdom Metazoa; phylum Arthropoda; class Insecta; order Lepidoptera; family Depressariidae; genus Agonopterix; species Agonopterix alstromeriana. The sequence goes on from OZ004667.1 coordinate 13,607,700, forward strand.
GGATTTACTTCTAATATTAAAACAATAGAAATGTATTTAACAGATAACATAAAAAAATTGCATATACTTTTTTTTACAATTTTACAAGGTTGTCTGGAAGAAATCGCTTTTTAGTGACAAGACCGCCTATTTTTGTACCGTCTGTATTTCCTGTTTATTTACTCTCTGTATACTATGTTTTTTGGTGTAAAATAAAGTATAATTGATTGATTGATTGGTTTTTTTACTTTGTTTAATTATTTAAGAAAATTTAGAGTTAGATTTCAATCTAAATGATAACTAGAATTATAATCTAAACTACAAAGATAAAAAAGGCTTTTATAAATTATTTACTTTCGCCATACAAGCGAACCGTAACTTTACTGGGCTATACAGGTACCTAACCTGTTGATCATGATAGTTCTGAAACTTTGAAATCAGTTACAGTTAAAGCATACATCAAAGAAGGGTTCAGGATATGGCTTTATTTGTAAACACGTGTATCACACCAGCTACAAATAAACATGATCGTATAACCTAATCAAACTGTTAATGTTATATTCTATCTCCTAAGAGAATCTATGATTGGACGTAATTGGATTAGTTCTGTAAACTAATTATGAAAGCAATTGCTGTCTAGAAGCAGTGGCATTCACCTTGACCGAATGATTTGAATGGCATTTATTTTGGTTTGTTTGTACACACCAATGTACCAGTAGAATTGTAAGATAGATAGACCAGAACCCGAAATAAATATGCAAACAGTGCAATCGCAAAACATAATTTAGGGTTGAGACCACAGAACATTATAAGGGGGGTTAGAAGTGCAAAGTAGGCGTGGAACGTGTCGCCACAGGTTATGCAATGATTTGCATAACACCATAAGGCGCGCGGCGTGGTGCGAGCGAGGGGGCATGAGTAATTGTAGCAGCGTGAGTGGGAAGACAAGTAGCGGCACCGTCTCCGAAGCAAAAGCGTTACTTTGCATTTCTAACCCCTCTTATAATGTTCTGTGGTTGAAACATACAAAAATGAAATTTAGTATGGGAAGCCGTCTGCTGTCGGTCGCCGTCTGTAAATGTGCATCAACCCTTATCCTACTGCATTAGATTGACGGGAAGTTGGGAACTAAAGAAATTATAGGGGAAGATTGGCACCATTTGTACAAGGGGACACCTACGTACAGTAGACGTTACAGACAAACTATAAGTGGTTTATGGATACGTACGTTTGTACTCCACTAAGATTATCTGTAAACTAAGTGGTGTATGGACACGTTAGTTCGTACTCTACTTAGTTTGTAGGTGTCCCCTTGTATGAATCTTCCCCTAATTATTGTAGACAATGTTTTCTATTTCGACGTGATTAAACAACCCTATAGGAATATGTTTCACTGAACACGTGTAAATCAATATTGATCAGCACCCACGCGGAATAAAGTCTGTATATACTTTGCTTGTTTTATCACCTTTGTGTTTTGGTGTGTGAAATTAAATAGCTATTCCGAGATTATATTCCTACCTGTCTGTGTGGGTAAAACTTAAAATACGATTCTGTTAATACCCACTTAAAGACTCAAGTCATGATACTGTCTAGATTGTTGTACAGTAAAGCTTAGACTCCCTAACCTAATACAGATTGCGCTAATTTAAAACATCGATGTTCTATTCTTATCCAATTTCAGTTCTAATCACATTGCAATCCAATTACTATTCAACTGTCCTGTATTCCGCATCGCGCTAAACTCTATGTAACTGGCTGCCTTTAACGTCTGAGCGATCTGTCAAAACGGCTCTAACGGCTGTCATGAGCTGTACCAAGATTAGCGCAATACCAGTCCAGTCACGGTTCAATTACGGAATATTTACCGCGATTGCAACCCAGGTAAACATAACACCTCTCTTATTTATTATACAGGGTATTACAACAGTAAAAATAAACATTTAAAACTTTAAATGGGGTTGTTTAGACCATCAAACTGAACAAATTTCACTAATAGGACCAACATCGAAATCGCGAAAAAAAATCAGCTGTCCCATACATTTAGCCCGAGTATAGATTTGTAGTGTTCTTAGTATGGAACATCAGATTTTTTCGCGATTTAATTGGTCCCATTGTGAAAGTTGTCCAGTTTGATGTTCTAAACAAAATTATATTATTAAATGTTTATTTGTATTTTTATAACACCTTGTAGACTTACAGTTGAAACGAACTATGAATAAAATACACTAGCATGCTAATAAAATGACTATCTAAATTACAGCTATATACCAGCAAAAAGAAGCATACGAGGTCAATATCACTATATCAATTGGCATCTCAACATGACTGCTGTGGCCCTCACCTTGGCCGCAGAGTAAATAGGCGCTCGCAAATAGAAGTGAACGAACGGCCGCGCTTGCCGAACACGGTCACCGACCCTGGCGACGCCTACCGACTGCCTGATGAGTAGGGGAAACATGTGGCAACGATTTTATGAGAATTCTGTATCTAGAGCCAAGCCCAAGACCATAGATTACCAGTTGTCGCCGCTGCGTCCACTTAAAATTATTTTTACGAGATAAAAATTAACCTAAGTACTTACACAGTATAAGAAAGAGTACGAGTATTAACCTCTACCCCCTCTGGTAGGAAGTGTGGCGTAAAATGTAGGCAAAATGGCGTATTCCTGTCTCGCTCGCACTCACTTAGTATCGCAAATGCTTACCATTTTTCAATTTTTCCCTTTTGTATGGAATGACAGCTCAATTATCCAAGTAGTGGTTCTTTATGTTCATTTTACACTAATAGTATCTAATCAATACTTTCATACAAACAACAATTTATTTAAAAAAGAACATGCTTCAAATCTGCAACACGCTTCGTCAAAATACTACTACTTCTACTACTTCATTGAAGACAGTGCAATAGTTTAGACGTGAAGACGTAACTTGATGAATATATTTCAGGCGACAAAAAAATCGTACATAAACGGAACCTGAAGCTGAGTTATCAGGGCACGTCAGACTCTGGAGAGAAATATACCTATATATACCTATATATAATATTTAAAAAAAAAACATGGCTTATCAAATTGAAAAACGTTTGAACTTCTGCTCCGTTCTAAAAATAGTTTTTCCAACACACAGCAGAATGTTTTTCTCGATTTTCTGTAACACCTAATGCGTTATGAAGCGCAAAAGGATGTTGGAGGTAGGTGATTTCTCTCATGTCGCCTCCATTATAAATGTCCGGGAAACAGTGTCTAACATGGCGGCCCTAGTAACGAACATCCGAGCTATTCGAATGGTCGACGACCACAACTTAATTTGCATTGCTTCTAAAACTTTTGCGCCTCAAATGCGTAGTTAGACCACTCTGAATATATACTAGATATGCCAAGCCAATGTAAGGGGTATTGAACTAGCACACCTATTATTGGCGGGCCTTAAATGGGAAATACCAATGAACGCTTTTGTACGTGACAATAATTTAAAGTTTTGGTATACGTTCATAATTACAATACAAGAAATAACAATAAATTAGTATTCCCACATTTTCTACTTAGTAAGGTCAACACATCTTTCATGGGGCACTGTATACGCTATTATAATAAGATACCTACCAGAGAATATTCTAAACTTGCCAGACAAAAGTCCTATGTAAAAAAGGTTACTATAAACTCGATGATTATTTGAATGACTAAATTGTCTGGTTTTGACAATGTTACACTATGTAAATTAATATTGGACTTTGTAATTGTACTTTGTATATTTTTTTTGTTTAAAAGAAGAGTGTTGTAGAGTTTCTGGCCGCATCTTCTCTACCATTCTCTACAACGGAACACCTTCCGACGCGGGAGAATCAAAAACATGACGTCAGAAAGTTATCTATGCCATTTTATTTTGAATAAACAATTATGACTGACTTTTTACATTTTAAATACTAATGGTATGTTTGTTTTTGGTAATAGTTTATTTAAAACTGCACGATCTTACGTATCGTAAAAATAACGATCGAATCATGCGAGCAATGTGCGATTGCTTCATATTTTAGAAATAAACTACATAATTTAATTATGAAAAAGGTATTCATTGCAAATATCTATACAAGGTGTTACAAAAATATAAATAAATATTCAAGGGGGTGGTTTAGAGCATAAAACTGAACAACTTTCACTATGGGACCAATAACGAAGTCGCGAAAAAAAATAATCTGATGTTCCATACTAAACTATATATAGGGTGACACTTTTTTAAGGCGACGATCAGACTGTCAAACTGAACAACGCGATTTCGATATTGGTGTCATAGAGAAAGTAGTTCAGTTTGACGGTCTGAACATCCCCTTAAAAAAGTGTCAGCATATTAAGAAGGACCCTGTAAACCTTACAAATCTACTCGAGCTAAATGTATGGGACAACTGTTTTTATCGCTATTTCGATGTTGGTCCCATAGTGAAAATTGTTCAGTTTGATGGACCCCCTAAAAAGTTTTAAATGTTTAATTTTACTTTTGTAACACGTTCTATAATGTTTAATATTATCCCTGTCTTTGAAGGACGAATCCTTCAAGTCGACAGCAAACAACCTTCATCATCAAAGTACTCGATACCACAATAAGCAATTAAGTTTTCGCTAGAGAAACTGAGCAGTACCTTTACCATGAGTTTACAGTGAGCCAACTCGCTAGCGAGGGTGAAACAGATTTCTATGGCAAATTGAACAGCGCCTCCTAGCGGTCACTGAAAGAACTAAAATCGGTAGTATGAGTCAACAGGTAAAATACGTATCGAAATCTCATCGCTAGCGAATGGCCAGCGATTAAAGTTTTGCGGCGGTTACTATAGAAATTCGGTACCATGAGTTATAAATTTGACATACGTTCTCGAGAAATACCGTTTCGATAGTGGTGAAGTCATTCACTAGCATAAGCAAGCGTGAATGCATAGTGAAAAGTTGTCGATTGACGATAAGTTGATTAATTTTAGAGTATTATTTGTCAAAATAATGTCGTAACGAATAACCACTCTAAACTGCATTCATCTACTATTCCGCTCAACCAAATAAAACGAAATATTTCTCCATAAACTTACGGCTTATGGCTAACAATAGTTCAAAGTCTTTGCACCTTTCTCTGCTTATTTAAAGAACAATTTATTGATAAATTTACCTATAATGTAACAAATTTACATTCGAGTAGTTAAGAGTCCTTTTACCGTTCAGTGGCACTTCAGATAATCATCACAATAGGAATCATTTCTCAATAATGAAAACACAAAATGAAAAAGTGCTACCACAACTTACTACACAAGCTGAAAGCAATTTTTATAGAACACTTTTATAGGTTCTAAGGTATGAAATAAATGTTAAGGTGGCTGTTTTTTTTTCCTTCTTAAAATTTCGTGTTTAGATCTAAAAAAAGCCTATAAAATTATCTTCAAGGCTTTTGTAGTAAGTTGGAGTAGCACTTTTAATTCAGGCTTTCTGGTTTGAGATATCATAAGTATTGTGATGAGGGTACCACTGAACTCTAATACGACTCTTAAACTATTTCTTATTTACTTTATTAAACTGTATACGGGGTGTAAAATTGAATCCGGTACATATCAAACATGGTGCTTCAGACCATCAAAATGATCAATTTTCACTTTGGAGCCAACTTCGAAACAATCAGCTGTTCCATAGAAAATGTCAATAGCTACTCGATCGAAATGTATGAAACAGCAACATTGTTTTTGCTATTTCAAAGTTGGTCCCTTAGCAACAGTTGTTCGTTTGATGTAAAGTAATGTAAAATGTAAATTAATGTTGAAAGTATGTAACGCATTTAAGTTTATACCCTGTATCTTGTAGAATAACTTCCTTTTTGTTTAGTTAGATTAAGTTTTGTTTGTTGTGTTTTTTGCATTCCATTTCCATACACTCCACTAATAACTGGAATTGTGATGCACTGGTTCTCATTTTATTCTATTTGCGTTTAAACTATTTAAAACCGACTATGTTTTGCGATAAAACTTCGTAGGTAACAAACACAATCACAGCCATTCACACCACAGCACAATACAACGTCACATTTACAAAATATAACCAATATTAATTAAAAAATCAGTATGCGACAAACTCAATGAAGGTGCCCTGTGACGTTTTTAATTGGCAGGGTTATTTCAAAGTTTTAAGTGTTTCTGCGAAATTAGGCTGGGATACAAAAACAATATGGGAATATCTATCTTACTCTGTCTTTTGAGTATAGTTAGAAAGAAGCAGCTTCATTAGTTGTGAAGTTAGACACGTCGCTACGTGTATACCAACTTGACGACTCGAATACTTACTAGACCAAACATAAACAATCGAGCTAACACTAGCGAGTATAGAAAACGTTTATGTAACTCATGGTGCGAGTTTAATCGAATACCATTCGATGCGCGTTTATACGCTATCGAATCTGGTAACGTAATGTAATTTTTCGATAGCAACTCATGGTAGATGTACAGTTATTTAATTATCGACCGATTATTACCGTTTGTTTTCGTGGTTAGACGGTGAACGATGAAGCAAGCACGAGTGGGCTCTATTAAGAGCTGACGTAATCGCCGACTCATTAGATTCTTGTCTCATCAAACGCCCGAACTCGCTTTCTATTCGTGGTAACGAGAAATTAAGAATCGAATGCTAGATAGTGATCTTAAAATATTCGTAGCATGTTATAGACACTGATACTGATAGCTCATAGAGTTGGTAAGGGCTATTAAGTATTCTACGGCGATAGCCATACAATCTTGATGTTTGGTTTTTAGAAGCCGGTTTTCCCAAGCTTTACGACGTTTCTTAGAATCTAAAGTCATAAATTGCGTGAAGAATGTATCTGCGGAATAGATATAGCAGCCTACATAAAATTACAACCCTTTTCACTTTCGGTGTGGTCAGAATCAATGTTTTTAGCAAGCCTATAAGTTAGAGCGGCGCGGCGCGGCCTAGACGCTTTAATTACGGAAGGTAGAGTGATTAGTATGATTGGCTGTATACAGGGTGTTAGGGTAAACATTTGAATTTATTTATGGAGTGATTCTTCCTATGATACTAAAAAACATTCCCTAAGAAACCTATAGGAAATTCGCAAAAAAATTTTCGGATTTTCCATACTAAATGCAATCTAATCGAACGTTTGTATAAAAGACGAAATATTTTTTTCTCGAATTTCCTAAAGGTTTCTTAGGGAAATTTGTTCAGTATCATGAATAGAATCACCCCTTAAAGTAATGCAACTGTTTACCCTAAAACCCTATTAGTGTCTTGCTTTTTGTAAGAAGAAGACTAGAGGTTATAACCTGTAGAATGTTTTTAAGTTTAAGAGGGAAATGAAACTTAGTTTCCTTGTGTGTACGACCACGGGAAAAAAGAACGACGATTAGGTTTCGAGAACGAAATTTTCCTCTTTCTCTTTTTCTAGTTCTTACAAGATCTCAATCTTTTTCAGTTAAGTGACACAATGAAACATATAAATGACCTTCGTAGGGCATTACTCCAAAATTACCCAGCACCATTGCAAATTGATATTACATTGGACATTCACAAAGCTTTAAAAACTCAGTTCACAGGAAGTTACATAAATAAAATCATTCAAAACGTAGGTATTTAAAGTTGTCGAAGCGTTATAAATTCTACTTTCGCTTTGGATGTGGATTTTGTGCAAGTAATACGGATGCACTTTCATCGATGCTGTCGAAAGCGGAGGCGTGAGAATCACTGCTATCTGTTAGTTTTAATATAGTAACAAAACAATATGTTTGCTGTGGCAACACTAATGTACCACAGATTCCCCTGGGGTTTGCTTGGCGCCATTGCTCTTGTTGTGTTTCGTGTTATTTGAAATTCGTAAAAAGTTGGTTTTAGTGATATTTGTGACATAATTTCGTGCGGATTGTGTACCAAACAGTTGCGAAAAGCGACCGACGTAACAGGAATCTGAAATAAATACGATAACAGAACATAAGTTTTGGTTCAAGTTAACTCGTACATGGTCATTTTGGCGGCAACACGCGAGCTTACAAATCGACCATAGATTCATCGTCATCTATCATCCCATCATCCAAATAAAGAATATAAAGAAAAAAATAACGAATGGCTCAAAAGGACTAGTATCCAGAGCCGTTAAAGACATTATAAAAAAAACAGATTCCCCTTGTTTAAAAAAAAAAGTCTGTCGTATCCGGAAAGTCAACGTGTTTTAATAGGTTATGGGCCCAGCACGCTTCCACTGAGCAATTGATCCACCACTTGGAACATCGACAATAAACATCTCAATAGCTTGTCCACTAGCGCGATTGTTCGAAGCTATGTATGTGTAGGGCATTTACTCATGTGCTAGAACTGAGGATAAATAGTTATAATACTACGTCACGGAGTAACGATGAATGATATAAGGGAATATAATTCGGAGCGCGCTCTATACAAACGAAGTCTGGTGATATTTTTAATACTAAGCAATTCAAGTAAATAATTTTTTTCAGAAACCATCTAGAAACTAATCTCTATGCTTGTTGAAGTCCGATTTTCGTTAAAATGTGTAGTTTTAAAGTTACAGTCCCTTAAAGATTTCCATACAAATCTTAAATTAATGCTGGTCTTAACACTGCATACAGGGTCCTTCTTAATATGCTGACACTTTTTTAAGGGGTTGACCAGACTATCAAACTGAACAACGTTCTCTATAGGACCAACATCGAAATCGCGAAAAAAAGTCTTCTGTCCCATACATTTGGCTCGAATAGGTTTGCAGTTTAGTATGGAACATCCGATTTTTTTTCGCGATTTCGTTGTTGGTGTCATACAGAAAGTTGTTCAGTTTGACGGTCTGATTATCCCCTTAAAAAACTGTCAGCATATTAAGAATCTGTATATGATCAGACCGTCAAACTGAACAACTTTCTCTATAGCACCAACGATGAAATCACAAAAAATAAATCAGCTGTTGCATACAAAACTGCAAACCTAGCTACTCGAGCGTATGGGACAGCTGTTTTTTTTTGCGATTTCGATGTTGGTCCCATAGAGAAAGTTGTTCAGTTTGATGGTCTGACCATGCCCTTAAAAAAGTGTCAGCATATTAAGAAGGACCCTATATTGTAACGAAAATCTGACTTCATAAAAGCATAGAGATTATTTTCTAGATTGTTTCTGAAAACATTTCATTGACTTTAATTGGTTAGTATCAAAAATATAACCAGACTTCGTTTGTATGCAGCGCGCATTAGCGCTTTCGGAATAAACTTCTGTTAAGGTGGTTGCAGAGTTGTTAATTTCATACAAAAGTTTGACGCGTAATACTCGTAGACGGTACCTACAATTAAAAGTAACATTTTATATATGGAAAAATAGTTAAGTAAATCTAGATGCCGCGTATCAAATAACATTTGCAATTTATAATATAATTATGAAGATATGATGATGATGAAATGATCCATAGAAAATTTCAAAGCTTTATATCTTCGTAATTAATTATAAATTGCAAATGTTATTTAATACGCGGCATCTACATTTTCTAAACAATTTTTCCATATATCAAATATTACTTTTAATTGTACCGGCTTCGCGTATTACGCATCGAACTTTTGTATGAAGTTGACAACTCTGCAACCACCTTAACTAAAACCCTTAAAGTTTCCGTACAGGAAGGCACCTGTACCAACATTTTTTTGTATAGATCTTTGAAGTAATTTCGTTACTAAAATCATAACTTTGTTTACGCAAACGCATAACCGTGCTCCTATTCACGTCATTCAGAAACTTTACTCTACTTAGTATTAGGTACTACCCGCACCAACCATTTCCCGTGGGTGTTTTAGGAGATGTAAGAGAAATGAGGTTTGTTTTGTTTTTGTGGTTGATGTAGCAGAGATGTATTTTCATAAATGTATGTTCCACGTAAAGTAATTCTTAAATCATAGCGTATTTTTATTACGCTATAAACTCTTTTTTTTCATGAAGTAAGGACCAAAGTGGTAATGTTTTAAAGGATTGTACTAAAATGAACAATTTATACCGTGTTCCTGAGGATATGCATTAACTTTGGCCTGTTGTTCACACCATTAAATTGGGCATTTTTCACTATGGGACCAACATTGAAATCACGAAAAAATATATAGGTTCCTTCTTAATATACTAATGGTTTTTAAAGAGGATGATCAGACCATCAAACTGAACAACTTTCTGTATGGGACCAAAACCGAAATCGCAAAAAAAACTGTTTTCCATGCCTGATTCCATTTGGGTCGAGTAGGTTGCTTTATTTTCTTGTGATTTTCTAGTTTGATCATCCTCTTCAAAAACCGTCAGCATATTAAGAAGGACACAATATATTTTTTCATGATTTCAATATTGGTCCCATAGTGAAAAATGATCAATTTAATGGTCTGAACGACAGGCTAAAGTTAATGCATATCCTCAGGAACACGGTGTATATTCACACGAGACGACGATGCAACATAACAGGGAAACTCATTGTCTTTCGAAAGGTTAAAATAAATAAAAAGTAAGTACACGGATTGAGTAGCCTTGTTTCTGATTTTCTAATTTATTGGTTGATATTTTTGACTCATGTCTTAAGTGGTAACATTATACTAAATAGGTAGTTTATTTCAAATATTGTACCTAAATACAAATGAGTGTGTATATTTTAAATCTAACTGGAATCACCACAATTCGCCAAGCGTGACGATTATGAAAATCCCCTTTTTAAGTGATGCTGACGGCAATGATAATGATTGTAGGAACTACAAGGTACTAAATTGTATTAAACTTGACTGTGGATTGGCGATTGCAGTTAATATAGAACCTTTGTTGCCTACTACGACACTCAGGAATTCAGGTGTATTGTCAGTGAGGATCTAACCCGGGGTCTTATTGTGTAACTATCCGATTCAATCGGCATCTAATCGACATGGCGTTTAGGCAATCAATCAATCAATCAAATCAGCCCATATCAACCCACTGTAGGGCATAGGCCTCCCTTTTATTGCACCATTCTTCACGGTCCTGTGCTAATCTGATCCAATGCGAACCCGTCACCCTCACAATGTCATCAGACCAACGTGCTGGTGGTCGGCCTACTGACCTCCGTCCTTTTCTTGGCCACCACTCTGATATTGCCTTGGTCCACCGGCCGTCTTCCCGTCTAGCCAAGTGTCCTAGGTATTTAGGCAGTTCTTAGCAATTCTGCTTCTTAATATAAAAAATTACTTGAAAATTTCCTAGTACAGTCATAATATGTTACTGATCTTGTAAACGATGTAATCGGAACCTTACACAATAGCCCTCCCGGAGTCTGGCCGATGAATAGAAATAATAGAGATGAAACTGCGACAGCAAATGTCTTATTGATCTGACTGTACCTTCAATTAGAAAACAGTCGTGACTTACCGAGTCGTTAGTTTGCCAACGTGTCAATATGCTGGGTAGGTATATATCGACTTATGAAACACTCTGTGAAATCTTACCTACATATAGTGTAATCCATCAGAATAAACATCCTATACATAAAATTTGAATAAAGATAAACTCGAAGTGTTGAATTTTAAATTTAAGCGTAAATGCTCTCTCTGACACGACAGGTCTACTAAAAGAAATATTTCTGTTTTTACCCGACTGCGACAGAAGGAGGGTTATGTTTTTCGAGCGTATGTATGTATCTATGTATGTATGTATGTATGTATGTTTGTATGTCTATTTCTTTGGCACGGCCTACAGCCTAAACGGCTTGATGGATTTTAACGTATGGGGTGTCATTGGATTCGTAAAAATCGTGAGAGTGACATAGGGTATATTATTTCAAGATGGCGTCTACAAATTAAAAAAGAGAGGGGGAATACACAATTTTTTTTTGTTAAAAATTACAATATGGGTATCAAATGAAAGCTAGTGATCAGACGATTCCAAATATATAAATATTATAGTACTTTTATGTTACCGTTTCGACACAAGACTAAAAAGTATGAAATAAACAAAATTATTAAGATAAACAAAAAACCCGACTGCATAAAAAACCTATTAACTGAAAAGAGAAAAACAAGCTCTATAATCACTAATCAGCTATAACACCTGTATTTAAGCTAATATAATTTGAATGTTATTAGGTAGGTATTGCAGGCGGGGTCAAAAATAACCAACCAAAAATCTCCTTTGTCCCCGTTTGCGATACCTACCTAATAACATTCAAATTATATTAGCTTAAATACAGGTGTTATAGCTGATTAGTGATTATAGAGCTTGTTTTTCTCTTTTCAGTTAATAGGTTTTTTATGCAGTCGGGTTTTTTGTTTATCTTAATAATTTTGTTTATCAATGTTTGCTCCCATGGGAGCAACCCACGGGTCATTTAAATGAACAAAATACGGACAAACTAAATAATCAAATATAATAAGGTAGATAAGCGCTCTAGATGACAATATAAATATTGCCACGGTAATGACGGTGTTAAAACGCCTGTCAGAATGTATAATTCGCGAGGGGATGCCCCCCACCTATCAGCATGGCAGCTTAGATGCCTAGATGCCTAGAGCCTAGATGCAGTGCCGTAAATAGCTTTCTATGTGCCCGGTACGAGCTTCTTTAACTGCGCCCTCGAAAATGTATCGTATGGAAGCGAATTAATTGTAGGGCATACGGAGCAAAAGGTTACCTACAATTTTTAGGTAGGCAAACTAATTCTGTGAAAACGTTGCTCCAGGAATGACAAGGGCAAAGAAACAGAGCGAGCGAAGCGAGCTCGAAGTTTTAAACATCAAAATTATAGAAAACACATTGGTAATTTACAGTATATTTTCTGTTCACTTTAGGTACGATTTGCAGTTTTTGTTGACAGTTTTATTAGTTTTTGAGTTTCTTAGATTTATATCTATTATCATTACCAATTTATCACTTAGAGTGAACAGTAAAACTAGATATAAATCAACGCTCATTAAAAGGACATCAATAATAACATTGTTTGTATTAGTGTCAGCTAGTTCATTGCTAATATTGTTTTGTTTAATTCATAAGGTACTCAAACGAGTTATAATAACACAGCCAATCAACACATCAAGTAACATGAATATAATGGTAACTTCCAGTTATGATTAACGCATAAACCTGGAAACCGATTAATACAAAATCGAAACCAAAAACATGATTCAGTATGTTGATATGTAGTGTACAGTATAATAATATTGTTCACTGAAATTCAAGCTTCGGAACCGTTCGGGTTTTGTTCCATTATTTGTTTTGTTGATATTTCTGTCTACCCCCTCTCAGGGTGTATATAGTCGTGAGCACATACTTATAAGTTGATTTTCGACTTCGAATTATGTTTACAATGAACGCCAAGGGGTAATATTTTGGAAATAGTTTGAAAAAAGTTTATAATTTTTCGGAAATTGTCGAGAAACAACCAAACCCGAAAGCAGCTAGCGTCTTTATTCTGGTGAAACGAATTCATGGCATGTTTCGCGGAGGCGCGTGAAATTCAATCACGCTCTTGGTCTACTTCTGTCACTTGTAGGTACAATACATATATCGACGGGGTCGTCGATATGTATCGTACCTACCTATTATTTAGACAAATTTATGGATAATTACGAAATTATTCAATACCTACTACTAATCACGCCTTAAAGTAAAGTATAATAATGAAGAGACAAGATATGTGTGGATTTATAGCAGTTGGCGATCAATGTTACCTACCTTCCTCAATTTAAAATATTTAAAGGTATCTATCCGTGAAAGCCGTTAAACTGCTCAATGAATTAACAATAACTCAATTATGTACATTAACCGGTCCCGTTTGGTTATTGCGAACATAATTTCACACACAGACACCTTTGCATATAAGTGATGCAACGCAACGTATATGCCAGCCAACGACCGGTCTCACGCGTGCATACTTAAATTTTATTGCATAATAAAACTGTATCGATAATATCGCACGAGGTGTCAGCTCTTTATTCTGAATTGACTAGCGATATCGGTTTGCAACAATCAATCAATCAAATACAGGGTCCAACTTATTATGCTGACAGTTTTTTAAGAAGATGATTAGACCATCAAACTGAACAACTTTCTCTACGAAACCAACGTTGAAATCGCGAAAAAAGACAGCTATGGTTTGTATGCAACAGGTGATTTTTGTTCGCGATTTCTTTGGTGCCATAGAGAAAGTTGTTCAGTTTGACGGTCTGGTCATCCCCTTAAAAAAGTGTCAGCATATTATTTACTTTATTTTACACTAAAATATAAACAGAAAAATGTAGTTTTTTTTTTCATTTTTAAACTAATAGTTTAATTATTTTCTCGTGATTAAGGAATATTTATCATCTCCTCTCCTCACTATCTATCTATCATCTATTTATTAAAGCCTCATACATAATTAAGTAAAGTACGTTATATATTTATAAAAATACATTTTAGTTTCACCAGTTTTATGTACAGGTACGTGGCGGTATCTTAAAAAACGACTACGTTAAAAATTACTATCATTTTAGAAATTATTGCTCAAATTACTGTCCGATATAATGAGACACCAATTTTTATTTTTGCAACGTCATTTTGAGATCGCAGTGACATGGATTTTTGTGTGCGATATAATAAATGAATACTGGCACGATGTTCGACTTTACTATTGGTCGGTTAAGTAAATTAATTCTTGGTAATAATTACTGTACTAAATAAATTTTCTTAATAAGTAGCAGATAAATAATGTGAGTGAACTTTTGTATCGAATTATACAACTGGTCTTGCTATGGACGATCTTTATATGGAAATCGGGAACAAAATATGATCATACTCGCAAACCTACCTACCGCATCGTCGACGTTAATCGCATCGGTTTTTATTCATTCCTTATAAACATTTTTGTTCTGGTACCACTCCAATACAGAATACGGTCGGGACAGGAGTAACGTTTTTAAGCATAAACATATGCTCACGACTATATTCCCCGAGGGAGTAGTCAGAGATTTTCTGAAACCTCAGAACATCCACGTTTCACTAGTAGTACCGAAACTCTGTCCAGTGTGACGGGGGGTGAGCCCGTCGCCACTTATAATGGACAGTGCGTACAATACATGCCTCGAAATTGAAGCATGCAGGTTTCCTCACGATGTTTTCCGAAAAGCCAGTGGAGTTACAAATCGTACATAAATTCCGAAAAACCCATTGATACTAGTCGGCCTGTACGGGGATCGAACCATCGCCTCCTGCACGGCAGGCAAGGTTACTCGCCACTGGACCACCACGGCTCTCAACGCAACTGCAAGCGGCAACGTTTTTAAATTGTCCAATAATTCTTAAACGATAGAAATATGCGCAACAAATCCAACTTAATAGCACAAATTGTAAAAATCAAATGCAATTTAAATAAAAGAAATGTTGTTGGCACCGATTCTAATTGATTAATGTGTTTAATTTTCCTTTGCTTCATCCATACAACTGTTATCGTTTTATTCTCGTCTTACTTACGGAGCAGTGCTATGATTAGAAAGGGACAAAAATAATTTTTGTGGCTCACACGATTCACGGAGCTACAATGGATGGGCTAGTGATAAATTGTTTTGATTAAGTTACGGCCGTTGCGTACCATAACGGTACGTCGTCGGCTTTGAAACAATGATGCCTTCAAGAACCTACATAGCAAAGACAATTGTTCAATTATGAAGTTTGATAGTTTATTTATTGGCCATGAAATTGTAAAATGTCCGCCTCTCTCTGATCAAAGCTAGCGTTTATTATCATCTTTTCTGTCTTGAGAACTAAGCTATTATCTGGCAAATTGGTAGGAACCTAGATTGCAAAAAAGTTGCGATCATTGACTATATTACAACAATAAAATCAAAGTGGTTAAATGCTAACGGCTGCGTTTAACTTCTTCATTCCATACCCGATTAGACGTAACCTCATCTTGTAAACTTAAGTAACAAGATACATTAATATTTAACCATTTTACAGCAGTAATGGTTAGCTTAAAATCTATACTTACTTTACATGTATCCTACCTAACCTAACCTATATTAGAGTTGTTATTCCTTTCCAACTGCATAGAATTCTCTCTAAAATTTAAAGATTAAAAATATTAAAATGTTGTACGCACGGCGACAGATCAACCTACCCATAGTTGGACCGTATGTCCATGAACATAGAGTTCAACTATGGGTAGGTTGATCTGTCGCCGTGTGTACCTAAATCTTATTTCTAATGAGAATAGTGCTTTATGTAGTTTCGTCGATATTTTATCGAGTTATCATGATTTGTTTGCATGATAACATTGATAATTAGGTCCAACTTAAACAATTTGAGTTTATATGTACGTGGTTATAAAAGTATGTTAATACTACCAAAAGTAAATTATCCATAGACTCTGCCCCTTACATAAGATATCAATGTGTAGGAACCATACGAGTAGAATAACTAAGTATTAATTAGGTATTCTTATGGTAGGTAGGTAAGCCGTGGTGGTCCAGTAGCGAGTAACCTTTCCTGCCGTGCAGGAGGCGATGGTTCGATCCCCGTCCAGGCTGACTCGTACCAATGAGTTTTTCGGAATTTATGTACGATTTGTAACACCACTGACTTTTCGGTGAAGGAAAACATCGTGAGGAAACCTGCATGCTTCAATTTCGAGGCATGTATTGTACCCACTGTCCATTACAAGTGGCGCTGGGCTCACTCCCCGTCACACTGGACAGAGTTTCGGTACTACTAGTGAAAGGTGGATGTTCTGTGGTTTCAGAATATCTCTGACTACCTCCTCGGGGAATATAGTTGTGAGTATATGCATGCTTGCAGGCAACTCTAATATATTGGAAACAAACATATTTACAAGTTTCTTACAACTTAATGCATAGCTTAAGCCATAAAATCACGCTGGGTATTGTAGTCTGCTGTCGGCCTACCTTACAACTCACAATATAAGGCAACTCTGAAGCCCGAAGCCGTCGAAGCAGTGTACCAACCAGTTCTAGACATCTATTTGCCAAGTGAACGTTTCATGAAATATCAACCGGTGCAAGGAATGGGAGCATTTTTTGTGAGATCTACTTTCACCAGCCGATATTCGCATCCGGTTCACGCTGTACCGTTCTCGTATTAGCCATTATCTCGATTGAGACTCGCTACATGAACTGTTATTGTCAACTTTATTGATCGACTTATTTTGGCCTAGATGCTTTAGGGTTTAGACAAATTGACCGACGGCGGGCCCATACAAAAAACCACGATTAGTATGGTAACGCGATCAGCGTCGTTCGCCGCGTCGACGGCGCTGAATGCAGACGATGTTCTATACTAAACGTGTTTTTTGTATGGAACCGCCGTCGTTCGCCTTCGGTCAATGTGTCTCAACTCTTAGAGCTCCCTTTTGGCTTCTAAAAATAGTTTGGATGAAAACTTTTGTCTCAAACTCCAACGTTTTGTACACGGAAAGAACTACTTCTCTTCTCCTTTCGTTTTGATGCTGTAGTGTACAGGGTGTAACGAAACACCCTAGTAATACTTAAGGTGTGGTTCAGACCATCAAACTGAACAACTTTTACTATGGAACCATTATCAAGAAAAAAAAATCTGCTGTCCCATACATTTAAGTCGAGACGGTACTGCAGTTTTGTATGAAAGAGCGGATTTTTTTATTTTTTCTCGTTGTTAGCTCCATAGTGAAAGTTGTTCAGTTTGATGGTCCGCAGCAGTATTACTAGAGTATTTTGTAAGTATACTCAGTCATTTTCATTTACTTCTAATGCAATAACTTACAATTAAATGTAATCCATAACATACAAAATAAAGCCATCATCCAAATATCGACAAGTTATATTTACGTCGAAACCAGACGTCGTACTTAGTTGTCAAAACTATTATTATTTATCTCTAAACGTATAATATACATACGATCTCATAAATGCATTTGCCATCACAAGCACTGTCTCTGTAGTACATTCCACGCCGTCCCACATGACAAGCCAATCTCATAGTTACGACATCGATTTAAGGATTACTTCAAAGGACTTGTTAAATGCAATGTCCCTACCATCTGTTGCAGCAATACGACAGATCTGGGACAATGTTCCTTGGTAATGTATGCGCTAAATAGGCCATAGAATAATAAACTATGAAGTATGGGTTTAGTGCTTCGTTGAATTTGTTGTTTTAACTTTTGAGGGTTTGAGGTTTATTGTTAAAAGTTACTTTGGAAAAGGGACACGAAGGGTTTTAATTACTGCTATAGGTTCTGGTTTCAAATTGAGCCTCACTTTAACAGCAACTAAGCAAGTAATTGTAATGATTCAAAATTGGCATAAAGAACAAGATTTCAGTGTTAGTGGCCTTTTTGTCATTTTACATTCCAAACTCCCTCCATAAATCTACCATAGGGTAAATTGGAATAGAAAAAATAATACAAGGACAACAGTGACATTCGATTCCAATTTCCTCCACTAAAATGGATTTTCCCGGTGAGATATTTGGAAAAATTCACCAAGTCAACCCTAATTGTTTGTCATTGTGTGAATTAGAAGATTTTTATCGCCATCTAGGTAGAGCTCATTAGGTAGAGCTTCAAAAAAGCGATTGTTTTTAAAACGCTTATATCAGCTTCACCTGTATTTAACTAAAACAAACTAACTAACAAACTAATTATGTAAGAAAATCTTGGAAGCCAATTTCAACCTACTTCCAATTATAGTATCGATTTGACATCATCGAGCAGAAGTGAGTGAGTAGAGAGAATAGTTTGGTACCATCGAGCTGATCTGATGATGGAGCCAGGAGGTTTATAGTGGAACTCTTCAACGGTAACTAGTAAATCCCTCGAGTATGAACTCATTTGATTTGTTTTGACAAGTCTTGTTCGAGACTTGAAAAATAGAATGTTGTATGTATCGACTTACATAGGATATTTATTAGTAGGTACCTATCTAGTCTGTCTAGACAATAGACTGAAAGATAATTTCTTTTAATTCCACTCTATCTATAAACCACCCACGTAATTATGTCTCCTTAAATATTTCCTATACCAACGATGTAAAGACGAAAATGGTTTTATTCAGGGGTTATTATTAAGTTTAGTTGTTGTCAAGCGTTTAATCAATTTTCAATCAATTCATTGCTTCTTTTGTTAGTGCTATAAGGCGGCCTAGAGTAGGATTAGATGTAATGGATGGTGACATTGGAAATAGGCTACAGAATCTTGCCGGCATGGAGGCGCCATGGCTATGCTAATGTTTCTGTGGAAAAAACATGAAGTATTGGTGTTAATTTGAAGAGATTGAACTGTAAGTCCTTGACCTAACAATTAGTTTTCAATATAAATGGTAAACTTACAGGTTTAAATCAGAAATCTTTGGCTACTACTGACTGACTTGACTACCTACAAACTGAACAACTTTTACTATGGGAGCAAACCTGAAAAATTGCTGTTCCATACGATAGTACAATGCCTACTCGACTCTAATGTATGGAACAGCAGATTTTTTTTGTGATTTCAAGTTTGCTCACTTAGTATAAGTTGTTAAATTTGATGATCTTAGTTTGAAAGAACGTCAAAGATTCAGATTTCACCCTGAATGAAATGCTTCCAGCCAGCTTTATAATTTTCATCGTAGGTATGATTTCACTCAGACGGTCTCGTTTTACATCATCCTCATGGGAGCTACTTGAGCTTGAGCATATATAGGTAGTTCATTGGTAGTCAATAAAGGTCGATACGGATATTTACCTCCTAAATTATGATCTTTTAGGACTAACAGTAAGGCCCAGCGTAGATTAAAGTCCTTTTTTTTAGGTTAGAGTCGGTAGTGTACAAAAGGCCATAATTTTTGCGTTATAAAAGGTGTTAGGGTAGACAGTAGCATTCGTTTAAGGGGTAATTGTAACCATGATGCTGAACAACTTTCCCTAAGAAATCTATAGGAAATACGCAAACAATGATTTTAACTTTTCATACAAACGTTTAATCAGCTGATTGCATTGAGTATGGAAAGGCCAAAAATTTCTTAGGGAAAGTAGTTCAGCATCATGGGTAAAATCACCCCTTCAAGTAATGCAACTGATTACCCTAATATCCTGTATAGTCCGTTTTGGTCATAGACTGAGTAAGTAGCAATCTAGACAAGGTGAGCGCGTTTACTGAAAAGGGACATGACAACGTATGAAAAATTATGCTTTTGTTTGAAGTTGCAAGATTAGCAAGCTATTGTAACTGCGTAAAACAAACTAGGTATGATAATTACATACACAGAAAGGGACAAAGTTTAAAATATCATCAGCGGATGATATGTCGGTCCTAAAACCCAAGAAAAAAATCAAAAGAATGTTTTATCTTATCTATGTCGGTAGACAACAATATTTCAATTTACTGTTAAATTAATTTAAATTGGAGCCTATCTTATCGGGGAAAACGTGCAATTTTCCATGTACTAATTCCGGGAATAGACAATTAAATATGTAGGTTGAAGGGCGTGGGTGCGATGACGTCATCCCCGCCATAAAGCTGTCTAGACAAGTGACGTCACCATACTACACCCTGAATAACTGTGATCTTAAGCTGTGATTATACTCTCGTGTTACATTAACATGCTAATTTCATGTCATGTCTATCGGTTATTCGGTGGGTAAAGGTTATTTTAAAAGTAACACAGGTCCGGCACTTCAAACAACGTTTTGGTTTTGACATGACGGCGTTCGCACATGCGCAGCATTCGCATTTGCACATATGTGTAGGGTTGACTTATTACCACGCATCGTATGAACATCATCTACATTTCTTTACTTTTTACAGTTCATTCTGTTATTAAAGATAGTATTTAACCTAAAGAACTGCTGAAAATGCGAATTTAGCGTTATTTTCCATCGTCTATTTTTACTGAGAGGATACAAATAAAATATATTTTATGCATTCCCTTGCTCGGCTCCCCTAAAGTGTCCCCAGAAAGTGTAAGGTGAGGTAGGGTATCTAGAGTCAGAGAGGGGCGGGGAGTGGCCGTTCTGTATGTAGAACTATATATCTACTATTACCTATTCTGTGATAGTAGCAAGATTCACAAAAATATTTAAATAAAACAAGAAACCCTAAAAAGGTGATCGGTAGTTGTAGAAAGCTTCTCACAACCCCGAAAAGGAATTTGGTCGTTAATATGTGAACATGTATTACAACAGAATCATAAACCTATAAATAAATTGGAAAGGGTTCCTTCCATTATATTGTGTAGTCAAGTTTCAATCCCACGTTTCATTGAAAAATGAGTAGCTACCATGAAGCTACCCTAGTCCAATTTTCCGGCCCTGTGGTCTCTAATACGAACTCTTCGTCGAGGTCTGCGTCGCACTATGTTTCAAAAGGCACTTCTAACTGGACAAAAAGCGTCACCGCATTTCTTCCGCTCAGCTATCAATAAAAAACGATAGATAAAACCCCCGAGTTTAAGATTTCGGTGATAATTTAGTGCAAATATCCTCTTATAATTAGTTATACATTTTAGAAGTGCGCGCAGTGCTGCCAGCCGTATCTTGTCAAAAGTAACCGGAAATAGATAAAAAAGTAACCTTTTGGTGTGAAAAGTAACCTTTCATATTTTTTCCAGTAATAATAATAAAGTTGATAGACAAATTTGGTTGTATTAACTTAAAAAATATAAACAATTTAGTAGTGTTTTCCATTTAAAGTTGCATTTTTCATTCGATTGCTTGATCGAGAGAGTAAGTGAGAAAACTAAAGAGTCATTTGTGATTTGGTCTCTGATTTGGCACAAAAGTGCGAGAGAGAAAAACGTATTTCTTGGAGTTGCACTCACTATGTTACGAACGTTTTGCGGTATAAAACAATGCAAAAAATTTGAAAAAGCTTTCCATTTCATGGATAAAATAAAAATTTTAAAATTGATTATACATAATCCGAAAAATCACCTAAAAGGTTACAAAAGTTACCTTCTGGCCACACTGTGCTCTTTTAGTGTCGTCCAATATGAAATCATCACTTTTTTGGATTTCATTTGTCAAGATCTCAATGGGACAACAGAAAGGGTAGCGATATTTTGAGTTATGGATCGTAAAGTGGATAATAAGGACTACTTTTAAGGATTCCAACGAACTCAAACACTTATTCCATTACCGAGTAAATTGCAGTTAAATGGGATGGATATTCATTTTCCGCGCGTACTTTATGTTTCACAGATGAGAAACTACATGTATCCTAATAAGATAAGATAAGATAAATAATATTTCTTTCTTTTTCTTTTTTTTCCTAATTTATCTGAACTGTAACTTTTATACAGGGCAACTGTTATCAGTTGCATTACTTTAAGGGGTGATTGTACCCCAAGATTACAGTTACCCATGATACTGAACAACTTTCCCAAAGAAACCTATAGAAAATTCGCAAAAAATTTTTGGGCTCTCCATACTAAACGTTTATATGAAAAGTCGACATTTTTTTGGCGAATTTCCTATAGTTTTCTTCGGGAAAGTTGTTCAGTATCATGGGTACAATCAACCCTTAAAGTAATGCAACTGTTTACCCTAACACCCTGTATATTGTAGTCTCATTTATGCCATTTAACATAAGTTAGAAGCCCCATGTTTTTTTTTAGATATCTATCGTAGAAAGGAATATTTTGACGAATGCGTGAAAATACCAAAAATATTATAAAAACACTCATTTATTAACTTATTTTCGGCAGATAAGATTTAAATGAAGCAACAGATGATTTTTTCAGAAATTTAAAATGAATATAGCCCGAATTGAAAAAAAAAGATCTGCTGAAAAGTGGAATCGATGTGGAAATACACGGGACCGTTTCGAAATGTATATTTACATGTTATACGGTTAATTCACCAATCACATACGATCAAAATCAAAATTAATTATAAAATTAAAATAATAAAATATAGCAACGAATGTATTTTTATTATATAACGTCCGTTTACGAAATGACAGTAACGAGTTCTGTAGCGTTAAATTATTTCGAATGTCCCTTGTGTAGGTGCATCCGCGAGAAAAAATGTAAAGCATTCAAGCCTGTTGCGTGCGTGAGGTTGACAAAAGATATACATTGTTTTGCATGTTTTATGCATGATCATAATTGCTTTAAAAGTTTTCATGTCAGAAATGTTTTAAAGTGTTATTGTTTTACTTAAAACTAGTATTATGACTTTTGAATCAAGTAACATTTTCTAAAAAGATAATATGGTTTCGTACGCGCAGACCACTAACTTTAAATAGTCATAACTTTTGACTGAATGAACCGATTGCGATGAAATTATGCTTAATGTTGATCTAAATTAAGTCCTATGCTTTTATCAAACCCCCATTCAAATCGGTTTAGAAGTTTTTAAGTGATGCGTGCACAAACAAACAGATATAAACACAAACAATCTAAAAATTGTATCTATGCATTCCATTAGATATCCTCAACGTCCTCAACCCCCAATTAATATTTTTATAAATATCTTAATGTAAATCCACGCCAAGTTTAAAATTGTGTTATAGTAAAATTTATATAGATTTGTACATCGTAAGAAAGATAAATTATGTTATTTCCAAACATAATTTTCTCTAAGCGTTATTCCAGCAACTGTAATGCACTGCGAGACTAATATTTTCTTTGCCGAGACGAAGGCACGTCTCACGTGACGTCACGCTCTGACGTCACGTGGTCACATCGTACCCCATTCAGCGACCCACGCCTCTCGATTCTTTTTATCAATTTTCCGCTTCTGTAGCACCGCCTGCGACTGCCTCCGCCTAGATAGTGTGTGATTGACAGATGGGCCTCATCTATTTATAGCGTAATGAAATTCTGTACGCGACAGTACTTCAGGACGGGTAATGCTTTTCGTATTAAGCTGTGGGCGTCTCATCTTTTCCTAAGTCACAATTTCGACCGTAGTTCTTTGACTAATTTCTACATAAGATACGCCACAAGCGATAAGCCCTGAAACTTTCTTTTTGCGCTTGAAGAATTTAACCTTTTTTCAACAATCACTGCTGCTTAATGAGACACCACTTGAGAATAATCGGTTTACTTCAGGATTATCATAATTATGTCATATTTTATTAACAGCATAAGTAAGTACATAAGCTTTACGCGTTGAGTAGTTTAGCCTTGAAAGGAAGTTCCTTAGATTACGTAAGATTTCTTCACCTAATTATTGTTAGTAATCGGATTTCCAGTGGTAATGACATTACCAGCTGTTGGGTTGGCTAGGCTAAATTGAGCTCTGTTTTTTTATGTGTTAGTATTGGAAAGAAGTTCGTAGTTATTGGTAGGAAACATGTATCTGTCATGTAAATCCGATATAATATTGACTTGTGTTTTGACAACAGTGATTGTGTAATAAAAAGGCATGTCCTGTCTGGTAGCTAATTTGTAGACATTATGACTCTAAGCTGTTAATAAGGTTACCTCGCATTTTTTTATGTGTTTTCGTAATATCCTTTCTTCTTGATGAGATTCTATAAACAAGGAGTTCGCATCAGTGCGCTATTAATTGAACCACTAACTTTGACTATTTATATGTGGACTGATTACGCGTGTAATTCTACTAACAAACATTTCTGCCACTTTTTGCGGGGGGCGAGGTAACATGAAATCCGCAACTGTGGATTTTATTCCCCATAACTTTAGATTCTAATTTTGAATGTTAAAAATCATGAAAAGTAGTCTCGTGTGAACCCCAAACGTTCTAAGTTCGAAGTTATTATTTGGCAATTATAGGCTGTGTCGTTTAGTGATAAGGTGTAAAATTGAATGTAAATTCACAAGATCAATTGTACTCATACCGTGGCAGAGGGGAAATGCTACCGCAAGGCTAGTCCTTATAATAATTAGTCAAAGACCACTAAGTTATGCCTAGTTTTTTACATAACATTTTTGTGACCTAATACATTTGAAAGATTTGAAAGGACTGGAATGTCAGCGGCAATGTATGACAGCCGGACATAACTGATGCATACAAAGGTGACATTAGAGACGTGGCATTTTTTGGTTTTGTTTTTGTATGACGTCGTGGGTCCTGTTTATACTATGTCATTGCCCTTGACGCAAAAAAAGGGGTGTTTTCCGTTTTCAAACATTGTGGCAAAGTCTAATTTCTAGTAGGTATATTAGATCGATTCAGTAGGCCTATTATGAGTTTTCACTGTACTTCACTACTGTAGTTACGTCACCAATTTCGTATTGAATTTTGTACAGCGCTCCCAGTGGTTACATTGAGAACAAATTTTTGTTATACAAAATTTGTGACGCGACTACAGTAGAAAAGTGCAGTGAAAACTCATGGTAGGCTTACAGAATTTATAATGTGGAATGTTCTTTTTGTTTTGCGACTTAAGTACTCAATTGATTTAAGTTAAATTTGATTTGCAACAGGTTATTACGTTTTATCATTTTTTATTTTTCTTATTAGAACGCTTTTTGCGGAGAATCAGAAAGTACGTGAAAAATGTGTTCCTTTGGAATAAAGGTATGAAATAAATCAAATGGAAATTACTATTACATAACAACGACAACAACATTCTGACCAACAACCTTGATAACAAGTCCTTGATCCTAAAAGGCAACAGGTCCGCTGTGTGAAAGGCAGTGAGAAAACTCAATAATGTGGCAGTGGAAGATATCATGGGAAACGGTCATCGGGAAAAAAAAACCTTTCTATTTTTTTTCGACCTTAAAGGTTAATCTCACGGATTGTTTTGATCTTTCTAGTTCTTTACAAATTAACGGCATTCAATCCAAAACAATAAAATTTCGTTGAATTAACTCAATTTAATTTTAAAATAATATCTGCTTAGTAAGATTTTACGATAAACCGGTGATGTATTGACAGAATCCATTTTTACAACATTTTTACCCATCGCATTTATTTCAGTGTCAATTCAATGATATTATAGTTTCCAACTAGTCAAATTAACAACTCTTTATCAAACGTCAAAACGCGTGCTTTGTATGAAATATTGTTCTAAAAATTGAATAGTGACGTCATTGTTTTCGTCGTCGTTTTGATACTTTTTATAGTTTATCCAGTTATTAAAAATAGTATTCAAACAACAGCATTACTGAAAATGTAAGTTTAGCTTTATTTTCAAACGGTTTATTTACTGAGCATCTAAGAGGAAGGATCTCCATAGAGTCCGCATAAATTTACGATTGTAGTTGGTCTCTTTTGTCTTATGACGTACCTTTAATAGTAGAAGGAGATGGAGCTATAGATATTTGTTTATGCGGCTGTCCATTTTTTTTTGAGCTAGTGTGTGTGAAAAGTGACCGTAAACATAAGGCAATGTCACTTGGTGCCTTTTGTCCATACTACTTGACACCACACACTCAAACCTAAACGTCAAAAAAAGTGGACACTTTACAATTGGTATGGCTCACTCTAGTCTTAAAGAGAGATCCTTCCTCTTAGCTGAGCAGTTAAAACTAAAATATATTTTATATAGTCAACTCTTAAATTTATTAGGTATACAATAAAGAAGGTAAACCGTATGAGTAGATATGATTCGGAATTCTTAAGACCATTTCTTTTTCAACTTAGTACTTATTTCTCTAAACATAATTATTATCATTATAATTATCACCTATTAGGTATTTAACAAATCATCAATTAAGATAAGTACCAACTAATAAATAAGCATGTTTTTGACACTTTTCATATCGTTTTAGTGTGTCAAACAGAGATAGCAACACAATGATAAGACGTCGCGTCGACAGGAAGGAAGTGTTATCAACGGAAACTCATCTCGACATTTATAACAATTAACGTTTGTTAAGATTTAACTGGATTATGTAACACTCAAATACTTTAATTGATAAAAGCAAGCACGCGATAAAAACCTCTAGAAATAACAGAAAATACATACCTACCTACCTATTTGTGACATAGTGGATAAATCGCGCATGGTAAATACCTCCTTTGCCAGGCGTCAGTACAAAAAGCAGTCAACATATCTATACAATAAAATTAATAAAGTCGTAGAAATATATACACTTACAAAACAAAAATGTAAAGAAAAAGTGATAAAATGGCTGAAAACATGCAGTTACATAGACACAGAGGAACTCCTACAGTACGTAGAATAGAAATCAGAAAATCATTCGAACATGAAAATACACACTCACACACACACACACACACACACACACACACACACAACACACACACAACACACAACACACAACCACACACACACACACACACAAACTCGCACTCACACTAACACGTTATTCTTCTCTTCATAAGTAGTAGGTAAATTTCTGTATATTCTTTAGACATAGATATAACTGGATATGGAAGAGCGGATCCTTCTGGCACAGGTATTTTTCGGATACTTACCAAAAGAACCCAATCA
Organism: Agonopterix alstromeriana; assembly: GCA_963924505.1. Taxonomy (NCBI): domain Eukaryota; kingdom Metazoa; phylum Arthropoda; class Insecta; order Lepidoptera; family Depressariidae; genus Agonopterix; species Agonopterix alstromeriana. The sequence continues at coordinate 13,635,017 of OZ004667.1, forward strand.
CTGATATGTTTATGTAACAAAGTTTAAGAAATATACATTTTTCATTTTTCATTTTCATTTTTTCATTTGTTGGTTATTGGTTTGTCCTACCTAATAAATAACATTTAAATGATATTTGCTCAAACAATGTTGTTATAGCTGGAGCTTGTTTTTCTCTTTACAGTTAATAATTTATGAATGCAATATGAAGTAAACCTAACTTATAAAGAAAAACTAAAACCCCGACTGCATTGGGAATTTAGTTTTTAGGGTTCCGTAGTCAATAAGGAACCCTTATGGTTTCGCCATGTCCTCCACGGCCTGTCCGTCTATCCGCGGCCGTCTGTCACGCCGTTTTTTAGAGTACCTCCCCTAAACGAAAAGCAAGCTTTAAAGTGAAAATTTTTGTTAGATTCAAGTGAACCCTACCCTGCGCGTGGCCCGACACGCACTTGGCCAGTTTTTTTCTTTATAAGTTTTATTTCATACTTTTTAGTCGGGTAAAAATATAACCTAAGAAAACAAATGCAGAAACTTTTTTACTGATTTCAACTACTTTAAATATCGTTTACGTTCCGGGTTTGGATTTTAAAGATTAAATTTTAACGATAGTTAAGACCTAAGTAAGGTACCTACTACGTACTAGCTTCGAAGAACTGACGAATACAAATACCTGTATTTTGAATAAAAATGTCACATTTAAAATGCAGACTTGTTTTGCAAACATAAAACTAACGGGAACAGCATTCCTTACGCTATTGCGTAAGATTCTGTTCTCTTAGATTGTTCAATGTTCGTGTTCTTCACACATTGTTGTGAACATACGCAGGAATGATCACATGCGATTCTTGTAGGGCTGTGCTAATCCTGATCTAATCTTAAAAATTTATTTTTAAATCAGTTCATTCATTTGGTCAATTGTCAATAAAATATGCGACTCCATGCTAACTGCAATGCGTACTCGACTATACAGGGTAAATTTTATGTCACTGCGGATAACTTCAGCATGTATTCTACTGATCAAACTGAACAACTTTTACTATGGAGCCAACTTCGAAATCGCGAAAAAAAAATCAGCTGTCCCATACATTTGAGTCGAATAGGTACTGCAGTTTTGTATGGGACAGCTGATTTTTTTTCGTGATTTCTAAGTTGGCTCCATAGTGAAAGTTGTTTAGTTTGATGAGTAGAATACATGCTGAAGTTATCCGCAGTGATATAAAATTTACCCTGTATTTGTATGGAAAAAAAAGAAGATTTTTATTGCGATTTCATGTTAGCTCCTATATAGTACCAGTTTTTCAGTTTGATGTGTAGTGTTGGGTTGAAAGGATGCCAATGATTTCAATTTCAAAACAAAATTGAATTCTATCGACACGATACTTGAGTCAGTACGATCGGAGTGTCCAGATTCTAAACTTGATTAATACACATAAAAAGTTCTTGAATCGACTCAATTCTATAAAAGGAATGACTAATTGGCTCAGCATCACTAGACTAACTCCATGAGCCCCTTAACTTCTTGAATATAAATCAGTTCAAACAGATTTAAAAGACTTAATAAAATAGCAGTGAGTGTAATGTCAATGTGCTGTAGTATGTTGCAAGGAATGTAATTGCTCAATTATCACTCGAGCCCGGCTAGTTTGCTATACAAGTATACATTCTGCTAAAGTGATAGATAGATAACAGTTTAATTTACGTACTAAGACTCAAGTACTCTATAGCATTCCAATGTAAACGTTGTCACGAGGGAGTAAGGTGTTCAAATAACTAATTTATGGTTTGACTAAACTATTGAGTATGCCCACTGGGCCCACTGGCCCAGATTTAGCCTCGTGCATGACATTGCGCCCGTTGCACTCATTTACTATTGTGCTAGTAGAGCTAATTGTAAATTAAGTGTTAATTAATGTCATTACGCTTTATGGCGTGCCATGCAATCATTTGACTGATTACATAATTATCTTGTATAAACTTATGATGTTTAATCGAATTAAATTCCAACTTACCCATACTTACGTATTGGTCTTTCTTAATATGCTCAGACCAGAATCAGACCATCAAACTGAACTACTTTCTCCATCCAATATCGAAATCGCAAAAAAAAGCAGCTGTCCTCTACTTTTGGGTCGAGCATTTGCCATTTTTTTATGGTACAGTAGATTTACTTTTTGTGATTTCGATGTTTGTCCCATAGAGAAAATTATTCTGCTTGAAGGTCTGAATGATATCCAGGACCCGATCTGTATCTGATCTGTATTTTCTTCCATAGACAGCTTGGTTGCTTGTTCTTTCAAGTTACTAAATCCCGTTGATCGTGGAAGGGAGATAATAAACCGATAAAGAAGAGTACGAATTTCAATAGCGAATGCAAAACAATAGTTTATATCTCAGAACTAACTGGAACTTGGTTAACAACGCGGTACTACGAGACTTAGTTATGATTCACAACTTATGAATCACAACAATCTCTTAGGTATTCCGTAGAAAAAAAAGTCTTTCACGGTAATGACGTAAGAACATAGTCTGTAATCCGATTGCAGCGATGGGTATTTGTGTCATAGCGTGTTACAGTTCACAACCTCACATTTACGCGTTAATGCTGTCAACGTAGAGTTCCAAATTGCTTGGCGATTAGTCGTACCAACTACAAGTTATAGTATGTGCAAGTATCGGCATATTTTCACATTCACCCAAGCAATGTCGGTACGTGATTGTCCCGGTGCAGGCCGTGAGAAAGCCTTTAGTTCGCATTCCGACATGCCTAATATGTCAAAATGTTAAAGATGCTTCTTTTAAAACGTATTATGTATAATGAATTAGAAAGTTTAATTCAAATCAGCTGCTTTTTACTGTTTGATCGGTTGAAATCGGTAATAGTAAACACTAATTGGTATTCGTGCTACAAAGTTTTTAATCGCGTCCCATTAGTTACACAATAAGAGGACATTACAAATAAGTATTGTAATACAAAACTTGAGTGCATTAATTTACAAAGACTTGCTACTTAATGCAACTGTCGAAAGTAAACAAGTTTATAAGGTGAACGAGAGAGTTCTCGTTTCAAAAATCGACCACAAAGATTTCCAGATTTTAAATACACATAAAAGTTGGACACTGTATTTTATCTGTCCAATATAATCGGCATGAGATACGGCTTTTTTTACATAATTTGCCCTTTTGTAATTTTAAATTCGACCGACATCAACATTATGGACCAAAAAGAAAATACACAATGAGCATTAAATGGTTATGACAACTTTGTGAGTGAGTCAATGATCTTTTTAATTCAATTATTATTATTAAACAGTGTGTTAACAAGTTGGCGCGAAGAGGTTACTCCCATAAGCGTCAAGTAGTCGTTATAGAAACGGGACTTTAGCTTACTATCCCGCTCTCAGACGCTATTTATAGAACATCTTTCTCTTTCCGTCATGGTATTCGTGTCCAACGGGACGACAACCTGAAGCCCTACCTCATGGCCGTATCTCTGTGCAGAACAATTTACGACAGATCCATCAACATTTATTTACCTATAGGGTTGATTGTTGGTATACTGAAAAGACATATTTTAATCGTCATCAAAGTAAGCAGTTTTTAATAATGCTTTATGAAATTCAGAGAATTCGCTAAATCAGCGCAATAGTAGGTCACCTTAATGAGTTGCACAATTTATCAGCGCAGGCGTTTACAAAATTAAAGAAAAATTGCTGAAACAAGGCATTTATAGATCTTCTGACTATTATAAAACTGTTAATGTTTGTTTAGCAATAGTAATAGCCGTGGTGGTCCAGTGGCGAGTAACCTTGCCTGCCGTGCAGGAGGCGATTGTTCGATCCCCGTCCGGGCCGAATCGTACCACTGAGTTTTTCGGAATTCATGTAGGATTTGTAACACTACTGGCTTTTCGGTGAAGGAAATCATCGTGAGGAAACCTGCATGCTTCAATTTCGAGGCATGTATTGTACCCACTGTCCATTGTAAGTGGCGACGGGCTCACCCACCGTCACACTGGACAGAGTTTCAGTACTACTGGTGAAACGTGGATGTTATGAGGTTTCAGAATATCTCTGACTACCCCCTCGGGGAATATAGCCGTGAGCATATGTATGTATTGTTTGTTTGTTTGTTCGCGTATTTTCAGACACAAAATGTTGATTAAACCTTTTGTGTCTGAAAGCTTATGATTAGACTTAAAATCTGGTATATATTTTATCTCGAGACGGGAACCCGTGCGGACGAAGTCGCGGGAATACTCTAGTCATTTATAAATCACTTGTATTGTTTCACGTCAACTTAAACCACGGAAGAAAAGTTGTTAAAAAGCTATTTGCGAAAACAAAAGTTTTTACACGCGGTAACGTAAACAATAATCTGTTTCTTATGTTTCAAGGCTGCTCACGTCCTTTTTGAAGGCAGTAGCTGCAAGGTCTTCGCAAAATCACCATATAGATTAGGTACTTTCTACATCATTTAATTACATTAAACCGGGTATTTTATTACATTACCATACAAATAAAGTCTGGTTAGGTAAATTTTCAATATATTTTTTTTAGACATGATCTAGAAATATCATTGTATTACATTTGTCAGATTTTCGTTTAAATACAGTTATTAATTTAAGAATTGTATGGAATACTTTGAGCCACGATAACTTTGAAACTATGTATTTTAACAGAAATCTAACAAATTTAAAACGCAGATATTGGTTTCTAGATCCTATCTACAAAATTTCATTGACTTTAATTGGTTAGTATTGAAAATTTAACCAGACTTCGTTTGTATGTAGCGAGCCAACGGTTCTTAAAAGAGACCTTTGAAGTAAATAATTTAGTTTTAACTTACAGCTGTGTAGAATCTCACGGATTGAAACTATCGAAAATTATCTAAAGATTAAAAGCTCACACAAAAACTGAAAGGTAAAAAAAGAACGCAAAAAGTCGTGATTAAAAGTTTAACAGTAAACTATTGATTGAGAATGAGTAACGGTTCGATGAGAAAACTACCAGACTGACAATGCGAAATTTTGGAGAGCTATAATTTCGCTGGAACGTTTTTTAAGTTTTTCTAAGGTCTATCTAAAACACATTATAAGATCTCTCAGTCCTTCCGTCACATCATTATTTAGCCCAGTCATTTTACGGAGTTTGGTTAGGAGGGGTGGGAAGTAATTATGAATGGGACTTTTAAACTTTAACCGGCATCATTTAACGACAAAAAGACAATCGGAAAACATATTTCAAAAATTTCTCGACATAGAAATCAAAATTGTATCTTACAGAAGTCTTTTAACTTAGTAATATTAATACCTACCATTCTAATTAGATTCAACAATATAAATGACTATTTAGCAATAAAATTGCCATCGAAATTTAAAAAATTAATTATTTATTAGTAAATACTAATGTATTTTTCAAAGCTTTCTAAGTAGCATTAGCAGTAGCATTCTATAATAAAACCCATAAAAATGTGAAAAAATCACATTTAGTCAGGTTTATTAGAACGAGAAGAATGCAAAATTTTAAATTTGGTGCTGTTGCTAACGTGATTTTTTTACTATGGTATACAGGGTCCTTCTTAATATGCTGACACTTTTTTAAGGAGATGATCAGACCGTCAAACTGAACAGCTTTCTCCATGGCACCAACATCAAAATCAGGAAATAAAAATCAGCTCTTCCATACAAAACTGCAAACCTACTTGAGCCAAATGTAAGGGACCGCAAATTTTTTTTTCGTGTTTTCGTTGTTGGTTCCATAGAGAAAGTTGTTTAATTTGATGGTCTGATCATCCCCTTAAAAAAGTTTCAGCATATAAAGAAAGACCCAATATTTCTAGGCTCAAATTGGCTGAATGAAATACCGAAAAATAAATCTATTCTTAATTAATCCCGGCTTAAACCGTAAAATGACTGGGATACGTAACGTATTCATAAACCGAAAGGATCGATATACCTACTTCTGAGGCGAATCAGAATCAGATATTCTTGGTCTAGCAGATATTATTTTATTTCTGGATTTACAAGTTGGAGCTGGATTTGATTCAGTCGTTCCGGGCATTATTAATTAGAAAAAAATACAGACACTTATTAAAAAATCTCATTAAAACGGGTTAACGTTACGTTGGTTGTTTGTTAACTTTTTCACTATTCACAAGATAAAATTTCCGACATAACTCGTACATTTTAAAGTCCTTGTTAGCAGCTGTATTTTAAAATGTTGAAAATTTTTCACGGTAATTCATGTTTAAATGGAAAAATATATTTGAATATAATTTTTCGCATAATACATGCTAAATCTTGGAAGACATGATGCTTCTTTGCAATCAGGGCTTATAGTAGCCAATTATTCGACCATTTGTTTTAATAACTTCAGTTTTATGATTAACATAACATAATACGTCTTCCACTTATCATGTGTTGATGTGTCAATAAATAACACAATTTATATGGATCTAGTTTAGGAAAATGTCAAGGCATTTCCGTTGCTAAATATTTATAGCAGCTAATCTGCATGTTTAAGCTTAATACATAATTATCGATAGGTGAACGCATATTGATCTTACTTATTACGTGTATGCAGTCTGGTCTCCGAGGTCAGTTAGAAAATTATATCTTACCTGAAACAAAAAGCAACAATTTAAAATAAAAATTCTTAAAATCAATGACGTTTTACAAATAGACGCGTCATACGCTAACATCACTGCGTTTTAAAATGGCGCAATATATTGACGTGTAGCCTGTACACTGGACGGCGCATGACTATGTGAACGCCGGGCAATTGCCTTGCTTTTTATTGTCATTTTGGAGCGCGGGCAACGCATCTACATATACAAACATCTTAGCTTAAAATAATATCAAACTATACATGGTGTAAACTTAAATGTCACTTCGGTAGACTGGCCCTTGTCTATCATTGCAAACAATACACATTTAGGATTATTAGTGTAATAGACCAATAGTGTCCGAGCGTTCCGACGCGGTGGTAGCTTTAAAAAAGATTTGACGTTTGATAAGTGTGCTGTAAGCTCCTATATTGAATAAATTATATTGACTTTGACTTTGACGTAATAGACAAATATTGTAGTTCTCTTGCAGGATTGATCGTTTAACTAGCTAGTTACAACATAAGATTGCGCGGAAAAGTATAGAGCGTGAAGAAAGTCTCGTATGTCACAATTTATTTATTGTATTCATGCACAGGACCTAAGGAGTTGGTGGTATATTATACAATGTGGTTTCTGTTAAGCAATTTGTACGTAATAAATTTTCTGATGGATGTTCTGTGGTTTCAGAATATCTCTAACTACCCCCTCGGGGAATATAGTCGTGAGCATTGGCTATGACAAAGTCAAAGTCAAAATTGTTTATTCAAAATAATATCCCATAGATAACTTTTTGACGTCATGTTTTTGAATCCACCACCGCGTCGGAAGGTGTTCCGTTGTAGAGAAGATGCGGCCAGAAACTCTACAACACACTTCATTTAAACAAAACAAAATATAAAAAGTACAATTTTAAAAATCCAATATTAAATTACATAGTGTAACATTGTCAGGACCAGACATTTTGCTCATTCAAATAACATCGAAATCGCGAAAAAAAATCTGTTGTCCGATACATTAGGCTCGAGTAGGTTTGCAGTTTTGAATGGGACAGCTGCTTTATTTTCGCGATTTCGATGTTGGTGCCATAGATAAAGTTGTTCACTATGATGGTTTGAGCATCCCCTTAAAAAAGTGTCAGAATATTAAGAAGTACCCTGTATGTACCTTTTTTGAATAAAACAAACATAATACCCAAACTGCAATAATAAATCAGCGAACATTTGTAAGTATTATTATTTGCGTCAAAGGTTTTCCCATACAGGGACTTATCGTTTGAACTAAGCCACCCATGCGTTGGAGACCTTTAAACAACTTTCACTGTGATCTAGTTGGCGGCAGCAGCGGTATTGTGGAAGGACAATAGCTGGTTCCACTTTCACACGCCCGCACCCGCACCCCGAGCCCATTCATCTGCCAACTATCAATGAGCTGATGCTTCTGATAGCAAACCGTTTTATTACCAAGTTAATTATAGTGTCAATAGTTATGAAATTATTGGTATTTATTTTTAGTTTGTCATTTCATTTATTTATCTTGCATTTTAGCATTTAGTCACGTAAACGATGTGATCGGAACAGAGTATTCATCGTATAATATCATTTGTGCATCTTATTTTTCGACTGTTATGTAAGAAAATTAATTTATGAAATAAATACATGAACAACAGCTTAAAGAACCTCAAATATGCTAAAAGCATAGTTAGGTACCTTATTGTTATTGGCTGTTCGCTTTGGTTGGCCATAGAAAAGGTTTTAAACTCAAAATAGTGTACCCATGATACTAAACAACAGTCCCTATCAGAAACCTATTGTAAATTCGCAAAGATGGACTTTCCATAACAAATGAATATATGTAGTAGTCACTTATGTATGTATGTAATTATTATAGATTATTTTATTTTATTTGTAAGTATATATACACTCATTGCTATTTCTTGAGCTAAACAGCCTACCTATTTTTTCGTTTATTAATTCCTCTACCCTAAGGTTGTCTGGAAGAAATAGCTTTTTAGCGATAAGACCGCCTTATTTGTACCTACTTGTAATTCTTTGTCTGTATTCAAATGTATGTTTAATTTATTTGAAATGAAAAGTCGAAATTTCCTATTGTTTTCTTAGGGAAAATCCATTAGTATCATGGATAGAATCACCTCTTAAAATAATGCAAATGTCCTAATACCCTGTTGAATACTATGAGTTTCCACTGTTTGTATATAAAAACAAAACATGATTCATTTCCTCATTCTTATCCCGACTACCTGTTCGCCGGCACCGGTAACCATTTAATAGCACAATGTGAAAATGAGTTTAATAAGTTGAATACATCGAATTAATTGTTATGTACGAGCCTCATTAATAGCAGATTTCCTATTGATAATTGGTATTGACTAGTCAGTAATTATTATGTATGCCCCGACACCTATTATGCAAAAAGCGACCGTTATAAATCTCTACAGTGTTATGTGAACTGGTTCAAACAAACGCTTAGATTATGCGATAGTGGACTTTCTTTCATTGTCTCTTATATTTGTTCACATAGCGCACTCTGCGGAATAAAGACGTAAGTGACAACTACTTAACGGCACTTAAGCCTTTTTTAGATACAAATGTGAAAAGGACCTAGGCTGCAATCTGCTAGGATTGAACCGTGATTGGACTATGTACGAACCAAATTTTTGACACATTTGGTATTGCGCTAATCGCGGTACTGCTCTTGACAGCCGTTAAATCCGTTTTGACAGATACATAGCGTTTAGCGCGACGCGGAATTCAGCACAGTTGAATAGTAATTGGATTGCAATGTGATTAGAACCGACATTGGATAAGAATAGAACTTCGATGTTTTAACTTAGCGCAATCGGGCTTCTAATCGAAAATTTGTTGCGTTTGATTAAAAGTTAACTAGCTATCGCTTAGTTTAGTTTACCTCTGCAAAGAAAAATAGAGATGTAGCTTATTATCGGTACCAATTTTCATTTTAAGAGTATGTACCCAACGTACTTTAACAACTATAGACCTACATTTAAAGTTAAGGAGAGTAGTGTAGTATTGCTTTCACGCGCTCCAACCGGAGATATGGTCGATTAGTCGCCTTGCACAACTTAGTCGGCGGGGCGTGCTAAGCTGTGTAAAAGTTTTTATAATCCTTATTGTATGCCTAAATTACCCATAATCGTTTTTTAAATAAGTATTCTACAATATAAATTACATAAGCAATGATTTTAGAAATATGAAGATAATAATAGGTAGGTAGGTATCTAACATCTTCTTGGTGTTGGTGTAGAAGTAGTGAAGAAACAGAAATAATGAGGACAGATGCGGATAGCGACTTTGTGTTATACTGTTTAGAGATTAGGGAAGAAGAGATAGAGAAGAGATTAGAGAAGTAAAGATGGGACACGTCTGTACCCCTGCCAAGATCAGTAACCACGACCGTATGCTGTTCTCGAATTTATATTAACGCTCACGTTTTATTATAGTAGTATAATAGCAATTTGCCACCGAAATCTAATAGAAAACTAGCCAAAGAACACATATAAACTAGCGAAACACACATTATACCCAGATGTGTTTAATACAAAATGTCACAAGCACTAATTAGCATCCAATGCATGGATCATACCTATTTCCAGCTTTCTGATCCAATGACATTATTATTTATATGTTAGCTAAAAGACGAAAGTATACCTACATTATGTTGGTACATAGGTATAATCTTTTTGGTTAGCTAGCATCAAGTGGAATCATGGATTTGGTATACCAAATCCAAATGCTTCCTGAGTGGAATATGCCAGCTTCCTGTATGCAATAAGGGTGTAATCATTGGTGTAATGTAATATTATAATCGAGGTCATGATGGAGGAGAGCTGTCCAATTTTAACCCAGTTTTATAAAAACTCTCTTATCGGAAAACTTTCAATTTATTCACTCGAGTCGTTGATATCGATCCACTGCGCAGGTGCAAAGTCAGTAGTCGGCCTTCGGACGCCATATACACACCCCAGACTACATTCCTCTCTTTATAGACCCTGCCTTGATGAGAGACAACATGATTTTATGGGATACGCAGACAGGAATGATGTTCGTTGTTCATTTGTTTTTATATTTAACTAGCGGCGCCTGCAACTTCGTACGAGTTTACTACTGACTTTAAATACTCCTAACTTTTGATTGAATAAACAGATTGCGATGAGATAAAGCCTAAATGTTAGGTAGTGACGACAGAACGTCACCTGCTACGATCCTGAACTTGACAAACCTCTCTCGCCTAACTTTAGTTATAAGACGTGTAATACAACCTTACAATAGATAAGTTATTTACACCATTCCAACTTCCTGTTTACACCAAATACCTAATTGAAGAGCAAAATTCAGTTTGTAGCAGGAAGGTGGCATAGGTATTTGCCAAGGCACAGTATAAGAAAGTATCTACTAATGAAAATGTTTGAGCCGTAAAACCTTTAATTTTACGTTAAATGTTAATTAATCCAGTATATTTTTAGGGTATTAAAAAGTCCCTCGTAATCGCCTGTCAAAGAACAAATCACGAATCTTGGACGCACTATTTACATGTTTAATTCACAAAAATGTCGCGTCCTTGTACAAAATTCTTTCCACACAACTTACATAAAAAGCCGAGTGAAATGTACCGGCAACTTTAGAGTAGAAACCGACGACTTTTGAATGTGTAAAAGGCAAGATACGTGTGTTAAAACCATTATCAGGTTTGATATATCCGTTTAAGGGACAGGCGTAATTGTTTCACCTCGTACAAATTGTCTTGGACAACTTACTATTATGGAGAAAATTATTGGCCAAACAAAATTATATATTTAATGGAAACGTATAATTATTTTACTCACATAATTATTAATATTAAACTTTGTTTATATATACGTATACATATAAATACGTGTTATATGCTGCACTGTCCGAAGGCATAATTCCAAGCTAAAGATAATAAAAAATTCGAATAAATAAAATAGATTTTAGATACAGTTAAAAATACATTTCGGAAAATATAATTTTAAACATCCCTAAAAATAAAGGTAAGCCATTGTCGGAGAATACTATGGATAGCACAACAGGGCTGTAACATGTTTATAATCAATATAGTCTAGAAAAAATAAGGTTTGAGATTGCATTAAAGACACTTTAGTAAATTGTGTTTGAAATAATATTACTGTTAGTTTATAACATTTTTGTCGAGATTTCGTGGTTATATAGGCTCAGGAACCTGAGAAATACCTTAAAATCGATATTAATGTACAAATGACAAGCTTATTTCTAAAAATATTTCGACCAGCATACCAGAAATAGAGACAATTAATTATCAAAAGGCAAATTTAATGTGTAAAAACAAACAGTAAATAATTTAGTTTTGAGGTTATAATTTTTAAATATTAAATATCTACCCAAATTAACGATATTACCCGGGGATTATTATTGTTATAAGTAAAACGTATTGAACGAAGCCATCCTGTACAAAATCACCAGTTTTCCATTTTTTGTTCATACCTAAATTTAATGTTTTGTAAATGTCTTAATTATTCAATAATACAACATAAAAAATCGGGGATTATTGAGAATTTATGTTTTTCAGGTATGTATCTACTATATTCTAAATTTTCACCAAAAGTGCAATTAATGCAACCTACTCCATACAAAAATCCGTAGATTTCCCCGACTAATAATAGTTGAAATTAGTACAAAATTCTCAAAAAAAAGTGTCCGAGACTAAACTAAACAAACCGAAGTACGTGTAGTAATATAAACCAACTAAAAACATTGAAAATGCTGAAATTACTTTCCATCCCACTCCCCCATCGAGGCACAAAGCGCGCCGCGCGCCTTGGCGTGCGCGTAGTCGGCCGATCAAACGAAGACTGTCGCGTTATTGGTTCTCTTTTTACGTTTTGGTGCTCTTTTGGTTCGGACACTTGAGCGCGGATCCTACGTACATAATTGGTAAGTCAATGGTAATAGCACAAAGATTCTGACAACTTGGAGACGGAATAAAATCTTGTGTTTATGCAGGTGTACGTATGTATAATGAATAATTAAAACTTGTTCTAGAACCCGTCTAAGTTTCCTCAAAACTTAATTAATATTGCCGTGTTTGTGAATATTTTATTTTTAACACTACTGCCATTCCAATTATGACATTTTCTTTTTGTTAAAATGTTGGTAGTCGACATCAAAGGTAAATGATGTTATAAATAGCTTTGATTTAATTATGAACTGAAAGATATTTATTGCAGTGTCACCGGTGGATAAGAGGAGGAGAAGGTACGCAATGTTAATAAACACGTTATAAATAACTTTAATTGTAGGTTTCGTTAAATGTAAACGTTTTTAAATTGTTAATTTTTTAATAGAGAACGAGATTAAATTACTAAAGCCATTAGAGGCCGAGTTTAAAATACTACTAACCAATGATGCTTCAGTTTGAAAAATTTTGCTAAATTAATTATTTGTTATTTTGTGGTAAATTTTGTTGTTTATACTTAGATCTATGTAGGGTGTAAAATTGAATGCGTTAAATGTAGGATGTAAGGGACTGCCCTCTCCAGACTAAAACGGTGAACTCAGACCACCAAACTGAACAACTTTTACTATGGAGTCAGGAAACGCATAAAAAAATCAGCTGTCCTATACATTTGAGTCGGGCAGGTACAGCATTTTGTATGAAACAGCAGATTTTTTTTTCGCGTTTCCTGAGGTAGGCTCCATAGTGAAAGTTTTTCAGTTTAATGGTCTGAGTTACCTGTATAGAACAGGGGGCTTCAGAGACCATTAATTAAACAACATTCACTATGGAGCCAACATTAAAATCGCGAAAAAAACAACTGTTGTACATTTGGGTCGAGTAGCCGTTGATGTTTTCTATGAAACACCTGTTTTTTTTCGCAAGTTCTATGATGGCTCCATAGTTTGATGGTCTGAAGTACCCTTTTTGATATGTAATGCATAAACCCTGTATAACAAGGTAATAGAACAGTTTCTAGAACAGTCTAAAATATATGATGACGAATAAAAAACTTTCTTAGCAATGTTTGTTCAATAAATTCATCGATGTTATTATAACCCAGTTTGTTTTATTGCAAAACGCATAAATATTTTCATTAATGCGACGTGCATCAACATATATTTAGTGATGAAACGATTATCACTTAGCGATTACGATTACGATTAATGCCCCGAATAATCGTCGATTAGGATTACGATTATTTCAAACCCATACTCAATACACCAGATTCTTTTAAATAAAACTTATTTTTAAAGTTAAGAAATGATGTAGGTATGTGTTCTATTCACAATTACGGAATATGATATAAAACATTTATTATTTAATAATCAAAATTGAAGTATCAAATAATGTTAAGTTTCCGATCTCAGTCTAACTTTTTTCGGTTTTTATTAAACTGGCAGTAGAAAACAACCCCTTTGAGGCAAAGAATGATGGTTTGAGGCGATATAATTGTATTTCACGTTTATGAAGTGCGTTTGATTCTGTTTAGATTATATACGTTGAAGAAGAAATTAAGATGGTGGAGTCACGTTGCAGGTTCTGACCCGAGAACATGTCTCGCGTGTTGTCCGCGCGTCGCGTCTTTGCCTGCCACGAGGCTCCGCATTCCTTAATCTCTTCTTGTTCTTTATCAAAAACAATCCCTGAGATTGGGATAGATACTCCCACAAACTACTTGACATTGGCGGAAATGCGGTGCTAACGCACAAGCAAAAAGTCCATTAATTATAAATAAAAAGTAAAAAAAAAAATATGATGTTTATGTGAAGTCTACCAATACAAATTGGTTGACTTCAATTAGAGGGTAGGCCTGAGCCCTGCAATCTGACGTTTATAACCTGGTGATGATTTTGTTGATAGTTGACCTTTGTTTTGCCTCGGTCAATTCGCACTGGGATCCAGACTGATCTATACTTCATTCCAAATAAGGACGACGAGATTTTCTGATTCATATTTAGCTTTCTGGCCAATCCAGATACCAAATGTAATTAATTTATTGGATACATATACTTTTCTTGGACGTTACTAAAGCTGTTCTAAGAATAAGTGAGAGGAAGTGTTTCAAATCTCTGTTTCTGTAATGCAAAATAGCCTTAAAATTTCGTTGCTATTTTGAATGGAGTATAGTGAAAAATCATAAACTCAAAGTGTTAAACTTTAAAAAGAAATACCTACCTATCTTCCGATTTGTTTGAGAAGTGATTAATTAAGATGTTTAATTGGGACACGAGTTCGCTCTTGACCGGTTTTTAAATAGTGTGGTTAATGATCAAGATACATTTTAAAAGTAAATTTTTATTAGTGGTGCTCTCGATAGGTACCCTACCTATCTATTACCTACCTACCTAAATGTATAACTACATTATTTATAGTCAATTTTGACTGTGATAGACTTTTTGCAACATCATAAAGCCTGCCCTTCTGGTAAAAATGGGTGTGTGTAACGTAAAATACAGCGTAAGCATATGCTCGCGCCTATATGCCCCGTGGGGGTAGTCAGAGATATTATGAAACCTCAGAACATCCATGTTTCATTAGTAGTACTGTTATATAAACGTGTGGAAAATAGAAAAACCACCTCTTTAATGACACCGACTAAAATTTCATATTTTGAAAGAAGCTACGCAGCAAAAAAAAAAACTGAAATCACACCTTTGTCAAAATTGGCCTTAATATCTAAAACTAACAATAGGAACTGTGACCAATTTATATAAAAAATCTATCTATTCCAAGCAAAGTTTTCCTCAAACGATTCACTTTCACTCAGTTTCGAGAGTTGAGTGAATTTTATATTTCAGTCACGCTATCGTTCCGTCGCTTGTCATTGGACCGATGATATCAGATAGCTAAACTTTGTAGTAACTTGCATATCATCTGAAATCTGAATCTGTGGAGGAAATATTGTATCAAAAAAGTTTTCGCTGACT
Organism: Agonopterix alstromeriana; assembly: GCA_963924505.1. Lineage (NCBI taxonomy): Eukaryota > Metazoa > Arthropoda > Insecta > Lepidoptera > Depressariidae > Agonopterix > Agonopterix alstromeriana. Next base: position 13,650,562 of record OZ004667.1, read on the forward strand.
TATCAGCTATCACAAAGGCACATCTGATGTAGTGTGTATTTCAGTGAATCGTAAAGAACATCGACGTAACCCAAAGAATTGCTAAACTAAAGTGACAATGGGCGGGGCACATTGTTAGCAGAACTGTTCTCAAGTGGTGACCGCGTACCGGAAAGCACAGTGTGGGTAGGCCCCAAGGGTGGATCGACGCGACGACCTTGTGAAGGCGGCGGGAACCCGTTGGATGAGGACAGCGTTGGACCAGTTGTTGTGTCGACCCTTGTGGATGATATGATGATGATGATGATGATGAAACTCCAATCAACATTTGGATTACAATTATTAATAAATAAAAAAGGCCCGTGATAACTATGTCTAGATTAGGCACTATTTTGTTTGCGAATTAACATTTATAATTATAGATTCCGACGACGACGCTTGTGCTGACTGCTATATTTTTGTGATTGATGTGTTTACTTATCTAATGAAATAAAATCTCCCTGTTTTATTATAGATTCCACGAATTATTCTCCAATGATCGCGGAGTCCATACATTAAAGCTTTATTTGAGCTTAGTGAACAAATTAATCGATAGAGTTCCACGCGTTTGATGTTTATATTTCGTAGGTTACCGCAACATGTTGACTCTATTAACTTTGCAAGAGGCTTGGCTCTCCAACTAAATCGTCAATTGTTTTATTGGCGCTATAAAGTTTATGTTAATATCCCATGAAATTGGATCCATAAGCGATTATGTTTAAGAATGAAAATATCAAGTTACTGAAATTCGCAAAAATGACACTGAATTGACGCTCTAGGTTACCTGCCTTAGGTAGATAACTATCAAAATAGATGAAAGTTTTTGTATAACTGTAAAACAATATTTAGTTTAGTTCAAAAAGATCAATTGGTAACGACACCGTTTATTGTTAATTTATAAAATCACTCGATGATCATATTCTTTCATCAAGCATTTATCAAGCTGATTTTTAGTCTACCACATAAGAAATAAGGAAAATTTTTACGTGTGTTTCTTTGAATAACTATTAAACACGTACCAAGGCATGCCAATAACCTACAACCGGTTTTCTGGTCATTTCAATTTCATGTTACAATAAGTCGCCAACAGAAGCTCACGTATGAATATGAGTTCTCCATACTTCATTTAAAAATAAGGAGGAAAAGATTTTCTGATTCCTATATAGCTTTCTGGCCAATTCTGATTTGCAAATGTAATTTATTCATCAGAAAGATATTCTATCCGACATATCTTGGACGTTACTAAAGCTGTTCTAAGAATAAGTGAGAGGAAGTTCAAAGTTCAAATCTCTGTTTCTGTAATTCAAAATAGCCTTAAAATTTCGTTGCTATTTGAAATGTAGTATAATGGTTAGGACCGTATCACACAAGTGATTTTTGAGCGATATCACCGCGTTATCGCTGTGATATTTCTTGCGGAATCGCGTCGTAGGAGTAAACCATCGGAGCAACAAAAAAACTGCTGTGGCATACATTTGAGTCGAGTAGTAATTGTAGTTTAATATGGAACAGAACATTTTTTTTGCTCCGATCTGTTTGCTCCCATAGAAAAAAAATTTCAGTTAGACGGGTAGACACTAATGATATCAATTTCACTCTGTATAAAAATTTTATAGTTGTACCTAACTAACTCTACAAGGCATCTATCTACATGGAGACTTTATAGACTCTCAACGGAGTTTATGAAGTCGCTAACAAGAAAAAGTTCGGATAGCGCTGCTAGAAGTTATTTATTATTTCAATATTTTTTTTAGAGTTATTGTCGGAATTCAATACAATTGCAATAAATATTAATTTAGAATCTTGATAAATCAATGAGTCGACGGTCTTTCAAATTCTCGAATGTCAAGGTTGGATGGACAAGGTGTAGGTACATTGAATGAAATATATGCAAAGTTATTTAAATGTTTATGAGCTGTTCACATTTGAGACGACCCTTTGGTTAAATATCAATAAAAGCTATTATAATATGCGGCTTTATTAATGCTGAATGACGAATAAAGTCATTAGGTGCATTAACTTGGCATGCAAATGGACGATTTAATATAAAGATCAATAAATTTTACATAATACAAGAAGTTCGGTAAAAATTAACAGGAAATGAAATGTTATCCATAAAGATTACATAATTTTTAGATTTCATATACCGTTACAGTTAGGACACACCGGTAGAGTTAGAATAAACTACATATACGGGCTAAAACTGATATCTTTAGCATCCTTTTAAACTAAGAGTCTACACATCAAAAACTATGGGAGCAAACCGATCGGAGCAAAAAAAATCTGCTGTTCCATACTAAACTGCTGTGGCAACTCGACTCAAATGTATGGGACAGCAGATTTTTTTTGCTCCGGTCGGTTTGCTCCCATAGTAAAAGTTGTTCAGTTTTAGATAGGAAGACTCTTCGTTTAAAAGGATGCTAATGATATCAATTTCACCCTGTATAATCGTTTCGAAAATTATGTTGGTTCGGGTTACTCAGAACCACTTAGTACCTATCAAGATATATTATTGTAATCATATCGATATTTAATGCTTATACCTACGTGAATACGAGGAAAAATCGAGTTAAGTTAGTAAAAATATACAATCTTTGCAGTGGAAGCTTATAATACCTAATTGCTACTATGTATACAATGCAAGTATATATAGTTAAGCAGTAAGCATAGCATCCATAATAATAAACAAAATAAAGTAAACTTAAGTCAAACTGTCTGAAATTACCACTCTTGCACGTGCTTAAAATCGTAACTCCACTTATCTGTTTATTTAAGAGGATATAATTCGTACGGTGCTCCATACAAAACGAAGTTCCGTCCTACTTTGAATATTACGTAACTACAGTAAAAACAAGGTTTTAACACAATCTAGAAACCAATATCTGTGCTTTCCATTTGCCGGATTTCCGTTAAAATATTTAAATAGTTTCAAAGTTATCGTGGCTCAAAGTTTTCCACTGCTTTTGCGAAGTTTTTCATTGACACAAATTTTTACGGAAGTCTGAAAAATTTAAAACACAGAGATTGGTTTCTAGACCGTTTTAAAAAAGTTAATTGACTTTAATTTAGTTAATGTTGAAAATATGACGGAAGTTCGTTTGTATGCAGCGCGCTCGGGAACTTCGGAATAAACTTCTATTCAGCTCAGACAACATTTCGATCAAAGTCCTTGACATTTCTAATGCCCTTGCATTTGCATTGCCTGCCATGAATAGCTGCTACTATCTCTTAGTGCATCTATAAGACCATAAAACCAAACAATCGATCTCGCTCGATTGTTTAACGTCTGTCTACCCGATCTGGGCCGAATTGCATCGTGTACGATTAAGACAATACGAGTTGCGTCATTTTGAAAGCGATGCGATGGCGTAATTTATAACAAATCGCAATTTAATTCGATACGTGTACTGTGTGCCAAGTCGTAGGCATACCCCAGGGATTAGGGCTGCAGTTCTAAATTTATAACTTTCCAGTTAAGTTACCCTTCCGTGGAGAATCTTAGAATATATTTGACTAGCGGACTTGTAGCGATTTCTCTCGCTCAACCCTGATTGATACTCTTCAGTGGTTTAAATTCGGAAAATCGCTTCAAACATATATTTTTCATGATATAGGGAACTAACATGTGACTGATTAAAACTTGCCTGTGCAAAAAAATTACCTATCTACGACTAGGTAGTAACTAGTATAATTTAGGCGTTTATATTACAACTGTTCCACTTTTAACAAATTAACTAAAAATTTGAATAAATTAATTCAAAGCCGTTTCTACAATCGATAATTATATTAAACAACAATTGACATAGGTACCTTTATGAAATTCACAAAAAACAAGCTTTTTACACATTTTGTAAGCATTTTTATTGTGAATTACAAAAACATAATTTTGAATGAAGAAGAAATTTTGATGCGGCCATGAAGACTACCAATCTGCATTGGGCACGCGTGTTGTACTAACGCCCATACACCGTCTGAGGGTAGGCTTGTGCCCTGCAGTGGGACGTATAATACTTTGAAGATGATTATGTGCACTGTGATCCAAGAAATGTACAAAAACTACTGTAAATTAACAAACTATTGGCAGCCCTGCATGTCGCGTACTTTGTTATTAATGAGCAAAAGATACACAGTTTTGGTGTGATTCCAAAAGCATTAGGTACTGGAATGTTTTCTAATCAACCAATGACATATATTATTGTTATACCTACACGGAACTAGCTACTAAATCATTTAATTGACCAGGAGTGCGATTTTTTGAAGTCAAATCAGCAGTAGAAATACGCATATCTCCATAGTAATTTTGACATCTTCAACTGCTGTGTTCAACGTATGAGTTTCAAAAATCGCACTCCAGGTTATTAATACATTATTAAAATATAAATGTATCAGTCAATATGTATTAAGGCTAATAAAAGAGTTTATAAATTATGTCTAGTATTAGCATGGCATTATTGTGGTTTTCATTTATTATGGTATGTTTCGTACCAAGACTAATGTGTACAAAATAATGCTTCTATCATCTCACATTTATCACTATATGATATACTGTCAATATTACATACCTATAAATTAATATAACGACATTCTTGCATCACGTACGGCTGTTCCAATATGTCCCAGGTACCTACTCTAGTCCTTGCAAAAGTCTAGTGCTTGCAACAAACTGTTGTCGTGAGTCCGAGTCGATTCCTTTGAGCAATGTGATATTAGTTCGATATTGTCTCGTAATGTTTAATTAATCACTTATTGCGGGTTTTTATTTGTGGTTGTAATGGGGAACTTGCACCAAAATAATGAGAAATTATCTTGATAATTCAATCATAAGAGTTGTGAATAGAACATTACTGAAAGATTTATTCTACAGTTTTTATTTTTTTACGAAATATTTCAATTATAAGTTACGTGGATCGGAACGTAATTTCAAAAACCTGCGCAAAGTGACGAATCGATTAGCAACTTGCGTGCGTTAGAAGAGTAAGACAACATATTAAATTAGCGGATGATTTGTGAAGAGCTTCACGTGTCATAAAAAGGAGTGACGTCACATCATGGCAGTGAGCATTTTGGCGCGGAATTTAAAAAGTCAACTTTTGATTCACAATAAATAAGGATTTGTGCATATTTTACCATTTTAGTTTTTGGTATTTTATATAAGCCTTAAATCTTTATGATACACTAACAACATAATTCCATGCAAAAAGTTTCGGCACATTAAGAAGGACCCTATATTTATTTGTATGTACAACAGTTCCAAATGCCTCAATAATCCTCAAACTGTCAGCTAACGGGAGTATGCGAGACTGATGAACTTGTTTTCGGAATGTAATAATAAATAAAAAACTAATCTTAAAAATGGTAACGCACGTTATCTAAATCGAATCGAGGTTGTAAAATCTAGTCCAGACCCGTATTATGGTAATTAAACAACGCTATAGTATAAAAACTGCCGTAGATTATATAGGTATATATTATTCATTCATCGATGATTAATTACATATAGTACCTGACTTACAAATATTTTGCCCTTCCCTGCAGGTTTTTCATTTCAAGCTTCAGCCCATCAGGTTTTCTATTTACTAAGATATCGGGCTTTGGATATAAATATTAAATAATCTGATATAATAATAATTATAAAGTATAGCATAAACCATTGTATCTATTAGTTAGGTATTTTATTATTCTTATGGTAGGATCCCACGTAGGGTTGAATCCCGTATGCACTAGCCTATCCTACTTGCCAGATATCAAAAAATAGTTTTTTTTTCTCCATTTTTATGCAATTTTGATCTATAATTTATTAATGAATTATTATCTTTTGAATCAAATTAATATCTGTGCCAAGTTTCAGCTTCCTATGTCTTACGGTCTTTGAGAAAAATGCCTGTGACAGACGGACCGAGTGATTCCATAAGTGTTCCGTTTTGTAAATTACAGAACACTTAAAAACACAAATATAATACTTAATTCTGATAACTAAATCATGTAGGTAGAGTATTTTTTAATTTCTGCAAAATGGATTAAAATAAATATGCAAAATAAAAAAATCTTACTGACTTCTTGAATTTATAATAAAAACGTAGGCAATCAGCAATTAAGTTTTTTATCGCGAATAAAACATTAGTCTTAAGTTGTTATAAATAAAAAAAAACATGAAAATTCCAAAATAATCTTCAGAAGAGGTAACTCTCAATTTATAAAACAGGTTTGTCAAATAGTCGAAGATCCGATTGTAGGTAAAGTTAAACCCTCATATTTATACCTTATGACAGAAATGTACGATATAAATGACAAAATGACCTAATCATAGTTCTCGGCTTAGAACAAACCACTCCGAATATTATAGGAGTACCTACACAAGTTCCATATACAAATTCCATAGTTAATTATGTCATAGTTTTCCATCAGGCGAAGATATAAATCAATCTATCAATATCGCAATGAGTAGGTGTACAGATACCTAGTAGAAAAATAATGAATAGTTATTTAGATTGTTATCTAACCAAATGCATCACCTTCACAAGCTTACATACAAGAAATTTCAATACAGCTCACTTACAACGGATAAAACAAGTACCTATTTATAGCATTCAAATAATACTAAAAGCGGTTATTTAGAGATACTGTTCGCGTTTTCGATTGCTAAGGTTGTATCAATATATAGGTAATTGTAATGGATAATGAGTTTTAGGACGGCCGCACATTGTCAGAAAATGCTGACAGAAAAATTCTGACGCTCGCCGGAAGGGATTTTTTTTTTTATATGACTAATACAGCGTTGCTCAGGGAGCAGTTACTGCTTTTTACTGCGGACTATTGGAGGGACCATGAAGGGTCTACCGATCCAAATGAATGAACTTAAGCAGCCGCCCTAGGGGCACCTAGAGAGGTACGGACCTCGGCATAGGACGTTGCTGGGGCTACGCGGCGGATTGGGTAGCTGGGATCGGTGAGAGTAAGGCACTCGGTGCATACATTTTGTATTAGATCCCGCACAGCGTTAGACGGACGATCGGTCAGAATTTTTCTAAAAGTGTGCGGGATCTAATTCAAAATGTATGCACCGAGTGCCTTCCGGCGAGCGTCAGAATTTTTCTGTCAGAAATTTCTGACAATGTGCGGCCTTACTTTATTGTGCAATGATATTATAAATTATAGTAGATACATATAATTCGCGGTATCGCGCGCAGCATCTGGCGGCAAATTACGTCTCCAGGAGGGTTATGAAAACAAATCCCAGCAGTTGTTTATCGAGTGTGGGTTTTTAAACAGATTATTTTTGTAGTAAAGACCCGGATTCTGATTATTTCACAGTAGGTTAAAAATTATTTTGTATTGAGTTACTAATAATCTGCTATAGCGGCGCCCGCGACTCCGTACGCACGGACCACTGAATTTAAATACTCATAATTTTTGATTGAATAAACCGATTACGATGAAATACAACCTAAATGTTAATCCAAACTAAGCCCCATGCTTTTATGAAAACTCATTTTAATTGGTTCAGTAGTTTTTAAGTAAGGTGTGCACAAACATACTGACTAAAATTCTAAAAATGGTCTCAATGCATTTACATATTCTAAACGCCACCAATTAATATTTTTGCAAATATCTTCAGTGTAAATCTACGCCAAGTCTACAAATTTATTTTACTCGTATGTTAGATTATCTCTACTACTTTAAAACAATTTTTCCCTACCAATAAATGATGCTTAGATCATTTTGCTAAAAGGTCATATAAATACGAAGGATTATTGAAGATAGTTTCATACTTAGATGCCATAGGTAGATAGGAACTTGTCATAAACGAAGCATGTCATAAAATCCGAAAGAAAGAAAAACATTTCCATCACGCCGGAAGCTGTAAAAATACATATCATTATCAACAAGTACTTACTTGCACATGTATAAAGATGTACAAATACTGACAATAACAAATAATTATTATTTTCCGCAAAAATGTGGGTGAATCAGTTGCGCGGGCGCACGCTAGAAGCGGATGTTGAGTGATCGCGCTCGTATCAGATGAGATAAGATCTCGTGGGAAAAGTAACTGTTATATAATTAATTGATTTTATAACTGTATTGGACAATGGACGAAATGACTATTATATGCTATGTGCTATAATATGCCACAGACTATTGAGTTTTGCATCAGCATACGCGTATAAAACTCAGTACATACTGGCTCCTTCTTAATATGCTGACACTTTTTTAAGGGTTTGATCAGACCATCAAACTGAACCAATTTCTCTATGGGACCAACATTGAAATCGCGAAAAAAAAATCGACTGTCCCACACATTTGGCTCGAGACGGGTTGCAGTTTTGTATGGAACAGCTGATTTTGTTTCGCGATTTCGATATTGGTCCCATAGAAAAAGTTGTTCAGTTTGATTGTCTGATCATCCCCTTTAAAAATTGTCAGCTTATTAAGAAGGACCCTATATACCTTGCTTTCATGAAAACAGTTTTATGAAAACCAAGTCTGTACTCCATCTTTGGATGAAAGATGCGATGTATATAAATCTAGATATTAATAGGACAATTGGTACCATTTGCAAATGGGACATACTGTTACTAATCTTTTTAAAACTCGAACCTACAAATTATTTACAATACCTACGCATAAAGTTGACATGACGATAATATTAGTTTACGACATAATAATATAGGAAATGACCTTCCTGTAGGGCTAGCATGCAACCCCCGATAAAACGAGAACAATCGAGAGGTGCCTCTGTCTTTGTTACTTTACGTATGCCAAAATGAGCGTGCATGAAAGTTTTGTCGCTTTATTGTGTGTGGCATGCTAGCACCACAGGAAAATAAACGGCAACAATTGTCGTATGTTAAAATACTTATGCAAATTAGGCCTGTTAGGCTGGCTAGCTTCAAAAAATAGGTATTTACACTTCATTTCAAATAGCAACGAAATTTTAAGGCTATTTTTACTTACAGAAACAGAGATTTGAAACACTTCCTCTCACTTATTCTTAGAACAGCTTTAGTAACGTCCAAGATATATGGGATAGTATATCTATAAATAAATTATATTTGCCAATCAGAATTGGCCAGAAAGGTATATAGGAATCGGAATATCTTTTCGTCCTTAATTCAAATGAAGTGTTGGCTTAAACTTATTATAGTACTACATAGGTACTATTTCTTATAGCTACTGTGCTTAAACGTATTTAGTGAACGCTCTGTCTCTTTCACTGCTCATACAAGACAGCGACAACATCATATTTAAACATGTTTTAGCTTTTGACTATTTATATGTGGACTGGTTACGCGTGTAATTCTACTAACAAACATTTCTGCCACTTTTTGCGGGGGGCGAGGTAACATGAAATCCGCAACTTTGGATTTTATTCCCCATAACTTTAGATTCTAATTTTGAATGTTAAAAATCATGAAAGTAATCACGTGTGAACCCCAAACGTTCTAAGCTCGAAGATATTATTTCGCAATTATAGGCTGTCTCGTTTAGTGATAAGGTGTAAATAGAATGTAAATGTACAAGATCAATTGTGCTTATACCGTGGCAGAGGGGAAATGCTACCGCAAGGCTAGTCCTTATAATAATTAGTCAAAGGTTTAAGCCTATATAAATTTTGGTTCAAGCCAGCCTAGAATTGAAACATATTGAAACGAAACAGAGGAACAAATATAAATTCACAACTACCATTAACAGCTTTCTAAACGTTAATGTTAAGAATGATTGTATTCTCTCGTCAATTTAATTGAGTTTTTCCTTTTATTACCTGTCAATTGTTCAGGTTACGTTAAAAAGAGATAATGCGCTCTGATTGGTGCATTGTAACGTCAACTGACGTCTATTGAAGGCGAATGCGGTTGTTATTATGCACGTTTTTATTAGAATTTTTAATGAAACACTATAATAATGAAGTATATAAGGAGTTTACAAGTATATTACACGATATTCTCAATGTCATAAACGGAATGTATATAAATGTATTTTACACTTGAATTAACTATAAAAATGAAACAATTTTGTATATGAATGACAACAATGCTACAATAAAAGAAAAGTAAAGATAACATCAAATATTTTAAATAGAATTATAGCTAGCCTGAATTGTGCTTTATTTCTAAAATAACAACCCATATTCATACGATTCCGAAAATCGATAGAACTCGAGGTAGATATTTAAAGAAATTTATTAATTCAATTCAATTATACTTTATTGCACACCAAAAGCATAACATACATTTGAATAAAGATATAGAATTACGAGCAGGTGCAATAAAGGCGGTCGCGTTATCGCGAAACAGCGATTTTTTCCACACAACCTTAGGATAGAGGAATTAAAAAACGTAAATAGGTAGCGTTGCAGCTCTAAAGAAAATAATAAACCCAGAATTACAATGAGTATGGATTAATTTTCGATTTTATTGTTTAGCATAAACTCATAATTTTGAGTTCCTACTGCTTTATTGATACAAATGTAATCACCAACACTAATCTCCGGTTCTATTTTCTTTAGCACAATTCTGTTGAGATAACTAGGAAACTAACTTTGGAGTTTAACACTTTGGGACACCATCAAAATGGTATGTAAATAATTGGCTAATTTTCAGTATTCTACAAAAACAATATATTATGCAGGTTATCAACGCGAAAGACACCATTTGTACCACCCTGCGAAATGGACTTCAGATCAAATAATAGTTGAACTATATCATGTTGTCATGCTATCTAATCAATTCACTGATACATAGATAAACTCACAACCGTGTTCCCATTCCGGGAGATCACAAATATTACTATAATTGTGATAAGCATGCGCAAGGTTCATAATAAACGTATAGAGAAATCCAGCACTATGGCAGCAGTATGGCTGCCGATGTGCATCTGACCCCACCTCTGACTGTATTGGTCTCCCCTCTCCCGTCCCATAAGACATAGGAGGGTAAGGACGAGAGAGTGCATCTGTGCACTTCAAATTATCTACGTACCTAATTGCTTTTCTGTAAACATCTTAGCATAGTGTCGTTCTCGTTGAATTCTTTTGTATGGACGTAGCTGACTTCGTAGTATCTTGTAGGCACCTATAAATATTTTATTAAAATCTAAGATTTTTTGAAACTATTCACAAATTTAAACTAAGTCAAAAAAAAATATTATACTATTTCGGACTAAATATTAAATAATAATCAGTAAGGTTTTGACAACGGTTCACTAGTGTCATTATTATAAAAATCTGCTGTTCCATACATTTGAGTCGAAGAGCCTGTAGTAAATTGACGTTTTATATGGAACAATAGAAAAATTAATTGTCGATGTTAGCTCAAGCTTTAGCCCTTAGCGAATGCGAATGCGAATGTAACGCATTTACGGACCCTGTATATTATTCCGTGCTTGAGGTTCAACAATTTCTCAATGAAATCTGTTTTCATATGTCATTTTCAATATATTATTATTTATATAGCAACGGTTGATAATCGATTTTAATTCGGTATACTTATAGTTTAATTTAATTTCATACCTACATAGATTTGAAATACGTTTGTTTTTTACAAAATAAAACAGAGTTTGTAAGTAGGTACTTATTATAATAATTGTAATCAGCACTACGTAACGCTTATCAAATTGTTTACTGTTATTTACCCGGTAACATACATTACCTACAATTATGAAGAAATCTCTTATCGGGTACTTCAATGCAAATTGATTACATAACTTCTCGATTGATACTCTTGTTTATAAGAACACTAGAAAGGGAAATAACATATTTTCATAGTTTATTAATACAAGGTGTAACAAAACATACGGTCAGTTGCACGTACGTTCATTAAAGTTATTCTTCCATTAAATCTCTTGCTAGCTTTTACTACGCTACGTCAACCAGACAAAAAGTGACAGTAAGAGATTTAATGGATGATTAACTTTAATGAACGTACGTGAAAATGACAGATAGAGTGTTAATATTTAAAGGGGTGGTACGTTTACTATGGAGACAACAAAGTCGAAACACATTTAAAACGCCATAGGGAAAGTTTGTACTTTTGTATGGAACAGCTGCTTTTATTTTCGCGATTTCGGTTTTGGTCCCATAGAGAAAGTTGTTCAGTTTGACGGTCTGATCAAACCATTAAAAAAGTGTCAGCATCAGTGTCAGTGTCAAGAAGAGCCCTATGTAGGTAAGTACAGTTGTGCAACTTTTTTAGTTTAGAATAGGAATGTATTTGTATACTTATAAAATACAGTTTATTCTTAACTAAATAAATATACATAATAGGCAACATTATTCGTATTGATTACGCTGTGATGGAAAAAATACTATGACCATAATCATGTCCTAGTGACCTAGTTACAGAACCAGGATTTAAAATCCATATACAATCCAAGAGGTGAACTACACTGGATCAAGGAAAGCATATACCATAGATGGTTGATAAAATTATGATTACCTACAAGTGGAACAGGTACTGCCGTTTTCATAAAAAAAAAATAGCCGTCCCATACATTTGGCTCAAGTATGATTGCAGTTTTGTATAGAACAGCTGATTTTTTTTTCGCGATTTCGACTTTGGTTCCATAGAGAAAGTTGTTCAGTTTGATGGTCTGATCATCCTCTTAAAAAACTGTCAGCATATTAAGTTGGATCCTGTATGTTTACTTGTTTTTCTAGTATCAAGTTTAAATGGTAAAGGTGAGAACTCAACACGGAAATTGTCTCAGTCTTCGATTTCGACACGCTTTCCTGCACCGCGACGTTAGGCTGACACCGGCATCGGCGTCGTCACCGGAACCAAGTGACATCATTTCACTACTAAAACAACTTGTAAACTAAAGAGTCAATTTCTTTTAGGCCCAGAAACTGTAACGTTTATTGGTGGTATGACACTCTAAAAACATAATTTAATTTATTATAGTAATCGGACGAAAGATTTGGTAAAACTGAAACCGGAATTATGAAATCAATATAAAAATTCACCGTATTGACTTTTTGTTAAAATAGCACATGTAAAACAATGCGTGTATAGGAATATACGCGTCTTAGATGTTCATACGAAAATTAAAATAAAAAACCAACATATTTTACCTAGACAAGATGTGCGCCAACATTTTTTGGTTTACTATTTCCCATAGCTGGAGAAATTGACTCCTTTATAACTTTTTGGAGAACTTAATTTATAATTATGTATCTAAAAGTGATAGACAGTGCAATTGTCATCTTGGAAAAAAACTAAACGGTTTGATTGCACTAAAAATTGTGTGCCTTGAAAATGAACAACACCCGACAAAATGTTAACATAAAACTATTTACATACACATATTACAATTATAGATAATCAATGCTGCTTTCCTTCCGCTACTTAGCAATTAAGATACCTAAGTATTTGATATGCAACGTGTTAATGAATAAGCGCAAAACCTCGTACACCCCAACTGATTTACAACAAAATAATTAAATTGAAACAATAATTTCATTATGTTGATAGTTAAAATTTAAAGTAATTCGCATTTTAAGTTTTGAGGCAAACATTATTTGTTACAATTTTAGCAATTAATGAAAGGGCTAACGTGCTCATTGATATATTTTAAGACTTGTTTTGGTAGTAAGTAGGCTGAGAGTGTTCGAGCGGTGGTTTGAGATCGAGTTCAGTAAATTTAAAATTTTACAAACAATTTATTTCATATTTTGAAAAAAAAAAAAATACCTATGTTGAAACCATGATAATTCGATTCTGCTCTCGATTCTAAACAAACAACTTTCTAGTTTTAGATTTTTTTTTGTGATTCGATGTTGGTGCCATAGAGAACGTTGTTCAGTTTGACGGTCTGCTCATCCCCTTAAAAAAGTGTCAGCATATTAAGAAGGATGTGAAAAAATAAAAGATGCCCTCAAAGTAAAGGTAAAAAATTCAGTCAGATAAGCCAAAAAAAGCACTCATGAACTCATTTCGCATCATACCTATTTTGTTTGCGGTTGTGTACTGTAGTGTGGGTAAGCCCTTATTACTTGTCGATGCGAATCAGCCTACTTTTACCCCTCTTATTTTGCACTAGAAAACAATGCTTATTGTAAACTGATGATGCAAATTATAATTCAGCGGTGTAATAAATATGTTATTTATAGATAGCGGTGACATAATTGATGTTATATTTTCAAACCAGAGAAGAAAGTAGGTAGGTACATATATTTTCACCTCACTAAACCATTCAGAAATCAATGGATTTGGTCCTTAGACTATTTATATTATGGACGAGTTACGCGTGTTATTCTATAGGTACTAACAAACATTTCTGCCGCTTTAAGCGGGGGGCGAGGTAACATGAAATCCGCAACTTTGGATTTTATTCCCCATAACTTTAGATTCTAATTTTGATTGTTAAAAATCATGATAAATAGTCTCGTGTGAAATCCAAACGTGATAAGTTATTGTTCCGCAATTATAGGCTGTCTCGTTTAGTGATAAGGTATACAATTGAATGTGATTCATGATTAATAAGTAGTCTAAGGTTTGTTCTCATTTTATTTAGTGTAGGTACATACAGTTCATACAGATTGTTAGGGTAAGACAATGGACAAAGTGTCCTTGACAAACCTATAGGAAATTCGCAGAAAAAGTTTTGGTTTTGTATACTAAATGCAATCAGCTGATCGAATGTTTGTATGAAAAGTCGAAGATCTCTTTTGCGCATTTCCTTTGTGTTCCTTTGGAAAAGTTGTTCAGTCAGATGCAGTGAGCGACCGGCAGCCACACGGTTTGGGCGTAAAAGGTTAAAATTTATATCATTAGCATCCTTTTAAACTAAGAGTCTACCCATCAAACTGAACAACTTTTACTATAGGAGCAAACAGATCGGAGCAAAAATCTGCTGTTCCATTCCATACTAAACTGCAATTTTTACTCGACTCGGTTTCCTCCCATATTAAAAGTTGTTCAGTTTGATGGGTAGACTTAGTTTAAGAGGATGCCGCTAATATCAATTTTACCCTGTATAAAGATTGGCTGTCGCTTTAGTCGAGATCGACTAGAAATCCATCATCATCATCATCCCATAGTCTTCGAGATATTCAAAAGATTTGCCCCTATGCCGCTCTTACCTAACTTGACCCCACCATATTTCACACTTTAATACAATAGAGAAGTCTTTATTAAAAAATAAATACCAATACATTGAGTATTGAAGAACGTGTTAATAACTCATAAGTAGGTAGTTCCCCTCAAAATCGTCACTAAGCATTAGCACACTCGAGTAAAGCAAATAAATAGCCCGCATTAGATGCTCCATAGTTTGGGTGTCAACGACCCAGAGTGGTACCACGTTTACTCACTGTAATCTCACGTTAACGCATTCTTAAGCTATAAGCTGTAGGTATACAGGATCATCAGACCATCAAACTGAAAAACTTTCTCTATTGGACCAACATCGAAATCGCGAATAAAAAATCAGCTGTTCCATACATTTGGCTCAAGTAAGTTTGCAGTTTTGTATGGAAGAGCAGATTTATTTATCGTGATTTCGATGATTGTGCCATAGAGAAAGTTGTTCAGTATAACGGTCTGATCATGTCCTTAAAAAGTGTCAGCATATTAAGAAGGACCCTACATAACTACAGTTTATAGCTTCAGTTTGTGATTAGAACTATGTATGTGCCTTTGAGTATTATAACTATTATTTACCCGGAACGCAATACATTACGCAATGAATCTGCATAAAAAAAAGGAATTGCAATGTAACAAATTATTAATGAAAAATAGGTTATTAACACCAAATAAATAGTAACTACAATTGGGGAAAATATCAGTGAACATAAAAAAAATAGAGACCAACATAGAACCTTCTCCTTTTTTGAAGTAGGTTAAAAAACAAACCACTACACAAATATTAGCCTGAATCAACTGAGCTTTTATAAAATTTGCTGGTAATAACCCATTTAGAAATAACCAGAAGTCCATGGCATAGCATCTTTATCATAAATGGGACGATTCTAACAGACACAGCTGCAAATCTGTTAAGACCCCCCCCACATCCATCAGCATGTAGAATCTTCCAAGTTTGAATATTTAGAGACGATATTTGGTAAGAAACAGTGATTTTCGGATTATAAGCTCGTATTTTTTTTTTCGAAAGCGAGTATTAAGTGACTTTAAAAACATGATACCCCTTTACATATGTCTACAGTGTCTACGCTGCAAATTAGTGAAGTTAGCAACCGATTTATTTAGCACTAAACATATATTTAAATAAATAGCTATTTGTCGGTTGACTATTAATTATGAATTAATTAGTAAAATAGCAAGATAAAACATTTTAAGTGGTTTGAATGCATAATTACGAACTACAAAGATGCATTATAAAAGCTGATTGGAGGACAGCTTCCTTTGCCAAGCAGTGTGGCTTGGATAAATTGTCATCATCATGCCCTTATTCCATTATTTGGGGTCGCCGCAATGAATGGAGGAACTACTGTGGAAGGTTCCTCCGGTGAAAAGGGAAGATCTTCCGCTAGGCTAGGTGTGAAGCCTGGGGACCGGCTGTGGTCCAACAGATCTTATTTGGACCTTGTATATATATCGAATCTCTGTGATTATTTCTCTTGCGCGTTTCATGTCTTGTATACGATTGTGAACCTTATGTGTAGCGGCTAACGGGTTACCAATGTGATGTCGCAAGTTGTCTTACGTACACATTTGCGAATGCGACCGTAGCGCCATCTGTTAGCTTCTTTGATATAACTTGTGGGTGTTGACGTCTGTGGCAAGTCCCCACAGTTTAAAAAATTTTTTGTTTAAATAAAAATGTACCTGAAATACCTACAGTATGTAAACTAACTAACTTGAACAACTTTTACTATGGAAGCAAACCTTTTCAGTTTTTGTTTTAAGTTCTTTTTATGCTGACGGTATTTCTTACCGCTTCTTCTTAATCGCTGTTCCTTATCAAAAACCTTACTACTGTAAATGCAAAAATGTTAGAAGGATAGGTAATTCGTATCATCTACATAATATCGCAATGCGTGTAAGCACGTAGCATACATACCTAGCTATGCCGCACACGATTTCATTTTAATTACACTCCATTACTTACATCTAAGTACGATTCGCAGAATTATCACGTTGGACTATGACTGTCTTTTATTACCTTTAAAGGAATTAAATGTTTATATGTTGTTACTTATTTATTATTACTTAAGTAAAAAAACTAAACTTATTAGTGTTCCGTAGCAAAATTGGAAAATCGGAACACTTATGGAATCACCTCGGTGTCCGTTCGTCCGTCTGTCACATACATTTTTCTCGGAGACCTTAAGACACAGGAAGCTGAAACTTGGTACTGGTACAATTATAGCAATTAACGGTCCAATGACATAAATAAAGTCAAAAAAGCGTAATGGTTATATTGGGGGACAGTTTTAGGGGGCAGAAGATAACACATAATTTTTTTCTACTATATCGTGTTGGGTACCTATAAAATGAAATCTTATAATTATACGAGTCTAAAAAAATTTTTTTTTTAATTTCTCAACTTTGTTGAACAACATTTTTCAATTTAGTCAGAAAAACTGTTGTCCCCACCGATATTTCGAAAAGTAGAGTCATGTAAAATCTGAAAAAAACTCACGAACATTAGAATTAAGGTGCCGATGGCGGGAACATTATCAGGCTGGCACTAACATATATTTTTATTTGAATAAATATAAAATATTCGTAGGAAATATATAATTTTTTACCTTAAAATAAAACTGGTTATCGATAAAAAAACCCTTTACCTACATGTTAAAGTAAAAAATGTACTAAAAGCTTATCTATAAACGATTAATTGTAAAAATAAAGGAAAAGCTAGTAAACAGCATCAACACGAAGGAAACATAAAGTTTTTATCAGCAAGGTCCCGCAACAAGTTGCCCAAAACGGTCGTTCAACTTTACTTGAACTCCGCCGTAAACTTTTTCAAGGTTCTTTAGCGCCATAAACACGACACATGACTAAAATTCACATTTATTAGCTGTTCTAACTTGTTTGCCGGTTTTCGATACATCAAACATGGTGAGACGAAGCTATGATCTGTTCCTATGTGATATAAGCATAAAAATAATAATTGGATTGGATTGTGGATTTACATTGAAGATATTTGCCAAAATATTAATTGGGGGCGTTTTGGATACAAAATCCCTTGAGACCATTTTTAGAATCTATGTCTTCAATACTCTTAACTTTTGATTGAATTAACCAATTGCAATGAAATAAAGTCTAAATGTTAATCAAAACTAAACCCTACGCTTTCGTGAAAACCCTATTCAAATCGGTTCAGAAGAACAACACGTCTAGCATGATTTCTCTACTTGCGCGCGACTCGGTTTTTTCCCATACTACAAGTCGCGGCAAGCGCGGCTTTCGCTCTCCGAAAAGCGCGGGAACAGGTTATTTTCTATGCAGCGAAGGCGCGTCGCGCGCCTTTTGAGAAATCATACTAGACGTGTTGTTCTTCCGAACCGATTTGAATGGGGTTTTCACGAAAGCGTAGGGTTCAGTTTTGATTAACATTTAAACTTTATTTCATTGCAATGGGTTAATTCAATCAAAAGTTAAGAGTATTGAAAGTCAGTGGTCTGCGTGTACCGGATGATTTTCGTTACCATTTTGCAGTTGACTTTTTTTCCAAAGGTTGCTCTCGTAGTAAAAGTTGTTCTTTTTGATGGTCTGAACTACCTCTCTAAGTTTAAAAAAAATCATCCGGTATAGAGAGAGAAGGAAACAATTTCTTGGTCTAGGGGCGCGTATGAAGTCGCGGGCGCCTGCGCCGCTAGTAATAAAATAATTTCTCAGTTTAGCAAATCAAACTCAAAGGTTTTGTAAATTGGGCATTATTTTCCTTATTGTTAAAATATAAAGCTTCACGAAAGCGACAATCAACCCGCATGCAAGCCCCTATGATGTTATAATGCTTTATATCACACAAATGGCACAAAATTACAAAATCAGGACACTTGATAAAATTGACGTCAAGCTTGTGTATTGTGCATGCATGTATGCAATTATGCTCTCGACAGGACTATATTACCCGAAGGGGTAGTCAGAGATATTTTGAAAACTCAGATCATCCACGTTTCACTTGTAGTATCGAAACTCTGTCCAGTGTGACGGGAAGCGAGCCCGTCGCCACTTATAATGGATGCCTCGAAACAGAATCATGCAGGTTTCCTCACGATGTTTACCTTTACCGAAAAGCCAGTGATGTTAAAAATCGTACATTAATTCCGAAAAACTTATTGGTACGAGTCGGCCTAGACGGGGATCGAACCATCGCCTCCTGCACGGGAAGGTTACTCGCCACTGGACCACCACAGCTTTTTAATACTACTGTGTAAAATGGAAATTAAATTATTATCACGACATTTTGTTAGTTTTAAAAAGCGACGAAGGTACAATAAAATATGTTTAAACGGATATCTTAGTATTAATACAGTTGATTAATAGCTTACAATATCTCTGACATAGTAAAATAGACTACACACACGTGTAGGTATTATCATTATTTATAATATTATCAATATCCTTCGATTAAAGAAGCAATAATTAATGTCTGAAATAACATAAATAATTATTTATTTACTCCACATGAAATGAAACAAACAAGGTGTTTCAAAATTAAAACCTAATGCTAATTAGTAAGATATTGATTAAAGTATTTCTAAAACCTGCATTGGAGAATGATTATAATATAAATATTAATTATTTTGAAGAATTATTACATAGAGGGTCCAACGTAATATGCTGAAACTTTTTTAAGGGAATAATCAGACCATCAAACTGAACAACTTTCTCTATAGGACCAACATCGAAATCGCGAAAAAATCAGCTGTCCCATACATTTGGCTTGAGTAGGTTTGCAGTTTCGTATGGAACAGCTGATTTTTTTGCGCGATTGCGATGTCGGTGTCATTAGTCAATCGAAAAATATTTCCTGGACTAATCTTCATATAGCAACAAGACGTCAAAATTCAATCTGTCAACACGTTGACAAAACAAACCATGTTATTGTATCATCCAAGTATTATCCTCGTCAGATGTCAACGAATGTAAAGTTGTTCAGTTTGACTGTCTCATCATCTCCTTAAAAAAGTGTCAGCATGTTAAGAAGGACCCTATACATATAGCCCATTGAATAAAAATACTAAAAATATCGGGTGTTGCCTACGATATGTTTAAAGATTATCTACTTATTAATGGCGCCGAAATTTGTTGTCATATTATTAACCATTCGCAATCACAGTACTATACAAGGTGTTACAAAAATACAAATAAACATTTAAGGGGGTGGTTTAGACAATCAAACTGAACAACTTTCACTATGGGACCAATATCGAAATCGCGAAAAAAAAATCTGATGTCCCATACTAAACTATAAGTCTACTCGAGCTAAATGTATGGGACAGAGGATTTTTTTTTCGCGATTTTGATGTTGGTCCCATAGTGAAAGTTGTTCAGTTTGATGGTCTAAACTACCCCCTTAAAACTTTTAAAAATTTATTTTTTCTTTTGTAACACCTTGTATAATATTATGGTTGTAAACAAGTTTGTATACAAAGGATACACTCATGCTCGCCGCGTGCGGTGCATTGCAGCATTGAATGGGTATTTACCAGCTTATAAATTACTCTGCATTGATAACATTTAACCTTAATCTAATTGTTTTCCTTGTAATTTTGCCACTGACACGTTTTTCCCAGATATCTTATTAAAAACATATTTATATCTC
The DNA here is from genome assembly GCA_963924505.1 of Agonopterix alstromeriana. Taxonomy (NCBI): domain Eukaryota; kingdom Metazoa; phylum Arthropoda; class Insecta; order Lepidoptera; family Depressariidae; genus Agonopterix; species Agonopterix alstromeriana. The sequence continues at coordinate 13,671,319 of OZ004667.1, forward strand.
TTATCTTTCTTGTTATTACCTAGTTAGTTTATATCAACATTACAATACTACGGAATTTATTGGATATATTAGTTTATCTAATATTGTTACGGTGCCTGATTAGAAAAAATAAAATACAGTATAAAATGTAGGTACAAAAAAAACATGTAGGTACCTAAAATTTTTGTCACTAACATAATTTTAAGTCATTGTTACTAACATCTATGGATCTATGATCTGACACAAAATAAATGAATTGAATTGAATAAATCCACATTAAGCACATATTTTCATACCCAAAGTATTCAAAAGTGAGCTGATGGAAATTCTTATTTTTGGAGAAATAGAGTTTCGTAGTGTGTTGGCAATGAAAGTTAATTACCATTTGACACTCTTATTTCTATCCTTATAAGGTTCATAAGTGGACATCAAATTACCTTGCCTACCTACCTACATATCAGAATGAGTGAACTAAAAGAAAATGTGATTGGAGGAAATACAACGTGTTAATGAATAAGCGCAAAACCTCATACACCCCAACTGATTTATAACAAAATAATTAGATCGAAACAATAATTTCATTATTTTGATAGTTAAAATTTACAGTTATTCGCATTTTAAGTTTTCAGGCAAAAATGATTTGGTATCATTTCAGCAATTAATCAAAGCGCTAACGTGCTCATGGATACATTTTAAGAATCTTGTTTTGGTAGTAAGTAGGGTAAGTATGCCCGTGCGGAGGGTACAAAGTAATTATTTAATATTTTGAAAAAAAAAACCGTTTTGAAATGATGATAATTCGATTCTGCTCTCGATTCTATAGAAACAACTTTCTAGTTTTGCGAAATAGAGTTCAGTAAATTTTAAATTTCACAAACAAATTATTTAATATTTTGAAAAAAAACAATCCTATGTTGAAACCATGATAATTCGATTTTGCCCTCGATTCTAAACAAACAACTTTCTAGTTTTGCGTTTATTCATTAACACGTTGTATAAACAAAATTAATAACTAATAATAAAGTCAGAACTAACATTCAAGTTATCATCACGGATATATCAGTCGGATGGATCTCACGATTATTTATCGAGTATACTTATGCATCATATTATCCTTGTTAGATTTATCCTTAACACCAGTTACAACTGACATTATACTAACCTTCAAGAATCGATGTTTTTGTTCATCCATAGCAATCAAAAGATGCGGTTTGAAAAACAAAAACCATTGATTCAAAGGAGTTGTTGATGTCCATGAAAACATTGATATTACCAACTTGTCATTTTGTAGCATAAGCATAATGCTTACGACTATATTTCCCGAGGGGGTAGTCAGAGAAATAGAACATCCACGTTTCACTAAAGTCCGGCCGCTGAAAGATTGCATTTGACAGTTACCATAAAATTGTAAAAAACTGAATGATAATATTTTTTACCTGTGCTCACTCTAGTACACAGGGCACTAGCTGCCCTTTTAAGTTCAAAAAGCTACTAAATAATGATCGGCATTTATAGTTTTCATTCTGTTTTTTACAGTTGTATGCTAACTGTCAAACGCAATCTTTCAGCGGCCGGACTTTAGTACCGAAATTCTGTCCAGTGTGACGGGGAGTGAGCCCGTCGCCACTTGTAATGGGTACAATACATGCCTCGAAATTGCCTACCTAAAACAAATCTGCTGTCCCATAGATTTGACTCGGGTAGGACAGCAGTTTTGTATGGGACAGCTGATTTTTTTTTCGCGTTTCCTGAAGTAGGCTCCATAGTGAAAGTTGTTCAGTTTCATGGTCTGAGTTCACCGTTTCAGTATTTGCTAGGCTGTCACTTACACCCTGTATAACTTATCCAAGCTGTGACTGTCATTTGTATGAGCAGGACGACAGACAGAACACCTAAATACTTGTTAGTGACATACGTAAAAATAACATTAGTTTATGGTTAGCAATGGCGTCAACTAACAGAGATTGCGGGATCACTGGCCTTATTCACAACATGTCTGGAAAATTTGTGAGTATTTTTAGCAAATGAAAAAGACTAACAACTATACTCTAATTTTCAAAGAAAATGTTTCTGGTCTGTATTATAATTTACAAATGCTTACTAAATGTTTTGTGTCGCTAGCCTGCCCCTAACCATTTGTGTATTGATCTACAGATATTGATAATATAAACAAACAACACATGTTTTTAACTCTATTGTAAGATCAGTGTCGGCCTCACCCGTGGATTGCAAGGCAGTATTTCTAACAAAATAATTATTTTATAATTGTTTTGTTGAGTTTTTCGGAATTTATGTACGATTTGTAACACCACAGGCTTTTCGGTGAAGGAAAACATCGTGAGGAAACCTTCATGCTTCAAGATGTTCTGAGGTTTTAGAATATCTCTGACTACCCCCTCGGGGAATATAGTCGTGAGCATATGCCATGCTATGTTTTGTTGTAATTACAAAACGACTTTCAATCTAAAACATAATCAATTATTCTATACCTCAATGACGCCTCCAATAGTATTCGGTTGGTATCTGGTGGTAACTCTCATCGGAAACGAACTAATGACAGCCAGAAGGTACTCGTACTTACCTGAAAAAAAAAACTAAATTTAGTTTATAAATCGAAGAAAAAAAGTGGTTTTGACAAGTCGGCAGGAAATAAGCATAAAAATCGTTATCGCGCGATAACGCAATCCGTTTCCTGCACCTCGCAACGGAAACTTAAAGGAAAACATTTCTTTCATAAGTCGAGCTGAAGAACAGAATAATAAGAGTGCAAGTGCTGAAGGCAAAACTGGAATGAAATGAAAATCTTGTTGTGGGCGTAACTGGTCGCAGAGTTTCTTTAACTTTGTTATGAGATTAAATAACGTTCATGGCATATTGATGAGGTCTCTTTGACCTATAATTTGAGTGTTTTGTACTAGATGATATGTTATTTAAGAGGCTATGTGAAAAAAATAGGATTCTTCAAAGCATGATATCTCATGAAGTACTAACAGTAGGAGTATGATTTGCGGATATGTGCAAATTGAACATATAATTGAAGTTTTGATTAGAGCCAAAACACGATTAAGACACATTTTCTCGATAGAAAAACAAGCCAAAGTAGCCTCCGTCTTTATCGATAAACGCTTGGAACTGCTAAACGGTGAATATCAGAAACAAGAGGCTTGATTTAAAAAAAAGGGATTGATTTTTTATAAATTTTGATTAGGGCAGAATTGAACTTACATAAATAGTATATTCACAATTAAATAAAGTTTGTTTGACGCTTGCGTCGTTTCAGGCGCGCGCGCCGCCCCATCTCTTTCTCTCGCATCAGGCAGTAATATAAGCTATCACACGCCCATTTCGCTTCAATTATTTTCGACATAGGCCCTTAAGAAAAAGTAATCCTTGTGATTGACCTTTCCGACCGTAAATGTCAATGTGTTCAATTCCCGGTTTAGGCAAACGATTATTTAAAAATCTTTGAACGCAGTTCGAGGTTTTCTTTCAGTAAAATTTCCTATATACAATATTTTAAGGTACTTTCCTTCCGCGTGGGACATCCTGTATAGTGTATAGTAAATGTGACAACTATTTATATTAGCCGATTTTAGTAGAAAAGTTGTTCGAAATCTAATTTTGGTAGATTTAACAAATATAGCAAAGTCTGCAAATATAAAAGCAGTCACATAATTGTAGGGTCCTTCTTAGTACGCTGATAGTTTTTTAAGGGGATGGTCAGACCATCAAACTGAACAACTTTCTCGATGAAACCTAACACCAAATCGCAAAAAAAGCAAATCAGCTATTCCTTATTATACAAATGTAACGTTTTTTTGCCATTCCGATGTTGGTCACATAGAGAACGTTGTTCAGTTTGATGATCTGATCGCCCCCTTTAAACATCAACATATAGAGTAGAAACCTATACTACTTGGTATTTTTCTCAGTGTATAACTTTTGAATTATTTATTAAAACAGATCAAAAATTTACTGCTTGATTAGAAAAGCAATTTTTTGATTGTGCACTAAATAAATATGCTCTCTTTCGTCCATACCCTCCTGAATCTGATGGAATAGAAAACATACTTGAGAAAAATATAGGGTCCTTCTTAATATAGGTACTGACGGTTTTTTAAGGGGATGATCAGACCATCAAACTAAACAATGTTCTAACAAGTCCGAATTAACGAAAAAAAAAATCTGTTCCGTACAAAACTGCAATCCTACTCAACCCATTATGTATGGGACAGCAGATTTTTTTTCGCGATTTTGTTGCTGGTCTATAGAGAACGTTGTTTAGTTTGATGGTCTGATAAAAACTGTCAGCATAAGTTGGATCCTGTATAATGTAATGCATTTCATCTTCATCATCATCTCAGACAATGGACGTCCACTACTGGACATAGGCCTCCCACAAGGATCGCCACAACGACCGGTCCTGCGCAGTCCTCATCCTCCTTGTGGAGGGCCTACCCACGGTGCGCTTTTGCCTTCGCCTTTTGGTGCCGGACGCCACTCAAGAACTCTTCAGCCCCATCGGCAATATAATAGTAATGCAATTACTGTTCGTTAATTCCTAAGTAGAATGATTATTCAAAATACAGGATGCGGGTCTGGACATCTGTTGGACATTTGAAATGAGTTCATTAGAATTTAGTCATTAACTAACTCCTCTGTGACATACTATGAATAAGATTAAAAAAACATACATCCGTTTTGAACCCCTAAATTTATCATGCGGTTTTAGGTTTCGTTCTTGTGAAGTCCAAAAAACGTATATACAACGTGTTAATGAATTAACGCAAAACTAGAAAGTAGTTTGTTTAGAATCGAGAGGAGAATCGAATTATCATGATTTCAACATAGGTAATTTTTTCAAAATATTTAATAATTTGTTTTTAAAAATTTAAAATTTATTGAACCCGATGTCAACCCACCGCACGGGCACACTCAACCTACTTACTACCAAAACAAGATTCTTAAAATGTATCCATGAGTTCGTTAGCGCTTTCATTCATTGCTGAAATGATAACAAATCATTTTTTCCCCAAAACTTAAAATGCGAATAACTTTAAATTTTAACTATCAAAATAATGAAATTATTGTTTCAATCTTATTATTTTGTTGTAAATCAGTTGGGGTGTATGAGATTTTGCGCTTATTCATTAACACGTTGTATAATATTAGGACGACATATCACGTGGTTGAGTATCAAATGATGGCCACCCACGGCCTATTGTTGCAGCTATGTAATAGATTACAAATGTGTCTCTAGGGTATGAATTGCTATATGAGATAGGCATGTGCAGCGCGCAAAGGCGATTATGGTATTCTTTGCCAAAAATGTGTAGCCATTCCAATCTTTCGATTGAATGAAATCACAATATAAATTTAGAAATATATAGTACCTATATAGTGCGTGCAAAATAGCTCCGTGATTTTAACAGGCGGTTTTACATATTTTATTTTTCTCTTTTACATACCTTTTACCTCGTCAGAAAGTAAAATAATCGCACTACTACTCACTTCTCACCTGTCAAAATCACGGAGCTATCGTGAATGCACTATAATGATTTTTTTCATGATATACAGGGTCCTTCTTAATATGCTGACAATTTTTTAAGGGGATGATCAGACCATCAAATTGAACAACTTTCTCTAAGGGACCAACATCGAAATCGCGAAAAACATATCAGTTGTCCCATACATTCGGCTTGAATACGATTGGAAATTTCGATGTTGGTGCCATAGAGAAAGTTGTTCAGTTTGATGGTCTGATCATCCCCTTAAAATAGAGTCAGCATATTAAGAAGGACCCTATATGGAATTCACATCTTCAAACTAAAATAAACTGTGTGTACACCTACGAATTAAGGTGTACACTCCTATGTAAACACGTATCAATCTCTTACTCTATCCTTTTCAATAACTCATAGACTCATACTAGGTCAATTAAAAATATTTATTGCGATCGAATACTTTATATGATGTTTATATGGCATTAATCTTCATATAGCAACAAGCCAGTCTTCAAAATGCAATCTGTCAAAACGTTGACAAAACAAACCATGTTATTGTATCATCCAAGTATTATCCTCGTCAGATGTCAACGACCTACAATGTCGCAAGAATTCAAAGTTGCCACAAATTACGAGCTCACTGCGTTTTTGCTGTACCGCTGTAATTTGATAAAACCTCAAAAGAAACCAGTTGTACTAGAACCTTCATGATTTTTCCTAGTACTTGTAACTATGTAAATTAATAAACAAACTATGGGCTGCACTGGGTCTTGCTCGGTGGTCGGCTTGACAGCTATTCTGGTGCGTTTCCGTAATATTTATTGCACAAATAAGTTGTCACCTTTTACTAAATATTACTAAAGATGTTTAGTTTATGAAGCTAAGAATGAGGTTATTGAGCGTCTGCTCTTGGAATCTGAAATACATACCTACCTACTAAATGTTTATCAATATGATAATTGAGAGCTTCTGGAAGCGCAGCACGTTATGGCTACCTTCTTACTATATATTAAGCTGTATCAAGCCTTATTTTAAACGCCAACCAAATTCTAGAAGCAGCTGTACTAGAAGCTGCTAAGGAAATTGTGGTCTGGCCAAGTGTAGGTGTTTCCGTTTATGTGGCAGACTTTCATTCCAGAGCAATAATTATAACTTAATGGTATCTCTGACAGTCCAAAGGTAACTGATCTCATAAACTATGTCGTGTAAAAGTTGTTAAACTTAAACGATGAAGTAACACGATTTGGTTAGTTTTACAATTCGAATTTGCTATTAAAATTTACTAGTCGTTAAAACGACAGTTTACTTAATTTTATTGCAATCACGCATTTGTTATAAATACCTTCATGAAATACATAAAGTAGTCTTATCTTAAGTTGTTATTAATTTAATTAAACGTATTTTAACATTTATTTACACACTTATTTACTGTATGACATAAATTAAATGATCATACATCATCAATTTATCATTCTGTTATTATTAGGTATACTTAAGTGTTTTTCTCAAGTAAGCAAAATCCTCTATCCTTCATTCCAATTAACGAAAAATTCCTATTTAGCATTCTGGTGAATTTGGATTAGCAGATATTATTTATTTATCTACTGCTGATGTTACTAATGCTGATTAAAGAATACGTAAGAGTAAGTGTTTCAAATCTCAGTTTCTGTAATTCAAAATAGCACTAAAATTTCGATGCTATTTGGAATGGAGTATAGTTTAGGCTAGTTTAACAATATTTTAAAAAATTGTGTTATTGACCCACCGTTGAACCTCACAAAAATATAGTTAACTACTAACACTGTCGTAGAAAATGTTTATTTGTTGTAATATCCGTCCACGTGCTATATACATTACCATCATCCTGAGCATTAAGAACGTCGTCGGGCAGAAGCTATAAAAATATCACATGCACACATTAAAAGGTTATCGATCTTCGATTAATCAAGCCACGTCTAAAAATTACACACTAATCCAATCTATGCGTGACACATAATTAATTATTCTTAAACAGAGTTCATTAACTTTTAGCTAGTTATATTTGTTAACTGTGGTACAGAAATGTTACTTACCACAAATAAATTAAATAACTAGGTAGGATATGTGACTTTTACATATAGTGTTCTTCTTAATATGCTGACACTTTTTTAAGGGGATGATCAGACCGTCAAACTGACCAACTTTCTCTATGGCACCAACATAGAAAAATCACGAAAAAAATTCAGATGTTCCATATAAAACTGCCTACCTACTTGAGTCAAATGTATGGGACAGCAGATTTTTTTTCAAGATTTCGATGTTGGCCTCATAGAGAAAGTTGTTCAGTTTGATGGTCTGATTATCCCCTTAAAAAAGTGTCAGCATATTAAAAAGGACCCTGTATAGGCAAGTAGCTAACAATTAGCTGTCTGACAAACCACATCCAGAGATCGCGAGGAGGTTTCCGAAGACAAGCATAAGCATATGCTCACGACTATATTCCCCGAGAGGGTAGTCTGAGATATTCTGTAACCTCAGAACATCCACGTTTCACCAGTAGTACCGAAACTCTGTCCAGTGTGACGGGGGGTGAGCCCGTCGCCACTTATGGCGATGGACAGTGGGTACAACACATGCCTCGAAATTGAAGCATACAGGTTTCCTCACGATGTTTTCCTTCACCGAAAAGCCAGTGGTGTTATAAATCGTACATAAATTCCGAAAAACTTATTGGTACGAGTCGGTCTGGACAGGGATCGAACCATCGCCTCCTGCACGGCAGGCAAGATTACTCGCCACTGGACCACCACCAACAAAAATAATCAATTCTTTTTCCTATCTTCGCTGAACCCTGCGGTCTAAATTATAAAGTATAATTAATTTATTGATTTCCCTTCTTCTGGCGCAATCGGGTAAAGTCTAATCATATTCAATGTTTTAGTCCGAAAGTAGATATTTGAGACTTGAACATGGCCATAGACCAATTCAAGAAGTAAAATTGAAGGTGTTTTTTTACACTCGTGCTCCCCAGTAGTTTTGGTACCTACTACTTCATAGAAAAAGCAGGGCTATGGGTACGTACTTCCCTATTCTATATAGATTATACAGGGTGTTAGGGTACCCATAATACTGAACAACTTTCCCAAAGAAACCTATAGCCAAATCGCAAAAAAATGACTTTTCATAAAAACCTACGATCAGCTGATTGCATTTAGTATGGAAAGACGAAATATTGAAAAATTTGTTCAGTATTATAGGTACAATAACCCCATAAAGTAGTACAACTATTTAACCTAGCACCCTGTAGATTGTATGAAAATTTTGGTCACATTAACAAATAAAGAAACTACCTACAGTCATAGGTACACACGGCGACACATCAAGCTATACAAAACCAACATAAGCTGGTCGCGCGTAGGTTGAATAACGTATAACGTCGCGTGGCCAGCTTATGTTGGTTTTGTATAGCTTGATGTGTCGCCTTGTGTACATAAGTGACTTACTCACTTGTGTAAATGACTATATTATGCTACAGTTATTTATGAACTTAAGGCAAACAAAACGGGGATATCACAGGCCTTAAGGGGGTTTCCGGTTTTTGTTTACTGCACTACAATCGTAAAGGAAAAACTGTGAAAACCCGAGCATCTTTCAATAGAAGTAGGTAGATAAGTCATGACTCACATAACTACTTCTGGCAAGAACGGGGAAGACCGAAGACCGAAGTTGGCTGAAGACTTGTAGTCGGGGAAATCTACGGATTTTTCTATGGAGTAGGTTGCATTAATTGCACTTTTAGTGAAAATTTGGAATATAGTAGATACATACCTGAAAAACATAAATTCTCAATAATCCTCGATTTTTTATGTTATATTATTAAATAATTAAGACAAAACATTAAATTTAGGTATGAACCAAAAATGGAAAACTGGTGATTTTGTACAGGATGGCTTCGTTCAATACGTTTTACTTATAACAATAATAATCCACGGTTAATATGGTTAATTTGGGTAGATATTTAATATTTTGTAAGTCTTCAAAAATTATAACCTCAAAACTAAATTATTTACTGTTTGTTTTTACACATTAAATTTGCCTTTTAATAATTAACAGTCTCTATTGGTGGTATAGTGGTCGAAATATTTTTAGAAATAAGCTTGCCATTTGTACATTAATATCGATTTTAATGTATTTCTCAGGTTCCTGAGCCTATATAACCACGAAATCTCGACAAAAGTGTTGAAAACCAACAGTAATATTATTTCAAACACAATTTACTAAAGTGTCTTTAATGTAATCTCAAACCTTATTTTTCCTAGACTATTGTTTGGTTGACGTGTTAGTACATTTATAACTAAACGTCATGTATCGTTAAAGTAGAAATTCGTTTATCGTAATATCAGCTGTCCCATTACATTATGGGTCGAGTAAGATTGCAGTTTTGTATTGAAGAGCTGATTCTTTTTTCGCGATTTCGATATTGGTCCCCTAGTAAAGGTGTTCAGTTTGATGGTGGAGGTCGTGGGATCGATTCCCACGGGGGACACCTAGTGATATGTCAGTTTGTGCGTTTTTCCCCAGTTGGTTAGGACATTGCAGGCCGCATCATCTCTTTGTCTGAAAGAAAGATGATTACGTGCTTCGGATGGCACGTTAAGCCGTTGGTCCCGGTTACTATCTCTCGTGGTAGTAGTCGTTACATAAAAACCACGTTAGAGGCCGTAAGGCGGTCTTACAAAACTCTGACACCACGGTTTGCCCACACAATAAGAAGTTTGATGGTCTAAACCACCCCCTTAAATGTTTATATTTATTTTTGTAACACCTTGTATAATGAATTTAGAACTACCTAATTATTTTTCAATGCTATTCAATGATTGCAAGAAAAGATTAACCAAACATGAAGTCAACAGATTTAATTTATGTATAACAGTACAGTCGTTAAACACATTAAGAGGATATCATTCGGAGCGCGCTCCATGCAAAAGTACGTACTATGGTGATATTTTCAATACTAACCAATTAAACTCAATGAAATTTTTCAGAATCAATCTAAAAACAAATTTCTATGCTTGAATAGATTTTCGTTAAAATGTATAGTTTTAAAGTTACAGTGCTTCAAAGATTTCCATACAAATCTTAAATTAATCCTAGCATTGAAACTGTATATTTTAACGAAAATCTTGTATGGAACAAGCATAGATATTTGTTTCAAGATTGTTTCTGAAAAATTTCATTGACTCTAATTAGTTCGTTTTGAAAATATCACCATAGTACGATTGTATGGAGCGCGCTCCGAATTATATCCCCTTAAAACATTGGATCATTGTGTCTTAGTTCACTCATAACTAACAGCCTCTAATGAGCTGTGTTATTGAATAGACGCCAAGCGTAATGTTATTACTTATCGACACTGACATTGTGTACAATAATGTATTCTTTGACAGCGTCCTTCACCTGTGTGCTGCAGAGACGGATGAAAGGGCCTTGGTCTACTTCATACTTTGTTAATATAGAGTATTGTCCTGCTGCTCTTGAAAGGGAACAAAATAGCAAGGCACATTTTATCAGTAAATAAAATAGGTAAACATAAACTCCGTAGGAACCGATGAACACAATCTTTAAAAGTAAAAATAGACATTTAAAACTTTTAAGGAGGTTGCTTAGATCGTCAAACTGAACAACTTACACTATGGGACCAACATCGAAATCGCGAAAAAAAACTGTCCAATACATTTAGCTCGAGTAGATTTGTAGTTTAGTATAGAACATCAGAATTTATTTCGCGATTTCTATATTAGTGCCGTAGTGAAAGTTGTTCAGTTTGATGGTCTAAACCACTCCCTTAAATGTTTATTTGTAATTTTGTAATACCTTGTATAAATAACGATCTAATATTTAAGTTTAGACAACTAAATCAAATTAGACGATAATCAAAGCGTTGACAGTCGCCGTTATCGAAACTAAAAGATAACCGCGCTCTAACTATGTACCTGTCTGTATAAGGAAGCAAAAAAGTACAAAAATGCAAGTCAATGAACTTGATGACAAAATTAAATGAGCCGTATATTTAAGTAGTTACTAAGTAAAGAAAGTTCCAAACATCATACCTAACTGGATAATACCGAAATAAGTATACGTCGTTATCAGCTAATGATCACTAAAGAAAACGATACCATCGAGACCCAAAACAGGTCACTTATCTCTTTTTTTTCTTCTCACACACAAATGGCTACGATGTAGCTTTAAGCGTAAAGTAAAATAAATAAAAGTGGCCATTGTCGGGAGCAAGTTTGGCCGAGGTAACGGTATATGAAAGGAATGCAGCGAACAACAGGTGGTCGTGTCTATCTTCTACTGAGTTTCGACCCAATCGGCAATGGAATGAATGAATTTGCAATTCGATCCTTTCTTTTAAAACTTGGACTGTATGGTTATGGTGACCATAATGGCTACGAATAAAATTCAACGTACTTAGACTTATTAATACGGTTTTTTTCGTGTGCCCGAGCACACAAGCTGGCTGATTTGAGCTTGTGTGCTACTTGAGATATTTGTGGTTTATTTGGCATTCGAAAAAGCCTTGGAGAGACCGGAAGAAATGTTAATTAGTTTGACGTTTAAAATTCAGGTTATTTGACATTTTCAGAAATACCGGATACTAGAATTTGATCTACATAGGGTCCTTCTTAATGCTGACACTTTTTTAAGGTCAGACCGTCAAATTGAACAACTTTCTCTATGGCACCAATATCCGAACCGCGAAAAAAATCAGCTCTTCCATACAAAATTGCTAACCTAATTGAGCCAAATGTATGGTACAGCAGATTTTTTTTTCGCGTTTTCGATATTAGTACCCTAGAGAAAGTTGTTCAGTTTGATGGTCTGATCGTCCCCTTAAAATAGTGTCAGCATATTAAGAAGAACCCTGTATAATGTAAAACAATCAATGAGTTACGTAGACGAGGGGGCTGTTGGCATCCCTACCTCATCGAGTAAGAAGATGCGACCTATCTAGAGTGTAGCATATTATGAGAAAGGTATGTTTAAAAATACAGGGTTGCCTGTTGTATTAGTCTCTTCGGAATCACCACAATTTAATAAAGCTTTACACACTGTCCTTGCAGAAATGTAATGTATGTGAAGGTGCAAAGCTGTCAATATTGATAACATTATTATTTACAACACAATAAAGATAAATGTTCGTACTTAACATTTTATACAATCAGGTTTGTTTTTATCAAGTTGTAGGTAGTTTTGCGACGATAATTTTGCGCGTCCTTTCGTGACCTTTATTTTGCGAGAAGCATCCAAATTATTTATTTTCTTCATAAGTTAAATTAATCAATAATTTTGATTTATCGGACGTCGTGTAAAATGTAATAAAAATATTCGTCATGCAATTTTTCATCAGTTGTAGGTAAGTAATGCAAAACATTTACAAACATAGTCTTAAGGCAAATTGTTACTAATATTTTCTTTGAACTATGATCTGAAATATATTATTATATTATAATAAAACAGTAAAGGATGACAACATATCGTTAACGGAAGATCTATTTTATTTAAATCTATATTCTAGAACTGAAGAAGTCGGTCGTTAAATACAATTATACTAAAAAAATCAAATAGATTCTGGGCGCAGTGGTAGACTGGTAATTCTAAGTGCAATATAGAATAGGTACTTACATACTTAAAAAAAGAGTAAAACATTTTTTTTTAACTATTTTAGTTCAAGTTTGTTAGTCAAAACTTAAATTATTATTGTGCAGCATCGTATAGGTAGAGATATAAAGCAGTGACGAGCACTATCTGTTACACATGACAGAGTTTGGGCCTATTGTTTGTGAACAGTGGGATACTCTTATAAAACGTACCACTACCCCCTCGGGGAATATAGTCGTGAGTATAGGCATAGTATAATCAACCTGCATTTTGCTACGCAACCCTGTAGTACCACCCTCCGTAGCAACTGGACAGATTCTCAACTGGACAGATTCTTAGCTGGACAGATTCTCAGCTGGACTACTGTCGTAGAATCAATACCTATGCCAGCTTCCTGGGTAGAATGTATCAAAATGCAGGTTCAAGGAGAAAAATATAATATGTGACAACTATTTATTTTAGTAGACTTTACTACAAAAATTAATAGACGTAGTAAGTAGACTTTAGTTAAATCTCCCAGAATTCGATTTATAACAAAAGAAACAGCAATTTTCTAGTAAAGTCTATTAAAATAAATAGTTGTCACATTTACTATTATTTTTCTCCGTGTTGATACAGCATTGAATATCATATCTATAGATATTCTGTCTTCTGTGACATTGTTTAATTTTTCACTAACTTATACTAGATCATTTTTTTTATTCAGTAACATTAATATTATATTACGGAAAGCAAAATATTTATTGGCACTATTTTCCGTAACTTACGTAACCATAGGATTGGTAGCCATGTGACATTTTGATTGAAATGTTATAACTACATAACTCGATCCAAAGATCCGGTTGTTAACCGACGCTATTGGCTGATCTAAATAAAGAAGTCTGTCAATTTATTCATCGTCTTACTTATTTAACATAATGTTTTCCTCGAAATTAAAAAGTACTCTACTACAGTGATGTTATTGCGTGGGTTTGGTACTTAGTTTCCAAATAAATTAACGCAAACTGTATATTTAGGCTTTAGAACTTTGCGTTCATTTCTTATTAAGTATACCTATTCAGAATCAGAATCAGAAGTATTTATTTGCTTAAACATGAAGAACAAAATGATTAATGATGATCATGATTTGTTCAAAGAAGAACGTTTATTTAGAGAATCCTATTTTTATAATAGGTTCCAGTATCGTTGTAAAGGTGTATTTCCATTCAGCAATAAAGACGTCTGAAATAATTTCAGTAACAATAGACAACGTATGCACTGAGCTGCGATGACTAGCTCTTTCCTCGAAGAAATCAACCAAATCCGGGCCACAGTAGGTACTTAAACCGTGTCAAAACAAATCTTCATTACAGTTACATACAGTTCAAATTCCATTGTCAGCTTGATAATGACTTCGCCAACAATAAGATCAAAACGTGAAGCACTAACGAAATGCTATTTTAATTTAAAAGAGTGTGGAGTCGATGAACTGCACATATCGGAGGTGGATCGGTGTACCGCTATCCTTAAATGTTGGCTAGAAAGCAAGTCTACCTTCGAGAAAAGGTCAATGGTTTGGAAATGGCTTACGAAACCAAAAAAAAAGGTTTAGGTAGGTACTTAACCTTTTTATAAATAGGTTTCTTTTTCTGTTCCTTACGTGTAGCTTTAAGATAGGTACTTTATCTAATTGTTAAAACTATTGCTGACTCTAATAAACCCCTGCCCCAACCACCAACATTGGAGATAAGGACTTATGCCATTTGTGTGGAAGGCTAGCCATCTACTAATAAAACTAAGTAAAATCACTTGGAACATTTTCCCATCTTGAAACGATTAATAGGCTAAAAGAAGGCAAAAACTGAAACTTGCGACTGCGAGTCCGACACGCTCTTGGCCGGTTTTTTATCTATGTACCTAGCATTTAAATAATTCCGTAAATTCTTGTGTTTCTTTTTTTCCTTGAAAAGACAGTGTACAATCTATAATTCCGTCACAAGTGACTGACTCAAGGGCTACTATTAGGAATTGTTGGGTGATTATTTTCGCATAGAGAGAAATAGTAGAATCATTACAGCATAACATAGGAAGAAACGTTTAAATTACGTAATAATAAGTTCTTTAACATGGTATGGCAGGATAATATGGTAAAGGTTCAGTGAAACGCGGATACTTTTCTTTCAGGAAATACTTTTTTAAGAAATCAATAATGTATGTACATTAATAGGTACAATTATTATGTACCTATGTACAAATCTGACACATAAAATGTAGGTAAAGTTTAATCAATACAAACCGTTTCACTTATAAGTACAGATAATCGAACTGCATTAAAAAATAAAGTTTATACATTTTTTTCCCTTCCTTATCAATGTAGGCGAACACTTCACCGACAAGAGCGTATTTTCAGCGCATTGATCATCATCAATAAGATGATGAGATGATGATGATCAATGTAGGTATACAAGGTGGTGGTTTAGACCATCAAACTGAACAACTTTCACTATGGGACCAATATCGAAATCGCGAAAAAAAAATCTGTTGTCCCATACATTTAGCTCGAGTAGATTTGTAGTTTATTAAGGAATATCAGATTTGGTTTTCGTGATTACGATATTGGTCCCGTAGTGAAAGTTGTTTAGTTTGATGGTCTAAACAACCTCATTAAAAGTTTAAAATGTTTATTTTTACTTTTGTAACATTTTGTATAGTTGTTATGTTGAGCCCCATTTCAAGTAAGTACATAGGTATAAAAACCTACATTAAGTCGTTTACCATAGAAACAAAATAGCTAGGTACCTACTTCAACTACTTGTCTAAGGGCATGGTTGAGTGCGGAAGAACCAAACAATGCCTAAATAATGATGAACAAAACGTATAATGACAAAATGAGACATTTCCCTTTTGCGTTGTCCGTGAAATGGAATAACAGCGTAACTGTTGAACAACTAAAAGGTATAGGTACTTACTAGAGTATCTTAATTACAATAGGTTCATTATGATGACACTTTTTTTAAGGTGATCAGGCCGTCTAACCGAAGAAATTTCTCTATGACACCGGCAGAGAAATCGCAAAAAAAAAACTGCTGTTCCATGCAAAACTGTAAACCTGCTCGAGCCAAATGTATGGGACAGCAGATTTTTCGCGATTTCGATGTTGTTCCCATGGAGAAATTAGTTCAATTTGATGGTCTGATAATCCTCTTAAAAACTGTCGGCTAATTAAGTCAGATCCTGTATAGCTATTGAAAATGAAAATTATTTTCCTTCTTCTGAATCTGAGTAAATATTTCAAAACCTCGAGCTAAAACAACTCTGCTGAAGAATAGATAAATGTTAACATTAAATTACTCTTTGCTTGCAAATTAAATCATAAAAGTAGCTCAAACTTATTATTAAAATTCCATATAACAACTACCTAGCATGCCGCTGTCTACTGCTATCCCCCCATACGTCGCTCGCGTAGGTACCAAAGCGTAAACACTTAGCCACAGTTTATACAGAAGAGACGTGTGGCAGTGGCGGATAATCTAATTAACACAATATAAACCTTATATTACGTAGCATAGCGTCGTTTTTGTCGTAAAGGAGAATGTCGCCCGCGCCTTCAGTAGGCCTCGCATGCCACCCCCGAGAAAACGATACAAATCGAGATTTGCCTCCATCTTTATTATTTTACGTATGCCAGAAAGAGCGCGCATTACGTTTTTCTCGTTTAAACGCTTTGTCGTGACTGGCATGCTAGCTGTGCAGGTGACGACGAGGCGCGGGCGAAATTCTCCAAACGACGCTATGCTACGTATTATAAGGTTTATAATTGTGTTACTTTGACTATCCGCCACCGCCACACGTCTCTTCTTTATAAACCGCGCCTAACATGCCGCTGTCTACTGCATTCCCCCCATCCGTCGCTCGCGCAGGTACCAATGCGTAAACACTTAAGTAACATCATAATAATTCAACTAACGGTTTGCCGACCGGTTGTCTGACCAGTCAAAAACCGTGGCGGCTTAACCAATGCTCGTGGGAGAGTAATAGTGCCGAATCTCTCTCACGATAACAATGTTGAGACAAGATTTAAAAGGCAAGATCTAGCCGATTATTAAGTTGTAAGCACGAGTGAAAAAGGTCTCTGTCATATATTTTTTGAATTTTTAATATCTTGCACATTGTCACACAAATTATCTGGTCACATTAAAAAGTATCCGAATTTAGCCAGGACTCACCACTCAGCCACTCAGTAGTAAGTTAGTAAGTATACAGGGTGTAAAAACACCCTAGTATTATTTAAAGGAGGGGTTTTAGACCATCAAACTGAACAACGATTACTACGGAGATAACCCTTTAAATATTAAGTAGGTACTATATGTGTTATTAGAAGCTAGATTATGTTTTGTTGTCGAAGATTAAGAGTTAGGGTCTTTTGTTAGAAAAAGAAGACCTTTAAACGATATTGACCGGGAAGAAACTTGTTGATGTAAAATCTGTTCTATTAGGACAAAGAGACTTGCTATTTAAATTCAGAAAAATTGCAATACGCAAGTAAACTCGTGCTTGAACTGCTCTATTGTTAAGTCTTTAGTATTTATTATATGTATACTGACATTGACTTAGATACAGTAACTTTCCTGATAATTATTATCAGTGAATTTTGATCATGAATTTCAAGGAAGTCTGGTTTGAGCTTGACACCATTTGGTTGTCCAGTGAGCAATATTTTTTAAAGAAGTACCTACCAAATTGCAGAATTTGGTTAAAAGCGAACTAGATGCACTTGAAGACTTGAACACATCGATAATTTCGTTAAAAATTACCATGACACTACCGTATATTGTAATTTACGGTTAAATAATCAGATTCTCCACAAGGTCCCATCCTCTTTTTTAACCTTAATTATGTTTCACGTGAAAGTTGAGAACTCAAAACTCATTTTAGTAAAGTTTAAGTGTTCTTACAAGGCAAAGAGGCCATAAACAATGAAGAAAATTATCCGTAAGACAGTGATGTCAAAATTACCGTCAGTTTAAACATGGTTTAAACCAACAATATTTTTAAAGGTGGTGGCCTTCGTGTATGAAATGGTAATGGAAAAGTGTGAAATTCGTGTTTAACAGTCAAAGATATAGTTATGTCAATTTTTACAAGAAATAAATGTCTTTTTTTATTCTTTAACTAAACCGCTGCGCCGGCGCTGCACGGTTAAAAATATATCCGATATAGTTGTAGGATAGTTTCTGATCACATTTTAATTCTTACAGTTAAAAACTTCGTTAGGTCAACGTAACAATGAGTCAAAAACTTGACAATTGGGTGTCCATGAACTGATATTTGTGGAAAGAAATTACATAACACACAGATTAGTTCTTGAACAGTCGATTGTGTAGTTTATACTAATTTTTGCGTATTTTTACGAAGGACGGAACCACTGCTAAATTATTTTTTTTACTTTAATTACTAAGGGCCTTTTTCACCACGTCTGGATAAGTTCTTGTTAGCTTATATGATAGATAAATTGACAAATCTTTCATACGAAATATGTCAAACGGTCTGTCAAATAAGCTAACAATGACTTATCCAGAAGTGGTGTAACAGGCCTTAAATGTTCAAACTAGGACGTAACTTCGTTTTGTATAGAGCACTTTAGTAGCAGGATTATCCTCGTAAAACGCCATCTCTTATACAGAATCGTGGACTTACCTCTGCGTATAAAGTAATGCTTTCCAACAATAATCAAACAAACACAGGCAGGAGGTTTTTACTTAAAAGCGGATAAGCATGATTACCTTGCTTCCTCAAATTTCGGCATAGTACCTCTACATAATTCGATGGTAAACCGACTTTGATTGAAAAGGAAACGTGAAATACCGACGTGTCTTGATTGATAAAAAGCATAACCAAGACTTTTTAATAATAAACGCGAGATTGTTGTAAGCCTTGTAGTGGGTGTAAAACCCGGATTTTCTAAATTATAAATGGTAATTGTATAATAATATCATATTCTGAAGTCAACTTTATATATTTGATACTTTGTTGTAGCATTCGACTGGCTTTTCGGTTAAAGAAAACATCGTGAGGAAACCTGCATGCTTCAATTTCGAGGCATGCGTTGTACCCACTGTCCATTATGTGGCGACGGGCTCACCCCCTGTCACACTGGAAAGAGTTTCGGTACTACTGGTGAAACGTGGATGTTCTGAGATTTCAGAATATCTCTAACTACCCCCTCGGGGAATATAGTCGTGAGCATATGCTATGCTATGCTATGATCGGACCATAAACTGAACAACTTTCTCTATAGAGATAAATTGTAGCATCAAAAGTCAGTTATAGTGGTCTATGGATACTTTATCAATGAGCTCCATACTAAGATGTACCTAAACAAATGATTGACGACTATGAATGGATAACGACGTCAACAAAGATCTCTTGGTCAGTGTCGTCAATAGTGGCGCAAGCGTGCTGCATACCGGTAGTTACGTACCTACCGCCCCAGATCTTTAGCGGACCGATCTGCGCCCGCGCAGTTTAGCGTGCCTTTAGGAATTATGTCACGCTGGTCTAGTCTTGATGTAGACTATCGGTGGCATTCGTTTTCAAATCGTTGGTAGTTGATGTTTTTTTGAGTTGGTTGAGGACCAGCAGCAAATTGCATATTATTTAAAAATAAAATATGGGCTGACGAAATATAAAATAACATGGCATTTACACTATACAAGGTGTTACAAAAGTAAAAATAAAACATTTTTAAAACTTTTAAGGTTGCTTAGACTATCAAACTGAACAACTTATGATTGATGGTCTGATCATCACCTCAAAAGGAACACATCTAACTACCAATCACCCTATATAGATGTTTTCATGAAAAGATCCGTGATTTTAATTATAGTTATTTATGAAAACTAACCCAACACCATCGGAAATACTCTTTGTAAAATAGTTTAATCTGTGATGTCAATAAAAATAATAACACTTAACTTAATGACATTGTACCTAATTTAAGGAAAGGCAACGTTATCAAACCAGTACAGCCTTCAGTGAAGATTTTCTTCGCAAACAAAAGAGCGACCCGTAAATAACATTTAGGCAAACAAGGTTCAAAAATAGCTTGTAAAGTCCTGTTATAAATCTCCAATTTGTGGAGGTGTTTCGTTTTTATGAGTTGGTTTAAAAAAAAGGTTATTAGTCAAAGACTGCTTTAGGGCTGGTGTAGGTAATGTTTTTTAATTCCTCTGCCTCGCATTCTTAGGGTCTACCATGAAATTCGATTTTCGTGAACGTTTACGTTCCAATGAATTTTCGTCAACTCAATTTCAATGAAGTTCGGACAGATACGGTCACGATAATAATCGAAAATCGAAAGTCCGATTATACCTAGGGCCTGCCGTTTTATTACAATTTAAAATGAGTGTAGAATTTAAAAAAAATTTCATTAGTAGGTATGTAATATTAGCTTTTAATTTCAAATTTCTTCAGGTTTAGGCTGTGCCTTGTCTTTCAGTCAGTCAGTCACGGAACTGTATAATAAGTACCTAATATGAAGTCACGTTGCAGGTTCTGTCCCGAGCACTTGTCTCGCGTGGTGTTCGCGCGTCGCGTTATTGCCTGCCACGAGGCTCCGCAATCCTCAGTGCTTGTTCTTTATCAAAAACAATCCCTGAGATTGGGATAGACACTCCCATAAACTACTTGACAATGGCGGAAATGCAGTACTAACGCACAAGCAAAAGTCCATTAATTATAATTAATTTAAAAAATTACATGTTATAAGATTGACGGACACGGACAGACTCTCGGTACTAGTGAAAAGTGGATGTTCTGAGGTTTCAGAATATATCTGACTACCCCTTCGGGGAATATAGTCATGAGCATATGCTATGCTATTATAATATTGACTGTTCTTTGTAAAGCGTCCGTCCTCTGTGCTTGAATATTCATTTGCTCTTGGTGAACGCTTTTCTAAGTTATAAACCTGAAAACAGGGCTAAAGACCAGTATGTACCACTATTTTCTCCTAGAAAAACTTATTTCTAGTAACAACCGCTACTCACAAGAATCTCGCAAGGTTCGTTCAGATTCGCATGCAAATGTCGGTGCGCATTCCTTATATCTGATACACGCATCATGCAAACGAATCGCCTTTTAATGGTCGCTGCTAAAAACGGGATCTTGGTGATGTCATGTCTAGATGGAATGATTAGGAACTATTATGAGGATCGCAGACATGCTAATGTTTCTATACGTAAATTCCATTTAGATTTCGGCTTCTGACTGGTAGGTAATGCTCGTTTTGTCAAACATTCATAGTATTAATAGTTAATACACTATTAACACTATAGTTTAGTGTTTAAGGGAATATAATTCGGAGCGCACTCCATACAAACAAGTCTGGTGATATTTTCAATACTAACCGATTAAAGTAAATGAATTTTTTCAGAAACAATTTAAAAACTAATCTCTATGCTTGTATGAAGTCAGATTTTCGTTAAAATGTATTGTTTTAAAGTTACAGTGCCTCGAAGATTTCCATACAACTCTTATATCAATCCTAGCATTACCGCACTCGTGCGATAATGTAATCATTTTCGCACGCGTGTTCTTTAAGCTGCATTATATACCTAAAAGCGGTGCAATAAGAGCCACTTTATGAGCAAGTATGTTGAAAAAGTTTTTTTTTTATGATTTGAAACTAAAAATGAAAGGCATTACGCCTTTTATTGCTTTTTAAATGCTTAAGTTTACACCCTATATTATAATAAATACTCGTAAAACAGTTGAACCAAAGTGAATGTAATAATAGTGAGGGCGCTCGACGGTCGCGACAGGCCTATCGTGCGCGCCCGACCCGCTCTGCTTGCGGGCAGTACCCTAAGTCAACTGAGACTTGGGGTACGCGCAAGCAGCAGTCTCAACATTTATACTTGCGAACTACGTTTCTACATTATTGTTTTTGTACATAATACATGTTATTAATTGAAAAATAATATGTTTTTCTTACAAAACGTTGAATTAAAAACGTAAATAATAGTTCATAACAAAAATAAATACCTAGGTAGATATTATGATCACTACAAATTAATAAAATATTAGACGATTAGACTTATATCATATTGATTATCTTATATTTATTTCATATCCCCTAAACATGATTGTAACAACCCTTAGCATGGCCGCCATCTTGCCGTGTCGCCGGCGCGTCGCGTGGTTTCTTAGAAGCGCCCCTACTATTATCTTATATGTACGTTGGTTGAACCTAGGTACTAAAAGTGGGTAGTATGGTATATCTATCACTTTTTTCTCCTCAAGCGGATGTGACATACCCATGCTCTCTGAAGTTTAAAGACTTTAAAGTGTAAGTCTAGCTACAACACGATTCTATTTCTGTTGTCGGCAGTTAGAAATAAATTCAGGAAAGCCCGTTACTGTAGGTCGCAGTGATTTAAAAGGACGGGGCATGTCGGGACGGATTAGGGACACAACGCGGCGTGCCCCGTTTACCTTGTTTTTATTAGGGTTCCGTACAGAAAGGGTGAAAACGGGACACTATTCATTAGCCTTAGCCAGTTGAATTTCACAGTATACAGGGTCCTTCTTAATATGCTGACAGTTTTTTAAGGGGATGACCAGACCATCAACTTGAACTACTTTCTTTATGGGACTAACATCGAAATCGCGAAAAAAACAGCTGTACCATACAAATGGCTCGACTAGGTTTGCAGTTTTGTATGCAACACCAGATTTTTTTTTTCGCGATTTTGATGTTGGTGCCATAGAGAAAGTTGTTCAGTTTGACGGTCTGATCATGCCCTTAAAAAATTTCAGCATATTAAGTTGGAACCTGTATGTATTGTTATATTGGATTTGATGACAAAAAATAAAAATTAAAATATTAAAGGACGTCCCCATACAAGAAACTAGTTTTCCTCAACTTTTTTTTCTCGCTCTATCGTATAAACGGTAATACATACAAGCGTCAAACTTAGTGTGATTATAGTGCATATTCTAAGGTAAGACAACAAATAATAAAAACCGGTCAAAGATCCGGGAGCAAAAATTTTTTTTGTGTCATGGAATGGTAGAATGGAACCCTCCGTGCGCGAGTCCGACTCGCACTTGGCCGGTGTTTTATGCACTCGTGTGGGTGTTAGATAACGTATGATTCTGTTGTATAGGACCTATATAAATAATCTATATACTTATAAAATAGTTCCGTGACTGACTGACTGACAAACAAAGCACAGCCTAAACCGCTGAAGATAGATACATTAAAGGAATATCATTCGGAGCGCGCACCATACAAACGAAGTCTGGTGATATTTTCAATGTTAACCATTTAAAGTTAATGAGATTTTCCAGAAACAATCTAGAAACTAATTCCTATGTTTGACTGTTTTATTTTGTCTTGTCCTGAAATTTTATTTGTTTTAATATACAGGGTGTAAAGTATGTCACGGATTTAGTCACATTAACAAACCCCGCTGACTCATATCCGAGCCGAATCTTACCCAATCTCACGTGGGAGAGGGTGGGAGGTCTCGGCACAATATCAGGTATTTTTTTTCCGCAAGAAACAGTGTAAAATTGCGAGAAAACTGGGTTAAATTAAATAAATTCTTAGTAGGCTTAAATAAAAATAATTAAGCAATTTTTTTCTAAAAATCATATCTATCGTATTTATATTAAAATAAAAATTTTGAAAAATCACTAGTAAGATTAGGGGTTGGGGTCAAAAAATCGCCAAAATCACCACACGTAATTAATGGACGCACCCTTACTTACGCCCGTTACAATGACAACAAGCCCCAGTCTCCCCTACTTAAATGTTTATAATAATTCTTGGTAGCAAAAAAAGTTTCAATGTAGAGAAATTCAAAGAATACGATTTGCAATGGTTTCAGGTACTTTTGTAAACTTTTTATTTTAAAGTTAAAAATAAACTCGTATGGTTTTTTTGCGAGTTACAAAGTTGAGAAATTTTTATAAAAGTTTTTCTTTTTGTTCGGTTTCCGTTTAACACAATTCTTGATGTCCATTAGAAATGTTCTAACATGTAGGTAAATAAACATAACCTCGAATCTCAAAATTCTTCATAGTCTTCTACACATTATACTTACGTCATTAAAATAACAAAAACGTGAAAATTATTCATCTAGATTGAATAATTGACATAATTGACAACATTTCATTTTAAGAAAGGTACCAAAATAAGAAAACCATTTGGGGATTATGTGATTCAAAGCTTATACCAAAATTATCCGATTTTTCTATCCATTATTTCTCGAGTTATTTGAAAAATACTGAAAAATATAATAGAGGTTGAATGAGATTTTATTCCTTTGCCTGCTTGACTTTTCTATTGTATTTGACAGTTTTTATTTTGAGTGTTATTGCGGCCAAGGTATCTTAGCCATAAATCATAAATTTTTCAGAAAATTATATAGATACGAGTATATACCAGACGAGTCTTCCAGTATGTAAGTAAATGTAAATAGGAAAACATTTGTAATAAATTTCATTTATTACATAAAAGGAAGATAATGTTGACCTTATCCTTGTTAGTAAATAGATTCCATAAAGAGTTTTATTTTCTTAGTTTATCCAATCGTGACATCGGCTAAGCTAGAGTCGATTAAGATAAATGATGACGGAAACAGTAAGAGTTTCGCCCCGGCTTGACCTACATACGTAGACATACATACACGGGCAGGAACATTATCCCTTTCAGTGTGGTTGGTGTGTGGTCAGAAACTTTACTATAACTTAAGCTAAAGTTAATCATTTTAACGGGTTCTAACTGGGTTTTTCAGTTCTTAATTAATAACCGCGTAACTCTCTGTTTTACTACAACTTGTATTCTAATAATTTCTATCCAAGATGTTTTTTCACTTTGGCAGAAATTATTTTGATTTTTACAGACAGTTATATTTTCTGGTATTTTTTTCATATTTGATGGCTTTTTAATCCTTTATTATAAGGTGTTAGGTATGATATTCCATTACCTGATGTTTTTTTTTTAATTTTTAATTTATTTTATAATAAGTTTGGAAATACAATTTTTAATCATAGTCCTACAAAACCATGTTTTATGGTTTGGCTGTAGGAAACAGAAAACCACAGTCTCGCATTACATAGGCGCAATTAAGTAGAAAAAAAGCCTACAGCCTTGTTGATATAAAGCCTACTACCTAAGTAGGTATGTTAAACGAGCAGAAGTATTGGAATTTTGTTGTAAAATTTAATAGAAAAGTAGATCTTTTAAATTAGATTTCTATTACTATAGTAGATCTCTGATGCCGCATATTTTGTATAGTTTTAATTTCAATGAACCTTTACCATATGAATAGAAAATAATAGTACACTACTATTGAAACGAAACCATTAAATGTCAAAATACGCCTACAAAATGTCAAGGTACGCCTACCAATCCCGTGTTGGTTTAACCAATTTCGCTTCTATAGTGTACTATTATTATCTATTCATATGCCTTTACATTTAAGCCCAAATTGGTTTGTCTGTGAAATGCATTTATTTCACAAAAATAAATAATGATAGTAGGTTTTTTGTTATGGAAACCATACAACGGCACAAACATATAACATACATTACCGAACCGGGATTCGAACCCTGGAAATGAAGTGGAATTAAAGTAAAATATAAATTATAATGCACTGAATTAAATGAGACCAAAACCATAGATTTCTATGATTTCTTACTATAGTACTGTTGCCCCGTAAAAAGATTACCGATTGTCGTTTGAAAAATTGTCTTAAATTTTTAAACTTCGAGGTTAAACCTTTTTTTCCTATACTGTCATGTTCTTCACCTTAGTTCAATACCCATACGTATGAAGACCAAGACCAAGACCTTTGACTATTCATATGTGGACTGGTTACGCGTGTAATTCTACTAAAAAACATTTCTGCCACTTTTTGCGGGGGGCGAGGTAACATGAAATCCGCAACTTTGGATTTTATTCCCCATAACTTTAGATTCTAATTTTGAATGTTAAAAATAATCAAAGTAGTCTCGTGTGAACCCCAAACGTTCTAAGTTCGAAGTTATCGTTTCGCAATTATAGGCTGTCTCGTTTAGTGATAAGGTCTAAAATGGAATGTAAATGCACAAGATCAATTGTGCTTATACCGTGGCAGAGGGGAAACGCTACCGCAAGGCTAGTCCTTATAATAATTAGTCAAAGAGTAAGACTGTCTAAACTTGCCATACAAAGCTATAAGACCGATCAAAATAGACTTTTTCATCTGGTCTTTAATATTTAAATTTATACTAGAAGTGACCGACAATCGATATCGCATCGTTTCGACTCAAACGCATGACCCAGTAATGTTTCGATTCACTAAACGGTTATTCCATTAAATGCACCGGCTGAGTCAGTCAGCCGGAACTGCGCATGCGCCGTAATGTTCACTTGTTCTTGTTAAGTATTAAGTACGCGTGTTAAGTACGTAAGTCGGTATATCAAGTTTTTTTTTGGAGGGTTGAATCGAAAACTATTTCATTACAGATATTTTAAATCAAATAACGTAGTTTTGCGGTCGTTACACGCTGGACCTGCAAGCCCTCTTTAACTTAAAATAACTGGCCATTAAGAAAAAAAAGACAATCACAATGTCAGAATTTGACATTTGATGTTGCCGTTTCTGTTTCCAGCATAGAGTTAGAAAGAGAAGGCAGGTGTTTTTTTTTAGTAAAGCTTTACTCCATGGAGTTCGAATTATTTTCTATTCAGCATTTTTGCATTTAGATAATACAGATCAAACTAATTTAAAAATTAAATTTATATCGATAAACTTGCGATTCATCGAGAATCGCAATAAAAATGAAATAGTTGTCTAAAAATTATGTCTCCTATCTGTAATAAGAAATATAAAATGAAGACCAAAAAAAAATTTAACATACCGAATTATTGCATGCATACATCATGCATGCCCCCCTAGACAAAGTGTCATTCTATTGGCGTTGATCGAATATTCGATCGAAATATTTTGATGTTTGCTTTCGTCACCATACGACAAGTCCATCCATTTTTATATTTTCTACTGTCGTTAACGCAAATCGAAAGATACTTTGTCTATAGGCCCAGGTAGCATCATTCATAATAATTAGGGTCCCGTACCCAAAGGGTGAAAACGGGACCCTATTACTAAGCCTACATTGTCATATACATATTATGTTGTGTGCTGGTATGTACATGACCGGTTTTTTTTTAAATAAGGAGTTGTACTCTAAATTGGCTATGATCAATCATCATCATCATCTCTCATTAATGCATTATGTTTTTCCGATCGAAAACTGGTCGTTGTTTCCTGGAAAACGAGATCTTATCATGTAAAAAACCTTTTCGAGAAGATAATTAAGGATATTAAAGTTGACCCATATTGGTTAAAATGGGCATCGAATCACCGAACGACACGCGATGGACGTTGGACTGTAGGAAGGACGGGTCAGACACCGGAAAAGACATATGGTTCCCAAACGGAATCTCTTCTAGTAGGTATCCTATAACTATAGCTATAAAACTAAAATTTTAAATTTACTGAACTCGATCTTACCCCACCGCACGGGCACACTCACCCTACTTACCACCAAAACAAGATTCTTAAAATGTATCCATGAGCATGTAAGCGCTTTCATTCATTGCTGAAATGTTAACAAATCATTTTTGCCTAAAAACTCAAAATGCGAATAACTTTAAATTTTAATTATCAAAATAATGAAATTATTGTTTCAATCTAATTATTTTGTTATAAATCAGTTGGGGTGTATGAGGTTTTGCGCTTATTCATTAACACGTTGTATAGTCCTTAATATTATGCTCTTGGTTTGAATGGTCAGACCATCAATCTGAACAACTATCTCTAAGGGAGTAAGGGAACAACGTTGAAAAGGCGAACAGAAAATCTGCAGTGTTTTTCGTAATTTCCACGTTGGTTCTATAGAGAAAGTGGTTCAGTTTGATGGTCTGATCATCCCCTTAAAAAATCATCAGTACAATAAGTTGGAACCAGTATATTTTATAATCATAACAATAAGGCAATAATCCTAGCTACTAGATCATTTTGATTGGCTTACGTAACATCCTTATTGATAAAGTATGTAAGTAAATAAATAGGTATCCTTATAATAGGTAATCCGGTTCTCGTCCTCGTCTCACCCAGGCCAATGACAGCTATAGTTCCGATATAGCCGTTTTGGCGCTGAAGTCACATTTTCCCTCATGAAACGTCATCATTGGACGATGATAGGACGCCATATTGAACTTACAGCAATAGCAGAGCGTTATGCCGTGTTGTCGCGTCAGAAGCTTGCATCTTGTGTTTTTCCCTTTGACTAATTATTATAAGGACTAGCCTTGCGGTAGCATTTCCCCTCTGCCACGGTATAAGCACAATTGATCTTGTGGATTTACATTCAATTTTACACCTTATCACTAAACGAGACAGCCTATAATTGCGAAATAATAACTTCGAACTTAGAACGTTTGGGGTTCACACGAGACTACTTTTCATGATTTTTAACATTCAAAATTAGAATCTAAAGTTATGGAGAATAAAATCCAAAGTTGCGGATTTCATGTTACCTCGTCCCCCGCAAAAAGTGGCAGAAATGTTTGTTAGTAGAATTACACGCGTAACCAGTCCACATATAAATAGTCAAAGGTTTTTCCTGGTATTTTCTTTTGAGTTGAGAATCCTTGAGAAGCCCTTATTCTTCTCCGTTGTATGACATAATAATATCGTTGATTACTTTGTTCCTTGGTCAAATACCTCTATTTGTGCATTCCGGAATAACTGTATACGTACCTATAACTACAAGTTCCATATTAATTAGCTTGGCGACAGCAGCGCCGAAACGGAAATGTTGGAACTAAGTGCATATTTCACTGTTGCTTCCGTAGCTTGCTACATCAGTAATCTGTGGTCTCACCTTAGTTGCCTACCGATATCTGGTGCGAACTGCATTGAAATCGTTTCCGAGAACATGACTACCGGTTAGGATACCTATATCAAAGAATACTAACTTACATGTATATGTAGTTAGGAATATGTTGTATGCCGTGTGTATGAGACCGGTAACAATCCAAGCCATGACATCGCGGAATAAGATTATTGATTCTGGAAGAGACGCTATTAATTAGCAGTAGGTATACATTTTCAATACGATAGCCTGTATTTATAGCCTTTCTTTTTTATTTAATTTAGAATCTGTCGATTTGAAATATATACGTAACTTAGTAATTAGGTATTTAATTCTTCAGTAATTTTTCGGTTCCGCAAAGCGATTCTAAAATCTTCTCTTTTATAAAACAGTAACAGAAGTGTGTCTGTACATTGAAGATATTTAAATGAAAAAGATTACGATATGGTTTTTAGGTATCCCGGACTCCAATTCAACCTTTTTTATTTAGATTTTTTTTTGGCTGTTTGTTTGTATGTTTGTAACAGCATCACGCAAAAACTACTGAACCGATTTTGATGAAACTTTTTTTGTTCGATACCATTATGATCTGACTTAAAATCTGGTATATAATATGTGCGTTCGAAGTCGCGGGTAAACTCTAGTAAAATTATAAAGTTCCAAAGATTTTACAAGTCTAATAATAAATGTTATTTAGAAAGAAAAATTAATTAATCTTGCGAACGTTTTACCTTCTTGACCTTGGATTCATAAATTAATCATAATTAATTAATTATAGCATAATACTTAGTCAGTTATGATAGTTCCTAATCAAAATAAGTTATTAAACATTAGTGGTAGTGATGAAGTTATGAGTAATAGAACTGGATATGATGTCGGTTCAAGGAATCTATTGTGGTTTTGACACTTGACTCTAACAAAAATTTTCACTTTAAAGCTGAATATTTCGCTTTGCGTCCCCACTTTCGTGTAGGGGAGGAACCCTAAAAAAATTTTTTCATTGTGATAAAAATATGTCCATGTCAAATTACAGCTTTCTAGTACTAAGAGTCTTTGAGCTAAACCGCGGACAGACGGACAGACAAAAACTCTACAATTTTATTTAGGTACTACTTGTTCATTTGCTTGTTTTACTCATCGACAGCTCAACCCATACTGCGCTCAACCCCAAACGATTTCTCTACCTTTGCCTTTTCTAGCACTAACTAAATCTACCAATGAGTGTGACTGTGTAATGTCCATACCGGATATAAGCAATAAACGACAATGGCCACGTTACTCGCAATCGTAATGCTAAAAGAATACGTAGTAACTCTTTCAAGCTGGTAGAGACCAGTATTTCACGGTTGAATTGTGTTCTTTATTTGCATGACGTTAGATTATGTTTTTCTTTGCATTCGATGAATACAAATTGTTATGGAGAATACATAGACACTAACGAGTGAACGGCTCGGGCTCAGGGGAAAACAAACGGACCGACAAGTTCCATTACTCAAGGAAAAACTCTTTACAGTTTAATTTTCAAAATATGTTAAATTAATAGATCTAGTATCAGATGCCTCAAAAGGTGGTAATATATGGTGCAGAAATAGATCCTGACGAGAGGACTATTTCATTATTTCAAAGTCGCTCAGCGAGCTATGGAGCGCTATGCTTGGTGTTTCTCTTAGAGATCACATTATAAATGAGGTGATACGTCAGAGAACTAAAGTGGTTGACATAGCTCAGACAAATTAGCAAGCTAAAGTAGCAATGTGCTTGTCATATCTACCGAAGAACTGATAACCGATGGGGTGTCGGAGTTCTAGAGTTGAGACCACGAACTGGCAGGCGTACCTAAAAAGGTAGCGTAGAGCGACTGAATGAGGAAGGCCGAGGATAGAGTTTTGTGGCGCATCTTGAGAGAGGTATATGTTCAGCAGTGGACTATGATGGGTGATGAGCACCAGATTTCTAGCGTCGTAATCGTATCAAATGCGCCAAAACTCACATAACTCATGCACATACAATAGTTTAAAAACGTGTTTGGTACTTTGCTATCGAATCTGTCAAATAAACATTATTAAACTGCATTTCAACTTACGTTTTCCTACCGTCAATATACCACGCTATTATTTTATTACTATCCACAATACACCTGAATCACCTTCAAGTAACTTTGAACCTACAACGGCAGAGTTATGGACATTTTATGGGGGACGTAGCGAAACGATCACATTCCCCAGCGCGTTGATAAGCTTCCACGTGGCAGTACCTACTTACATTTTCTGATAGTCGCGCTGTTACATAAACGTAAGCGATTACAATTCGACATGACTGAAAACTCGATGAAGTTTGGCTGGTGGAAATAGCCATTTAGTCACAGTAACTTTTGTAAAAAGTGTTACAAAGTTACAAAATATTCATTATCATCATCATCTCACCCGATGGACGTCCACTGCAGGACATGGGCCTCCCCCAAGGATCGCCTCAACGACTGGTCCTGCTCTGCCCTCGTCCAACGGGTTCACGCCGCCCGCCTTGACCAGGTCTTCGGTCCGCCTTGTGGGCCTAACCACGCTGCGCCATTCGAAAACTCTTCGGCCCCATCAGCCATCCGTTCTGCGAGCAATGTGCCCCGCCCATTGCCACTTTTAGCAATTATTTGGGCTATATTGGTTGGCGACTTTAGTTCTTTTGCAGATCGCTTCATTTTTTATTCGATCTGCAAGATAAGACAAATTGTTCGTTCGTTCGAGACAACTAAGGGTTAGGCTTTTTGTGGCTAAACAGCTAGAACACTTGCTTGACACATTATTCCATCCAGTAAACTCTAAATATGCAATTGAACGTTGGTAAGTTGGTACATACTAACACGTTTAAAATGTAGTTGAAAACTTTAGCAATGTGTCCTATCACACCGAAAAGGAATAAGGAATAAGGTCGTTCTTATGTATGTAAGAAACGCCAATTGTCTACGCAGTTACGGAATTACGATTGTTTTTATTTAAAAAAACAACCGGGCAACGACAATTCTAATGGTGTGGTGCTTCTGATTTTTTTAACGCGATTTTGACATTGGTCCCATAGAGAAAGTTGTTCAGTTTGATGGTCTGATCCTCCTCTTAAAAAAGTGTCAGCATATTAAGCTGGACCCTGCATATGTGCGTGAGCATACACCCGATAGGGTAGTCAGAGATATTCTGGAAACTCAGAACATCAACGTTTCACTAATAGTGGGTATACCGCAACTCTGTCCACTTGACATTATTGGCAGAAATGCAGTGATTCGACACAACACAAAAAGCCATGAATCTGTGTCACAATGAGGGTAATGTTTTATTTATAAATTAAATCTTGTATCTAGAGACATCGTCATCTAAATTAGGAGTAATGCTCTTGTCGTTGGCGTCATCGTCGATTTTGTCTTTCTACAAGTGTTCCACGTGCGAAACGACTCAAATTTCCTTGTTTTGTGATGAAAACCTCTATCTAGGTTGACGAATAAAAAGGTTACCGATCACCTATCTCGATAATAACTTTCTCGGGCAAAAGATATTTATAAAGACGATTTGTGGAGATGGCACAATTGCATTGCTCTTGGCTCCTTATTTACAAAGAGACAGTGTTTGCCGCTCTTGGAAGTATTGGCTTTCATCTTAGATGAAACTAGAAGAGGAAGATACTGAGTGTCCTAGACTGAAGGATTTCTGCTTTGTGAGGCTGACAAAAAACCTGTCGCCCAAGTACTGATATTTAATGCGTTTGTTACTTGGGCACTAAGTAGTCACTTTCCTTTTCAATAAGCCGAGTAAATAATTTACTGGTTTTATTTAAACTTAATGACTATGAGGTCGTGAAGTTAGATGGTCAAGTCATTGCAACCTACCCCTACCTTTTCTTTACGCTAAGTGAAAATGTCGCATCTTCACATAACTTGGTTTCATCTAAGGCTTTGAATCACCTTGGTGAACACAATGCATTATCTTTTGAACAGAATGGAAATCCAACAGAATTCTTTAGCAAAGACATTCAAAATATTCTAGGTAGTCTAAGTACCAGCTTAGGTATGCGATTGCGTACAGTTTTATTTCAAATCTGAGTGGTTGTGCACAAAACTATGTAGAATGTAGGGCAAATAAAAATGTGTGTCGAAATGATTGCAATGCTTTCAAATGTATGTTAAATTCAAACTTAAGCTATTTTATAATAATGTCCATTCACGTGTAACGAAGCGCTCGTTGGCGTAGGTGGAGCTTCGGTATTGGAAACGATCACCGAAGTTAAGCCGTTGCTTAACTTCAGGTCCGGTCAGTTTTTGGATGGGTGACCGTTTAGTGGTATTTCATCTCGATCGTATCCGTGCTTCGGAAGACATGTTAAGCAGTTGGTCTCGGATAGTTCTGTCAGATGGCGTTGTAACTTCGTTAAGCCAGGTCAGAGGCCTATTAAGGCGGCTTGAATTCTCTGACAGCAAGGTGACCACTAACTTGCCTTCACCAACCCGCACTTGGCTCGCGTGGTGGAGTATAGGCCGTTCCCTATCACACTTATTCGTGAGAGGAGGCCTTTGCCCTACAGTGGGATTCTACAGGCTCTCAATTACTAACTAACGTATAACTAAGTTAGTAGGATCGCAGTATAGCTAAGTAAGTTTATTTATGCGTATGGTGAATTTGGTTTGAAGGTATGAGTTCATAAGTCTACATCCAGCGTCTGAAGCCATCGAAGGGCCTCAGGTGTCAGGTATGTCAGGTCCTCAGGACGGCCCGGGTAAGCTCGAAAGGGGCACTGCTGTAGTATGTGCTGCATCGTCTAGTCATCGCTCCCGCAGTCACATAGGACTCCGTCCAGCCCCAATTTGGGTCTAAGGTAGTAATTTAGATTTTGGTGCCTCGAAAAAGTTATTCAGTTTGACGGTCTGATTATCTACGTAACATATCTTCTTGAAATCGTTTCATGCAGCTGGTTTTGTAAGTCCTTTTGGTATAGGTAATAATTATGTAATGTACCTAATACCTATGCATATTTTATGTAATTATCTTAGGTATGATTGTTTGACATGTCTACCTACAGTATACCTAGATCTTGTTGCGGATTTCATGCTACCTCGTCCCCCGCAACAAGTGTCAGAAAAGTTTGTTAGTAGAATTACACGCGTAACAAGTCAATAGTTAAGGTGGACTTCCGATGCCAACGGCCGATGCGACTGACGCGCGCGTCTGACGCGTGGTTCTGTCATATGCCATATGTCTATCGCATCGGCCGCGCGCGTCTGACGCACGCGTCAGTCGCTGGCATCGGAAGCGGCGCCATACGTTTTCATAGTAACTAGTACAGCCGCGTCGGCCGTTGGCCGCGAGCCGCGCGCGTCAGTCGCATCGGCCGCTAGCATCGGAAGTTCAGCTTTATATGGTCTAAGACCTAGATAGATTACTTCCCAAGGATTTATTTGAACATTATGACATTGTATTATGTACCTCGGGCCTCGTCGTCTGAATAAAATAGATTGGTTTCAGTCCGTCCAACAAAGCAAAATAAAATAATCTTTTCCTCCTATTTAATCATATGCATGAGGATAGGTTTTTTCGCAGATTCAAGGAAACTATGTATAAAATTACAGTTATTTGTCAAATACAAATACCTATAGGGTCCTTCTTAATATGCTGACACTTTTTAAGAGGATGATCAGACCATCAAACTGAACAACTTTCTCTATGGGAGCAATGTAGAAATCGCGAAAAAACAATCTGCTCTTCCATGCTAAACTGAAATCTTACTCGACCCAAATGTAGGAGAGAGCGGAATTTTGTTTTCGCGATTTAAACATTGGTCCCATAGAGAAAGTTGATCAGTTTGATGGTCTGATCATCCTCGTAAAAAACTGTCAGCTTATTAAGTTGGACCCTGTATGTGCAGTCAGCTAAAAAAAAATATAAGTACACTTTCGTTCAATGTCGTACGTAGTACCTACTGTACACTTAGATATTCCATGGTAGTACCTACCACCTCTACTATGTAGACTTGGTACTTAATTATATTTTAGAGACTGAAGAAAAAATACAATTGGTAAATACATGTAAGTATAGTTAATAATATTTAGAAAACATGTATTGCTATCGCCAGTAAGTACTTATACTATAAGTATAGTTATCTCGTCGTTTATATATATATATCTATACATCTACATCTACACTAATATTATAAAGAGGAAAGATTTGTACCTATTTTTGTATGTTTGTATGTTTGTAATGAATAGGCTCAAAAAGTACTGGGCCGATTTAAAAAATTCTTTCACCAATAGAATGCTACATTCTTCCAATTTGACATAGGCTACATTTCATTTTGAAAAAAATTAGGGATCCTTGGTAAAATTTGAACAATGTAACCGAAGGTGTAGAAAAATGAGTCTTAAAATTTATTTGTCTACCCCGTGCGAAGCCGGGACGGGCTGCTAGTAATATAATAAAATTGTAAACTCGGCGTGGAAATTTATGATACGTAATTGAATGCATTGAGACCATTTTAGAATTTTTATCTGTTTGTTTACGTGCACGCATCAATTAAAGACTACTGAACCGATTTCGATGGAGTATTTGAAGTCAGTGATCTGCGCGTACGATGTCGCGCGCGCTGCTAGTATACAGGGTCCTTACATTTGGCTCGAGTAGGTTTGCAGTTTCGTAAGGAACAGCTGATTTTTCTTTCGCGATTTCGACATTGGTCCCATATAGAAAGTTGTTCAGTTTTATGGTCTGATCATCCCCTTAAAAAAGAAGTGTCAGCAAATTAAGAAGGACCCTGTATAAGATAAAAATAACTGTTAATGTAACTACAGAATAAAAGAAATATTTTAAAGATTGTTCCAAACAAATGCAAAATTATCATTGTCTACTTAGATAAAAACCAATCAAACATTTACAGTATTAATTCGCCTTAAAGAGTTATATAAGACTATACATAATTCAGGCAAGGTCAATGTGACAGAGCCGGCGGGGTCACCTCCAATAAAGGTCGCTGCACGGGACAGATCGCAGATCTATTGAAACAGCAGTATTCACTAGAAAAACAGTCTGAAGAAATATATGTACGTGAAGAAAGTAATTATAATAATAATAATAATTCATTTATTTCTCTCCACATACAATAATAAACAATAAGTGATTTAGGTACCACTGTATGTATATGCTCACGACTATATTCCCCAAGGGGGTAGTCAGAGATGTTCTGAAACCTCAGAGCATCCACGTTTCACCAGTAGTACCGAAACTCTGTCCAGTGTGACGGGGGGTGAACCCGTCGCCACATAATGGACAGTGGGTACAATACATGCCTCGAAATTGAAGCATGCAGGTTTCCTCACGATGTTTTCCGTCACCGAAAAGCCAGTGGTGTTACAAATCGTACATAAATTCCGAAAAACTCATTGGTACGAGTCGGCCTGGACGGGGATCGAACCATCGCCTCCTGCACGGCAGGCAAGGTTACTCGCCACTGGACCACCACGGCTTGAGGTACCACTGAACTAATATTATTTACATTATTACAGTAGTGAGGAGACTGGTGCCTGGACTAAGTTCACCTGACGGTGAGCTTGAATAAGGTGTCACAGGACACCAGGCCTCCAAAAGGAGAAACCTTTATAAGAACATTGTCTAGGAGAATAGTTATTAATCTAATAGGGGAAAGTATTATAATTACGAATAAACAAAGAGCTTATTATACAACGTGTTAATGAATTAACGCAAAACTAGAAAGTAGTTTGTTTGGAATCGAGAGCTGAATCGAATTATCATGTTTACAACATAGGTAATTTTAATCAAAATATTAAATAATTTGTTTGTCAAATTTTAAATTTACTGAACCCGATCTCAACCCACCGCTCTGGCACTCTCACCCTACTTAATACCAAAACTAGGTTCTTAAAATGTATCCATGAGCCCGCTAGCGCTTTCATTCATTGCTGAAATGATAACAAATCATTTTTGCCTCAAAACTTAAAATGCGAATAAATTTAAATTTTAACTATCAAAATAATGAAATTTTTGTTTTAATCGAATTATTTTGTTATAAATCAGTTGGGGTGTATGAGGTTTTGCGCTTATTCATTAACACGTTGTATACTACGTACTAGAAGAGATGCAGGAGGCTCGGTGGTGGGTTGCGGAGAGGTATGGACTCTCAATCTTGAGGTCCGGGTTCGAATCCGCACGGACAACATGCCACGTACCAATGAGTTTTTCAAACTTATGTACGTATTAACCGACTGCTCTCAAACGGTGAAGGAAAACATCGTAAGGAAACCTGCATACGCTGAAGAAGAAATTCTGATGCGTACGTGAAGTCTACCAATTCGCATTGGGCTCGTCTGGTGCACTACCGCCCATTCACCCTCCTACAGGGTAGGCCTGTGCCCTGCACGTATACAGGGTGTAAGGAAAACTATAATTAACCTTTTAATTACTATGGGAGCAAACCGATAAGAACAAAACAAAAAACAACTGTTCGATACTAAACTGGCCTACACGACTCAAATGTATGGGACAGCTGATTTCTTTTTTGTTCTAATCGGTTTGCTCCCGTAACTTTTCGAAAAGAAAGTCTATAGAGTGAAGTAATTCCGGGACGTATGGCCCCTTAAGAGGACTTAATTCGAAGCGCACTCCATACAAACGTACTATGGTGATATTTTCAATACTAACCAATTAAACTCAATGAAATTGTTCAGAATCAATCTAAAAACAAATTTCTATGCTTGTATAGAGTCAGATTTTCGTTAAAATGTATAGTTTTAAAGTTACAGTGCCTCAAAGATTTCCATACAAATCTTAAATTAATCCTAGCATTGAAACTGTATATTTTAACGAAAATCTGACTCCATACAAGCATAGATATTTGTTTCAAGATTGTTTCAGCAAAATTTCATTGACTTTAATTGGTTAGTATTGAAAATATCACCATAGTACGTTTGTATGTAGCGCGCTCCGAATTATATCCCCTTAAGTCGCAGTCTCTTATAACTGCAGTAGCGAAACGATAGCATTACGTAAACGATGCCACAAATTTACGTACAGTCGAACTGTTATCAAACGATAAATTTTATTCGCATACACTCAAAATAATCCACTTATTCCGTTCTGATAAGGCAGAATTACAGACAAAAAGTACAATAACTATGGACATGGTAGTACTACGTACGTAAAACTGGTAGGTAAAGCATTATCATTCTCATATCTTTTTATACTTTATTGGTTTGATATAACTGGATACTTTTTTTTAGTCTTCAAGTACATGATTGCGTCAATATATCCATAAATATTAATCCTACACCTCTTTGCGTATCACTCATGGTATATCTACTATCGGCGCTCGTTACTCCGTATGCGCGGACCACTGACTTTAAATACTCATAACTTTTGAGTAAATGGACCGACTGCGATAAATCAAAGCCTAAATGTTAATCCAAACTAAGCCCTATGTTTCTGTGAAACCCCCAACCAAATCGGTTCAGTCGTTTTTAAGTCATGCGTACACAAAAAAACAAACAGACAGGCAGACAAACATTCTAAAAATGGTCTCAAATGCATTCCGTTACGTATCCTTAAAGCCCCCAATAATTTTTTTTGCAAATTTCTTCAATATGTACATCCACGCCAAGTTTAGAATTTGATTATGTAGATAGATTCTTTGATATGGCGCTAACGAATAAGTAGTGGTCTCTTACAGTCATCTATTTGTTTACCATTGAAAGACTGAGTGTTTCTAAGATCTACGGAATAATTCGACAGTTTGATTCTTGTGTTCTTTCATTTTCAACGCAGTTTTTTTTTATTTCTCCCTCAGTTCTCATTGCTCAGGTTCAACCAGTATAATATATTGATAGTACCTACCTAACTATTATCTTTTGTTTGGACTAGGAGCTATGTAGGTACCTATATCCTATTCCGTTCAAAAAGTTGTGAAAATATTCCAATGTGTTTAGACACATTTTGTAAAACAAATTGTTCAGCTATTTTTGTTGCCAAGTGTACCTTTTAGTCTATGTTTACACATGGTCTTCATTACACCAGATTCTTAAAAATTCCCGCCTGAAAGTTATCAATGTTTTAAGCTTATCTTGACTTGTACAAATGATCCCGGTCTTAAATTATCGTTATCTTTTATAATATATGTTATTGAAACCCACCTACTATATTATTTTGGTTTTTGATAGCCTATTATAGGCATATAATTAGTACGTACCTACCAGGTTTATATGTCCTACCGATGTACCCACAGAACATTATAAGAGGGGTTAGAAATGCAAAGTAGAGCTTTTGCTTCAGAGACGGCTGTCGCCACTTGTCTTCCCGCTCGCGCTGCTACAACTACTCATGCCCTCTCGCTCGCACCACGCCACGCACCTTATGGTGTTATGCAAATTATTGCATAACAGTGTGGCACGCGTTCCACATCTTCTTTGCACTTCTAACCCCTATTATAATGTTCTGTGGATATACCTGCGGAGTTGACAAATTTTAATAGCGCGCGAAATTATATCGACCAATCAGGATGTGCCATCTTCAATCCTTT
The DNA here is from genome assembly GCA_963924505.1 of Agonopterix alstromeriana. Lineage (NCBI taxonomy): Eukaryota > Metazoa > Arthropoda > Insecta > Lepidoptera > Depressariidae > Agonopterix > Agonopterix alstromeriana. The sequence goes on from OZ004667.1 coordinate 13,710,909, forward strand.
GCGGCTATTGGCTATTGCTTTCGCGCCCTTTTCGCTGCTATCCGACTTTGCACCCTTTGATTACTAAATGACTTCGGTTTTGTCGGGAACTCGAGTCTGCTCTGCGCAAACGAAGATTGCCGAGCGGAATTATTTTTATGGTCGTACTATACTACGTTTGAAGCCAAAGAACCTCATTTCGTTGGCTAAAGTGGCAAACCTCGTAACTCCATTTTATTTTTCAAATTACATTTTATACCATTTTAATAATAATTTCTGAATGCATCCATGGCACAACTCTTAAATCCTTTTAAAAAGCAGTTACTATTTAAAATGATAAATAGAAAACCATATAACTCTGGGCTGTCATTTATCGTGGTGAAGTTTTATGTGCCTCCTGTAAAATTTGATCTAATGGAGTTGCGAAGTCTGACACTTTAGTCGACGATTTGTGAGCCAAGAAATGTCTTTAGTAATGTACAATTTATTTTGAGTATCAATATTGTGCTAGTAGACAATCGTTGTTTTTGGGTAGGATTCTGAAATTTTTGTGTAGATAGATTTTAGTAGGTAGTAGTTAAATGGTTGTTAATGCTAATTCTATGACTAATTACTCTTAATCTAATATTATGCCAATCCTACCTTGTCAAACTCGAAACTAACGTTATTCAGCCAAAATGCAAGTCACGAGATTAAATTAAATTATCATCAGAAAATGTCTGTTAATGATCAAAGTACAGTGTGTACCGGTTAATTAAGACATTCTGAGTGGATTACGGACTTTTCAAGTTGTCCCGAGGAATACCTTATTAGGCAGTGATATCTAAGGCTTATGACCAGGCCTGTTGCATTTCGCAGCCTAGGTATGAAAATTTACCTATGCGCATCCACATTTCCATCCAGCATGTACATTATGATGTGAGCTAAGTTGGTCACTACATTACCTACAGTCGAGGCGGTATTTGCAGCAAGAGACGAAGGCGAGTGCTGTATTTATACGAGCTGAGACTGTGATGACCAACGCTCACGCGTTACATACGACGTTCTTCAGCACACTTGCGAGGAATAAATAATAAAATGTTGTATAACACAACTATTTTAGTCATATATTTGCGGAAAATGGCAGCGGGCTAATTTTGTTTCGCGGTCCGAGCCTTTGACTGAGATAACTATGCACGAGCAGGTCGAATAAGAGGTAATGACTTAGCCGACATTAAACCAAAAATATTTTGTTGGTAACAACCTAATTTTAAAAACGTTTAAGTTTTAATATTTATCGATTTATAACTCACATTAATGTTATTTGTTAACTAAAATAAATTGTTTGATGAAATGCAAACATTCATTTATCAAATTTTAATTAACAGTTTATTTATACAGAAAAAGGTTTGTCATTTTTTTACATTAAAACTATGCCGAGATTCAAAAACATAATGCTAAAAAAAAGATATAGGGCCGCACTAGTGCGGTAATGTTACATACCGCACGCGTGTTGTATAATCTACATTATGTACCTAAAAGCGGTGCAATAAGAGCCATTTTACGAGATAGTGTGTTGAAAAATAAGTTCCCGCGCATAGTGATTCGGCACATTCTAGCTTGCACGCGCGCGCCTACCACCTGATTGTAGGTGGGTACAATACGTAATTAAAATGATACCTAAGCATACGTAACTCAAGCACAGGTGCGAGCTAAATTGCACTTTATTTCCGTTCAGCGAGAGTAGCAAATTAATTTAAGTGTTGCAGAGTGATTCTTCTATATGAAATACCATTATGTATTCTGTGCTATGACCGCTACACTGACTCTTGGAATTTACATCAACATTAGCATTCACGCTTCATTTAAACTTAGTCGCTTGTATTAATAAATCAAACTCAAGCAATCACGCTTTCTTAAGCCACATCTAACGCATACTAAAATAAAAATTAAGCTTAAGAGCCTGCAACGCTCTGAATTTGATAGTACAGGCCCTAAAGTTACAAAAATGTACCGATTAATTAGCTTATACGGTGATTGGCTTACATTATGGATCAGTAAATGTACTACGGAACCCTATGATGGGGGAGTCCGAAACGCTCTGGGCCGGTTTTATTGCTTCGTTTGTCCGTGGAAGACGTCTACTAAACAAAATTAACACACCGTCAATGTAAAGATAGCATAGCATAGCATGCATAGCATATGCTCACGACTATATTCCCCGAGGGGGTAGTCAGAGATATTCTGAAACCTCAATGAAAAGATACAAAACATTAAAGGTGCAGCTTTATCTAAATTTCCTACTTATTTGTGAAAGTTTCTTACAGTAAGGTGTTCAACAAATTGTATGGATTGTAGGTACCTACCTGTATAATGTTTATTGTGTTGATTGTAAGGCTTCCTTCCATCGGAGATGAAACTTTTAAAAGAGCGAATATTCTAAGCGACATGAAATGTTATATCTCTTAAATAATACTAAAATCAAACTATGGCAAATAACATTAATTAATTAATGTAAAGACTAGAGGCTCTTTGATATAATAAAATACTTTGATCGATGAGAATAACTATACCTACTCCATTCCAAATAGCAACGAAATGTTAAGGCTATTTTAAATTACAGCAACAAAGATTTGAAACACTTCCTCTCATTTTTTATTCTTAGAACAGCTTTAGTAAAGTCCAAGATATGTCGGATAGTATAATTATCATTCTCAAAAATAAATCATATTTGCAAATCAGAATTGGCCAGAAAGCTATACAAGAATCGCAAAATCTCTTCGTCCTTATTTTGAATGAAGTACCTATAGGTAGGTACCTATATCTTTATTCAGGAATAGAAAGATCCTAAAGTTAACTATAAAGATAATTATTATTTTGTACTATAGAGAGTACTTAAAATCTACATACTTAGTTACGTAAGTTTAAAAAATTATTATTAAAATGAAAATATCTGCAGTATTCAAAGTAAAGGAGAGAGAGTTTAGAAAATAAGTGACCACTTTGGAGCAATTATAATAAAAACATTTTTAAACAAAACACAAACGTTATCATTCTGATTGCATAAGAGGTGAAGTCATCAAAATAATTGAGGGCATTATACATTGTACCAAGAAAGTTGGCACGTTAAAAGTTTCAAAACAAAGGCTGATCTGTAACCCTTAATAAATAAAAAAGGGGAAACCTGAAGCGAGCGAAGTAAGCTCAACATTTTTCTGCATTACAAACGATGTAGCGTTCAAAATTCCCAAAATTCTCAAAAAGTCCCTTTCCCAAAATGTCCCTTTCCCAGAATGCCCCCTCTCCAGAATGTCCCTTCCCCAAAATGTCCCTTTCCCAAAATTTCCCTTTACTAAAATAGAAATAAAGATGCGAGCAAACTCTTAATTTCTCAGCACTCTGTTGTGAGCAAGGTATTCTATCTATGAACTTGTTTACCTACCTAACCTAATAACAAAATTAAAATGCTAAAACGAGCAAAGCAAGCTCAAATTGTCACAGCAATTTGATATGATTCAATATGACCACTCTGTCGCGGTGTATAATAAAAACTGTTTATAGGGTTCTGTAGTCAAACAAGGAACCCTTATACTTTCGTCCATTCTGTCTGTCTGTATGACCCACCTTGATTACTAGCTCATTTTTGGACCTATTGCATCGATGACTCATGACGACAGATAAATAGTAACCCAAAAACAGAAATGAGGTAGTCACGAAGAAAACAAAATTTTTTGTTTCTACGAAGTTCCCGTAAACAATTATTGGGCTATTTATAAATCTTCTCAAATGACATAGAGTATTTCATAATGAGCTAAATAGTAACGAGTAGGTAGGCGACTGTTATCGCTGCTTATCGTGGGGTCGCACTCGATTTGATACAATATACAATACAATGCCAATTATGTAACGTTTACGGGGTATACAACGTATTAATGAATTATCGCAAAACTGGAAAGTAGTTTGTTTAGAATAGAGAGCAGAATTGAATTATCATGTTTTCAACATAGGCAATTTTTTTTTCAAAATATTAAATGATATGCTTTTATTATTTAAAATTTACTGAACTCGATCTCAACTCACCGCACGGGCACACTCAGTTACTACCAAAACTAGATTCTTAAAATGTATCCACGTGCACGATAGCGCTTTCATTCATTGCTGAAATGATAACAAAACAATTTTGCCTGAAAACTTAAAATGCCAATAATTTTAAATTTTAACTATCCACATAATGACATTAGTATTTCCATCTCATTATTTTGTTATAAATCAGTTGGGGTGTATGAGGTTTTGCGCTTATTCATTAACACGTTGTATACATGGAGAACACTAGAGTGGAGACGCAGAGAAACTACACGGGGTAGAGGCCGCCCAACAGAAAGATGGGTCAATGATATTAGGAGACGGGCGGGTCCCAACAGGACACAGAAGGCGAGAGACAGAACGTCATTGAGAAATACGGAGACCTATGTCCGAAGACGAACATAACCTCCGTTCAGCTTCTACCAACTTCAAAATCGTATAAGTATGTAAGTAAGTACCTACTTGGCAACTAGAGAGAAAGCTCAAGTTACGAGAAACCGAAAACTGAAAGGATTCCATACGGAAATTAACTTTGGAAAGCGGAATCTGGCAACGCCGCAAGTTTCAATCTACAGGTGTGAAGTAGGTGCTTCCCATATTTGCGGTCTACCACTTAATTATCCATTTAAACGAGTAATCTTACTTAGTGTTAAGTAGCTTAGACTCATTAACGATCTTAATCAGAAATAGCTTTTTAAGTAATGCACAAACTGGCTCTCAAATTGTTTATCAAATATGTTGTGTAATTTTTATATGGGGAACATAATGTCCTTGAAGAGAAAGGTAAAACGGTAGCAATGTCGAAGAAAGTACTCAGACGTAAGACTAGGTCACGTCACGTGTACAAACACTGGATCGTATTTCGAACGGAGTCTTAATTTAGATTTGAAATAAAGCTCTGTGGAAGGTAACCTACACTTGTGCTTAGCTAAGAATTTCAGTTACCTATCTAATTATTATGTTTACCTAACTTCTATTTATAAATCTTGAAGCTAGATTACTTATAAAAATATTCTACCAGGGTATTTTTGCATGGACTGCAGTATGCATAGGTTACCTACGATTGAGATTTATGAATGTTACTTCACACTCAATATTTTTTATTTAATATAATATCACATAGATAACATTCTGACGTCATTTTGTGACTCGACCTCCGCGTCGGAAGGTGTTTCATTGTAGAGAAGATGCAGCCAGAAACTCTACAACACTCATTTTTTAACCTATTTATGGTATCTTCGTTATAGTTACAAATAAAAAGCAAATAATGCATTTGAATTTTTTTTCTAGGGTAGAGGGGTTGACATGAGTGGGTGATACAAAAAGTAGTATGTTTTTTTTTCACTTTGACTTATTTATTATACCTGTTGAGAAAAAAGTGTTAAAACGGTTTAACATAAGTAAGTAAACAAAACTTATTATTAGAACAAGCAGTTCTTTTTAATTATTGTCCAAACGGTAACATACAGAACTACAGGGCAGATTGACCTTCAAAACGGAACACAATTCCAAAAACCAAAGCCATTGATGCCTCTAGCACTAGACAGTCTAGTGAAGAATGACAATTGTTTCAGGCCGACTCTCTAAATTCGTAGTGCGCTCGCGCTGGCGAGAGGAATGCAAAGAAGAATGACGCACGCGCCTTTCACGCGAGAATCGTGCGCAGACAGCGTCTTGCGATAGAGGTTTACCTACTTCAAATGTAAAATAAGTAATCTAAAAATTAATATGCAGAATTATCAAGATATAATCCCAATTAAAATCGATGACATTTTTTTAACACGATCGAGAAACTAATTTATACAGGGTCCAACTTAATATGCTGACAGTTTTTTAAGAGGATGATCAGACCGTCAAACTGATCAACATTCTCTATGGGACCAAAGTCGAAATCGGGAAAAAAATCTGCTGTCCTATACATTTGGGTTGAGTAAGTTTGCAGTTTTGTATGGAAGAGCAGATTTTATTTTCGTGATTTCGATGTTGGTGCCATAGAGAAAGTTGTTCAGTTTGATGGTCTAATCATGCTCTTAAAAATTGTCAGCATTTAAAGAAGGACCCTATATATTTTCACTAAAATGTATAGTTTCAATGTTACAGTGGCTCAAAGATTTCCATTCAAATCTTCTGTATAATTTATCGGAAATCTGAGAAATCACGGGCACATAGATTAATATTTAATCGTGTTTAAAAAGTGTTTATTTTATTAGTTAGTTTAGTTTTGAAAATTGGATCTAATTTCGTTTGTCGGGCGCTCTGCAAGGACTATTCTCTTATGAGTTTATGAAAACATCGCGAATTCATTGTAACCTTTAGGGTAGGTATTGACTGATCAGTGATGACACTCGCTTTATAGACAGAAATACAAACAGGTAGGTAACCTGTATACTTATGTACCTAGGTCCAAGTCGATTGAATGTAATCAATATGTAAAATTTGAACTTTCCAAACCAAGAATGTTCTGTTACTAGATATGTATACTGAGATTTATGTTTATATTTTCAATAAAATCTTAGAATCTGGTTTCTTAATGGCTTGGCTGCATAACGATTTAGAGATTTTTTATTTAAACTTTAAACTGGATTCTCACGTAGGTATAGAATAAAACTAAAGTAAACCAGTTTAAGTCTAGAGATTTTCTAGATATTAGTACCTACAATGCATTACAATACATATATGCATAGTAACCTTATATTATACCATTATACAACGTGTTAATGAATTAGCGCAAATCCTCATACACCTCAACTGATTTAACAAAATAATTAGATTGAAACAATAATTTCAATATTTCTATAGTTAAAGTTTTAAGTTATTCGCATTTTAAGTTTTACTAAAAAAATGATTACTTATCATTTCAGCAATGAATCAAAGCGCTAAAGTGCTCTTGTTTTGGTAGTAAGTAGGGTGGGAGTGCCCGAGCGGAGGGTTGAGATCGAGTTCAGTATATTTCCAAACTATTTATATAATATTGTGAAAAAAATAAATTTTGAAACCATAATAATTCGATTCTGCTCTCGATTCGAAACAAACTACTTTCTAGTTTTGCGTTAATTCATTAACACGTTGTATAACTAATTCTAATAGAACTATAAATAGTTCTAGACATTGAGGGGATTTTATGAAGAACCTAAGTAAGAAAATTCTTAGCCATTTTAGTAGTAAAAAAGGAGTCGAACGACAATTCAAAATGAGTAAAACCTCACACTCCCTCCCCTAACGTCCGAGCCTCATAAATCATAACGTAACACAATGAACCAGCGTGCTTTATGTGTTAGAATAACACTAAGCATGACAGCTTTGTAATAAATAGTAGAAAAAAATGAGGGCGCCACATTCTTTGCGTTAAGAACACTAGTAACCTGGCAAGACCGTCCAAAAAGTTGTACCTACTAAAGTATCGTGCGGCTGTGATCAGCACGTCTATTATGATTTCTCTACACGCGCGCGACGCGCCTTCGCTGCATAGAATTTAACCTATTCCCGCACTTTTCGGAGAGCGAAACCTAAAAATCACTCGCCGCGACTTGCAGTATGGCAAAAATTCAAGTCGCGCGCAAGTAGAGAAATCATGCTAGACGTGCAGTAGACCTACCATGAGTTTCCAGTGTATACTACAATAGTTTTACTATAGTATACTACAGTTTTTGTATTGAATTTCGTACAGCGCTCCTAGTGGTTACGTTGAGAACTAATACTACCATACAAAATTGGCGACGTAACTACAGTAGAAAAGTACAGTGCAAACTCATACTCGTTGTAGGCCTACAGACTGTCCATTACCTATGTCTAAGTGTTTAATGAGAGTTTGTATAAAGTACCCCGTGTGATTACAACATGAACAATATCTAAGCAGATATAATACATATCTTCGTACGACAATGAAGAGACGACCACTTGTGTCAACATCTTGTTTTCAAATCGATACAATTCGATACTTCGTGAGTGACGTAATGAAAGCCATATATTTACGCAATATTACCATTGTTTCAGCTCCACAAACAAGTCTGTATGAATAACACATACATACATAAACTCACGACCTTAATCCCTTTGGGTGGTCAGAAGCTTTGTTCAACTACCAACTATTTGTATTGTTTCTCCTTTACTTTGAGCTTACTACATGCTCGTCATATGCCCACAACTTTTTATATCTAAGGCGCGGTTTATACAGAAGAGACGTGTGGCGGTGGCGGATAGTCAAAGTAGCACAATTATAAACCTTATAGTACGTAGCATAGCGTTGTTTGGAGAATTACGCCCGCACCTCCAGGCGACGTCACCTGGAGGCGCGGGCGCGATTCTCCTTAACAACTAAAACGACGCTATGCTAAGTACTATAAGGTTTATATTGTGTTACTTTGATTATCCGCCAACGCCACACATCTCTTCTGTATAAACCTAAGTAGGTACTCAATTTAAGTAAGTATATGACAATTTTACTATTATGTATGCCTAGCATGCCAGAACCAAATAAAAAGATAAAAATTCATGTGTCTCCATCTTCGTTTCTTTACGTATGCCAAAAAGAGCGCGAATGTGGCTTGCTAGCCGTGCTGATTTCAATAGTATAGGTGTAATTAAACATCCTAGTAATTTAATAGGATGGTTTAGATTTTAAATCATCAAACTGAACAACTTTCATTATGGAGATAACGAACATCGAAAAGAATAATACATTTAAGTCGAGTACGTAACTAAACTCCATTTCAAATAGCAACGAAATTTTAAGGCTATTTATAATTATAGAAACAGAGATTTGAAACACTTCCTCTCACTTAATCTTAGAACAAGTTAGTAACGTCCAAGATATGTCGGATATATCTTTCTAATAAATACATTATATTTGCAAATCAGAAAAGGAAAATCTGTTCGTCCTTATTTGAAATGAATTATAGGTACCGACTGCAGTTTAGTTTGAAACAACAGATAATTTGTTTCGATTGTTGATTTTTTTTCCTCATTTTTGGCTCCAAAGTGAAAGTTGTTCAGTTTGATGGCTAAACCACACCTTTAAATAATTATAGGGCTTTATTACACCAGGTTCCTAAAAAACATAGGTACTTAAGTACCTAGTGCATTAAAATCTTCAGAAAAAACCGTATATTATAATAAGTAGGTACCTACTTAAAACATATATCTAGTACCCAACCAGCTGCATGAAATTGAGATTTGTGTCAAACGTTATGCATATTTATAGTTGCATACTAATATGAATGCGATAAGGGAAGGTGTTTGAAGGCTGTCGGAAAATTGCATGAAAATTGTTAGCCTAGTTAAATAGTTGGGCTATTTGGTTGATATTACCTATGTTACCGGTAAATTAAGCAACTCGATAAGTTTGTTGAATGCCTAAAAGCTACAAGTTATTAAATAAGTACTTAATATTATTAAATACTTAAACTAAATTGTACATACCGTTTAGGTTTGTTACATTTTCGAGCTTGTATAAAAAGTAGAAAAGAAGATTGGTATACAGGGTTTAAGTGACAGCTTAGCAAATACTGAAACGGTGAACTCAGACCATCAAACTGAACAACTTTCACTATGGAGTCTACCTCAGGAAACGCGAAAAAAATCAGCTGTCTCATACATTTGAGTCGGGTAGGTACAGCAGTGTTGTATGGGACGGCTGCTTTTTTTCGCGTTTCCTGAGGTAGGCTCCATAGTGAAAGTTGTCTAGTTTGATGGTCTGAGTTCACCGTTCCAGTATTTGCTAGGCTGTCAATTACACCTTGTATATAAATTATGTTCTAGTTTAGTTTTTGGTTCTATACCCAGATTTTTAGGTATTGCTTTTAATAATTACTAACATCGTAACCTACTAGTACAATACAACTTTTAGACAAAGTTTATAATTCCTAACATTCTTACTTTGCCTGTAACATATCATACATAACACACAAAGATTACCTTATGATCAGTTCAACAACGAAGTAAGTCAATTATTCACAATTATCGTCATAGACGTGACTTGTTATCATTACCATGTGGTTTTATTTTAATTACTAGAGTTAACCCGCGACTTCGTCCGCACAAATTATAGGTATACCAGATTTTAAGTCAAATTATAAGCTATCAAACCAAAAAAGTTTCATCAAAATCCGTTCAGTAGTTTTTGCGTGATGCTCGCACAAACAAACAAAGAAAAACAAAAATTCTAAAAAAGGTTTTTTCTGACTCAGGGACATATCTTCAACGTACAGACACACTTATGTTACAGTTTTATAATAGGTAGTTAGGATTAGTTTACGAATAAGGAGATATAACTTCATCATCATCAGCTCCTTTCGTTCCCCCTACCAAGGCACAGTAGGTGTGGTTGTACGATCGTTAATCCCCCACGCGTGCCCTATGCTAATTACCCGTAATAGACTTCACATAGGCATCAAAGTATCTACTGCAGCATATGCAGGTTTTTCCATACGATGATTTTCCTTTACCGTTTGAGAGATATGGCATTACGTAGGACCTTATCAAATGCAATATTCTGTACAGTCGCCACCAGGAAAGGAAATTCAATTAGCATTATAATGCGGTCGAGACAACGGTCTATATGCAGTTAGGGTTGAACCGTAATGAAACAATTGACAACATTACATTTGTTTAACCACCTGTTTTTAATAAAAAATATAAAAATAGGTTAAAAAATAAGAGATGCGCATTTTTCCGATTTTATTTTTGACCGATATTTCTATTTTTAATTTACTTTTGAATTTTCTAAAAAACGTAGGATTTATGGCTAAGATACTTTGGCCGCAATAACATTAAAAATAAAAACTGTCAAATACAATAGAAAAGCCAAGCATGAAGGAATAAAATCTCATTCACCCTCTATTATATTTTTCAGTATTTTTCAAATAACTCGAGAAATAATGGATAGAAAAATCTGATAATTTTGATATAAGCTTTGAATCACATAATCTCCAAATGGTTTTCTTATTTTGGTACCTTTCTTAAAATGAAATGTTGTCAATTAAGACATCTTTATCGAATACCACATCTATTCTCTAAAAAAAAGTTTTAGAAACAGTTACCTATCTAGTGCGGTGGCCTGCAATGCAGATAGTTGGCAGATAAATCTGCTTTAAAATATTTGAAAATACTTTGCAAAGAAACTTACTCGCCTCGAAAAATTATTGTTTATTTGTAAGCCTCTGACCAGTTTTTCCCAAATTTTTACTTATTTATAGAATATTCATGGTTATGTGACCCTATTTTAACGAATCTACAATATTTGATAATGTTATTCGTTAGACAAAATAAATTGCTACTGTGGTAGTAAGTGACGAACATACCTACTTAATATAAGTAATCTGTGGCATTAGCCTCGAGTGCTCGATTATTGTAAATGGGTGTGTATCGTAACGTTACATGGCGTCCTTGGAGCTAAAAGGTGTTTAATATTTACCTATTTGTAGGTCACAGTTAAGATTGTTACATTTATAGAAATTGGTACCTACGTAATTCGTAATTTTTTTAAATTTTTCATTCAGTTCTCCCGAATTTGGTATAATAGGTCAGTTATTCTTAAACTGAGACACTACAATAACGCCAGAAATACGAATGAATGATCTCCTAACTACGTTATCAAGTTACCTACACTTAATTAGTGTAATGACAGCCCTAATGGTGCTGTAAGTAGATTCAGTGACGCAGCCGGCGGCCGGAAGAACGGTAACTTTTTTTGGAAAAGGAAGTACCCACTGTGTACGTACTTACATATTTAATTTGAGTACCTTCAATTTGTAGTTAAATATTTATAACTTGCGTACAGCACGTTTGTATTAACGTTTCTTCTAGAAAATAATTAATTAAGGTTCCGGTAAACGTTGTGATATAATTTGCGATTCATTAAAGAATTTCTCCGTTAACATTTTCCCGTGGCTTTCAAAGGTTTCCGATGTCAAGTGGCTGCCCACATTAATTTTCTTCCCACCCGAGTTCTTGATGAAAATTATGTTTAGCTCTAGGAAAAGTGGAAGACATCCGTTCGCATTAATACCTAGTAAAGTACCAAAGCATCACTAGAATTTAATAATGAAAATTAAAACTGTTCGTTCCTTTTTCTTTAGGAATTCTCGTACTACCTAACTAATAGTGTATATAGTTGCTATAGTATACCTTAGTATAAAAACCAAAAACCTGTACAATCGAGTTTCGCTCGGCGTATTCCAAGTTAATTTAAGTAGATAGAATACATTCCAGAGAAAATACACTTTCACACAAAAAAAAATGTTTCTTATATTTTTTTTTCCAATGCTTTCTATATAGGGTCCTTTTGCTTTTGCTTTTGCAATATGCTGACACTCTTTTAAGAAGATGATCAGACCGTCAAACTGAACAACTTTCTCTATGGCACCAACATCGAAATCACGAAAAAAATATCAACTGCTCCATACAAAACTGCAAACCTACTCTACCCAAATGTATGGGACAGCTGATTTTTTTTTCATGATTTCTATGTTGGTCCCTTGGAAAAAGTTGTTCAGTTTGATGGTCTGATCAACCCCTTAAAAAGTGTCAGCATATTAAGAAGGACCCTGTATTGAGATAGCAGTAGGCTGGAATGTCCATGCTTCCTTTGTTTTCTGTATGAAAACGAGAGAACGAGAGAAAATAAAGCAACAAAGATAAGCCACTTAATTATTAGATCAGTGACACAGAGCAATAACTTTAAGCACATTGTTAAACTACGAGTTACCAACCAAACTTTTTGGCATAGAAAAACCAGCTCAATTTTAATAAAAAAGACGCTGCCGGCCTCTTGGTTCAACGTACAGGTCGACGCACCACGGTGTACCGTACGCTTTAACCATAAGAAATGTACGCCCAGCCAACCTGACCAAACGTGGAAGCATGTTACTCACAACAAATCACAGAAAGCAAAACCGCCTCCGCAACACTGCCGGGCAGCACTATATACCATCAACGACCATAGTGACGTCACCGCATAGCAGAGAAAACCAGTTACAGGTGCCTGAGGTCTCAATGACCTCTCCCGAATCACCAATTCGTTTGGGAGTTTTTTACGAGTTGGTAATGAGGCTCTAATACATAGTTGGTTGTCTTTCTTTTCTATTGGATACGGGCGTGAATTGACTGGATGAGTCTGTTATTCTACTTGGTTCATGTCTTCGTTTAGGAAGACTTTATGTACGATGTATAACAAAGGCATATTCTTCAATTTCGAGGCATGTATTGTACCCACTGTCCGTTACAAGTGGCGACGAGCTTACTCCCCGTCACACTGGACAGAGTTTCGGTTCTGAGCATTTATATATTTTAATTTATTCAAAGGTTTTGAGGTTTCAGAATATCTCTGACAACCCTCGGGGAATATAGTCGTGAGCATGCTATTATAGTAGTAGTACGTATTTCAAACGTTTTGGTCGAATCGCTAGAAATACGTAGCTGATTTTCTAACACTTTTCACGATTTCAATGTTAGTTTTATAGGAATTGTTCAGTTTGATGGTCTTTAAGTATTATGGACATTTTACACTCATTGTTTTTATATTTACTTATTTAATTTGGTTTAGGTTCTTTTACTTTATATTCAACCGAGAATTTAATAGCAATTAACTGCCAGTTGCACGTACGTTCATTAAAGTTAATCCTCCATTAAATCTCTTGATGCCAGTTTTTGTCTTATTGACGTAGTAAAAGCTAGCAAGAGATTTAATGGAGGATTAACTTTAATGAACGTAAGTAAAACTGACCGTTAGAGTTAAAAGCATCAATTTGTTAGGATTCGCTGGAACTTTAAAAGGCGGCATAAAGAAACTATTTACGGGGGAAAATTTCTTCATCATAAATTATATAACACTGTAAATGGAAATCTGCTGTTATTTGTAATGCAATAAGCAGAAAAAGCTACCACGCTGTGATGGATAGAACAACAGGCATAAAAAACGTGAGCCAAGCAGCGTATGATCTCAAACAAAAAATAGTTTTGCTTCAATCGGTCGGAAGGTTGTTGCACCTTCAATGTTGTGGTTAGTCCCTTTCTATATTTTTTGTAGCACTTTCAATGGGATCGATAGATGCGAGTTTTTTTTTCTCTTATCCCTTCATCAAAAATATTAATGTTCAAATTGAGGGGTCGTAATTTTTTTAGGAGACGAGTTAGCAAACTTGTTAGGTAGGTATATTTTTATAGGCATACATTTATGTTTGTATAGGTAGGTAGGTACTATTAATTATTACTATTCCTTCCAATAAATATACTCCCAATTTGCATAGTTACCTACAGTAGAAACAACTGGTGATTTTAAAAAATGAATTGATTGAATGATTACGTACGGTTTTGTACCTTTATTTTAAAACCCGTGGGAGCTATTTTTATTAGTATACAAAAATAGCAATAACTCTATAGAATTTATGCATTATTCGAATATACGAATATGTGTGAAATTAAAAAAAAACATTATCTAATCTTGATGTTTTTTAAAGTTCCGGCTCTGTTAGCCAATAAAATAATAGCCAGTAAAGGCGACAAAATAAAATCAAAATAATTTTCCACAATACTCATATCGCATCAGGTGTTCCTCTAAACGTTTTATCTTCCCAAATCTACGCCGGAAAAGATAATAACTTAATTGAAACAACCAGCGAATAGAAAGCGTTGAAAGTCTCAACTTTCAAGAGAATGCGAGAAACATCAATCAATCACTATAATGACATCGTGACTCAAACATTAATGTTTATTATCATACTGCAATTATTGCAATGGCAATGGCAGGTAGATTACAAAACAAGGCCGGTACGGCGCGGCGGCGTTGCTATTTGTTATCACTGATTATCAACACTGACCAATTCCATACGCCCCTCGCAACTAGCACGTAACGTAACGTTTGTTCAGATCCAGAGCATATCTTTGACCGATTTTCCAGATCTATCTAACGTTAAATAAGAGCGTGAAAAAGGTTCACCTTTAGACGATAAGCGGTATCAGGCAAGGTCGACTTACCGGGTCGATGGCCGCCTCCCAGACGTCCTTCAGGTCGTTGGACATGTCGAAATAGCTCTCCATGTCGGGGCCGGGTTCCTACTACGGCCTCCGACTCACACCAAGAGAAACTTCCCTCGAGAAAAACTCGCACACAACACTCCAAACTGTCACTCTCCTACTGTCCTTTCGCGTGCGTTCAAACTAGGCGAACTCCACTAAAACAGTCAGGTTTAATTCACAGAACACTGTGCATAATCACAAGTTTAGGTTTCACTGTTTACGCCCATTTGTTGTCGTGATTAAATATTTTTAAAGTTTCACTGCACGCGAGGAATGTTTTCAGAGTACGCTAGCGGATGATTCATGCGTCCGCGGCGGAGTACGACCGGCGAATGCGGAGCGGCGTCTAGCGGTACCGCGTGCCCCCCTCCACCTCGCCCCCTATCACCAGCCTCTCATTCATAATAACATGATGGGGGGTAACACCATGACGTTGATCAGGGGGCTGCAGTCGGTTGGGCTGTCCATCGCCCACGTACAATACGTCACTAATTATGAGGGTACTTATCTCGGTGGAGATCTGGGCAAAAGTAACGGGGAGATTATCACCCAGTCGGTGTAGCGACCGTAATAAAACCAATAGGTCTCTTTTATTGTGTTTATTTTATTCCTTTTGGAATCGATTGAATAAATGTTGACAAAAAATAAATAAGTAGAATTTGTACATTTATACAAGGTGTAACAAAACTGCCTAAGTAGTAATTTTATTTTATTTTTATTTTATTTATTTATTAGGTGCAGTAACAGGCAACAGATTACAACAAAAAAAAATTTACAGTATAAGTGAACAGACAGTACTTAATCTGAAGCCCAATTAAAACTGTACACAGCTTACTTAATGCTAATAATGTAATGTAATGTAATATATTTAACCTATTTTTATGTATTTAGTTTAGACCATTAAACTAAAAACTTTCACTACTTAAAGAGAAAACGTCGAAAAAGAAAGATGTCTCATATATTTGATTCAGTACTCTGCAGTTTTGTATGAAACAGCTTGGAAACAGCTGATTTTTATATTTTTTCTCGATGTTGTCTAAATAGTGAATGTTGTTTAGATTGATGGCCTAAACCCCTTTAAATATTAATAGGGTGTTTTTTTACATCCTAATAAGTAATAATAATAAATAAATAGGCATAATTAACAAAACTTAATTCAGAATAAAATACATCCTTTGGAATACATTTATACGTAACATACATCCAGTATATACAATAAATACACAAATGATTATAGCATGTAATATTAATCAGATCTTTACATACTCTAATATACAATAATATAATATAGATTTACACGTTGGTCCTTCGGGCCGGATTACAAAGTTATCTACACCAATAAGTCTTAATTTACTATCACCACTTTATCTTACACGAAATATAAATTTGCTTCCATATCTATTGTATTTTATCAAACATTCAACGCCTGAATGTTTACATAAAGGTCGCCCGGATTATCTCACGAAATAATTACGTACATAAACTTACGACCCTGTCCCTTTTCGGGGTGGTCAGAAACTTTACAACTACTATTTAGTTATACCACGTGCTAATGAATAAGCGCAAAACCTCATACACCCCAACTGATTTATAAGAAAATAATTAGATTGACACGATAATTTCATTATTTTAAAAGTTAAAATTTAAAGTTATACGCATTCTAAGTTTTGACGCAAAAATGATTTGTTATCATTTCAGCAATGAATGAAAGCGCTAGCGTGCTCGTGGATACATTTTAAGAATCTTGTATTTATAATTTTACAAACAAATTATTTAATATTTTAAAAAAAATTACCTATGTCGAAACCATGATAATTCGATTCTGCTCTCGATTCTAATCAAACTAGTTTCTAGTTTTGCGTTTATTCATTAACACGTTGTATAACTGTCATTTGCACGTACGTTCATTAAAGTTCATCCTCCAATAAATCTCTTGCTGTCACTTTCTGTCTTGGTGACGTAGTAAAAGCTAGCAAGAGATTTAATGGAGGATTAACTTTAATGAATGTACGTGCAACTGACTTACTTTTAGCATAGGTATTTAGGATACTGATTTTCAGAGCAGCCCATGGGAGTACGGTCATGAGTGTTTACATACATAAACTCACGACCATATACTCTTTCGGGGTGGTCAGAAAAATAGCTATAACTACTAACTTCATGAGTGGGTATCATCATCATCATCGTTCTCTTGCCATTATTTGGGGTTCATGTCATAACACAACCCTTAGTGACACTAGGTGAAAACCTCTCACCTAATTATCGTCCCGTATTTCATGGACACCCTCTTATACGTAGAAAATTCGCTACGTCAAGTTTTCTTTGGAGGGCTGAATTTCAAGATAATTGTCTCAATAATAATATATTATATATATATTTTAAATGTCTATGTCAGAGATTTTAAAATGAAAGGATTACAGATATTTTTAATAAAATAACGTCGTTATTCGGTCCGTAGAGTGACGTCACTGGAAAACCTGTAAACTCCTTGGTAAGCTTAAAATGTGCCTAAAATAACTGGCCATTAAAAAAAAAATACATTCACAATGTCAGAATTTGACATTTGATGTTGCCGTTTCTGTTTCCAGCATAGAGTTAGAAAGAGGAGGCAGGAAATGTTTTTTTTAATAAATAGTAGTTTTTAGAGTTAGAATTATTTTCTCTCCACCATTTTTGCATTTAGAGATTACATATCAAAGTAATTTAAAAGTTAAATTTATTGATAAACTCGATGAATCGCAATAAAAAATAAATTGGTTTCTTAAAATTATATCTTCAATCCGTAAAAAATATAAAATGAAGGCCAAAAAACTTAACATACCGAATTAAAACTAACGAAACCCTTGTTGCCTCCATACATCTAGCACAATAGCTTGGTTGCCTCCATACATCTAGTCAATACATTCGATAGTCATGGTACTAGGTAATTGTATTGCTTTACCATGGCTAGTTTATATCTATTCCTTTTTGATGATTTTAGAAGTGTTTAACTAAATACACTGCATAGCGTGCCTTCCGAAACATGGAGACTCTAGAGATAAAATACCACTAAAACGATTTATTAACTTCGGAGATCGTTTCCAATAAGTTCACAATTATTTCGGTTATATCTCCATTCCTCTTGATGGGAACGGTGAAGAGCGAAGGTACGTGGGTGTTCAGGGCTGACTCTCTGCCGTAGAGGATGCACTCTCGAGTAATCAGACATTTACTTATTTCCATTCCTCCTGATGGGCACGGTGAAGAGCGAAGGTACGTGGGTGTTCAGGGCTGACACTCCGCCTTAGAGGATGCAGACTCGAGTAATCGGACAATTACTTATTTCCATTTCTCTTGATGGGCACGGTGAAGAGCGAAGGTACGTGGGTGTGCAGGGCTGACACTCCGCCGTAGAGGATGCACACTCGAGGCACGCAGCATTTCACTAGGTAGTCGCTGAACTGCAATAGAATATTACTTTGTACGCACTGTGAAATTTTAGTTAAGCTGCGAGGTGATTCGCTTTCAGTAGTACGGGCAGTTGCAGCTTTAAGTATACGGGCATGTATGGAATGGATATCTAGTGAGAATCGTACTGAATGCCCGTACCCCGTATAATTGTATCTCCAGCCGACTGTATTATCGATAACGTGAACAACGCTTTAGGGTAAATTACTGTTGGCGTGCTCCATACAAACGAAGTCAAGTCAGTGAAAATTTTCAGATACAATCTAGAAAGTAATCGCTATGCTTGTATCTTTACAGTGCCCCAAAAATTGCCATACAAATCTTAAATTAATCCTACATCTTACAAGCATAGAGAATTGTTTCTAGATTTTTTCTGCAAAATTTAATTGTCTTTAAATTGCTAGTATTGAAAATATCACCAGACTTCGTTTGTATGCAGCGCGCATTTACGTATTCGGACTTGTCTTAAAAATAGAGCAGAATATTTTTTTTAACAGTACTCATCATTCCGAGTTCATGATTATTAATCATAGGCCGAGAGCGCTCAGTAGTTTAAGCGGCTATAGGTTCAGGCGAATATTTCCTTTAAGGGTATATTACTGTTGGCGCGCTCCATACAAACGAAGTCTGGTGATATTTTAAATACTAACCAACTAAACTCAATGAAATTTTGCAGAAACATTCTAGAAACAAATCTCTATGCTTGTTTCGTGTCAGATTTTCCTTAAAATGTACAGTTTTAAGGTTACAGTGCCTCAAAGATTTCCATACAAATCTTAAATTAATCCTAGCATTGAAACTGTATATTTTAACGAAAATCGGACACGATACAAGCATAGAGATTTATTCCTAGATTGTTTCTGCAAAATTTCATTGAGTTTAATTGGTTAGTATTGAAAATATCACCAGACTTCGATTGTATGCAGCGCGCATTTACGCATTCGTAATAAACTTCTCTTAAGAAACGCGATAAAAAATCGGATGTTCCATATATTTAGGTTGAGTACGATTGCAGTTTTGCATGGAGCAGCTGTTTTTTTCCCCCCGATTTCGACGTTTGTCCCATAGAGAAAGTTATTCAGTTTGATGGTCTGAGGATCCTCTTAAAAAACAGTCATCATGTTAAAAAGGACGCTGTATGTCTTAGCATGAGGAGTTTTAGTTTTATCTGTGGTTTTATTTTGGAACTAGAGTTTAGCCGCGACTTCGTCCACACAAATTATATAACAGATTTTAAGTCAAACCATAAGCTATCAAACAAAAAAAGTTTCATCAAAATCGGTTCAGTAGTTTTTGCGTAATGCTCGAACAAACAAACAAACACACAAACAAACTGTCTGTTTGTGTGTTTGTTTTGTGCAAAAACTACTGAACCGATTTTGATGAATTTTTGTTTGTTTGATACCTTATTATCTGACTTCAAATCTGATATATATATACTATACAACGTGTTAATGAATTAACGCAAAACTAGAAAGTAGTTTGTTTAGAATCGAGAGCAGAATCGAATAATCATGTTTTCAACATAGGTAATTTTTTTCAACATTTTAAATAATCTGTTTGTAAAATTTAAAATTTACTGAACTCGATCTCAATCCACCGCTCGGGCACTCTCATCCTACTTACTACCAAAACAGGATTCTTAAAATGTATCCATGAGCATGTTAGCGCTTTCATTCATTGCTGAAATGATAACAAATCATTTTTGCCCCATAACTTAAAATGCGCATAACTTTAAATTTTAACTATCAAAATAATGAAATTATTGTTTCAATCTAATTATTTTGTTATAAATCAGTTGGGGTGTATGAGGTTTTGCGCTTATTAATTAACACGTTGTATATAAAAATAGATAACTCTAGTTTATCATATTTTAGCATCTTTTGTATACCTGTTTCAATGCAAATAAATGATATTTCTATCCTATTCTATTTATTTCTATTCTATTTTTCTCACCAACTGCGCAGTCTCATCCTCAGCAGACGCGACGACGACGCTCTTCTTCAGTTTGATAGCTTCAGTCAACACTTTATGCGCGTGCGCACCCAATGATCGCAGCTCGTGCTGTCCGAGGTGCACCCCGCTATATGGAATGTTGGTGCTTCCTTCTATGCAGCTCTTTTCATATCTATAAAACGATGTTATAGTAAATAAACCCCTTTTTTTTAAAAAGCAATCAAAAGTAGTGTTTGTCTGGAAGAAATCTCTTTTAGCGATAAGACTGCCTATTTTTGTACCGTCTGTATTTCCTGTTTATTTACTCTCTGTGTACTATGTTTTTTGGTGTAAAATAAAGTATAATTGATTGATTGTTTTTTTCACATAATTCAAAGAGACGCTAGCTCTGCGTATACCATAGTTTGTAGGTATAATCTCTTCACCACCAAGAGTCAAATTAAAGAATATGCAATTATCATTAGGTCCTGCACTGCCCTCATCCAAAGGGTTCCCGCTGCCTTTACCAGGTCGTCGATTAGACAAAATATTGATGTAACAAGACTATTTTGAGAGACCTAATTCCATTAGTGTGGGATCTCTTTAAATCTTTCATACCGGGTATAAAACTAACTGCGTTACATATTTTAGCCGATCTATGTGAACAACAAAACGAAAAAAAAATTGTTGCAAAGAAAACTTCAATACACGACCCAACCAAATGTATGAAGCATCTGATATTTTTTTCGAATTTCAATGTTGGTTTCATAGACAAAGTTCAGTTTGAAGGTTTGGAGCACCCCATAAAAATTTTACTCATTTATTTACAACCTTGTAAATTTACAAAAACGTATACAAACTGAAATTTTATCATATATCATAAGTAATAGGTATCTATGGAGTATTCAATGTATACATAACTGCCTCCGTGGTCTAATGGTTAAGAAGCATTGTGTTCTTGACACGGAGGTCGTGGGTTCGATTCCCACAGGGGGCACCTAGTGATATGTCACTGTGCGTTTTTCCCCAGTTGGTTAGGACATTGCAGGCCGAATCACCTGATTGTCTGAAAGAAAGATGATTCCGTGCTTCGGATAGTACGTTAAGCCGTTGGTCCCGGCTACTATCTCTTGTGGTGGTAGTCGTTACATAAAAACCGCGTCAAAGGCTGTCTGAAAAAACTCTAACACCAGGGTTGGAACACACGATAAGAAGATGAATATATTGGACTAGTAAGGAGATACAATATTTCAATTAAAACTATACTTACAGTAAATTCGACCTTATGTCAACGACACAGCATTTGTCTTGAAATATCAGTGAGCAGAAGTCAGAAAGACTAATTCTAGGGCATATCTCGTTAAACAATACTTCCATGGGTATTTCCACAGCATCCTAGAAACAACATAGGTAGTTGAAAACGAACTCTTGAAACTAAGACCATTATAGGATCCTTCTTAAAATGCTGACACTTTTTTAAGGGGATGATCAGACCATCAAACTGAAAAACTTTCTCTATGGCACCAACATCGAAACTGCGAAAATAAATAAACTGTTCCATACAAAACTGAAAACCTACTCGAGCCAAATGTATGGGACAGCAGATTTTTTTTTTCAAGGCTTTGATGGTGGTATGGAACCACCATCAAAGTCTTGAAAAAAAAAAGAGAAAGTTGTTCAGTTTGATGGTTTGGCCATCCCCTTAAAAAAACTGTCAGCATATGAAGAAGGACCCTGTAGATTATATAGATAATTGATAAGCTAATACATAAGATGGGATGCTAATACATGAGAGGTTTAATTACCATAGGATCTTTGGTTTGTGACTCATTTGTAAATCTTCTATAACTTATACTTCGCGGTGAACTCCGGCACATTTCTATTGATTCCTGGATGAGACAAAAATACATTATTAGTATATTATAAAGGGTGTAAGGGACAGTCCTCCGCAAACTGGAACTCAGACCATCAAACTGAACGACTTTCAATATTGAGCCTACCTCCGGAAAAGCGAAAAAAATCTGTTGTCCCATACAAACTTGTTGTACCTACCAGACTCAAATGTATGGGACAGCAAATTTTTTTTTCGCGTTTCCGGAGGTAGGCTCCATATTGAAAGTTGTTCAGTTTGATGGTCTTAGTTCACCGTTTCAGTTTGCGGAGGGCTGTCCCTTACACCCGCAGGGTATACACAGTTTACTAACTACTTAGAAACTGTAACCCTACTCGACCCAAATGTATCATCCCCTTAAAAACCGTGAGCATATTAGAAGGTCATAGAAGAAAATACTAAATTATTACTACCTACTATAGGAAACATATTTTCGGGCTATTTTATTTTTTTCTACTAGTTTTTGCTCGCGACTCCGACCGTGCCGGTTCCCGTCATCGTATCGAGATAAAAAAAATATTTGAAGTCTAACCATAAGCTTTTAATTGCAAACACAAAAACTTTAATCAAAATCGGTGCAGTAGTTTTTGACACACGAAAAAAACAAGCAAGCAGACCAAAATCCAAAAATCGGTAATCCGGAGTCACTGGAGTCCTAAACACCATATCATAACTTTTTTATTTGTAAATATCTTCAATGTACAGACACTTCTGTCAGTTTTATAATTATAATAGTGAAGCTAGAACTTTTCGGGATGGTATCATAAATCATTTGATAATAGGTGTTTAGCCCACAGATTACTGATATGTAGCAAGCTACAGATACGACATTTAAATTTGCACTCAGTTCCAACATTTCCGTTTTGGCGCTGCTGTCATCAAGCTAATTTGTATAGAACTTGTAGTTATAGGTATTTATACAGTTATTACGGAATGCAAAAATAGGGCTATTTGACCAAGGAACAAAGTTATCGACGATATTATGTCATATAACAGAGAAGAATTAAGGAATCTCAAGGATTCTCAACTCAAACGGAAATACCAGGAAAAACAAAAGATATAAGCTTCTGACGCAACAACGCGGCACAACGCTGATTGTTTCATGAGGAAAAATGTGACTTCAGCGCCAAAATGGCAATATCGGAACTAAAGCTGTCATAGGCCTGGTCTAGCCTACGTCCGAAATAATAAATCCCTAAATGTTAACCTTAACACACTCTCCAATGTCGATCTCAGGTAGATCAGAGAACAGAAGAATGCACTCGTTGAACCCGGACTCCAAGAGCGTGTCTCTCAACTGCCTCAGTATCCCTACCCCCATGAAGAGAGGCAACGCCGGGCCCTCAACCAGCAGGGCGTCCCAGAGGTGCACGATCTTGTGCAGGGGGAATACATCTGTAAGAAGATTTGCACTTTAGTTGTTGTGAATAGAGTTCAATTTGTTATTATGATCTATTAGGCTAGACAGCTGGATGTGAATATCGATGGCCCGATACCTCAGTTGGTAGTGAAGGTGAAGTTTAAGGTATATCTAAAATGTTTAGCAATAAAATTTATTGTGTAAAATCGACCGCATACAGGGACCTTCTTAATATGCTGACACTTTTTTTTTATGATCAGACCATCAAACTGAACCACTTTCTCTATGGGACCAATATCGAAATCGCGAAATAAAAATCTGCTGCCCCATACATTTTGCCGAGTAGGTTTGCAGTTTTGTTTTTCTATTTGACGGTCTGATCATCCCTTTAAAAAGTGTCAGCATATTAAGAACGACCCTACATTATCAAGCTTTACACTACAATACTACTACACTATCTCCGTGCTTTAAGAGGATATAATTTGGAGCGCGTTCCATACAAACGTACTATGGTGATATTTTCAATACTAACCAATTAAACTCAATGAAATTTTTCAGAATCAATCTATAAACAAATTTCAATGCTTGTATAGAGTCCGATTTTCGTTAAAATGTAAAGTTTTAAAGTTACAGTGCATCAAAGATTTTCATACAAATCTTAAATTAATCCTAGCCTTGAAACTGTATATTTTAACGAAAATCTGACTCCATACAATCATAGATATTTGTTTCAAGATTGTTTCAGCAAAATTTCATTGAGTTTAATTGGTTAGTATTGAAAATATCACCATAGTACGTTTGTATGGTTGGAATTGAACTTGTTACTGAACTAATATTAGTAAGTAGTTTAGTTGGACGGGTTTATAAACGGAATGAAACTGCTGTATGAATGTGGATGGCTGTGAAAAAAATATGACTTTTCATATTAAGGCGCAATAGTAGGACGAAATACCTTGGAGGCATCTTTTATTTTTCATGTTTCGACTAGATTTATACAATTTACCGAAACCAAAGCCTACTTAGTATTCTTGGATAGTTTATCTAGTGAAATCATAAATTGAATACACGATTGGAATTACTTCACTCTATAGAAAATCGTCACAAAGATGAAGTATTTACATGTATTTAAAAAAAAAAACTCGTTTTAGAAGAACTTAAAATAGGTTCCGATTTTTGGTATTTATACTCACATATTCACCATTAGTTTATATAGTGAAATCATAAAAAAATCTATAAAAAGTACGTTTGTTATTTCTTTTTAATCTAAAATACAGCACATGCACGCACTTTTCGGAGGACTGGGCAATCATGTTTATCATAGAAAATATTCGTGTGAATCTATGGCCCCTTAACTCGAAAATGGATGCTGAGTAATATTAAAACAGAACTTACGTGAAAACATAGTAAGGAACCAAGGTATAGCAAACAGTTCGGGCACAAAGTTGATCTCATGCAGGTGCGTCGCTAGCTCCGGCTCATGGAAGGCGGCCATTTGCCAGAACTTGGCCAAATACTCCTTTATAACTGCACTGTTGTCCTTCAGGAAGAATTTGTGAAGAAACTTTGGTACGAATGCTGAGAGGCAGGCGAATGCTCGCGCTGTAAATAAGGTGAATGATTTATATTGGCTAAAGAAACAAATTCGTAATTTTTTTTAACGTTTAGTAGTAATCAATACCCATCCCATCAAGGGTCTAATTGGGTTGATGATTAAAACAGGTGATCATCGAATCGAAGGTCCGGTATTCGAATTGCCATCATTGTTAAAAATTCTGGAAAATTATATAAGAACTAAGTAAGAAATTTAAAGAACTTGAACTTCGATTAATCTATAAAACTAATTGTGAAATTAAATTTGACATTGTGTATATTTGATAATAAAATTGTTTAACGTTATGATTGACACGATGAGTGAAGTGACTGATTTTGTACAATATACCTATACAATCCCAAATGGTATGGGTTTACTACACATATTAATTTTGCAGTTGCCTAGTTTCTAAATCACTGAACTGTCTGTACTAACAATACAAGTGTTATGAACCATATGTCGATACAAATACGCACCTTCGTTACAAAAGTTGAGATACAGGAATGGAGCGGTAAGCGAGTCTAGTCCTTGCCAGTACACATACTGAGGGTTGGTGAGGAGCCACGCCTTGAGCAGCCGCTTGAGAGTGCGGTGACCCGCCGACCCGCAGAGCAGCCAACAGTACTGGTGGCAACGCGGGATGTCCACATCGATCTAACGATCGAACAGCTATCGATTAACAAATCTTTACAAGACATTAAACTGCCATTCAAACAAATAGCACAACCACAGGTCTGGTACTTAAAACAACGCTTTGGATTTGACATGATGGCGTTCGCACATGCGCACTTGGTGCAAATTGTCGTTGACTTACCACGCATTGTATGAATATCATCTACATTTCGTTACTTTTTATTGTTCGTTCTGTTATTAAAAATAGTATTTGAGCTGAAGAATTACTTCGATTTTGTTCCCATAGAAAAGTTGTTCACTTTGATGGTCTGATCATCCGCTTAAAATAGTTTCAGCTAATTTTGTTGGACATTGACCTTATACAGGGAGTCAGGGAAGACAGTTGCATTTCTTTAATGGGTGTTTGTACTCGTAATGAGAGCGATGATAGTCCATACGGAAGAGAGCTAGCGACTCAATCACGAGGCGGAGGTTCGATTCCTGGCCTTTACCACTAAGTTCTTCGGAATTTATGTACGGTTGTATCACGACGGTGGTTGTACGGTTGTTATTTATTATTATTAGCTCGGCGGTGAATGAAAACATCGTGAGGAAACCTGCATACCCGAGAATAATAAAAAAATAGTTCGGATGTATGTGTAAAATATGGGTGAGCTTGGGGCGAACACAAAAGACCAGCAATGGTCGCAGTGTTACATAACGACCCTTGCTTGCAATAGCCCAGCCAACAATAATAATAATAATACTCGTAATAATGAACAGCTTTCCCAAAGGAGCAAAGGGAAATTTTTAAACTTTTCATAAAAACGGAACATTCCATCAGCTGATTTCATTAAGGTCCTTAATAAGGTAAACTATATCGACAACCCATACTAAACTATTATTCTCCTTGATACCGCCCTGTCGACATCGCGCGCGGTTTCTTAGGATCTTCGTCTCTTTTTTAGGGTCCCGTACCCAAAGGGCGAAAACGGGTTGTAACTTTTGAACCGTTAATAGCTAGACAGTTGAAATTTTCTCAGAACATGCGTTATTACGGCGGATTTGTTAACAAATAATAAAAATGTCTAAAGATGAAATTTAAAGGGGGTCCACACAAGAAACTAGTTTTTATCAATGTTTTTTCTTCTTGCTCTATCGTAAAAAACTTTTTTGTTATTATGTTGTGTGGTGGTGTGGTACGGAACCCTCGGTGCGCGAGTAGCCCGACTCGCACTTGACTGGTTTTTTTAATGCTCTTTATTCACATACCTGTCTATCAGTAGGCGTGGGCGTCTCCTTGTCGATCCTCTCGTACTGGTCCTCAATGTCGCCCACCACGCCCAGTAGGGCGGCCCACACGTCGCCGCGCACGTGTGGCGGGATGTCTACCTCCGCTTCTGCTCTTATGTAGGGAGCCGTGTGTGGGTAGCCCTAAAAGATACGAAAACTATATCAAATATTGGTTATCATCCATTTCACAAAGGATCATGAGTGAATCAAGCAATTTTCGCAGTTATTTTGTAAGTCCTGTCAGGACCCTTGTGAAATGTATAAGACCGTAAACAATTGATACAGGAATTTTGGATGAAACTGAAACTTTTGTCATAATCTACGTTTTTATCTCCTTTTTTCCATTCCAATGAATCCTCTTCTTCCCTGATGCATCTCTTTTTGAGCTCTGTCCAATAGTTATTTAATGAATCCAGCCGATCTACCTACATTACTTTCTAGGTCGACACATTGCAGAATTAAATTTTATCATAGTATCTCCAATTTGTTTAAATTAATTTAACAATTTAAACTAACTAAAGTGGGACTTGGCTTTCAAAACGAGAGAACACCTCTTTGTCTATTTAAGACAGAACCTTACTATTTATACAATCTAAACTTACATGCAAAAGCCTCTGAAACCACAACAGCCTGTAGAACTGATACTCTGTATCCCTTTCCCGTATAATCTTAGGTAATGTAACAGCATCATATTCCTTCCTTCGTTCATGCATCAGCGGATAGAAGTCATGTGAGGAAACATGGCTGAGACGTGTCTTGAGCAGGTTGAGACTGTATTTGGCGATACGACGGTCGAATAGGGCACCGGTCTTGCCTCCGATCGTGCAACCATCTAGGAGGATTGCTCTAAAAGAAAAAAAATTACAATATACCTAGTCGACTTAACAGAGAAACCTTGTAATTCCACTGTTTTCTAAAATCACGTTTTTGATATAATTTGATAGATATTTTATGAACGCTTGTAATCACATAACTTGTATGTGCTTCAAAAATATTGTTACAGTGTTAAACCTCACAACTCCAGGACCCCATATAATGTATCAATAACATAATTATTATTTTGGTGATCAAGTTTTTGTACCATCTGAAAAATTTTGTCGAGATACGGGGGTCTTCCAGTTACGCCGACGAGATGAATATTTAAACAGGTCAGTTTCTTGAAATGCTGATGAACTTATTGATATTTCATACCTAAGTTAAAATGATAAGGAAAATTAAGTGAAGTGGTTTTTTTCCAATATTGAAACATCAAAGATTGTAGTTTTACAATAGAAATAAAACTAGGCAGAGACAACTATACTTTCTTTCAAGTGTGAAATACTCACATAGGCATTGATAATATAGGTGGGCTATTCTTAATCAAGTAATTCTTCTTCAACTCCGCCTGTATATCACCACCAGCTAGTTGCCACCAGTGGTACTGATATTGTAGCTTGCATCCCATTAACCCTCGAGCTCTTTTCACTTCTACAAGCTGTTTGCTTTCCACATGAGCTAAGTCCTCTACTATTTCGGAAAATGTTGCTCTTTCTCTTGGATATATTTTAAGACATTTCTCTATTATGTTTCTTAAATGGTCTGGTATTTGCTGAAATAAATAAAAACATATTAATTGCATGTTACCACATACAATATATTTTTAAGATAAATCTCTTGTCCTTTTTTCACAAGCACGTATCCAGACTTTTAGCTCGAGGGGGACATTTATTTCCATTTAGAAGGGTCTGACTAATATTGTGGTTGCAAAGTAAAAGTGTCAATTGCAAAAATACCTTATAAGTTTCGAAACAATCATGTTCCCTGGCGATTCTTTCTGCTGGGTTACTGGTATGAACTAAAGTCAGTATCCTTCTTAGTATAGGGGCAGGCTTCAACGAGTGCCACAGTTTGCCGATGCATAGCTCAAGTAGAATGATACCAAACGTCCAAACATTAGCTGCTGGGCCACCACCGTTTAATATTGTTTCTGGACTGAGGTACCTTGGGAGCCTGGATAAACCGATAGAGATGTTGACATTGAATTTGAACTCATAACAAATTGTTTAATTTACAATGTTAGCATGCATTCCCACCATATTAGGAGCGAGTCAAACAAGCGTTGATTTTCTAGATTGTTAGAGACTTTCCTATTAGTCAGCATTACCTAAGAACTAAGAAAATACCAAAATTGTTAAACTGTATACTGATAGGTACAATTATTATATTGCAATGTTCACAGCAGTGATCAGTGATCACTCATAACTCTAGAAGTCCAGTGAGCCCAGGGGTAAACTTTAATCAGTCTTGAAATAGCAACAAATTTAATAAAGGAGGAAGGGGTAGGAAAAATAAATATCCGACTTCCCTCTATTGCAAATGGGTGACAGCAAAAGGAAAAGCATGGGTATTAGTAAGCCATCTTCAGAG
Organism: Agonopterix alstromeriana; assembly: GCA_963924505.1. Classification (NCBI taxonomy): domain Eukaryota; kingdom Metazoa; phylum Arthropoda; class Insecta; order Lepidoptera; family Depressariidae; genus Agonopterix; species Agonopterix alstromeriana. The sequence continues at coordinate 13,740,498 of OZ004667.1, forward strand.
ATAATTTATAGCAGAGGTGAAAACCCTTCCACAAAAGCTCCATTTAAATAGGAATCCAAAAAAAGAGGAATTTAACATAACATAATACAATGCTATGAAAGCATGGCAAATTTTAAAAAGGTCATAGGTTTGTATTTGAGCCTACCACGAGGCTCTGCAATCTCTTCTAAGCTGTGTTGTTTTGATCAAAAACAACCCTTGAGATTTGGATAGACATTTCCACAACTATTTGATTACTGGCAGAAATGCAGTGTTAACGCTCAAGCAAGAGTACTCACGGCGACACATCAAGCTATACAAAACCAACGGAGTTTGCTTAGCGCCATTGCTTTTGCTGTTTCGTCGTATTTGAAATTTGTAAAAAATTGGTTTTAGTGATATTTGTTTCATAATTTCGTGCGGATTGTGTACCAAATAGTTGCGTAAAGCGACCGACTTAACAGGAATCTCAAATAAATCCGAAAACATGTTCATTTTGGCGGCACCGCGCGAGCTTACGAATTCGACCACAGATTCATCCCCATATATCATCCCATCATCAAAACATTAACGAATATAATGAAAAAAATAACGAATGGCTCAAAAGGACTAGTATCCAGAGCCGTTAAAGACATTATAAAAAAAAATACAAAACCAACAGAAGCTCGTATGTTGAGTAACGTATAACGTCGCGTGGCCAGCTTATGTTGGTTTTGTATAGTTTGATGTGTCGCCGTGTGTATATTAAAAAAATGAAAAAGTCTTTAAAATAAAATGTTACTAAACAAAACGTTAACTTAACTTAAAACTAACCCAAGAGGATAAGGTACTTCAGTGCCACCGGCAGTCATATAATCCATTCCGTAATTGAACAATTTGACTCTCCCGCTATTATCCAACAAAATATTGTCATCGGAGAGGGTTGTGTGTGTAATGTCCTGGTTGTGAAGGTAGACCAGGGCCGTAGCCACTTGCCATGCAATGTTTGTTATTTCCTCTGCTGTGAATTTTGAACTCCATTCTTTTAGCGGTCTCCCTATTACTTCCGCTACAACTATAATTCTTTCTAGAATATAAAAGGGACTTTGATTACTATTCGTTATTGGATGGGTTAACATACTATCAGTTTAAAGTAATAATGTGCATTACAACGCTTGCAAATGTGATGTCACTGAATCACACAAACTTCAATCGACTGAAAATTTCAACTGTCTAGATATTAAAGTACTAAACAAGACAGACGGACAGTGTAGCAGTATAAATATAAATAAAAGTAAATATAAATATCTTGGACATTGTCACACAAATTATCTAGTCACATTTAAAGTACCAGAATCTAGCCTGGACTTGTATTATGATGACTAAACAACAATATAGAATATAAATATAGATACAAACATCCATGACTCGGGTACAAATATTCATATTCATCATACAAATATTTGTCCTTACGGGATTCGAACCCGCGACCCTCGGCACAGCAGACAGGTTCACTACCGACTGTGCTATCGGGCCATCCAAATTTCATTCATTATGAACCTCGTTAGCAACCTTTGCACCGTTTTTCCTGTATTGTTCTGATAAAATAAATGAGTTATCTATCTATCTTTGAAAATGGAACGCTAAAAACAACTTTTAGATATATTTATCTCTCTGGTACTCACCGTGTTTCCCACGTATAATATCTAGATACGTGCATAAGTTAGGGTGTTCTATCGTCAGGAGCCGCTGCGCACGTCCCAGGATCGTGATGGAACTTGGAGTGAGGGGCAGACCGTTACTCCCGCAATTTTCACCAGGGTGGTTCTTCGCAAAGAACGTACAAGCGGCGAATTTGTAGTCTTCCTCGCTATCTTCCATCTTGATAGGATGTGGTATTTTACGATTTCCAATAGTAAATTGCCAAATGTTGACCAAAAAAATGTAAAATAGGTAGCGATCGTGAAAAATTTCCGAAAGAAAACTTTGAGTTTGTCTGTTTTATTTTGATTGATTGACCAGGCCTATGACAGCTGTAGTTCCGATCTTGCCGTTTTGGCGCTGAAGTCACATTTTCCCTCATGAAACGTCATTATTGGACGATGATAGGACGCCATATTGAACTTACAGCAACAGCCTCGTCAAAGTGAATATAATAATAATAGCGAACGCGCTATCGGGTCGCGACAGGTCTATCGTGCGCGGGGTGTGGGGTGCGGGAGGAGCGCATCTCGGCCCGCTCTGCCTGCGGGCAGTACCCTAAGTCAACAGAGACTTAGGGTACGCGCCGGTAGCAGTGTCAAAATGTATACTTGCGAACGCGCACGTACCACAACGGCTCGAACTGGTTGTATTGTGTACGGATGTGAATCCACATTGAATCAAAATAAAGATTTGTTTTCAAATTAAGTGGTTTGAAATATTTTTAACGTGATTTGAAACTTTGTTGTTTTTACTGTAGATACCGTTTGAAACTGCGGGTAATACTATAAATAGGTAAGCTACGCGGCTACATAATTGTTGTTGTACATAATACATGTTATTAATTGAAAAATAATGTGTTTTTCTTACAAAACGTTGAATTAAAAACGTAAATAATAGTTCATAACAAAAATAAATACCTAGGTAGTCATAATATATGATCACTACAAATTAATAAAATTTTAATCGATTAGACTTATATCATATTGATTAAAAGCCGTGGTGGTCCAGTGGCGAGTAACCTTGCCTGCCGTGCAGGAGGCGAGAGTTCGATCCCCGTCCAGGCCGACTCGTACCAATGAGTTTTTCGGAATTTATGTACGATTTGTAACACCACTGGCTTTTCGGTGAAGGAAAACATCGTGAGGAAACCTGCATGCTTCAATTTCGAAGCATGTATTGTACCCACTGTCCATTACATGTGGCGACGGGCTCACCCCCCGTCACACTGGACAGAGTTTCGGTACTACTGGTGAAACGTGGATGTTCTGAGGTTCAGAATATCTCTGACTACCCCCTCGGGGAATATAGTCGTGAGCATATGCTTATGCTATGATGCTTATGCATGCATATTGATTATCTTATATTTATTTCATATCCCCTAAACATGATTGTAACAACCCTTAGCATGGCTGCCATCTTGTCACATCGCGCGATTTGTTAGAAGCGCGCCTACTATATCTTATATGTACTTTGGCAGCGTTATACCGTGTTGTTGCGTCAGAAGCTTATATCTTGTTTTTTTTCCTAGTATTTTCGTTTGAGTTGAAAATCCTTGTGAAGCCCTAATTTTTTTCCGTTGTATGACATAATAATATCGTTGATTACTTTGTTCCTTGGTCAAATATCCCTATTTTTGCATTCCGGAATAATTGTATACATACCTATAACTACAAGGTCAATCCAGACTAGCTTGAAGACAGCAGTGCCGAAACGGAAAAGTTGGAACTAAGTGCAAATTTCACTGTCGCATTTGTAGCTACCTTGCTACATATCAGTAATCTGTGAATATGACAATGACATTTTTTTTTTTTTTGGTTCAATTCAAGGCAAAGGGGTAAATATCCCATACAGCCGATGTCTTTAATAAAATTCTCTTATTTATAGCAATTAAAACGTTGGTGTTCGACGTTTTGACGCTTCTTTGGAGTTTTTGGAGACACCCGAAAGACGAAGGAAACGCAGAGAAGTCCACAGGAAAGAGGTGAACCGATCGCTTTGCCGCGCTACAAATGACGGAACACTTTTCCTGTTTACGACCCATACACCATCATATTTCACAGAACTGTATATTGTTCACTTGTACGACACTTTGTTACGCAAAACAACACAAATTTTACGAACCAAAACTCACTATAAACAATAAAAATTCGATGAAATATGAGGACTCCAAACGCAGCTGACAAATTCCCGCCAAAAACTCTATGACAATGACATGAGCAGTGAAATTTTTTTTTAATGTCTTTAACGGCTCTGGATACTAGTCCTTTTGAGCCAATCGTTATTTTTTCTTTATATTCTTTATTTTGATGATGGGATGATAGATGACGATGAATCTATGGTCGATTTGTAAGCTCGCGCGTTGCCGCCAAAATGACCATGTACGAGTTAACTTGAACCAAAACTTATGTTCTGTTATCGTATTTATTTGAGATTCCTGTTACGTCGGTCGCTTTACGCAACTGTTTGGTACACAATCACAAACACAACAAGAGCAATGGCGCCAAGCAAACTCTCAGCAGTGACAATTTGTTTGCAGGGCTGCCACCTCAAAAAATCGCTCGAGCGCTAAAACAGTGAAAAATCGCGGGACAAAAAGCGCTAGATTCATTGCATAATTTTTATGGCATAAATAGTCCTTCAAAGTTCTCTAAGTAGACTTATCAGTCTTTCCGAAACCCATTCATCAGTCAATTTACGTCTGTTAATTCGAAGGTCCCTTGTAAAAATAGGAATAGCACTTCAGGTAAGCGTTCATATTTGAATCTCCCGAACCCTGTATACTCTATTATGTTTTGACCACAATATGCTATCAATATTTATCGTATTTCAATAAAAAAAACACAAAGTTAAAAAAGCGCTAGATTCTCAGCTAGGCGTTAAATTCTGAGATACGGCGCTAAACATACCAAAATTGCGCTGGATCTAGCGCCAAAGGCCGCGCGATTCGGCCTTGGCAGGAAGCACACAATCGATTGCCTGTCTAATGGGTACTTTAGTCTTTGAGTGAGTTTGCCATAGATTTTTTTTTTTTTTTTGGTTCAATTCAAGGCAAAGGGTTAAATATCCCATACAGCCGATGTCTTTAATAAAATTATCTTATTTATAGCAATTAAAACGTTGGTGTTCGACGTTTTGACGCTTCTTTGGAGTTTTTGGAGACACCCGAAATACGAAGGAAACGCAGAGAAGTCCACAGGAAAGAGGTGAACCGATCGCTTTGCCGCGCTACAAATGACGGAACACTTTTCCTGTTTACGACCCATACACCATCATATTTCACAGAACTGTAAATTGTTCACTTGCACGACACTTTGTTACGCAAAACAACACCAATTTTACGAACCAAAACTCACTATAAACAATAAAATTCTATGAAATATGAGGACTCCAAACGTATCTGACAAATTCCCGCCAAAAACTCTTGCCATAGATAATGTATCCGTCTACGGGAGTTTGACATTGTCACTTTCATTTTTCATTTAGTTATCGTATTCGTTCGTACATTTTATGATTTTTTGTATAACAAATTACAATTTCCCTGTGGGTCATTGATCAAACATTAATTTCCAATGCTGATTGCTTTTGTAAGTAATGTTAAACCTTTTCTCTACTCTCATTCAAAATGGGTACAATGCCAGGGTGTACCTACTTGTGCAAATGTAAAATTTTTGTTCAAGATATAAGTCGGGATGGCCTGCTTAGAGAACATTCCACCAGGAAATGGTGATTCTGAGATGGAAGAGGGTGAAATAGTAGATGAACTTGACGACCTCTCAGATATTTCGTCGGAAGAAGAATTTTTGCTTCGTCAAAGATTGCAGGTTCTAGAAAACTACAATAATGTTCTTGAGCGCAAGAAGGCAAAAGGATCTTCTTGTTCGGGTAATTCCATACAAATTCGAAAATAAATTAATTTTAATTGACATATTGGTCAGGGTATTATCTTACAATGGGAGGCAACTGTGTTGCATTGAACTAACCAAAGTCTAAAAACAGTTGACGTCGTCCGCAATAATTATGTACCAGATTTTAAGTCAAATCTTAAGCTGTCAAATGTAAGCGTCCATGCGAAAAGGGTCCAGTGGTCGAGTTTTGAGTTTAGGTTAGATTCGGCATCTAGATCTAGTCATATGATCATATGGCATTATAAAAAGGTGGTTTAAAATGGTGACAACTGAATCCTTGCATGCCCATAAAAGAGTTTCATCTAAATCGGTTCAATAGTTTTTGCGTGATGCTCAAACAAACAAATAAACAGACAAACAGACGGACAACATTTCTAAAAAAAGCTTGATTAAGAGTCAGGGACACCTAAAAACCATATTTTAATCTTATTTTTTGTAAATATCTTCAATGTACACATGGCGCATTTTTCCTTTTCGGAGAAGACCATTTATTTGGTCATGGTAAGTTCTCCTTGGATGCCAAGGAGCAAAAGCTACACAAAACCAATAAAAACTGACTGCGCGATGTTATACATTACTCTACCTACGTGCGGCCATCTTATTTTGGTTTTGCATAGCCTGATGTGTCGTCTTGTGTACAGGCACACTTCTGTTACAGTTTTATAATAGTTTAGATAGAATGCTAAGAGAGGGCATCCGAGGAGAACTTACCATGACCAAATAAATGGTCTTCTCCAAAAAGGACAAGTACGTACCACCCTCAACTGATAGAAGCGCATGAAGAGATGTATGAAAGTGAATGAGGCGAGAGAAGTATGTTAGAATTGTAGTGTGTGGCGAGGTGTAGTCTCTGCCTACCCCTGTGGGATAGTGGCGTGAGTATACAGGGTCCTTCTTAATGTGCTGACACTTTTTTAAGGGGATGATCAGATCATCAAACTGAACAACTTTCTCTATTGGACCACCATCATAATCGTGAAGTCATCGGAAGCGAAAAAAGTCAGCGGTCCCATACATTTGGCTCAAGTAGGTTTGTTGTTTTGTATAGAATAACAGTTTTTTTTTCGCGATATCGATGTCGGTGCCATAAAGAAAGTTGCTCAGTTTGACGGTCTGATCATCCCCTTAAAAAAGTTTCAGCATATTAAGAAGGACCCTATATGTATGTATGCATAGAATAATATGAAAGTGATAGAATATACGTGTTAATGAATTAACACAAAACTAGAAATTAGTTTGTTTAGAATCGAGAACAGAATCAAATTATCTTAGTTTCAATATAGGTATTTTTTCTCTTCAAAATATTAAATATTTTTTTTGTAAAATCTTTAATGTACTGAACTCAATCTCAACCCACTCCTTGTGCACTCTCACCCTACTTACTACCAAAACAAGATTCTTAAAATGTATCCATGAGCACATTAGCACTTTCATTAATTGCTGAAATGATAACAAATCATTTTGCCTCAAAACTTAAAATGCAAAAACTTTAAATTTTAACTATCAAAATAATTAAATTATTGTTTCAATCTAAAGTAAAACAAGAATTAATAAAAACGGTCAACTGTGTATCGGGCATGCGTTACGGATCCCGAAAAACAATTTTTGGTAATTTTGTATGGTGGTATGGAATGCTCCATACGAGATTCCAACACTTGGCCGGTTTTTTTTTATAAGTAGATAACCTACTTATCGGGTACACTGGAATCGGGGTGGTTTTGAAGCCGGAACAGGGTGCTTTAGACCATAAAACTGTAAAACTTTTACTATTGGACCAAAGTTGAAGGGACCTCCCTTTTTTTGAGTTCCGATGAGAGGTAAATAGTGGGTGCCACCCATGAGCAAAAACTTCAAAACTGATCAGTAATTGGCTTTGTGAGTACCTCTACTACCTCAACCTCCATACGGCAAGACTTCTAGGTCACACTTGTTTGTAACTGAACAACTTTCTCTATGGGACAAATAATATTGAAAAGGTAAAAAAAAAATTTACTGTCCTAGACATTTGGGTTGAGTAGTTTTGCAGGTTTGTATGCAACAAATTTTAATCCCATAGAAAAAGTTTTTATTTTTATGGTCTTAACATCCCCTTAGATAACTGTTGGCATATTAAGAAGGACCATGTATGCTTAATTTCAAGACATGTATTGTGTTCACTGTCCATTAAAAGTGGTGATGGACTGCCTACCTGTTAAACTCTAGAGAATTTGGGCACTGCTAATGAAAGGTTGATGTTCTCAATATGATATATTTAGAATATCTCTGACTGCCTCCTCCAGGAATATAGCCATGAGAATAATAATAATAATGCTCCATTGTTTTGTTTGTGTAAATGTTTGTATAGTTCATTATTTATACTTTTTGTTTCCAATTTTTTTATTAATTTCAAAGAACATTAAAAAAACTACAAATTTTAGGTAAGCGAAGGCAGGATCCTCTGTTACATGACCTGTCAGAAATTTCTGGTACAGATCTTGATGAAACTGTTCCTCGTGTTACTTCTAAAGCGAATATTGTACTTTATAAAAATGTTAAAGATCAAAGACATTTCAAACCACATCAGAAACAAAAGAAAAAGAAAGACATAGAGTCTCACAACTTAGGAAGCAAGAATAGGGATGTCAAGAAAAAAGGACATCGTAAAAAAAGATTAGAAGTCAAAGTTATCAGTGAATCAAGCGAAGAGTCTGATGATGAATACAGAAATAAAAGAAGAAAACTTGCTAATGCTGTAAAAGTACATAGGGATAGTAATGACAAGTCTTCGTTACAAGCTAGACTCCAGAAAATGATTAATGGAACGAAACATCCAGAGCCAATGCTGGCATTAGCTACTGAAGAGAAACAAATTGAGATTGATGTTCATACCAAGGTTGAGGAAATCGTTCCTGAACTTAATGATATTTCAAAACCCAATTTTGAAACTCGAAAGAATGAAGAAGTTCGTGACATAAGACTGCCTGATGAAATATTAGAAATAAAAGATACACAAAGAATATGCGAATTAATTGACCTGTGTACCCAGGACGATATTGCTATAGGGAACCATGAAAAACCAATAGATACAATTGATTTAGTTAACGAACGATCACAGGATACGGTGGATTCAATTAGTGAAATACCACAAGATGCTGTCGGATCAGCTCCTCAAGAGTCCAAAAACAATGATAAGGGAACTAAACAAGTTCAAGAAGAAGATTCAGATGAAGATCTTGAACTACTTAGACAACATGCACTTAAAACCAAGGCTTCCAAACCAAAACCTAAACAATCAAATGAACCAGGAAATAAACCATTAGTACTTTCTGAAGATGAGGATAGTGACACAGCAGAACTAAGATTAATATGTTTAAAATCTGCGTTACTAAAAAAGGCTATAGAAATGAAACGAAAGCAAAAGCTGCAAAAAAGACTGTCTCAATCTTCCAATCTGCAGGATGAACTGTATAATGAACAAGAAGAATTTTTGAGGACTTTTGATGCTGAAAATAATAATACTGATATAGAATCAGTGGACATGGATATTGGTTCGGATGGAGACGAAAAGGGGAAAGAGCTACCCAATGAGAGTTCGAAAGAAATCAATAAAGACCAAATTTCTGATATACAAAATGAATCGAATGATAGAAATGTTCCTAAAGAACATACACCCAATGAAGATGAATTTGAAGAAGATGAGGATTTGTTACGCGCTAGATTGTTGACATCGTTGAGCAAAAATCTACCTAATCTAGTGGATCCTACCATTATAGAAAGTATAGATAAATCTCAGCCTAAAAAAGAGCCCCCTAAACCTAACAATAAAAATCTAGTAAATAATGTGCCAGACGAAAAAAGAATCATAATAAATCTTGGTGAATCAGACTCTGAAGGTGAACACGAAGCTACTAAGAATTTGACTAAAATGCACATGAAGTTGTCAGAGCAGGTAGATTTCCAGCAGAAACTAGACATTTTCCTAAAATCTACTCGAATGGAAGTTGAAAAGAAAAAGCTTCCTGATGTAGTACAAAAACCGCCAACGCCGAAAACGCCGGAAAAATTTATCGCTAAGGTCAGACTACCGATATCAATATTGATTAATTTATTTTTATCACAATTTGATGGTAATATTACATGATTTTTAGGCCGTGAACCATCTACCAAAATCGGAGCAAATTGAATACAAGAACTTAGTCAAGAGAATGGCAGAGTTGGAAAAAATAAAGCAAGCCCGGCAGATTACAATGGTTCGTGTGAACGAAACATTGCAGGTTAAAGATACTCTGAAGCCTAGAAATATCAGCAGCGAACCAACAAATTCTATTGCAATTAACAATTTGGAGGAGCAAATAGCTTTGTCAAGGTAATATAAAACTACAAACTTATTTTATTTCATCAAAACTGAAAATACTGAAAGAAATTACTTATTTAAATTAATTCTGTACTTCTATCTACAGGAAAAAAATAGCAGAAGAATCTGCCAGAATGTTAAAACTGAAAGAAGAAGCTAATAAACTAATGCAGAAACATAAAATAGTCCAGACGGAGCTCAGAAATATTACGACAGCTATAACATTGAACAAGAAAGAACAAAGAACAGCACAGAACAGACTATCTAAAATTAGGCTTCAACATCAAAGACTTTTGAATAGGTATGCCACAAATTTGTTTTCTGCCTGCTGTAGGTAATGTTTATAATATAATTATAATAATTTTTGCAATAGGTACAGTATTACCTCAAGAATTTTATAAAATCTACATCATAGAAGAATAAAAATGTCATCATTCTAGACAGTTAAAGACTTGAAGTCTGTTTAAATGCATTTTATTAATGAACATAATACAACATTTTTCAGTCTATCTAAAGAATGATCTGCATACAATAATCAGGTTCTTTCTCAAAAATGTTTTTTTTCCAGTTCAAAACATTCCAGTATAAATGGTCATGTAACGTCTTTAAACAGGCTAAATCCCATGGCTTTAACTACATCTAAACTGCAAAAAGAGAATAATCCTTCGAAAGAAGAATACAAAGATCCTGCCATGTTAAAATCTATGAAAATTAGTATTGCCAATAATTTGAATGAAGAAAAAATTGCACCAAATACAAGACTGTCCATTCAAGTTGATATTATTAATAATAAAAAAACTGTTAAGATGCCTGGGTCAGTTGAGGATACGAATACCATAGAAAGAGATAATACTATGATTAGTAATAAATCCCGGGAAGAAAGTGACGCCAGTCTTCCAGTGGTTGAGAAGGGTGGGGGAAATAGAGAGATTAAGGAAATATTAAATTCTGGTACCATTAGCAGGAAGGAGTTTGATGATTACGAATCACCTTTACAAGCTTTAGGAACTGCCACGTAAGTCCCCGATACAATTTTATGATACCCCAAAATTGTTGAAAAATAAATATCAAAACATGTTATCTTATTCTTAGAAAGAGCGATGATAGTCCATACGGAAGAGAGCTAGCGACTCAATCACGAGGCGGCGGTTCGATTCCGGCCTGTACCACTAAGTTCTTCGGAATTTATGTACGGTTGTATTTATCATTATCACTAGCTCGGCGGTGAAAGAAAACATCGTGAGAAAACCTGCATACCCGAGAATAATAACAAAATAGTTCGGATCAATGTGTAAAATATGGGTGAGCTTGGGGCGAACACAAAAGACCAGCAATGGTCGCAGTGTTACATAACGACCCTGGCTTGCAATAGCCCAGCCAATAATAATAATAGTATGGAATAAAATCTTATTCATTGTATTGTCTCGTATCATTTAGGCCCATATCACACTGACTATTTGTGAATGTGTTGCTCATGGTCAGCGTGCTCGCTGCTACACCGCGACGCGGACGCCATTTTGTACACTCGCGTAAATATATCAAGACCATAAGGATCCTTTTTTACCATTTTGGTTCGAAGCCTTAATAAAAACGTACCTGAGTAAATGAACAGGGGTATATTTCCAAGCATAGCGCCCCCTGGACAAATAAATCAGGCCTCCCCTCATTTATGCAGCTTGTCGGCGGGCTTGCAGCTAAGATTTGTGCCATATTTCAAAAGATATATCGATTCCATGACAGTATTATAACAACGAGTTCCAACCTAATAAGTTTTTTGAGAGAACTGTGATCAGAGTTTTGTTACGCAAAACAAGCAGCAAAGGTGAAAATATAGAGCGAACGGAGCGAGCTCAAAACACGTTCACCAATTTCCAGTGTGTTATGGCTGTGAATATTATCTTACCGAATGTATAAAGCCTTTGTCAACATTTGTAATTTTGTATATTTCGTTGTTTATAACATCATTTAGTTTTTCAGTGTTGCTCAAGCAAATGTTAGGGTTTACCTCGCTTTTTAGGATACATAGTAACTACACAAATGTTCTTCATTAGGTATTGTCATAGAAAAACAAGAAAATGTGCATGTTTTTTTGCTTCCATCAATTGCAATAGTGGATGGTGTGGTGTGCGTACATCGCCGCTTCGCCGAGCGGTGTAAGTATGCTTTTCGACTATCCACGACGCGACTTCCTTATACCCACCGTTTAAATATTGATATATTTCAGTTGGGACGGTGACCCGAACGCCATTCTTTGCCCGTTCGTGGTCGGCGGAGATTGCAAGGATACCGATTGTCAATACCTCCACCCTAAAGTCCCCTTACAATGACAATATACACACACACTTACATTGCCATACATGCATTATATACTGAACAATTTTAAATACTCTGTCCTTATCCGTAACTCCTGACTCCTTCGACAACATATGGACTCTACAGTGATGTGTAATGTATATCTTACCATATATTTACTTCCCTAGTAGTTTTCATGCATGTCTATTAATTTTTTTGAAGTTCAGATTGTTTACTTTTGTGCAAGGATTCTTCTTCCAATAGAAGTTTCGAATTGAAACAAAAACTGTTCATGGTATTTTCAATATTTGTAGATTAAATTTAAAGATACGTATTTTGTTTACATTTTAAAACACCTAATAGAATCTAATTTAAAATACAGATATAGATTTTTTTATTCTTGCTGCTACTTATTAACCGAATGTAAGTGATAAGGATTGATATCGTTACTTATAATATAAAGATACTGCGTCACTGTATCTGTTATCTGGCGTGTACAAACGAGCCAACTCATGAATGTGGAATGCCCAAGTGTCCCAGAATCATAAGATAAGTGTATGAAGGTACACTAAGATTTTGTAATGTCGGGTACCATGATAACAGATCTATAAAATGATTTAACTGTATCTAATTATATGTTGTTTATTAATATAAATTATTCACTCCCTGTTTCGATAACCGGATATTTGCGGAATAATTACACAAATTCAGTATCGATGATTTGAATCATTTCCTCGTAATTTTTTATCTTGTTCTATTCCTAATCATAAAATGTAAATGTCTTTTAAATATTTTTAGTTGGCGCTAGAGGAGTCGGCATCACATCGGCAGTGGTAAGTTACCGAGTACTTATAAATAGTGCATTAGTAGTGCTCTGTATAATTCTAAGTTATACTTATCTATAATACACCTGCAAAGAAAAACAACGCAACTACGGTTCACGGTAAAGTGTATGTGGTACTGATAAGAATAGATAAGATATTTTTTATAATTTAACATGAAAACATTGTAAACTATGTAAAAAAGTTAAATAAACATTATAATTTACTGTAATTAGTCGTTTTATTCGAGCGTTAATTACCTAACTCAATCGACAACATAAAATTTTTTAACCACCTGTTTTTAATAAAAAAATATAAAAATAGGTTAAAAAATAAGAGATACGTATTTTTCCGATTTTATTTTTGACCGATATTTCAATTTTTAATTTACTTTTGAATTTTCTGAAACAAAGGATTTATGGCTAAGATACCTTGGCCGCAATAAAATTAAAAATAAAAACTGTCAAATACAATAAAAAAGCAATTTTTTTTTTAGAAAAGCCAAGCAGGCAAAGGAATAAAATCTCATTCAACCTCTATTATATATTTCAGTATTTTTCAAATAACTCGAGAAATAATGGATAGAAAAATCTGATAATATTGATATAAGCTTTGAATCACATAATCTCCAAATGGTTTTCTTATTTTGGTACCTTTCTTAAAGTGACATTTTGACAATTACAACGTTTTAGAATCTAATTTTGGAGACGTCGTGAGCATATGCATAGTTATTTTTGTTTTCTTAAATATTTCTAAACGAATACAGGTACCTACACAAAGTAATGAAACTGCACATAATCTTACAAATAGACATTTTATTCAGACATTGTAAAGAAAATACAAATTAAAATACTTTTCTTCCACACAGATACACTTAGATAAAAATACGTATATTTTTTTTTTGAATAAAATTCGATATTATTCATAAAACCCTTTAACAGAAGGGAGATTTATTTTTCAACTCCATGGATTACTACTTATAGATTTATTTCAATGTTACAAGAATAACTGTGGGCATAGTATGAATAGAAATATAATAATGAGCAAATGGACCTTTAAAATACTTTACAAAAATTAAATCCACTTCGTATAAAAAATTCTATAAATTCATAAGACTTGTTTGGTGTTCCGAAAGCTCAAATACAATTATTTTCTAAATATTTCGTATTAACAAATCAGTAAAGGGGTTTTGTCATACAAACCAATCTGTTTATAATGTATACAATAAGTAGGTAGACATTTTGCAATGATATATTTTTGCTTATAATAAAGTTAACTGTATATAACAAGTAGGTATAGAATATAGATAGAAATTTGTAAATAGTAAGCCCACAGTTAAGACTGGACAGTACTTATACAAGAGTAATATAAAAGGCAGGTTGTAGGGATACTCAGTAAAGATAATTCAGTTCACGTTATGTTATAGCCTTGCCTTACAGAACACTTGCTCAAACAAGACCTCTATCCGGCCTCAAAGTGAAATAAACATTACCATTATTGTACGTCCGTCATCAAAATCATACCTAATAATATTTTTCATGTAGGTACGGGATATACTTATAGATAGGTAGTTATGCTTTTATGTTTTAGAATCTTTTTATAAATTTTACTAATCGGCCTAAAACAAAGTTTACCTTTGGTAGGCAGATTAATTTCTTTCATTTCTGCATTTCCATAGTGTGGATTCTGACAGGACTTTTACGCCTGCCACACATACGGAATTCCGAATCAGAATTAGGATTTTGTATAGGATTTGATGTCTCCGGAATTCCGTATGTATGTCCGAAATTTTGTTCTTTCATACACCTATTGTGAAATAAGATTATAGTTAGTCGCATGATAAACTTTATCTTAAATACTCTGTAGGTATGTTGTTATCATGTTCAATGCTCATTGTATGGAAGTAAAACTTCTGTACATAGTACTAGTATTAATTCTGTGGCTGTAAATAGAAGGCAAGGCCGGAAAAGATCTCCGACACATATAGGCTGGAGGCAGGTCTATCTCAGGGTGTGCCACATCGCGACCGCCTTGCGGGTCTCCTGCGCCATTTGTGCCCAGTGGCGCCCCTCTGCGGCCGGCTCCGCTGCGCCCACGCAGCACCAACCAACTACTAGGTTACTGCCACCGCCGGTTACCACACACACCTGCGAATGAACAATCGTTTTCAGTGTTGTGCTGATTGGAAATATGCAGGGTGAAATTGAAACCGTTGGGATCCTTTTAAACTGCTATACAGGGTCCTTCTTAATATGCTGACACTTTTTTAAGGGGACGATCACAGACCATCAAACTTAACAACTTCTCAATGGGACCAACACCAAAATCACAAAAAAAAAATCAGCTGTCTCATACATTTGGCTCGAGTAGGATTGCAATTTTGTATGGAAGAACTGTTTTTTTTGCGATTTCGATGTTAGTTCCATAGAGAAAGTTGTTCAGTTTGACGGTCTGATCATCCCGTTAAAAAGCTGCCGGCATATTAAGAAGGACCCCATATATGGATTCATCGTCTTGTCCTGGAGAACTTTTAATTTGGCTTTCGAACAATGAAAACCGCATCACAATCGGTTCGAGCAGCTGCCAGCTGTTTTATTTTTCTTAAGTGGATATCATTCGTACAGCGCTCCATACAAAACGAAGTTCCGTCCTAGTTGTAATTAAAGAAATTTTTTTTTTAACACAATCACGAAACGAATATTTGTGTCAGTACCTTGTCAGATTTCTGTTAAAATATACATATAGTTTCAAAGTTATCGCAGTTCAAAGTTTTCCATACAAATCTTAAATTAATCTGGCATTGAAACTACGAGGTGAAATGGATATCATTAGCATCCTTTTATAGACTAAGAGTCTACTTATCAAACTGAACAACTTTTACTATGAGTGCAAGCCAATTTTTTTGTTGCGTTTAAGTAGGAAAAAGCAGGGACTGCTTTTTCCTACTTAAACGCAAAATCAAACGGAAATCTGACACGGTACCGAGACAGGCATTGGTTTCTAGATTGTGTTTATACGGGGGTTTATTCTTGGAGGCTAGCGGACGGCAGACTGAAGGAGAGAGCCTCGTTCCATACCGGGTTGTTTATCTCTTTCCTATTGCGACGTCCTAGCCCAGATGTGTGAAGTTACCTCAATGGAGGCCTCTGGGAGGTTGGCGGACGGCAGACTGAAGGAAAGAGCCTCGTTCCACTCCGGGTTGTTTATCTCTATCCTTTTGCGACGTCCTAGCCCAGATGTGTGAAGTTACCTCAATGGAGGCCTCTGGGAGGTTGGCGGATGGCAGACTGAAGGAAAGAGCCTCGTTCCACTCCGGGTTGTTTATCTCTATCCTTTTGCGACGTCCTAGCCTAGATGTTTGAACTTACCTCAATGGAGGCCTCTGGGAGGTTGGCGGACGGCAGACTGAAGGAGAGAGCCTCGTTCCTCACCGGGTCGTTTATCTCTATCCTATTGCGACGTCCTAGCCTAGATGTTTGAACTTACCTCAATGGAGGCCTCTGGGAGGTTGGCGGACGGCAGACTGAAGGAGAGAGCCTCGTTCCTCACCGGGTCGTTTATCTCTATCCTATTGCGACGTCCTAGCCTAGATGTTTGAACTTACCTCAATGGAGGCCTCTGGGAGGTTGGCGGACGGCAGACTGAAGGAGAGAGCCTCGTTCCTCACCGGGTCGTTTATCTCTATCCTATTGCGACGTCCTAGCCTAGATGTTTGAACTTACCTCAATGGAGGCCTCTTGGAGGCTGGCGGACGGCAGACTGAAGGAGAGAGCCTCGTTCCACACCGGGTTGTTTATCTCTTTCCTATTGCTCTTCTTCTTCTTCACACGCTTGCCGTTCACCAGCAGGTAAACTTTGACGTAAACGTCTGGAAAGCAAAATTTACTCTAGGGTAAAACAGGGTTAAACAATGTACTATGGGTTAAAGTACTCTAGGGTTTCGTTTGGCTGTCCACTAGATGGCGCACACTTCCTAACAGACGCATGAGGTTGTTAATTAGTAGCTTATAAAGAGCGGGGAGCGACTGGATGAGGAAGGCAGATGATAGTTTTGTGGCATGCCTTGGGAGAGTCTATGTCTATGTTCAACGGTGGACGAGGATAGGATAGGCTAATGATGATGATTAGTAGAGCAGGCCCGCAAGAGGAATTGCATTTGCAAAATATGAAGACCGCGGTTTTGTATTCTTAAGGTCACAAAGATAGATAGTTATGATGTTGTCGACAAGTTTTTGTGACCTTAAAAATGTTTATGACATCATCAGTTTTAATGGATTTTTTTAAATCCTTCGTTTCTATCGGCCTTTGCTGGAATCAAACCTGAACCTTACAAACATACCTAAAGCATCCTTGCCCTCCTGAGGAGGCAGTAGATTCCTGGCCTTCAGCACGACCACAGTGAGCCCCTCGGTTGACGGTAGGCAGGACAGTGAGAGCAGCAACTCTTGGGACGGCGCTTGCGGGACAACTCCGCCCATACTTCCGCGCCACTTCTACACGGGAGAGTGGCACTTTGGCCGACCCCATCACAAACATACCTAAAGCATCCTTCCCCTCCTGAGGAGGCAGTAGATTCCTGGCCTTCAGCACGACGACAGTGAGCCGCTCGGCTGACGGTAGGTAGGACAGTGAGAGCAGCAACTCCTGGAGCTCCTCAGGTGGGCGACGCTCGCGCGACAACTCCGCCCATACTTCCGCGCCGCCGGCCACTTCTACGCGGGAGAGTGGCACTTTGGCCGAGCCCATCACTTCGTTACGGGAGAATCTGGAGGTTTTAAAGAATTTAACATTTAATAATATCACACTCGTTGATATAGTAGAAATAGGAAAGACTTAATATAACTAGGTATACAAAGAAAGGATTCGCTTTGTTCCTGTGTACCTAGTGGGGTCTAAAGGACTCGAGTGCCCATTTCTCTTGCTACATACTATCAAGTAATAGATTATCTGAATGTCAGAGTCAAAAATTTGCAACAAGAGAGTCTTGTCGCCAAGCTCATCGTGCGACACGGGGTAGTTAAAGTGATGGTTGGTCGAAGAAAGGGTTCGCATGGTCTGGGGTCTGACGGGCTCGAGTGCCCAAATTTCTTGCTACGTTATTTATGTGTAATGATAAGTACCGGTCATAATCGAAGACTTGCAACAACAGTGTCTGGTCGCCAAGCTCATCGTGCGAAACGGGGAACTTGTAGTGATGGTCGTAAAAATAGTTCGCCTTGATCTTATGTAAGTGGATTCTGACGGAATATCTTATCTACTGATAATTACCGGTCGTAATCGAAGACTTGCAACAAGAGAGTCTTGTCGCCAAGCTCATCGTGCGACACGGGGAACTTGAAGTGATGGTCAAAGAACGGGTTCGCCTCGTTCCTGTGTACTGGGGTCTGTCGGACCCGAGTGTCCACTTCAGGTAGCAGGGTGACTCGGACGTAGGGGTCGTTGAAACCGCCCGCTTCGTAGCCGGCGAGATCGTGTGCTGAAATGAAAGATGGTCAGTTAAATTGTGAAATACTAATATACATTTATAATTCTAGTAATATCATTGAAAATTAAAACAATTTTAGTGGTGAGTGGGATTAAAGCGGTTTGTCGAATCAGCACGGCTAGCATGCCACTCACGACAAAGCGACAAAAGAGAAAAACGTCATGCGCACTCTTTTTGGCATACGTATAATAATCAAGATGGTGGGTCATCTCGATTTTTATGAGGCCAACAGGTTGGTCTAAGGTAGCAATTATAGTACTCTGTGGTTTGTGTTTTATGTGTGAGGAAATTAACGTTTCAATTCAGCGGCGTAGCGTGGACTATCATCTATGGATAATTGACTTATTAATTTATTTCCTTTTTGGAGAACTTACAATACTTATGATTTTACACCAAAAAACCTAGTATACAGACACTAACAACATACTGCACCGCATAAACACACAACACAACTGCATAACTGCATAGTAGACTTTACAGGAAATTTAAAAGAATTTTATGGCGACTAGAGATTTCTTCACTCTTTTTATTAGTATAAATAATACTTACAACTTATTGCAATAAATGGTGTCTGCCCCGAATTCCCGATCCCGACATCGTAAATTACTGTATTATAAGAAACAACTCACTAACCTTCAATAAGATGCACTTCCAAATCAGATCTATCAAAGTCATATTTCAGACGCAAATGGATTCTGCCGAGCGACGGCCCCGTGCCTTCCAGTTCGATCACGAGGGGGGCCTCGCGCTTGGTGTACAGGTCCGGCTGCAGAGCCCCCAGGGCGCTGATAGCGGCCCCAGCTCCCGGGCTGAGGGGTCCTAGGCCACTGCTGCTTTCCACGAGGGAATTGCTGCGGTCTATCCGTCTGGAATTTATTTATAAGGTGATGTTAGTGCCTCTGTAATATCTCTTTACATGTGATTGTGACAGGTGGTTTGATAACAGCATGGATTTTTTTCCAGGCTTCTTGCTGCATAAGCACTTACGTGCACATACATAACGATACTAAGCGACTAAATTGGCATGGTCTATTTCGATTTTTAGCTATACAAGGTGTTACAAAAGTAAAAATAAATATTTAAAACTTTTATGGGGGATGATCAGACCGTCAAACTGAACAACTTTCTCTATGGCACCAACATCGAAATCGCGAAAAAAAAATCTTCTATCCCATACATTTAGCTCGAGTAGACTTGTTATTTAGTATGGAACATCAGATTTTTTTTTCGCGATTTCCTTATTGCTCCCATAGTGAAAGTTGTTCAGTTGGATGGACTTAACCACCCCCTTAAATGTTTATTTATATTTTTGTAACACCTTGTATATTACTGTTGTCGCGCTCCATAAAAACGAAGTAATATTTTGGATATTAATCAATTAAAGTCCATGAGTTTTTTTGAAACTATCTAAAAACTCAATGCTTTAAATTTGTCCGATTTCCGTTAAAATACATTATTTCATTGCTAGGATTAATTTAAGATTTAGCGCATTAGCGCTTTCGGAATACAATTATCTTAATTAGACGAGTGGTTCCGGTTTAAAATGGCCACCCCATTTCTTCCCGTGGGTGTAGTTGAGGCGACTAAGGGATTGAAGGTTTCTTATATAGGGTCCAACTTAATATGCTGATACTTTTTTAAGGGGATGATCAGACCAACAAACTGAACAACTTTCTCTATGGGACCAACATTGAAATCACGAAAAAAAATCTCAAGTAGGTTTGCAGCTTTGTATGGAAGAGCTGTTTTTTTTCGCGATTTCGATGTTGGTGCCATAGAGAATGTTGTTCAGTTTGACGGTCTGGTTATCCCCTTAAAAAAGTGTCAGCATATTAAGAAGGACCCTGTACAGTGTTTGTGTGGGCGAAAGGCTAGCCACCCTTCACTACGTCACGTCATTCCATCCTGAAACTTAAATTGCTAAATGTGAGCATTGCTACAACTACATTCTTAAACAGAAAGTTGGTAGTTGTAGCAATGTTTCTGACCACCCTGGAAAGGATTACGGTCGTGAGTTTTTATTTGTGATTTTAATAATTCATATCATGCCTCCATTAAATGAATAAAATCTCTGGATACGTGCTTGTTTACAAGCAAAAAACAATCTGCTATCTATGTCACAGATACCTACATAAACTCTCCATTCCAAATAGCAACGACATTTTAAGGCTATTTTGAATTACAAAAGCTGAGATTTGAAACACTTTCTCTCACTTATTCTTTGAACAACTTTAGTGACGTCTGAGATATATCGGATAGTATAACTTTTAGATAAATAAATTTTTAGCTAATCAGAATTGGCCAAAATCAGAAAGCTATATAGAAATCGGAAAATCTTTTCGCCCTTACTTGGAATGAAGTATAGAACATAAGCACGTAAGCATAATGTGAACCAAATACACGGAAAATCGTTACAGAACCAGTGTTCGAGTTAGAATCAATCTGTCGAGAGTGCAGGCTCGTAGCGCAAGGGCCAAATTGAAATAAACTCAATTTTCGCCGCCCCGGGGCCCGCAGCCGCGCCGCGTCTCTCCGAACTCGTGATATATATAATAGCATTAGTAAATATACCAATATCTGCATTCTGAAGGCCCGTTATTACGTAGGTACTACTAACTATTGATCTATTTGAAATTTCCTTTGATTTTTAGTGGATTGTAAATAGTTTTTTCAACATACTTGCTCGTAAAGTGGCTCTTATTGCACCCCGTGCGAAAATCATTATACAGGGTGTCTCAAAAAAATTTTTATATTTAGTGGATCGATTAAAAAAAAAGTAAGCCGTATATAGAAAAAATGTTTATTAATTATTGAAATACACTTTTTGGGGATTTATTTCTTAAAATGATATCGTCTAAATGTAGACCCTCGCGTTCTCGGCACTCATTTAATCGAACAGTAAAATTACTTATGACGGCTCGGCAGGTGGATTCAGGGATGGCTGCCATTTCGTGACGGATATTTTCTTTCAAATGGGCCAGTGAAGTCGGTTTATCGGGTTTCTGATGTTTGCGTTTTGGATTCGTTGCACTCCAGTAGCGGCAGTTCTGCTTATTTACGTGGCCATTAAGATGAAAATGAGCTTCATCCGAAAACAAAATGTTGGTAAACGTTGAAAATCGCTCAATCACCTGATTTACGAAATGAAGCCTCTGACTGGCATCCTGGGGCTTTAATTCTTGCACCAATTGAATTTTGTAGGGGTGCAGCTTTAGGTCTTTGTGCATGATGCGATGTAATGATGATCTATGCACATTTAAAGCACTTGCGCGCTTCCGAATTGAAAGGTTCGGTTCGTCACGAACAGACTGATTAACATTCTCCACGTTTTCTACCGTTCTTGATGACCTAGGTCGCCCGGATTTTGATTTATCTAGCGTTGTACCGGTCTCTTCAAACTTTTTAACCCAATGTCGAATGAGAGGAATGCTTGGCGCATCATTTAAGTGGCGAAAACCTCGAATACTGCAGAATTTTCTACGCGCTACAGTCGCCGAATCACCGTTTTTGTAAAACTCTCGCACGCACAACGCGTGGTCTGCTCCCGAGAAACGCTCCATAGCGACTGAATTCCCAAGAGCCAGGCTACCGATTGACATAACCCCCGCGCCCCTCGGATACGTTGCGCTCACGCAGTAAGCTAAATAAATATAAAATTTCTTTTGAGACACCCTGTATTATCGCACTGGTGCGGTAATGTTACTTTTTTTTTAGTTGTTTGTAAATCTCAGCAAAGAGTTATTACTTAAAAATCTTTTTTCTAAATAAATTAATCTGTGTTAATTTAAATATGATAAATAAATGTTTCATTTCATCAAACAATTTATTTTAGTTCGCAAATGAACATTAATTTGTGTTATAAATACTTAAATATTAAGTTTATAAGTTTTTAATATTAGGTTGTTTGCAACAAGACGTCGTTGGTTGAATGTCAGCTAAGTCATTGCCTCTTCGTCGAACTGCGCGCGCATAGCTATATCAACCAAAGGGACGAGCTGTAAAAAAATAGAAGTCCAGCGCGATTTTCCACAAATATTTGGTCTAAAATGGTCGTGTTTTACGTTTTTTTTTTACTTTTTCCTCGCAAGTATGTTGAAAAACGTCGTATGAA
Organism: Agonopterix alstromeriana; assembly: GCA_963924505.1. NCBI lineage: Eukaryota > Metazoa > Arthropoda > Insecta > Lepidoptera > Depressariidae > Agonopterix > Agonopterix alstromeriana. Next base: position 13,763,107 of record OZ004667.1, read on the forward strand.
ACGCGTGAGCATTGGTCATTACGGACTCGGCTCTTATATTGCAGCACGAGTCGCAGATGAGTGAAAGAAAACACCATAGACATAATTAAATCGAGTAGGTATTGCAGTTTAGAATGGGACAGCAGATTTTTTTTTTGTTCTTACAGGTTTGCTCCCATAGTAAAAGTTGTTCAGTTTGATGAGTAGAGTATGTGGTTTAAATGTTAATGATACTTTTCCTTACACCCTGTATATTAAACCAAACCACAGACACAGAGTTAAGTTTCTAAATCATATTTAAAAATTTGCTTTTTTTCGGTTACAATAAAAAATAGGATCAAACTTCGTTTGTACCTGTGCGGCGACCTGACGCTGAGGGGAATACCCTCTTAACAATAATTTACAAGGATTGATTGACTTTGGTTAGTAATGAATAGAGCTTTAATTAGTTCCAATCTACTCCCACGTCTAAAGGGATAACTTCAGAATAATGTAGGTACGAAGCTGACAACAATAATCGATATTAGTGAGAAAAGGTAGGTGGTATATTTTTGGTTCCACATTTCTACAGACAAGATTTAAAAATACTGATCACATAACATCTAAGATACTAATGTAAAGTATAAATAGATAAACGTAAAACGATACCTAACTAAATAATGTTGTATTTCTCTGGTTGTACTTCTTCTGTGGGACCAATATCGAAATCGCAGTGTTCCATACTAAACTGCAATGCCTACTCGACTCAAACTTCACTCCAAATACGGAAGACGAGATTTGCCGATTCCTAATTAGCTTTCTGGCCAATTCTGATTACCAAATGTAATTATTTTATTGGATACATATACTATCCGACATATCTTGGAAGTTACTACAGCTGTTCTAAGAATAAGTGAGAGGAAGTGTTTCAAATCTCTGTTTCTGTAATGCAAAATAGCCTTACAATTTCGTTGGTATTTTGAATGGAGTATAGTATAATTCAGTATGTCAAGTTTTTTTTTGAAGGGCTGAATCGAAAACCATTTCGAGATAATTGTCTCAATAATAATATTTTCTATGATAGAGATTTTAAAATGAAAGGATTACAGATATTTTAATAAAATAACGTCTTTTTTCGGTCCGTCCAGTGACGTCACTGAAAAACCTGTTAACTCCTTGGTAAACTTTAAATCAACTTAAAATAACTGGCCATTATGAAAAAAAATACATCCACAATGTCAAAATTTTACATTTGATGTTGCCGTTTCTGTTCCAGCATAGGGTTAGAAAGAGACAATTTTTTTTTGTAATAATGCAGTAAGTAGTTTTTCTCCATGGAGTTCGAATTATTTTCTCTCCACCATTTTTGCATTTAGAGATAATAGTTAGGGAGGCGAGGTAGCTAAATGGCGTAATTCAACGGCGCCGTCGAGACCTATCAAAATCGAAAGATAAAATAATTTCGAAAAGAAAAGCTCGTATGGTAAAAACCATTTTAGCGGTGGGTTTGGCGTGTACGGTTTTTCAAAAATGTTAAAAAAAACTGTTACTTGGGCATTCTCGAGCGCGTCAGATATTCATACTACGTATGCCCCAAGTGCCTCTGATAACAACGGTATACTAATCTGCCGGTTTGCGTGGTGGGGGTAGGCATATAAAGTAGTCAAAAATGCAAAAAAAAAAATTTACTCGAGCGCGTCAGATTTTCGGAAGGGGTGTTAAGTAGGCCCCAAGGAAGCTCCCTTTAAAAAAACTGACGATTTCGGCGTGACGATAAGTTACGATGAATTTTTGAAAATGCAAAAAAAAAAGTTGTTTTGAAATACTCGAGCGCGTCAGATTTTCTTAGGGGAGGTTTATCTCGGTATCCTGAAAGCATATTTTCTTAATCTGACAAAAATGTTGGTGGGTTCTCTTAATCTGACCAAATAAGGTTTTTTGGTTTCTTTTTTTTTCCTTTCTTTCTCCTTGTTAAAACGGGGAATTTAAGAATGACAATAAAGCTCTTCAATCGGCGTCATACTGAGGGCACATAGGTCTACGGTAGGGGACCATAAACATGTGGGGCCCCGACCAAACGACCCCCAATGCACCACAAACATATATATATATATATATATATATATATATGGGTGTACCGAAAATTCCCTTCTACCGCTTAAAGGAAAAATACTGGTAGGACGGCATATTTCCGCGCTGCATCGTTATTTCATCTAAATTTTTTTAACACCCTCAGTTTTCGAGATATACTCAAAAAACCGGGAGGTTGAGTTTTTATGATGCTTCAAGTCAAAAAGTTTTAACTTTGGACAAAAATGTAAAGAGACCTTTTTTGTGTAAAATAAAATTACCTTTTTTGTTTATTTAAACTTTTTTTTTGTAAAATGTATCGTTCGCGACTTATATGCCGCAACGCGTTTTTCGGAAGACGAAATGGCTCCTCCACACTTCCGGTCATGCGGAAACCGGCAGATTTTGTATTTTCAGTAAGTTTTAGATTATATTCTTCAAAATAAAAAATAAAAAAATCGCGCTCGAGAATGCCGGATTAACGTTTTTTTTTTACAAGTCCGCGACCCTATAACTCGGCGGCGTCAAGGACCTATCGTCAGATTAGTTAAATTTAGTCTTAAAACACTAAAATCAACCCCCAAAATCTTAATCTGACGCGCTCGAGTATTTCAGACTATCGATTTTTTTTTACTAATCTGATCGTCTATCCTAGGCGCGCGTCACTACATATAGAGCTAAATACTTTACAAGGTTGTTCTATTAGGTCTAAGGTATCTCTCATATCTTAAACTGCCACGCTCGAGTATTACCGAAAATTCCCCTATTCGCCTCCCTAACTATAAGAGATCAAAGTAATTTAAAATGAAATTTAATATTGTTAAACTCGATGAATCGCAATAAAAATTTAATTGGTTTCTTAAAATTATGTCTTCTATCCGTAAAAAATATAAAATGAAGACCCAAAAAAAACGACATACCGAATTATGTAGGTATTACCTTGGCGGCATAAGCAGCGGTGAGAGGCATCTAGGCGGCGCATGTCTTGGACTGGAAGGCACCGGAGAGTCAGCCAGCGACGCCAGAGAGCCATGAGCTAAGGGAGCAGCTCTCACGTCCAACGATGCAGCTCTCAGTGGTGATGGAGACCTGGGGATGCCCGTGCCGCCGGCCTCCAGCGTGCGGCCGTCCGGGGCGAACGTGCGTATTGCTGGTGATGAGCCTCGGTGACTCTGTATGGGAACATAATGTCATGGTAAGGGAAGTTTCGATTCGGACTCCATACCGTCCACGTCCACTCCGTTCGTAATCAAAACTCATACATTAAGAGGGTCCTCTTTATATTATGACGGTTTTTAAGAGGATGCTCAGACCATCCAACTGAACAACTTTCTCTATGGGATCCAATGTCAAAATTGCGAAAAAAAAACAGCAGTTCTATACAAAACTGCAATATTACTCGACCTAATATTAGGTACTTGATATTATGTATGGGACAGCAGATTTTTTTTCGCGGTTTCCATGAACTGACTGATCGTCCTTTTAAAAACCGTCAGCATATTAAGAAGCCGTATATACAACGTGTTACAAAAGTTAAAATAAACATTTAAAACTTTTAAGGGTGTTGTTTAGCCCAGCAAATTGAACAACTTTCACTATGGGACCAACATCAAAATCGCGAAAAAAACAGCTGTCTCATACATTTAGCTCGAGTAGATTTGTAGTTTAGTATGGAACATTAGATATTTTTTTGGCGATTTCAATATTGGTCCCATAGTGCAAGTTGTTCAGTTTCATGGTCTAAACCACCCCGTTAAATGTTTATTTGTATTTTTGTAATTCCCCCTCGGGAACATAATCGTGAGCATATGTATAAAAGGTGATACATATGCTCACGATTATGTTCCCGAGGGGGCAGACAGAGAATATTACGTTTCACTAGTAGTAATCGAAACGCTGTCCAGGAGTGCGATTTTTGAAAGTCACACGTTGAAATCAGCAGTAGACAATTACCTAAACACACGTCTCTACAATCGCACTCCTGTGGTACACAAAAACAGCGAACTTTGCAATAGTTCATGTACGTACCTAAAGTCAAATTAGCAAATTGAAGCGAGAATTGTTAGCTATAAAATTGGTTCGTAAGCTTATAATTTGATACAATACTAATTATTAGTTGAAATTTGACAGAAACCCGGGTAAGGGTCAATAGTCAGAAGCAGGTTAACGCGTTTATTATAAGCTCTCTGCTTACCTAATAGGTAACAAAAGTTAAGGGGTATGTATACAGGGTGTTCGGCAAATCGTTGCACATACGAAAATGAGGGGTAGGCAGGGTCATGTGCTACCTATTCGGCCTCAAAGACTTGACCTAGGCCCCAAATTTTTGTTTATGTGCATAATTTTTAGAATTTTTGGATATTCGTCACTATTAAACTCCTATAACTTTTTTTAATGGACAGATAAGATAAGATAAGATAAGATAAATATTCTTTATTTGCACACCAAAATACACAAAAAACAACAACAATACAGACAGACAGACAGACAGATCTGGATAATTATTTTTTATTAGAATCTTAATGATTGGTAGGTCCGTTAAAATTGATGCCTGTTGCAGGTTACTGCTAGAAACAAAGTTATGGGCATTCAAACTTAAAAAAAAAGTTCAGAAAAGTTTTAAAGCTGAACTTTGCAATGCAATAAAAAAACACTAAAAGTGATAGAAGACTTCTGATTTTTTTTTAAAAACATCTATAGAGTGAGCTTTCTAACGGTATGTAGTTTGCTTTGATATCGGTTTTGAAAAACTCATTGACTTTGATTGGTTAGTATTGAAAATATAACCAGACTTTGTTTGTATGGAGCGCGACAACGGTAATATCCCCGTAATCAGGAGGTAATTTTACTTAACATTGCATTAAAAAACGCGAATGAACATTAACATTATCGCAGTTTTATGATTGCATGAATCGGCAATAACGCATATATTGAATACAATGCTTAATACTCCATTATCTGGTATTAAAATCGCTACACAAAGACCTAATTGAACAGCGAAATGAAAAGCCACAACGAAGCCTACGCACCTAAAAGCACAGCTGTCTATTTTACAATATTATTTGAGGCGCCTGTCCGCTAATCGTAAAACAAACATTTAAGGGCCTATGTCGAAAAATAATTGAAGCGAAATGGGCGTGTGATAGCTTATATTACTGCCTGATGCGAGAGAAAGAGACAGGGCGGCGCGCGCGCCTGAAACGACGCAAGCATAAAACAAACTTTATTTAATTGTAATTTTACTATTTATGTAAGTTCAATTCTGCTCTAATCATAATTTATAAAAAAATCAATCTCGTTTTTTAAATTTAGCCTCTTGTTTCTAATATTCACCGTTTAGCACTTCCAAGCGTTTATCGATAAAGACGGAGGCTACTTTGGCTTGTTTTTCTATCGAGAAAATGTATCTTAATCGTGTTTTGGCTCTTATCAAAACTTCAATTATATGTTCAATTTAGACATATCCGCAAATCATACTCCTACTGTTAGTACTTCATGAGATATGATGCATTGAAGTATCCTATTTTTTTCACATAGCCTCTTAAAAAGTAAAAAATTATTCGGTCACCTATTATTTTTGATGTAAGCAAATGTATGTTTTACTTTTAACTCTCTTTACGATATTTTAGGTCAATTAATGCGTAGGGGACCGCTATGAAATGACCATTGATTTTTTTACAATCACTTTACGGTTCCCGACACATTAATTGACCTAAAATATCCTAAAGAGAGTTAAGAAGTAAAACATACATTTGCTTACATAATAGTACATTAAGATACAAGTGAGCAAAGTTGGTCATTATAGAATACAGCCGAGGCGGGATTGCAGCACGAGCCGCCAAGGCGAGTGCTGCATACTAGCCAAGGCTGTAATGACTAATGTTCACGCGTTTCATACGACGTTTTCGTAAAATACTACAATTTTAGACAAATATTTGTGGAAAATGGCGCTGGGCTTCTTTTTTTTATGCCTGCCGTGGCTTTGGTTGAGATAGCTATGCGCGCGCAGGTCGACAAAGAGGCAATGACTTTAGCCGACATTCAACCAACGACATTTTGTTGCAGACAATCTAATAATAAAAACGTTATAAACTTAATATTTATGTATTTAGAACACAAATTAATGTTAATTTGTTAACTAAAATAAATTGTTTGATAAAATGAAGCGTTTATTTATCATGTTTTAACTAAAACAGATTAATTTATTCAGAAAAAGTTTTTTTTTACGTAATAACTCTTGGCTGAGATTTAAAAACAAACTATTGACAAAAAAAGATACATTACCGCACTAGTGCGATAATGTAATCATTTTCGCACGCGTGTTCTATAAGCTGGATTATGTAATTATATACCTAAAAGCGGTGCAATAAGAGCCACTTTAAGAGCAAGTATGATGAAAAAAATTATAGGTGACCGAATTATTTTTACTTTTTAATGTTTGTTTTTGACGTTGGGGGTTTTTTAAATTTGTAATTAAATCTTATTTCATAATTTTTAAAGTTACATGAATACTATTGAACTGATTTTCATGAAACAAAGCTAAGAACACTCTCGCAAAAATTACATTTCTATTAAAAAAAAACGCATCGAAATCGGTACACCCGTTTGGGAGCTACGATGCCACAGACAGATAGACCGACAGACAGACAGACCGACCTACCTTACTGTAGGTACCTTATAGGTGTAAAATCCTACATATAAAATATGCAGTTGCAGCAATGTTTCTGACCACCCCGAAAGGGATAATATGTCGTGAGTTTATGTATGTATGTAGGTATATGAATGAATACATCGGGCAACAGTTAGTTAACTTTACTATAAGCTACAATGTCCAGGCTAGCTGTAGGTAATGATAATTAATGCACTAAGATAGATTAATTTATCACCCCGGCATTAAGTGCCTTTACACACGTTGCCGGGTACCCTGCTGTGAATGCATGGCCTTGAAGAGTAAATTGCGCCGGTACGTGTGGAAGCTTCCATACATGTATATACTAATTCGCTCTTTGGAGTTTTATTTTCTAAATTACCTACCCCTTGTTGTATTAAATCTTAAACAGTAAGGTCTCTAAGGCGCGGTTTATACAGATGAGACGTGTGGCGGTGGCGGATAGTCAAAGTAACACAATTATAAACCTTATAGTACGTAGCATAGCGTCGTTTTGAGAATCACGCCCGCGCCTCCAGGCGACGTCACTTGGAGGCGCGGGCGCTATTCTCCTTTACGAAAAAAACGACGCTATGCTACGTACTATAAGGTTTAAATTGTGTTACTCAGATTATCTGCCACCGCCACGGGTCTCTTCTGTATAAACCGTGGCAAACAGTTTGAAGCTAATAAATAATATGCCTATAGTCAGTCAAGGTTAAAAAAATATTTTTTATCCAAATACACCTTTAAAATGAATCTCTTGATAATGACATGTTATTATAAAATCTAAATTAAACACGTTGAGATATTATGTACTACGTACTAGAAGTGACAAGACAAACGTCATGTGCCACATGTGGGTAGGACGAGCGAGGGCGGGTGAGAGAGTGTCTAGCGATTTATTGTTGCTTGTAGCACTAGCGCCTTTATAAGAAAAGGCAATATAGCTCTGTTATAAAGGTCTAGGAGCTTTATATCAGCGTTATAAAACCCCCATGCTTTTTCTTATCAACAAGATGAAAATGTACCGCAGAAACACCTGCGACCGTAGTATGGCAGCGTGATACAGCGCTATCTTACCTCTCTTTCTATTTGCCCGCGAACGATTGAGATAAAAGGCGTAATATAGCCTTATCACGAACATCATGCTAAGGGTTCGGCGGCCGTGTATGTCAGCGTGATATAGCGCTATCTTAGCTCTCTTTCTATTTGCGCGCGAACGAAATAGATTAAAGGAGTGATATAGCCGTATCAGACGCATCATGCTAAGGGTTCTGCGGCCGTAGGATGGAGCATGATATAGCGCTATCGCACCTTCGCTCTATATCTATTTGCGTGCGAACGTACGAGATAAAAGGCGTGAATAGCCGTATCAAGCTCTATTCACATTACGACGGGCGGGCGCGGACGGAAGACGGAGGGTGCAACGTAAAATAATACCTATTTCAATACCGATAGAGTTCACAGAGTTAGCTCCGTGTGGCTCCGTCCTCAGCCCGTGGGGCACGTATGCGCGTTCTCTCTATCAGCTCTATAGGTACATATTAGTTATTTTACTCGTACATTACGCGTCCGCACGTCGTAATATGAATAGAGTTTCTCGCGCAACATGCAACGGCGGCAGAGGCCGTCATACTACGGCCGCTGGAGTAGGTACAGCGATATGGCCGCACTTCATTGCGCTGTCCTACCACAGATGAGTGCAGTGTCTCCTCTAGTACGTACATAATAAATTTATAACTCAATGATTAAACATTGAGATAATATCGACGTTATTTCAAAGCCCCTACATATTATACTAATCTTAGATATAACTGTTCGCCGGCACTCTATTATTTGCAAAGTGCATTCGCAATGATAATACGGTCTGGCCTCGTATAATAAAGGCGAGGCACTAGACCAGTGTTGCGATCCATCAATAATTCCGTTTGAAACGCTTGCATTGTGAAATAGACAGGCACAGAGATTGTTGTTAACTGAATAGTATCTCTCTGTAGACAACAAAATCAGATTTCGATGCTTGAACCCTATTTTTGACTTTGAGCGCAGTTATCTCGAGACAGAAGCAATATATCGATTTAGTTTCATTCTTTGTATGCGAATTTTTTCACAAATACTACCTACATTTGTGTTTTTGGGTTACAGTTATGTCTTCATGCCAAATTTCGATTCAATAAGTGCAAAAATGAGCGGGTTATTGAGTCGGGGCATACAGACAGATAGACCGAAAGAAAGTATAAGGGTTCCTTGTTTGACTACGGAACCCTAAAAATCAACTGTTGCATACATTTGAGTCGAGTAGGCGTTGCAGTGTAGTATGGAACAGATGATATCTTTTTTTGCTCCGATCGGTTTGCTCTCATAGTAAAAGTTGTTCAGTTTGATGGGTAGACTCTTAGTTTAAAAGGATGCTAATGATATCAATTTCACCTTGTATGTGATCTATGTAAGGATTCGACACTATTTTTTAAATTTTGAGCGCCGCTAGTTGATAATATATTTAAGTACCTTTCTTCATTCCAAATAAGGACGAAAAGATTTTCCGATTCATAAATAGCTTAATATTATAATTTGCAAACATAATTTATTATTTAGAAAGACATATACTATTCTACATATCTTGGACGTTACTAAAGCTGTTAAGAAGCGAGAAGAAGAGTTTCAAATCACTGTTAGCCTTATAATTTAGTTGCTATTTGAAATGGAGTTTAGGTAGGTAGGCAGGTGTGTAACTTTTTAAAACTCATTAAAATACCTGACTTGTTCATACAAATCAGCATTTACGGATTTCCAATTTGTACCTATGAAAAGTTGATAAAACCAAAGATGTTAATATGAAAAAAGATCATAACATTGTTTTTTGATAAAATTACGAATACCTAGTGCTGTTAAATGAAATCCTAGAAATAAACTAACCATGTAAACCAAAAGGTAAGACATATTAGGTACTCTAAGCTCTTGAACATGATGTGAATAAAGTTAATTTAAAATTGCATCAATTTATTCATCTTGCTAGCTCGGGTTTAGTCAACCACGTGGCCTTCTCTATTCACTCGGGATAATAAGCCTAGATTTAAGTGAAATAAACCTTAACAAAGATTTTCCTTGAGAGGCTCGCGGTGCTATAAGATGCCGCACATTTTAAATATTCATTATCATTAGGGAATGTTCATTCATCGCCTAAGAGGTTGTAGGGGGAGGGTGGTGACTAAAATCAATTTTTTTATGGATTGGGAATGGAAGTGAGTTGAGGCCGGTCGTGACAATATCTTTATCATCACGTGGTTTTTTTCAGTTTCAGTTTTTCGTGTTATAAGAGTAGTGGCGTAGCGTGGGTTTACGTAGACCGTTGGCGACCCCTTATCTTTATAAGGAGCTAGAAATTTTCATAACACAACTACTCCGTTTGTGGTTAGTCATATTTTAGTTTATCCATGCAATAATAGAAACTAAGAGCGAGCAAACCGAGCTTAACTTTTCTCCTCTCTACGAATCTAACTTAACCTAACTAAAAGCTAAGCTTGTTTAATCCAGCGAACCAAGCTCGAAATTTTAAGCACCACGTCTAAGCTGTGGTCAGAACTCTTTAGGATTATGTGTAGGTACAGTAATTAAAACATAACTTTTCTCTAATTATGAATTGGTTACTAGATAGAGCTCAATCTATCTATATTTTTCTCGAATTTGCCACCCCTAGTAAAGTGCCACCCGGGGCATTTGCCCCCATAGAAACCTCCCATAGAAAATGGATTCGCTGATTCGCACTTTTGATCCTCCCATAGGTTCAAAAAATGTTCTCGTTTTTCGACCCATATTGTTTCTTAGGGTAAGTTGTTAAGTGTTATTATCTGAATACACCCTTAAAATTTTGTTACAATTAGTGGTGTATTACATAATAAAATATGCCTAGCCTATTTCAAGCCACTCCACCCGTAATCATTATAAATACAATAAAGTTTAAAAGATGATGGTGTCGACGCATAATGTCCTAATTTATCAACGCGAAATGTCTTAAATTTATAATGTCTTAAACGCAAAATATCCTAAACGCGGATTGTCCTAAACACAAAAACTGTCTTAAACTTATAATGTCCTAAACATAAACGCAAAATATAGGGATTTTTATAATATGACAGCACAACGTTAATTTATGTTAACTTACAAATAAAGTATGATTTTTGACATTAACCTGTGATACATAGAAATAGAAATGAACGGGGAGCAGTAAATTTTCTATTTTTACGAGCTTAAAATGTGCCAGAAAACATCGTACGAAACAAATGAGCAGCCCCAGTGAAAAGACGTTCTATAAGAAAGTAAAACATTGCTTTTAGCTTTCGCCCAACAACGAGTTCCTAAAACTCACAGAAAACAATTCCAGTTTCTCATATAAACTTTGTCGGCTGTTTTGACGGTCAACCTCGGTCATTTCCATTACTGAAAACTGGATGAAATTGCTCAGCTTGGAGAGACTAATGAAAATAGGCTATATGCAGATTGGGTAGGTATACGTTTGTGTATAGAAGTGAGCTGAAACAGCGCCGGGACATGCACTATGCAGAGAAATATTGGGACGTCTGTATAAAAAGAAAACCGGTGAAGAGCGACTCGTACAGCCGGATAGACGGACAGAATTGGCCGTAATTATAAGGGATCCTTGTCTGTATAGGAGTGTGATTGATTGATAAATTTCAGAAAAGGTAGTCTTTTTCTTCTATAGCTTTGATTAAATTAAAATAGCGGAAGATAGGTGACGTTCTTGCATTACGTATTCGAACAACGGATCTGCTTTTCATGTACTCACGAGTTAAAAGTAATGCCGTGTGATGTGTTTTTTTTTTGAGTGATTTTGCACAGGAATGCATTTTGGTACCTTTATTCAGCCTACAATCAAAAAAGTATCTCAATCTCGCAATTCCGCTCGTATTGCGACTAAGTAAATTAGGAGACTCAATTTATGCGGTCCATGAGCTGTGGGCTGATCTTCCGCTATTTAATTTAATCAAAGTTATATAGTGTCGATGGCAGTCCAGTATTTTACCGCACGGATAGAATTATTGACAGTGTCCATAATCTCCACTCGCGTGCAGATGTCCGGGCAGGAAGGGCGAAGGATACAAAATGGGCCAAAGCACAGATTACTGGTTACTTCGTAACACATCACTTCCTTAGAAAACGATAAATTCTCACGATTTAATTACCTACCTACTGCCAGAAGGTACGCGCAAAAATATACCTAGTCAACGCTTGCCTGCTACAACGTTGGGTCCTCAAACAAGAAACTAGTTTTATCAACGTGTTTTCTTCTCGCTCTATCGTAAAAACGGTAATACATAAAAGCGTCAAACTTAGTGTGATTATAGAGCAAAGTCTACAGTAAAACAACAAATTATAAAAACTGGCCAAGTGTGAGTCGGTCTTGCGCTAAAGGTCCCGGAGAAAAAATAATTTTGTAATTTTAATTGGTTTGGTTCGAATGTGTGGTACGGAACCCTCGGTGCGCGAGTAGCCCGACTCGCACTTCTCCATTTTTATTTACGAATACGAGTGAGACGAGGTTGCGACTATTTCACTGTCGAGTGCGATTAGTAGAGGACATCGTTAGTGCTAGTTAGTGAAAATTACTGTCAGAGTACACTACTCTAAAGCCGCCTTGACACCTCTAACTTGGTTACTAATACAGCTTTCCAACAGTTGTATCCGGATATAATTTGATTGCTTGAGGCACTCGCGATAAATATCACTAAAACGGTAATAATTATATCTTAGAGCTGAACAAGGGATCCAAAGACGTCGCAGCGAAAGTCAGCCATTTAATTTTTATGATCCATTTTTCGCCTCACGCTCTCTAAACTGGCCGCTCGTGTTTGTTAGAACATTAATTTAATTCTTGTAGTAATAATATCTAAATTGGATTGCACATCGCATCGGTCGCAACTGAGCAAGCCGAATGTGCCGAAAGGTGCATGAGCTGTATTTGTAAACATTATATCGGTGCCTATATTTTATAGGTATGAATTTTTGTTAAGTACTTTTCAAAACTATTCGATTACGAATTGTATGTGTATAAGGCGATCAGCTTGCGCCACCTCGTTCCCTGCGCCCGGGTGCCACGCACCCCTTGCATCCCCGGTTAAATATAAAATAAATAAAAAATAAAATATTTCGGAATAAGACGGTCGTGCCTAGTGGTCTGAAAAAACTCTGACACCAGGGCTTGCTGCCCATACGATAAGAAGAAGATTAATCCAAGATATAAGATCAACTCACAACGTCACTCGGTATTTCCATAAATGCTTATCTATAAGAATATATGACGCGACCCACTTGTGAATATATTATCCCCTGAAAGCTCAGAGAGCTATCGCGTGCAATATTGATGAAGAGCCGAGAACATGACTGTCCAACGTGCCGTATCATCCGAGTTTTAAAATAATAATGCATAGTTCAAGAGGTAACTGTAATGTTGTTCTTTGTCTTTGTTAAAGATTTTGTAGATCCATTTAAACACCTTTCTTTAAAGAAAGACATTTTTAAGTAATTTAGTAACTCATGGATTCATCAAAAAACGTTTCATCATGAAAAGCGGAAGTAACATAATATTTGTTGTCTGGTTTTGTACTGAAAACTGACACAAGAGTAAACTTTACTTACATGAGTGATTGCTGCCTTGGTTCCCACCCTTACAAGAACCAAGCACATTTTATAAATTTATTGTTGGATACACCTACTAGTACGCGTTATTTATCTAGCTGGTTAGGGGTGCTAGTCTTTACCAAACCCTTGCTTTAACAGAAGGAAATATGTCCTTCATTTTAAGATACTATCTAGTCACGCAGGTAACCTGTTATTAGGGCTATTCTGATTTCGGATCTTGGAGACTGCAGCCCTATACAGGATATTACATTACATAACGAACCATTCAGACATATTCTTAAGCCAGGAAGTTCTATTCTACTACGCATTTATCTCCACCCAATTTTCTTCTGTTTCTCATCTGGAGAAGTTGATATTCATAAAAAAAAACTTCGTGAAAAATTACAATTTCTGCACAAACATCTTTGTTCTGTCAGGGAGAGACTGACGCGGCCGACTCTTAGACTACAAAGATCAGTGTTCTCATGACACCGTATTCACGACAGCGACAGCTCGAAGAAAAGTAATTTTTCATTTTACATGAGACACCTCGAGAAACATCGCGGAGAACAAGTGCAAAACTTTTAAAGGATTGTATTTCTAAGGTATTTCAAGCTGAAAAAGTAAACAGAAAGGTATTGGTAGTTCGCATTTATCGTTTGTGAAACTGTTATTAAAGTAAGTGCAAACGCGAATAATATGGTGTTGTCGTGAATATAAAATGTTTGATTGATGTGGTTTTGCACTCAGTTTCTTTTCACGAACGAAAAGAAAATTTTATTGAATAGCTCGAATACTTTTAAATTTACTTACTTTAGTTTTTCACAAGACGTTAGAAACTGACTTAGCTTATTCTACGACGACATTTAGGGATTACCACATGGATGCCTTGGTGCTAATGGTCGAATCCTGACGGATGAGGTCAACAGCCCGCGGAAACTATGACAGATAGGGGTATGGACCTCGAACAAATGTCATAGTGGACCCTAGTCAGATTTGATTGGCGGTAAAAAAAATCCAAAATGGCGAAATCAAACGCCAAAGCAGCTTTTAAAGGTTCACCGAACCGACATAACTTTTGAAATGCTGTTACTTTCTCGTCCCTCGAGCCCTCAAAGGTTAAGTTCTATGAAGAAAGAATATATCACTTGTTTTGTAGGAAATTTTGTTAGAATAAAATTATACCTACAAAACTATTCGATACGAGTTACAGATTCCGAGTAATAAGCGAAAAACTGAAAAAAGTCCGAAAATTTCATGGTTTTTTGGGAACACCACCGCTTGCACAGCACTTTAGAAATTGCAAATCTGGCTATTTAATATTAGTTTAGCTTTAGGTTCTAATAACATATAAAAATTCAGAACGACCGGACCTTTTGCTAGCACGACCCCCTTTTCATGTTTAACTTGACTGAACTATAATGTTATTCCTAGCCAGGCTAAAAGTTACCTTCTTACAATTAAGCCATACCCCTCCGACTGATAAAATGACTGATAAAAAAATGGTCAACCGTGTATCGTGTCATTTCAGAACCCGATTACTATTGTGTTACTTGCCAATCTTCGATCGATATTATATTCATTATTACATTCCAATGTCAATCGTCATTTCCACCATACGTACGTATAATAATAATAAAAATTCGCATCTATTCGTATTCGGTATCGACTTCGGTATCAATCTTCATCGGACAATAGCAACCCGGGTCAAGATCAGCTTCCAACATGAATTTTTCAGATAAAGAATGGGATTGGCTAAAAATAATAGTTGTCCCGCTTACACTTTATACAGCGAAAGAGAATGCAGCGTTCATTAGAGCAAGACACAAAGCTTTAAAGGGTTTATAAACAATGTATGCAGAATCGAATACTATTCGAATTTATTGATTTTCCATGTATGCCATGTTAGCTTAATCAAATTAAAGACAAATAATAGGCAGGTCGTGGGTTCGAATCCCGCTCGCCGCCCGACTTTTTCAATCTTTAATTTGATTAAGCTCACATGGCATACATGTAGAATCAATAAATTCGATTGGAATAAGGTGTGACATCTACATCGCATGAGTTCTAATTGTAACATTAGACTTGTGACTCAGTAGTTTGCAAAACTTTGGTAGATGGAGCTGACGTCCCGTAAAGACAGCTCTGTTGGAGTGGAGCCGGATAGGCAGGTCGTGGGTTCGAATCGCGCTCGCCGCCCGACTTTTTCAATCTTTAATTCGAATACTATTATAAGACAAGTGTGAGTTTGTATGTACATGTACTCACTGTAGCCCTAGAAGTTCCGCTGTCCAGACTGCTCTGCGATGATATGGAAGGCGTCCGGGCCAGCCGGGCGTGGGGTAATGAGCTGGCGGCGCGGGTCTCGACCGTCAGCGGCTGCACGCGGCATTGCTCTTTGGGTATCAGCATCTCCTGTGACAAGCAACGAATTAACATTATAATGGTGGCTAATAGAGATGTTTGGAAGGAGATGATGTCATATACAACGTTTTAACGAATAAGCGCAAAAACTCATACATCCCAACAGATTTATAACAAAAACAATTGATTGAAACAATAACTACAGTATTTTATAGTTAAAATTTAAAGTTATTCGCATTTTAAGTTTTCAGGCAAAAATGATTTGTTATCATTTCAGCAATGAATGAAAGCGCTAGCGTTCTCGTGGATACATTTTAAGAATCTTGGTTTGGTAGTAAGTAGGGTGAGTGTGCCCGTGCGGTGGGTTGAGATCGAGTTCAGTAAATTTTACATTTTACACCTGCTAATGATAGAAATCTCACACCGAAACAGAAGGCGTAAAGAGCCCTTCATTCCACCTTCCTTCCCCATGCCTCGTTAGAGGAAACCGGCCATTTATAACAGGAGCGGCTCAGTCGGCCGAGCTGACATTAATAATGCTCGCATGGCTGAGCCGCGTACCCTGATTATTTGCTAGAAAAGGTGTTTAATTGGGATAGATCGACGACGTATCTATGCAGGATGCGAGAATGCGTAGAATACCTATGTCCGTGGTAGACCTGCAACCCCTGGTTTTGAAGAATACACAGAAAAATTATCTGGATTATACATACATAACCCAGTAATCTATACATATAATAAAATTGTTTTGGCGTTGATGTACATTGGAGATTTTTGCAAAAAAATGCAAAACATAATTTTTATAATTTTTGCGTGTCTTTGTGCACGCATCACTTAAAAACTACTGAACTGATTTGGATGGGGTTTTCAAAGAAGCATATGAATTGTGATAACACATCGGATGCCACTAAACAAAAATTGAATTGAATTGAGACGAGGTAGTCAGAGATATTCTGAAAACTCAGAACATCCACGTTTCACTAGTAGTACCGAAACTTTTGTCCAGTGTGACGGGAAATGAGACCGTCGCCATCGATGCCGCCGGCGTCGTTCTCCGAATATAAACCAAAAAAATCATAACGAGTACTAAATATGTTCGTTTTTCATCGATATTGTACCTACTAGGTAGCAAACGTATCTGTGAAAATCGCATAATTTTTCCGTCCTAGCCGTCGACGTAATGACTGATAGTAAGTATAAAATTATTACAATATTAATTCAGTGGGAAAAGAAAAACATCAGTTACTCGTTTATTCATCACCAAGCCGGTGATGTAATATTCAGAGGTGTACACACGGCGACACATCAAGCTACGGAAAACAAACATAATATACGCGACGCTATACATTACTCTACAATACGCGCAGCCAGCTTATTTTGGTTTTGCGTAGCTTGATGTGTCGCCGTGTGTACAAAGGCGGCCTACAAAGAAATTTTAGTTTATGAAAGTGTAACATCAAGTCAAATGGGTATAACCAACAAAGAGCCAGGGCGTGGCTTTGGACATACATAATTTATATTGTAGCCTTGATTGTTTTAGGAATTGAACCAATTTGAATTATTTTTCCACCGATAAGTATAAAGCCACGGGCGTATTTACTTTAACCTGACTTATCCGGATAAAGTAAAACTAAAGAATTGTTTTCTTTACCGCCGGACTGCGGCATCTATTTATGCTGCATGAAAAGGACCCTTTCTTCCCAAAAAATACGAAATACAATAGGAAATTCCTAATGCTTGGGTTTCAAGCTAAATGGACTAACATTTATAGATGTGAACAGGTGAATATACCTATAATTATGTAGGTAAAGGTTTATAACGAAGACCGAGTTATTAAATTACAGAACATTTATAAAAATGTTGGACCTTATGTCCATCAACATAGAGTTCAACTATGGGTAGGTTGATCTGTCGCCGTGTGTACATCAAATTTTGTCTCTGTAAACAAATTAGGTAAAAATTAGGTACTTAATTTACTACCCAGGTAAAACATACATTAATACTTTAAGCAATGAGGTTCTGAAGCACCCAGACAATAAAACTGAACAAATTTTAGCATAGGACCGATGATATTGAAAGCGCAGAAAAATCTATTTCCATACATTTGGGTCGAGTGCGGGGTAGCAATGGGGGGATTTTCCGAAAGCCAATTAAAGAGAAAAAATAGTTCCAAACGGATGGAGTATGGATGTGCAACTCTGCATTTAGTTAAATCCAAATAAAATAGGAAAAATTCGCGAAGTTATGTAAGCAGGAGTGCATGAAAGAATTTTTTGTCAACGGATGCGTCTGACTCAGTGAAATTGGGAGGTATCCCAAGATGAAAATTTTGGCTAAAGTAGGTAAAAAAAACAATGACAGTTAATGGTAATTGGTGACTTGGCAGTCACGTCAACGCCAAATATGGGCATGTTGAACTACGATTTACTAGCTGACAGAAAATTCCTCATTATTCTTTTATAATGAGGAATTTTCTGACAGCTATGGAGTATATTTCGTATATTTCTATGGAGTACCTAACCAATTTTTTTTTCACTTCCTACAAAACACAGATCCGTGTAAAATTTTATTTTAAATAGTAATGGTGTAAAATGTTCCTAATTTTGACGTTTCCTTTTTCGGCGACACGCGTGTATTCTTTATATTATACTTAGATAAATGATTGGTTTTCGCTGATCATCATTTATCAAAGATCGTATAGTTAGAAAACTCGTGTGCCACCGTATGTGACCAGATGATAGTGATCAGTCATCATTATTTTAGAGCTACGCTCTTGTCGGTGGACCATTCGCCAATTCTTTATTTTTTCCGCTAGCCTTCTTCTTATCATGTGGGCAGCAAACCCTGGTGTCAGAGTTTTTTCAGACCGCCTTACGGCCTCTGACGTGGTTTTTATGGAACGACTACTACCACCAAAGATAGCAGCCGGGACCAACGGCTTAACGTGCCATCCGAAGCACGGAATCATCTTTCTTTTCAGACAATCAGACCCTCTAGCATGATTTCTCTACTTGCGCGCGACTCGGCCTTTTCCCATACTACAAGTCACGGTAAGCGCGGCTTTCGCTCTCCGAAAAGCGCAGGAACAGGTTATTTTCTATGCAGCAAAGGCGCGTCGCGCGCGTGTAGAGAAATCATACTAGACGTGCTGGTGATTCAGCCTGCAATCTCCTAACCAACTGAGGAAAAACGCACAAAGTAACATATCACTAAGGTGTCAGCCAAAAGCCTAATGCTCTTAACCATTAGACCACGGAGGTAGTTCCGCTAGTGTCTTGAGTTCTTGATACGACATGACATCAACCTTTTCCTTCCCTTGCTCTAGATAACTTCTGTCTAGGTCTTCCTCTGCCTCTCTTCACTTCCTATAGCGTCGTTGATACTTCAATTAGTCACATGTCAGACAGGAAGAAGGTAAAACGTTGTATCCACAGGCACCACAGCTGACCGACTTGACAAATAACAAATTGCAATTTTTTGCATATCATTAACGCGCATAAATAGAACACATGTGACAATTTGCCACAAGCTAGTAACCAGATATCGGATATGTTGCAATTAAAAAACGAAAATTGATTTTATTTGACATGTGACATATTGCAGTATCAACGACGATATGGTTTTCAAGAAATAATGCGTTTAGAAAATGAATTTTCTAAGGTTTCAAAACCCCTTTTAGTTTGCGTTGAACAAGTATAAGAGGAGTTAAAAGCATGAAAGATGTTTCCTTTCTTGAACATCGCATTTTAACAAAGAAATGACGTCCCAAGGAAAACCCTAAGAGGCTTACGTAAGTCAATAAAGCCTCTCTAGGTGCATTGTGGAATGTACTTTCAAAGCCTGGATTGCATTAATAAAAATTTCATTATTCTTCTATATTATTTACCGTGGCGAACGACGCAGTGAATTTTATGACAAACCTGTTTTCACAATAAACAAGCGAATAACACCAATCAATGAATGTCAAAATTTAATCAACCAATTGAGTCGGAGTACTCGCGCACCAGCTATGGGACCAAGATGGAAATCGTGAGGAAAAAATCTGTTGTTCCATACAGTTGAATCAGGTAGCGTTTTACATTTTCTATGGAGCATCGAAAAATTTTTTCGCGATTTCAATATTAGTCCTATAAATAGTGAAAGTTGTTTAGTATGATACTCCCTAAAGTATGTAATACATTTAATTTTACACCCTTATTTATTTGTCATAAAACATTTGTTATCTCCGGGACCCTTAGTGCAACACTGTTGTTCTACTGTGTAGAGTTTGCACTATCACATCAAGTTTGACGCTTTTATGTAATACCGTTATTACGATAGAGCAAAAAAAAAATTACGCTTAAAAATCATTGTTTTTTTTCATTACCTATACAACGTGTTAATGAATAAGCGCAAAACCTCATACACCCCAACTGATTTGTAACAAAATAATTAGATTGAAACAATAATGAATTTTTTTTAAAGTTAAAATTAAAAGTTATTCGCATTTTAAGTTTTGAGGCAAAAATTATTTGTTGTCATTTCAGCAATGAACGAAAGCGCTAAAGTGCTCATGGATACATTTTAAAAATCTTATTTTAGTAGTAAATAGTGTGAGAGGGCTCGAGCGGTGGGTTGAGATCGAGTTCAGTAAATTATAAATTTTAATAACAAATTATTTAATATTTTGAAAAAAAATACCTACGTTGAAAACATGATAATTCGATTCTGATCTCGATTCTAAACAAACTACTTTCTAGTTTTGCGTTAATTCATTAATACGTTGTATATTAAATCAAATCTAATATAATTAATAAGTAGGACTATATCAGGTATGATATTTTTATATCATCTATTACGTAGCAAGTGTTAACATAGTATATCAAGTATATCAACTTGATATACTATGTTAACACTTGCTTTGACAAATTAAATGAGATTTTGCAAATGTATGGAGCCTGGGCCATGACTTATAAACATAGGTCATAAATAAAATTTAATAAATATTTCACTTATTCATTTCTCACCGAGCGGTTTTCAGATTCGAAAAATCTAAATTATTATATTGCCACTGTTTTAAATAGCGTCAGTCAAACATCATTTTGGCACGTTTTTACACACTCTGCTTACTTAGATGAATGCTTATGAAAATTCACCGTTTTGTATCGTATCGCTAATAGTTCACCGGCTGAAGAAAAATTGGTTTTAATATTATTAAAGTCTGCAAATTTGTATATATAAGGTATATGATGTAAGAGTAATACTCAAAAAAATTTAAAAACTAGAACTTGCTTTAGATAATAGTTCGTAACCTGGTTCGCCGATATCTAACATTTATAACAACTGTATAATATGAAGCTAATAACACATAATGACAGTTGAAACCAGAAATATTCAATTTTAGATCAATATTAATATGAGATAATGAGAATACCTAAAGTGTATTTACCATAATTTCGAAAGTGTTATAACATTTTATAAATATCTATATTAACGTATACCCGATATATATTTTTGACACATCATCAACTCTAATATTATTATAACTAAGTGGTTATTTTACGGCTTCTACGGCCGGACTATAAACAAAATTTTATGATTATTTTAACGTGTGCTGCGTACTTAACAAGATTTTTCTAGATACCGTACAAAGTGTTGAAACAACTCCTTCGAACGTCAATTTTTTTGGCTGTACATATCTACGATGATGGTTCGATTTCATAAATAGTAAAAAGGTCACGAAGGCAATTAAAAAGTTCTGTTAAGGGTTTCCTCTTAAAGGGAAAATACGTAGCTATTATAAGGAAGAAAAACTTTGAGGATAAGGCATTCATCAACGTATTTTATTTTTCAATAAATAATGTTGTACGATGCTATAAAAAGGTGGACCTTTATGACGATGTTGTAGGACGAATTTTGTTTACGTTAAGTGCCTAATATTTATAATAGACGTTTCCGAAAACGATCGACATGGACTCAAATTGACTAAGAACTTAGTGCTCTAAGAGCTCTAGAGTCTGGATGCTCTAAGACTAAGAATTAAAAAACTTTGGACGATACACCTAATATTTAGTTATAAACCAAGTTTCAAACTTTAGTCTAGTCTCATGTTACGGTGATAAGATAGAGAGGGGAAGGGTGGTAGGTAAGCCATCCACCACGTGGGATCAGAGTGGGTTGATGGAGTGGGTTATGTGTAGAGTAGATTTCCAAAAGTTTACCGTAAAAAAACTGTACTAAACTGGACATAAAAAGTTAGTTATAGCCTGTAGAATCCCACTGCAGGGCAAAGGCCTCCTCTCCCGAATAAGGGTGAGAGGGAGTGGGCCATACTCCACCACGCGGGCCCAGTGCGTGTTAGTGGAGGCAAGTTAGTGGTCAACCTGCTGTCAGAGAATTTTCAAGGCGCCTTAATAGGCCTATGACCTGGCTTAACGAATAGTTACAACGCCATCTGACGGAACTATTCGAGACCAACTGCTTAACGTGCCTTCCGAAGCACGAAACGCTCGAGATGAAATAGCACTAAACGGTCACCCAAAGTCTGTCAGGACCTGATGTTGTTTAACTTCGACATATCCCACCCTAATGGACTATCTGTACAGGGTGTACAATTAAATGAGCTAAATATTAAAGATGGTGCTTCAGACCATCAAACTGAACAACTTTCATCGCAACATCGCAAACGCGACAAATCTTTGTGTACTTCCATAGAAAACGTAAATGGCTACTCGACACAAATGTATGGAATAGTAGATTTCCTTTTCACGATTTCGATGTTGGCTCTATAAGTAGTGAAAGTTGATGAATTTGATGGTCTGAAGCACCTCCTTTAATAAGTGAGTAAAATGCTATTTATCTTGCTACCAAGATGCTTTTTGAAATGGCATTCGATATACCCTTATGGCTCCTAATGTTGTCTGAAAGTTTGAATTGTCTGCTTAAACTCAGGATAAATAATTAATTATCATTCACACATCGACATGCCACATTAATAATGCAATCTTCAATTTAACTTTTCGTGTAAATGTTACGGAATTCGCCCCGGTGGGATACCCGGTGAAAAAAGGTTGACGAAATGTATATCGTAGGTGGTAAAGGATGATGTAAAAAAGATTGGGGATGGTCTCTGGTGGGACTCGTTCATAATCCATTTTTAGTGTTCCGGACCAAAATTGGCAAAACGGAACACTTATGGAATCACCTCGGTGTCTGTCCGTCCGTCCGTCTGAAACTTGGTACAGTTATAGCAATTAACGGTCCAATGACAAAAATAAAGTCAAAAAGCTTAATGTTTATATTGAGGGGCAGATTTGGGGGGCAGAAAGAGATAAAAAACAATACAAATGTTTCTACAATATTGTGTGGGGATCAAATGGAAGCTTATAAAAATAGGAGTCTATAAATATTATTTTTTGTTTCTCTTTGAAACTTTGTTCAATAAAATTTTTCAATAAACATAGTAAAACTGCTGTCCCCACCGATATTTCCAAAATTAGAGTCGTGTAAAATCTGAAAAAAATCATGACCATTAGAAATAAGGTGTAGATGGCGGGAAAATTATCAGGCTGGCACTAACTTGGATAGTTTTTTTTTATACCCCAAAAACCTCCACTAGTGTAAAATGTGTTACTATGTGACCACATACTAAGTAAGTTTCAATTTATAGTGGTTATCATCAACGTCCCATGTTAAACAACTGGCGGTACGGAACACTAATTGCCGAGTCCCGACTCGCACTTGGCAGGTTCTTGTTAAGTTATAGCAGTAGTTTAGTTAATGGAATTTACGCTTGGCTGCGGATCAGTGAAGTTTAGTTCCACTGCGATATGCCATGGACCAGTGAGTTTTTCTAACTTTTGTATCTCAAACGATGAAGAAAAACATCGTAAGGAATCCTGCATACGCTGATGAAGAAATTCTGAAGCGTATGTGTAGTCCACCAATCCGCATTGGGCACGCGTGATGGACTAACGCCCATATACAATTATACACCCACCTTGAGGGTAGGTATTTGCCCTGAAGTGGTACGTACATAATGCTGATGATGATGATATTTTTCTGCGTGTATGCCTCCATGTTTCTCAAATTCTTATCATTTTCAAAAGCTTAAAATAGACATGAACCTAAGAGGTTCAAGCCCAGCCAAGGTCAGCCTTCAAACCACTTGAAGATATAAATATGAATTTTGGAATACATATTCTACTGAAGATCAGGAGTGCACCAGGGGATGAAAGGGTAGATGTAGGGGGTGAAAGGATTTTTCGAAAATCAGATTCTAATACCATGGGATGTAGGCGTTTTCCGTAATCCACGCGAACGAAAACCAGTTTTACATACTTACACTGGGACTGCCATGGGACTTGTCATCCCCGAAGCTATCAGTGGAGTCTTGGCTCTATCCACTGCTGGCGTTGGAAGTTTGTTCCCTGGCGGCTCTGGCCCAAGACTCAAGCCTCTTCTGCGTGGCCGTGGCCCATACTCCTGGCGGGCCGAGTACATTCTAATTTCACGTGTAGGAATTCGTGGGCAAAAGCTAGTTTATTCATATACTTACACTGGGACTGCCATGGGACTTGTCATCTCCGAAGCTATCAGTGGAGTGAGTCGCTTCTGAGTGGCCCAGACTCGTGGCGGGCCGAGTCCATTCTAATTTCACGTGGAAGAATTCGTGGGCAAAAGCTAGTTCATTCATATACTTACACTGGGACTGCCATGGGACTTGTCATCTCCGAAGCTGTCGGTGGAGTTATGGCTCTGTCCACTGCTGGCGCTGGAGGTTCGCTCCCTGGCGGCTCTGGCCCAAGACTCGAGCCTCTTCTGAGCGGCCCAGACTCCTGGCGGGCCGAGTCCACTCATTTTGTTTAAACTATTCTCATTATGTCAATACAGTTTTTATTAGTTTTTTAGTTCTGGGTACTATTTTCGTGTTTTTTTAATTATTTATATCACTTTTCTACAGGTTACTTAGTCCAATGTCGTTGTTAAGTGTTAATAGAGATTTATCTTATCACTTGAATATTAGATATGATTAAGGTACTAAAATATATAGAGTCCGTCTTAATATGCCGACAGTTTCTTAAGGGGATGGTCAGACCATCAAACAAAGCAACTTTCTATATAGGACCAACATCGAAACACGAAAAAAACCAGCTGCTTCAAACAAAGCTGCAATTCTACCAAATGTATGGAATAGCAGATTTTTTTCGCAATTTCCATATTGGTCACAGAAAAAGTTGTTCAATTTTATGGTCTGATCATCCTCTCAAAAACCATCAGCATATTTATGAAAAAGAATATAGTTGCAGATCCTGTTAAAATATTAATAGAGCGTTGTAAAAAATGTTATAAAAATGTGAACGGAAGGTTATAAAACTAAGTGCACAACTAAGCACAATTTCATACAAAGTAAACACATGCTTCGAAACAGCTACAAAACTTTGTAGAACATAAAAGCGAAACTCGTAGCCGTCGTAGCACGAGTTACAACTCTGCTACGAGCTACGCAGCGCTACGTGAGCGATGTGAAACGCCAGCTAAAATAATGACGTCATAAAACACTCTTTATACATTTATCTTCCAGTGTCCATTATCTCAAAATTCATGTTTATATTCTACAATAAACGTAAAAAACTAATTATGTTTCATCAAATATTATTGTTTTGGCAAAGTTACCTGACTGATATTTTGTTTTTTTTAGATTGCTTTAAAAACGTTCTTTGTTTATACTATTATACAACGTGTTAATGAATAAGCGCAAAACCTCATACACCCCAATTGATTTCGAAACAATTCGATAGAAACAATTAATTTCATTATTTTGATAGTTAACATTAAAAGTTATTCGCATTTTAAGTTTCGAGGCAAAAATGATTTATTATCATTTCAGCGATGAATGAAAGCGCTAGCGTGCTGATAGATACATTTTAAGAATCTTGTTTTGGTAGTAAGTAGAGTAAGTGTGCCCGTGGGGTGGGTTGAGATCGAGTTCAGTAACTTTTAAATTTTACAAACGTCGTATTTAATATTTTCATAAAAATTACCTGTATTGAAGACATGATAATTCGATTCTGCTCTCGATTCTAAACAAACTACTTTCTAGTTTTGCCTTAATTCATTAACACGTTGTATACATATACGACCATATTCAGTGTGGTCAAAATAATGCTACAACTAACAATTGTTTTTTTTTGCATTTGTAACGAGGCTCACACTGTTTACTATTATAAAACTGCAACAGAAGTGTGTCTGTATATTGACACCATATTAACAAAAAAAAGTTTACGAGAATAAATTAAAATTAAATTAAATTAAAAATTGTTGTATAATGGTGTTTAGGTTCTTGATTCAAAATCACCGATTTGTTTTGTCTATTGTGTGTTTGTTTGAGCATCACGCAAAAACGACTGGATAGATTTTGATAAAACTTTTAGTGTTAGTGTGTTAGTTTCTTGTTTTTGTGTGTGATAAGACTTAAAAAAAACTGGTATATATTTTATATTGCTACATTAGAGACAGTGCGGACAAAGTCACGGGCAAAATCTATTCATCAATTAATATGTAACATCAGAACGTAAACAAAACATCAATGAATCAAAGTTTCTTTAAATGTTTCGTAAAGTACTACGTTACTATTAAGGGGATATAATTCGGAGCGCGCTCCATACAAACGTACTATGGTGATATTTTCAATACTAACCAATTAAACTCAATGAAATTTTGCTGAAACAATCTTGAAACAAATATCTATGCTTGTATGGAGTCAGATTTTCGTTAAAATATACAGTTTCAATGCTATGATTAATTTAAGATTTGTATGGAAATCTTTGAGACACTGTAACTTTAAAACTATACATTTTAACGAAAATCTGACTCTATACAAGCATAGAAATTTGTTTTTAGATTGATTCTGATAAATTTCATTGAGTTTAATTGGTTAGTATTGAAAATATCACCATAGTACGTTTGTATGGAGCGCGCTCCGAATTATATCCTCTTAATCTTATTTCATTGTATATCCAATGTACATTTAAAGCACCTATCTAAGATTAGATACAATGTAGATCATCTTATCTAATCTTAGACAGGGCCCAGACAATATTGCAATACACGTGGATGTAGTGGAATCTATTGTGCTTTGTGATTAGTCTAATCTCTCAAAGTGACATGTGTATGTGACATAGGTTCTCAAAAAGGGTCAGGTGAAACGTACCCGAAACCGACAAGAGAGACCAAAGAGGTGGGTCAGGATCGTGGCAGATCTCTTGTCTCTACCTACCCCAATTGGAAACAGGCTTAAGTATACAGCGTCCTTCTTAATATGCTGACATTTTTTAAGGAGATGATTAGAACATCAAAATGGACAACTTTCTCTATAGGACCAACATGGAAATCGTGAAAAAAATATCTACTGTCCCATACATTTCGCTCGAGTAGGTTTACAGTTTTGTATGGAAAAACTGTTTTTTTTTCGCGATTTCGATGTTGGTCTCATAGAGAAAGTTGTTCAGTTTGGTGGTCTGATTATCCCCTTAAAAAGTGTCAGCATATTAAGTTGGACCCTGTATGTACTACATATTATGCAATAGCCATCGTCAGTTTTCATAATTTATTTTTGACGTTCTTAATTTTATAGTACACTAGAGTTAACCCGCGACTGCGTCCGCACAAATAATATACCAGATTTTAAGTCAGATCATATGTTATCAAACAAAAAAAGTTTCATCAAAATCGGTTCAGTCGTTTTTGCGTTATGCTGTTACAAACATACAAACAAACAAACAAACAGACAGACAAAAATTCTAAAAAAGGTTGATTTGGAGTCCGAGATACCTAAAAACCATATCGTAATCTTTTTCATGTAAATATCTTCAATGTACAGACACACTTCTGTTACAGTTTTATAATAGTTAAGATTTTGAGATGATTTATGTAAGTATGTGACATCGTATGATCTAAATATATAAAAGAAGAAACTGAGTGACTGACTGAGTGAAATATCAACGCACAGCCCAAACCGCAGGGGTGCACTATGAAAGGATTTTTCAAAATTCACCCCCTAAGGGGGTGAAACCGTGGAACAAAGTTTGTATGTAAGATGGCGGGGAAACAAGATTAGTTAGACAATTTTATTCGAAACTTCACAGGAATACTCCTATTGATAAATGAGTAAACGAGTGTTTGAGGTTTTTTTCAGAATTCAACCCCTGAAAGGGGGAAATGGGGTGACCAAGGCTGAAAATCAAGATGGGTATAAAGAGCCACAAAAAGAAACCCATAAACAAGTACTAAGTCCACGCGTACGAAGTCGCGGTCAACAGCTAGTGTGAAATAAATAAATCTAAAATCATCTATCATTCCAATAAACACAAATGAATGAAGCCATTTTGTGTGTGCTTTTATTTTTATCTAAATTTAATTTATTGATGTCTTTCAAAGCTACTTTTGTCCTAACTAAAGATAGTGTAGAACTTTCGTCGGGTCGTTATACAGGGTGTGACGCGCATGACTAAAGAGCTTCGACCTTCTGAATAGGTAAATGCACTTGAGAAACTAAACAACTTTGATTTAAACTTAAAGTCAACGACACTAAGATAATGAAATTTATAATGTACTAATTGTTTACCGCGACTTCGCCTGCTTGGAATTATGTCGAACTAGAGTTTACCTGCGACTTCGTACGCACAAATTATATACCAGATCACAAGCTATAAAAAAAAATTATTCAAAATCGGTGCTCGAAACAAACAGACAGACAACAATTATTCTCAATCTTGATGTCGACCAGGTTTCCGAATAATTTTAATTAATGTAACGTAATACAAAGATCGTGAAGCTTAATTTTTATTACATATGTAATTTAACCAGGTAATTTCTAGGGTTCTCTAAAGAGCTGTATCTTTTGAAATTTTCACAGGATAATTGAGTTATTATACTCACATAATATAACACTGGAAAATTGGCGTGGCGTAGATTGAAGATATTTGCAAAAATATTAATTGAGGGCGTTAAGGACACGTAAAGGATTGCACTGATACTTTGTTTAGAATATTTAAAATGTGTATATGGTTATAATTATATAAAAATTCTTGTCTGTTTATCTGTTTTTGCACGCATCACTTAAAAACAACTGAACCGATTTGTATGTGATTGGAGCACAAACGCATAGGGCTTAGTTAGGATTAACATTTATTTATTCGCAATCGGTTCATTCAATAATAGTTATGAGTATTTAAAGTCAGGGGTCTGGGCGTACAAAGTCGCAGGCGCCACTAGTAGTAAATATGGTGGTACGGAACCCACGGTTTTTTCCTTGAATTTTGCCTCCATCGGGTTTTAACGTAATTGGTATTGAAACTTTTGTTTTAAAAATCGTCTACTACAGCCAATCTCTTAGGGTGCGTCCACATCTAGCGAATCGAATGCGCTACTCACGAGCCGCCCGCTGCGCGCGTGTATTTTATGCGCTTCATATCCGCGCGTTGCACCGACTTCCCTAACAACTAAGGCTAACAGTATGAAAGCAAACAGAACTATAAGCGCGCGAGTCGCTCGAGAGCTGCTCGTGCGCCGCGCGCGCTCACAAATTGCCGCATCTTCTCTACAGTGACAACACGTTCCGACGCGGTGGTAGCTTCAAAAAAGAATTGACGTTTAATAAGTGTGCTTCAAGCTCCTATATTGAATAAATTATTTTGACTTTGACTTTTGCAGTAACGGTGCGCGTGCAACTCACGAGCTGCTCACGAGCGGTTCGCAAGCTGCGCATTCGCGGCGCATTCGCCAGATGTGGACGCACTCTTACAGGCAAACATGATCAGACGGCCCGTCGCCCGGGGTAGCAGACGTGCGTGGGCGCTGCTAGTACTACGCTACGGGAGCCACTGAACTTTCGACCATGTGTAGGAGTTTGTTTACTTTGTATCGAAACAACTTCTGCAAATAAATATTTTCTGATTTCTGTCGAAATGCGTTCTTTACGCAGTATGTGTGGTTTGACTCTGAATGATAGAACACGATACAGTGTAATTAGAGAAAGATGTCGATTGAAAGAGGATATAGTGACAAGAATTGAAAAGGGAATGCTGATATGGTTTGGTCATGTGGACAGGATGAGTGATAGTAGACGTATGATATATATAAAGCGAATGTGAATGGAGGAATCAAAAGGGGTCGCCCTAGACGTACGTATGCAGACCAAATTGACAGAAAGAAAAAAAAAATGGTCGTATGTATGTGTAAAATATGGGTGAGCATGGGACGAACACAATAGACCAGGAGTGCGATTTTTGAAAGTCACACGTTCAAATCAGCAGTAGAAAATGTCAAAATTACTATGGAGATTATGAATCTTTCCAATACTAATTTCAACGTGTGACTTTCAAAAATGGCACTCCAGCAATGGTCGCAGTGTTACATAATGCCCCTGTCTTGCAATAGCCCAGCCAACAATAATACCATCGATAATTCTTTTTATAGATCTACTGTTTCATGCAAACTTGCAGTACTAGGTACTATACTAGACTGAAATGTATGGAACAACAGTTTTAAATATTTTTTCGACTTTGTCTCCATACTGAAAGTTATTTGGTTTGATGGTCTAAACTACCCCTTTAAGTATTACAATGGTGTTTTGTTACACCTTGTATAAACTCAATCTCGGTTACGTAAGAATTGAAATAACCAGAAGCATGACTGATATGAGGAAGAGAGATCTCGCTAATGAAAGTAGATTACAAAATCTAGGCAAGAATTCCTAAAGTCCACCCTTAACGGATGAAAATCGAGGTTTAACAAATGAATTCGTTACGTGTCGGCTTGAAAGCTATAAATTATAGCCCATCGTAGCTTACTATAGTCTAGTAGTAATTGATTCTCTATTGTCAATATTGGGTTCCAATGGTAAAACCTATTTCGGTCTCGATTGGCATTATTTATTTAGTGTAGCGACATTGACGTGGCTACGATATACTATTTGAGGTCACAAGACAACTTCAGACCGTTCTTGAATTGAGCCAAAATATGTATTGTCAACCAACGAAAGATATCTTATTAAATATTTAATATCGAAACGAATGTAATTAAGAAGTAATAAAAGCATTTCTGTCAGTAACTAAGTGCTATTTACGATGCTCTTAGGCGTAAATAGCACTTACTTACTGACAGAATTTTAATAATAACGTAACACTAAAACAGGGCCAGGACCATCTTCATTTATAAGCTGGGGACCGTTTTATCTAAAGCGACGTACATACAGCATATTATATTTTGGGATACGCTTAAGCGACTTGTTAATGAAGATCTCTCTTAATTTTGAATCACGGCTTCCCGTTCAAAGTATTAAAGGACAATGAGGGTGGTTCTAGAGGTCGTACTAAAGCGGATTAGGTGTGTGTATATAGGGTTATGGAGAACCGAGGCGTGGGATCAGTTGGCATAGCATTATGGGCTAACTGTTGCGCCTAGAGCGTTCTCCCGGCCGAGATTAATTCCGAGATAGAGTATTTTTATTAAAATGAGCATTTTTCCAGTCAACCGCGGGAGAGTAATCAGAGATTATTAATAACATCGAGGATAGAGTTGCGAAGCGAATTAAGTTTGTAAATGACCTGTCATTGTCGAGATTTAATTGACAAGGGAACGGATTTTAAATTGTTTACCGTAGCGAAACCGTAGCGTATCTATTTGTTATTCAGAGGTAACGAATAATATAAATGCCAATAATTATAATTGAAATATTGTCATTTGCGAAATTTTTATAAAAACAGAACTTAAATTTTTATTAAAAGAGTTGTAAGTCTCAAAGTTTCATAGTAGGTAATAAAATAACAATGACCACGATTTGTATCTACATAGTGGGATGTAATGAAATATAAAAAATTTACTATTAGCTTTTTGATATTACTCTCAACTATTGCATGCCTTTCGGATTCAAGAAAAAGAAATTATGATAAGAGAATAAAAAACGATCAAATATTTTACAGAATAATTAGCAAAAATTGTGCACTTGTCTGAAATTTGTAAGTAAGTAATTAAAACTAAGTTTTAAAAAAAGCACAATGTTATACACACGCACAAAGACACGTATAAAGGGGTGTGTGTCGTTTTAGTGTTTTTATCACTCTTGAAGGCCGTGCCGGGAGCGGTCGGCGCGGCGGATGGCTCGCGCACACTGCCGCCGCCCGGGCGTCTAGTGTTGCCATACCGCCCCTATGCTGTCCCTCATGTCAGGTTGTAACTAGTTCCTAATGTACCCATCCATGTAATTGGGTCTTTCGGGTCGGCAGCAACAGGAATGTTTAATTGTCTGCTGCTAGAAGGCTAATTTGGAGCTGCTACGGTTGGGTAATGAACGCGCTACAGCAAAGCGGCTCACGACTATATTCCCCTAGGTGGTAGTCAAAGATGTTTAAAACATGCCACATTCAGGATGTCCTCATTTCCCTTGCAGTTGTCAAATCTGTCCAGTGAGACCGCCCATTGCTACTTTACTACAGGTAGATCCATTACAATAGGTATAGTTTAAACATAAATGATAGTGATGGTACTATGCATAAAAGCACGAGCTTTTAAAGCTCCAAAAACCTGAGGTGTTTTTGATAATTACAGTAGGTAATCTCGATTGAAGTTAAACAATCGGCCACAAACGCCAGTCGCAGCGGAACAACTGACATATTCAATTAATTTTACGTGTCGCCGCTAGCCGTCTGCCTGTCAGACACACAGACAGACTTGACAAATATAGAGTACACTTCCTTAAAAAAAAGGAAATAAATGTCAATAGACTGGATAGAAGTTCAAATGCTAAGTGCTAACCAATAATTATATTTCTTAGCATCAAAACTGATAAGCAAAGTCACGGGCAACAGCTTTTTTATAATATACTGCGCCCGCGACTCCGTCTGCTATGAGTCAATTCAGAACATATTATATCTGCGTGCCAAATTTCATCCAAATCGGTTAAGCCGTTTATGCGTGATTGAGTGACAAACATTCAAACTTTGACATTTATCATATTAGTGAGATAACTCATACGAGTTATCTCAAAAGTGACGCGGCCAAAATGCGCCGCCGCCCTCAAGGAGACCAATATTAGAAATTACCCACTTTTTGGGTAGTTTTAAGGTAAAAATACCTTTCTACCATAAAACTACCCAAGAAGAGGGTAATTTCCAATGTTGGTCACCTTGAGGGCGGCGGCGCATTTTGGCCGCGTCACTTTCGCCTAGCTTGAGCAACAGGTACGGAAGGTCATGGGGGGCGTCTTAGGAACATGCGAAACTGCTTTATAACGAGGTCGACTTATTGTTTAGTGGGTTAAGATTCCTTTGGAAAATCTCAAGAGTTGGAAATTACCTTTATTGGAATTAAAGAGATTTTCATTCATATTTTCTAATATTATCCCTAATTAATTAAAATTTGATAGTCACAATGTATTTTGAAGATAATCACAAACGTATAAAGTTAAAAATAGATTTTACAGGTGGATAGAACCCCCAAAATGTTAAAGGCGGGAATGACATTTCGATTAAAGAGAAGTGGATAAAAATGTTCTACTAAATAAAACAATGTTCCAAGGAATTTAATAAATAAACCAGTGCAGTACCAACGATGTTGACGGAATCGGAAAATGTTAGCAAGTGCTGAAGATATTAAAATTACTCCTACTCGCACACTTCTTGACTAAACACAATGTCTGTACTACCGACTCATTCTTACAAGCAGCACGTCTAGCATGATTTCTCTTCTTGTGCAACTCGGCTTTATTCCATACTACTTGTCGCGGCAAGCGCGGCTTTCGCTCACCGAAAAGTGCTCGAACAGGTTATTTTCTATGAGATTAGAGAAGTCATACTAGAAGTGCAGAAGATGCGTGTACCGGATCGGATATCATCATCATTATCCGGCCTATAAATAGGGTCCTTCTTAATATGCTGACACATTGTTAAGGGGATGATCAGACCGTCAAACTGGACAACTTTCTCTATGGCACCAAAGTCGAAATCGCGGAAAAAAAATCCGTTGTTTCATACAAACCAGCAATCCTTCTTGAGTCAAATGTATGGGACTTAATGGGACAGCAGATTTTTTTATCGCGACCATCAATCTGAACAACTTTCACGAACCTACTTTGAAATCAGGAAAAAATCTGCTGTTCCATAGAACATGTTAATACCTACGTAACCAAAATATATGAAGCAGCTGTTTTTTTTTCGCGTTGCGAGCGGGAGCTCGTTGGGTGAGTGCAGCCAGGACCGGCTATTATGGCGATCCTTGGGGTTGGCCTATGTCCAGCAGAGGACGTCTATCGGCTAATATGATGATGGTGACGAAATGGTTCCAAGTTGTTGCGAAAATGTCCTTGTATAAGTAGCGCACTGGTAACAAACCAAACAGTAACTATCTCGGGGCGCCCGGCGCCCGGATGGTATGACAATGTTTCCGTCGACAGCGGATATCCGTCATTACCGTCGAGAAATAGGAAAATACGAACGGTATTCTTCTGTGGGTTTTTAATTTATTGCTGATTTAGTATCGGTAGAAATTATTTACTAGATAACAACTGAAAAAAAAAACCCCGCGGTGGTCGAGTGGCGAGTAACCTTGCCTGCTGTGCAGGAGGCGATGGTTCGATCCCCGTCCAGACCGATTCGTACCAATGAGTTTTTCGGAATTTATGTACGATTTAATACCACTGGCTTTTCGGTGAAGGAAAACATCGTGAGGAAACCTGTACGCTTCAATTTCGAGGCATGTATTGTACCCACTGTCCATTATGTGGCGACAGTCTCACCCCCCGCCACACTGGACAGAGTTTCGGTACTACTGGCGAAACGTGGATGTTCTGAGGTTTCAGAATATCTCTGACTCGGGGAATATAGTCGTGAGGATGATATGCCATACAACTGTAAATAACATCGTTTCTGTTGTACGTAAACCGACGAGCATGCATGAAAGGACTAATGAATGTGAGAGAGAGGTTTGTTAGGATCTTAGCAGGAGGCGTTCCATTATCTCTGCCTACCCCAGTGGGAGACAGTCGTGAGAATATGTATGAATGCATGTAAACTGGCCTAATCCATATTAGTATTATAAATGTGAAAGTATCTCGTGTTTGTCTATTTCGTTTTAAAAGCTGAACCGCTGAACCGATTTTGATGAAAATTTGTAGAAAGAAGTATTAGTACTATTCAAGTATTATGAAATCGTTCTGTGGAGTGTCCGGGATGTGCCTAGTCTAGAAATTACTACTTACTAGAGCTACTGTAAGAACTGTAGAGCTTTCGTTTAAAACAATTATTATTCTAATACATTATTGACTATTTTGTTCTTAAAGTACAAGAGGAAAATACTAGGTGTTTTTTTAAAGACTTCCAAAATTTCCAGGGGTGGTTCAGAAGAACAGATCATCAAACTGAACAACTTCGTGAAATCGTATATTCCAAACTAAACTCCAAATCTACTCGAGCTAAATGTATGGGACAGCTGTTTTTTTTCGCGATGTTGGTATCATAGTGAAAATTGTTCGGTTTGATGGTCTAAACAAACCCCTTAAAAGTTTAAAATGTTTATTTTTGCTTTTGTAACACCTTGTACAGTAAAATGAGTTCAGTTTGATGGTCTGAACCACCTTGCAAATATGTTGCAAAAATCATTAAGTAGAAGATGACAAAAAAAAAAGGAAAACAATGCTTAATCCACTTCGAAACTACTTATAAACCTTACTCTCGACCCACTAGAAGTAGAATAGCGTACAAATGAAGGAAGCACACAATCGTGCCTTTATTGACAGAGCCTCCCCTCGCAACTTGTGTACGCAAATACTGCTAGTGTAGCTCATTTGGCTTTAGATCGCTTCTCAAACATACAGGTGCTAAATCATGATAGTGTATAGGATGCTACGCGAATATGAGCCCTATTTGCTAGTACGTACGGTATGAGTTAATGACGCCACTATGTAACTTTGTAATGAGAGTGATGGATGCGAGATGATCAATAAAGTTTCAAGGATGGTTTGTGTTGTGATATTGTATGCTGGTTTGTTTAATTTGAGAGCTTATTGTTATATTAATAAAGCTTGAATTCTAAAGCCGTGGTTGTCCAGCGAGTAACTATGCCTGTCGTGCAGGAGGCGATGATTCGATATCCGTCCAGGCAGACTAGTACCAATGAGTTTTTTTGGTTTTATTTACGATGTGTAATACCACTGTCTAATTCAGTGAAGGAAAATATCTTAAAGAAACATGCATGCTTCAATTTCGAGGAGTGATTTATGATAACCCACTGTCTTTTATAAGGGCGACACGGGCTCACTACCCGTCACACTATAGGTGTATAATTTCAGTACTTAGTGAAACGTTGATGTTCTGTGTTTTCAGAATATCTGTGACTACCTATTCGCGGAATATAGCCGTGAGCATATGCTGAATTTAATTTTAATACTTTGATTATGAAATGTGTTCAGGTACTTTTTTGCAGACTATAGCTTTGCCGAAACTAACCAACTATCTATTGAAGTATATTGTTGTCCGCGACTTCGTCCGCACGTCGTACCCCTTTAAATCCTTTCTTAGATCCTCCAGAGGTGCACCCACCCTCTGTAAAATATATATTCTAAATGTCATGTCTCCATCTTCAGCGGTTTAGGCTATGCGTTCTGTCAGACAGTCAACCACGGAACTCTTTATAAGTATACAGCGTGTAAAAACAAACCCTGTTGGAGCCTTTAGTGGTGCTTCAGACCATCAAGCTGAACAACTTTCACTATGGAGCCAACTTCGAAATTGCGAAAAAAAAAACAGCTGTCCTATAAATTTGAGTCGAGTTGCCTACTGCAATTTTGGTGTTTTTTTTTGAGATTTCTATGTTGACACCCTGTAGATATTGACGGTTTCAGGCCTAATTTAGCTGGCAATGACATATCGAGTGACGCTAGGTTTCGCTACCGTTTAATATAAATAGGACAGAACTATATATATATTATAGACATCACACAGTGCAAGCTTAGTAAGACAAAGCGATAAATGCGAACTATTTGGGAGCAGATGGGAGCAGTCCTTAATGACAGTTAAGGAAAAGGGGACGCAGGCTACAGGACCGAAAGGGCAGGGCCTGAACTGCTAAAAGGAAACATTTACGAAAACCCTTTCTCATAAGTGTCTCCAATTACGATGTTTTTGTCTCTAGAAACAAAAATAAACCAGCAGACGTCACATTCTGTCTTTCCACCTCGATCAACTGAACCAAACAACTGAAACTTATATGCTAAACACATAACCAATTACGTAACCATTAATTCATGTTACCGGTTCTTAAATAAACTTTACACATGTAAAGATCGTTAAAATATGAAAAAAAAATTATGCATAATCATTGTGCTTTATACCCAAAGGTACTCAAATAAGTTCTAAATGTGTTTACTATATTCAGTATATTCTCATTTTCCCATGTGCCCAAACTCTTTCTAGTGCAACTGATTGATGGCGAGCCCGTTACCACTTACAATTATAAAAAAATCGATGCATACTTGCATTGCATTTATACAATTATTTGGATGATAATAATACGAAAGATAAAAGAAGAAAAATATAAAGATAAATTTCAATTAATTTACTTAAATACTCGGAGTGGAGTTTCGGTATTGGAAACGATCACCGAAGTTAAGCAACGTCAGGTCCGGTCAGTCTTTGGATGGGTGTATTCAGTATAAGATGTGTCAAGTGGCGACCGGCTCACTCTCCTTCACACTGGACAGAGTTTCGGTACTACTGGAACGTGGATGTTCTGTGGTTTCAGAATATGTCTGACTACCTTCTAGGGGAATATAGTCGAATATGCTGTAGAATAAAGAATATTTAATTAGATCATTCATTCAACTAAATCGCATGTCAACAGAGAAATAAATACTTATTACCAACGTATTTGAGCGTCTGATTGATTGCGTGCGGTGCTCTATGGTTTCAGTTAGTCGCTACTTGCTCTAAATTGAAAACATGATTGGATTTCCCTACCTACGTACTATTGTATCAGCAACGTTGAGATGCAATCCGTACTCGTGAATTTGATTGATTTCGTGCTGTGGTTAGTAGCAGAGGGTTCGATATTATCAAGGTAATTATTTTCTATGATAATTAACCATACAGCTCACTGATTGCGCTAAGTTAAAACACCGAAGTTCTATTCTTATCCAATTTCAGTTCTAATCATATTGCAATCCAATTACTATTCAACTGTGCTGAATCATCGCGCTAAACTCTTTGTGACTGACAGCTTTTAACGTCTGAGCGATCTGTCAAAACGGCTCTAAGGGCTGTCAAGAGCGGTACTGCGATTAGCGCAATACCAAATGTGTCAAAAGTTATGGTTCGTACGTAGTCCAATCACGGTTCAATCGCCGAATATTTATCGCGATTGCAGCCCTGATTACGCATTCGAACTTCTAACTTAATGTTTTGCAATTGCTGTTTTTGTTTTAATCCACTACTCGTATCTAGACCAAACAGCGGCTAATCTTCGGCATTATCGTTACGTACCAAAATTAATATCAAAATAGTAGAAAAATGTGCAGAAAACAATGAGAAAAATGATTTGGTCTTTGTGAGCAATGACATTCTCATTGTTTGTGAGTTTCATTTTTCGCAAATCGAGATGTGTCGGATTACACATGGCGTGACATTGCTAGCGAAAGCTTTATTTATCAAGATAATTAACATCATAATTAGTCTTTCGAACACGCCTCAAGCCAATCAAGAGTCCTAAGTTTGAATCTAGAATTCTAGAATATCCCTTGAGGACCTTGAGAGAGGACCTAAATAAGGTTACACAGGATGCCTTCTGGGTCGCCGAATACCTGGCCAATAAATACTAGAAACGTATTCTAATTCTATTCTAATTATTAATTGTAGCGTCCATCTTGATGCTGTTGATTTTGCCAATGTGTGGTTTAAGTAGCAATTTATTTGACGTTTTTTTTTACTACTTTATTTTTTATATTGGGGCTTTTAACCCTGGGTTATGCCAGCCCTCATCGTGCCTTAACTTTGAGACTCTAAACAACAATAAAATGAAAACCCAACACTTCTTAACGAATATACAACTAAACACTAGTACATACGGTTAGAAATATTTGGTGACTACAAGAAGTTGTTTTTCGGAAAAAACTATCTTGTGCCACCACAATTGGAGCTTCGCGGTAGAAAAATTTACATGTAAAGAAGATTGAATCTTGACTCGGTCATGTTATTTTCTACCATAGTTGTCTTCAGGTCTAGCGCTTAACCAGGTCTGTCTCACTCCACAGTTCAGGTACGCCGATCCCCACCGAGCGGTCAAATCTCATTAGACTTGTCGCCTTTTTGTGAGTAGTGAATGCGAGACTTGAAAACCCTAGCGATGTCACACTGCCAGCGCGTGAAAAAATGAAAGAGGGAAACTATGTAAAGGAAGCTTTCACGTCTAGTGACTCGGTTCATTTTTGTTTGCACGCGCGCTGTTTGTTATGGTCGGTAGGTTATTCGCGAATTGTCACAACAGATTTAGTCACTATTTATTACCCGACTGCGCCAGAAGGAGGGTTATGTTTTTCGAGCGTATGTATGTATGTATGTAAGTAAGTATGTATGTATGTATGTATGTTTGTATGTCTATTTCTTTGGCACGGCCTACAGCCCAAACGGCTTGATGGATTTTAGCGTATGAGGTGTCATTGGATTCGTAAAAATCGTGAGAGTGACATAGGGTATATTATTTTAAGATGGCGTCTATGAATTAAAAAAGAGAGGGGGAATCAACAATTTTTTTTTGCTAAAAATGACAATATGGGTATCAAATGAAAGCTAGTAATCAGGCGATTCCAAATATATAAATATTATAGTACTTTTATGTTACCGTTTCGACACAAGACTAAAAAGTATGAAATAAACTAAATTATTAAGATAAACAAAAAACCCGACTGTAAACCAATTAATAACAAAACAAAAATTTTCTTTGTCCCCGTTTGCGATACCTACCTAATAAGAATCTAATTATATTTGCTCAAACAAAGTTTTTATAGCTGATTAGTGATGATAGAGCTTATTTTTCTCTTTTCAGTTAATAGGTTTTTTATGCAGTCGGGTTTTTTGTTTATCTTATTTAAATCTGTTTTCGAAGTGATTCTTCTGTACGGGTAGTACTAGTTTTTATTCTGTGCTAACTCCCTGTAGAGCGACAATCGACAGACGTCATAATTTCACCCTCTCCCGCTCCGTTCGACCACCTAATGAACCTACTCAGCTAAGCGCTAGATCTGTACTTCATTAGAAGAAATGCAGGCATTGTACATGTACGTACCTGAGTATATTTAAATACCTGCGCCTCACCGCCTAATCAGCTATGCAGAGACAATTGATCGCCACCTGCTTGGATCCTGACATTCCCCTCTTGTTCCTTTACAATTTATAAGCCGCTCGCGCTCCATTATGTCTGTCTGACTGTATGCCCCGCCTCAATTGCTGGCTCATTATTGCACCTATTGATTAGAAATTTGTCATGAAGACAGATAACAGTAACCCAAAAATAGAAATGTATTAAATCAAGATGAAAAAATAAGTCTCAGGCGGAAGCTTGAACCCGCAATCTTCCAAACCGAGGAATTTCTTTGTCCAATTTAGCAACCGAGCCTACTAAGCCATATAACAAAATTCTTCAACCTATTCCGTCTTAAGGAACGTGGCTGTAATATGTTTAACAATAATATTAGAAATGTGTTAGTTATAAAAGAAAGAAAAAAGTTTCGACGCCCGCCCCGTCCCATGAAAAGGAAGTTGAAAAAAAACTGTTTTTTTTTAAATTAATGGAGTGAAGGTCG
The DNA here is from genome assembly GCA_963924505.1 of Agonopterix alstromeriana. Classification (NCBI taxonomy): domain Eukaryota; kingdom Metazoa; phylum Arthropoda; class Insecta; order Lepidoptera; family Depressariidae; genus Agonopterix; species Agonopterix alstromeriana. Next base: position 13,803,612 of record OZ004667.1, read on the forward strand.
CTGGATAGGTCTTATAACACGGAACAAGGTAATGCTCTACCCTAAGGTTGTGTGGAAGAAATCGCTTCTTAGCGATAAGACCGCCTTATTTTGTGCCTGTATTTTACTGTTTATATTTTGGTGTAAAATATAGTATATTTGATTTGATTTATACAAGACACCAATACAAACTAAGTCTCTGTTCTGTCTCGAGATAAAAATAGGGCGCCATTCTTCTGCGTCGACTTTACAAAGTACCTATCCTGTGTTGCCAAATTGCATCCAAATCACATTTCACTACTTCTGGATAAGTTCTAAATAGCTTATCACCTTTTCCTTATTTCGTATGAAAGATATGTCAAACGATCTATCAGATAAGCTATCATAAGCTTATTCAGAAGTACCTAGTGAAACAGGCCCTAAGCTGGATAAAACTATCTTTCTCTGTCAATATATTGAAAGTGAACTAGTCGGGGAAATCTACGGATTTTTGTATGGAGAAGGTTGCATTAATTGCACTTTTGGTGATAAAATGGAATATAGTAGATAAATACCTGAAAAACATGAATTCTCAATAATCCCCGATTTTTTATTGTGTATTATTGAATAATTAAGACATTTACAAAACATTAAATTTAGGTATGAACAAAAAATGGAAAACTGGTGATTTTGTACTGGATGGCTTCATTCAATACTCTTACTTATAACAATAATAATCCCCGATTAATATCGTAAATTTGAATAGATATTTAATATTTTGTAAGTCTTCAAAAATTATAACCTCAAAACTAAATTATCTACTGTTGGTTTGTACATTTTAAATTTGCCTTGTGATAATTAACTGTCTCTTTTGCTAGTATGCTGGAAGAAACATCTTTCGAAATAAGCTTAACCTTTGTACATTTATATCGATTTTAAGGTATTTCTCAGGTTCCTGAGCCAATATAACCACGAAATCTCGACAAAAATTTTATAAACAAACAGTAATATTATTTCAAACACAATTTACTAAAGTGTCTTTAATGCAATCTCAAACCTTATTTTTCCTAGACTAAACGTAAAACGAAGAATACAAATATTATGTTGAACTAAACGCAGGACTTAGTTTACTACTAAGAGAAAGGGGCGGCTCCAGATGCGAATCGTTTTCACGATTTATATGAATTCGATACCGGAATGAGCTATTGACAATTTGTACAACGTACAACAAAATACATATACAACTTGTTAATGAATAAGCGCAAAACCTCATACACTCCAACTGATTTATAACAAAATAATTCGATTGAAACAATAATTTCATTATTTTGATCATTAAAATTTAAACTTATTCGCACTTTAAGTTTTGAGGCAAAAATGATTTGTTATCATTTCAGCAATGAATGAAAGCACTAGCGTGCTCATGGATACATTTTAAAAATCTTGGATTGGTAGTAAGTAGGGTGAGAGTGCCCGAGCGGTGGGTTGAGATCGTGTTCAGTAAATTTTTAATTTTACAAACAATTTATATAATATTTAGAAAAAATTACCTACGTTGAAAACATGATAATTCGATTCTGCTCTCGATTCTAAACAAAGTACTTTCTAGTTTTGCGTTAATTCATTAACACGTTGCATAGATACAAACATCCATGACTCGGGTACAAATATTCATATTCATCATAATATATGTGACGGGATTCGAACCCGCCACCCTCAGCACGGCAGGCAGGATCATTACCGATCATTTTCGTTTAAAAATCAGCGTCAGAAGGAAGGTAAGTATAAGATGTATGGATATATTTGATATTATAACTCCGAAAGACTTTTAAATTCTGTGAATTAGGCATCTAAACGTTGATGTTAGTTTTCTGTAAGAAAGTGATTGATTAAATTTAATGGAATTTACGGAAAAAGAATAATATCGACCATTAAAAATTCTAGACCGGATCAAATTTTCCCAATAATGGGTCCCGGCTGTTAAAGTCGCTTCAATATTACTAAACAGAATTCTAGACTGCTGGACTTGTTTTTTCTTTTCAGTTTTTATTTAAAGTTCACTTTTACGCAGTCAGGTTTTTTTTACTTTTTAATTTTGTATAAAATTATTCTTTATTAATCAAAGTCAAAGTCAATATAATTTATTCAATATAGGAGCTTACAGCACACTTATCAAACGTCAAATCTTTTTTAAAGCTACCACCGCGTCGGAACGTGTTGTCGCTGTAGAGAAGATGCGGCCAGAAACTCTACAACATAACACGACTTAATAACTATTACAATATAAATTCTTAAGCTAAAGTTATGTATACAATAATACATAGTCTATATCATACATACTCACCATTGATTTCATCTGAATAGTTTTTATTGATTTAATTGTCTATACTCATGTCGAATAGCTACCAATAGCTCGACAATGTTAATGGTAGGTACTAATGCAAACAGCTTGGCCCATAAATAAATAGCGGTCGTGTATTAGTGGACATTACACCTAATTACTTACTATTATTGTTGCGAGGGGGAAGGTAGCCCAACAACAACATAATTTTTAGTATGTTATAAAACAGAATACATAGATAAATTGTTCCAGAAAGGTAAATTACAGTCAAATTATTACACAACGTGTTAATGAATAAGCGCAAAGCCTCATACACCCAAAATAATTCGATTGAAAGAATAATTTCATTATTTTTATAGTTAAAATTTAAAGTTATTCGCATTTTAAGTTATGAGGCAAAAATTATTTGTTATCATTTCAGCAATGAATGAAAGCGCTAACATGCTCATGGATACATTTTAAGAATCTTGTTTTGGTAGTAAGTAGGGTAAGTGTGCCCGTGCGGTGGGTGGGCGTCGATCAGTAAATTTTAAATTTTACAAACAAATTATTTCATATTTTGAAAATAAATCCTATATTGAAAACATGATAATTAGATTCTGCTCTCGATTTTAAACAAACTACTTTCTAGTTTTGCGTTAATTCATTAACACGTTGTATGTATACCATTTGTACTATATTTCAATGATTTTATTTACTATTTTATTTATAAGGGATCAACATTGAAACCGAAGCGAAAAGAAATCTGCTGTTCCATACGATCGGGTCAAGTACTTAGTCATTGACGTTTTGTATGGAATAGCTGATTTTTTGTCGCGATTTAAATGTTGGTACCATAGTTTCAGTTTGATAGTCTGAAACGCTCCCTTAAGTATGTAATGCATTAAAATTTACGCTTTTAAGTTTTTACTGTATACTACATACATACATATACGGCAGCGTCAATAGATAACAGATTATTAAAGTTGTATGTATGTACTTGATTGACATCTTATACAAACACCATCGGCCGTAGCATGACAGCGTGATATAGCGCTATTGCGCCTTTGCTCTCTTTCTATTTGAGCGCGAACGAAAGAGATTAAAGGCGTGATATAGCCTTAACGCGCGCATCATGTTACGGCCGTAGAACTGACGAATCAAATTCGTATGAAAAATTACGACCTGCTTTAGGTACCTACTTACCTTTAAGTTATAAACGTTGCTCAGTTCGTTTATCGATTGTGAAGAAAACGGTTTCTAGGTTGTGCGTTCATGTGTTAACGCCTTGGAAGCGAATCTCTTTATGATTTCCCCGAGCCGACAAAATAAGTAACAATTTTCCCCCACGTGCCGCTCGCTGGCACCGACCATCCTAGGCTGCGTAATGCGCAGTCAATAACAAACTTTTATATGTGAAAGGATTATAAAATGTGAATTTTTAATACTGTTGCAGCTTTATATTATACTCGAAAACCGAGCAATAGTTATTAACCGTTGTTAAACGAAGGTAATTTAAATAAAACCGGTCAAGTGCGAGACGGGCTACTCGCGCACCGAAGGTTCCGTACCACACCAACACAGAACATCATATTTTTCTTACAAAAAAGTTTTGTTTTCTCCGGGATTTTTAGCGCGAGACCGACTCACACTTGGCCTGTTTTTATTACTTGTTGTTATACTGTAGAGTTTGCTCTGTAATCACACCAAGTTTGACGTTTGTATGTATGACGATATGATATGTATGATTTAGTCCATTAAACTGGACAACTTTCACTATGAACAACATTTAAAAAAAACAACCGTTCCATACATTTAAGTCGAGTAGGTACTGTCGTTTTAATGAAATAGCAGAATTTTTATATTTTTTCTCGATGTTGACTCCATAGTGAAAGATGTTCAGTTTGATGGTCTAAACTACACCTACATACATATTCTCACGCCTGTATCCCACTGGGGTAGGCAGAGACAACGGAACGCCACCTGCTACGATCCTGAGAAACCTCTCTAGCTTCCTCCACATTCATTAGTTCTTTCATGCATGCTCGTCGGTTTCGGGTAGATCTTACCTGGCCCTTTTTAAGCACGTCGCCAATTTGGTCCGTAAATGTACGTCTCGGCCATCCCATTCCAACATTTCCACTTACACTTGCCTGATAGATTGCAATCAATCAATCAATCATTTGTCAATCTGCTCTCATCCATTCTTTCCATATAACCAAACCATCTCAACATACCTTTCTCTATCTTGGTCACTATATCCTCTTTCAGACCACAACGTTCTCAAATTCCATATATAATGAAATCAATGAGCGCATTTCCACAGCGTAAATCCTACTTTCGTGCGTCTTCTGAAATACCCAAGATTCACTTCCATAAATCAATGTGAGGACTAACACTCAGTTATGAACTGCCATCCGTGCCTTTTTGGACAAGGTTTTATTTTTTACAAAAGAATGCCTAATGGTCTACACCACCATTTTAAATATCAATCGGGTGTTTTGTTCTAACCTATATAGGTTCATCTTTTCTAGAGCTACGAAGGTACAACCCGACATACAAAGGCTTCAAATTTATAATTATAATAACAAACCTCTTCTTTGTGTCGGGGGTTAAAAAACGTAACGTCGGCTAATAGGCCAAGGTCCTACAGAGGCCGCCTGTTGCGGTGTTCCGGTTCCAATATTCGGAGCCTGTTGAACGCCGCAACAAGTACTGCATCGATCAGTGACGTACGTACCCCGCCTCCCCCCACGCTTCTCTCCCCCCTCGCAAGGCTCCGTAGATTTCAAAGCTGATTTAGTATGAGCTGAGCGATCTACTTCCAAGCTTTCCTGTTCATATTTGTAACTAGATTCTTTAGGGGTTTTATAAAATATGTAGGTAAAATTATAATCTTGGTGAAAATTCGTGATGAAATAAATGAGAGCGAAACCTGGAAACAATATCTCCAGAATAGATGACTAAAGAAAAATTTATTTGTAGAAAATTATAAAAGTCTAATATCATATGTTGTCATGTTGATTATTATAAGATCCTTCATAATATGCCGACGATTTTGAAAGGGCATGATTTGACCATCAAACTGAACAACTATCTCTATGGGACTAAAGAGGAAATCCCGAAAAGAATCTGCTGTTCGATATAAAACTGCAATCATACTCGACACAAATTATGGGACAGCAGATTTTTTTTTCGCGATTTTGATGTTAGTCCCATGGAGAAAGTTGTTTAGTCTGATGGTCCAAACCACGCCTTTAAAATATTACTAGGGAGTTTTTTTACACCTTGTATATGGAAAAGCAGTTTTTTTTTTCTTTATTTCAATATTGGTACCATAGTTAAATTTGTTCAGTTTTATGGTCTGAAACACCTCCGTATGTAACACAGGTATAACATTAGGTATTAAAGTTATTAAAAACAAATAATATGTAGGTACGTATTTCAGTTGCCTGCGTGTAAAAAGATCTAGATAATCAGTTATAAGATAACCGATACTTATAATATAACTAACACTTTTAACTTGACGATATGTATACGTAGCCCGCGGTGTGTAGCACGCGCTACGAGAGCGTAGCGTAGCTACGTCGTAGCTCGTAGCCTATTACACGAAGTGAGAGTCAATGACCTTCGCCTGGAAAATTTTACGTACCTACTTATATATAACAGCACAGTTTATCCTAAACGTTATGTGATTATAGGCGTGTCAGCTGTTTTATTATTTTGTAGAAAGCATTTCTCGAATTAACGACATGATTTTTTTATTTTTTACGTACCATACCTAGTCAACGTCCCTGATAAGCATATGCTCAAGACTATATTCCCCGAGGGGGTAGTCACAGATATTCTGAAACCTCAGAACATCCACGTTTCACCAGTAGTACCGAAACTCTGTCCACTGTGACGGGGGGTGAGCCCGTCGCCACTTATAATGGACAGTGGGTACAATTGAGTACCTAGTAGTTTTATGAAAATAATTATTTTAAATTAAAAAAATGGCTATTTATCAATCTAACTTTTTTTAAATATTTTGATCTGTAATCTCTAAATGCAAATGGTCGCGAGAAAATCTTTCAAACTCCATGGAGACAACCTTGGCATAGATTAAAAAAATTCAAAACACTGGGTTTCTCTTTCTAACTCTATGCTGGAAACAGACGCGGCAAACATCAAATGTGAAATTCTGACATTGTGAGTGACGTCATAGTATTACGACACGTTTTAGTGATAAACGCTTGGAAAAGGATATTATTTTAGTTTCGAATTAGCCCTAAAAAAAAAATTTACATTGTATCTAAATAGTTAAAAGTTATGCCAGTTTTAAAAAGTTAATTTTAAAACTGGCATAATGGCAGTTAAAAATTCAAATATTGAATAGATACCGTATAGATACGTTTAATGTTGAGTTCATTTTCTAAACAACTTGTCTCTTGTGTCTATCTATATTTTTCTAATGAAAAGAAACAAAGCACTTTCGTTATCCGACCTCTTTGAGTTATTACGTATTTCGCGAAACATTAAAAATAATACAGGGACTGGATGAAAATGGAAATCGGTTTGTAGGTCAAGTACGGGAAAGAGAGATATACCTATAACGTGCAACATAATTTATACCCAAAACGGCTCAAATGCATCTAGAGTTCACACGATTTTGTTGCTTCAAGTTCTGTTGTTAGAGGTTACATTGGAGTGGCAGAAGAATTATTAAGGTAAGCGCATATTAGAGCGGGCCGCATCGCAACGGAAAATGTGTACTTAACCACAGTATAAGAAAGAGTATCTAATACTACATACAGTACGGACACTCCTTGCCCTCCACCAATTTTAACCTCACCCTCTCTGGCAGGATCGTGGCGTGAAATATAGGGTCCTTCTAAATATGCTGACACTTTTTTACCGGGATGATCAGACCGTCAAAATGAACAACTTTCTCTATTGCACCAATCAAAATACAAAACTGCCGACCTACTCGAGCCAAATGTATGGGACAGCAGATTTTTTTTCGTGATTTCGTTGTTGGTCTCATAGAGAAAGTTGTTCAGTTTGATGGTCTGATCATCCCCTTAAAAAAGTGTCAGGATATTAAGAAAGACCCTGCACTTATTCAGTATCGCACATGCGTCTCATATGTACAATTTTTCCCATTTGTATTAAATGACAGCTAAGTGTCCAAGGAGTGCCTTAACCATGGATTTAGAATGATAAAGGATAACAATCCTCCTTACAAGTATGGAAACACGAAAATTGGCCATGGCGGTCGGTAATGTTCACCTTCTTTCGTACCGATGTTTCGTTCTTTCGTAACGTTAGGTTTGTCCCTGTCTGTCAGAACAAAAATTAATTAAAAACTCTTTTATTTAATTTTCGTCGTTTGATTAGAAAGGGACAAACCAACAACGACGATGAAAATGTATGAAAGAAGGTGCAACATTACCGACCGCCAAGGAGTATTTTCATGTTTCACCGCTTGTAAGGCAGTCTGTACTCCAGGTATAGACTATACCTATTTCCAGCTTCCTGGTCTGAACACAGTAGGGCGGGCCGGGCCACAATTTACATTGACGGATTTTTTTTTTACCTAAAAAAAATATATACAGGAGGGTTAACATTTGCATTACTGTAAGGGGTGATTGTAAACATGATACTAAATAACGTTCTCTGAGAAACCTATAGAAAATGAGCAAAAACAAATTTTCCATACTAAATGCAAGCAGATCAAACGTTTGAATGAAAAATTTATTTTTTCTTTTGCGAATTTCCCTATGTTCCTTTGGGACATTTTTGCAGTATCAATTACCCATTAAAGTGATGCAACTGTCTACCCTAACACCTTGTAGAAGCGATGTAGGCGGTTTTTTGCGATGCGGCCCGCCATAATGTACGCTTACCTTTAGTGTAGAGATGCTCTGACGTACGTTATCCCATTTCATTGTGAACATGTCATTAAAAGGGTCCGACGGCCCAGCATAATTGAGGGCTTTTAACGGAAATTACGCATTATTATGTTGTGGTAAGGTTAATTTTAATTAATGTGTTGATTAATTGAGAATTAGGAAGATGACTGATCCTGGAAATTCATATCTTGTAAATTTAAAAATACGGCTAAATTTAATACCAGAATGTTCAAACGAAATTACAATCGAATTGAAAACAAAAAAGTTACAAGCGATTGAAAGACGTTATTATCATCTTCTCTCTCTTTCATGCAAAACAGGTGTTTGTATGACACGCGTCATGATTTGTATGTAAGTACGAGGTTATGACGTCACATCTCTTGCATACGTCTCTCACTCTATTCGTACATTTTAAACACTTATTTCGAAAGATATTCAAATTAAATTCACTCAAATAATATGTAATAAATTTTTTTTTTTGCAGGCATTTCCTAGTCTTCTCTTCTCGACGAGTCGACGACAAAACATTACAACGAGAGAGACGACTTCGTAAAAACAATTCCCTACCGCCATCTACCGGCGCTTTTCCGAAACAGTAAAATCTAACACAGCCTGGCTGACTGAAAGCCCTTTCGGTTGACTTGAACCAAACGAAAGGTTTCAGTATTGAAACGAAACCTACATTAGTTACTACACAATCTACTAGATGGAGTAAATACACCAATTTAAACCGTCGCGCCGCGTAAAAGCTTTCAGACGGAAAATTATTCAATTAAGATCCTTTTCATTTAATTGGAAGAACAAGATGTTATGAAACCATAAAGGTATATTATAGAAGATGTTTTGGTAATCTACAAGGTAGTAATTCAACGAAAACATTTTCATCTAGGGACGAAATATATGTCTGAATTTTATGGTACCTAACACATGAAACACTTTGAAAGAGGTTTATGTTCACTCTAATTAAGGCTCTACTGCCCGATTTTGCCGTAAAATTGGGTAGCTTTGTAACCATTTTACACATTAACTATGTCACTTTTTAAGCAGAAAACTAAACTGAACAATCTACAGGACATGAGAAGTGATGTGGTTTTTCTAAAATACTGTAGTGAAAAATATGAAAATGTTATAAAATATAGCTTAAGGTAAGTACTTTCAGAGAAAATTATAAGCTCAACTAGTTTCGGAAAAAAACAGTCAAATAGATTTGTTCTCTAATGACAAACTAGATGGCGTTGCACGAAAATAAATGACGCTAGCATTGTGTTTCAAAAGTTATATTCTTACCGGAGCCACGCGCTCGTTCGCATCGATTAGTATGGAGAGTCATGTTCCCAGGCGGATACGCCTTAAGAATCACAATGAACTATGAAATGTGTTGTTATTGTTAGTGCTACTTCAGACTAGTTACAGAGCAGCGGGAAAATACACTAATTAATAGTACCTACTGCTACTGCATGTTAATGCATTTACGATATTACATGTATGACCGTTAATTATATGGTTAAATTAAGACGCTCCCCATAGGTAATCGCAGGGCCGGGCCATATTTCGCTAGTTTTTATTTTTAGAAGCTATCGTCCCGTTATTTGAAAGAGATCCATATTAATGAAAAATATAGCAATGATCTTCAACATCTCGGCTTTATTTGCTATGAAATACGAAACATGTGTTCAAAGGAAAGCCTAAATGTTGGGAAAACTCTGTATTATGTGCATCTACTTTATAAGTTGATGTCACTTACTTGCGACAAACAGCATTGTGTAGGCAGTATTAAGATCTAAAAATGCTATGAAGAATTTTTTTAAATTTAATTTGATGATTCTTATGATTTTCGAATTTGATTTCCTTGGATTAGAAGACACCACAGTGACATAATGAAGGATAAACCAGTCAAAAATATGTGTACTTACTAAAATGATGTAGTTTAGTAGAGGTTAGGCAGCTTTGAAAGGGTCTAAGGTCGTTCGGTCAGGGATACCTCATTACCTAAATAAGTATATTAATGTAACCATTTTGCTCGGAGTTGAGCGCAACACACTCGGTGCTACAATCAATCTAGCAGGTCACTTCATCAATCAATTATTACGCATTAATAAGTTTTTATATTTTCAGACTCACTGTAACGAATCACCTGAAATATATTAATATTACTTGGTGTAGTATATGTAATTGTTTAGAATAACTTCGACATAAACCAAGTGCAGTTTTTAGGTTTCCGTAGTCAACAAGGAAGCCGTCTGTCCGCGGCTTAGCTCATATACGCTTAGAACTTGAAAGCTGTAATTTGTCATGGATATACATATTAAAAGTGATAAAATAAATTCTTGAAAATATTTGTTTTAGGCTACCTACACGAAAAGTGGGGATGGATAAGTCTTTTAAAAATATTGTGGGTGTGTGAACACCATTTTTCGATTCAGGGAACCGTTAGCAAAACATTAAGGGGATATAATTCGGAGCGCGCTCCATACAAACGTACTATGGTGATATTTTCAATACTAACCAATTCCACTCAATGAAATTTTGCTGAAACAATCTTGAAACTAATATCTATGCTTGTATAGAGTCAGATTCTCTTTAAAATATACAGTTTTAATGCTAGGATTAATTTAAGATTTTTATGGAAATCTTTGAAGCACTGTAACTTTAAAACTATACATTTTAACGAAAATCGGACTCTATACAAGCATAGACATTTGTTTTTAGATTGATTCTGAAAATTGTCATTGAGTTTAATTGGTTCGTATTGAAATTATCACCATAGTACGTTTGTATGGAGCGCGCTCCGAATTATATCCTCTTAAGCTTTAAAGTGAAAATTGTTGTTAGTCAAGTGCCACAGCGCAATTGGCGTATGTTTGCTGCCCGTTGCCCTACCGCGTAGTGCTAGAGTAAATAGTACATACGAGTACCAAAGAGAAACTTTTTGCCCGGCACTAACTTAAGCCTCTATCTATTTTTAGTAGGTGTAAATTAAACACAAGCTTCACATGCAGACTGAATTATCTTATTCCTTAAATCGACGGTCACATATACAACGTGTTAATGAATAAACACAAAACTAGAAAGTAGTTTATTTAGAATCGAGAGCAGAATCGAATTATCATGTTTTGAACATAGGTAATTTTTTTCAAAATATTAAATAATTTGTATGTACAATTTAAAATTTACTGAACTCCATCTCAACCCACGGCACAGGCACACTCACCCTACTTACTACCAAACCAAGATTCTTTAAATGTATCCATGAGCACGTTAGCGCTTTCATTCATTTCTGAAATGAAAACAAATCATGTTTGCCTGACAACTTAAAATGTGAATATCTTTGAATTTTAAGTATCAAAATAATGAAATTATGGTTTCAATCGAATTATTTTGTTATAAATCAGTTGGGGTGTATGAGGTTTTGCGCTTATTCATTAACACGTTGTATTCATAATTATACGGGTTGTAAATTGAAATGCGTTACATACTTATAATACATTGAAAATATTTTATTTCAGACTACAATAGTCCATATTTTGTTACTTGCACAAGTTTACTTTATGGGGTGCTTCAGACCATCAAACTGAACAAATTTTAGTATGGGACCAACACTGAAATAGCGAAAAAAAGAGCTGTCCCATACATGTGCGTCGAGCAGCGATTTACGTTTTCTATAGAACAACTGATTTTGTTTTCGCGATTTTGATAGTGTTCCCTTAGTGAAAGTTATTCAGTTTGATGGTCTGAAGCACCCTCTGAAGCATGTACCGCATTTAATTTAAAGCCCTGTATGCATAAACTTAATATATCGACATTTTATGCTGCTTTTAGCCCAATCTGAGACAGCCTTTAGAAGCTTTGCTTATAAGTGTTATGTTCGTGCGTGGCGAAAGTAGGTATATAGCTGAATCTGCTGAATGATAGGGTAAATGCTCGACTGCACAAGCTCTTTGATATCAGTGGACGTGTCGGTGAAATTACTAGCTATCATTAGAAAGTTCTCGCGTCTAAATTGCAAAAAAATAAAACATGAATATGTCCTTCTTAATAAAGCCGTGGTGGTCCAGCGGCGAGTAACCTTGCCTGCCGTGCAGGAGGCGATGGTTCGATCCCCGTCCAGACCGACTCGTACCTATAAGTTTTTCGGAATTTATGTACGATTTGTAACACCACTGGCTTTTCGGTGTAGGAAAACATCGTGAGGAAACCTGCATGCTTCAATTTCGAGGTATGTATTGTACCCACTGTCCATTATAAGTGGCGCCGGGTTCACCCCCTGTCACACTGGACAGGTTTTCGGTACTACTGGTGAACCGTGGATGTTCTTAGGTTTCAGAATATCATGCTCCTTCTTAATATGCTGACACTTTTTTAAGGGAATGATCAGACCATCAAACTGAACAACTATCTCTATGGAACCAAAGACGAAATCGCGAAAAAAAAATCTGCTATCCCATACATTTGGCTAGAGTAGGTTTGCAGTTCTGTATGGAACTGCTGATATTTTTTTCGCGATATCGATGTTGGTGCCATAGAGAAAGTTGGTCAGTTTGAAGGTCTGATAAAAATAAAGAAAAATATATTTATCAAGATTTTATTTTACCACTTTGTCGGCGTGATACGTATGTATATCCATGTCAAATTACAGCTTTCTAGTACTAAGCGTCTCTGAACTAAGCCGCGGACAGACGGACCGACGGACGGACATGGCGAAACTAAAAGGGTTTCTTGTTGACTATGGAACCCTACAAACTACAAATCTACAAGAGCTAAATGTATGGAATATCATATTTTTTTTCCTGATTTCGATAATTAAACAACCCCCTTAAAAGTTTTAAATGTTTATTTCTACTTTTATAACACCTTGTATAACTAACTACGTAACGTAGACTAGAAGCCATCCATTAGATGAATACGTGATGTATGACTCGTGATTGCATTAATGAGACTCAATTTAAGAGCATAATGTGGTTTATGAAATCCACAGGCTCTTCAGACGACCTTTATTAGTTTGAGCAATCTCTAAAATAGGATTTTGGTCAGGAGATGAAATGTTTGTGGCCGTGTGAAGGGTTGCTTTAGGGATGCTTGCTTTAGAGAAGTTTATTCCGAATGCGTAAGTGCGCCGCTGCATACAAACGAAGTCTGGTGATATTTTCTATTTTCTATTTTTTAGAAACAATCTTGAAACAAATCTCTATGCTTGTATCTTGTCTGATTTTCGTTAAAATATACAGTTTTCCATATTTGTATGGAAATCTTTGAAGCACTGCAACTTTAAAACTATACATTTTAGCGAAAATCTGACAAGTTACAATCATAGAGATTACTTTCTAGATTTCTTTTAATTGGTTAGTATTGAAAATATCACCAGACTTCGTTTGTATGGAGCGCGCTCCGAATTATATTCCTTAAAACGTACAGTTTTAAGGTTCCAGTGCCTTAAAGATTTCCATACAAATCTTAAATTAATCCTAGCACTGAAACTGTGTATTTTAACGAAAATCGGACACGATACAAGCATAGAGATTTGTTCCAAGATTGGTTCTGCGAAATTTCATTGAGTTTAATTTGTTAGTATTGAAAATATCACCAGACTTCGTTTGTATGCAGGGCGCATTTACGCATTCGGAATAAACTTCTCTTAAGAAGACTTTCCTAAAAGCGGTTGAGCTACGACAAGTTACAGCCTACAAGCTTGGATAAGATATATGTCAAGATTGACAGTCGTTTAAAGCCCCAATACAAAATAAAAAAGAATTAAAAAAAAGATTGACAGTCGAAGCTAAGAAAGCGTCAAAAAAATTGCAACCAGTACTGTCCTCTAAATCCTATCAATATACACGCACACAGACATAATTTGTATGACGCCTCACGCACACCAACCTAAGAAAGTTGGCCCGTTTTGTTTTATACGGTAGAAGCGTTAGGCTCATTCTAGACATAAACTTTTTTTAAGCCTACAAGTATAAAATCGCCTGTTTTAACATTGAAATAACGTTGACATACAGTGTGTGTAATCATAAATGCGTTAGAGGCTTACGAGGTTGCTTCAGATCATCAACTGAACTACTTTTGCTATAGGACGAACTTTTAAATCGCGAAATATAGTAGATTTTGGCTAGGTTTCGGTTAGAAAATATATAAATTAATCCGCGACTTCGTCCCCACAAATTATACACCCGATTTTAAGTCAGACCATAAGCTATTGAACAAAAAAAGTTTCATCAAAATCGGTTCAGTAGATTTTGCGTGACGCTGTTACAAACATACAAACAGACAGACAAAAATTCTAAAAAAGGTTGATTTGGAGTCAGGGATACCTCAAACCATATTGTTATCTTTTTATTATAAATATCTTCAATGTACACACACTTCTATTACAGTTTTATAATAGTTTAGATACGTAAGCTTATGGTTTATATATGTATTTTCTAACCTACACAGGTAAGTAGTTACAATTATCACTGCTACAAAAGAATATAAGAAAATAACAAACAAGTTTTGTCATGAGAACAAAACAGAGGTATTGGGTTGCAATGAAACTTTCCTTTGATAAATATAACACCTCTACACGAGTAAGTCTGGTTTTTTACTTTTTCCTTAAGCTTTGGAAAGGGATTTTTAATGTCACCGATGATTTTTAAATCCATATTAAACCGGTAGCTACAAAATGGATTTGTTCAATAAACGTGTAAGGTAGGGTTGGTTGTTGTCGGCTACCGGTCTATATACCAATTATCAGAATTTTTTTTTCGTATGGAAATAGCATAAGCATATGCTCACGACTATATTCCCCGAGGGGGTAGTCAGAGATATTCTGAAACCTCAGAACATCCACGTTTCACCAGTAGTACCGAAACTCTGTCCAGTGTGACGGAGGGTGAGCCCGTCGCCACTTGTAACGGACAGTGGGTACAATACATGCCTCGAAATTGAAGCATGCAGGTTTCCTCACGATGTTTTCCTTCACCGAAAAGCCAGTGGTGTTACAAATCGTACATAAATTCCGATAAACTCATTGGTACGAGTCGGCCTGGACGGGGATCGAACCATCGCCTCCTGCACGGCAGGCAAGGTTACTCGCCACTGGACCACCACGGTCATTCGAATGGAAATAGTTTTATTGTATTTATGAGATCGTACGCTTAGGAATAATAAGAAGGTGTAATCAAAGATTTTCTTGTATACAGAGAGAGAGGACTTCAGACCATCAAACTCAACAACTTTCAATATGGGACCAACATTCGCGCAAGCCAGGACCGCAAGCCCTGGTGTCAGAGTTTTTTCAGTCCGCCTTACGGCCTCCGAGGTGGTTTTTATGTAACGACTATTATCACCAGAGATAGTAGCCGGGACCAACGGCTTAACGTTCCATCCGAAGCACGGAATGTTCTTTCTTTTCAGACAATCAGGTGATTCAGCCTGCAATGTCCTAATCAACTGGGGAAAAATTCACAAAGTGACATATCACTAGGTGTTCCCTGTAGGAACCGAACCCATGATCTCCGTGTCAAGAGCCCAATGTTTTTAACCATTAGACCATGGTGGCAGTCCTAAAGTTAGACCCTTTATATTACAACAGGGTAAACAAAGTAAAAAAACCTACCGCCGATTGGCATCTTAACTTTTATTATTCGCTTTTATCGTGGTGCCCCACTTAAGCACATTGTTTCCTTTCAATATCGAAGCGTGTTACGATAGGTAATTCAGTCAATGGACTCTAAGGGTCGATTCACACCAGAAGAGCATCGAAGAGCATTTGCTGAGCGGCAATCTTATCACTAGTACATACAGGTTACATTTATTTGCAAGTCGACGCGGCGGCCGCGCTTAGCGCCGCGCTGCCCGTATCGCTCCAAATAAATTTGAAATTTACTCACTAGTGATAAGATTGCCGCTGCGAGCAAATGCTCTTCAATGCTCTTCTGGTGTGAATCGACCCTAAGAATACGAAAGAAAGAATTTCTTTGTAATTTAAAGCCGTAGATAACTGGTACCTATTTCTAATTTCCATTGCTCTATTAACTTCCAATTTCCATTGTAATGACAGGTATTCTTATAATAAAATAATTATTTCTTCGGAACGGGATATCATTGAGTATTTTCCTCGACTTTCCAATGAGAAGGAGGTTGTTAATCATTAAATATGATAACGATCGTAACAATTTCAAAAACGTTATTAAATTTTTACACCTTGAGTAAAGAGATTCCTAAACATATCTACTTTCGAAAATAGTTTTTTAACGGCACTAGACTTAGTTACAATCTTGCATATGCATATGCTCACGACTATATTCCCCGAGGGGGTAGTCAGAGATATTCTGAAACCTCAGAATATCCACGTTTCACTAGCAGTACCGAAACTCTGTCCGGAGTGACGGGGAGTGAGCCCGTCACCACTTGTAATGGCAATGTCAATCTAAACCGGCCATAATTCCTGTTATTTGTACAGTGTTACAGTTTAAAACTACGTATCACGCTAGAACGATTTATAATACAGGCATGACTGTATTCGCCTTACCAACTGAGTAAAGTGTCAATAACTTTTGAATGAGTTTCCATAGTAGGTACCTACCCACCTACCTAGCCGGAACAAACAAAACAGATCAAAAGGGAGACGGATTTATCTGTTCTTTCAAATCTGCCTACAGTTCAGTCACCCCACGACGTTTTTTATCTTCTATCTTTATTTGGAAAATCTGCCTATTAAAAAAGTCACTATTAAATATAACAGATTTTCCGTATTTAAGCAAATTATTTATATGTTATGGTAAACAGTTGCTTTAAGGGGTGATTGTACCCATGATACTGATGAATTCTTCTTAAGATACCTATACCTGGACCTTCCTTACTAAATGCAACCAGCTGATCGAACGTTTGTATGAAAAGTCGAAATTTTTATTGCGTATTTCCCTAATGTTTCTTTGGGATTAAGTGTCGTCTGAGACTAATGCACCCTTGAACATAAAACTTAGTATTCAGACCAATCGGTGGAAAAAGTAAATATTATTAGTTATATAAATGTAAAAAGTAAATATCTATCTTGTCTTGAAATAAAAATAAGAATAAATATATCTGAACGACATTTCGCTATGAGATCAACCGAGCCAGGTTTTAGAATTTTTTAAACTCGCACGTTCAAATCAGTAGTCTTCTTCGTATCGTGTGGTTAAGCCCTGGTGTCCGAGTTTTTTTAGGACGCCTTACGACCTCTGAAGTGGTTTTTATATAACGACTACTACCACCAGAGATAGTAGCCGGGACCAACGGCATAACGTGCCATCCGAAGCATGGAATCATCTTTCTTTTCAGACAATCAGGTGATTCAGCCTGCAATGGCCTAACCAGCTGGGGAAAAACGCACAGTGACATATCACTAGGTGCCCCCCGTGGGAATCGAACAAACGACCTCCGTGTCAACAGCCCAATGCCAACCATTAGACTACGAAGGCAGTTAGTAGTACTTACTGAACAAGCACCATGAGTTCGTTGTATGGAGTGCCCGGCATGTGCTTAGATTAGAGTCAAGTTACAAAGACCGTGTCAATAGCCCAAAGCTCTTAACCCACAAAGGAAGTTACAAGAGCGACTGCCCACCGAGACTTTTCCGGTATGCTCGTATGGCCAGGTATGGTTTCGAAAGCTTATTAAGACGAAATAATATGTTAAATGGTAACTCACATTATGCCCAACATCCATAGGCGCCAGCAGCGGCAGCAGTCGCTTCCTCGGCCTTCGCCACAGCAGCAGCACAACGGCAAGCACCAAGACTGTCCCAGCCCCCACCACAGCACCAATAGCAGCACTCCACGCGTTACTGCTCTCCTCCCATGCTTGTCCCAGCCTCGCCTGCAGTAAAAATGTTATAGCGTATGGATTGGATATCTTTAGATTGGTTTTATTCGATTTCAGAGAATTTTGTGGTTTTTAGGGTTTATGGGTCTGATTTTGGAGAAGAACCCCATCATTATCTTTGCGGAAAAAACTTGTTTAGTGCATAAACAATAATTTGTCTCGTGCACGATCTGCACGTGTTGCGTATGTATCACTCAATCATGAGAGTCCGGGTTGGAAGCCGTACGGACTACATGCCATGTACCGATGAGTTATGAACTTATGTACGAATATTCCCACCGCTCTTAAACGTTCAAGGGAAACATGGTTAGAAAAACTGCATGCGCTGAAGAAAACATTCTGATGCGTATGTGAATTCTACCAATACGCATTGGACACACGTGGAGGACTAACGCAGAGTCCTGCAGTTGGACGTTTATAGGCTGATGATGATCAGATAATCATAAAATTACCTATTGCAAAAGCTACTATTATAATCCAACACTTCACAAGTGAGTCGAAAATCTAAAGCGGTGACCTGAAGATGCATCGAGCTATATTATTCTATGATCTGTACGAAACACCACAAAGGTACAAGCCTCACCTGTGGTACTATAGGATTACTGATGAAGTTGTGTTCGTCGGTGTACTGGTAGTCGTCCCATGACGCCCCGCTGGGCTCTGCCCACAATTTATCTGTAAGATAACATTAGGTACAATAACATCGATCGGTTTTGATACACGTTTGAAAGTAGAGTTTTGTATTATGTACCTCCTTATCTATCTACAGGGTGTTAGGGTAAACAGTTGCATTACTTTAAGGGGTGATTGTATCCATAATTCTGAACAACTTTCCCGAAGAAACATAGGAAATTCGCAAAAAAAAAAACGACTTTTCATACAAACGTTTGATCAGCTGATTGCATTTAGTATGGAAATTCAAAACATTTTTTTGATAATTTCCTTTAGGTTCCTTAGAGAAAGTTGATCAGTATCATGGGTACAATCACCCCTTAAATTAATGTAACTGTTTACCCTAACAACCTGTATAGGGTGCTTCTTAATACGCTGTCGGTTTTTTAAGGGTACGATCGGACCATCATGAACAACTTTAACTAACATCGAAATCGGGAAAAAGGATGCAGCTTTCACATACATTTGGGTCGAGTAGGATTGCATTTTTATATGGAACAGCAACATTTTTTTTCGATTTTTCGATGTTGGTCCCATACAGAAAGTTCTTCAGTTTGATGGTGTGATCGTCTCCTTAAAAAACTGTCTGAATATTAAGAAGGACCCCTGTATTTTATGAAATATGAATTTTATATGAATCCGAATTGGTGGATACAAGGTGTTGCAAAAGTAAACATAATCATTTAAAACTTTAAAGGGGGTTGTTTAGACCATCAAACTGAACAACTTTCACTATGGGATAATGGGACCAATTTTGAAATCGCGAAGAAAAAAATCAGCTGTCCCATACATTTAGCTCGAGTAAATTTGTAGTTTAGGATGGAACATCCGATTTTTTTTTCACGATTTCGATATTGGTGTCATAGTGAAAGTTCTTCAGTTTGATGGTCTAAACCACCCCCTTAAATGCTTATTTTTATTTTTGTAACACCTTGTATAATTTCGTAGATATTATTCAAGGTGTTACGCCTATTTGAGAAAGAATATAGAGCCTAGCAAAGAATAAACTTGTTGTGAAATAGAATTCAACATTAAGTAACTATGCCTTGTAAATTATCAACTAAGCACTGCAAGTAGATGCGAACTTTGTTTAACAATATGTAAACCAGTAATAGGGTACGAATAAAGATGAAAAAAGAGAAAAACTCAATTTGCAATATTCAATTGTAACAAAACGAATTATGTAAATCGAAACAATCTGAAATCAGTGACTGCGCGGCATGTGACAAGGGAACATTGTCCATTACATTAGCATACAAAGCTTAGCACAAACACGTCACCCATAAATTTATCGACTCATCTACTTGTACCTCAATTGTAAACCTTAAAACACTCATTAATACCACATACTAACTTTAAAATTATATGTAGATATATAACTAATGAACTAACGATTTATTGTAATTTTTCATAATTATGTTTGTGTAAAATAAAGAATCTAAAGCCGGTTTCGACCAAATTTTATTCTTATTATAAGTCCGTCCTTGTCATGTTGTTGATTTGATTTTAAAACAACAAGTGACGCATAAACTTAACAAATTAAAAATGTATAACCTCACATTGCAATAAGTACGGATACAACGACCTCTTTCTTTAGGTATTATTCTTCGGATAGTTACTCTTGGAAAAATAAAAGTTTGGTCGAATCCGGCCTAAGATAACACATATATGTATATTTTTAATTTGGAAAGTTTTAGGAACATGATTTTTTTATAAAACTTCTCGTTTGATTTTTAATAAACGTTTTTAATTTTAATAACACTTCGTTTGAAAGTATAATACATAATATCCTACTTACCCATTGTTGAGGATGTGACGGCTGATAAGGTTTTTGTGTTATTGAGTGTTTTGTGAGACACGTGCGTAGGGCGGGCGGGACCGCGCGACTGACAGTCGCGGCGGGCGGGCGGCCTTCTTATCATTAGAGAGACTTGTTTACTTCGCGAGGCCGTGATCTGACGTCGCCTTTATTGCTTCTAATAGTATCGTACTGAGTCTGTAATAACTTTCAATTTGTTCAAGAATGCGCTGGGAAGCTAGCTTTATGCGGTTATGAAGATAGGAAATTATTAATTTATGAAGTGTAAACAGATGAAAGAGGTATAGTAGATATAGGTATTTCAAAAAACGTAAAGTTTTTTTGAAGTAAAGTTTGAGCGGCTCGCGAACGGCGCGCGAGCTTCGCAGTAGCGACGCACGAGCATAAAATGCAACCGCTGCAAATCGCGATCGGCTCGCGAGCTAATACGCGGCGCATTCGCCAGAAATCTAGTCGAGGAGCGAGCGAAAGCTAGTCTATGATAAACTACATATCTATAGATAAATAAGCATAAATTCTATAAATAAAAGTAAAAGGTACAATTCAAAAATTTTATAGAATATTAAAAATTCTATAGATTGTCCTTACAATCTATAAATAAACTACATTGAATAAACATAAATCCTATAAATAGAAGTAAAAGGTACAACTAAGATTCTATAGAATATCCTTACAAAACGTTATTCGATAGATTGTTCTTACAAAACGTTGAAGCACAAAAGTTTTTGTTTAACATTAAAAACCAAGTCATAAAAAATGTCACCGAGAATAAGGTCATGTGTGAGTGTACGTACCTACGTATGTGTTCGTTTAACGTGTGTATCTCCAGGGACACTGTTTAGCCCATAATTGGACTGTAGATGTAGGTTATAAAGGTTTTGTATGTGACCAGGATAAGGAAAAGAAGAGATTAAGTATTTATCTTTACCTTTAACTGTATTTTTAATAGAAATTTGGGAAAAGACAACGGAAAACCAAACACGGTTGTCGTTTAAGCAATTTGTTGTTTTTTTACTTAATTATTATTTAATACTCAACAAAATATAAGTAAGTATTACATACAATTTTCGTAATGAAATTAAAACCGAATCTTTATAGACAACAAAAAGGGGATTACGACCGTCTGAGACTTAAGATTATCCCATTAATTTAAATAAAACATTTGACCTATCAACAAGATTCTAAAAGACAATAAAAATATACCAACAACAAATTTTTCGTAGGTTATTTGATTGTAAAACAGTTAAGTAGTACTTTTTGTCAAGCGGCCACATCGAAATTCAAATAGTAAACCGTTGCATTACTTTGAAACCTAAAGGAAATTCGCAAACAAATTTTTTAACATTTTATACATAAGTTCGATCAGCTGATTGTATTTAATACCTATGGAAAGTCCAAAAAAGTTTTTGCGAACTTCTTATTAGGTTTCTTAGGGGAAGTTGTTCAGTATGATATGGGTACAATCACCTCTTTAAAGTAATGCAACTGTTTACTCTAATACCCTGTAACTTTTATCCAAGAACTAAAACGAATTGGCCCAGCACTGTCAATCTTCTGCAACATCCCACAAAATAACTCGGTCAAGATGCTTACTCCTAAACAAAGGATAATATTGATTAATAGCGTGGATTTGCTTCTTTATCGAACGCTCTGAAACTGGAAGTACCGCTGGAATTTACATTCGTTAATGCAAAATGGCGTTGATGTTGTTAATATTCATAAAAGTTGATCAGTCGTTTATTTTCTGTGCTAGCTTGGGCAGTGTTTGTAGAGTATTGCATCGCCATTGTTTGTGGTTAACGTTACAGATATTTTTTAGTAGAACTTGAGTCTAAATTAGGTAGGTTCTCTACCTTTGGTTACCAGATTAAAGTCATAAGCAACACGTAGGTAAATAATGTCTACGTAATTTTAATTTGGCCGTGGTGGTCCAGTGGCGAGTAACCTTGCCTGCCGTGCAGGAAGGAAGGCCTGCGTGCGTGGTTCGATCCCCGTCCGACTCGTACCAATGAGTTTTTCGGAATTTATGTACGATTTGTAACACCACTGGCTTTTCGGTAAAGGAAAACATCGTGAGGAAACCTGCATGTTTCAATTTCGGGCATGTATTGTACCGACTGTCCATTATGTGGCGACGGGCTCACCCACCGTCACACTGGACAGAGTTTCGGTACTACTGGTGAATCGTGGATTTTCTGAGATTTCAGAATATCTCCGACTACCCCCTCGGGGTATATAGTCGTGAGCATATGCATGCTTATGCTTACGCTAATTTTAATTTGTAGATACATATTTAAAATTGGGTTTTACAATAAAATTAATCAAATTTTTGAAAGTTTCATCATTGGCTAGCAAGTAATCATACTTGGGTTATTTTTCTTACTATCAACTACCGTAAATGAAGTCATGGCTATTAATTATTGGTTATTAAGTATTAGTGTAAAACTAGGTACAATACGACTAGGAAAATAATTCCGCTCGGCAATCGTCGTTTGCGCAGAGCAGACCCGAGTCCCGGTCAAAAACTGGAGTAATTTAGTAATCAAAGGCGCAAAGTCGGGTAGCAGTGAAAAGGGCACGAAAACAATTAGCCATTAGCGACAATGGATCGAAAGTGGCACATCCTGATTGGTCAATATAATTTCGCGCGCTGTTAAAATTTGTCAACTGCGCAAAGTCAAAAGTCAATATAATTTATTCAATATAGGAGCTTACAGTACACTTATCAAACGTCAAATCTTTTTTAAAGCTACCACCGCGTCGGAACGTGTTGTCGCTGTAGAGAAGATGCGGCCAGAAACTCTACAACATAACACGACTTAATAACTATTACAATATAAATTCTTAAGCTAAAGTTATGTATACAATAATACATAGTCTATTTAATAAAATAATTGATACTATACAGTAAAGTAAATAAACTATAAGCTAGTGACCTCGCAGGTACATAGGTCAGACCTAAGGGTCAGACTTATAAACCTGTACTGCTGTACCTACTTACCTATAAATCTAAACGTATTAGTGAGGGTAGGTAGGTATTAAATTATTCTCTAGAAGGCCCTTCTAAAATTATGTATAATATAAGGGCATGATCAGATCATCAACCTGAACAAATATCTTAATAGGACTAATACCGAACTCGCGAAAATAAAATAAGTACTATGTATGTTAGTCTTATAGAGAAAGTTATTAAATTATTTTGCGTTATTTTAGGGCCTGGTTTAATATGTCGAATTTTACCAAGTAAAACAATATTAAAAGGTTGACGCCCGGGAAATATTTGCTTGAATTTCCATTAAGAATGTGTGATACGAAAATAAATCATCGATTCGTTTGGATCAAAGTCTGGTTGCCATCCCTGAGATGAATTATAAATTTACAAACTTATGTATCTTACAGCCAGAACAAAAAGTAATTAACAACTTAATTTAAAAGTCAAAAATTTTATGTGATGTAAAAAGTAGCTTAGCAAGATTATTCTTACCAAAGCAGCTAAGCAGCGAAGGTTTATTCTGCGGTGGAATAGAGCATGATGAATATTATAACTTAGATACAGCGTTGCAGTAGCTGTGTGGGTAGTAACGGATAGGATAGAAGGATAGTAACTATATGGTGTGGTGGCGTATCAATGTGATGGTTTGCTTTTGAATCGCTGCCATCTCAACTTTTTCACTACTCACACCGTTGCTATTATAAATTTTACGATTATAAATACTTTCTAAATTTCAAAACAATCAATAAGCCACACCTGACACCATGTAATAATGTAGGTAGTCCCGAAGGATACGACATCTTCATCTCTGATTAGTTTGTGGACATCATACTTGGTCCTAGTTGAAAGCAACTAATTTTATTGACAGCCAACCATCACATTGCTACATAAAACCTGCATACTACACAATGCATAGGTATGCTTATAAAAACCGGCCAAGTGCGTGTTGGTTTCCTCGCGCAAAATTGTGTTGTCTCCGGGATTTTATGACGAATGAAACCTATCTAGATTAACTTAGAAAGTAAAACTCTATCTGAATAAAAAATTGCATCCAAATCGTTCGTGAGAGCAGTTTCCTAGAAACCAATTTAATGTATACCTACATATAATAGAGTTTACCTGCGACACAAATTATATAGGTACCAGATTTTAAGACCGATCCGACCGAATAAGCTATGAATCAAAAATAGTTTCATACAAATCGATTTTTGCGTGATGCTGTTACAAACATGCAAAAAAACAGACACACAAAAATTCTAAAAAAAAATCTAAGTTTTTTTGGATTTGAAGTCCGGGATACCTAAAAACCATATCGTAATCTTTTTCATGTAAATATCTTCAATGTAAAGACACACTTCTGTGTCAGTTTTATACTAGTTTAGATTCATTTATGTACACACGGCGACACATCAAGCTACGCAAAACCAAGATAAGCTGGCTGCGCGTAGGTAGAGTAATGTATAACGACGCGCGGCCAGCTTATATTGGGTTTGCGTAGCTTGATGTGTCGCCGTGTGTACAAGAAAAGTTATAGGTAAGCAATTCGATCCGGGTATAAAAAAGCTCTCTCAGTTGTTTTTCTGTACAACAAAATTATGGGTTACACGACTTACGCGTCACAGGTTAACGTAAGTGGGGACTAAATTCTGATTCCGGACAAACAGTTTACCAATTTAGGAATCAAAATTATCTAAGTAACTCAATAAAGATTTTTTGTTTTTTAAAGTAACTACGGCAGAGAAATGTAACCCTCATGCGCTTATAAAGATTTAGATATAGGGTTCTCTAGGTATTGGGTAAGTAGCAGATAAGGTAATTAAACAAGAAAGGTTATTCTACAATAATATACAATTTTATAAAGTGAAAAAGAAATAAATAAAGGAAAGGGGGTTAAAATTATAAATAGACTATTATTCTCAAGTGCACCACATCGAGACAACGTTTCTAATTTATGTTTTACTAGAGTTTACCCTTATATACCAGATTTTATGTCAAATCATAAGTTTTTAAACAAAAAAAGATTCATCGAAATCGGTTCAGTAGTTTTCGCGTCACGCTCGAACAAACAAACAGACAGACAAAAAAATTTGTGATTTGGAATCAGCGACACCTAAAAAATATGGTTTTTAGGTGTAGCGTACCTAACTTTTTTTTTAAATATCTTCAACGTACAGACCTTAGAGCGTGTGATTTCTCTATGGTACAGACACACTTCTGTTACAGTTTTATAATACACTGGAGAGCAATAAGTCAGGGTCACCAACATACCGTAATATCTCGGAAACTAAGAATGATAGCTTATTCAAATAAAAAGTAGTTTATATACAATTTAATACTACTTAAATTAAAAATATATCTTAGTTTTCATTTGTTTTACTTCATAAAATACATAAATACAAATGCGTCAATTCTATCGCAGAGCAAAAATTGAAGTTAACCATTTTTTTGTCAGAGATATAAAATTTCCTCACATTTTAGTGTGCGTGTGTGATATAATTAATTACCACATAATTAATACTAAAAATTTTCACAAAGCCATTTGTTTAGTTTAAACCTTTTTATTGACATTACTTTACAGCAACCAGACATTTTATTAATTTAAGTAGAAGTATTTTAAACAGTCTATAAAATACTTTTTATTTGAATTAGAATAATCCTTAGTTACCGAGATATTAAGGTTTATGTTGTTGGTGACCCGTATTCATTGCTCTCGAGTGTAGTTAAGATTTAATTGTACATTATCGGAATAAATGTATATTATACCTTAAATGTATATGGTATATAAATATTCTCAGAATTAGATATAGATAGTTCGCACTTTCTGCAGGTTAAAACCGCCCGCTCCCTTGAATAGTTTCAGCAGATTTTACGACCATTAATACGTCGAGACTACTTTTCGATTCCCTAATCTTCCTATTAAGGGTAACTGTCATACAAATGATATGGGAAATCGTAATTGAACCAGAAACTTTGCCCATCGAGGGCACAGCTACGAACGAACCAAGTTTTATACGAGTAAGTCGATCTTTTCTTGTTGATTGGATATGAGAAAAAGATGTCGATAAGGCGTGAGTTAGGTAGTTATATACAAGGTGTTATAAAAGTAAAAATTAATATTTGAAACTTTCAGGGTTTTTTTCGATTTTGATATTGGTCCCATAATGAAAGTTGTTCAGTTTGACAGTCTAAATCACTCCCATAAATGTTTATTTGTATTTTTGTAACACTTTGTAGGTATACGGTCCTTCTTAATATGCTGGCATTTTTAAAGGGGATGATCAGACCGTCAAACTAAACTTTCTCTATGGCTCTTCCATACAAAACTGCGAACCTACTCGTGCCAAATATATCGGACAGCAGATTTTTTTTTTCGCGTTTTCGATGTTGGTCCCGTAGAGAAAGATGTTCAGTTTGATGTCCCTTTTTATACATTTAAATATAGAATATTAGGTATGGAATAAGTAGGTAAGAAACTGATATGCGTGGGTAAGTAAATGAATAAGTTTGACCAAACATGAGCGTACGTAATACGTGGTAATACCGACGGCTCTCAAACGGTGAAGGAAAATATCGCGAGGAAACATGCATACGCTGAAAGAAGAAATTCCGATGCGTCTATGAACTGTGAAGTCTATCAATCCGAATTGGGCACGCGTGGTGGTCTAACGCCTATACGTCCCTGAGAGTAGGTGTGTGCCCAGCAGTGGGACGTATAATATGCTGTGATGATGCGCTGAAACATGAGCCAAATTGTTTTGTGTTCGAGTACCTACCAGTGTCAGTGTTTTAAAAATGTTGGCTATGTGCGAAGTGGTGATGGGAACTGACAAATCGATCGCAGCGCCCGTGGTGGCAGAAACGTGTACTTTTGTTGGTCAAGCTGTGTAAAATATGCTTGAATCTATGCAAATCCACACACTAACTCAACACGCAATCTCCAAAACTGTAATGACTACAGACTTAAAATTTGGCATGGAAGCTTCTATTGGCATCTAGGTGCTCAGAAAAAAGGGTTTTTAAAAAAAAAAAATTTTTTTTAGACATTACATTCATATTGATTAGTAACACATTTTATCTCCAAAGATGTGAAAACCGGGAAAAAAGTTTGTACGGAAATTGGCACTGCAAATATCGTTTATTCTAGCAAATAGGTATTTTAAAATTTTAATATCGATAATGTTGCTAACTTCTTTACTTTTTACATTATTTTATTATAAAATAACAAACTTTTAACTAACATGTTACTTGAAATAATTCACGGCGGTCCGACACCGCAAGGGGCGCTAGTGTCCTGCACATAGCCAATATAAATTAAAAATTTTTTTCTATCTTGTCATTTTTCATCGAACGCTACTATTCGATACGGAGGATTTCGATATACTTAACTACTTATAAAACCCGTTAATTTTAGGATCGTGTTTAATTATACATAGAAGTCCAGTGGGTAGTTGATCTGCGTTATGTATTTACAAGCATACACGTGTACAAAAAGCTACAGATAAACTAGAGAAGCTTAATCATGTATAAATATGTGATAAAGTCATTTACATGATCCACGCGTTGTCACGCGTATGTATAGGTATAAAACAAACTAAGCACTGCATAAATTGTCAGAATCTGAATCGAGAATGTAATGTACAGTCGCCATCAGATATATCGTAGCATACTAGATGTTCAAATATTTCTGAGCAATGCTCAATTTCAATAAATTCTTTATAGTAAATGTTACCAATTATATCTAAACGTGTATTTCGTCATAAATACCTGAACAACTTATTTTCAATTATTTCTTTACTATGTTATTTAAAATTTTATTGTATATCAACGGAGTAAGGTCATAGTATAGCATAGCATATTCCCCGAGGATATTCTGGGAGTCAGAGATATTCTGAAAACAGAACATCCACGGAGTAAGGTCTTTTTTCCTAAACTACTCAGATGTTTATGATCACCCTGGCTGCGCAGATACATCGGATGTTCTAGGCATTCAGATATTTTTGATTGGTTATGTGCAAAGAAATTATTGAAAATTACAACTGCTTAGAAATATTTGACCACCTTGTATGCTATGATATATCTGCTGGTGACTGTACACACGGCGACACATCAAGCTACGCAAAACCAAAATACGGGGGGTACGCCCTATTTTTGACTTTGAACGCAGATATCTCGAGACAGAAGCATTATATCGATTTATTCTCTATAAGAGTTTTGTTCCATTGGACGACACCTATAGCTATTCAACGACACCTCACAGGATTAAAAAAAAACTAATTTTTTCCAACCCCTTCTTTCGTTGTATGGGAGGGGTCGAAAAAAATATTTTCTTCATAACTACAATATTTCTGTTTTTGGGTTAGGCGAGGCGGGGCATACAGACAGAATGGACGAAAGTACAAGGGTTCCTTGTTTGATTACGGAACCCTAAAAACTGAATGCAGTGCTTAATTCAATGCGTACCTTCTAGTGTAATTGAAATTATACAGGATCCTTCTGAAATAGTGCGGGGTGATCAGACTAACAAACTAAACCACTTGTTTTCTGACCGTCAGATCATAAGCTATCAAACAAAAAAAGTTTCATAAAAATTGGATCAGTAGTTTTTTCGTGATGCTGTTACAATCATACAAACAAACAGACTGACAAAAATTCTAAAAAAGCTTGATTTGGAGTCCGGGCACCTAAAAACCATATCGTAATCTTTTTCGTGTCACATGTTCAATGTACACACTTCTGTTACAGTTTTATAACAGTTAAGATTTAAGGCTCCTTTTACCGTTCAGTGGCGCCCTCATCACAATATTAAAGACTTGTCAATAAACAAAGCCAAAATATAAAAAGTGATACTTCAATAAAAACACTTCTATAGGTTTTCTACTACACGTGTAAAAACTTAAAGAAAATATAAATGTTGTCCGAGAATAAACCTTGGACAAAGCGAAATATATTAAAGAAAGTTCGTAATTTATAAGAACGAGAATCATTGCGAACTTCAATGGGTTCAAGTAGAAAGGAAAATTTGCAATATGACGTACTCTAAAATGACTGAGGAAAATTTAATACTTATAGCCTTTGACTAATTATTATAAGGACTAGCCTTGCGGTAGCATTTCCCCTCTGCCACGGTATAAGCACAATTGATCTTGTGCATTTACATTCAATTTTACACCTTATCACTAAACGAGACAGCCTATAATTGCGAAATAATAACTTCGAACTTAGAACGTTTGGGGTTCACATGAGACTACTTTTCATGATTTTTAACATTCAAAATTAGAATCTAAAGTTATGGGGAATAAAATCCAAAGTTGCGGATTTCATGTTACCTCGCCCCCCGCAAAAAGTGTCAGAAATGTTTGTTAGTAGAATTACACGCGTAACCAGTCCACATATGAATAGTCAAAGCTTATAGCACTGTAGCCCCGGGACTTTTAACTACCAAAAAGATTACCGATTGCCGTTTAGATATTGGTGTAAGAAAAAAAATTACTGAAATTTTTATGTCTAGATTACCTTTTTTTTTTCTATACTGTCATGCTATTATAAAACTGTAATAGAAGTGTGTCTGTACATTGAATATATTTACATGAAAAAGATTACGATATGGTTTATAGGTATCCCAAACTCCAAATCAACCTTTTTTAGAATGCATATGAAACTTTTTTTAGAATGTATATGATTACTAGAGTTTACCCATGACTTCGTCCGTACAAATTATATACCAGATTTTAAGTCAGATCATAAGCTATCAAACAAAAAAGTTTCATCAAAATTGGTTCAGTAGTTTTTGCGTGATGCTGTTACAAACATACAAACAGACTGACAAAAATTCGAAAAAAGGATGTTTTGGAGTCCGTGATACCTATACTCCATTCAAAATAACAACGAAATTTTAAGGCTAATATGCATTACAGAAACAGAGATTTGAAACACTTCCTCTCACTTATTTAGAATGCATAGAACAGCTTTAGTAGCGTCCAAGAATTTAGTAGCGTAAAAGAATGTCGGATAGTATATGTTTCCAATAAATAAATTACATTTGGTAATCAGAATTAGCCAGAAAGCTAAATAGGAATCTGAAAATCTCGTCGTCCTTATATGGAATGAAGTATAAAAACCATATCGTAATCTTTTTCGTGTAAATATCTTCAATGTACATAAACACTTCTGTTAGTTTTATAATAGTTAAGAAGAAGAAGGTAAGATGCGTGACGGTGGTATGGAGATGGACGTTTTAGGCAGGGTTTTAGGTCTAAAGTTTAGCGCCACCTAGAGTCAATAGCTTGAAACGCTACACTGTCTATTTCGTATTCGTAGCAATAATGTGAAAGATTTTTTGCATTTCATGAAGCCATTTTCAATTGTACTTAGGATAAGAACGTAACATTGTACAAAGAGTATTAAACAACAGTTTAGCTAGATGGCGTTGCTTAAATTCTAAAAATAAACATACAATAAACCACAAAGATGAGGAATTAAATATTGTAGAGATTCATACATAATACAATAACCATTATTTTCAGTTACTTTGTTTCCTTCACATTCGGCTGTTTATGTTATTTGTATATTTATATTATGTTTTATAAATATTAAATACTAGAATGGAATAGGTTAGATAAAATAAAAATATATTAAGTAAAATTTAAATATCAGTAACAGTAAATAAATTTAATTTATTAATATATTTACAACAATGTCTACATAAATACCTACATATTTAGTACTATGCAACCTTGTACACATGGCGACACATCAAGCTACGCAAAAAAATAAGTTGTCCGCGTGTAGGTAGAGTAATATATAACGTTGTGCGGCCAGCTTATATTGGTTTTGCGTAGCTTGATGTGTCACCGTGTGTACAATCCATATTTATAAAATCAAGTGTCAATAACAACCGACTCATCAACGTCTGGATGAAAGTTATGAACCTTAACGCATCACATTTTGTATAATACATTCCAATCATGTAATGTAAACACCTCTGACACAAAATAAACAGTACAGAAGGATGGCTCCATTCAACGAGCGAAACAAGCACACGCACACAAAGACACTCCACAAAGTTAATAGGTAGTACTGGCATTCAATGGACTTGACCTGAGATTGCCTTGCTTGCACCAGTTTTGCTCGTTGCATGGAGTTGTCCCTCTGGGCTCTATTCGTGCCTCTGATCAAAAAATCAGACACAGTCAAAGCTTCAAAAATGGCAGATCCAAAAGTGCCCGCTAACAAATATTTACTATGGACACTTTTGTCTTTGTATTAGTCCATCTCGCTTACAGTAAACATTTCAATTCTGACTTTTCATATGAGACTGTGAGTCTAGTTTTTTGATTTATGATTGGTGGTAGACACTCTCTTAAAAGGGATATCAACCCAGAAACCCCTTAGGGATGGCAAAAGGGGTTTAGCGAATTAAGCCACTACTGGACAACTCATTCTACATAAATTATAGATAAATTGTATACTCTATGCTTCTTCTTTCTTCTCAAATGGGTAAGTCTGTTTAAACCTTGCCACTCCAAGGCTCACGAACGCTGAAACAATTAAATCTATGATTTAACAACTAAATCTATGATTTAACAATTAAATCTATCATTTAACAATTAAATCTATGAATAAACCCCACCATTTTTTCGCGTGGTTTTCATAAGAGGTAACTATGAGATAGTATCTTATGCAGTGTTTTTGCGGAAAATAGGCAGGTGGTGAAAGATAACAGGAGATTATCGTGTAGCGACACCTTCTTTGCCACCAGCCTCTTCGACATCAACACCGCCCACAATTACGCATCCCTCAGCAACGCAATCAGGTTCTGAACCACCTGGCTATACCACACGGTCTGGACGAAGGGTTCGTTTTACAATTCCTTTTGATTTGTGATGCTGCTGTTTACGTTTAGTTTGTTTTTTGTTTTTTTTCACTTGGTTTTCCTTACTCCGTGGGGGGGTGGTGTAGCGACACCTTCTTGGTGAGGTGTCTATGGTGATGGCCCTCAGCCGGATATGTGAGGATATCGCTTTGACAGGGAGAGAGATAAAATGTCGACACGAATGTTTGTATTAATAATTACTGTAGTTATCGTGAACAACCAATAAACGTTCAGTCATTGGGAGAATCGTCCTTTTAATTCCTGCAGTCAAGTTTCCCATAATCGTACTAGGTTCTCATGTCATGACAAAGCCTAGTTCGCACATCTGACAGGAAACGTGACAGGAGTCATAATGATGTAACAATCCGATAGTCATCCATTCGTTTCCAAACCTCTACCCCCTCCCCCCCCTCAATTTTGTGCCGTAGGATACTAAAGCAACTGCCAACTTTTATCTGTTTTTTTTCATGGGATTTCATAACATAAACAAAATGAAATTTGGAAGCAAAGTTTGGTATATTGTTGTTAACTATGGAACCAACATTAAAACGTTAATTCAGTTCTTACCTAAAGAAAGTGTGGATAAAGTAAGTCTGCCGGCGAAAGTTTTGTTTTTCCATGCATAGTTAGCAAGATAACCTCCGATGCCGACCAAGCCAGCTGCTCCAAACAGTCGACAAGCGGTACAGTCTCGATGTCTAGCGCCCACTGTTGATGTTGAAGACATTTTTAAATTGCTAATTCAGTTTTCGTAGAGATTTTGAGATGGCAAAATAATCAAACAATTATTTGCGAAATATCCGCGTATTTGACATGACACTGTTCTGTTTTTTAATAATATTTTTTACGGCACTGGATCCTAGTCCTTTTATGCCATTCGTAACACTGACAGTAAGGCCGAGATTCAGAGAATATTTTTTTAGTTATAGCCAAAGAGATTATACCTAATAGAGTGAGCCATACCAATTGTAAAGTGTCCACTATTTTGGCGTTTAGGTTTGAGTGTGTGGTGTCAAGTAGTATGGACAAAAGGCACCAAGTGACGTATGGCCTTATGTTTACGGTCACTTTTCACACACACTAGCTCAAAAAAAAGTGGACAGCCGCATAAAAAAATATCTATAGTTCCATCTCCTTCTACTATTAAAGGTACGTCATAAGACAAAAGAGACTAACTACAATCATAAATTTATGCGGACTCTATGGAGATCCTTCCTCTGAAGTCATAGCTCGAGGTAAACAGGGCGAAAATGTAAAGATTTTGAAATACGGAAGTTCAAACTATGACTTAAAAATCGTCTCTGAGGCCAAGATTCAGAGACGATTTTTAAGTCATAGTTTGAACTTCCGTATTTCAAAATCTTTACATTTTCGCCACGCTTAGCTCGAGCTAAGACTAAAAAATCGTCTCTGAATCTCAGCCTGAATCTCGGCCTAAGTGACAGCCACAGCAGCAGTTTGCTTACCGCCATTATTCTGTTTAGTCGATGTTGTTTTTGATTTTCATAAAAATTTATTTTTAGTAATATTTGTGACATAATTTCGTGCGGATTGTGTCCCAAAAAGTTACATAAATCGACCAGTATAGGAATCTCAAATATATACGAAAACAGAACAGTTTTGGTTCAAGTTTACTCGTGCACGGTGATTTTGACGGTGAAGCGCGAGCTTACAAAATCGACCACAGATTCATCGTCATCTATCATCCACCATCAAAATTAAGAATATGAAATAATTTTACGAATGGCTTTTCAGAACTTTGTATCCAGAGCCGTTAATGACATTTAAAAAAAAGCTAGGCTAGGCTGCCACCTCAAAAAATCAATTGGGCGCTAAATCTGTGAAAAAAGCGCGAGATTTCAATATTTTCGAGGGTTAAAAAACCACTAGATCAAAGCACTAGATCAAAGTGCTTTAAATAGACTTATCAGTGTTTCCGAAACCCATTCCTAAGTCAGTCAATTCGTAGATCTCTTGTAAAATATATAATAGCACTTCAGATAAGTGTTCGTGTTTGAATCTCCCGAACACTGCACAATCTAGATGGACATGTTTTGAACACAATGTGCTATCAATAATTATCATATTTCAATCAAAAAACACAAAATATAGCATATTTCACCACAAATAATGTTGCTTTATTAAACGTTAAAAAAGCGCTAGTTTCTCCGCTAGGCGCTAAATTCTGAGATATGGCGCTAAAAATGCCAAAAAAGCACTAGATCTAACGTCGAAAGCGCTAAGGTGGCAGCACTGAGCCACAGATCATCCGTCACAGCAGGCCAGCAGCAAGCCTATGATATCTTTAGTTCCAATAGCTCCGTTGTGGCGCTAGTCCAATTTTCCTTATTGAAACGTCATCATTGGACGATGATAGGACGCCATATTATTGAACTTACAGCAACAGCAGCTTATCTTGTGATATTCCTGGTATTTTCACTTGAGTTGGGAATCCTTGAGAAGCCCTAATTCTTCTCCGTTGTATGACATAACAATATCGTTGATTAGTTGGTTCCTTGGTCAAATATCCCTATTTTTGCATTCTGGAATCATTGTAAACATACCTATAACTACAAGTTCTACTACATCGCTGGGTGAATACAACAACGGCACAACTCAAAAATTGGCAGTTTTGAGTTAGCACCGTATTCTGGTTCTACATCGCATACTTTATCTTGTGCAATATAGACCTGACTCGATATTTCATTGAATCCAGAGATAGGTGGTAGTTGTGCCACTACTACACTAAATAAAATTGTTATTTTGCGTTATGCAACAA
The DNA here is from genome assembly GCA_963924505.1 of Agonopterix alstromeriana. Classification (NCBI taxonomy): domain Eukaryota; kingdom Metazoa; phylum Arthropoda; class Insecta; order Lepidoptera; family Depressariidae; genus Agonopterix; species Agonopterix alstromeriana. The sequence continues at coordinate 13,838,764 of OZ004667.1, forward strand.
TGACACTTTTGAGTCAAAAAGTTGAATTAAAATTATTCCCGTCTGCAAAAACTATCCCTGTTATATTCTGTAAACCACAATTTGAAGGTTTGTGATTTCAAAGTAGGTCCTCCCTACTTCCAACTCTTCAGGGAATCATAACATCTCTTCTCCTATGAAGTTTTGACTTATGATCATCTACCAATCTGCTTTTTGTACCATGGCTTTCTAGTATAGATAGAAGACTGATCTGTTGTATAAAGTTCCAGAGCAGAAGATAAAACAATGTGATAGTGTAATTTTGTGGAAAAGAGCGTAGCTTTGTAAGCGTGAGGCTCTATTACTGCTTTCGTATGGTTACTTTGTAAATATATAGCTTTGGTAAATCATCTGATTCCTGCATATTCAATATTACCTTTATGCTTTTAAAATTCAGTTTTCTTTTCCTCTTACCTCTTGTCTTAACATTCATCTTTCATCCCAAATGACTGATGTCAGGATGACTCCATTTATTTCCTCTGAGATAATTTGGGAAAACTTCAACAGATCTTTTCATTGGCTTTCCCCAGATGAAAATATCTGACGACGTATTCATCTAATTGCAAACGAAGGTATTCAACCTGAACGTAGGGATCAAGGCAGACACATGAACAGTGACGATAGAACTAGTCCATCTTTGTGAGCTATGGAAACAGCTACTGGTTGGTGTTTTTCTAAGAGATAACATCAGAAATGAAGTAGTAACGTCTGAGAACTAAAGCAAATAACGCAGCCCTGAAAATTAGCAAGCTGAAGTGGCAATAGGTTTGTTATATCTGCTGAAGAACTGACAACTGATAAGGAGTATGTGTTCTAGAACAAAAGCTACAAACTATCGTGGTTATTTTATAATTAAATAGTATGGGACGACCACCGGCCAACTGGCCTGACTACGTAAAATGGGTAGCTGGTAAGAAGACCGAAGATAGAGATTGATAATTGTTTTACTCATCGTTCTTGATTTAAGCAGTACTAAAAGATCTATTGAGATCAACATGTGATTGGGCTCACGAGTAATTTCTTGGTCTGGCTCTTATCATCGAACTCGTAGTGGATATACCGACTGTAATCAAACGGTGAAGGAACACACCGTGACGAAGGGAAACCTGCATTATGCTGAAGAAGAAATTCTTACAACTAATTATTATTCTTCACATATGCCGATTCTTAAAGCCGTGGTGGGCTATAAAGCCGTGGTGGTCCAGTGGCGAGTAACCTTGCCTGCCGTGCAGGAGGCGATGGTTCGATCCCCGTCCAGGCCGACTCGTACCAATGAGTTTTTCGAAATTTATGTACGATTTGTAACACCACTGGCTTTTCGGTGAAGGAAAACATCCTGCAAAAATGCAGGTTGCATTGTTCGATTTCGAGACATGTATTGTACCCACTGTCTATGATGTGGCGACGGGCTCACCCCCCGTCACACTGGACAGAGTTTCGGTACTACTGGTGAAACGTGGATGTTCTGAGGTTTCAGAATATCTCTGACTACCCCTCGGGGAATATAGTCGTGATTATGCGTTGTGTATCTGATCTGATAGGATCTCATCAGACAACTTCCGCCAGTTCAGTAACAGATCAAATTTCCTTTTCTTCATTGCTTTGTAAATTCCCATTTCTTCCATCTCTTCTCAAATGCCATAATTGTGTTTTATTTTGGGTACTAATTACTATAACATTTCTTCATGTTTTCTCATTAATTATCTGGCATAAATCTAAATCGTACCAAAAAGTTTATGCAAAATTGGCATAACTCGGAACCCCCATATTTATGGCCCTATAAATAAAAAAATTGAAGTATATAAATAAAATTCTCAACTGTTATAGATTACTGATATAACACAGATATACAAAAGGCAAACATCAACTATCTAACCCTTGCTGTGTAGTAACTACAGACGAATTTGTTCGCGCGCACTCTTTCGCGCCAACTTTAATGTCATTTTTCTCAAAATCAACTTTTTTGACTTGTGTCGTTGTTGTATTCACCCAGCGACATGTCCGGCACTTCAAACAACGTTTTAGATTTGACATGATGACGTTCGCACATGCGCACTTTGACCAAATTGTGCATGCATGACATATGTGCAAGGTTGACTTACCAGGCAACGTATGAACATCATTATACATTTCGTTACTTTTAATAGTTCATTCTGTTATTAAAAATAATATCTAAGCTAAAGAGTAACAGAAAATATGAATTTAGCGTTATTTTCCAACGTTTATTTTTATTGAGAGGATTAAATAAAATATATTTTAATTAGATTAATCCAACGGGTGCGCGCGCCAGACTGCTTTCCCTTGCTCGGCTCCCTTCAAGTGTGAGGTGAGGTGTCGCATCTGAAGTGTCAGAGGGGGGCGGGCTGTTTTGTAAATAGAACTATAATACTATCACCTATTCTGTGTTTCAACACAAATTAGCTTGACAAACAGCAGCGCCACAAAGGAGCTGTTGGAACTAAGAGAAAATTTCACTGTCACATCTGTAGCTTGCTACAATGCTATATTTCAGGGCTGCGTTCAGAGCCTTCGGGTGCGGTTGTTTGGTTGTTTTTCACTCTAAGGTACGGAACGAACAGTTGTTTTTCAACTCGCCAAAAGGTACGGAACGATCCCGGTTGTTTTATAACCTCAAATTTTGACATTGACAGTAATATGGGCTTCCAGGGCTTCCATCATTTCCAAATACAATAAAAACTCATCTTCCATGCTAAAGAATCAAAGAGTGAATAAAAATAAATTGAAAAAAACTAACTTTTATTCAAAATGAGCAAAAAGTCAAGTAGCCACAGATAATCAAAACGTCAGAGTGTTTTTTAACCATCTAATTTGATGGTTAAAAGTTGCAACCCGTCAGAGGTACGGAACGGTTGAGTTGTGACAACCGAGTTGCAAAGGGCGTTTTTTCACCGAGGCTCTGAACGGCGTTAGTGCGAAAAGTTGCACCCAGAGTGCACTCTGGGCGTGGGCTCTGAACGCGCCCCTGTACCTAATTTATGACTGACAGTGATACCGACTTTTCTTTTTCTTTTATTCTACTTCCTTTCGGAAAGGCAATGGATTCTAGGGGGTCCCATAAAATCATAGATACATCAGGTGTGCGATTTTTGAAAGTCATATCAGTAGTAGAAAGATGCATCTGATGAGCTCAGCGAATGAGTTTCAAAAATCGCACTCCTGCTTAGTATTGGCTGTATTTGCTAAAAACAAATTTAGAATGCCATAAGATCTGAATGAAGAAAATAATTTAAAAACAAAATTAAATGGCCATCTTAAATTTTTTCCTTGCTAAGATAGCCAGTCTCATTAGTTAGGTATTAGCGGACTTTTTGAAAAAAAAAAGATTTATTAAAATCTCCACGGTAGAATTCTACTCAGGAAGGTGGCATAGGGTTACTAGTTAGTACCAGCGTAGAGGGAGAAGTAATTCCGAGAGGTCAGAACTTGTTTTGTCCTTTTCACTCAATATGAGATTCACATAGCAAATTCGCTCTAGTTAATGAAAGGTGATCGCTATCTTATTGCTGTCCTTATCGATGTAACCACTTTTTTGTATAACCTGACTCAAAAATGCCACTTCATATTTTATGACTATCGCTGTTTCATACGCGGTTACACTGAGGCCGAGATTCAGAGAGGATTTTTTTAGTCTTAGCTCGAGCTAAGCGTGGCGAAAATGTATGGATTTTGACATACGGGAGTTCGAACTATGACTTAAAAATCGTCTCTGTATCTCGGCCTCATATTCTGTCTAATAGCGTAGGGGAAACTTTTTTTCATCTATGACTACTAGCGATTATAATAAGGTACAGGTAGAGGTACCTATACTTCATTCCAAATAAGGACGACGACATTTTCCGATTCCAATTTAGCTTTCTGACCAATTCTGATTACCAAATGTAATTAATTTATTTGATACATTATACTATCCGACATATCTTGGACGTTACTAAAGCTGTTTTAAGAATAAGTGAGAGGAAGTGTTTCAAATCTCTGTTTCTGTAATGCAAAATAGCCTTAATATTTCGTTGCTATTTTGAATAGAGTATAGCTAAAGGTTATCCTATATGTAACATTGGGGTTCTTGAATAAAACATTAATTTCGGAAGTAAGTAAGCGTTGTTTATTTAACATGGCTACGGTACTGTCGGTACTAAACCACAGACTAGATATGTCATACGTTTTTTTTAATGTCTTTAACGGCTCTGGGTACTAGTCCTTTTGAGCCATTCGTTATTTTTTTCTTTATATTCCTTATTTTGATGATGGGATGATAGATGACGATGAATCTGTGGTCGATTTCGTAAGCACGCGCGTTGCCGCTAAAACAACCATGTTCGAGTTAACTTGAACCAAAACTTATGTTCTGTTATCGTATTTATTTGAGATTCCTGTTTCGTCGGTCGCTTCACGCAACTATTTGGTACACAATCCGCACGAAATTATGTCACAAATATCACTAAAACCATTTTTTTACGAATTTCAAATACGACGAAACACAGAAAGAGCAATGGCGCCAAGATACTCTATGTCATACATAACAAAACAGGGTTGCCAGATGTCTATACTTTACACTATACTTATCTGGGTTTACTCGGTAACAATTTTTATAGTCAAAGCAATTTATACAAGTTTATATGTACGCTTATGAATAAAACCGCAGGGCGGTTTGGTTCCGCGAATATACCAACTATACTTTGTACCATTAGCGTTTAGTGTTACTCGTTTGATTGTTAATTGTTTGTAAATGTTATCAAGAGCTCATTGCATGCCGACAAACTGTTATGTAGTTTGGCATATAATGTATTTGTGTAATGTACTGTGTTTTGTGAGAAATAAATAATTAATTAAATGTAACTTATTTTAAAATTATAATAAAGCAGAGCTCGGACCTCTCGGTAGAGAGTAGTAGGTAGGTAGGTAAGAGGTAGATTGATGTACAGGGACCTTCTTAATATTCACTTTTTTAATAATCAGACCGTCAAACTGAACAACTTTCTCTATGGCACCAACATCGCACTCGCAAAAAAAAATCAGCTCTTCCATATAAAACTGCGAACCTAACTACTTGAGCTAAATGTATGGGACAGCTGATTTCTTTTTTCGATGTTGGTCCCATAGAGAAAGTTGTTCAGTTTGATGGTCTGATCATCCCCTTAAAAAGTGTCAGCATATTAAGTTGGACCCTATTTTCATAGGCTTAGGTATTGTAAATAACAACAAAGTAACATTCTAGGAACATCTGACAACGTTTTCATTCAACATAGTTCACACGATACTGTCTTTGTCTTGTCTGTACCTCTTGACCTACTTTTAAAGGTTATTGAGAGACTCTTGCTTGACTCGTAAACAATGGATTCTGCAGTTATGTGGTTATTTCATGAGTGATCTCTTCAAAGTTCTTCAAGTCTAGGCATAATAACTTTTCGATAGGTAGGTAGTATAGGAATCTACATATTAAATAAGTACACATACATACATATGCATATTCTCACGCCTGTCTCCCACTGGGGTAGGCAGAGACAACGGAACGCCACCTGCTACGATCCTGGCAAACCTCTCTAGCTTCCTCCACATTCATTTAGCTCTTTATGCATGCTCGTCGATGTCGCGTAGATCTGACCTGGCCCTTTTTAAGCACGTCGCCAATTTGGTCCGTATATGTACACACACGACAGATCAACCTACCCATAGTTGAACTCTATGTTCATGGACATAAGGTCCAACTATGGGTAGGTTGATCTGTCGCCGTGCGTACACACGGCGACACATTAAGCTACGCTAAACCAAAATAAGCAGGCCGCGCGTAGGTAGAGTAATGTATAACGTCGCGCGGCCAGTTTATGTTGGTTTTGCGTAGCTTGATGCGTCACTGTGTGTACGTCTAGGCGGACAGCGAAACACCTGCATAAATGTTGGACCTTCCAACTTTTCCACGTATGGTTGCCTTATAGATTGCACTCGTCAATCTGCTCTCATCCATTCTTTCCATATGACCAAACCACCACAACATACCTTTCTCTATCTTTGTCACTACATTCTCTGATAAGTACTAAATTAATTCAAACATTAGTAAGTTGACTAATTTTATTTACATACTACTTACCTATTTAATTCATGCTGAGGTCCGCGGAACTAATGGGACAAAGTTTCACTACCTACTTAGTTCCACGATCAACCTTACAATACGGAACAATAACACAAGATAAATACAACGTGTTAATGAATTAACGCAAAACTAGAAAGTGGTTTGTTTAGAATCGAGAGCAGAATCGAATTATCATGTTTTCAACATAGGATTTTTTTTCTTCAAAATATTAAATAATTTGTTTGTAAAATTTGAAATTTACTGAACTCGATCTCAACTCACCAAACAGGCACACTCACCCAACTCACTACCAAAACAAGATTCTTAAAATGTGTCCACGAGTACACTAGCGCTTTCATTCATTGCTGAAATGACAACAAATCATTTTTATCTGAAAACTTAAATGCGAATAACTTTAAATTTTAACTATCAAAATAATGAAATTGTTGTTTCAATCTAATTGTTTTGCCATAAATCAGTTGGGTTGTATGAGGTTTTGCGCTTATTCATTAACACGTTGTATAGGGTGTATGTGACAGAATAGCAAATACTGAAACGGTGTATTCAGACCATCAAACTGAACAACTTTGACTATGGAGCCTACCTCAGGAAACGCGAAAAAAATCTGCTGTCCCATACAATTGAGTCGGGTAGGTACAAGTAGTTTTGTATCCATGGGACAGCTGATTTTTTATCGCATTTCCTGAGGTAGGCTCCATACTGAAAGTTGTTCAGTTTGATGGTCTGAGTTAAAAGTTTTAGTATTTGCTAGGCTATCACTGACATTCTGTATATTAAAAATCAATTTTATCGGGAACATGACAAAAAACATTGTTAAAGATTTTTTTTGTACGGAGAAAATTACATTGATGGGATTTTTTCAAAAACTTCTTAAACTTTCACGGAGTCCATATTAGGGTAGCTAGGTAGTCATATGTTCTATTCGATATTGAACGAATTTTACGCCTAAACTTGCATTTTTAATTATGCACGTTTAGACGCCAAATTCTTTCTTTCAATAATGGATAAAGTCAAAGAGCATCTAACTATCATACAAAGGATTCCGAGAAGTTTGAAGAAGTTTTTGAAAAAATCCCAAAAATGAAATTTTCTCCATACAAAAAATCTAAAAAAAATTTTTTGTCATGTTCTTGAAAAATTGATTTTGAATAAATTTATTTTGTATTACTACAGTATAGATCTATAGATTATATAAATCAGATTAGCTAGATTTAAACATCCGTTTCAGATACCCTGAATTTCCCTGATGTCCCTGAATTTATTATTATAGACCACTGTGCGTCGTCGTTAGTGTTACATACTACGGGTTCGAGACGTTTTCAAACACGGATTTCACCAATTTTTTATTTTTGTTAAATGACATTTGTGTAAAATTTTAAAATCGTAATTATTTCTAGTACTGATGGATGGCATATTATCACCTTTCTTCAAAACAACCCCGATTCCGTGGAGTATTCCAGTCAAAATACATAAACAATTTTTATCGGGCACACACGTTCCACTGGGGTCTGATTTTAAATAATTCCATTGGTCCACTCCTTTTCATAAATTTTGTTGTCTGCGATACAAAAATGAAAGGCTGTTAAAATAATGAAACGAATGGCTTTAATTACAAAACGAACCATAATTAATATACAACGTGTTAATGAATAAACGCAAAACCTCATACACCTCAACTGATTTATAACAAAATACTTCGATTGAAATAATAATTGCATTATTTTGATAGTTAAAATTTTAAGTTATTTGCACTTTAAGTTTTGAGGCAAAAATGATTTGTTATCATTTCAGCAACGAATGGAAGCGCTAACGTGCTCATGGATACATTTTAAGAATCTTGTTTTAGTTGTAAGTAGGCTGTGTGCCTGTGCGGTGGGTTGACATAGAGTTCAGTAAATTTTACAGAACAAGTTATTTAATATTTTGATTAAAATTACCTACGTTGAAAACATGATAATTCGATTCTGTTCTCGATTCTAAGCAAACTAACTTCTAGTTTTGCGTTAATTCATTAATACGTTGCATATAAAATAAAATTGCAAATAATTATAAATGAAAGTATTTTCGTTCTACATTGATGAATGACTAATATATAGTAGAGATGGAGTAGGTACCTATAATAATCTCCACGGGGAATAACTTCTGTATACATAGAAGCCAAATGTTTTACGTAGTAGGTAATTCCCTGACAAATGATAGGTAATAAATTAAATGACTGCGAATTTTGTGATGACGTATCTTGACGTTTCTCGTTAGGTATATTTTTCCTTATTTCCTTTCAGCGTGGTGGTCGTAAACTTGGTACAACTACATACCATTTAGGCGTGAATTGTACCTAGGAATTAAGAACGCTTTTTTATATTTTCGGAGGAAAATATTACAAACATACATAAACTCACGACCGTAATCTCCTTTCGGGGTAGTCAGAAAGATTGTTACACCTAGGTACAACTTATTTATGGAACTTCAGTACGTATAGGTATATTAGGTGTTGTGTTAGGGTGTGTGTGTGTGTGTGTGTGCAACACTCGTATAAACTCTATGGGGCTAATATCAAAAATGCGACAGAAAATAGCATATTCATACGTTAAAGACTTATTGTAGTGTTCCATAAAACGGCAGAACTTTTTCGACTATACATTTTTATATTAAGGGCCTATGTCGAAAAATAATTGAAGCGAAATGGACGTGTGATAGCTTATATTACTGCCTGATGCGAGAGAAAGAGATGGGGCGGCGCGCGCGCCTGAAACGACGCAAGCGTAAAACAAACATTATTTAACTGTGATTGTACTATTTATGTAAGTTCATTTCTGCTCTAATCAAATTTTATAAAATATCAATCTCTTTTTTTTTAATCAAGTCTCGTGTTTCTATTATTCACCGTTTAGCAGTTCCAAGTGGTTATCGATAAAGACGGAGGCTACTTTGGCTTATTTTTCTATCGTGAAAATGTCTCTTAATCGTGTTTTGGCTCTAATCAAAACTTCAATTATATGTTCAATTTACACATATACGCAAATCATTCTCCTACTGTTAGTACTTCATGATATATGATGCTTTGAAGAATCCTATTTTTTTCACATATCCTCTTAAATGGTGTTCTCCTAACAACAGTTATTCAGTTTGTTTAATCAGAACCAGTTGGTCAGAGACTATCTATCGTCGGCGCAGTGCATTAGGTAGTTGCATTGTATATAAAACAATAAAGAGGGGATGTTGTGATACGGCATGTCCATGCATTGTGTATTTAATCGAAAAACGTGCTCAGAGCCGAACAAAAAGTGTAGCCTACATGAAACAAAAAATTTGTTACGGTCGAATGAGACACTACACACTAATCGACTTGTCATTACCTACTCATTAATAATTTATTCAATATAGGAGCTTGAAACACACGTCAAACCTTTTTAAAGCTACCACCGCGTCGGAACGTGTTGTCGCTGTATAGAAGATGCGGCCAGAAACTCTACAACATAACACGACTTAATAACTATTACAAAATGAATTCTTAAGCTAAAGTTATGTATACAATAATACATAGTCTATTTAATAATATAATTGATACAATACAGTAAAATAAATAAACTATAAGCTAGTGACCTCAGACCAAAGCATTTTGAAATTTAATGTTAAAAACATTAGTCTCTTATTGGGTTAGCCGCAGTCGGGTCAAAAAGACAAACATTGTAGTAGGTATTCTGGAAAATCATAAACTTCAAGATTTCAGTATACTACAGAATCAAACCGGTTTTAATTATTTCCTGCAGCCGTTGTTACATATATAAATAGAATAATTAAGTAAAACCGGCCAAGAGCGTGTCGGACACGCCCATGATAGGGTTCCTACCTATAGGTGTTGACAGTTTTAGGGTTCCATAGTCAACAAGGAACCCTTATAGTTTCGCCGTGTCCGTCCGTCGGTTCGTCTGTCCGCGGCTTAGCTCAGAGACGCTTAGTACTAGAAAGCTGTAATTTGACATGGGTATACATATTAATCACGCCGACAAAGTGGTAAAATAAAATCTTGAAAAATATATTTTTAGGGTACCTCCCCTACAAGAAAAGTGGGGATGCTATTTTTTTCTGGTCTATCCCATGGTGTGGGGTATTGTTGGATAGGTCTTTTAAAAATATTGTGGGTGTGGGAAGACCATTTTTCGATTTAGGGATCCGTTAGCGAAATATTAAGCTAGAAAAATTTTGTTAGAGGCAAGTGTTTCCCCCCCCCCCCCCCCCTCCCTCCCCCACCATGCCAGCTAAATATTGTTTCTGGATACGTGAAATTACGGCGGTAGTGTATATAACGAAATTAAAAGGAAAACTATCACCGCTAAGTAGGCTTTACAAGTTAACGAGTAATAGTCGATCAACTTGTAAAATGCACTTTTTAGACTTTATTAGCCGTTAAACCGTAGTAAAAAACAAAAAGTCTCCTTCTAAGTCCTGATATTATGACGGGAAACTACGGAACCCTACCCTGCGCGTGGCCGGACACGCACTTGGCCGGTTTTTTAATTTTTCCTTTCTGCCACCGATTGTGCCATAGCATGTGTTATAATTTTCTTTACTAAGAGTTACTATAGGTATTGTTGAATATTTTCTGATTTTTCACTCCAGTACATTATGGTAGGAGAGTTACCTAATTGTTCGCCACTTTCTACTATCCTTCACCTCTCTTGCCTTTTCAGCAATCATAATGCTTATTTATTTCGGGTAAGGTAGAGTCTTGTAATTGCAATTACCAGATAGTTACTATCTGGTATATGAAATATAGGTAGGTACAAAATTTAAAAAAAAAACAATTCTTCGCTTTTTAAACCCGATTCATTAGTCATCATATACCGAATCGTGTTTAAAAAGCTCAGAATGTTTTTTTTAATACCGTACCTACCTATATCCATTGAAAGTCCTTCTACCTCCAAAGCATCTTCTCACCGATCCCAGCTACCCAATCCGCCACGTAGCCCCAGCAACGTCCTATGCCAAGGTCCGTACCCCTCTGGGTGCCCCTAGGTCGGTTGCTTAAGTTCATTCATTTAGCTCAGTAGACTCTTCGTCGTCCCTCCAATAGTCCGCAGTAAAAATCGCAGTAAACTAGTCATTAAAAAAAAACCAATGCATCTGGTTCTTGCCCACTTAAAATATGAGTGGTGCTTGAAACTATTTTTTGTTGTATCGAATTTTTAAATGTATGAGTTCTCAAAGGCTCTTTCAACCTACCGTACCATACCTACGTCTCGTCGTCGTACAAAGCAAGAATTACACACTCGTTTATCTAATACCATAATTACCTAAATGCACTTTAACGTACAAGCCAAGTTCTTAATTTTAATCTCGAAAATAAAGCTGCTACCCTAAGTAAGAGCTGCTGGAAAAATCTGGAAAAAATCGCATTGGATCGTCTGAGATGAAGAGCTAAACTTAATATACCAACAGGGTGTTTGGTAGTTCGATGCGTTCCTTTTAAGGTGATGATCAGATCATTAAGCTGAATAACTTTCTCTATGGGACTAACATAGAAATCGCAATAAAAATATCAGTACAGAATACATTTGAGTTGTGTAGGTACTGCAGTTTTGTATGGTAACCCCGATTTTTTTCGCTTTTCCATTGAATTTGGCCTCATAGTGAAAGTTGTTCCGTTCTCCTAAAAATAACGCATCTTACTACCAAACACCCTATAATACTCGTACCTATGCCTTGTCTAGTAATGTGCCCGGTGAGAGGTGACAGTGTTTTATCAACGACTGCCAACATTCAAGTTACGAGTAGGTCTATCTAGTAACTATACTCCATATCAAATAAGAACGAAAAGATTTTACGATTCCTATACTGGGTGTTACAAAAGTAAAAATACAAATTTGAAACTTTTAAGGGGGTTGTTTAGACCATCAAACTGAACAACTTTTACTATGGGACCAACATCGAAATCGCGAAAAAATAAATCAGCAGTCCCATACATTTAGCTCGAGTAGATTTGCAGTTTAGTATGGATTTCGATGTTGGTCCCATAGTGAAAGCTGTTCAGTTTGATGGTCTAAACCACCCCCTTAAATGTTTATTTGTATTTTTGTAACACCTTGCATACAACGCGTTAATGAATTAACGCAAAACTAGAAAGTAGTTTGTTTGGAATCGAGAGCAGAATCGAATTATCATGGTTTCAAGTATAGTTGTTCAAGTTGGGGTGTATGAGGTTTTGCGCTTATTCATTAACACGTATATTTCTGGCTAATTCTGATTTGCAAATATAATTTATTTATCAGAATAGGTAGGTACTATCCAACATATCTTGGACGTTCCTAAAGCTGTCCTAAGAATTAGTGTTTCAAATCTCTGTTTCTGTAATTCAAAATAGCCTTAAAATTTCGTTGCTATTTGAAATGGAGTCGGTTAATTATGTTTATTACCTACTTTGTTGTGTACCTACATTCTAGCAAAATAAAGAATCTGAATTTGAATCTTAATATTAAGTATAGGTCGGTAGTACCTTGGTACTCTGGATAGCGTAGATTTCTCTCCCGATTAATCCAAACAGAACTTGGCTCTTTGTTAAACATTCACGTTTTTGGTGCGATTGGTATTACTTGAGCATACCAATTAAAGAATTAACAAAGGCACTTCGGCTGCCGCGACTCCTCGTCTAGTTGTCTCAAACGGCAGTCTCTCTCCGCGACTGGAACGGAACGCTCCGTTCCAAGTGAATGTTTTTATTTTGTATACTGGCGTACGTTAGTTGGTAAACATTAAACACGCACTACGACCGCGTTTGTTTACAAATATGGGCCCAGAAGTGTGCCCATTATTTGGGCTGCGATTGTAAATTGCAAAAGTAGTCGTGATGGAAATTCGATTGGATTGTCTTTGATTCGATTGAATTGGTTCAGTTTGAAAACTTTTTAATAGTGGACTGTGATGTTTAACTTAAACTTTATACGTGGTGTTGTATTTCAACTGATCTTAATTTGTTAGTGATCTCAAACTTTTAGGTGTTATTCATAATTTTTCTGACTATTAGTTTTATATAAAGTAAAAGGTAAGTTCACTTTTGCTATATTCTATCTGTTGCATTCATTGGTTTAACGATTTTAAGCCATGGTTAAGATTTTTTGGGTCTCTTGCTGCTAGCAACTGACTAGGTATAAAAGCAGGAATAAAATTTACAGTATTACCTTGTATTTACCAATCTCAAAATTTGTCTATTTTATTACATTTAGTACGTTTTAATCGCCTAATCAAAATGGTAGGTAGGTACATAAGGTATTTAGGTACATACATTATAAATATACTCGAGCCTGTATCCCACTGGGGCAGGCAGAGACAGTTCTAGTATAAGGTATTTTATGACCGCAAATCTCTTCTTTGGTTGCTTGTTTGGAATCTTCTATCGTATCTAAATAATCATGGATTCATACAGGGTCCTTCTTAATATGTTGATACTTATTTAAGGGGATGATTTATTATCTTAAAATTAAAATCTAAATATTATGGTAGGGAATTGAGAAAAAAATTACCTATTTAAGTTAGTTACTTTTTAAAGGGGCTGATCAGACCGTCAAACTGAACAACTATCTCTATGGGACCAACATCGAAATCGCGAAAAAATCTGCTGCCCCATACATTTGGCTCAAGTGGGTAACTAGATTTGCAGTTTTGTATGGAACAGTAGATTTTTTGCGATTTTGATGTTGGTGACATAGAGAAAGTTGTTCAGTTTAATGGTCTGATCAGCCAATTAAAACCAAAAATATCACAAGCGAGAATGACATGCGACGGTCAAAATTATGGGGTCGACGCATAAATAATGTCAGTTGTATCAATGTACAATCATAATCTCATGCGGACCAAACTCCAAAGAAAAGGCCCTAAATGATGATTTTACAGATGATAACTGACAGCTATTCAAATCAGCTACTCTTTATCAGACGTCAAAACGTGCGCTTTGTATGAAATTTGTACTCAATTGTGAGTTGTGACGTCATCAACATTTCATTACTTTTTTAAAGTTTATCTTGTTCTTAAAAATGGTATTCAAGCTAAAAACTAAATGAAAATGGAAGTGTAGCGATATTTTCTAATCTTTTTTTTATTGAGAAGATAAGAATAAAATATATTGTATGTAGTCAAATACCCAATTATAATGAAAATTATTGTTAAAATGCAACATTATAGTAAATAAATACCTACCATATCAGCAAATCGCTTGTAAAGAACATCCGTTCGTATTTTCCCCGCACGATATTCCTCCAAACATAACAGAAAATATCATTATGAATCACTAGACTTGCACCACTTTTTTTTGCTTTATCCATTGATCTGAAATGCATTAAAACTGCATTCGAAGTTTTCCGGTTTGACTGTTCGACGTTTTCCATAATTAATGTTGTCATGATCATAAAAAAGTTTAGTTACGATTTATTAAATTCCTAGACTTTGTGGCCAAGCTATAAGTGCCGGCCTAGCAAATACTGAAACGGTGAACTCAGACCATCAAACTGAATAACTTTCACTATGGACCTACCTACCTACTAGTCTACCTCAAATAAGGCGAAAAAAAAATCTGCTGTCCCATTACAAAACTGCTGTACACTATCCGACTCAAATGTACAGCTGATTTTTTTTCGCGTTTCTTGAGGTAGGCTCCATAGTGAAAGTTGTTCAGTTTGATGCTCTGAGTTCACCGTTTCAGTATTTCCTAGGCTGTCACTTACACAAAATAACCAGCCATTGATAGCAATCATCAATTCATCATTATCACACCATCACTATCATTTTAGCAGAAAGATGTCCACACTTCGATATGCCCAGGCAGATTCATCTACTAACTCCATTGACTTACCAACTACTGGACGTAGGGTCCGCGCTCAAAAGTGTCCTAACCTAAGAGGAAGGATCTCTCTTTAAGACTAGAGTGAGCCATACCAATTGTAAAGTGTCCACTTTTTTTGACGTTTAGGTTTGAGTGTGTGGTATCAAGTAGTATGGACAAAAGGCACCGAGTGACATATGGCCTTATGTTTACGGTCACTTTTCACACACACTAGTTAAAAAAAAGTGGACAGCCGCATAAACAAATATCTATAGTTCCATCTCCTTCTACTATTAAAGGTATGTCATAAGACAAAAGAGACCAACTACAATCGTAAATTTATGCGGACTCTATGGAGATCCTTCCTCTTAGGTCCGAACCCAAAGAGTATTAAAACGTAAAAAGAACCAATTACGTTTAATCGGCCGACTACGCGCCTAAATCTGGATGTACTGAACATGGCAATTATGAATATTTTTGAAAAAAACTCTATGAAATATAGCCGTGAGCTTCTTATGTTCATAGCTGAACTGAACATAGACCTCGCTTAAATGAGTTAGTTATTAATGTTATTAAATACTCAGTAAGTACTTTAGTTAACTAGTCTGCGTTCCAGTTAGCTTACCTACCCATTTAGCTAGTTAGAGTTAAAATTTAGATAGAATAGTTTAGTGCGGCGAACTCGTTACTCTTGTAACTTCAATAAACCGGGCAAAGTCAAGGGTATCAAGAGACATTTTAAACTTGATGGTTTTACTTGTAAGTACTTTAGGTCATACATCTTTTAGGTAGTTTAATGTAGGTTAGGCAGTAAGAACAAAAACCTGTTATAAGTATTATTTCGCAAAATTTTACTTAAACCCTGCTAAAATAACAAGCGAACTTTTAAAAAAAGAAGCAAAAACAGATTCAATTACCATGTAACTATACCTACATTATTATAGCATTCATTTTTTTGGTGCAGACCTAAGCACGTTGTTTTTACATTTGCCTAAATACCTATACTTCATTCCAAATAAGGACGACGAGATTTTCCGATTCCGCTTTAGCTTTCTGGCCAATTCTGATTACCAAATGTAATTAATTTATTGGAACATGTACCTACTATCCGACATATCTTGGACGTTACTAAACCTGTTCTAAGAGTAAGTGAGAGGAAGTGTTTCAAATCTCTGTTTCAGTAATGCAAAATGGCCTTAATATTTCGTTGCTATTTTGAATGGAGTATAGATAGATACCTGGTTAAGTATTTAGGTATGTACACGTGGATAATTTTCATAAATGAGAAAACCTATATTTTTTGGATCCTATAGAGTCCTATAGAGAATCTAAATGTGATACTGAACGACTTTCTCTCAGAAACCTATAGGAAATTCGCAAAAAAAATTTTGGACCATCCATACTACATGCAATGAACTGATCGAAAGTTTGTATGAAATGATGACAAATTTTTTGCGAATTTCCTATAACTTTCTTAGGAAAAGTTGTTCAGTATCATGGGTACAATCATCCCTTAAAGTAATGCAACTGTTTACGCTAAAACCCTGTAGAACGCGCGTACAGAAATGTTACATTATCGCACCAGACGCGGTAATGTTACTTTTTTTCTAATATCTGCAAAGAGTTTTTACGAGCTCAGTGGCGCCCTCATCACAATAATAAAGAAAGCCTAAATTAAAAAAGTGCTACTCCAATAAACTACAAAAGCCTTCAAGCTATTGTTATACAATACTTTTATAGGTTCTAACCATTCCACTTTTAAGAATTTCGAAATAAAAAAATAAAATCCGGCTTTCTTTTTCCTTTTTTCAAATTTGTATGTTTAGACCTATAAAAACCTACAAAAGTAGGTACCTATTCTATAAAAATTGCTTAGAAGGCTTTTGTAGTCTATTGGAGTAGCACTTTTTTAATTTAGTTTTGTAAAAGAGCTCTTAAAAAAATTCAAACTCTTATCTGAATAAATAATCTGTTTTAATTAAAATCGGATAAATAAACGTTTCATTTCATCAAACAATTTATTTTAGATAACAATTTAACATTAGTTTGAGTTTTAAATACATTATTATTAAGTTTATAACGTTTTTAATATTAGGTTAAAGTCACTACAATTTGTTTAGGAGGAAAAAAGACTTGAATTTATAGAGAAGTGGATAGAACTGATAACAATGTACGTCCTTAGCTGTAGCGATTCAATCAGCTGTTCAGTTCCTGTTGTGTACAAATAGCATTATCAGAAAGTGCGAATTACGCCTAAGGTCTCCCGTTGAGTTCTCTATACTCCATTCCAAATAGCAACGAAATGTTAAGGATATCCCCTTAATTTCGGATCGCGCTTCATACAAACGAAGTCTGGTTATAAAGTCAATGAAAATTTTTCAGAAACAATCTTGAAACTAATCTCTTTGATGTCAGATTGTTCACGGTTAAGCTTTTTTGAAGCTTTCCCAACTAATGTAAGTACACACGGCGTCATATCAGGCTTTACAAAACCAACCTAAGCTGGCCGCGCGGCGTTATACGTTGTTCAACCTACGCGCGGCCAGCTTATTTTAGTTTTATATAGCTTGATGTGCCGCTGTGTACTTCGTAATACGTATTGATCTCACACACAGAAGGAAAACATCGTAAAGAAATCTCTTTATCTGAGATAACAAGATGAGTGAAACAAGGAACGAAAATGGATCCACACTCACTACCATTACCATTTAATTTTGCCCAAAATTTGTATGCCACTTATTTAAGTAGTGTATAATAATTATAGTAGGTACTATGTGTGTTTGATCGATTTAATATCCGTAGTCTTCGACCGACCAGACCTTTTTTAGGGTTCCGTACTCAAAGGGTCAAAACGGGACCCTATTACTAAGCCTACGTTGTCCGTCCGTCAGTCTATTTAGTGCTGTAACTTTTGAACCTTAATAACCTTAATAGATACATTTGAAATTTTCACAGAATATACGTTATTTCGGCGGATTTGTTAACAAATAATAAAAATCTCTAAAAATTTAAAATTAAGGTTGGTCCTCATACTTGAAACATGTTTTTATCAACGTATTTTCTTCTCGCTCTATCGTTGAAACGGTAATACATACAAGGGACAAACATGGTGTGATTATAGAGCAGATTCTACCAGACCTTGTTTGGAGAAAACAACACTTTTTTGCAAGTTAATATGTTGTGTGGTGGTGTGGTACGGAACCCTCGGTGCGCGAGTAGCCCGGCAGTTGACTGGTTTTATTTTTAAACTCAACCCTGCATGCACATGTCAAAATGTTGTCGGCGGCGACGGGCTCTACCACCTGTCAGAGTCACACACGCTCAGAGATTCGGTACATCAGAAACCGATTCAGAACAGGTTTAGAACATCCACGTTTCGCTTGAAGTAGGTATTAACCTACTACAGTTTACAAAATATTTCTGACTACCCCTCGGGGAATATAGTCGACCACCGTCGGACCATCATACTGAACAACTTTCATCATGGGTGAACCACCCGGGTTTACGCCCTGTCTGTCCTAATAAAGGAGACGAATGTTCATCAACTTTTTATGCTGACTGTACTTACATAACTACCATAATTCCTAACGTTTAACTGTGATCTATTGTAGTTCAGTTAAGGCAGTTAACGGAATGAGTCTAGTCTAATCTAGTAACGTCGTAGTGTTACTTATCTAGTCTAAATAATTATACACCGTGTTCCTGTCACTGGTGAAACGTGGATGTTCTGAGGTTTCAGAATATCTCTGACTACCCCCTCGGGGAATATAGTCGGGAGCATATGCTATGCTATGCATGCTATGCTATGCACTATGGAACTAATATGGAAAACACGAAAGAAAATATAGGGTCCTTCTAAATACTCGTATGACGGTTTTTGAAGAGAATGATCAGACCATCAAACTGAAAAACTTTCTCCATAGGACCAACATAGAAATAGCATTTAAAAAATCTGCTTCTCCATATAAATCTGCAAACCTACTCGACCCTAATGTACGGAACAGCAAATTTTTTTTTACGATTTTGATGTTGGTCCCATAGAAAAAGTTGTTCAGTTTGACGGTCTGATCATCCTCTTAAAAAAGTGTCAGCATATTAAGAAGGACCCTGTATAGTTATGCTGTGCTTTTACTATGGGAAAACTATGAAATCTCAACAAAAAAACTCGCAGTCGGGGCCCTGGCAAATCACGACCAGTCCAATTCTGCGACCCCTAAATTTTTGGTGGACCCTGCAGATCCTCATTTCCATCGCCAAGATAAAGTTATAAACAAAGTTTCATTGATGTACAAAAGATACACTTACTTTTAAGACTTTCTTGGAATAGAATACGGTTCGGTACCTGACTAGGAAAGAAAAGTCGGTAATGGAAAGGAGATCCATTATATCAATAACATTTTTGAATAAGCTCTTAAAAATTTCCATTAACGTTAATATTAGTCGGAGACCCTTGCTTAATGCTTACAGGTAGCAATAAAAATAACTGTAACGAGATTTGAAAAATGCGCAATCACGTTCCACAAACGAAGTCCTTTCCAATTAAAATTAATTTGGTCATTACATCCTAAGTGTACACGCTTTTATAGAGCTTATGAAAAACAAATAGAGTCTATAGATGATTGCAGTAAATGCTAAATGTAATCAGGAATCGTGATCCGAAGCATCCGTGACGTTTTGCTTCGTGACGGGATTCCCATTATTGTTTCACACATCGACATTGATTCGTTTTTCTGTACAAATATTGCCCATAGTAAAGGTCCATGTTTATGCCATAATGAACTTTATTTCAAAAGAGTAAGGTGTTTTGGAATTGTACAGGGTGGCCGGGTGTATTAAACATGTGCTATGAAGTGTTAATGTTCTTTACAGTGACTGTCTTTTAGATTGGACACGGATTTGTGGTTTATAAAAGAACAAAACGAACGTCATGGATGAATGACTAATTAAGTCGTTTGATAATTAAATCGACAGAGCAATGTATAGTGGCTTTGACTAATTATTATAAGGACTAGCCTTGCGGTAGCATTTCCCCTCTGCCACGGTATTAGCACAATTGATCTTGTGCATTTACATTCAATTTTACACCTTATCACTAAACGAGACAGCCTATAATTGCGAAATCTTAACTTCGAACTTAGAACGTTTGGGGTTCACACGAGACTACTTTTCATGATTTTTGACATTCAAAATTAGAATCTAAAGTTATGGGGAATAAAATCCAAAGTTGCGGATTTTATGTTACCTCGCCCCCCGCAAAAAGTGTCAGAAATGTTTGTTAGTAGAATTACACGCGTAACCAGTCCACATATAAATAGTCAAAGACTGGGTGTTATAAAAGTAAAAATAATCATTATAAACTTTTAAGGGGGTTGTTTAGACCATCAATCTGAACAACTTACACTATGGGACCAACATCGAAATCGTGAAAAAAAAATTTCCCATACATTTAGCTCGAGTAGATTTATAGTATAGTATGGAACATCAGATTTTTTTTTCGCGATTTCGACGTTGGTCCCATAGTGAAAGTTGTTCAGTTTGATGGTCTAAACCATCCCCTTCAATGTTTATTTATAATTTTAATAACACCTTGTATTAATGACATTCAAGCTCAGTATAAGAAAGAGCATCGAGGGTGCATATTGAGACCGTTTGAACGCCTTACTTCATGTGGCCGATAATTGTCATCTTGTTTATAAGAAACGGCATTTAATTTTAAAGCACTATTAAAAAGCTTCTGGGTGTAAACACCCACAAACAACAGCACCAGCAGCAGCAGCAGCAGCTGGGTATAACAGCGCTATAAAATTATATGTCTATTCTTAATACTAAACAAGATGAAAATGTTCGGTCAGATAAATTTGAGCGTTCAAACGCTCTGAATATTCACCCTTCAGTACGGACACTCCCCAGCCCACTACAAATTTTAACCTCATCCCCTAAGGTAGGCACGGTTTATGCAGAAGAGACGTGTGGTGTACGTAGCATAGTGTCGTTTGGAGAATTACGCCCGCGCCTCCAGGCGACGTCACCTGGAGGCGCGATTCTCCTATAAGGTTTATATTGCGTTCTTTGATTATCCGCCACCGCCACACGTCTCTTCTGTATAAACCTTGGCAAGCGTGGTGTAAACTATCATTATACTTTAAACCATATACTCTACCCATTAAACTGAACAACTTTGACTATAGGAGGAAACCGATCAGAACAAAAAAAATCTGCTGTCCAATACATTTGAGTCATGTAGGCGATGCAGTTTAGTATGGAACAATTGTTTTTTGTTTTGCTCTTTTGGTCCCATAATAAAAGTTGTTCAGTTTGATGGGTAGACTCTTAATTTAAAAAGGATGCTAATGATATCAATTTCACCCTGTATAATATTTTTAGAATTTCTACAAACAGTGATTATTAATGTTTAAATAATATTAGATCTCGCTTATATGGGATTTACGAGAGTCGATTTTCGCCGTGCGGCTAAGAGCGATTTGAAGTACATTGCAGCATGAGCTTGTTATGTATCAAGTTTATGTCAAACTAATCAGTCTATGTACTTCAAATCGCCATTACCCGCACGGCGAAAATGAACCCATGTAAATTTCGCTTTAGGCGCTATATTATTTAGAAAGGTAGAACCAACGCTATGTAAGTAGGTTATACGTACGGATATTTAAAATATAAACAGCAGGTGCCTACCTAAAATATGCCCTGGAGATACTTATGAGCGAATATAATTACGAATTTCTGTAAAATTACCTTTTGAAATTAGCAGACACCGCATATCTTTACTCCGTCAAAGGATCTTAATTATGTTACTTCGTTTGATTAATTTCCATTGCAGCTTTTAACATTTGCGTTTATGGTTGCCTCTATAATCTAAGAGGCAATGAAAAGCGTGCAGTTAGAAAGTTCTGTATGTTTAGCAACTTTGAATCGAGCCGAATCTCGAGTGATTCACTTTGATCGGATACTGGGAAGGGACGGACTCCACGCTACCCTTCCAAGGTACACTTTCTATTATTATTCATGTTTTGTTAGAGATAGGGATGTATTCGGAGGATAATACTTTTCTGAAGGATTGGGGTCGAATTTCAATTACACGCAACAACGGTTACCTTGCCTACAAAAAGAATATCGTCTTGACATGACGTCACTTTCACACACTAAGTAAGCCAGTAGCAAAATAAGTAGAGTATTTGAAATGCATGCTATCTTTCCGGATGTGGAACAGTGGAATATATTAAATAGTTGAACGCATGTTGAGTGTAAATGGAACTCCACCTATAATTTATCGCTTAAAAATGCATACTTCGTGTAGTAAAACCGTATTCAAAGGTTAAAATTATTATGTCAAAGCTACATTAAGTACATCCATCATCCACAGCACGAGTTTAGGTTCTATTAAGTATAATAGAGAGCGACAATTTTATACGATAATTTGATCACCTTTTATGTTGTCCGTAAATTGAACGAGAATGAGTTTAACCGTTTCGTTTGACGATTATTAAGTTATCTATAATCTAATCTAGATCTATGGGGTTGACGCTAATCTCTTCTACTTCTGCCTCTGAAAATTGAAGGATATAGAGATATGTTCTTCTTAATATGCTGTCACTTTCTTAAGGGGATGATCAAACAGTCAAACTGATTAATTTTCTCTGTGGTAACAACATCGAAATCGCGAAAAAATTACGGCTCTTCCATACAAAACTGAAAACCTACTCGAGCCAAATGTATGTGAACGCAGATTTTTTTTCGCGATTTCAATGGTGGTCCCATATATGTAGAAAGTTAAAGGTAAGTATGTAGGTACCGTACCTATCATTTTGAAATTCGTAGTCAATGATCTAGTAATTAGAAATCCTTTTCGGAAAAGATAATTGAATTAAATTCTAATTTAATTATCTTTCCCGAAAAGGACAAGTGCTTTGTACCTTCGACCTTAGATAAAAGTAAATTAGTTTTACTTTCATCTAAGCCCTCAACCGAGGGAGTGCATGAAAAGAGTTAGGGTAGAACCACTTTCCGTAAGAAACCTATCAAATATAGCAAAAAAAAATCTAACTTTCCATACTATCAGCTGGCGGGTCTTATCTATTTTCTCCATAATCAACTTCAAATTTGTCTCTCTTTCCCAAAAACAGTGACGTTCATAGTTACAATACAGTAAATAAAAATAAATTAGTATTCCCACATTTTCGACTCAGTAAAGTCAACCCATCTTTCATGGGGCACTGTATACGCTATTATAATAAGATACTAGAGGATATTCTAAACTTGCCAGACAAAAAAATTAAGTCCCATGTTAAGCAAGTCCTCTGTAAAAAAGGCTACTATAAACTCGATGATTATATGAATGACCAAAATGTCTGGTCTTGACAATGTTACACTATGTAACTAATTCAATATGGTATTTTGTAAGTGTACTTTGTATTTTTTTTTAAATACGTGTGTTGTAGAGTTTCTGGCCGCATCTTCTCTACAACGGAACATTTTCCGACGCGGTGGTAGAGTCAAAAATTTCGTCAGAAAGCTATCAATGTGATATTATTTTGAATGAAACATTTTGAGTTTTGAGTTTCATATCCCAATAGGTCAATGGTGTGGTCATAATCATTATGTAGGTACGTAGGGAAGTAAGTATGTTGAAAAATAAATGATGCAAATTTTTAAAAAGCTGCTAATTAATTATAATATTATTTCACTCAGTTATTGATTATTTCAGGTGTTGCGTTAAATTTTGATAACACCGTGTATATGTCAATCAGGGAGCAGGGCATGTTCTTAATAAGCTACGAGTATAATGAATGCATAAAAATAAACTATAATTATAACACAATGTTCCGATACGAGTAAGCACACCTATTTAACATCATTTTATGAGATGAGTCTCGATTTGTGTCACAATAAATTCGGGCAATGACTTTGTTTGCAGTCTTAGACTATTTACATTATCGTCTAAGTTTGCAGTAAATTCAACTAAAAGTTTTACAGACGACAGTAAGTTGTTTCGAAATCGATACGAAAGAAATTACGTAGAATAAATAGGTACCTTTTTAATTTATGACTGTGGTATTGATACAGCTGTTTGTGACTAATGTGGGCTAATAATATTATTTTTATAGTAAATACCCTGACGTCAGAACTCTTTGTTTTCAAAGGTTATTAACTCACATGAAACATTTACTGAGACTAATAAATTAACACTCTTTTGCAGAAACGCCCATTAGAGTTAGTCCTCCATTAAATCTCTTGCTAGCTTTTACTACGTCAACAAGATAAAAAGTGACAGCAAGAGATTTAATGGAGGATTAACTTTAATGAGCGTTTCTGCAACTGAGTGTTAGAGGTGTGAAAAAACTTAAGGTTCAGCGACTTTTACTTTGAAAAATGAAAGTGAATAAGTTCGTTGTTTGTAAAAATCGGTTTTTACCTATACCTATAATAGGTATCGTGTTGTTTATCTACACTATCTACACTAATATTATAAAGATGAAAGATTTGTACCTATTTTTGTATGTTTGTATGTTTGTAATGAATAGGCTCAAAAAGTACTGGGCCGATTTAAAAAATTGCCAATAGAATGCTACATTTTGAAAAAAAAATAGGGATCCTTGGTATAATTTGAACAATGTAACCGAAGGTGTAGAAAAATGAGTCTTAAAATTTATTTGTCTACCCCGTGCGAAGCCGGGACGGGCTGCTAGTAAATTGTATAATAGATCACCATTTCGATTATTTACCCATGGTGACGCTAAAACAATTTGTTTCACAAAAACGAAGTAAATATAAACTGAAATAAACATAATAGAAATATTATTTATTTGCAAACCAAGAAAAACAACACAAAATAAACATAAATAAAAAGGTATACAGGGTGTTAGGGTAAACATTTGCATTACTTGAAGGGGTGATTGAACCCATGCTACTGAACAACTTTCCCTAAGAAACCTATAGGAAAAGAGCAAAACAATTTTTGAACTTTCCATACTAAATGCAATCAGCTGATCGAACGTTTGTATGAAAAGTCGAAAAAAAAATCAAATTTCCTATAGGTTTCTTTGGGAACGTTTTTCAGTATCATGAGTACAATAACCCCTTACAGTAATGTAGCTGTTTACCTTAACATCCTGTATAGCGCACTGAAGAAAATCACACCAAACCATCACACGAAAATCGTAACAAAACTATTGAGTTGACATTTTGTATGTGTATGGAAATTATAAATAGTGTATGGTAAACTGGATGACGTCTTTAAGTCTAAACTCCCACAATGCCTAAAGACCAAGGTGTACAACCAATGTGTTCTGCCCATACTTACTTATGGTGCAGAAGCATGGACGCTGACTAGGCAAAACATGCACAAAATAAAAGTCGCACAAAGAGCCATGGAGCGTACCAAGCTGGGAATATCGCTTTTGGACCGCGTACCCAACGTAGAAATCCGTCGAAGAACTAAGGTCGACGACGTTGGAGACCGGATTACAAAGTGGAAGTGGAGATGGGCGGGACATTTGGCTAGAAGGGAAGACGGCCGGTGGACCAAGGCAATATTGGAATGGTGGCCAAGAGAAGGAAGGAGGTCCGTGGGTAGACCACCGATGCGATGGTCAGACGACATTGTAAGGGTTGTGGGTCGTACATGGATCAGGTTGGCACACGACCGTGAGGAGTGGCGCAATAAAAAGGAGGCCTATGCCCAGCAGTGGGTTGATGTGGGCTGATTTGATTGATGGAAATTACCAGTTTCACTTTCCTTTTAAAGATTTGAGTTTTTTTCACACAGGCACACTTCAATTTTTTATCGACGGCGAACCGGAGCGAACACTTTGTTTGCTTGGAATATTATAACAACTTCCGATTCATTAAATGCTTGTTGCATGTCGGTTTTCCGATTTGGTTTCCTCACGGTATGCTTTTTAAACGTACGAAAGAAAATATCTGGACAAACATGAAAATATGTAAGTAGGCACATACTTTAATGATGTTCTTGTATTCCTAAGAATAAGTGTGAAGTCAATACGCGATTTACATTATTGAATAGTGTAGTAATGAAATTAGTTTTTATAACTGCTGCATGGGGTTCATTGCCAATTTCATAGTTTAAGAAGCGACAAATACCTACTAATTGTGCTAAATGTTGTCTTTTATAGCTCAATGGCAACTAATTAAGACCAAGGTCAGTAATCTCGTTTTTCCAATAGCGTACGTACGTACTTAGTTTAAAGTTTTAATTATAGAATTGTGATTGTAGTTAGTATTGCGACAAATAGCTAAAATCTAAGCTTCATATTCATAATATTTTGTGTCAGTTGGTTTCTTATCTTATCTTGTCTTATTATGGAGGCTGGCAAGCCAGCAATACTTGAACCCAATGGGATCTGTAGTGTAGTGTAGACCCTTACATACAGGGTCCAACTTAATAATGCTTACAGTTTTTTAAGAGGATAATCAGACCATCAAACTGAACAACTTTCTCTATGGGACCAAAGTTGAAATCGCGAAAAAAAATCAATTCTCCCATACATTTGGCTCGAGTAGGTTTGCAGTCTTGTATGGAAGAGCTTATGTTTCATTCGCGATTTCGATGTTGTTGCCATAGAGAAAGTTGTTCAGTTTGACGGTCTGATCATCTCCTTAAAAAGTGTCAGCATATTAAGAGGGCCTCTGTATTTATTTTCTTCACCTTTCAAAAACGTGGTAAATGTTTTAGGCAATACCGTTCTGGGGAAGAAACCTGTAATCTCCCAGTTTAGGATATGTATCTCCCAGGAGGCACATGCGTTTAGCGGCCAAGACATCGTTGGTTTCACGTAGTATAGTAATTTGTACGTAACCTGTGATTTCGCCACGTAATCGCGACATCTTATTTTAAGTGGGTCCGCTACGTGCGCGCTGTCTCAACCTGGGTACAACATAACGAAACAACTAAATTGTGGTAAGTTCAATTCGAAAAGACCATTTCGGAGTAGAGACCATGGGCACCTGGGGTCCAGATGCCAGGAACCTATATATGGAAATATCCTCAAGACTGATAGACGCTACAGAAGACACGAAGGCTCCAAAGAGGCAACGCCGCCACTCTTCTTGGCACACTCCCGCACGGCAGCAGCTTTGATGGAGTGTTCTACCTGTAGATGGACTGCCGATGAACCTACAATCGGCACTCCATCTGAGGGCTGAGCTCCCATCACCTGGCTCCTCTAACCTTTTTTTTTTCTAAGTTTTTTTTGTTCTTGTTTTTTTTATTTGGCTTGTTTTGGTTCTTTATTTTCCTTTTTTCTTTTTCTGCAAGTTTGTTTTGGTTAGGTATTATTTAGATTAACTTTATAGTATGTATGTCAATGTACGTGGTTGTGTAAATAAAATACTGTCATTCGAAAGAATAAACTCCCTGGTTTTTAAACAAACTACCTAATATTAAATCGCTTATTTAACACACTGGTATTTCAAAGTAACATATAACTAAGTCGTCTACATAAACAATACATTGTATTCTTGACTATCTTGACATAAATACAGACCAAGTCTGCAAACATAATTCTGCTAATTGAATAACAAAGATTACTTGACGTCCAAAAGATATTCGTCGAGACAAATGACTGCTCTTATTTAACTAGTCATGTGTTCTTGCTATGCCATTGAATTTTTTTCATTAACAATGGCGTTGGACAGTTGAATGAGAACTCCATTGAACTGGCTTGAGACCAGTATTCTTTGACGACACGACAATGGATTTTGGAATGTTATTTAGCTTCTATCAAAAATCTAGGATTAAATATCAAGATATCTTCAGAGATAAATGTAGAAGATAAATACCTAAATTATTTTTTGTTATTTCTAATTTTCCAAGAGTCAATGCGCTATACCTGCTACATGATGTTTGATTAGCTACGTAGGTACGTAATTAGGCTAGATTCTCGATAATTTATGTGATATCTGCGTACTAGGTAGGTATGTACAACACCTACGAAAGAACGACAATTTGTGATTATGCGGATTGATAAAATGAACTGTAGGAACAGCTTGTATCTCTCTTTCAATCTTACGGTACCTACAGAATTGTGCATTTCTGTTCAAGCTTAGGAAACATTTGGGTCTTTTTAATCGATAATTCCCACAAAAATAAAAGAACTTGAAAATTAAGGAGTTGGATCGAAACCAGAACGGTGTCAAAGCTTGAACTTCAGAGAATATAGTAGGTACAAAATAATTATAATATGCATGCGCAGAAAGTAGGTAATAGGATATGTTTTGGAAACGTTTGCTTTTCGACATATTATAAGAACAGATCCTCTAGCATGATTTAATCTACATACGCGCTACTCTGAATTTTTCCATACTACATGTCGCGGAACGCGCGGGAATAGATTTTTTCTATTTAGTGAAGGCGCGTCGCGCGCGTTTAGAGAAATTATACTATAGACGTGCAACTAAGTAACTGAATTTCTTGGCTTAGATCAAAGTAAAATATATACCTTCGAACTTAAAGGTTTTGCATCCTATTCCTTAAAGATCCCATATTAGTTTTAAAAAAAATTATGATGCTGGAGGTAAAACAAACTTCAAGGACATTAACTCGAATGAATCAACTAAAAACGTAAGTGAAATTCTTAAGCATACCAACAAGGTATATGGAAATGATTATTTATTACTATAAAGGTCAAGTTGAGATAAATTCTGCGGCAATACTAAGTAGATTAAATATGCCGATAACAGAAACTTATCTATTTTCAACTGGCATGTGCAGAAACCAGCAGACAAATAGATTAGAATCAAATCGAGCACACTGTCGTACGATGCGAATGTTTAAGATTTACTTGAAAACGACGAGTATAAAATAGGACTCAGATTTTTGTGACATATTCACTTTTGGAAATGAACACTTGTTAGTCAACGCTTCAACAGCAACTCCAACAGGAATAAGGGTTACAATGGAAACCATATTTTTTAGGATTCTGAAACTAAGTATGAGATTTTTACTGGACTATTTTTTGTATCATTGCCTGAACATATGAAACTGGAAAACTTTTAATGGGATCTTTAGTCTTTTTTGGGATGTAGAGTTTATTTATAATAAATAAAATAAAACTTTTAGTTAACTTAAGAGCAATTTATTATTTTATCACGTCACATCCAAGGAAAATGTATCAAGAGTCGTTATCATACTCGAACATAACATTAACCGTAACACTTTGACCGATACGTCACGTTACGTCACATTACGTAAACTAAAGAAAGTGTTTGTTTTTGCGACACTGTTACATTACAATTTATCAATTATTATTCAACTCACTCTTCTTGGTTTGCGTGCGTTTGCGCATGCTATTAAATAGTGAACGATAATTATAGTCCTGTCACAAACAAGTTTGATCTTATTTGGTACATGAAATTGTGATTGTTAGGTAATAGGCACCTAGAATGTAGGTAAAACTATTTAAGAAATTGATTGAGCTGGTTTAAAAGTAGGTCGTTTAGGCATCGCACGCAACAATATTAAGAAAAGTAACAGTGCATTTCTTCGGCCGTAGCATGGCAGCGTGTTATAGCGTATATATTCTATTTGCGCGCGAAAGAACGAGATAAAAGGCGTGAGACAACCGTATCACGCGCATCATGCTACGGCTGCTGGTATATTTATCGGTTATTTATGAGATAAGTAGGTATTCGCATAATGTACCAAACATAATTTTGTTTGCATTTTCCTGTAGATTGGAGAAAATGGAATAGTAAAACAAAAATTGTTTAACAAACAACTATATTTTGAGGTAAAAAAATGGTACCCCTGCGTAATAAACTGCTTGACGTGCTATCTGCGAGGGCTCCGTGATTAATTGCTTAATAATTCATGAAGTGAAGCAACAAGATCCCAACGAGAAGCTAAACTTGTTAACTTCTCGGCATCTCATCTATCTACAAAAGAATTATTCACAACAAGGTTAGGTAATACGTACTTTCATAAAGTTCATTATGATTTTCATTCCTACAATGTTTTTCCTTCACAGCTGACCTAGTCATCATCATTAGTCTATTATAAGTCCCACTGGTGGGCATATACCCTCAGGGAGGGTGTATAGGCGTTAGTCCACCACGCGTGCACCATGCTGATTGGTAGATTTCACATACGCATCGGAATTTCATCTTCAGCATATGAAGGTTCCCTCACGATATTTATTCACCGTTTGAGAGTAGTCGGGATTACGTACATTAGTTAGAAAAATTCATTGCTTACTTGGCATGTCGTCCGTGCGGATTGGATTCCGGACCTCAAGATTGAGTTTTCATACCATAGCTGAGCTAGTGATAATGACTAATATATTCCGTGAAAATTTAGTATTTTAGACCAGACCAGAAATCGAACCGCTGTAAGTAAATCCCACTGCAGGGCAAAGGCCTCATTTCACGAATAAGGGTGAGAGGGTGGGGGCCATACTCCACCACGCGGGCCCAGTGCGTGTTGGTGGAGGCAAGTTTGTGGTCAACTTGCTGTCAGAGAATTTTCAAACCGCCTTAATAGGCCTCTGGCCTGGCTTAACGAATAGTTACAACGCCAGCCGATAGAACTATCCGAGACCAACTGCTTATCGTGCCTTCCGAAGCACGAAAATGCTCGAGATGAAATACCACTCAACGGTCACCCATCCAAAGACTGATCGGACCTGATGTTGCTTAACTTCGGTGATCGTTTCCAATACCGAAGCTCCACTACGCCAACGTGTGGTATATTGGACTGTGGCCGAATGCTTTTACAGCATAATTGAAAAAGACATCATCGGATTTGGTCCAAAATGTGAAAATGCCAGCCAAAAAATTATTAAGGCATCAAAGATGTCCATTGTCCTTGTTTTATTTGGGTTTGAAAAATCTGCCTTTTCATACATTTTCAATGAAATGAGCTAAGGCTGTATTCTGTTAGAACTAGTCCGTCGCAGCATTTTTTAGTATGGCACCAAAGCTGTAGGGCCACTTTCCTTGGTTTTATTAACGGTTAGAAAAATTTGCCTTTTCATCAATTTTTGGTGAAATAAAACTTAAGTACAGCATTCGTGCTTTAAATAATGCAAATAATAAATGCTTAGACGGACAAGTTCTAACAAAATATAGCACTAGTTTTTGTTGGCCGGCACTTTCACGTTTGGACCCAAAATTTAGATATGAAACGCTGATGATGTCTTTTCAACACGGCTCAATAACTAACTAGGTATATTTCTTTTATTCGCGGAAACATTTAAACATGCCAGTAATTTTAAAGTGCCGCTTTATAAAATAACTCTTCGAAAGAGGAAATTATAGTACAACAAGCGGGAAATTGAAGCACGGCAGTCGAGTCGAAACAGCGAGGGTTTGGTGCGGAAATGGAAAAGTCAAGTAATCCCCGCCAGCCGATTTGAGCCGTTTCAATTTTTAAAATGTTTACTGCGAAGCTCTTCAGGCTTTGAAGAGCCAAGGGAATTTATGCTTTTAAATGAGATTTACATTTCAGTAGCTTGGGTATGCGTTTCCGAGCGTAGATATAGTACTTTAATGTATGGAAAACGAAAAAAAAAGTGTGAATGGTTAGGTAGCTATCACGCTTGACTTTAATGACCGTATTGATCGCGAAAGCACATATTTATAAAATGAACGTGACGTTTTCTTTTTAATTGCCTATTGATAGTTATTTATTATACAGGGTGTGAGGAAAAGTATAATTAAGCTTTAAACCGATAATAGTGTAAGTCGAATGCAATCCATTGAACAACGATTTTTTTTAAATATTAAGTAGTTAAGATTTTTTTTAAATAAAATACTACATCAACAGTCTATGCGACTTCGTCCGTATGAATTGTATACCAGATTTTAAGTCAGATCATAAGCTATCATAAAAAAAAGTTACATCAAAATCGGTTGAGTAGTGTTTGCGTGATGCTGTTACAAACATATAAATAAACAAACAAAGCGACAAAAATGAAAAAAAAATTGATTTGGAGTCAGGGATACCAAAAACCATATTGTAATAATTTTCTTGTAAATATCTTCAATCCTACAGACACACTTATATTACAGTTTTATAATAGTTTAGATATAAAAGAGAAAATCTATAATTTGCCATTCTGTTAGCACTTTAATTCAGCAAAATAATATTTAATCGCTGTAGATTTTCCACATAAATAAAAAAAAAATTAGTTCAATGAATTCTATTAATTATTCCTTTCTAAGTTACATCCTATATAGTGGGCATTGACGTACCTAGCTAGCAACCAAATTGCACTAGGTACGTACTATAATTAATATTTAAATACAAACTATCAGTATCCTTTACAACAACCGCTGATTACAAATTATTTAATTCTATTCGATATCTTAATGATTGTCGTTTATCTTAATCTTATTTTAGCCTGTACTTAATTCAGTCCGGTGGAAACTCGGCCACTGGCCGGAACTCTTTATTAGAACGTAATATTTTTTTCTGGACGTGGTAAGTACTGACATTTCTTTATTGGCACAATTTTTAGGGTTCCATACTCAAAGGGTGAAAACGGGACCCTATTACTAAGCCTACGTTGTCCGTCCGTCCGTCCGTCCGTCCTAACTATTTAGGGCTGTAACTTTTGAACCGTAATAGCTAGACAGTTGAAATATTCACAGGATATGCGTTATTACGGCGGATTTGTTGACAAATAATAAAAATTACAAAAAGTTAAAAATGAAGGGAAACTACTTTCTATCAACGTTTTTTCTTCTCACTATCGTAAAAACGGTCAAAACATACAAGCGTCAAACTTGGTATGATTATAGAGCAAAATCTACAGTATAACAACAAATAATAAAAATCGGCTATGTGAGAGTCGGTCTCGCGGTAAAAAAAAACGTTTATAAGTCAATATATTGTGTGATACAGAACCCTTGGTGCTCGAGTAGCCCGACTCGCACTTGACCGTTTTTATTATTGGAAAAGTGTCAGATATTATGGTGCCCTCGCTTCCTACTTGGATGGAGGCTATTGTGAAGGATCTCAAATGGAGTAAATATGACCCTACACACGGGTACACGCGTTATTTGGTGTAAAACCCCTGGGATGGGGTCTGGACGTACAGTGTTTTTTTTTTCGAAGAGTTGTAGTCGTGCCTGGATCGCGTTATAGTATATTTTCTTTGGTCTGGTCTAGGGGACTCTATTTCATAGGATTTGCGTTTATTGAGAACAATTTAAATAGTGCGGTTATAATATTTTATTTTTTAAGAGGATAAGCGGGCTCTCGAAGAAGTTTGGAGAATAGGTCACTTTTCCGACTGTATGACGAATGGACAAATACGTATAATTTGTCAGATCCGCACTTCCCACACAACCCGCCGACTAGAGTGCAAAAGAGACTCTTGTATGGAAAAAACGGTACTACTCTATCCTCTTAATATTGTGATCTACTGAAACTAAATTCTGCATACATTGCTCTTAGACATAGACCCAGTGTGTGCATACAATATTTTAAAAATCAAAACAAAGAACCCGTATTGATGTCGTCAATTTATTCAGTTTTCCTAAAATTCCAACGATCCTATAAAGATTACGAGCGATTGAAAAAAAAATGTTATTCTTGACGTTGACAATGGAATAATGGATGGGCGTCGTACATCTTTCTTGAGTTTGAACGTGTGAGATTCAAAAATTTATAACACCCCTCTTTTTGCGTTGGGGGTTAAAAACAGCACCCCTGATCTTGACAATGTTACGCTATGTAATTCAATATTGGTTCGGTTCGGTTCTAAATAGGTTTATACCAATGGATACAAGTCCTCCATACAAGCATTGAGACACGGAAATTGACCATGGCGGTCGGTAATGTTCATCCTTCTTTCGTACGTGTCCGTCGTTGATGTTTCAGACATTACGTTATTCCCTTTCTATTAATTTTTGTCATTGGATTAGAAAGGGACAAAGTTGACGCCGGAAACAGCGGCGGATATTTACGAAAGAAGGATGAACATTACCGATGTCCAAGGAGTATTTTCATTTTTCACCGCTTGTAAGGCAGTCTGCCCTCCAGGTATAGACAATACCTATGCCAGCTTCGTGGTTGCTACATTCGTATGAGTAAAATGACAGGTTTGCACGCATAATGTCAGAAACGCAAAATGACAGGAACGCAAAATGCCAGTTATCGCGTTAAGCCAGATACGCAATATGCCAGGAACAAAAATGCCAGATACGCAAAAAGCCAGGAAAACATGCGTCCATGTATGGGCCTTTCGGCTAAATTGTGATATCCATCATGAAATTCAAGAAATCTCGTTTGTACGACAAAATATCGCGCTCGCTGAAATACAAGGATTTAGTACCTAATATGTTTATGCAAACTATTATTATCATATTTTTATGACGCCGTACATAACATTCGGTAGTTCAAAAATGGCCCGTTTTGGAGGTTGTCTTTTGAATTTTAAACCTATTTATGTTATCATCTGGTATCTATGTACCTACTTACTTGCAATTTATGGCAATAAATGAAGTGAAATAAAATAAGTGGTGCTACTTATAAAAGTTATTTAAAAAAAAACACGTGGATAAATATTTACGGTGTTTGCTTAGTATTAAAAAGATGCGCTAATAATTAACCGAAGAATAACTCAATTTTATGAAGCAACAGTAAAATTTTAAACATGTTCTAGATCGTTAAATTTTATAGTCATAGCACGAGTTTAACTTTTTCATTCGCATTACGATGAAAGCGTTTCTCTTGTAACGAGTTAAAAAATTAATATAACACATAGTAGTAAATAAATTGATATCATATGTATATTAAAGAAGGCACACGATATCAAATTCATATTTATTTGATGGTATAAAAATGTTTTATGGACACCAAATTATGTGATAAGATAATTACAGCTGATAACGTCAGATAAGACGACATTCTTATTTTACAATAATAATTTAGATTACTGTTGATCTTGATAGTATCTGTGACAGTATTATGCAAAGAGTACTAGGTACATTGACTTGCCACTACTGGACGGAGGGTCCGCGCTCAAAGGTGTCCGAATAAAAAGAGAACGAAAACGTAAAAAAGAGAACGAATTATGCAACAGTCTTCGTTTGATCGGCCGTAACGCGCACGCGTGGGCGCGAGGCGCGCGCCGTGCCCCGATGGGGGAGTGGGGCGGAAAAGAATTTGAGCATTTTCAATGTTTTTAGTTTGTTTATATTACTATACGTACTTAGGTTTGTGTATTTTAGTCTCGGACACTTTATTCGAGTATTTTGTACTAGACCCGGCGTCCATAGTATTCTACGTCAATGACTAGGTACGAGAAAATAAAATTGGGCATGTTTGATCTTTCCAGATGTTTATAGTCAACCGATTTGAAATGTAGGCCAGCGTAGAAACTTGTCATAGCAAACAATTTGCATTTATATGTAGGGATACCAACCAACTCTATTGTATACTATTTAGTATCGTACTATATTAATAATAATTGGTGCAACCCATTGCATGTAGATAAAAGTGTCTCGAAGGGGCCTCTTCGTGTTGGACCTGTGTCCACACGCAAGCCTTCCAAAGGTCCAGGCTACGGCCCGTGAAATACCTGCTGTCATACACAATTAGTATCATATTATAATGTAATGTTTATTGTCTATCACAAACGAGTTCATAATTGCTTAGTAACTGGCTACAATCAATGATGTTTGTGGGAGACTGGTGCCTGTAATGGGTGTCATAGTGACCCACTGTTGTACTGGTGCCCAGACCTCCACCTCAAGTTGTATTATTACAGTGCTGCAGTAACTTAACAAGTAATTTGACAGTATTTGGAAACCAATACATTATTACTTAATATTCGGTAGAATAAGTATTTTAATCTCCAATTGTACATTACTATATTTTGAAAAATAAGGTAAAGTTAGAAATAATTTCTAGTTCCAATTACCTAAATTTTTCTTAACGGGCAGACTCTATTTTATAGCTCTATTTGAAGCAAAACAGAGTTTGTTTTGTATGAAACAGTAGATGTCTTGATTTTTTTCTCTATATTGGCTCCATGAAAGTTGTTCAGTTTAATTGTCTAAACCACCCCTTTAAAATATATTTTTTTGTTACACCATGTATATACATAATGGCTTTGTGTGTATACGAGTTATTCGACATATACTTCTTTCACGTGTCACAATTTATTGCGTAGTATAATCATCTTAAGGGAATATAATTCGGAGCGTGCTCCATACAAAAGAAGTCTGGTGATATTTTCAATACTAACCAATTAAAATCAATGAAATTTTTCAGAAACAATCTGGAAACTAATCTCTATGCTTGTATGAAGTCAGATTTTCGATAAAATAAAATGTATAGTTTTAAAGTTACAGTGCTTCAAAGATTTTCATACAACTCTTAAATTAATCCTAGCACTAAAACTGTATTTTTTTAACGAAAATCTGACTTCATACAGAAATAGAGATTAGTTTCTAGATTGTTTATGAAAAATTTCATTGACTTTAATTGGTTATATTGAAAATATCAAAAGACATCGTTTGTATGCAGTTCGCATTTACGCATTCGGAATAAACTTCTCTTAAGATCATTAAAGTTAATCCAGTACCTACAAACCATATGCATGCGTGAACGCAACTAATAGGTAAATAAACTTTCAAATGAAAGTTTTTTGTTCGCAATGCTATGAGAAATAAATAAGAATAATTCACATAAGAGTAAGTAGAGTTAACACGCACTTTCCTTGCTTTACTTACATTCATTCAGATGTAGAGAATGCGTAATTAGAAACAATTCGTGCGCTTAGCAATAAAACTACTTAGTCTGCGTTTTAATTGTTTTTGTAATAGCCTTGGGATGTATGCCAGAATCGTAGCTGGCGATCATTCGTCCCTGCCTACTCCACTGGGACATAGGTGTGAAGTGAGCATACCTATTTATGCTATTTTTTGAGAAAGCATAATAGGATTTATCATGAACGGAACAGGCATAATTGTTATGCATACATAAACGCTACAATGATAATTAAAAGTTAAAACCGGCCAAGTGCGTGTCGGGCCACGCGCAGCATATGTGGGTTCCGTAGTTGCCCGTCACAATATATGGACTTAGAAGGGGGCTTTTTGTTTTATACTACGGTTTAACGGCTAATAAAGTCTAAAAAGTACATTTTACAAGTTGGGGGACTATTACTCGGTAACTTGTTAAGCCTACTTAGCGGTGATAGTTTTCCTCTTAATTTCGTTATACACACTACTGCCATGAATTTTTTCACGCATCCAGAAACAACCGTTTAGCTGGAAGGGGGGGGGGGGTAATTATGATATTATGACTATTGATATTTATGACTATTGACGCTTGCACTTCAATCTGACAAATAAGCTTGATGATGATTTATAATTAAATATTCTTCGTCTTCTTTTCGTGGCAGAATGAGTTATGTCGCATTACAATTACTGAATTTCTAGTGTAAATATTACCCAGTCAGCATTGGTCGTTTCGAGACTGGACTACACAGGGTGCGCCGGACGAACTCAGGTTTCGTCACTCGGGGAGGTTCTTTCCTTGCACCTCTATATACTTCCTATATTACAATGTTATGTAGGTAATATACAACGTGCCAATTAATAAGCGCAAAACCTCATACACCCCAACTGATTTAAAATAAAATTATTTCGATTTCGATGTTGGTCCCACAGAGAAAGTTGTTCAGTTTGATGGTCTGATCATCCCCTTAAAAAAGTGTCAGCATTCAAATGCATATATATACGCAGAACTTATAAAAGAACTGGGGTCACATTCAAGGCTAAGTTATCGCGGCAAAATTTTATTTAATAAACAATGTTTGGAACTCTTTAAGTAGAGTAGTTTGCGAGCAGTTTTGAAAGATGACCGCTTTTACTGTATAAAATACAGACACACGATTCTGTTACAGTTTTATAATAGGTAGTTTTCGTCATCATCGACATTTTATTTAACTAAAGTCAAAAATGTTCACTTTGTAGATTTCATTCCATCCGATCTTCTTTTGATAGCTGAAACTAATTTCTCTATACCATTGTTCTCAGGTGAGAGGCAACACACAACATCATGGCGGAAAACAGCAACTCTACATTGGAAATGGGCACCAGTGATCAGGTAAAACCAATTCCCTTTCTCTTTCATAATTTAAATTCATTATTGATCAATTTCTGTATACTTTAGTTTACAATTGTATAGTTGTAAAGTACAATACATTTCTTCAAGAATTGTTCATTTTGTATTAGAAACATAAGCATAGCATAAGCATATGCTCACGACTATATTCCTCGGGGGTGTAGTCAGAGATATTCTGAAACCTCAGAACATCCATCTTTCACCAGTAGTACCGAAACTCTGTCCAGTGTGACGGGGGGTGAGCCCGTCGCCATTTATAATGGACAGTGGGTACAATACATGCCTCGAAATTGAAGCATGCTGGTTTCCCCAAGATGTTTTCCTTTACCGAAAAGCCAGTGGTGTTACAAATCGTACATAAATTCCGAAAAACTCATTGGTACGAGTCGCCCTGGACGGGGATCGAACCATCGCCTCCTGCACGGCAAGGTTACTCGCCACTGGACCACCACGGCTATTTTAGTGTATTAGAAACATCTCTTCTCTATAATATCTGAATAACCTAGTCATTATTTGCTTCTGTCCGTTTTTCCGCTTATTATTTTCTTCTAAATCAAGAAACGGATTTTGATACGGTTTTCACTGTCATTTAGATAATTTCTTTCGAAGGTTTATGTGTATAATATTATAGATCCCTCGTAGGCGAAGCTGGGGCAGGTCGCTAGATTATATTACAATATTGATATCTGTTTAGTTTCACTAATTACAGTGGCGTAGCATGGGTTTCTGCCGCCCGGGGCACAGACCGATTTTGCTGTCCCCTTATATATTAAGATTAGATATATATATTAAGAAGGCCAAACCAAAAATAGACGGAGCGAGCGCAGCGAGCTCGAAATTTTTAGCAAATCTATTCGGATTGTGGTCAGACATATTTTTGGTTTATCCATGCAAAAATAGAAACTTCGAGCGAAGAGAGCTCGACTTTTCTCCTCAATACGAATCGGTTGGGGCCAGAGCTTTAAACGTACAAATCATGTGCAAAGTAACCTAAGTAAAAGCTATGGATCGAGCGAAGTTAGCACCGCGGCAGCTGTGGTCAGAACTCTTTAGGATTATGTATATGAACAGTAACAAAAACAGAAACTTAGAGCGAGCGAAGCGAGCTCGACTTTTCTTTGTTCTACGAATTAGTTATAGACAAGACAGAGTTCAATCAATCTACATTTTTCCCGAATTTGCCGCCCCTAGTAAAGTGCCGCCTGGGCAATTGCTTCCCCTGCCCCCCCTCGCTACGCTACTGACTAATACAGACAATTGTTGAAAACGTTAACAATAATAAATTAAAGAAAACTGTTGTAACATCAGTATCATCAGTGAATGTCATTAATCAAACATTTTGTATCATTTTCAACATTTACCAGTGTCTTTTTGGACGTTATGATATCGTTTAAAAATATTTATCTTTCATTTATTCCTTTGTTTTAATAATACACCGTTGAATGAATATACATCCAAAATGTTAAATTTTATACAACGTGTTAATGAATTAACGCAAAACTAGAAAGTCTTTTGTTTAGAATCGAGAGCAGAATTGAATTATCATGTTTTCAACATAGGTAATTTTTTTCAAAATATGAAATAATATGTATCTAAAATTTAAAATTTTCTGCACGTGATCTCAACCCACTGCTCGGGCACTCTCACCCTACTTACTACCAAAACAAGATTCTTGAAATGTATCCATGAGCACATTAGCGCTTTCATTAATTGCTGAAATGATAACAATTAACTTTTGCCTCAAAACTTAAAATGCGAATAACTTTAAATTTTAACTATCAAAATAATGAAATTATTGTTTCATTCTAATTATTTTGTTATAAATCAGTTAAGGTGTATGAGGTTTTGCGCTTATTCATTAACACGTTGTATAACGTATCCACCTGCGGTAAAGTCATTGGCACATGGCATGTTGTCCGTGCGATTTCGAACCCGGACCCGGACGGATTAAATAGGTAACAAGATTAATTCCGTACGTACACACCGCGACACATTAAGCTATACAAAACCAATATAAGCTGGCGTTTTTGGGAAATAGTTTTTCTGTTTCCGATTCACAATTTTCTTTTTTGAACTATTTACATTATGAAAACTATTAAAATGAGCCGTTATCGCTATTTTCTTATCTAAATAATACATCTCGAACAATATCTTCGATAAAGACTTATGTTATCGTAATACGCGAATGAGCAATGACGGCACCATTGACTTACAACTACTGGACGTAGGGTCCGCGCTCAAAATTGTCCAAACCAAAAGAGCACCAAAACGTTAAAAGAGAACCAATTACGCGACAGTCTTCGTTTGATCGGCTGACTAAGAGCACGCTCGGGCGCGCGGCGCGCTCCGTGCCCTGATGGGGGAGTGGGATGGAAAAGAATTTCAGCATTTTCAATGTTTTAGGTTGGTTTATATTACTATAAGTACTTTTACGTATTTTAGGTTTGTGTAGTTTAGTTTCAGACACTTTTTCGAGAATTTTGTATTAGACCCGGCGTCCATAGTATTCTACGCCAATGGACGACACCGTTTAATTTACTAACCCTATTCAAAGATGGAAACAATGTCAAGTCACACCAAATACATATTTTTAATGATAATATTTAGGAAAATCAAAAGCATTCATTTATGAGCATCGAAATAATTTAGTATAAATTAAAAAAAAAGACTTGTTGAATGTTTAATGATTTTAAGATCCATTTTGTTTTACTTTTATTATCATTTGGAAATTACATTATGGTGAACTAGGTCTTTTTCTGTGCACGTCATTTTAGAACGTTGTCAGAGGTGAGTAGGGGGCGAGTATGGGGCGAGTAAGGGGCGAGTAGGGGGCGAGTACAGGGTGAGCATGGGGTGAGTGGGGGTGAGTAGGGGGTGAGTGGGAGGGGGAGAATGGGGCGAGTAGGGGGTTTATCTCATTAAAAGATAAAAAATTATTGAGTATACAGGAGTGTCATCCCAAGTTTAAATTTATTTATTTAGGTTTTACCGATGTCGCGATCAATTACAGTACGAAGATTTAATTCCGTTTTTCCGGTTAACCTTCGGCCTCAGTACTCTGTCTTTCTTTACAAAATTATATTATTATGAGAATGATCCGAGGGTCACACGGAAAACGGGACGAGATCTTTCCATTGGACTTCCCAGACAGAAAGTATCTAGACCATAGGGAAAAATATGATTTTATTGATGCTATTTTATGCTAATAGAAACTTTGTCTGATCCACATCCAGCCTCGTATTGAGGTCATAGTCGACGTAAAATTGAAGTCTTTGAGTATAAAACGTATAGCAGAAGTAGAGTATAAAAGACAATGCATTGTAGCATATTTTTGAGCAATAAAATAATTTATTTAATTAGATATTGTAAACGTGGCGACGGGCTCACTACCCGTCACACTGGACGGAGTTTCGATACTACAAGTGAAACGTGGATGTTCTGAGGTTTCAGAATATCTCTGACTACCCCCTTGGGGAATATAGTCGTGAGCATATGCTCGTATGCTGTTTTGAACAATAAAATAATTAATTAATTAGACATTGAAAACCTAAGGAAGACAATATTATTGAAATCCACCTTAGGCTAATAATAAATTTAATTCGTATAGTAGTAGGTACGAGTACGTTATAATCTTTGAGTTTAAAAGACATGCATTGTAGCATATTTTTGATTAATTAATTATATAGATATTGAAAACCTAAGGAAGATAATATTAATGAATCCTTAGGCTAACAATAACATAAAATACGTGTACACACGGCGACACATCAAGCTACGCAAAACCAAAATAGGTAAGCTGGCCGCGCGTAGGTAGGTATTAGATTAGAGCTTTGACTAATTATTATAAGGACTAGCCTTGCGGTAGCATTTCCCCTCTGCCACGGTATAAGCACAATTCATCTTGTGCATTTACATTCAATTTTACACCTTATCACTAAACGAGACAGCCTATAATTGCGAAATAATAACTTCGAACTTAGAACGTTTGGGGTTCACACGAGACTACTTTTCATGATTTTTAACATTCAAAATTAGAATCTAAAGTTATGGGGAATAAAATCCAAAGTTGCGAATTTCATGTTACCTCGCCCCCCGCAAAAAGTGGCAGAAATTTTTGTTAGTAGAATCATACGCGTAACCAGTCCATATAATAATTAGTCAAAGAATTAGAGTAATGATGTATAACGTCGCGCGGCCAGCTTATACTTGTTTTGCGTAGCTTGATGTGTCGCCGTGTGTACGTAGTAGCATGTTATTAATTAAATTATGCTCGTCATTATTATACATATTTGTTGTATCGAATACGACAACTGCAATACCATGTTAAAGATGTATAGTTATAATAATGACGAGCACAATTAATTAATAATATGCTACTAAGTACACACGGCGACAAATCAAGCTACGGAAAACAAACATAAGCTGGCCGCTTTGTCTTATGGCAATTAAAGTAGCGGCTCTGCTCGTGGATAGCACTAAATGTTATATTTATCATTCAATATTTGTAAGCATTCATCTATCTTTATGAGCTGCAAAACCCAAATGAATCATCATTATTATCTATGAAGTAGGCTCTTAGGTACTTTGGTACAAATGAACGTTCGTTCTTAGGCCAAATCCTCACTGAACGGCACGCTGCATCGCGTTCCCCATGCGTCCAGATATTACGCGGTATTTCAATACCAAATTTATATAATATTATGTATGTACTAGCTGTTGCCCTCGACTTAGTCTACATGTAATTTTGTTTCGTGTCTCGTTTAAGGTCATGATCAGAACCCAGTCTGGGAATCCAGGCATGTAAAATTAGAATGGCCATTTAGAATGGGCTGATAAAAGACACAGGCTAGAATGGTCTGGCCTCTCGGATCTGCAACACTGCAGGAAATTTATCAGCAATATAACACCACAAATCCCATAGTTCATACTCCTGAAATTCTCAGCAATGTACCCCGAATTGTCATTGTAAATTACAATTGTCTTGTTTATTTAATGGGGCCAAGTATAAATAAGAACTCCAACATAGCATTGCCAGAACAATAATTTAAATTGTTCTTTATCTTCACTAATATTATAAAGAGGAAAGATTTGTACCTATTTTTGTATGTTTGTATGTTTGTAATGAATAGGCTCAAAAAGTACTGGGCCGATTTAAAAAATTCTTTCACCAATAGAATACTACATTTTTCCAATTTGACATAGGCTACATTTCATTTTGAAAAAAATTTGGGATCCTTGGTAAAATTTGAACAATGTAACCGAAGGTGTAGAAAAATGAGTCTTAAAATTTATTTGTCTACCCCGTGCGAAGCCGGGACGGGCTGCTAGTTTGTTATAAGGTACAAAAACAAAATAATAAACACAACAAAATTAAGAGTACTAAAACTGTTATGAACGCGCCGCCATTCGCCGGCGGCGCACGGCGCGCCGCCGCCCCTTTCAGTGCAGTTCAGGCCTAACAACAACGTAAATGATTGATAACCTTAACAGATAACTTTGAATCTTTACGGAAAAAAAATAGAGAACACAACTCATTGACACTGAAAGATAAAATACGCTCGGTTAGTTTTGCTTTGATTGAGTAGTTGAGTTGAGTCAATGATCGATGGAGCTAGGTGTTGTGATCGATGTTGGAATGTGCACAGTGAATGGATACTAATTGCAGCTTCATTTGAATTCACTTCTTTGTTATGATACTGTACGTATTATGTATTATTTATTTGGTTACATTACGTCGTCAAACAGAAGTCGAAGCATGGATATCCCCAGCTCTTTGTCAGTTCAATTCAATTCAATTATTTACTACTATAAATTACATGTAGGTAAGAAATAAGCATACATAGATAGGTGCAAAGATAGTAACACTAACAGTCTCTAATTTTTACCCGACTGCGACAGAAGGAGGGTTATGTTTTTCTAGCGTATGTATGTATGTATGTATCTATGTATGTATGTATGTATGTATGTTTGTATGTCTATTTCTTTGGCACGGCCTACAGCCTAAACGGCTTGATGGATTTTAACGTATGGGGTGTCATTGGATTCGTAAAAATCGTGAGAGTGACATAGGGTATATTATTTCAAGATGGCGTCTACAAATCAAAAAAGAGAGTGGGAATAAACAATTTTTTTTTGTTAAAAATTATAATATGGGTATCAAATGAAAGCTAGAGATCAGACGATTCCAAATATATAAATATTATAGTACTTTTATGTTACCGTTTCGACACAACACTAAAAAGTATGAAATAAACTAAATTATTAAGATAAACAAAAAACCCGACTGCATAAAAAACCTATTACCTACCTAATAACATTCAAATTATATTAGCTTAAATATAGGTGTTATAGCTGATTAGTGATTTAAGAGCTTGTTTTTCTCTTTTCAGTTAATAGGTTTTTTATGCAGTCGGTTTTTTTTTTAATGTAATTTTACCCTAGGATGTATCAAATTTGTATTTTACTGCTTATGTATGTTATGTAGAACTATACAGGGTGTAAGGAAAAGTATAATTAATCTTTAAACCACATAGTCTACCCATCAAACTGAACAACTTTTAGTAAGGGAGCAAACCTGTCAGCGCAAAAAAAATCTGTTGTTCCATACTAAACTGCAAGCCTACTCGAATCATACGCATGAAACGGTGTCCTGTCATTTCACCGACAGTCAATTTGCAAATTTTTACTTGACAACCAACTACTGGCAAAAAAATGAATCGTTATTTCATCTTTACACAATTACTGATTTTACAAATTATTCAAGTATTAAACTAATCACCTGACTTATTTTCATTTTGCGACATATCATTTGACAAACGATTCATTTATCATTCATGTTATTTAAACAAACAACACTTGGTGTATTGCATTATTTGACATGTTGCATTATTATTAGGCACACATTTTACTAATGTCAACCAAAATAATTAATTAAAAAAAACATC
The DNA here is from genome assembly GCA_963924505.1 of Agonopterix alstromeriana. Taxonomy (NCBI): domain Eukaryota; kingdom Metazoa; phylum Arthropoda; class Insecta; order Lepidoptera; family Depressariidae; genus Agonopterix; species Agonopterix alstromeriana. The sequence goes on from OZ004667.1 coordinate 13,883,760, forward strand.
ATTATCATTCGTAATTTTAATAAATCAACAAAAGTAAAAATTAGAAAGAACCGAATCGCTCGTGTTAAACTAGTTTAGCCGACTCCACTAGGCTATCCAAAGTAAAATATATTAAGTCGGTTAGGTTAGGTTTGACTTGCGACCACGCCGCACGAGCCGAGCGAGCGGAGCGAGCGTGCCGCGGCAGCGGCCGGCGAGTGCTAGAACCGAATCGCTCGTGTTAAACTAGTTTAGCCAACTCCACTAGGCTATCCAAAGTAAAATGAGTCGGTTAGGTTAGGTTTGACTTGCGACAACAATGATGCCAGAAACCATTTTTGTTTTTAGAAAAAAAAAAAAACTTTAGTACTTACTTACCTGTAAATTATTTGGCCCAAATGGAAATTGCAACCGTGCAGGACTGTGTTTTCAAAATTTAATCGCAAGCTTAAGATAGCTGCTTTTACAAAGTCTAATATGCAGACTTTTGGTTTGAAATCAATGTTATTTTCTGTTCCATATTCTATAAGCTATCTATTTTGTTAATACGTGATTTTGTAAAATAGTAACAATATTACATGAAAAATACATAAAAGAAAAAAATACATTAGGTACATTTGTAAAGACAAGGTTTTGCAAAAAATATTTTTGTTAAGCGATTATTTGTAAAATGATCAATTTGCGGAACAAGGTGTTTGTAAAATGAATATTACATGAAACGTTGCTTGTTAAGTAATAATTTGCCAAAAAGTTTTTGGACAAACATTAGTGAACCGCATGAAACAGCAGATATTTTTTTCGTTCTGACAGGGTTGTTCCTATAGTAAAAGTTGTTCAGTTTAATGGGTAGAGTATATAGTTTAAAGATTAATGATACTTTTCCTTAAACCGTGTAAACTATTCTGTGGTTTAGTGTAAAATAAAGTACTTTTGATTGATTTACTCTTAGGGCCTGTTTCAGCACTTTTGGATAAGTCATTGTTAGCATATTTGACAGATCGTTTGACATATTTCGTATGAAAGATATGTCAAATTATCTGACATATAAGCTGACAAACAAGAACTTATCCAGAGGTGGTGAAAATGTGAATATCTATAACTGGGTGGATATTGGAAAGTCATAAATAGTACAAACTTACAAGCTTATTTACTTATTTAAAGAATTACAGTAAGGCTCTTTTTCCACTACTCCGGTCCGGCGTCGGATGTCGGAAATAACCTTCAGAAAAATATCGAAAACCGGTCAACGTAGTGGAAAAGCGAGTATAGTAGTGTAATACATTTCTAAATCGGATTGGAAATTATCGTGTACCGGACCGGAGTAGTGGAAAAAGAGCCTAATGCGAATTTATAAATGAAGTCTTACGTGGGATCATTTAACCTCGGACCTTTATGAATTTTATGTGCAAAATAATTCAGTTTCATAGAACTGAACAAGATTTTGTGCGACCTTTTGTATCATAGTTTTGTTTGCAAGTCTAGGTTTTATAAACATTTTCGATACTTATCTATAAATCTAAAGATATACTACAATGAATATACTGGGTCCATAATTTTTACACATCTAATCGTTCACCATCGCTCGGGTATATCCTCTAGTTTCTTTAACACTACTCTGCCGGCAAGACCACTTTTTAATCTACTTATGTATATCCTAAAACTTTCAACTCTAAACCTCTACCTCTACTTCCACAGGTCTTAGTCGCAACAAAGCGAAAGAAGAGCCTAGCATTCATAGTCGGCTTCGTGGCAATGGTCATCGTAGTCGGTGTCGTCATCGCCCTTGTGGTCGTCCTTTCTGGCAATGAAGGAGGTGTAGCCGAGCCCATTGTCACGCCGCCAACAGAAGGACCCACTACTGCGACAGCGACACCATCGATACCAACTACTACCCCGACTCCGACTACGGCGCCGACTACGACTGAAGCTCCCGTAGTCGATCCGCCGGATGAACCGATCGCGTTGGAGGATATTATTAATGGTGTTTTTGGTACATCTTCTTTTAATGGCACTTGGACTTCAGGTAATTAAAATATATGAGCATTAAACTACTTAAATACTTTTTTCCAATGTTATATTACTAAAAAGAGGCTCTACAGAAGTTTCGATCATTTGATACAGACCTATGAACGGCTGTAACTCCTAAACCGACTGGAATCATGCAGGCAGACCTGGTCCATCCCTATCACAGAGATGCTCTACACCCTACGAATATTGAATCAGCCTTGCACCTGATTGTTACCAACATTCCTCTTATCTCTTACACTATAACGCCCATACACGCTCCTTGGGGGTAGGCCTGTGCCCTGCAGTAGGACGTAGGTATGTAGGCTGATGATCATGATGCGTATTATAGAATAAATATGAAGAAACTAATGTCTCTATTCAGCGATTTCTCAGCCATTGTACCATAGATAAAATCTTAATCTTGTAATTGCAGGAAGCGAAGTATTATTCCGCAATGCGAACGGAGACTTGGTGCTTTATGACGTAGACACCGACACCAGAACTGCGCTCTTAGCTAACTCGACTCCGGTAAGGGATAAAACTTTTGTTTGCATCAAAGTACGAATAGTTTCATTTTACTTTGTTCGAAGCGAATCGACCACCTACAAGGTGGATCGACGACCAGCCCGTCTAGTATGATTCCTCTACACGCGCGACGCGCCTTCGCTGCATAGTAAATTACCTTTTCCCACGCTTTTCGGAGAACGAAAGCCGCGCATGCCACGACTTGTGGTATGGGAAAAGCAAGTCGCGCGCAAGTAATTCATACTAGACGTGCCGTTGAAGGCAGCTGGAACCTGTTGGATGAGGGCAGCGCAGGACCGCTCGTTGTGGCGATCTTTGGGTGAGGCCTATGTCCAGCAGTGGAACTCTATCGGCTGAAGTGATGATGATGATGATGAAACGAATATTTAGTCAAGGTGCAGCTCTATTTCATTCCTGTTCTAATAAGATTGTTTCTCAACCAAGTTTTAAAATACGGTCGAAATATTTTTACGGTTTTTTGATCGGTATTTGTTTATATTTTAAGATATTTCTAGACATCATCATTCACATTGCCGATAACGTCATTCGTCCGTTAGATGACAACTGACTACACTATTCTTTTGGTTAGTGTTAATGGATTGTAAATCTATCATCACCATCTGTGTATGGCTGAAGGCCCCAAAATAAACAGTGAGCTAACTTTATCACAATCGTGTAGGAATAATATATGCAATGTTTGTGTCCTGTTGCCCGTGTCCAGATAAAATTTTACACTTCCCTGAAATTCCCTGTTAAAAAAACAGTTAAGTACATTATTCTTTAGTCTAACAATAAATTGTGTCGAATTTAACTTTCATAACTAGGGTTTACCAACAAAAATCTAACATTTTATCGGGTTTTTACAGTAATTCTTGGATATTTTAGGACCCATTAAAAATTACAAATTTTAGGTTAAGTTACCAAGTAAGTAACTCTTATGCTTTATACAACGTGTTAATGAATTAACGCAAAACTAGAAAGTAGTTTGCTTAGAATCGAGAGCAGAATCGAAATATCATGTTTCCAAAATAGGTAAAATTTTTCAAAATATTAAATAATTGGTTTGTATAATTTAAAATTTACTGAACTCGATCTCAACCCACCGCACGGGCACACTCACCCTGCTTACTACCAAAACAAGATTCTTAAAATGTATCCATGCCATGGCCACGTTAGCGCTTTCATTCATTGCTGAAATGATAACCTGAAATGAGCCTGAAAACTTAAAATGCGAATAACTTTAAATTTTAACTATCGAAATAATGGAAATATTGTTTCAATCTAATTATTTTGTTATAAATCAGTTGGGTATGAGGTTTTGCGTTTATTCATTAACACGTTGTATAATACTGTGTAGTAAAAAAATCAAACACTAATTAATTTACAATCTCGTAAATGTGTACGTAAATAAACTCTTAAAAATGTATAGGGGCCTGGGCCAAGGTTTTGTACGAAAACTTAAACAATATTTCCCTTATTTTGCATTATTCAAACACAATTTCTAAGTTAGACATCATTTTGACTCATTGCTTACTTATGTTCTTGAAAATTATTTTTGTACCGTATTGTTTCGCCAAACTACGTTTTATGATTATTTTTAACGTGATGTGCTTATTATTCTCAATTTTTCTGTCAATGTACAAAGTGTTGGCCTGGATTTAAACAACTCCTTTTACCTATCAAAACGAGCTGTTTATTGAAAACTTTTTTTATTGATGAAATACTCTGAACTCTGTATTTGTTTATTCTTTTCAATTCAATACTCGTACTAAAAAAAATTGCAGATTCGTGAATAACAAGATTGGTGGCTTTGCATTGTACAGGGTGAAATTGATATCATTAGCATCCTTTTTAACTAAGAGTCTACCCATCAAACCACACAGCAGTAAAACTTTTACTATGAGAGTAAAATAAAATCTGCTTTTCCATACTAAAATGCAATGCCTACGATCGGTTTGCTCTCGTAGTAAAAGTTGTTCAGTTTGATGTGTAGACTCTTGGTTTAAAAGGATGCTAATGATATCAAAATTTCAGCCTGTAAATAGCAGTATACTGATACCAGCTATGTCTGAATGTCTGTATGTATGAATTAAAAAACTAGATTACCAATCAATAAATCCAATTACGACTTTAAAAATGTCTCTCCAACGTAAAATGTTTGCCGGGCACTCTCTCTAAATTTGATAAAACGTTTTAAATTCAATCGGAGCTACTCGAGGCGAGGCTGGAAGACAAGGGTTGCCAGACGTAGAAAAACCTCGTACAAAAACAAGAAAAACTTGAACTTTCTCTCGTACTTTGACTATTAAACCTTCGGCATTAATTTAAATTGCGAAAAAACGAAAAAGCTGGCTCTGACACAATTAACACGTATAAGAAAAAAAAAATTTTTGTATTAAATAAAAAGTTTGTCAGAGAACTAAAGTGGTTGACATAGCTCAGAAAATTTGCAAGCTGAAGTGGCAATAGGCTGGTCATATCTGCCGAAGAACTGACAACCGGTGGGGTGACAGAGTTCTAGAGTGGAGACCGCGAGCTGGTAGGCGTAGTGTGGGAAACCCTGCTGCCCGCTGGACAGACGACCTAAAAAAAGTAGCGGGGAGCGAATGGATGAGGAAGGCCGAGGACAGAGTTTGTGTGGCGCACCTTGGGAGAGGCCTATGTTCTGCAGTGGACGATGATGGGCTGATGATGATGAAAAAGTTTGTTGTTTTAAACCGATGAAAAGGAACAAATTAAAGCAATAATCGGTTTCTTGATGATTTCCTAGCAAAGTACACACTAACCATATTTTATTTATACATAGTCTTTTATGGCTTTCATATTCATTTATCCTACGAAACGCTGCCTGCAATATAAAATCATGCCATAATTTCCATTAAAGTCAAAACTTCGCACAAATCTGTACGAGGATGATAGAGTCTTCGTACCTCGTACGACAGACCCCAAATCTCCTATTTGTACGAGGAACCTCGTAGTTACGTCTGGCAACCCTGTGCGAGAACTGCAGTGCGGTTTAAATATTCCCTTTACCGGTTTTCGCTTCAATGGCCGACGAATCAAGGAACTGTCCACCTTTTCTACGAAGACATAAGGGTTTTCTGAGTGGAACTTTTAATATAAAATTCTCTACTGGTCGATAAGTTCAAGAAGATGAATGTTTTGAAACTTTTAAATACTGTTTACGTTTCAAAGGTTCTCCGTCACATGTAAACGAGAACTGAAGGGGAAGCATGAGTTTAGGGTCGTACACTGAAAAAATTTACGTATAACCGAATAAAAAAATGTTTTGTTAAATTTAACCAATTTATTATAAGACACCTCAATCAAAAAGATTAAGTCATACAAATTATACAGGGTGTAAACTTTGAAATCGTTTGAAATAATCAGCTCTTCCACCATAGAAAATGTCAATTTTTTTCTAAATTTGAATTTCGATCTAAAGCATTGTTTAATATAAAATACATTCGATTTTTCATACCGTGTTTATATTCAATTGGAAATTTCAAAGACCGTACGTTCATTAAAGTTATTCCTCCATTAAATCTCTTGCTGTCACTTTTTGTCTTGTTGACGTAGTAAAAGCTAGCAAGAGATTTTATGGAGAATTAACTTTAATGAACGTACGTGCAACTGACCGTAATGACTAATATTGCAGGGACGGAATAGAATTCAAAACAAATTGATTAACTAATAGATATATCGGAAACAAAATTATCTCAATGATTGATATTTTGTTTATGTAACTTTAACATGACAAATAATTGAAAATGAATACACTGGGTTATTTATTTTCATATCATTGTTTGTATTTACGACGGCCCGATAGCACAGTCTGTAGTGAACCTGCCTGCTGTGCCGAGGGGCGCGGGTTCGAATCCCGTAAGGGACAAATATTTGTATGATGAATATGAATATTTGTACCCGAGTCATGGATGTTTGTATCTATATATGTATTCTATATCGTTGTCTAGTCATCATAACACAAGTCCAGGCTAGATTCTGGTACTTTAAATGTGACTAGATAATTTGTGTGAAAATGTCCAAGATATTTATTATTATTATTATTATTATTTATTATTATTTACACAGAGTGTCATTAATTACTTAATACCTACCTGTCATACTCTGTCTGAAGGGAATTAATACAATAACGATCAAGGTATAATCCGATTTAAATGGATTTAAGATGTAGTGCGAATTCCAACGGTAAGTACCTATAATCTAGGTTCAAAAGCTCTCTTTGGGAACACCCTATGCTCTAGTCTATCAAAAAAGTAGAAAAACCAAATAACACTAGTAATATTAAACGTTAACGGCGGCAATACTCATAAAATTGCGATGGAATAAAGCCTAAATGTTAATCCAAACTATATTTTACTTGTTGTATGGGAGAGCTGAATTTTTTTTCGTGATTTCGATCTTGATGCCATAGAGAAAGTTGTTCAGTTTGACGATCTGATCATTCTCTTAAAAGTGTCAGTATATTAAGAAGGACCCTGTATAATTATTCCTACACGATTGTAATATAGGTCACTGTTTGTGGGGCCTTCGACTATACACAGATGGCGATGATAGATTTACAATCCATTGACACTAACCAAAGAGATTATACCTAATAGAGTGAGCCATACCAATTGTAAAGTGTCCACTTTTTTTGACGTTTAGGTTTGAGTGTGTGGTGTCAAGTAGTATGGACAAAAGGCACCAAGTGACATATGGCCTTATGTTTACGGTCACTTTTCACACACACTAGCTCAAAAAAAAGTAGACAGCCGCATAAACAAATATCTATAGTTCCATCTCCTTCTACTATTAAAGGTACGTCATATGACAAAAGAGACTAACTACAATCGTAAATTTATGCGGACTCTATGGAGATCCTTCCTCTGAGACACTAACCAAAAGAATAGTGTAGTCAGTTGTCATCTAACGGACGAATGACGTTATCGCCAATGTCCGTGATTCAATATAGTATGAATAGATGATGATTAGAAATATTTTCAAACACAGGGTCTTTCTTAACTGATTTTCTTATGTTGCAGTCAACATTGCGATGCTCAGAACATTAAACTGAACAACTTTCTCTCATCATCATAATTCTTTACATCTGCTGCAGATGGTTTAAGCAGTGTTTTTGGAGAAACACTTTTTTCCACTTTTTTAATTGTATATTTTTAACTTTTTTTCTCTATGGCACCAACGTCGTAATAGCGAAAAAAAAACAGCTGTGACATACAAAATTGCAAACTTACTCGAGTCAAATGTATGGGACAGCTGTTTTCTTTTCGGGATTTCGATTTTGAGAAGAAAAATCATACTAGAGGGACTAAACCTAATTTGTTGTTACAGATTCTGCAGCAGTCAGCGAGAGTGACGCAGCTGTCTCCGGACAAGACACAAGTTGTCTTGGCTTACAATGTTGTGCCAGTGAGTGTAAAAAATAATACCTTACAAGTTGTATACAGTAAAAAGTCCGAAGGGTCAGTCCTAAGGGTGCGTCCACATCCGGCGAACGCGCCGCGACTGCGCAGTAGCGACGCCCGAGCATAAAATGCAACCGCGCAGATCGCGACCGGCTCGCGAGCTGCGCATTCGCTGCGCGTTCATCAGATGTGGACGCACCCTAACCGGAAGGATCTCTTTATTCTAAAGCATAGAGGGAGCCCAAGGATGTCCACTTTTATAACGTATTTTGACGTGCCAGTGTGTGTTAGTATGGTTTGTCTAAGACAAAACACACACTAGCACGTCAAAATACGTTAAAAAGTGGATAGCCGCATAAACAAATATCTATAGTTCCATCTCCTTTTACTACTAAAGGTACGTCATAAGACAAAAGAGACTAACTACGTATTGATATCTCGAAAACCGTAACACTTTTACTGGACATGAAAGTCCACTATCATCAGGTACAGGGTTATCCAGTAATTACCGGACACCCCATTGTGAATCTAGTTCAGTTATAGTTATACAAACGATAACTGAACTAGATCATCGTTCGAAAAATGGATTGGCAGGTTGCGTATTCGTGTCCCGTTCGATACAAAATTTTTTAATCTTTAATTTGGTTTAAAACAGCAAAACATGGCTATAATCAGTAAAGTTACTTGGAAATCTGAACTGCAGTTTTTGAATTCCAACACATTCGACGATTACTTATACAACGTGTTAATGAATAAGCGCAAAACCTCATACACCCCAACTGATTTATAACAAAATAATTAGATTGAAACAATAATTTCATTATTTTGATAGTTAAAATTTAAAGTTCTTCACATTTTAAGTTTTGAGGCAAAAATGATTTATTATCATTTCAGCAATTAATGAAAGCGGTAACGTGCTCGTGGATACATTTTAAGAATCTTGGTTTGGTAGTAAGTAGGGTGAGTGTGTCACTGCGGTGGGTTGAGATCGAGTTCAGTAAATTTTAAATATTACAAATAAATTATATAAGAATTTGAAAAAAAATACCTATATTGAAACCATGATAATTTGATTCTGCTCTCGATTATAAACAAACTACTTTCTAGTTTTGCGTTAATTCATTAACACGTTGTATATTCTGAACGTCGAATGTGCTGGAATTTTTATTGAATTATTACAAGGTCTGGAATTCAAAAACGCACTCCTTAAAATTTTTTAAATTATAGTAGGTACACCGTTAAATACGACGCGACGTTGAGACACCGTAAGGAAAAGTAGAATAAACTTGTAAAGGACTACATGAAAATATGCTGACAGTATGTTGATAACTTTACTGGGCTTGTCTCCCTTTGGTCCCGCATAATGGAGAACGTCCTGCCACAGAGTATGGTCCTGCACCGTCCCCTGTCAGGACGTGTTTTTTCAAAAGCGGACGTACCTATCAGTAACAGCCGAAAAGTACAGATTGTGGAAGTGATAAAAGTATACGTAGACGCTAAACCCAAAAATGTTGGCACGGTACATAATTTGAGTTAGGTACACAATAAATTGTCGTAGAGACCGATTGCGCTAATTCAAAACCTCGAAGTTCTACTCTTATCCAATTTCAGATCTAATCACATTGCAAGCCAATTACTATTCAACTGTGCTGAATTCCGCATCGCGCTAAACTCTATGTAACTGACAGCCTTTAACGTCTGAGCGATTTGTCAAAACTACTCTAACGGCTGTCATGAGCTGTACCGCGATTAGCGCAATACAAGACGTGTCAAAAGTTATGGTTCGTAAGTAGTCCAGTTACGGTTCAATCACCGAATATTTACCGCGATTGCAGCCCTGTATTCAATTTTAGTTTTCCTTTACATTTCAGAGTAGCACGCAGATTAACCTACCTAAACTTTTTACACAAAGCACGAGTGACATTCTAAACACGTTAACATAGCTTGACTTCATCTCAATTCGCAAGAATGATCCCAAAGGGGACTTGGTTTTATCCTACTTATTCGCTCTGAACCTAAATAAATTGTTCAATCTTCGCAACGACATCGACAGCGTTTGTACGTGATTACCTTTCTAATGAGTTTTAGTTTTAGGTTTGGAACTTACTAGGTATTTGAAACTATCATAATCTCAAAACGAAACAATAATTTATTACATATGGTAAAAGTTGTACATGATCACACCTCTTTGGCATGATTATTAAATATTGACGATAAGGTGCGAGGTACCAGGAGCCAAAAAAAATAAATTTAAGAGCTGTCTCTACGAGACATACATATATACATCTTTACGAGACCACCGGTGACCGTAGAGCTGGCAGTTTCCTTGGCCAAAGAGGCCTTGGCTTGGCTATTCAAAGGAGGAACGCTGTCAGCATACTTTTTGGACTATGTCTCGTGGGGATTTTTTTTCTTTAAATTGTTTTTATACCTGTAGGTACTGTTTTGTTGGTTTTATTCCTAATTAACCTTTAACATACATTATAAGGCGACAAGGTGCAAAACCTTTTTAGGTTTACCTGTTTGAACATTGGAAATATTTTTTTTGTAAAATTCGATTTTTCCTATTTTCAAAATGTTGAATTTTTATTCGATTGGCTGAATTTTTTTTGTAACTTTTAGGTTTTATTAAAGTACGTACTATGTTCCCAGCCTTACTTTAGACTGAAAAAAGTAGATGAGATTGAGTTAACTATTAAGGTTTACTCAGCTGGATTGAAGTTAGCCGAAAAGTGGCTTTAATTCCTGCACATCTAGCATGATTTCTCTTTTTTCGCGCGACACATCTTTATTCCATACTACTTGCCGCAGCAAACCCGGCTTTGGCTCTCCGAAAGGCGCGGGAACAGGTTATTTTCTATTTAGCAAATTCGCGTCGCGCGCGTGTAGATATATCATGCTAGACGTGCTGATCTCTTATTGTGACAATATTTTCAAAAACCATTGTTGCATGCAATACCATGAATATTCAAACATGAATATTAAAAAAATATTTATTGCCAATTAATATGGTTAAAAAATGCACCCTTTTCCAAGTTCCAGGTTAATAAGTTATAATCACTTAATTATAAAAGTACCCTTGGCTACGGTATAACCTATTTGACAAATTTATACAGGGTGAAATTTATATCATTAACAAACTAAGAGTCTATCCATTAAACTGAACAACTTTTACTATGGGAGCAAACAGATCTAAGCAAAAAAAATCTGCTGTTGCATACATTTGAGTCGAGTGCGCGTTGCAGTTTTTTTGCTCTGATCGGTTTGCTCCCATAGTAAAAGTTGTTTAGTTTGATGGGTAGACTCTTAGTTTAAAGGAATGGTAATGATATCACTTTCACCCTGTACTATGTGCTATCATGCTCTTCATTCAATTTCCAACCTTAAAATTCCAGGTGTACAGGCACAGTTTCCTGGCCAGGTATGGAGCAGTGGACCTCGTCACCGGCACCGTCACCGATATCCAGCCCAACGTGAACAACACGGAGGGACTACTCCAGAACTTTGTGTGGGGACCGTCTGGCACTTCCATGGCCTATGTCTACCTGAACAACATCTACTACCAGGCCGACTTGAACAGTGAGCCGCAACAGATCACGACTACTGGGCAACTGAATGTGATTTATCATGGTATTCCTGATTGGGTTTATGAAGGTAAGATTGTAGTGCATTGATGATTAGTTGATTACTTATAAATAGTTTATTACCAAAAATAATATAATCACTAAGTATGTAGGTTACTGTAATTTATGAAGCAAATCACTGACCTCTATTGGAGAAGTATGGAATCACAGGAAACAGTAAGTAAAGACAATTAAATGAGGCCTGCAAACAAAAAAAATGAACACTAAAATTCAAAATTTCCCGTAATATTATTTATTACTATTTCCTCGCAAATGTGTTGAAAAACGTCATACGCGTGAGCGTCGGTCATTACAGCCTCGATTGGTTTACCGCTCTCGCCTTTGGCTCGAGCTTGTAAACCAGCTTCGGCTGTACTACTTAGCTCACTTGTATCACAATGTACTATTATAAAAAATATATCAATGGCCATACTCTTTTCCTTTTTGTTATAATTTATTATTAGTATATTTTTTGAAATGAAATCATTTAATTTTTTTATTATTGCGTGACATAAATCTAATTTTAAGTCATGCAATAATAATAAAAATAAAACAATTCTAACCTTCAGATTCAATAAGGGTGCAGTTTTCCCAAGGTTCGAATTGCATTTTGTTATTATTGCGTGACGTGTTTTGTGCGTTTTCAGTGATCACTCCTTAAAATATAGTGAGCATAGCTGGATAGGTACAATTCATCAAAAAAAAGTCTCACAATTTATATACCTATCATTACAGAGGAAGTATTTGGAACCAACAACGCTCTCTGGTTCTCCACCGACGGTTCCAAACTGGCGTACGCTACGTTCGACGACACCAACGTCAGGATCATGAGGGTCCCGCACTACGGAGTCCCTGGCTCTGTGGAGTACCAGTATACTCAGCATCATGAGATACGTTACCCTAAGGTAAGGAATTACCTATAGGCAGTACTAGTATTTATTCTGTGGCCATAGGCACACCCCCGACACATCTTACAAGCGAAACGATTTAATTCGGTACCTATGTCACAGAATAAATACTAGTACTACCCATACAGAAGAATCACTTCTAAAGCAGGTTTAAATAAATAGCGACTCTCTCTGCACGGCAATAAGGTGCAAAGTTATTCACACCCGTCCTATCGTACAATTCGCGAATAACCTACCAACCGTCACAACGGCGCGCGTGCGTACAAAAACTCATTAGACATGAAAGCTTCCATTACATAGTCTCCCTCTTTCATTCTTTGCAGTGTGATATCGCTAGGGTTTTCAAGTCTCGCATTGACTACTCACAAAATGGCGGCAAGTCTAATGAGATTTGACCAAGAAGTTTACACGGTATAAGTACCTAACCTACTGCCATTCACCCCTCGGTGGGGATCGACCGTCAAGCGTACATGAGCCGTGGAGTGAGACAGGCCTGTCTGTGTCTCATGTTTTTTTGTATTTATTTTAAATTTTTACAGATTTTTTGTTATTCATCGATCATTATAAATTAAATTTTTAAATTATTTTGTTCTCTGGAATCTCTGTAAAAACATTCAAATTAGATGGAGAAAACCTTTGCTTAAACTATAAAAAAACCTCACTTGCCTTCTCTTTCTAATTCTATGCTGGAAACCGAAACATAAATATCATATGTCAAATTCTGACATTGTGCATTTTTATTTCTGAGGCAAGACATAGGCATTAAATTCCATGTAGACGAAATCGCGAGAAATAACTAGTTAACCAATAATTTGGGTCAAATCAGTAAACACACTATGTGTGTAGTTATAACTCTGAGTAACGAACACATTATATTATATATACACACGTTGTGATGTTATTTTAAAGCACGAGTTACATTACAAGTTATGTAGTAATGTGCAGGCATGCGCAGGCGCCTGTTAAAATATGTTATCCGATCTTGTGGTAGGTATCAACTCTCAATAACTTGGTTAATTGCACCATATTGCGCTCTATTTAAGTTAAGGGCAAGTTTTCTTAAATATTTGCATTTATTTTGAAATATTTATTAAATATCTGTAACCTAATTTTTGTGACAACTATTTATTTGTATTTATTACAACTATTTATTTTAGTAGATTTTACAAGAAAATAGCAGACTTTACAAGAAATAATTCGAATACTAGTAGATTTGAAGAACTTAAAATAACAAATTTTCTAGTAAAGTCTGGCTAACATAAATATTCTTCAAATCTACTACTAAATATGTTCCTCCGTAATACATACATTCATTTATATACCTGTTTTTTACAATTCTTAGAAATCTTCGTAAGTCCTTCTTATCGTGTGGGCAGCAAGCCCTGGTGTCAGCTTTTTCAAACCACCTAATGGCATCCGACGTGGTTCCTAAGTCCTAAAGCTTGTGCTATAACCAAATCAGACAAATAGAATACGAAAATATACTTACTTATTATAGATAGAATGTCCTATTAAACAATCTAAAAAATTCTATTTTAAAAGTTTCGCGGTTGAAATTTATTGAAATGAAAATAAAATTTAAAATTACTCACATAATTCACTTCAGCAACATGCGTCGTCAACCATCTTAATTAAAACAAAATCTGCTTCAGCAACATGCGCCGTCAAATTTATACAGTACCATTCAGCAACATGCCACGTCAAACACTTACTCAAAAAGACCGCCCCTTGCCATACCCGGCCCAAACGTGCCCATAACGCTGGCCGCGTTTCCGCGCTGAATCGCTAAAATGGATTAAAAAAACGGATTTTAAAATGGTTAAGATCTGGTACGAATCCTTATTGAATCGATTTTCATATTTTTTAAAATTATTTTATGAATATTTACAGGATTGAGTACATAGTAAACACGTCCTTAAATAACTGTCAGCTAATTACAAACCTCTAATTACGTAGGTTTTAGACAGTTCTAGGTGATTCTGGATTTTAATCTCCATTCGATAATTTCAAGGGACTGCTATTGGGAACCCAGATAAATCTGAGATTGGGAATCGAAAAGAAACTTAAGCCCTTATTCCAAAACTTCCAAAAACCTGCATGCTTCAATTTCGAGGCATGTATTGTACCGACTGTCCATTATAAGTGGCGACGGGCTCACTCCCCGTCCCTCAAGGCATTCCACTCCTTGGCTGTGCGCATTGTGAAAGAATCAGAAAGGATCTGAATCGGAATACATTTATCTCAAAAGATTCTTACACAATACTGAGTAATATTTAGTTAGCATGGACTACAAATATTTGACACAATTCCCCGTAAGTGTATAGCCCTTAAACAAAATATGTAACGTTTCAAACGATCTAGTGAAAGTGCACAGAGAGCCGGTTTTGGCTCGGTGCCCATTGCAGGCCGGTCTAACTTTATGGCCACTGAATATGCGTAAAGTAAACCCAACACGTGGTTCCAAAAGCTTCTGTCACATGCAAGAGAAGTTTATTCCGAATGCGTAAATGCGCGCTGCATACAAATGAAGTCTGGTGATATTTTCAATACTAACCAATTAAAGTCAATGATAATTTTCAGAAACAATCTAGAAACTAATCTCTTTTATTGGTTAGTATTGAAATTTAACCAGACTTCGTTTGTATGGAGCGCCAACAGTAACATACCCTTAATTCCTCATCACATCAACCACGTGTGGGGACATGTGGTTCTAAAAGCTTCTGTCACATGGCAAATGTGCCTAGGTATATTGTCTAAGATTCATACATTCGTAAACAAAATGTCATAGGTAACTTTGAACATTTTATGAAGATTCTATCATAAGACTTATGAACATAAGGTTAATTTTAATTATTTTTTTCTCATTTGCTAGTTCTGGAACCAAATAGTCCTCAAGCTATTTCTACTGGAGTGCAATTTTAGAAAGTCAAACGTTCAAATCAGCACTAAAATAGGTCAAAATTACTATGGAGATTATGTGTCCTTCACGCACTCCTGGTTCTCTTTTCTGTGCACCCACGGCAAGAAATGAGGTGGTCTATGTTATACCAGGACTCACTAGAAAATAAAAAAAAAAAAAAAAAAATCTATTTATTTCAGACAAATGTCCATAGCATTGTTAGTAAATACATTTATGACTTAAAACTATGTTAGTACACAATCATAATTAATATTATTAATTTAATTTAAATACCTGCGACTCTCTGGGAGACCGGGCATACACACGTGTGCTCGTACCCAGTGTCGCTGAAAATGAATAAGCCGGTTTTCGGCTGATAAATCCATACCTACATACAGATTTCAGCTTTACCCGCTGGTCTCAAGGCCCGACAATACAATAATGTCACGGCCGGTATTCTTCGATTCGAGAAGTGTTTGGACGTGACAGCTTGTATCGTAGCTGAGTGGAATTGACTATCGATTGTCATGTTTATTGGAATTTTATCCGTTTATTGAATACTAGGTACCTACTCCTTTCATTTATGTTTTCATGCAAAAATGATTGGTAATTATTTTAGCAATGAATGAAAGCGCTAGCGTGCTCATGGATACATTTTAATCTAAGTACTGTGAGAGTGCCCGAGCGGTGGGTTGAGATCGAGTTCAGTAAATTTTAAATTTTACAAACAAATTATATAACATTTTGAAAAAAAAAACCTATGTTGAAACCTTGATAAACTGATTAAGCTGAATTCTGCTTGTTGAAGGATGAATATTTAAAATTATACTTTTAGCGTAATTGCTTTTCTGTAAGAGTAGGAGAATAAGTTATATGTCAATCAGTCGAAGCTACGAACGCGTCGAAAAAAATATCAGTCAACTCTTGAGTGATAAACCGTGTCGGTATACACGCATACAGCCATAACTTGTATGACGCCTGACGCACACCAACCTAAGAAAGTTGACCACTTTTGTTTTATGCGGTAGAAGCGGGAGGCTCTATCTAGACATTTACTTTATCTAAGGTCATTCCATACAAAATATATGAAATCGTCAGATTTTGAATGATTTGCAGAAATGATGAGTTCTTCCATTCCCAAGTAGAAAACTATTTATGTATGCCCACTAATAACACATTAACCATCTTCTTTCAGACTGGCACAACAAACCCTACCGTGACTGTTACCCTTAGGGAACTAACTGGCTCAGCATCCAGCACTGTCTACACTGCACCCGACTCTCTTGACCAGTAAGTATTTTGTTCAATTCAATTCAATTCAAATCAATTTATTGCCATAAAATCATAAAAAGAAAAATAAATACATAAACAGTTTAAAACAACAACAACAATCATAAAAAAAACACACAATATTAAAACATGCAAACTATTTCACAAATTTGGCAAGAGGACAGGAGCTCAGTGATACTGACTACAGTCAGCGGAGCTGACTGCGCAGTGCTGTTTAAGAGGCTATGTGAAAAAAATAGGATTCTTCCAAGCATCATATCTCATGAAGTACTAACAGTAGGAGTAAGATTTGCGGATATATGTGTAAATTGAACATATAATTGAAGTTTTGATTAGAGCCAAAACACGATTAAGACACATTTTCTCGATAGAAAAACAAGCCAAAGTAGCCTCCGTCTTTATCGATAAACGCTTGGAAGTGCTAAACGGCGAATATTGAGAAACAAGAGGCTTGATTTAAAAAAACAGATTGATTTTTATAAATTTTGATTAGAGCAGAATTGAACTTACATAAATAGTAAAATTACAATTAAATAAAGTTTGTTTTATGCTTGCGTCGTTTCAGGCGCGCGCGCCGCCCTGTCTCTTTCTCTCGCATCAGGCAGTAATATAAGCTATGACACGCCCATTTCACTTCAATTATTTTTCGACATAGGCCCTTAACTGTCCTGCCCTGACTCCACGAGGTGTTGGGTTGGAGTTGATGTGTAGTGTAGGAGGCTAGACGGCAACAGCAGGAACAAAATATATATGTACATACATCAATGTGTTTAAAGTGTAATAACTGAAAGCGAATGATATTGTGTTACTGTTTGTGTCGTAGTTTACAGCGAGTATCCTAATGATGGAGGTCTTTGTAACTTGACTCTAATCTAAGCACATGCCGGGCACTCCATACAACGAACTCATGGTGCTTGTTCAGTAAGTACTACTAACTGCCTTCGTCGTCTAATGGTTGGCATTGAGCTGTTGACACGGACTAGCCTTGCGGTAGCATTTCCCCTCTGCCACGGTATAAGCACAATTGATCTTGTGCATTTACATTCAATTTTACACCTTATCACTAAACGAGACAGCCTATAATTGCGAAATAATAACTTAGAACTTCGAACGTTTGGGGTTCACACGAGACTACTTTTCATGATTTTAAACATTCAAAATTAGAATCTAAAGTTATGGGGAATAAAATCCAAAGTTGCGGATTTCATGTTACCTCGCCCCCCGCAAAAAGTGGCAGAAATGTTTGTTAGTAGAATTACACGCGTAACCAGTCCACATAAAAATAGTCAAAGTCAGAGTCTCATCTTGGCAATTTTAACAATGTGCAAAAAAATTCCCAAATATCGAAAACGATCAAACTTATATTTTAATTTTTCCCTGAACTGTTCCTGGCCCTACACCCTGAATATCTCATTTGATTAATGAATTTGATCTACTTTTTATAATGAATTATGTGTATGTGTACTATAGTTACTTTACTTACTTTTATTTTTTAATTGACAACCCTCTAAGATTCTAAGCCATAACCGCTTTTGGTATGGTCATATACGTTGCTACAAAAAACTATATAATTTATTATACATGACCTAATAAAGATCACATTGACCTAAAAGAAAAAAATTTAGCATTTTTTATTCTTCTTCTTCGGTCTTTCGCACCAAATGCTGCGTTTTATAACATTTTTATAGTAGGTTCTCCAAATAGCGAGGTAGCACGATATTTACAATGCAATGTGATCGTGATTGCCTTAAGGCTTACAGACGGGCAAGTAGGTATGACGGGACTACACTGAGAAAAATAGCCGTCAGCTTATTATGAAGGACATTGTGCCTTTAAGTTCGTACAATGAACCCAAATCTAACTGTCACTATCAGAAGCTAACTAAAAAAACCGACCAAGTGCGTGTCGGGACACGCGCACGGTAGGGTTCCGTAGTTGCCCGTCTCAAAATACTGAGTTAGAAGGGGGTTTTTGTTTTAAACTACGGTTTAACCGCTAATAAAGTCTAAAAAGAACATTTTGTAAGTTGGTCGACCATTACTCGGTAACTTGTAAAGCCTACTTAGCGGTGATAGTTTTCCTTTGAACTTCGCTATATACACTACTGCCGAGAATTTTTTCACGTATGCAGAAACAACCGTTTAGATGGCAGGGAGGGGGTGGGGGTGGGGAGGGGGAACATGACTCTAAAATATGGGGGAAATATTTTTCAAGATTTTATTTTACCACTTTACTTAACTACGTCCCACTGCAGGGCACAGGTCTACCCTTAGGGAGAGTGTCAGTCAACCACGCGTGCCCAATGCACATTGGTAAACATATACAATACGCATCCGAAATTCTTCGCGTATGCAGGTTTCTTCACGATGTTCCTTTTACCGTTTGAGAGCAGTCGGCATTACGTACATAAGTTAAAAAAACTCATTTATGCATGGGATGTCGTCCGTGGGGATTCAACCCGGGTCCCCATGATTGATTGTAATATCTCCGTAACGTGTCACCGACCGACAATGAAGTGGCACAAATATGTTTCACACTCCTGATGATAGAATAACTTTTAAAGTTTGTAATCAATGATAACAAAAGATATAGAATTCCATTTGGTCAAGTTTACAAATTGTACCTACTTTGTGCGTAACGGGTTAGGCTTCTGGAGTACAATTTTTTAAACTCATTCTTACGTTGAACTCAGCAGTTGAAAATGTCAAAATTACTAAGGAGATATCCATCTTTCTAGCTGATTCGACTTTCATAAATCGCACTCCTGGATTGTGATTTTTGAAACTCAAATCAGCAGTAGAAAGATGCATATCTCCATTGTAATATTGACGGCCCGATAGCACAGTCTGTAGTGAACCTGCCTGCTGTGCCGAGGGGCGCGAGTTCGAATCCCGTAAAGGACAAATATTTGTATGATGAATATGAATATTTGTACCCGAGTCATGGATGTTTGTATCTATATATACAACGTGTTAATGAATTAACGCAAAACTAGAAAGTAGTTTGGTTAGAATCGAGAGCAGAATCGAATTATCATGTTTTCAACATAGGTAATTTTTTTCAAAATATTAAATAATTTGTTTGTAACATTTTAAATTTACTGAACTCGATCTCAACCCACCGCACGGGCACACTCACCCTACATACTACCAAGACAATATTCCTAAAATGTATCCATGGGCACGTTAGCGCTTTCATTCATTGGTGAAATGATAACAAATCATTTTTGCCAGAAAACTTAAAATGCGAAAAACTTTAAATTTTAACTATCAAAATAATGAAATTATTGTTTCCCTCTAATTATTTTGTTAAGAATCAGTTGGGGTGTATGAGGTTTTGCGTTTATTCATTAACACGTTGTATATTCTATATCATTGTCTAGTCATCATAACACAAGTCCAGGCTAGATTCTGGTACTTTAAATGTGACTAGATAATTTGTGTGAAAATGTACACAATATTTAAAAAAAAAAAAAAAAATTTCTACTGCGAGTTCAAGGAATGACTTTCAAAAATCGCACTCCTGAACTAGTATGACAGGTTTTTAAAAATTCAAAACGTGATGCTGATACAATACACAAATAGAATTTAAAGCTATGGAGGTAACTCGTTTTTTAGCAATAAGACCGCCTTATATGTAGGTAGGTACAATACTTAATTTATGTTATGTGTTTGGTATTAATAAAGTATAGGTAGGTATTTCGTTAAATTGATTCATAGAATTTAAACGAGGTATTGCTCATTTTAGTGTTCCGAAAAAATAGGAAAGAGGGAACACTAACGGAATAACTTCAGTGCCCGTCTGTCTGCCTGTCACAACATTAATCTCCGATACTATTTATCTTGGCATGTCGACATTTTGCATATCCAAATGAATAGGTATGTATGGAGAAAAATTGTATGAATAGGTTGTATGGAGAAAAATTATATGTAATTTTTTGTTGAGTGGCCAATAATAAAACTTACATAGGTTTTTAGAGGACCTTTCAAAATACATCAAAAACAATACAATCATTGTGTCTTCAAACTTCTAAGGTTGTTAGGAAAAAATAGCTTTTTACCGCTAAGACCGCAATGTTTTATATCTTCTGTATTTCTTTACGGTATATTTTGCTGAGTAGGTAATATGTTTCGATTAATTGTTTGTAAATGAGTTTATAAAGGTTTTGTTGACTTTTTCATGAACCTTGAGAGTCAAATATCTCAGCTCCGATGCGACCTAGGCAATAAGTTATCATAACAAAATAGTCATATATAACAAAATGTGTTAGTTTTTATAGTACTATAATTATACAATACTTTAATTGGTGACTGTTAAAATAAATGACAATACCTTCATACACATATCCATTTCTGTTTTTGAGGTGACAACGGAAATTAAAAAGTAACGGAAATCAATATTTTATAGTGTAACTACGTAACTAGGTTTTGTGTATTACTTTTATCAATCGACGTGGTGGTCCAGTGGCGAGTAACCTTGCCTGCTGTGCAGGAGGCGATGGTTCGATCCACGTCCAGGCCGACTCTTACCAATGAGTTTTTCGGAATTTATGTACGATTTGTTACACCATGGCTTTTCAGTGAAGGAAAACATCGTGAGAAAACCTACACTTCAATTTCGAGGCATGTTTTGTACCCACTGTCCATTATAAGTGGCGACGGGCTCACCCCCCGTGACACTGGACAGAGTTTTGGTACTACTGGTGAAACGTGGATGTTCTGAGGTTTCAGAATATCTCTGACTACCGCTTCGGGGAATATAGTCGTCAGCATATGCTAAGTTTATCAATGTAATGTTTCTGACCACCCCTAAAGGAATTACGGTCCTGCGTTTATGTATGAAGTTTATTTATGAGGTATCAAAAGACAGCTGTAAAGCTACGAAATGGAATATAATGCAAAGTCACGAATATTGTTAAATACCTACTTTATAGAATATTTTCTAAAAGTATTTAGATCAACTTCCATAGGTGATCTTCATTTGATCAATTCACAGTTTCTTTACCTACCTACATCTAAACACTGATTGAACATCTTTAATGATTGAAAGACGGTGCATATTTTAAATAAGACATATAATTTAATTAAAACTTATGCTTTTCATCACTGATATCACTTTGCTTACTTATAAAATGTAAGAAAATTAATAGTGTCCGTGGCCTTTTTTATAACCTCCGTATCCGCCATGACCATGCCCACCGTAACCATGATAATCATGACCGTGGCTGCTATGGCCATGGTCATCATGTTTGTGGTTATCATATCCGTGGCTATCATGTCCGTGGCTATCATGTCCGTGGCTATCATGTCCGTGGCTATCATGTCCGTGGCTATCATGTCCGTGGCTATCATGTCCGTGACTATCATGTCCGTGACTATCATGTCCATCATGATGTCCATGACTGACATAATCGTGTCCATGTCCGTGACCGCCATGTCCATATTGCTCGTGGTTGTTACTTCCATGCCCATGTTGATCCTGGCCGTGACTGCCATGCCCATAAGAACTTCCATGCTGTCCATGACCGTAACTATCTTGCCCGTAGCCGCCTTGTCCGAAACCGCCCTGACCAAAACCACCTTGCCCATGACCAAAATCAGCTCCTTGTTGTCCAAAATCTTGTTGGTTTTGGCCAGATTGTTGACCACCTAAGCCAAACTCGAACCCATAGCCTGATTGAGCTGGCTTTTGATTGTATCCTCCTCTCACTTCTAGTCCGTCTTTATCACTAAGAGGGTTTCCTGGCAATAAAAAAATAAACAATTAAAGTTTCAATCTTTCAATAAAATTAACACTCAGTTGCAGAAACGCTCATTAATTGCTTTTTGTCTTGTTGACGTAGTAAAAGCTAGCAAGAGATTTAATGGACGATTAAGTCTTATGAGCGTTTCTGCAACTGAGTATAGAATAGTGCTCCTAATGGTGTATTGGTTGTGGAACATGACATTGACAATGACAGCGAATACGATGAGCACCAGGAAGCTGGCATAGGTATTGTCTGTATGAGCACTGACCTCCTTTTTAGGGTTCCGTACCCAAAAGGTAAAAAAGGGACTCTATTACTAAGCCTACGTTGGCCGTCCGTCTGTCTGTCTGTCCTAACTATTTAGGGCTGTACCTTTTGAAATTTAATAGCTAGCAAAGATGAAATTTTCACAGAATGTGCGTTATTTTGGCGCATTTGCTAACAAAGAATTAAAATGTCAAAAAGTTAAACATTAACTCATATAAGAAACTAGTTTTATCAACGATTTTCCTTCTCGCTCTATCGTAAAAACGTAATACGTACAAGCGTCAAACTTGGTGTGATTATAGAGCAAGCTCTACAATATAACAGCAAATAATAAAAACCGGCCAAGTGTGAGTTGGTCTCACGCTAAAAGACACGGTAAAAAAAAAATTGAAAATTTATTTGTTGTGTGGTGGTGTGGTACGGATCCTTCGGTGCGCGAGTAGCCCCACTCGCACTTAACCGGTTTTATTGGACAATAAAATAAAAAATAAAGGTAGAAGTCAGTTCAGTGGATAAGAAGAATTACACACACTATAACTAGCCATGTTTAATGCCTAACGAATTTTTATCTTAGCCATAATGAATTTCGGGAACATTTGATGTGGAAAATTACAACAAAAACAAATGCAATAAATTTTATGTAACCATTTTATAATGAATATGATGCAAAAATGACTCCTTCAATCTTAACCACAGTTTATCAGAAGATGGGATTGTGTGGCAACTTTTACTAATTATTAACAAGAACTTACCATTGCAGGAAATCACAGCTACTAATACTAAAATCGCGCAGGCTTTCTGTAAAGACAAGAATAAATAATTAGGAACCTATAAAGTAAAATTGCTGGTTTATTAATCAGCCACAGTGTTCATTAACTTAGAGATAACTATTAGAACGACAACACATGAAAATAATAGAAACAACTAAAGTCAATAACCTACAAAACACGTTTCTTTAGACCGGTTCTAAAATAACAGTTAAAATTTACCTTAGAAGCCATTTTAAATTAATAGTGTGATCAGTTAAAGAGATCACAGACGAATGACACGTTTTTAAGATTCAAAAGCTTTTATACTCACTTATTCTGACGCTCATCTTATTTGGTTGTTTTGCCAACAGTTGTAGCTATTTAGCATTTTATATTAATTATAAATTCGACAAAGTTATCTTGACGGCGATAATAAGGTAGGATTTCCTGATCCCAACGATCATTTGAATGAGAATTCTATTTCCCTATCTCAAATACTTTGAAGATGACTCATAAACTAAGTTAGTAATAATGATAAGTTGATAACTGATAAACTCAATATCGCAGCAGATTCTGTTCCAGCAAGGATAATACTTATTAGGTATACTTTGCCTTAGATCAAAGTAAAATTAATAGCTAGGCCTAAAGCGCGTGCACTTGGTCCATACAAACTAGCACAATCATTGTCTGTCATATCGGCACAGGTCCGGCCCTCTAAAGAACATTTTTGAATTTAGAAATGACGTCTGCACATGCGCACTTTGTGCCAACCGTCCATGACATTGCGTGTCGGGTTGAAAGCCACGCTTTGCATTTAACGTCATTGACATTTCAATACTTTTAATTATTCGTTTTATTATTAAAAATAGTATTTGATTTGAGCTAAAGAATTATTGAAAATGTGAATTTAGCGTTATTTTTCAACGTTTTTATGCACTGAAAGACAATTTTATGTCAGTCAGATACTACGGGTGCGCACGCCTGCATTCCCTTGTTCGAGTTCCCTCAAGTTTCCCATAGGGGGTGCGGTGAGGTCGGGTATCTGAATTCAGAAGAGGGGGGCGGGTTAATTTTACTTTGATCTAAGTACTTTGCACCTATAAGTGTTAAAGTGAGAATGTTTAGTTTAAGACACAATATTACATATTCATGCAAAAAGCTGCTGGCTTACATTGACGAATCGCGATACACTTGAAACTTTTCATAGAGACAGCTGTGCATTTGACCAAAATAGTTAGTGGTCTTCCATACTAAGGTTAAAATTCGTTTGCACGTCATATGAAAATAAGCTACACTTGAATCTAAAACCATCCAATCCAATCTAATTTGTAAAATAAGTTAAATAGGTTCAAAAACTAAAAATCACGTTTTTGTCAGTAAAAGACAAATCATATGAGCCCAAACTCGTTTACTAGAAACCATTGAAGAGTTCTACTATCTACCTCGGTTCCATCTTCAAATCTGCTTGATGATTCCAAGTTATTGTATTGTCATCCGATTGGCATACACTTTCAAAGTTTCAAATCGATACAATGATCGATACGATCAAAAATAGAAGTAAATTAAAATCGACTTCCTAAATTTTTCTTACAATAGTTAGTTATATACAGATGAAGCTAATAAGCATATTATATGGTCACGACTATATTCCCCGAGGGGGTAGTCAGAGATATTCTGAAAACTCAGAACATCCACGTTTCACTAGTACCGAATCCGTACCGTACCGTGAAGCTAATATAAGCGTGTTAATAAAAATTGATCGGCCACTTTCTTGGTAGACTGTATATTATGTTCTAGATTAACATAAATACCAATACCACCACCACCTAAGTTCCATACACAATAAAGTTCATTTATCAATAAGTTGAGGTTGAGTTGTTTGTTTTGTTTGTTTTTGTTTATGAGTTTCGGTACCACCAGTAGTACCGTGGATGTTCTGAGGTTTCAGAATATCTCTGAATACCCCCTCGGGGAATATAGTCATGAGCATATGCTTATCAATAAGTTAGAGTACCTACTTATTACGTGGTGGTCCAGTGGCGAGTAACCTTGCTTGCCATGCAGGAGGCGATGGTTCGATCCCCGATCCCTCGACTCGTACCAATGAGTTTTTCGGAATTTATGTGCGATTTGTAACACCATTGGCTTTTCGGTGAAGGAAAACATCGTGAGGAAACCTGCATGCTTCAATTTCGAGGCATGTATTGTACCCACTATCTATTATAAGTAGCGACGGGCTCGCCCCCCCATCACACTTGACGTAGTTTTGTACTACTGGTGAAACGTGGATGTTCTGAGGTTTCAGAATATCTCTGACTACCCCCTCGGGGAATATAGTCATGAGCATATGCATGCATGCATGCATGCTTATTACGTTCACTGAATAAAATTGTCTTAATTTAAAATTGCAGGCCAATCCTGAGGAACGTTCGTTTCGTAAACAACGACACCATCGCTCTGATGTGGACCAATCGAGTACAGACTCAATTCATCGTCGAGCTGTGCAGTCTTGGACAAACCAATTGCACTGAGGTAACTATTCTATCAAAAACAACAATATGATAGGGTTCGGTCAAAATAATCAATCACTATTAGCTATTTAGACTCTTGACCGGAAATATACCTACAGAGTGTAAGGAAAACCTTTAACATACTGTACCAAACAAACTGAACAACTTTTACTATGGGACCAGTCAGACCAAAAAAACCAGCCAAGAGCGTGTCGAACTTGCCTATGATAGGGTTCCGTAGCGAATGTATAAGTAGAAAATGAATTTATAAAAAACAAATTTTTTTCCAACGCCCATTTCGCTGTTTGAGAGGGGGTCGAATAAAAAGAGGCGGGGCACACAGACAGACAGATAGAATCGACGAAAGTATTAGAGTTCCTTGTTTGACTACGGAACCCTAAACATTTGATGTCTCAATACAATTGAATTGACTAGGCGCTGCAGTTTAGTATGGAACAGCAGATTTTTTTTCAAAACTGACTGGTTTGCTTCCAAAGTAAAAGTTGTTTAGTTTAATGGGTAGAGAATGTGGTTTAAAGGTTATTGACACTTTTCAAGGCCTCAAGTTAATTAGCAAGAACCTACGACTGTAATGCTATCTAGGTTGCGCAAATACAACATAACGCGTGAAAAAACAAGATGGCAGTGTTTTTATCAACATGTCGATTCCAAGCAGCCTATAGCACTATCTGTCAAACGCTAGTAACTAGGGATGTGCAGATTACAGTTTTAATCGATGTAATTATTAGTCGAGAGGAAAAATAAGCTAGGTAGGTAGGCTACCTAAGAAGTGTTTCGAAACGTGTCTCGAGGAGTCTCAAGGACTGTATAATAATCTCACTAATATTATAAAAATGTCAAAGTGTGGATGTTTAGCTGCTTGTCAATCAATCACGCCTTCAGCCGTTTATTAAACGCTGAACAGATTTAGATGAAATTTGGCAGATACCTAGAATCTATTCTGGATTAACAGACATAGGATCCTTTTTAAGGTCCAGGCAGAAGGAGTAGCGAGCAATAGCTATTATTCTATAAAACCATATTTGACCCACACCGAGTAACATTTTTTATTTAATAAAAAATATAAATAATAAATATAAAAAATCTTAATCATCATCAAACATGTGAAAGCAATAAGTGTTGATTTCTGAAATAGAGATAATATTTTGAATGATATTGATTGAAGAATTCGGTATGAAAAAAAATTTTTTTTTGAGGGCGCAATTGGAAACAATTTTGAGAAAATAATTGTGGAGATAACAAGTGTCTTGAGCACAGTTTCCAATTATTTCTGTGCTAGTTCTCATTGCAATCAGTGGCAATGAACCATCGCCTGCGACTTTCCTCAGGTTTTGGAAACCTAGACAGAAAGTGAAAAAAATAATCTAAGATATTACTGGTGAACTAAATTGATTGACTAAATGTTTTCACGTCACCTCAAAATCGAATTTGTTCCATTTGTGATTTATGATCATTTTTGTGCTTTCTATTACTCCAAAATCTTTAATTTCCTGAATGCAAATCTGCACCCGCGCACAATACAGGATATTCTCTTTATGTTTCATTCACCACCACTTTACTAATTTCTTCAGATTTCTTTTTTAAATGACAATTTCTTGCCAATGAACTCCGTGAAATTCCAAGCGATTGATACGCGACCAAATTGAAAATGATTCCCAATGTTAACATCGTAATAAGCTAAAAGTTCTTATTTGGCAGTATGGATAAAAATTTTTAGGAGTCAGAATGACGTTTTGAATACTACTGTGTGACGTCATCAAGGTTGTATCTATTTTGTATTAATTGATCTGAGCACTTTTCCTTACACCCTGTATAGGGTCCTTCTTAATATGCTGACAGTCTTTTAAGGGGATGATTAGACCATCAAACTAAACAACTTTCTCTACCAACCAATGTAAAAATCCCGAAAATAAAAACAGCTGTTTCATACAAGAATACGAGATATCCATAAGAGACTTCACTAAATCCTTAATCATTAGTTTATGATACCTATATCATGATTCTATTGTGTTATTTATTTTGTTTATATATTTTCAGATCTTCGACTACTTTGAAGCTGAAGGCTGGATCGACAACATTCCGCTCATTTTCAACGACGAAGGCAACTCTTTCATCACTATTTTACCAGTAGTAAGTACCTGAATTATTTCGAAATGCTTAAACAAAGCTTATGAATGAAGAAACGCTTAGTTTGGTAGGATCCCACTGCAGGGAAAACCTTCTCTCAAGAATAAGCGCGAAGATTGGTGGAGGCAAGTTAGAGGTCATCTTGCTGTTATACTCTTATTGAAAGTGCATCGGGATGCTAAAAATGTTAAGAAATTATATCTAATTCGCTATGTCATGGGCGGCACTTTAATAGGGGCGGCAAATTCGTGAAAAAAATCTATTGATTGAGCTCTGTCTATAACCATTCGTAGAGCAGAGAAAAATCGAACTCGCTTCGCTGTCTCTAAGTTTCTGTTTTAATTACTGTGTCTACACATAATCCTTCATTCATCGTCAATGTCCACGTAACCATGCAGTGAAACTGTTTAATAAGAAGCCTAAAAAGTTGAAAGCACTGAGAACAATTCATTTATTTAAAACAAACTTGAAGGCACTACTTTTGGAAGTGTTGCTACACAATTGACGACTTTTAGAGAAATGTCTTGTTCATCGTTGTGTCTGACATTAAAATTTGTTGTTACTGTTATTATATTATTTTTGGTTAATGGATAATATAATTATATTGTTGTATTGTTTTCTTTGTGTCTTAAAATTTAACAATGTCTAAGTATTATTTTTTGAGTGTTGTAAATGTAGATATTTTACGTTTTCGCCATCTTTTTATTTTGACACTTTTGAGCGCGGACCCTCCGTCTAGTAGTGGTATGTCAATGACTGAAGCGAACTCCTTGTGTATAGAATTTCATTGGCTAGCGTTTACTTATGTTCTTATTATTATTACGTATCTTAACCTGTATGTTCCAGTCTGTGAACGGTGTCCGCTTCAAGCAAATCCTGCAAGTGTCAGAAGTAAACGGCACCTGGTCCGACCAAAGCCGCACAAGCACTGCCAATACTGTTCTTGATATCTTGACCTGGACTTCTGACGACATTATGTAAGTATTAGACAAACTACACTCGAGAGCAATGAATACGAATCACCAACAACATAAACCTTAATATCTCGGTGACTAAGAATGATAGCTTATTCAAATAAAAAGTATTTTATAGACTAATTAAAATACTTCTACTTAAATTAATAAAATGTCTAGTTGCTATAAAGTAATGCCAATAAAAAGGTATAAATAAACTAAACTAAACATTTTTATTTTCAGTATTCAACATTTATCATTAATGTGTCTAATTATATCACTCACACACATTAAAATGTGAGGAAATGTTATATCTGCGACAAAAAATGGTTATTTTCTATTTTTGCTCTGCGATTGAATTGACGCATTTGTATTTATTTATTTTATTAAGTAAAACAAATGAAAACTAAGAAATGTTTTTTAATTTAATTTAAGAAGTATTAAATTGTCTATAAACTACTTTTTATTTGAATAATATCATTCTTAGTTTCCGAGATATTAAGGTACTCGTAGGTTGGTGAGCCGGATTCATTGCTCTCGAGTGTATTTTGAAACCCTTTTTTCTTGACTAGAGCCCTTAATTTAATTCTTTTAGGCATACCAAGTATTCAGTAACTACAGGGTGTTAGGGTAAACAGTTACATTACTTTAAGGGGTGATTGTACCCATGATACTGAAGAACTTTGCCAAAGCAACCTATAGGAAATGCGGAAAAAAAAATTTCGGCTTTTATACAGAAGTTCCATCAGCTGATTGCATTTAGTATGGGACGTCCAAAATTTTTCGTCCAGAATTTCCCATAGGTTTCTTAGGAAAAGTCGTTCAGAGTCATGGGTACAATCACCCCTTAAAGGATCCGTAGTGGCTATATTTTTTGATCGATAGATGCATCGTGGGTTTCTATCGCCCGGGGCATGACCGACTTTGGCGCCCCTTTTTGTAGATACTTATCAGAAGACCTACAAAGTTGTCACAGCTTTTCGGGTTGTGGTTAGACATCTTTTGGTTTATCCATGCAAAAATATAAATTAGAATTTTCTCCTCAATACGAATCGATACGAGCCCTTTCCTTATAAAACATAAATGCACAATAAGTAAAAGCCATTGATCGCCGTTATGCTTCTGTGCCAGTTACGAAAACACGTAACAGACAGACTTTCACACTCAAATATTATGGCGGCGATGATGATAGACCATAGGTCCCTTGAATTAAATCTTTTACGTTCATTACTTCCAGTTGGTACAAGGCTACCCACGTGGACGACTCGGCCGAGCAGCACATATACACGGTGAACGCTGCCGGGGTCATCTCCTGCTTCACTTGCAACATACAGAGAGATGATGGTCAAGACTGTTTGTACAACGACGCGACCATCAGCACGGGGGCGACCAGGATTGTTGTCAACTGCGCCGGACCTGGTGTGCCGCAAGTCTTCGTTTATAATACTGTGAGTATGCATTTGATAGGGGTAACAGACAGTATAGATAGGAAATAGTGAAAATACAGGGTGATTCAGACCATCAAACTAAACAACTTTCACTATAGAGCCAATACCGAAAAAAATCACAACTGCAGTACCTACTTGACGCAAATGTATGGAACAGCAGATTGTAGATAGCCGCACCGCACAGGCGCACTCACCCTACTTACTACAAAAACAAGATTCTTAAAATGTATCCATGAGCACATTAGTACTTTCATTCATTGTTGAAATGATAACAAATCATTTTTACCTGAAAACTTAAAATGCGAACAACTTTAAATTTTAACTATCAAAATAATGATATTTTGGTTTCAATCTTATTATTTTGTTATGAATCAGTTGGGGTGTATGAGGTTATGCGCTTATTCATTAACACGTTGTATTTCTGAAAAGAACTAAGAATAAGTACTTAAATAGTGTTTTTTACATTCCAGACCGGTACTAGACTCAGTACATGGGAACAAAACGTGGAGACCTCAGCTCTCCTGTCGAACAGGGCAGTGCCGCAGATAATCCGCGTGTCAGTGCCCATCGCCGCCGGGCTGCCCAACGCTGACGTCCAGATTCAAGTGCCCGCTGATTACGAATCACGCACCAATGTACCACTCCTGGTCTATGTGTAAGTTACATTTAACCTTAGTTATATTTCTTCCTTTTAAGGGTTCCGAATTCAAACAAGGAACCCTGTCTGTATGCCCCACCTCAATAACACGCTCATTTTTGCACCTATTGAATCGAAATTTTACATGAAGACAAATAACAGTAACCCAAAAACAGATATATATAGTTTTTTTCACATTTCCCATACAACGAAATGGGGGTTGGGAAAAAATTGTTATTAAATAAAGCAAATAAAAAAAAACACTTGACATACCGAATTGCACAACACAATTTTGCAAAACTCATGTTTTCTGTTTTTACAATACATAAACTCTCGACCAAAATCCCTTTTAGGGTGGTCAGAAATAACGCTACAACTACCAACTTTCTGTACCTGTTCTTTCTGTTTTAAAAAGAAATTATAACAGTTCTTTCACTTTTCTTCAGCTATGGAGGTCCAGATTTCGCCCTAGTCACGAAGCAATGGAGCATCGACTGGGGTACATCTCTCGTGAACCGGTGGAACGTCGCGGTTGCCCACATCGACGGTCGCGGCTCCGGGCTGAGAGGGGTTGCTACCACCTTTGCCTTGAACCGACGACTCGGGACCGTCGAGATCGATGATCAGATCAATGTTACTAAGTTAGTTTTTGTATCTTTCAATACAATTGCTGTTCGTCTCAAATTATGAAACTCTGTGGTGTGCTAGAACCGCCGTATGCGATAAACCGCCCCCAGGCCCCGATCTAAATCTGAGGGCACTTGCCCTGGGCGGAAAAGACTGGTTGCAAGCCACCAGCCAATCTCGCTGGCTTAATCCAGCCGGCTGGAAAAAATATAGGGTTTGTTGGCATATTCTCCTTAAAATGGAACCATTATGAATTTCTTCTATGCACCGGTAAAGATAAATTGAAAAGCTGCGGTAAGACTCATGGATATAAACCAATGGATAGCAATCCTCCTTACAAGCATTGAAACACGAAAATTGACCATGGCGTCAGTATTGTTTGTCCATCTTTCTTCTTCTTCTCTCCGTCTCATCTTCATCCGTTTTATCTGAATTTATGTACGATTTGTAACACCATTAGCTTTTCGGTGAAGGAAATCATAGTGAGGAAACTTGCATGCTTCAGTTTCGAGGCATGTATTGTACCCACATTATAAGTGGCGGAGTTTCGGTACTACTGGGGAATTGTGAATATCTCTGACTAGTTCCTCGTGGAATATTGTTGTGATGTATGATTGCAGATACCTGCAAGAGAACCTTTCGTGGGTGGACGGTAACCGCACGTGTATCTGGGGCTGGTCATACGGCGGGTACGCGGCGTCGCTCGCGCTGGCGCGGGGAGGTCCCGTGTTCAGGTGCGCGGCCGCTGTGGCGCCCGTTGTCGACTGGCGCTTCTACGGTTTGTTCTAATTCCTTTTTTACTTAGTTGTGACCATGCTGTGAATTATCGGTTCAAACATGTTATTTATCATAGAAAGTTTATGTAGGTATTTCTTTTTTAATCAAAATAGAAAACTACCTATTTTACTTGAGATAGTCATGATATTTAGTGGCTAATGCAATTTCTCACTGTCATTTTAAGCTGATGATGATGGTATTGCAAATTATTTGCCAAACAAAGATACCAGCGTTTGTTGTTATTTAGATAAAAATAAGCTATCTTGGCACAGCTTCCAAACAGTAAGAACAGTGTTCGTACAGATAGTGACGCTTATTGTTAATTTCAATGTGCCTACACTCAACGGGACTCCATGTCCTAGAACGATGCGAGTATGTCTGGCATTTAGTTTAAAATTTGTTCTATCGAAACCAATCAGAATTTAAAAAAAAACCTCCAGTCAGCGGGACACTTTTATTTATAAGTCACAGGACACCGCGTCTGAAAGGTTTCAGTCCATCTAGTTATACTATTTTGTTTTACAATATAACAGAATGGACGTGGTGGTCCAGTGGCGAGTAACCTTGACTGCTGTGCAGGAGGCGATGGTTCGATCCCTGTCCAGGCCGACTCGTACCAATGAGTTTTTCGGAATTTATGTACGATTTGTAACACCATTGACTTTTCGGTGAAGGAAAACATCGTGAGGAAACCTGCATGCTTCAATTTCGAGGGATGTATTGTACCCACTGTCCATTATAAGTGGCGAAGGGCTCACTCTCCGTCACACTGGACAGTTTCGGTACTACTGGTGAAACGTGGATGTTCTGAGGTTTCAAAATATCTCATACTACCCCTTCGGGGAATATAGACGTGACCATATGCTTAAGCTTATGCAGAATGGACGAAAAAAGTCATATTTTTGTTATACTGCTCAATATAACTTCATTGGGTTCGAAAAAAAATAATAGAGGTTTGTCCATGTAGTAGTATCAAGTATTGACTAAAATAGTCGATCTGCTTCTATTTTAGTAAACTGATTGATATATAATTGCAGATACCATCTACACGGAACGTTACATGGATCTGCCTCAAAACAACTCTCAAGCCTACGCTGACTCATCACTTCTAACTGAGGAAGTCGTAAGTTACCTACTAAATACGAGTACCTAAATTTGGTAGAACCTTCTGTTTTCATAATGCATCCAAACAATCGACTGTGTGGTCCACGGGCAAATCAAAGAAGCGCTTCTATAATAAGTTTGGCTCTTTTCAAGTTAAATTCCAACGGGTTCCAAATTTTAAGCAAAGCATAATCTTGTAAACCTGTAAATTTGGCAGTAGGTAATCTGGTGCTTTCCCTTCAGACCTAGACCTAATTCTTAATAAAATATTGTATTGTATTTAAGGTGAAAGCGTTCCGTGACAAGCGCTACTTCTTGATCCACGGCACGGCGGACGACAACGTGCACTACCAACACGCCATGCTGATCTCCAGGCTTCTGCAGAGGCGAGACGTATATTTCACACAAATGGTACTTTACTTACTAACTTTATAGCTAAATAGCCTTACCCGGTATGCGTCGCAATGTGACCATTTATGTCATGAACCTTCCCGGGCATGCGTAGAACAACCCACCAAAGTTTCATCACAATCGGTCTATAAATAAAAAAAGTCCTCTGTGAAAAAGCATATTATAAACTGGATGATTATTTAAATGATCAAAATGCTTGGGTCTGAGGTCACTAGCTTATAGTTTATTTACTTTACTGTATAGTATCATTATTTTATTAAATAGACTATGTCTTATTGTGTACATAACTTTAGCTTGAGAACTTATATTGTAATAGTTATAAAGTCGTGTTATGTTGTAGAGTTTCTTTCTGGCCACATCTTCTCTACAGCGACAACATTCCGACGCGGTGGCAGCTTTAAAAAAAAGATTTGACGTTTGATAAGTGTGCTGCAAGCTCCTATATTGAATAAATTATATTGACTTTGACTTTGAATCTCACATTTACCATTTTTACATAGGTAATACAGGGTGAAATTGATATCATTGGCTACCTTTTAAACTAAGAGTCTACTCATCAAACTGATCAAATTTTACTATAGGAACAAAACGATCGGAGCAAAAAGAAAATCTGCTGTTCCATACTAAACTGTAATGCCTACTCGACTCAAATGTATGCAACAGCAGATTTTTTTGTTGCTCCGATCGATTTGCTCCCATAGTAAAAGTTTTTTCATTTTGATGGGTAGACACTTAGTTTAAATGGATGTTAATGATATAAATTTCACGCTGTATAAGTATTTAGAATACTGGGTGATTTTGTAAATATTTTCTAAATCAAATCTGGTTCAGACCAGATCAAAACTAACCAACTTTATTTAGGGCTTGTTTCAACTCTTCTGAATAAGTTCTTGATAGCTTTTATGACAGATCTTTTGACGAGCCGTCAGATAAACTAACAAGAACTTATACGAAAGTGGTGAAACAGGCCCTTAAATTAAAGTTACTAACACTCAGTTGCAGAAACGCTCATTACAGTTAATCCTCCATTAAATATCTTGCTAGCTTTTACTACGTCAACAAGACAAAAAGTGACAGCACGAGATTTAATGGAGGATTAACTTACGAGTAAATGAGCGTTTCTGCAACTGAGTATAAGAGCCTGTGAAATAGTTCAACCGACATTTTAATTTAACACGTTTTGTTAGAATCTTGGCGCAGACCCCGCCTAACAATTTATTGTCTTGTTTCCAGAGCTACACAGACGAAGACCACGGTCTGGTCGGCGTGAGGCCCCATCTCTACCACGCTTTAGAAAAATTCCTCGAGGAGAACATGTTGTAAAATATTTATTAATTTTAATTACAGTTTAAAACTTGCTCAGCCATAAGTGGACAGTGTATTAAGACGACATAACATTTTTCAGTAAGAGAGGCACGTATATTATTATGAGAGCGTCACTGAACGGTAAAAGGACTCTTATAGGAAAATTTTTGCCTTTGAACTTTTACTAGATTTTACCAACAAGTAGAGTATAAAGCCCGATGCACTCTTCCACTAGTACAGTAGCAAACAAAAACAGTAGCGACATAGCGAGATTTATAGAAACCGTCGTCCAAACTTAGACCATATAACTAGGGACCAGCCTTGCGTTAGCATTCCCCTCTGCCAAGTTACAAGATCAATTGATCACATACTCGTACATTACGCAGACAGCCTATGATTGTGGAACAATAACATCAAACAAGTCTCATTTGGGGTTCACACGAGATTATTTTTAATAATCAAAATTAGAATCTAAAGTAATGGAATAACATCCAAAGTTGCGTTTTTCATGCTACCTCGTCCCCCGCAAAAAGTGTCAGAAAAGTTTGTAGAATTACTGCACGCGTAACTTGTTCGTAGTTATATGGTCTAAGTGTCCAAACTATACGGGGCGTTAGAGTAAACAGTTACACTTTAAGGGGTGATTGTACCCATGAAATTGAACAACTTTCCCTAAGAAACATACAGGAAATTACCAACAAAATTTTTGGACCCATACTAAATGCAATCAGGTGATCGAACGTTTGTATGAGAAGTTGAAAAAAAAAATTCCAATACCCTATAGGTTTCTTATGGAAATTTGATCAGTATTATGGGTACAATCACCCCTTAATGTAATGCAACTGTTTACCCTAAAAACATGCATATTTTCTACTGCACTTGTGTGGAATGCCATCAAGCAAGAATTTATTTCCTTACTATAAAGTATTCAGATTTTAAAACTATAGATCAGTAACTACGGCTAAGTAATTTAACTTTGTAACTTATACATACTAATTATGAAATAGAAATAAATATTTTCTAATGAATCAATGTAAATAATTTAAATTTTATATTTTAAAAGTATTTTAAAGTTGCATGATGTTACTTAATGTTGCCAAATAAAGTCATAGTACCTAATGGACAGGGTTACCCAGTGAATTATTCGATTTTAATGAAATTTTCACTTTAAGAGAAACAGTACCTAAACTACTTGCAGATAAGATCTATTATTGATGTTTGACTACCGCAAGTGGTATTAAATAGGATAATCAATATGTTTGTAAATATTTAAAGTACTGTAAGTACAAAATGTCTTATTAAATGTGTTTTCTACAAATAAGTATCTTATTTTTTACTTCCATTCTCACATAAATATAGTTAGGTAAGTATAGGTATGGATTTATTATTTTATTTCTCAGATCCAACTTGAGTAATAAATACCTACCTAACTTAAATGTATATAGGTAATACATCCAAAAAATAGGTAATCGATTTAGGCTACTATCTACAAATTCTAAAATTATTATTATACAATTACATTATTAATATTATTATACTTCAACTTTATAACGTTTCGAAATTATAACATTCATTCACACAACAGCTAAAAAATCTGCTGTTCCATACTAAACCGCACCGCCTACTCGACTCAAATGTATGCAACAGATGATTTTTTTGCTCCGATCGCTTTGTTCCTATAGTGAAAGTTGTTCAGTTTGATGGGTAGACTCCTAGTTTAAAAGGATGCTAATGATATCAATTTCCCCCTGTAGGTCCCTAAGTAAAGTTATGGGATGAAACTGTTCCACGGATCTTAATTTTGAAGGTAGTCATAGCTACCTACTTAAGTACATACTTTCGTATTTAATCGAGTACTGCATTTTACCCTTTTGGTTTAATCTAAGGCAGGATTCGCTTTATCACAACTCTGTTTTCCCATTTATCTAAAAGCGCACACTAAAAACAAAATAACCACAAAGTCGATCCGATTTATGAAGCTGTAGGAAAATAGGAGTTGAAGGGTTCCGATCATTTTTTTAAATGCGTCGGTTATGATCGATTGACCTGTGGCGCTTTTAGATCTAGTAAGTGTCTAGTACCAAAGTTTTACGCTATGGTAGTACATTATATTATACAACATTAAAAGTCAACGATTTTTCGAGAAATTCGAATGAATAAGTACTCGGTAAAAATAAAAACTTAGGTGGTTGCAGAGTTGTCAATTTCAAACAAAAGATTGACGCATAATACGCGTAGACGGTACAATTAAAAGTAATAATATAAATTAAGCTTTGATCTTATCCATAGAAAATTTCAAAGCTTTATATCTTCGTAATTATATTATAATTTGCAAATGTTATTTGATACGCGGCATCTAGATTTTCTAAACTATTTTTTCCATTTATAAAATATTACTTTTCATTGTGCCGTCTACGGGTATTATGCGTCAAACTTTTGCATGAAATCGACAACTCTACAACTATCTATAATTCGGAGCGCGCTCCATACAAACAAAGTCTGGTGATATTTTCAATAGGTACTAAACAATTAAAGTCAATGAAATTATTCAGAAACAATCTACAAACGAATCTCTATGCTTTAATGAAGTCCGATTCTCGTTAAAATGTGTAGTTTTAAAGTTATAGTGCTTCAAAGATTTCCATATAAATCTTAAATTAATCCTAGCATTAAACTGTATATTTTTTCAAAAATCTGGCTTCATACAAGCATTGAGATTAGGTTCTAGATTGTTTCTGAAAAATTTCATTAACCTTAATGAAACCACGTCAGAGGCCGAAAGGCGGTCTGAAAAAACGTTGACACCAGGGCTTGCCCACTCGATAAGAAGATTAATTAACCTTAATTGGTTTGTATTGAAAATATCACCAGACTTCGTTTGTATGCATTTACACATTCGGAATAAACCAGAATTTTTGATGCAGACTGCAGAACGCAAATAAAATTCCCCATTAGAGCCTTTTCCCACGTGGCGCTTTCAGCTTCGCTTCGTTCGGTGTCACGGCGTATTGCCTTTGCATACTAGTTAGTATGAAATCGATATAAAACCTTGTGAGAAAGGGCTTTTTTTATTATTATGCTTACACTTCAGCTTCTAGACACGCAAATCACTTAAAATGAGCTAAAACCAAGAAGAAATCTGCAGAGGTCACTATATATTTATCGCAAATTGCTTCAATTATCGTTTTCAAAAATGTGACCTTGACTATGTCGTTTTCCTGGTTTCAATACCTATACAATCCATCCATTTTTTCTAAAGCTTTTTTTTCGTACACGTAATTACAGTTTTTGTGTACATTCAGAGGGTTCGTTTTTACTTTCATGTTGTGGAACCTTGATAAAACCGATCAAGTGCGAGTCGGGATACTCGCGTACTGAGGATTCCGTACCACACCACCAAACAACATTTGAGTTGTCTCGAACTTCATAATGAAGCTTCATTGTGAAGTCAACTTAAATACTGATGCAACACTCGTAATCAGTATCGCGTCGTAAGCTATGTGGCATGTAAGCTGCGACGGGCTACGTACAAGCTGCAACGGGTTCCGTATACGTAGCATTTTTTTTCTCAGTGTTGCGCACATTCTGTGAAAATTTCAATTGTCTATCTACTACGGTTCAAAAGTTACAGCTCTAAATAGGTAGGACAGACGGGTGGAAGGACGGACAACGTAGGCTTATAAATAGGGTCCCGTTTTCATCCTTTGGGTACGGAACCCTGAAAACCCACGTCAAATCGAGTAAAACGCGTCTGTATCGGACTGAGCGCCATTCACCACACTTCATAAGTTAAAAGCTTATTCTACGTCGAGTCCATTAGTGATAGAATGGAAAAACACTTTCTACTCATTTTTCTGTCTACTTCGTGTTTGATTTTCTGTGTGACGCCTTTTACGCGTTACCCATAAATCTTTTAAATACGATTTCAATGAATAACGCTACAATAAATTTCACAGTATTTTTTTTTTCGCGAAGTGAAATTAGGTCCATTATATTTCGAATTCATTTCGATTCATGAATAAAGTAATAACGATTTCATTGATTCTAATTTAAATACCTGCCATTTTATTTTTATTTTAAATCTCAGAACGCTCATTGAAACTTCTCATAAATTATTCAGCAGAGGCGGATTAAGAGGTCTTCATAATCAATCCCTTAGTAATCAATACATAAATGGTGCCCCAAATATTCATTACATTTTACAAATAATTTATAAGTAGTTTCAGATTACTTTTGAGCTGCGCTGCAATCGCGGTAAATATTCTTTGATTGAACCGCGATTAGACTACATACGAACCATAGCGTTTGACACATTTGGTATTGCGCTAATCGCGGTACTGCTCTTGACAGCCGTTAGAGCCGTTTTGACAGATCGGTCAGACGTTAAGGGCTGTTAGTTACATAGAGTTATGCGTGATGCGGAATTCAGAACAGTTGAATAGTAATTGGATTGCAATGTGATTAGAACTGAAATTGGATAAGAAAATAACTTCGATGTTTTAAATTAGCGCAATCGGTCTCCAGCCCCCCTAGACAAAGTGACATTCTATAGGCGTTCACGCTAGTAGAAAATGACAGAATTTATGAATAATGTTTGACATTAGCGATCTTCAAAATGTTTCGAGCGCTAATGTCAAATCCATACATTCTGTCACTTTCTACTAGCGTCAACGCCAATAGAATGTCACTTTGTCTAGGGGGGCTGGACTTTTAGCGACGTCTTCTTAGGAGTCGCGCTGCATGTCTGACGGAGGGTGGACGCGTGCGTGTTGGCCTCTCTTAGCCTTGCACGTGGCTCCGCTATTTTGTGAAGCTCTTTTGTGTTTTAACCATAAAACAATCACTTGAGATTATAAACTACTTGACATTGGCAGAATTGCCGCTCTAGACTCAAGCAACCGGCCATTAATTAAGAAAAATAGAAATAGACGTCTTCTTACTTAAGATATAGGTATAACTTCAAGCTAGAGTATTTCAGTGTTTGGAAGTAGGTACTGGTATTTATTCTGTGGTTCGGACACACCGATGCAGTTAGTTTAGCATAGTTTTGGAGAGAGAGCGCAGCAATTTCATTCCATCCCGACTATTGGAACGCTTTGAATAGCTAGCCCTGCATTTTCTAAATACGAGGAAATCTACATAACCCAACCTATTTTTCGTTTTAGTATCTTTACCATAAAAATGGTCATGAGTTTATGAACTTACGTGACTTTGATTTTTCCAAATGATCATGCTGTTTTGGTGTAACTACTTCCCTACGTTACTTACAATAAAGGGTAATCGATTGATTAGGTAATTTTAAGGCACCTTTTTCATTATGTGAGCTTGCTGATGACCCCCTATGACACAATAGTAGATTATGCACCAAGGGGATAAAGCATTGTCTTTCGTCACGGGCGCTATATTGAATCCCGAGCGTAACGAGGGATTCTAGAGTTAACTCCCGAGCGAAGCGAGGTTTGTAAAATTTTAAGTTTTACGAACAAATTATTTAAGATTTTGAAAAAAATTTACCTACCAATAATTAATTAACCATAAAACTGCACAAAAGG
This sequence comes from Agonopterix alstromeriana, assembly GCA_963924505.1. NCBI lineage: Eukaryota > Metazoa > Arthropoda > Insecta > Lepidoptera > Depressariidae > Agonopterix > Agonopterix alstromeriana. Next base: position 13,924,651 of record OZ004667.1, read on the forward strand.
GTTTAGTGTAGAGTTGGCGTCGTTTCATACATTCGCGGCCACTGATGGAAGTACTGAAATTAAGAAGAGGATACTAAAGTAAAAAAACTTACTATGGAGCACATATAGCTAAGTAATATCGGGGCTGAGGTATACAAGGAACAATATTTTAGACAGGTCAGTAAGGTACCTTAACCGTTGAAGCTACAGGAAAACGTTCTTAGAAGACTATCCTTAACATATTCATAGATTTTGAAAAAATGTACTGTCGGCAAGAAAATGGTCAATTTGCATAAACACTTTTTTTGATGCCAATCGATCCTGTTTCTAGTATTGCAGCAACAGGATAAACTTATTTATGTTTTTAGATTATTATTATCTATCTTCATACCAAATTAACAGTACAGGCAGACAGAATGGCAGAAACTACCTACCTATAAGGGTTCCTTATTTGTTTACGGAATCATAATGAAAGAAAATTCGTCGCTTCCATTTTTCTTCGTGGTGCAACCACGATTCTCGATGAAATTTAAACGTTTTTAAAAATAAATTAAGCCACTATCCCCTACGCACTATTCTCTACGCACTGCTGGTAAATTACACTTTCAAACAAGCTTGCTTTTTCACAATTTTCAACGTAAATTGGCTTTAATTAGAAACGTCAATCTTGTAGTTACCTGCCTTAAACCGAGCAAAGTTTCTTAAGCATTTATAATACAGACTTGTAGCCTTGTACCTGCAAAGTTAAAGATTGAAACTAGTTTTCGGCCTTGTAGGTAATTAATTTCTTTATTTACATAACATTACGTAAGCAAAACATGGATCTTACCTTTTGCAAAAATTCACTTTACAATAATAATAAAACTGATGGTTTGACGAGTACGTCACTCGTCGGACCTGTAAACTCCTCGATAAACTTAAAATGTACTGAACTAAGAGGAAGGATCTCTCTTTAAGACTAGAGTGAGCCATACCAATTGTAAAGTGTCCACTTATTTTGACGTTTAGGTTTGAGTGTGTGGTGTCTAGTAGTATGGACAAAAGGCACCAAGTGACATATGGCCTTATGTTTACGGTCACTTTTCACACACACTAGCCAAAAAAAAAAGTGGACAGCCGCATAAACAAATATCTATAGTTCCATCTCCTTCTACTATTAAAGGTACCTCATAAGACAAAAGAGACTAACTACAATCGTAAATTTATGCGGACTCTATGGAGATCCTTCCTCTTAGCTACTGAAAATAACTGGCCATGAAGAAAAAATACACATTCATAATGTCAGAATTTGACATTTGATGTTGCCGTGTCTGTTTCCAGCATAGAGTAAGAAAGAGAAGGCAGGTGATATTTTTTTATATTAAGTAAAGAGTATGGAATTCGAATGATTTTCTCGCGACCATTTACAACGAAACAGCGAAATATTAGCAATATTGAACGAAACTGAAAGGCGGTACCGCGGGGTCCGTGTGAAACGAGGCACGCGAATAACAGCGATACTATACAGACAGAGATGCAACTATAGGAAATCACAGACAGATAGAGCGAGTTGCAACATACGCAATATAAATTCATAGTGTAGGACACGTTTACCGGAGTTTCGCTACGGTGGTTCGCCGCGTCGGTGTGCTAACGGCGTTAGAGATAACTGTTAAAAATTAAATTTATATTGATAAACTCGATGAATCGTAAAAATAAAAATCTTTTCCTAAAATGATTTTTTCTGTTCGTAAAAAATGTAAAACAAAGATATAAAAAACTTGTCATACCGAATTGGTGAGTAATTGACATTGAAAAATCACGTATAAAATACTTAAATTATTCTTCCGACGGGCAGCAGTCGTCGTCAAATCTAAAAGCATTTTCAAATCCTTACTTTTAAATAAAACGTGAGCGCAGTGGTGTCCAAGCCTTAATGCTTCAAAACATGAAATGCAATAGAAAATAAATCCTAGAAAATAAATCCTATTTTAACTGATATTTTAACGAAAATCTGACAACATACAAGCATAGAGATAAGTTTCTAGATTGTTTCTGAAAAATTTAATTGATTTTAACATTTAATAATTATGTATAGAGCAGATAACGCGAACAAAATCTGTGCACCAAATCTGCAGTTGCGGTTTTTTAGGGTTCCGTAGTCAAACAAGGAACCCCTATACTTTCGTCCATTCTGTCTGTCTGTCTGTCTGTCTGTATACCCCCCTCCCCCTCTAACTTTTAAAATACTGGTGTGAGAAATCTGAAAATGTAATGAAATATAGCTTAAGGTCAGTACTTTCAGTGAAAATTATAACGGATGCTGTGACTCAACCAGTTTCGGAAAAAACCAGTAAAATAGATTTGTTCGCTAATGTCAAACTAGATGGCGTTGCATGAAAATAAATCTCGCTATCGTTAGGTTCCAAATTTTCTTTTAGGTAAGAGAATCGACACTACTAATTTTTTCTTATTCTAGTTATGCAATGGCTACGGAACCCTTTCATGGGCAGGTCCGACACGCTCTTGGCCGGTTTTTTCAGGTCCGTGGTCGTGGTGTGTGGCGAGCGCTAGGCACAGTTTAAGAAAGGTTGAACTAATTAACATTATCAGTGTTACAAAAAATTATGTCTAGGTGTCGCCTCTAGTACCTCTAGTATTGAAAATAATGTAACCAAACTTCGGTCGTATGGAGCGTGCAGCAAAAATTTCCCTTCCCCTTAGTATTGAAATTAGAATTCATCCGATATCGAGTCCTGCCAGTTATCAAATTCATTATTTAAACCCTTCGATATTTTGACAAAAATTTTAATGACTTTACATCATCATACATTTGTAATAAAATTGGCGTGGATGTACATTGAAGATATTTGCAAAAAAATAATTGTGGGCATTAAGGATGCATTATGGAAAGTACTAAAAAATAGGTCAAATTTTAAAATTTTTTATTTGTTTGTCTGTTTGTTTTTACACGCATCACATAAAAACGACTAAACCGATTTGGATGGGGGTTTGTTTCATCGCAATCGGTTCACGCAATCATAAGTTATGAGTAAGTATTTGAAGTCAGTGGTCTGCGCGTACGGAGTCGCGGGCGTATGAGTTCCATTACGCTTCATTTTACTCGTGTAGCGACCCTGGATTTTTTTTCTAGCTCATCGCCTCGCTTTGTACTAGCTCTGTTCCGATGGACAGGCAGCTTTAACCCGTAAGCCGTAGCTTGGCGCTACGTGGCAGATACCCGGTGACGTTGACAAATAGTGCGGCAGGTGGCGGGTTGACCCTTTCTTTCGCCAAACATGATTAGTGGCGGTCCGCCTGAGGGTTAGTTTAGTACTTGTTAGTAGAATGTGTTTAGCTCTGGGTTTGAAAATTCCGTAGGAGCTACCTTGTTATAAATGTGGGACAAAGAGGTGTTAATTCAGAAGGTGTAAAAGGTCGGGTGCTTAGGCGATCAGACGACTAAGGCCCGTCACATACATACGGATGGAATTGTGTAAAGGCAACCTGGTGATTGCCTGTGATACGGAATTCCGAATCAATATTCTGGATGCAATCCACACACATACGTTTTTTTTTAGTTTTTAGGGTCCGCACCCAAAGGTTGAAAACTGGACCCTATTACCAAGCCTACATTGTCCGTCCGTCCGTCCATTCTACATATTTAGGGCCGTAACTTTTAAACCGTAATCGCTAGACAATTGAAATCTTCTTCACAGAATATGCGTTATTGTGGCGGATTTGTTAACAAATAATAAAAATGTCAAAACGTTAAAATTTAAGGGGGGTCCTCATACAAGAAACTAGTTTTATCAACGTTTTTTCTTCTCGCTCTATCGTAAAAACGGTAATACATATAAGCGTCAAGCTTGTTGTGATTATAGAGCAAACTCTACAGCATAACAACATATAATAAAAACGAACCCTAAAACACTAGCAGGAACTAAAGGCGCCTGCAGAAAAGAGTCAGGATTGACAAATACGCGAAATTTACTCCACTGGCAAGAGCAAGATGAGCTAACATAATATCCATTTCTCAATTAAAATCAATTTATTAAACCTAAATTGTTAACTTCAGCTACTGATACCATTTGTAGCTTAACGTTTCCGACATATTTATCATCGTATCCAAATACAATAAAATTTAAAATACAAATTACAGAATATTGTAACACAAATACTGTTGCCACATTAAAAGTTAAGAAAAGTGATCGATTTTCCACTTTGCGCTTAATTCTCCGATATGGCGCTAAACATACCAAAAAAGTGCGAGATCTAGCGCCGATAGCACTAAGGTGACGCACACGCGACATGTGCGCGTCCCCTCCCCGCCCCGCCGCCCGCACCCCTCTGTTACCTTTACACATACCCCCCGCACACCCCGCGCGTACCTAGGGAGTACCGCGCACGAACTTGATAGCCTTTAGTGCGGAAGCATAAAACATGCAATCCACTCGTCAAACTTTCAGTATGGAGCCAACTTCGAAATTTAGTGGAATGCATGGTTAAAGTTACCGCTTTGACCCAAATAATCCTGTAGGATACAAATTAAAATTTACAGATTAAAGAAACACTTCTAGAATTAAACGCATAGCACGACGACATGATAGTCCTTCCCTCTTGGAAAAGTCCGGGGAAAAACAAGGCCCTGATTTAAATTAAGTTGACCAATTCCATACACCTGTCGCTGAAAACTTGTGGTTTTAGCCAACCGGAGTCTACATTATTTCCAAAAACGTCACTGTGCTCTTACAATAAAATTAAGGTAATTATTTTAACGTTCATAACTGCGTCAAAGTATGCAAATTTTCATGACACTGATTATTTTTACATTATAATCGTAAGGACTCGTCAGCCTAGCCTAGTATGATTTCTTTAATCGCGCGCAACGCTGCTGCTGCATAAAAAATGACTTCTGCCCGCGGTTTTCAGAGAGCGAATGTCGCGCTAGCCGCGAGTCCGCGACAAAAAGTCCGGTTGGTCCGGGGCATTAAGGGCCTATGTCGGAAAATATTTGAAGCGAAATGGGCGTGTGATAGCTTATATTACTACATGATGCGAGAGATAGAGACGGGGCGGCGCGCGCGTCTGAAACGACGCAAGCGTAAAACAAACTTTATTTAATTGTGATTGTACTATTTATGTCAAGTTCATTTCTGCTCTAATCAAACTTTCTAAAATATCAATCTCTTTTTTTGAAATCAAGTCTCGTGTTTCTATTATTCACCGTTTAGCAGTTCCAAGCGTTTATCGATAAAGACGGAGGGTACTTTGGCTTATTTTTCTATCGAGAAAATGTCTCTTAATCGTGTTTTGGCTCTAATCAAAACTTCAATTATATGTTCAATTTACAGATATCCGCAAATCATACTCCTACTGTTAGTACTTCATGATATATGATGCTTTGAAGAATCCTTTTTTTCACATATTCTCTTAATAACGCGTTATCAGTCCATGGCATATCTAGTGTTAGAATGACGCCAGATGCTTGAATTCCGAAAGGTTTTCTGTAGTTCTGTTTTGTTCATTTGATACATCTTAATGGATACTATTTTACACAAATCTGTCCGTTAGAAATTTCGAACTAAAAATATTATACGTATCACCTAAGCGTAACGTTTAACTTTAATTTATCACAAGCATTTGTGAAAGGTTAAAGTTATTTAAGGCGGTTTAGCTACTATATAAAAAGCTTAACAATGTTTTAATTAAAATTTTAGAGATTTCCCATTACAAGTTCTCTTCGTTGACATCTGTCATCGTTAAAGAAGATTTAAATCAGATTTAATTAACTTTTCTGTGGTAAGGCAAACGTTTTTTTAAATTTCGGTTTGAACTTCGTTTGCCTCCTGTGAACGAAAATTAACTTACAAAGAGATAATTATGATGTTTATAACATAGTGTTTGGTCTATGTGGCAACAAGCAGGTGACGTCACCGTGATGTCACCTGCTTGCAAACTTTGTACGACACTCAAACTCTATACGCAACTGTTTATAAGTAGTTGACGTCATCAACAATTCGGCCAATCACAGAACTTTTTTTTTCTGCCACAAGACAAGACAGTTCATTCGTCTTCATCAGTGAAAAACAGTGAGTGCATTGTGGACGGGAAGATTGACAGCCGTAATTAAAATGTATAAACATTTCTAACTTTTACGGTAGGTATTACGTAAAATATCGCGGAAAAAGAATCACCTAGAGTGCTTACATAAAAACCCCACAATGAGGTTTCTTGTGCTCACTCTCGCGTACGAAAAGTGTCGTAGACAGACGTTTAGATTTTTTTCGCTTCGTAGGCTGTCAATAATAATCATTGTACGAGTATTTTTTGTTTGTAGGCAATGACATTCTATGCCTTATTGGGATCTTATTGGCGATAAAATTTAATAGGGTATTTGACAGGTTTATAAAAACTGTTCTACGTTAATCACTGATGTCTTAGGAGTTTAACGCTTTTCTTGACAATATACGTGGCAATAAAACTAAACTTTGTACGACACTCACACTCTACACGCAACTGTTGATGTTGATCTCATCAACCATTCAATTCGGCGTTTATGACAATCACAGTCGTTTATGATCACCTGACTAAAGTAGACAAAAAAAAAAAATTTCTTTGTCGATTTTCTCTTAAAATATCAAGTATTTTTCTTAACTGACTAAATAGTTGGTTTCCAAAATTCATATTCCATACGGATGCCATCAACAGATCCTATATTTTACATGCTGTCAAATACCCTATAGGTACATACTAAAATAACTTTCATTTGGAACTTTTGGTCTTAGATATGAAACTGAACTGAACTTATTATATAGACTATGTATTATTGTATACATAACTTTAGCTTAAGAATTTATATTGTAATAGTTATTAAGTCGTATTATGTTGTAGAGTTTCTGGCCGCATCTTCTCTACAGCTACAGCACGTTCCGACGCGGTGGTAGCTTCAAAAAAGATTTGACGTTTGATAAGTGTGCTGCAAGCTCCTATATTGAAGAAATTATATTGACTTTGACTTTGACTAATGATTGATGGGTGTTTGATTGATTTGGTGTGATACTGGTATTACGAAGCCTAGGTTGTTGATTCAAATTTTCGTTTCGTTTTAAATATTTTTTTACTCTTTTAGGAAGATGGCCGGTAGTCATCGTACCAATTTAAGTCAAAAATACAGTCAGTTTGTACGTATATTTTCATCCCTTTGTAAAACACCTTCTTTGTCTGTATCAAATAACAATATTTCAAAAATAACGCATTCTATTTGATGACTAAGTCCATTGAAACTGTTTTCCAGCTTTTGTTGTGATGTGTATACATTTCATGTAAGACGAAATGTATTAAACTTTAAGGTTTTAATTCAATGACTTTAAAGGGGAAAGTTTTCAATAGCACGACGGACGTTCCTCGGGTTTAAGCTTGTAAGAATATTACATGAATAAACTCGCTTTAGAATAAATTTTAGATGTTTGAAGATAGAGACATTTTCCATCGTTGGAAAATTCTTATGAATGAAGGATTAGATCAGTGGCGCAGCGTGGGTTTCTGCTTCCCGAGGCACAGACCGATTTAGCCGCTCCCTTATCTTACCTACACAAAAAATAACAGAGCGAGCGTAGCGAGCTCGACTTTTCTTCTCAATACGAATCGGTTAAAACCAGAGCTTTTTACGAATAAAACATGTGCAAAGTAACCTAAGTAAAAGCTATGAATCGAGCGAAGCAAGCTCGAAATTTTTAGCACCACGACTTAGCTGTGGTCAGAACTCTTTAGGATGTGTACGAACAGTAATTAAAACAGAAAGCTAGAGCGAGCGAAGCGAGCTCGACTTTTTCCTGCTCTACGAATTGGTTATAGACAGAGCTCAATCTTTATTTTTCCCGAATTTGCCGCCCGTCTTAATCACGCTGACAAAGTGGTAAAATAAAATCTTGAAAAATAAAATTTTGTTTTTATGGTACCTACCTCCCCTACATGAAAATTGGGGATGCATTTTTTTTCTCATCTATCCCATGGTGTGGAGTATCGTTGGATAGGTATTTAAAAATATTGTGGGTGTAGGAAAACCATTTTTCGATGTAGGGATCCGTTATATAAATTACCTTTAAAGTGCAAATTTTTGTTCGAGTCAAGTGTCCCCCCCTGCCAGGTAAACGGTTGGTTCTGGATACGTGAAAAAATTTACGGCAGTAGTGAATATCTATTTCACCAGTGAAAAATCCCATAACATTTATTTTTACAAAAAGTCCGACGCTTGAAGCGTGAAAACTCGACCTTTGAAAATTTGACTCAGGAAAATTTTATTAAAATGAAAAATAAAGTTTGTCTTGGCAACAGACGCTTTTAAAACAAAAACCAGTCAAGTGTGCGTTGGACTACATAATGCTGGATTCCGTAGTCAGCTTAACCATATTTTGGAATTACGTGCCACCTAACTAACTGGTTAAGAGCACACGACCAGGGAGAGGTATTGTGTAACTACTCGATTCTATCGGCATCAACTTGACATGGTGTTTTAGCAGCTCTTAGCGATTTTGCTTCAGACGTGAAGATCACAGAAATAAAATAAGTATTACTTGTAATCGCATACTGAGTTACCTAGTTTGTATTGATTTCATTTCTTTTAATAAATAATATTTATGTTATGTGTATTTAATCAACGTTGCTTTTAGAACATTTTGGACAGTCGCAATGCGTTATGGAATTAAGAAGATGAGACACGTAAATACACGCAAACAAAAATACCTATTCTAAATTATTATACATGGTCATATAAATAATTTAGAGCAGGGTAAATAGTAGGGTAAACCCTAACTTATCATCATCTGGACATTTTCTAGTGTAGATATAGGGAAGGTTCCATAAATAATTCTTTTTTTAGATCTATAGAGGTAAAATGTTACTTGCAGCGACGTATTTAAACGGAAGGACGGATGGTCATAAGGAAACTATTTAAAGGGTTTTCCGTTTACCTACGGAATTCTATTAAAATGGCTGAGCAGTTTGTTTCATCTTATGTTTAAGGTAAATTTGTTTAGTTTTATTAACGTTCAAAATTGTGTCAAGTGTTAACGAATTTCAGCGTTTTTCTCAGATGTCAGTTCCTAAAGGGGAGTGTGTAATTTCTCTATGGTTCCTACCGTGTGTACGTACCAAAGAGATTATACCTAATAGAGTGAGCTATACCAATTGTAAAGTGTCCACTTTTTTGACGTTTAGGTTTGAGTGTGTGGTGTCAAGCAGTATGGACAAAAGGCGCCAAGTAACATATGGCCTTATGTTTACGGTCCCTTTTCACACACACTAGCTCAAAAAAAAGTGGACAGCCGCATAAACAAATATCTATAGTTCCATTTCCTTCAACTATTAAAGGTACGTCATAAGAAATAAATTATTAAGATTAACAAAAAACCCGACTGCATAAAAAACCTATTAACTGAAAAGAGAAAAACAAGCTCTGTAATCACAAATTAGCTATAACAACGTTGAGCAAATATAATTTGATTCTTATTAGGTAGGTATTGCAAACGGTGACAAAGAATATTTTTGGTTGGTTATTGATTGGTTTGTCCCCGCCTGCAATACCTACCTAATAAGAATCAAATTATATTTGCTCAAAGTTGTTATAGCTAATTTGTGATTACAGAGCTTGTTTTTCTCTTTTCAGTTAATAGGTTTTTTATGCAGTCGGGTTTTTTGTTAATCTTAATAATTTAGTTTATTTCATACTTTTTAGTCTTGTGTCGAAACGAAAACATAAAAGTACTATAATATTTATATATTCGGAATCGTCTAATTACTAGCTTTTATTTGATACCCATATTGTAATTTTTAACAAAAAAAATTGTTTATTCCCCCTCTCTTTTTTAATTCGTAGACGCCATCTTTAAATAATATACCCTATGTCACTCTCACGATTTATACGAATCCAATGACACCTCACACATTAAAATCCATCAAGCCGTTTAGGCTGTAGGCCGTGCCAAAGAAATAGACATACAAACATACATACATACATACATACATACATACATACGCTCGAAAAACATTACCCTCCTTCTGGCGCAGTCGGGTAAAAAGAGACCAACTACAATCGTTAATTTATGCGGACTCTATGGAGATCCTTCCTCTGAGGTACGTACCTATATTTCATTCCATATAAGAATGAAAAAATATTCCGATTCATATTTTAGCTTCCTGGCTAATTTTGATTAGCAAATATAATTTATTTATCTGAAAGACATTCGAAGTATCCGACATATCTTGGTTGGACGTTAATAAAGCTGCCCCCCGATGTGCAAGTTAAAACATCGAAGTTCTATTCTTATCCAATTTCAGTTCTAATCACATTGCAATCCAATTACTATTCAACTGTGCTGAATTCCGCATCGCGCTAAACTCTATGGCTCTAACGGCTGTCAAGAGCAGTACCACGATTAGCTTAATACAAAATGTGTCAAAAGTTATGGTTCGTACGTAGTCCAATCACGATTCAATCACCGAATATTTACCGCGATTGCAGCCCTGTTCTGAGAATAGTGAGCGTAACATCTTTTGGATAAGTTCTTGTTTTCTTATCTGACAGCTGGTTTGACATATTTTTCAGACAATATATGTCAAACGAGCTGTCAGGTAACCTAACAAGAACTTATTGAAAAGTGGTGCAACAGGTCCTAAGGGTTTCAAATCTCTGTATCGTCTTTCAGTAACAATCTGATTGGTTTCAATATTTAAAAAAAATGGCCTTATTTAATTTGAGTTTTATTTATTAATCAGCAAGTTCAATATACAGGGTGTAAGGAAAAGTATCATTAACCTTTAAACCACATACTCTACCCATCAAACTGAACAATATTTACTATGGGAGCAAACCTGTCAGAACAAAAAAAAATATCTGCTGTCCCATACTAAACTGCAATACCTACTTGATTCAACGTTTTCAACCCGAAGGTTGTGGAAGACACGAGATCTAACATTTTTTCATCTAAACTATTATAAAATTGTAAAAGAGGTGTGTCTGTACATTGAAGATATTTATAAGAAAAAGATTACAATATGGTTTTTAGGTATCCCTGACTCCACATCAACCTTTTTTAGAATTTTTGTCTGTCTGTTTGTAACAGCATCACTCAAAAACTACTGAACCGATTTTGATGAAACTTTTTCGTTTGATAGCTTTTGATCTGACTTAAAATCTGGTAAATAACTTGTGCGGACGAAGTCGCGGGTAAACGCTCGTTAATTATAATATAACAAGCAAGTAACATGCTCAATCTCGGCTTAACTTCTAATTGGAAAGCTCTTTGGCTTCGCTCCAAGATTACCAAGTTTCTGAATATGGATATAAATCTTTGTCTTTCAGAGTCTAATCACCACTTTAAAAAGAACACTAGGTATAGTTTACCCTGTAAAAAAATAAAGAACTAAAAAAAAATTGTTTACCCGAGACTTCGTCCGTACAAATTATAAAACGTGTTAATGAATAAGCGCAAAACCTCATACACCCCAACTGATTTATAACAAAATAATTAGATTGAAACCATAATTTCATAATTTTGATAGTTAAAATTTAAAGTAATTCACATATTAAGTTTTCAGGCAAAAATGATTTGTTATCATTTCAGCAATGAATGGAAGCGCTAGCGTGCTCATGGATACATTTTAAGAATCTTGTTCTAGTTTTAAGTAGGGTGATTGTGCCTGTGCGGTGGGTTGACATCAGTAAATTTTAAATTTTACTAACAAATTATTTAATATTTTGAAAAAATTACCTATGATATTTAACTTTAATGATAATTCGAATTAACCATGATAATTCGATTCTGCTCCCGATTCTACACAAACTGTTTTCTAGTTTTGCGTTTATTCATTAACACGTTGTATACCAGATTTTAAGTCAGATCATAAGCCAGAAAAAAAAGTTTCATCGAAATCGGTTCAGACGTTTTCGCGTGATTCTCGCACAAACAAACACACAAATAGATGGACAAAAATTCTAGTAAGGTTGATTTACAGACAGGGATAACTAAAAACCATATCGTAATCTTTTTTTTGTAAATATCTTCAATGTACAGACACACCTGTTAGAGTTTTATAATAGTTAAGATAAGATTCGACCACATGGATAGAAAAATCTAGCCTCTTTTGTCATCATCAGCCTATTAATAAGTCTTACTGCAGGTCACAGGCCTACCCTCAGGGAGGGTGACAGTTAGTCCACCAAGCGTGCTCAATGCGGATTGGTAGACTTCACATACGCTTCGGAATTTCTTTTCAGCGTGTACTAGTTTCCTCACGATGTTTTCCTTCACCGTTTGAGAGCAGTTGGTATCACATACATAAGTTAGAAAAACTCATTGGTACATGGTTGTCCGTGCGGATTCAAACCAGGACTCTCACGATTGACTGGCCATACCTCTTCGTAACGTGCCACCGAGGATCTCTATTTTACTATCGTCCGTTAAATGGAACACGCTGTAATATAATATAGTACTGGGTATTTCTGTGGAGTTTTCAGAAACTCTGTTTGTATTGAATTAAAGTGAACGCGGAGATGTTACTTTGAAATAAAACGGGAATTCTATCGTATTATTCTTTCCTACTTTATTTCTTGTTCCTACAGCAGTAGGGGTAAGTGAGGGGTACTTTACTATCGTATCGTCATCGTGTAGAGTGTATTTTTTGAGATAATGCTGACACTGACTGTGGCGAAATTTGATGTCCATGGAACAAAAATCAATCTACACTCGAGAGCAATAAATCCGGGTCACCAACATACCTTAATATCACAGAACCTAAGGATGATAGCTTATTAAAATAAATACATGGTGTAAGTGACAGCCTAGCAAATACTGAAACGGTGCACTCAGACCATCAAAATAAGCTCGCCCTTTGTACATGTCTTTTTTATTGTTTGTATCAATGTGTCTGTGTGTTATAAAAATTGGTGTCAATTCATTACAAATTAAAAGAGTTTATTTTTCATAAGATCTTTATATTCACAGCGCACTACATACAAACAAAGTCTGGTGATATTTTCAATACTAACTAATTGAAGTCAATGAAATTTTTCTGAAACAATCTAGAAACTAATCTCTATGCTTGTATGAAGACAGATTTTCGTTAAAATGTATAGGTTTAAAGTTACCGTGCCTCAAAGATTTCCATACAAATCTTAAATTAATCCTAGCATTGAAACTGTATATTTTAACGAAAATCTGACAAGATACAAGCATAAAAATTTGTTTCTTGATTGTTTCTGCAAAATTTCATTGACTTTAATTGGTTATTATTGAAAATATCACCAGACTTTGTTTGTATGCAGCGCGCATTTACGCATTCGGAATAAACTTCTCACGTCAGCGCCATTCTTATATTTCTCACAAGCTCAAGAAGAAGAGTGAAGAAAAACATTGTGCTAAAACTTTCCCGGAGACAATTTAACAATTCTCTAGAAACGGGTTTACATCTCGAACACGTAACGTAGATTTCTAAGAATTTGAACGAACAAATACCTACATTTAGTTCCTGTATTTTACAAAGGCATGTTTTAGCATAGGATAGTTAAATAAAAACTCTAAGAATGCTGCTGTATTAGCTAAGATGTCTTTCTGAAGGGAAGCCCTTTGCGAACACCCCAGAGGAGGGTAAAAATAAAAAAACTATCGATGTATTCGTTTGCGTTTTTCAATAAGTTATGCACATGTAATAACTTTTGATATTATTACGCATTTAAGTTTACACCGTGTATATTTAGCGTTACTAACTGTACAAGTTATCACTTATAAGTATAGGTGTACATTTGTGAATACATTTTGTAAGCAGGTGTGGATTGCCATTCAATTATGTACGGCAAACAGTTAGTGTGTACAAATCCTGCACGACGATCCAGCATCCCACAGTACAGTCGCCATCAGATATATCGTAGCATACAAATATGTTTTTATTTGTTTGAAACAGTATCACGCAAAAACTACTAAACCGATTATGATGAAGTTTTTTTTGTTTAATAGCTTATGATCGGACTTAAAATCTGATATATAATTTGTGCGGACGAAGTTGCGGGTAAACACGATGCGATCATTGATTTGTTATTCAAAAATCACTTGCGGTCCCCGACACATTAATTGACCTAAAATATCTTAAAAGACAGTTTTTTAAATTTGTTATTTAATGTTATTTCGTAATTTTTAAAGTTACTTGAGAACTGCTGAACCGATTTTCATGAAACAAAGCTAAGAACACTCTCGCACTTCTTTAAAAAAAACGCATCGAAATCGGTCCACCCGTTTGGGAGCTACGATGCCACAGACAGACAGACCGACAGACGGACAGACAGACCGAAATAGGCATCAAACTTATAACACCCCTCTTTTTGCGTCGGGGGTTAAAAACAGAGTTTTTGTGTAAAGCTCTGCTATTTGGACGCACTGAAAGATAGTGTGAATCTTGATGATAAGTATGTAGGTGCATATAAGTACGCCAATATATCGTTGGGATCGGCTGATTCAATAGACTTCCACCTGTTACAATTTTGACACGTTCATTTGCTTCATTCATCACCATAAACCAAATGTATTGCTGATCACCTCTGTTAGAAGACAGGAAGAAAAGCAAGATTTTCTAGAGTAACGTGGTTTCTCTATCTATAAACCATTTAAATCAAATCATTTGACGCATTAGATATTTAAAGGTAAGCTTATCCAGAATAAAGAATACATCCCCATAAATGTACATTTAAAATTAAATGGTACTTTCAAAGATTGAGATAAAGGGAAACAGTAATAGCCACTTCGGAACTCTTGAAAAATGAACCTGATCCAACCAATTATTCAGTTGGATCGCGACCTCTAGCAGGGGTGGATCAAGAAAGCCGATTTGCTGGAAGCCAGCGTTCGAAAATAATAACATTTACAATTCAGATGGCGGTCTGGCTCGTCCTCCATTTCATTACAAATCCTCCCTGGAACAAGGCAAGAGGTCGGGACAAGTGAGAATTTTATGCCGGGATTAGTGTTCCGTACTTTGAGAAAGATCTTCTTTCATATTTTATTGTTATGCTTGGTTTTAAGTAGCTAGTAGGTACTTAATGAAGTATAATAATTACATTTCAGCCACATGTTTTCTTAAATTAAAACTTAATTTTTAAAAATACACCAAGTTACACACAAGTTACCTCGTGGTATGAAACTCGGCTCGTAATATCTTCATAATGTGTTCTTCCACGCAAAAAGGGTCCAGTTTATGATTCCATAATATGATCACTTGACTAATCTAGATGCCGAATCTAACCTTAACTCTAAACCCGACAACTGGAACCTTTTTGAGTGGACGCCCTGACGCGGTCGCCACCTGAAATTGTAGAGGGGGTCACTAATAATAAAATATGTCGAGTAAATTAGACTTTATTGCATATTAGAAGATTTTTCATTGTCGCGTACGATTTTGGTGGGGGTCATGTCTCCTGTGACCCTCCCCTTCGGACCGCGCCTGCCCACATATTATCTTACGTAGGTACTTGCAGTATTTCTTGTAGGGTGTTAAAGAAGAAAGATTGTTGTCTAAACACATGTTAGGAAACTTTGCTTGACAACCAATCATCTATCAAGCAATTTCATCTTTAATAGAAAAACATCCTTTTCCCGGCGATTGAGTTTTAATTTCCATACGGTACCCTAAGCATAAAGATCATGGAGCTGGAATCTCGAACAGGGTTGTAAAAAAACGCTTATGAATTGTTCGACCTCACTTCCGATCAGATTGCATTTGCGAAATGAATCCCTCGGCTTTATTATCATTTGCGAAATATTGAACAGTACGATTTTAATGAAACTTTTTGATAACCTTAAAATCTTTTGTGAATTTTTAATCATCGTTAATGTTCGAGCCGCAGACTTGTCGCGGCCATAGTAATCTCTTATTTCTTCTCAGTACTTTGTCAGGGAAAAAGCGGCTGTTATTCCTGATATGTTGGAAATGTAGGTACAATCAAATTGGAATGTCTTTTGTTCTCCATTTATGAAGTACATTTAATCCCTTGTGTAAGTAAACGTCGTTGTGTAATACGGTAAAACGAAATATAAATTTTCTAACACTTTATTGTACACACAAACACATTGATACAGACAATAGAAAAGACATGTACAAAGGGCGAGCTTATCTCTTAAGAGATTTCTTCCAGCAGACCCGCAACTGTGACAAGAGTTTAATGACAGGCTGACATCATGTGTACATACAGTTACAAACGGATATAATAATACGGAGCATTTAAACAAAACAAAAAAACTGACAACAATTTTAGGAATAATTTACAATTTCAATTGAATAAAACAATTATGCAGGGTCCAACTTAATATGCTGACAGTTTTTAAGAGGATGATCAGACCATCAAACTGAACAACTTTCTGTATGGGACCAATGTCGAAATCGCGAAAAAGAAATCAGCTGTCCCATACAATTGGGTCGAGTAAGATTTCAGTTTAGTATGGAATAGCTGATTTTATTTTCGCGATTTCAGCATTGGGCCCATTAAAAAGTTGTTCAGTTTGATAGTCTGATCATCCTCTTAAAGACTCAGCATATTAAGAAGGACCCTGTATAGGCTGCTCAGCGGTATAAAGTATATCACAACGAGATGGAAAAGGAAATAATAATGTGGAGTCAAAAGTGCGACCCCCTATCATTATTTCCTCTCTCTCTACACTGAGTTGGGACTTAGTTTGGAGCCCTGCCTGACACAAGCTGTTATTGTTCAGTAAACTTTTTAACGCAAAAAGAAAACAACGTTGCATGATACGCGTTGCAGCATCCGTTGACTGAACTCGGAAACTACACGTCACTTTCAGAGTTTTGGAGCGAAAAATGTTTTTATTTGCATAGGCGTAGCAATGGAGGGGCACTACAGAATCTTCAAAATAAGAGACATCTACAATAATAAACACAATATTATTTTCTGGTTTCATTTCTCGTGTCCACTTTCTTGAAAAGTCTATGTAGTCAGTATGTACACACGGCGACACATCAAGCTATACAAAACCAACATAAGCTGTTCACGCAAAGGGTGAATATGGTATAACTTCGCGCGGCCAACTTATATTGGTTTTGTATAGCTTGATGTGTCGCCGTGTGTACTTCGAAAATTCTTTTTTCATAGGTTCTTGCTACAACCGAGTCATTATTTGGTTTATATTTTAGAACTCTATTCGTTCGCTCCAGTTTATTTATACACAAATAAATCAAAATAGTTTATTGCTTTCTTGTGAAATTGCCTAGGCTAAAAAATTGCTTGCGTGGCAGGTCTGTAATGTACACTGGGCCACACGTGGTGGAGTACAGCAAGAGTATAGCCATTTCCTCTCTAGTTTATTCGTATTGTATGTTTATTTCTAATATACCAACCTGCAGTGGCCGCAACATTACTGCAGCGGCCAGCAAAAGAGGCATTGATGGACGAACGTGTAAATGTGATCCGAGGCGAAGCCGAGGCACACATACGTAAGTCCATCAATGCCTAGTTGTGGCCAAGGCTTGTATTGTGCTTTTCTCAAATAATACGTTGAAATTAAAACTAATACAATTACTGTTCAAAATCAATAACGAACAACAATAATTTTTCCCGAGTTAAAGTCTTTAAAGTGTTCATTTGTTTTTTTTTAGTAAACAGCTTTGTATTTGCAAGCCAGTTCGAAATTTAAATAAAACCTTTGATAAGTCACCTCCTTGGTTGCCATGTTTCAGAGTAAAAGATCGTTCCATTTTTAAATTCCACGACAGATATGAGTTTACTATGTAATTTATTTGGCCGCTAAACCACGACAGATATGGATTTTCATACAACTTTTGTCGGCCGCTGCTCGCATGTATTTAGCCAGTACAGCAATTTCGATTTATCTCGAAGAAGGTTGTCAAAATAAAAAAACCTATTAACTGAAAAGAGAAAAACAAGCTCTAAAATCACTAATCAGCTATAACAGCTTTATTTGAGCTAATATAATTTGAATGTTATTAGGTAGGTATCGCAAACGGGGACAAAGGAGATTTTTGGTTGGTTATTTTTGACCCCGTCTGCAATACCTACCTAATAATATTCAAATTATATTAGCTCAAATAAAGCTATTATAGCTGATTAGTGATTTTAGAGCTTGTTTTTCTCTTTTCAGTTAATAGGTTTTTTATGCAGTCGGGTTTTTTGTTTATCTTAATAATTTAGTTTATTTCATACTTTTTAGTCTTCTGTCGAAACGGTAACATAAATGTACTATAATATTTATATATTTGGAATCGTCTGATCACTAGCTTTCATTTGATACCCACATTGTAATTTTTAATAAAAAAAAATTGTTTATTCCCCCTCGCTTTTTTAATTTGTAGACGCCATCTTGAAATAATATACCCTATGTCACTTTCACGATTTTTACGAATCCAATGACACCTCATACGTTAAAATCCATCAAGCCGTTTAGGCTGTAGGCCGTGCCAAAGAAATAGACATACAAACATACACACATACTTACATACATACATTCTTACATACATACATACGCTCGAAAAACATAACCCTCCTTCTGTCGCAGTCGGGTAATAATGCTCAACTTTCCAAGCATGTTTGAGAAAATATAATTACGAATCCATATTGATTGAGGAGAGTATGTGATATGCGCCTTAATGTCAAAATATCATTTAACTTACCTATATATACCAGTTATCTATCTTGTTATTGTTATAATACTAGTTTAAACTGTGACCAGTTACTGACATTGTAGATAAGGATTTCTCTTTGATTCGGAATACCTACCTATATCAAATAGTTCTATCTTTTGCATTTAACAGTGTGGTTGTCTTTTATAATTAAAATCCACGGGTAAATTGTTATATTTTTTTTGTGGTTTCGTGAAAATGAGCGGTAAGAACATTATTTCGTTCACGTTAATAAATAATAAATAAATATCTTGGACATTGTCACACAAATTATCTAGTCACATTTAAAGTACCAGAATCTAGCCTGGACTTGCGTTATGATGACTAGACAACGATATAGAATACATTTATATATATATATAACGTGTTAATGAATAAGCGCAAAACCTCATACACCCCCACTGATTTATAACAAAATAATTAGATTGAAACAATAATTTCATTATTTTTATAGGTAAAATTTAAAGTTATTCACATTTTAAGTTTTCAGGCAAAAATGATTTGTTATCATTTCAGCAATGAATGAAAGCGCTAACTTGCTCATGGATACATTTTAAGAATCTTGTTTTGGTAGTAAGTAGGGTGAAAGTGCCCGAGCGGTGGGTTGAGATCAAGTTCAGTAAATTTAAAATTTTACAAACAAATTATTTAATATTTTGAAAAAAAATTCCTATGTTGAAAACATGATTATTCGATTCTGCTCTCGATTCTAAACAAACTACTTTCTAGTTTTTCGTTAATTCATTAACACGTTGTATATACAAACATCCATGACTCGGGTACAAATATTCATATTCATCATACAAATATTTGTTCCTTTCGGGATTCGACCCGCGACCCTCGGCAAAGCAGGCAGGTTCACTACAGACTGTGCTATCGGGCCGTCTACATTTTTTAAAGCAAGCATAAGCATAATGTTCATGACTATATTAAATCAATTATCAATAATTATATTGTATTTTACACCAAAAAACATAGTATACAGAAAGTAAATCCCCCGATAATATTCCCCGAGGAGCGGTCAGAGCAAGGAATATACTACTCTCGACCGAGAGGGTCAGAGATATTCTGAAACCACAGAACATCCACGTTTCATTCATTCGTTTCGATTCTTTTTTGTTTAATAACATTGTACTGTTACGCAATTTCAATGAAATAAAATATATATATTTTTTTAATTTATAATTAATGGACTTTTTGCTTGTGCGTTAGCAACGCATTTCCGCCAATGTCAAGTAGTTTATGGGAGTATCTATCCCAATCTCAGGGATTGTTTTTGATCAAGAACAAGAAGAGATTGAGGATTGCGGAGCCTCGTGGCAGGCAAAAACGCGACGCGCGAACAACACGCGAGACAAGTGCTGGGTAGAACCTGCAACGTGACTCAAATAATATCATTTCTGTTATAAGTAACAATGATGCATGTATCAAAACGCTATAACTGTCACGGTGACAGCGGAGACTTCCGGGTCCTGTCTGCTATGTCAGAGGATACCGCCCCACTCATGTCGTGCACTTATATTTTATAACCAAGTTGGCTAATAAATGATATCTATTAATCATTGCGTTTCCTTGTGGTTGAACATCATAACAATTTCTTTTTAAGAACAACATTATACACTGCTCCCAGAGTAAAAGTTTTGATGATTTGAACTTAGGTACTTCAGACAATACGATAGGTAGTAGACTTATTAAAGTATTAGCTCTTCTGCGTGGACATTAGAAAAGTATTCTATGTTTTATCCAGAACATATTCTATCTGCATGCCGAATTTCATCCAAATCCGTCCAGCCGTTTATGCGTGATTTAGTGACAAACATCTAAACATCCAAACTTTGACATTTGTAATATTAAGGGCCTGTTTCACCACTTCATTCAAATTTAATAGTTATTTCGAATCTCTGCCAAATATCGATAACAAACCATTTTTATGGTGCTATCGGTCTTCAGACATTGAATATTCTCCTAAGTTAATCTTAACTATTATAAAACTGTAACAGAAGTGTGTCTGTACAATGAAGATAAATTTATATGAAAAAGATTACGATATGGTTTTTAGGTATCCCGGACTCCAAATCACCCTATTTAGAATTTTTGTCTGTCTGTTTGTTTGTTTGTATTTTTTTATTGTTTGTTTGTTTTCTTATTAGTTTGTATGTTTGTAACAGCATCATGCAAAAACTACTGAACCGATTTTGATGAAACTTTTTTTGTTTGATAGCTTATGAACTGACTTAAAATCTGATATATTATTTGTGCGGACGAAGTCGCGGGTTAACTCTAGTATCTAATAGTTTTATCAAGAAACCACTTCATGTAAAAACTGTTGATTTAAGCTTAGGATTTAGTTTGTTTAACGGCAATTAAACTTGTAATTAAATATTGGCAGGAATCCAAAGTGTTACGTTGGAGGGCAGAAAGTTGGCAGTTAGGTTCGAAGATGAAAAGTCTATTTGTTTTGAAGATTGCTGGCTTCGTGATCATTGCAGGTATTACACTTATTCACAGAATACGTAATAGTATACAGTTCTATATAAAGAACGGCCACTCCCCGCTCCCCTCTGACTTCATATTCCCCACCTCCCCTCACACTTTCTGGGAAACTTGAGGGAAGCCGAGCACTGCGGTCAGGCAACCCGTAGTATTTGACTACATACAATTGAGTCTTTTCAGTGCATAAACAACGTTGAAAAACAACGCTAAATTCACATTTTCAGTAATTCTTTAGCTCAAATACTATTTTAAATAATAGAACGAACAATAAAAAGTAACGAAATGTAGATGATGTTTATACGATGCGTGGTAAGGCAACCCTAAACATATGTCAAAGACAATTTCCACGAAGTGCGCATGTGCGAACGTCCTCATGTCAAATCCAAAACGTTGTTTGAAGTGCCGGACCTGTGACTAGAGTGAAACTATCAGTGGCGTAGCGTGGGTTTCTGTCGCCCGGGGCTCATCGATTTTGCCGTCCCCTTTTCTTGAAGACCTGCACAAAAAAATTACAGGGTGAGCGAAGCGAGTTGGAAATTGTTTAGCACTACTATTCGGGTTGTGGACAGACATCTTTTGGTTTATCCATCCATAAATATAAATTTAGACCGAGCGAAGCGAGCTCGACTTTTCTCCTCAATACGAATCGGTTGGAGCCAGAGCTTTTTACGTACAAAATATATGCAGAGTAACCTAAGTAATAGCTATGGATTGAGAAACTTGACATTTTTAGCACTACGAGCTGTGGTCAGAACTCTTTAGGATTATGTGTAGGTACAGAAATTAAAACATAAACATAGAGCGGGCGAAGCGAGCTAGATTTTTCTTTGTCCTACGAATTGGGTATAGACATAGCTCAATTATTAGTACATATTTTTCCCGAATATGCTGCCTCTAGGATAGTGCCGCCCGGGGCATTTGCCCTCCTCGCTATGCTACTGGAAACTATTCACTGTCGCGTATTTTCCAGATTCATCAAACCCAATTTCTTCCATTTGGTGTCTTTTGATATATTTAAGTGGGCGAAATAGCTTATTATTAATAGCTTGACACGTTATAGTAACATTAAACCCGAAGATAACCCTGATTCGAATGCATATAAGGAGGTTGAACTAGGTGTAGAAGCATCTCGAATAAGTTCGTAATTATGTCTTGAGTATGTTCATTCTGTAACTTTTTCAGTCCTGTCTTATTGAATTTTTCCTCATTTCTCTGTTAAATTGTGATATATACCTATTACCTATTTTAATACCACGTTTTTTCTTGTCAGGAACACGTTCATAGATTTAATATTTGTTACGACATCACGCTATCTACCGTGAAGATGTCATGAAAGGTCTTTCATAGCTATCGAATCGAGGGTTGAGGCGTGAAAGTGGGACAAATCTAATACAGGTAGGTAAGTTATGTTTAAGTGGTAAGAAAATAATGTTAATAAATAATTTCAGATGCTCAAAATGCTATCACGCGGAAACTTTCCAGAGAGCTCGGCATATACTAGACATACCCGACGCCCGCATGATTAATATAAAGCACGACAGGTCACAGCTCCTCTTGACATGTGAGTAAGCAGGGTTGAGATCTAGGGCAACATGTTTTTTTCAGTTTTAGACCCGTTTTAACATCATGATGAAAACAGAGTTTTGTCGTTAGTGGTTAAGAGAATATGCGGGCTCTCGAAAAAATTTGAAGAATAGGACACTTTTCCGACTGTATACGTATTGGTCCGATCCGCCAATCGAAGGATCCGCCCCTCCCACACACCCCACCGACTAAAGTGCGAAAGAGACAAACTGATTTTACCTTCATAAAATGGAAGAAATCTGCATTTCATATTCCCCTGTTTCTTCCGTAACCAATTTTAATATTTCTTTCAAGAATATAATGAAAAAGACTTTGGATATGTCTGTATGTTTTTCTTTTTTATTCCATCGTCAAATGTGTTTGCTGGATGTCTGAAAACGGGCATTAAAATTTTTCATTTTCGAAGGTCCTTAGTTCTTACAGTAATAAATTTATGCAAAAAAGCAAAATATAGAGACATAGCAGAGGTAACATAGATTGTATGATAGAATTTTTTTTGCTCTAGTGTCATTAACATTATCCAGGGAGGAAATAGGCGATTACGTTTGTATGGACAAAACGGTACTAGTCTATCCTCTTAATAGTAATAAATTACCTATATTTTTGATAATACCATCGAGTTAGATCGATTTTATCATAAATTTTCAATTATTAATAATTACAATAAAAGGCCACAATGTAATTCAAATAAAGTAGAATTGAATTGACCTCACAGACTAAAAAATCTTTTATTTTCGTTACTCCAACGAGGGGCTTGACGCTTGAGAAGTTAATACCATAAAAACATAAAAATATGTTTCAGGGGACGATGGTCATAAATCGACATACCAAGCTGATTTCCTAAAACAATTTGACTACAAAACATGGAAAGAAAATAGACGACTAAAACCTAAATTGTGGAGAGGAGCGTCAGTCGGAGAGAAGATAACAAAGATTCAGGTCGATAAGTTTCTTAACACTGTGGAAGGAGCTAGAGAAGTTTTCAAGTCACTTCTCGACTATGGCGTCGTTCTGATTGAAGGGGTAAGATTTAAGTTTGAGACACATTTACAAAAATTGCATTTAGTATACAAGGTGTTAATGAATAAACGAAAACTAGAAAGTAGTTTGTTTAGGAGCAGAATCGAATTACGAGTATCATGGTTTTAACATAGGTTACATTTTACAAAATAATAAATTATTTGTTTGTAAAATTTAAAATTTACTGAACTCAATCTCAACCCACCGCTCGGGCACTCTCCCCCTACTTATTATCAAAACAAGATTCTTAAAATGTATCCACGAGCACGCTAGCGATTTCATTCATTGCTGAAATGATAACAAACCTTTTTTGCCTGAAAACTTAAATGATTCGCATTTTTTTGCAACTTTAAATTTTAACTATTGAAAAAATTATTGTTTCAATCGAATTATTTTGTTATATGAGTTCTGGTGTATGAGTTTTTGCGCTTATTCATTAACACGTTGTATGTATATGGGGAGCAGAGCAGATGGCGGACGGCTTCCCATACTAAATGACATTTTTGTATGGGCCCGTCGTCTCGATCGCCATCGGTAAATGTGTCTCAACCCTTAAAATCTGAGGTCAGAAATTTCCTAGTGATGATGAATGAGGTTTTAGTTAACTATACCTCATTTCAAATAAGGACGAAAAGATTTCCTATACCAGTATAGTTTTCTGGCCAATTCTGATTAGCAAATATAATGTATATATCCGATATATCTTGGACGTTACTAAAGCTGTTCTAAGAATTAGTGAGAGTAACACTCAGTTGCAGAACGATCATTGAAGTTAATCCTCCATTAAATCTCGTGCTGCCACTTTATGTCTTGTTGACGTAGTAAAAGCTAGCAACATAATTAATGGAGGATAAACTTTAATGAGCGTTTCTGCAACTGAGTGGAAGTGTTTCAAATCTCTGTTTTTGTTATTCAAAATAGCCTTAAAATTTGATTGCTGTTTGGGATGAAGTATAGACTTATTTTCCGTCAGTATTCGAAAAGTTATAGTTGTCCTTTTATAAAGGAGAGATAGAGCCTTTGCCAAAGTGGCGCTTTCAGCGTTGCGTCATCGGTGACGCCGCGTAAATCCGTTCCATGCTATAAGTAATTGTATGAAATGGTTCAAACCTTTTCCCAATGCAAGTGACGCTTTTTGCTCGTAGAAATGACGACGGAAAAGGCTCAGAGAGGTGAAACACGCGCCATGGTAGGATTTTATCTATTCAGTTCCAAACTTAGACTATTTATATGAGGACAAGTTACGCGTATAATTCTACTAACCAACTTTTCTGCAATTTTTTGCGGTGGGCGAGGTAGTACGACATACGCAACTTTGAATTTTATTCAATTAGTTTAGATTCTAATTCTGAATCTTAAAATTCATGAAAAACAGCGTCGTGTGAACCCCAAACGTCATAAGTTCGAAATTATTGATCCGCAATTATAGGCTGTCGCGTTTAGTGATAAGGTATAAAATTGTATGTAAATGCGTAAGATTTTTTGATCTTGTACGATGGCAGAGTGGAAATGCTAAGGCGAAGCGGGTCTCTATATAACTCGTCTAAGGATCCAAACCAATAGATAAATTCATCTTTTTCGGCGCAAAAAGGAGGTATAATTTTTTTTTCGTTTTTTGACCCATGTTCCTTATTAGGGAAAGATGTTTAGTTTCACTGTCTGAATACACCCTTTAAATTTTTTTGTAATTTCAAACATAATGACTTTACACGACTTGATCTACCATAGAAAAAACTATATTAAAATTATTAACTTTGACAAGATGTTTATTTTTTTAATTCCCTACGGCAAATATAAACGTCATTTGTGGGTTATTAAAAGTATTGCAAAGCCATAATATTATTGGTCGAAAAAAAGGAACATGGGTCGAAAAAAGGAGGTTCATTGTCCGAATACAGCCTTAAAATTTTGCAGTAATTTAAAACGTGTGGTGTAGGTTAAGGCATAACGACTTTACACGAGTTGATCTACCATCGAAAAAACTGTATTCATCACTTTTATCTAAAATCGCTGATACAAGTCTCCGCTCCGTAGACGTGTTGTTAGCATCTTTGGGAGGCATTATCTGCTCTATTGTTTTCAAAGCTCATCCTTTATTTTTATTTTATTTACTAGAGTTAGCCCGCGACTTCGTCCGCACAAATTATATAAGTACCAGATTTTAAGTGAGATCATAAGCTATCAAACCAAAAAAGTAACATCAAAATCGGTTCAGTAGTTTTCGCGTGATGCTCGCACAAACAAACACACAAACAGAGACACAAAATTCTAAAAACTGGCCAAGAGCGTGTCAGACTCGCTCATGATAGGGTTCCGTAGCCATTATATAAGTAGAATAAGAAAATAGTAGTAATGTCGATTCTCTTACCTAAAAGTACTTACCAAAATATATATTTTATAACATTTTCAGATTTCTTACTCCACTATTTTCGATGTTGGGGGTACTTTTTTTTTTAATTTAATGCTTCTGTCTCGAGATAATCTCGCGCTGCGGCCCGCCCTAATATTATTCCGAATGCGTAAATGCGCGCTGCATACAAACGAAGTCTGGTGATATTTTGAGTACTAACCAATTAAAGACAGTGAAATTTTTCAGAAACAATCAAGAAACTAATCTCTATGTTTGTATCTAGTCAAGTTTTCGTTAAAATACACAGTTTTAGTGTTAGGATTAATTTAAGATTTGTATGGAAACTTTGAGGCACATCTTTAAAACTATACATTTTAACGAAAATCTGACTTCATACAAACATACAACTTCATACAACTAAGATTGTTTCTGAAAAATGTAATTGACTTTAATTGGTTAGTGTTGAAAATATCACCAGACTTCGTTTGTATGGCGCGCGCTCTGAATTATATTCCTTAACACAACAACTTTACACACACTACTTGAGTAGCGCTGACCTAAGATCTGACAAACGTCATTTCTCTTTGACCTAACCTAACCTTACAAGAGTCAAAGAGCACAATCAGACCTTGTGTCTGCTACCAAGATACGTTATGTAGTCAGCCTTGTGTCTATATTTAGTTTGGTTTGCTTATATGCTTATCTTAAACTAAACTATTTTTAAATCTATCTGTCTTACGTATACACCATGTATAGAAGAAAGAATAGATTTAGTTAAATACGTTCATATCTTAAAAGGTGCTTCAAACCTTTAAACTAAATAACTTTCAATATGGAGCCAGCAGAGATCCCGCAAAAAAAATTTGCTGGGTTGTATCTGTTGGGTAGAGTTCACGTTTTCTATGGGCCAGATGATTTTTTCGCGATTTCGATGTGGTCCCCGGGGTGAAAATTGTTCAGTTTAGTTGTCTGAAACACTCCTCGAGATATGTATATAATGCGTTTCATTGTTTAGGTGGGGCTGGCATAACCTAAGGGTTAAAAGCCCCAATACAAAAAAAATTAAAAAAAAAAGAATAAAACAAAATTAATGTTCAGGGGCTCCTAAAACCTGTAACACATTAAATTTTACACCCTGTATATTCTTTAAAGGATTTAGGGGTGCACTTAGAACGGATTTTACGAACGTCACCCCTAAAGGTTTGATAAAATTTTCCGAAATCCATGCAGTTCTTATGCAAGGGTGAAATTGATATCATTAGCATCCTTTTAAATGAGAGTCTGCAACAGCAGATTTGATAAGTACATAGTTGGTAAATTAGGATATTATTGTTACTCTTACTTAAACACTGAACTCATTCCTTCGGTAAAGGGGGAGAATGTTTAAACAGTCACGTATCAGAATTAAGGCTCTATTATACTTTTAATTAGATTCTAAACCGCTTTGCATTCGCCGAAGTACCTACTTATTTTAATTCTAAAATAACTTATCCTTATTAAAAGATTAATCTGTAAAGCTGGTATAATGAAATCATGTGTTTTATACATATTTTTGCTTTGTTTAGAATTTTGCGAAATCGGTTTACGAAACAGGCTCAATCTTATTACGAAGATTAAATACCGTATTCCACTGAAATTCCCAATTATAATGTGAGATATAGAGGCCTGATTGAACTAGGTATGTGTAACTTAATCCTGGATTAAGGTAACTTTGTTAACTCCAAAACGTTGCTTAAATCGGGATCGGTCTATGGCAGACCTTGGACAGTCTGTGGCTGAATTTTTAATCCGAGTCAATAAACCACAAACAACCGACTTTATGAGATAGGTACAGAGAGTTTACCACGAAATTATTTATTAAACGAAATTACGGCGATAAATTATTAAGAAAAACAAAAAAACCCGACTGCATAAAAAAATGTTAACTGAAAAGAGAAAAACAAGCTCTAATATCATTAATCAGCTATACCAACGTTGTGTGAGCAAATATAATTTGAATGTTATTAGGTAGGTTAAGTATCGCAAACGGGGATAAAAGAAAACTACAAAACATACCTATTTGTTGGTTATTGGTTTGTCCCCACCTGCAATACCTACCTAATAACATTCAAATTATATTTGCTCAAACAAGTTGGTATAGCTGATTAATTATATTAGAGCTTGTTTTTCTCTTTTCAGTTCTTTTTTTTTATGCAGTCGGGTTTTTTTTGTTTTTCTTAATAATTCAGTTTCAGTGTATTTCAGTTTATCTCATACTTTTTAGTCTTGTGTAGCATAAAAGTGCCAAAACAGATATATTTTTTAAGTTCTACTCTTCACTAGCTTTTATTTGATACCAATATTGTATTTTAAAAATAAAAAATGATTCTCCATCTCATTTCAAATTCGCAGACACCATCTTGAAATAATGTACCCTATATCACTCTCAAAAATTTTACGAATCTATACGTTACAATCAAATGTAGGCACACAATAGGTAATAGCATATAGTTGCTGTAGGGCGTGCCAAAGAAATTGATATACAAACATACATACATACATACTTACGCAACGCAAAACATAATCCTCCTTCTGGCGCAGTCGGGTAAAAATGAAGAAACCTGTCTCGAATACAGAAGTAGAGTACTAAAAGGACTAAATTCGTGTTGCGTTAATTCTTTTATAATTTTTGCAACAGAAAGACTGAAGACAGAATATAAACTTAAAACTTGCAAATTAATGGAAATTCGAGGAAGGATTCGTGATTCAATGGAGACTTTAAATGCAAATGTCATGTCCAGAGTGCTATTAACATAATCCAATGAGCTTTATTTTAACTTCGTTTTGTATAAAGTAGTCAGGCCGCGGAATACTTATCTAAACTATTATAAAACTGCAACAGAAGTGTGTCTGTACATTGAAGATATTTACAAGAAAAAGATTACGATCGATATGGTTTTTAGGTATCCCTGACTCCAAATCAACTTTTTTTATAATTTTTGTTTGTTTGTTTGTTTACGTTAACGCTATAACTGATGAACCGATTTTGATGAAACGTTAATTTGTGCAGACGAAGTACCGGATATAACTTATAAGTTATTGAACGATTCTCGGATTGCCAGTTGTATAATACTTTCAGTGTAGTTTTGTACAGATGGAAATCCGACATCATCTTCCCTTTAGGACAAGCATACCAACCTTGCCACGCACGACAAAACGAGAAAACTTTCATGCACGGTGTCGCTTTTGCATACGCAGTGTAACAAAGATAGAGGCACGACTCGATTTTTATGGTTTTCTCGGGGGTCTCCTGTTTTGATACGAAAATATTTTATACGTTCGTAAAAATTTGTCTCTCTTTCCCAAAAACAGTGACGTTCATAATTACAATACAATAAATAAAAATAAATGAGTATTCCCACATTTTCGACTTAGTAAGGTCAATACATCTTTCATGGGGCACTGTATACGCTATTATAATAAGATACCAGAGAATATTCTAAACTTGCCAGACAAAAATTTTAAGACCCATGTTAAACAAGTCCTCTGTAAAAAAGGTATTACTATACCTATAAACTCGATGATTATTTGAATGACCAAAGTATCTGGTCTTGACAATGTTACACTATGTAATTTTTTATTGGATTTTTGTAATTACAGCAGCATATGGTCACGACTATATTCCCTGAAGGGGTAGTCAGAGATATTCTGAAACCTCAGAACATCCACGTTTCACCAGTAGTACCAAAACTCTGTCCGGTGTGACGGGGGGTGAGCCCGGGGGTGATTTTTGTAATTGTACTTTGTATATTTTGTTTTGTTTAAAATAAGTGTGTTGTAGAGTTTCTGGCCGCATCTTCTCTACAACGGAACACCTTCCGACGCGGTGGTAGATTCTAAAACATGACGTCAGAAAGTTATCTTATTGTGATGTTATTATATAATAAACAAGTTTGACTTTGACTTCGATTTATGTTAGTTGTTACCTCCAGGTGGAACCAACATGTGAAGCTACCGAGAAGGTCTGCAAAGCTTTAGGCGGTGTCCAGCACACGATCTTCGGGGGGATGTGGGAGTTCACGACGAGAGCCGACCACGCTGATACGGCTTATACCAATCTGCCGCTCGCTGCTCACAATGACAACACTTACTTCACTGAGGCTGCAGGGTATAGTATTTGCTTCTCCTTCTTTACTTTTTAAACGCCTTTAACGAGGAGGTTCTATGTTCGGCTGTCATGCATTTTTATACAGAGTGTAACAAAACACGCTAGTAATATTTCTCCTTATTAATATAAAGTTTTGACCGTTCGTTGATCGTAAGACCGACTTAATGACCGAAATGTCGGGTCTTGACAATGTTACATCCCAGATTATTTATTAGTTACGTTGCACTATGTAATTCAATATTGTATTTGTAATAGTACTTTTTTTTAAAGATTTGTATTGTAGAGTTTCTGGTCGCATATTCTCTACAACGGAATACCTTGCGGTAGTAAAGTCAATGATGACTTCAGAAAGCTATCCATGTGATATTTTTTTGAATAAAAATTATAAGCTTTTCAATCAATCAATCAATTATACTTTATTTTACACCAAAAACATAGTATGCAGAGAGTAAACAAACCAGAATTCGTTTTTTTTTAGAACAACTTTCAAAATGGAGCCAATTTTGAAATCGCGAAAATGAAATCAGCTATTTCATACAAAACTGCAATACCAACGAGACTGAAATGTATGGGACAGCAGATTTTTTTTTCGACGTGCTTGTCTTCATAGTGAAAGTTTTCTTTTGATCTCGTTTTTTTTTTAATTCGAACGCCATTTTAATTATAGATAGAATGTAATTTGAGTATAAGAGAGAGAGAGAGAGAAGAGTGAGTATTATATTGTATTTTTGCCTATTCAATTAAAATGATAAACCAATGTTATTCAGTTATCGATTCTGCAGAAACACTGTTAAAATTTTGCATTCATGTATGTAAATCTATGACACGTGTATGCATAATTGAATAACTTTGTTAACTAGGACAAACTTTTCTTAACACAAGAATAATTTTCTTTTTTATACATGGTGTTACAAAAATAAAAATAAACATTTAAAACTTTTAGGGGGTTATTTAAACCATCAAACTGAACAACTTTCACTATTTGACCAACATCGAAATCGCGAAAAAAAATCTGCTGTCCCATACATTTAGCTCTAGTCGATTTGTAGTTTAAAATGGAACATCCGATTTTTATTTTGCGTTTTCGACATTGGTCCCATACTGAAAATTGTTCAGTTTGATGGTCTAAACCACCACCTTAAATGATTATTTGTATTTTTGTAACACCTTGTATAGAAACTGGCAAAAAAAAAAGAGTCAGAAGAAATATTTTGTTAACATATTTTAGTTTGGGGATGTTATGGTTACATACAGCATCTAATAAGTTCATGACAAAGAAAAAACTCCTACCTTTCGTTACCTTTTCGGTCCTACTTCCAATTTTCATATTCATACAATTTTCGTAAAGGAATTGTTGTAATAAAAAGGGTTTGCCTTTCTGGTATTAGAACTTGTTATTCAAATGGGGTACATGCTACTGCTCTTATTAGGGTGCGTCCATATTGGCGAATGCGCTGAATTTACTTGGCAGTGGCGTAGCGTGGCCTTCTCCCGCCCGGGGCACAGACTTATTTGGCCGCCCCCTTATACAGGGTCCAACTTAATATGCTGACTTTCTCTATGGGATCAATGTAGAAGTCGCGAAAAAAATCTGCTGTCCCATAAAATTGGGTCGAGTAAGATTTCAGTTTACTATGGAGCAGTTTCTTTTTCGCGATTCGACATTGTCCCATTGAGAAAGTTGTTCAGTTTGATGGTCTGATCATCCCCTTAAAAAGTGTCAGCATATTAAGAAGGACCCTATATAAGAAGAGCTACACACAAAATAACGGATCGAACGCAATTCCGCAATAAAACGCAATTCCCCAGTTCCGAAGAGTGCGGGTTCAAGTCCCGCCCAAGACTTAATTTTTCGTTCTTTAATTTGATTTGATATACAACGTGTTAATGAATTAATGCAAAACTAGAAAGTAGTTTGTTTAGAATCGAGAGCTGAATCGAAATATCATGTTTTCAACATAGGTAATTTTTTCCAAAATATTAAATAATTCGTTTGTAAAATTTAAAATTAACTGAACTCGATCTCGACCCGGCTCAGGCACACTCACACCCTACTTAATGCCAAAACAATATTCTTAAAATGTATCTATGAGCACGTTAGCGCTTTCATTCATTGCTGAAATTATAACAAATCATTTTTACCTGAAAACTTAAAATACGAAAAACTTTAAATTGTAATTATCAAAATATTGAAATTATGGTTTCGATCTAATTATTTTGTTATAAATCAGTTGGGGTGTATGAGGTTTTGCGCTTATTCATTAACACGTTGTATAGCACACATGGCTCTAACATGTTTATAATCAATAATATTTGAAATGAATACTATATTTTTTAATTTACCTTTCAAGATCCTAGAAACGAAACACCACTCAAAGGATCACCCATCCAAAGAATATGGTTCACTGGCCTCCCTCTCTCGTATTTACTTATTTTTAATCGCGATAATCTTATTTACAAGGCAAGGCTATCGGAAAGTTGGAAAGTTAATCAATCTTCATTAGCAAACGTCTAGCCGTCGTCGGCTTTAATTAAGTAAATTAATTTTAGACGAAAACACTTTCTTTTTTTCGTTCATCAATAAAACACTCAAAAGTTTTCCTTGTCTTGAAAGTTAGGACAGGCTGTTTAAAACGAAACAAACAGAAGCCATACCTAAGCCACACCCCGAACACTGCCTACAAAGGACAGAAAATGACAAGATGACGTCACCACATGAAAAACTGAGCATAGGGCTGCAAGAACTATGTTTGCGTGCGGTACCATTTATGACGGGTAGATGACGCGCGTGACGAGATATAATAACTAACAACAATTTTTATGAATAATAGTCGATAGCATAAACTGATATGTTATTTTCATTAAATACCTAGGCAGTAAAAGCCAACATTTTTCATTTGTTATTGACTTTTTCCTAAATAAAACGCATTGACACCCGTCTATTCAAAAAGAATTTGTATCCTTCGTCTTGAGACTATATCTTCTATTCTCTTTGTTTTGAAAACATTAATTATAGCGTGTCATGATGTCAATCTAGGCTCCAGCTAACCACGATTCTGCCTGATAAAAATTAGTGGGAGGCTGGGAGTGTCCTTACTGTATTTAGTAGATTATGGTAGGTAGTACCTAGAGTAGAGATACTGTTAAGGGAATATTATTCAGAGCGCGCTCCATACAAACGAAGTCTGGTGATATTTTCAATACTATCCAATTAAAGTTAATGAAGTTTTTCAGAAACAATCTAAAAACTAATCTCTATGTTTGTATGAAGTCAGATTTTCGTTACAATGTATAGTTTTAAAACTACAGTGCCTTTAAGATTTCCAAACAAATCTTAAATTAATTCTAGCACTTAAACTGTATATTTTAACGAAAATTTGCCTTCTTACAAACATAGAGATTAGTTTCTAGATTGTTTCTGAAAAATGTCATCGGCTTTAATTGGTTAGTATTATAAATATCATCAGACTTCGATTGTATCTATGCAGCGCGCATTTATGCATTCGGAATAAACTTTTCTTAATTTATTTTATCCCTAAGGGGGTAGTCTTACTTCGACAGTTTCTAAATATTTCCTAATTCTCTACGTACATTATATCACGGACCTTTCCAATTGTAGGACACACACAAACACACGCGCCAGCACTTTTATGCACTCATACACGCACAGCCAGTTAAATTTTGCGAATGTATCTAACGTATGGAAGATGAAGAGGTAAATGGGAGCGTCTTATGCATCAGTAGGATGAAATTGTAAGAAAGACTTAAACGGTCTAAAATTAGTTACAAAACTGTTCCATTTGTCGAGCTCTATGTCGCAACAAAAACACGAAAAAGGTTGACGGCGTATCTCAAAATATGGTCAAAATAAGAGAGTAGCTAAACTGAAAAAAAAAATTTTTGGCTCCTCTAAATTTTTCTCATTTGAGAACCTCAGTCCCCAAACCTTCGTCACCAACGTCGTGCCGATGCCGTCCCTTTGCGGCATAGGCGACGAATTATATCAGATAAAATAAGTTTTTATTTTTACTTTGGCGTAACAACGCAGTGAATACAAATTGTTATTTAGCTGTATGTTCTCCAAAAACAGTGATTTCATTTCATCATAATACTGCCTTCGTGGTCTAATGGTTAAGAGCATTGGGCTCTTGACACGGAGGTTGGGGGTTCGATTCCCACGGGGGACACCTAGTGATATGTCACTTTGTGAGTTTTTCCCCAGTTGGTTAGGACATTGCAGGCTGAATCACCTGATTGACTGAAAAGAAAGATGATTCCGTGCTTCGGATGGCACGTTAAGCCGTTGGTCCCGGCTACTATCTCTGGTGTAAGTAGCCGTTTCATAAAAACCACGTCAGAGGCCGTAAAGCGGTCTGAAATAACTCTGACACCAGGGTTTGCTGCCCACACGATAAGAAGAAGATCATAATATACGTGTCAAAATACATAATTTTTCAAAGAAAACTACAGCGTTAAGGTCACGCCATACTATAATACAACCACTTGTTATTTATTGTACCATTGAAGTGCCGGCGAAAATCCGCCGCCATTATTATTTCAGTAGCAATTCGGAAAAGGTTTCTCTTGTTGCGTGCTTTCAAATTCTGTTTTGCAATTCGTTCACGGTGGTTCTATTCAGCTTTCATTTCATTACATTATAGTACTTGGGCCTTGGATAAAACGAAAAAAAGGGAAGAGACAAAATAGGAAAACTCAATTAAGTAGTAAAAAAACCGTGGTGGTCCAGTGGTGAGTAACCTTGCCTGCCGTGCAGGAGGCGATGGTGCGATCCCAGTCCAGGCCGACTCGTACCAATGAGTTTTTCGGAATTTATGTACGATTTGTAACACCACTGGCTTTTCGGTGAAGGAAAACATCGTGAGGAAACCTGCATGCTTCAATTTCGAGGCATGTATTGTACCCACCGTCCATTATAAGTGGCGACGGGCTCACCCCCCGTCACACTGGACAGAGTTTCGGTACTACTGGTGAAACGTGGATGTTCTGAGGTTTCAAAATATCTCTGACTACCCCCTCGGGGAATATAGTCGTGAGCATATGCTATGCTTGTAACACCTCTGGCTCTTCGGTGAAGGAAAACATCGTGAGGAAACCTTCATGCTTCAATTTCGAGGCATGTATTGTACCCACTGTCCATTATAAGTGGCGGCGGGCTCACCCCCCGTCACACTGGACAGAGTTTCGGTACTACTGGTGAAACGTGGATGTTCTGAGGTTTCAAAATATCTCTGACTACCCCCTCGGGGAACATAGTCGTGAGCATATGCTTATGCTTATGCTAATTAAGTAGCACAATTTTAAAATAAGTGTACAAGGCCACATCAGTCAATAATAATGCAGGTAGAGCTACTGCTCTAACTTACTAGTTAGATACTAGAAATGTCGATAACACAAACAATGATGTACACACGATGTATGGGTAGGTTGATCTGTCGCCGTGTTTCCATTTTATTAATTAGTTTTTTCTAATGCGTAAATGCGCGCTCCATACAAACGAAGTAGACATATTTTCAATACTAACCAATTACAGTCAATGAAATATTTCAGAAACAATCTAGAAACTAATCTCTATGTTTGTAATGCTAGGATTAATTTAAGATTTGTATGGAAATCTTTGAGGCACTGTAACTTTAAAACTACTTATGCATTTTAACGAAAATCTGGGTAACATTTTAGCAAAACAATAGAGATTAGTTTCTAGATTATTTCTGAAAAATTTCATTGACTTTAATTGGTTAGTATTGAAAAATCACCAGACTTAGTTTGTATGGAGCGTGCTTCGAATTATTTCCATTAAAGTTCTAGATAGTATGACAGTTACAATTAGTGGATACTCTGCGAGTAACGTTGAACCATTTTTTATTTGGATTATCCTGATCATCAATAATTTTACTGGTCAAGTTTTGTTTGAAAATAACACGAAATTAATAATATTTCTAGTTTTCTTCCCACGACATCGTTCGCTAGGAATTTTTTAGCTATTACCTATCGTCTCGACAAAATAAATATATCGGGTGAATATGATCTCAATCGGTCTAGTCTACACACGATTTCTAACAGATTCACCAACGATTATTTATCTAAAGATATGTACACATATCGTATAATAAATAAATAGAATGATGAACGGCGTTATATGTATTCATGTGACAGTTAACACATCTCAGTTTTTAATGACCAACTAGCAATATGGTTTCACATATTCTCTTTTTTGGTTTAGTCTAAGACTTGGGCTCAAATAATGGCGGTACCACGAATGTTGAGACCCGACAGTTAAGAATGAAAAGGTGAAATTGTTTCGGCACACGTAGGTAATTTGCTTTAAAAATCAGTTCGTTGCACACTCCTTTATTGTTTCCATTGAATAAATTTGAGAGGTTAAAACCGCGTCCTTGATTTTATTATGACGGTAATGTATTTTTTATTTGATATAAAATGAGCTTAATACTAAAAGCATAGCGACGTTAACTCGATAAATTTAAAAGCATGGGAACTGAAATGGTCGTAGATTTAAAAACACTGGTATACTAGAACCAGTTATTGTGTATGTATGGGCATCATTCCACCACACGCGTGCCCAATGCGGATTGGTAGACTACAAGTATCAGAATTTTTTCTTCAGCGAATGCAGGTTTCCTCACGATGTTTTCGTTCACCGTTTGAGATCATAACGTACTTACATAAGTTATAAAAACGGATAGGTTAACACGGCGACCCATCAAGCTACGCAAAACCAAAATAAGCTGGCCGCGCGTAGGTAGAGTAAGGTATGGTGTCGCACTGCCAGCTTATGTATGTTTTGCGTAGCTTGATGTGTCGCCGTGTGTACATGGCATCATATGAGTACAATATACGACACCGATGATGCCGACGCTCTGAGATTTCTCTGACCGGATGACCTTGACCCTTTCAGAGCCGCTTCACATGAAATACACTACGTCATTTTAGTAGGTATACCTATTTTTGACTGGCTTGTACTTCATTATGTGACTATGGTGCCTTCTAATTCATGGAAATCAAATTCGAAAAATCATATGAATTCGCACCAAATTTTACAGTTATCTAATTAACTCATTAAATATTGGACTTTTATTCACGGTGGTGTGTGTCGCAAGTAAAAGTGCCTTCAACTTATAAAGTATGCACATAATACAGGTTTTTTCCAATATAAAGGTTTTCCTTTGAACACAGGTTTCATATGTATTTTATAGAAAAATAAGAAATATACTTCGTAGCTAATAAAGCCGAGAAGTTGAAGATATGTTTTTCATTAATTTGTATGTCTTACAAATAACGAGAAGATGGTTTCTAAAAACCAAAAAAATATGGCCCGGCCCTACGTTTACTTATGGGGAGTGTCTTAAGGGAATATAATTCGGAGCGCGCTCCATACAAACGAAGTTTGGTGATATTTTCAATACTATGATTGTTGGCTGGGCTATTGCAAGCAAGGGTCGTTATGTAACACTGCGACCATCGCTGGTCTATTGTGTTCGCACTAAGCTATATTTCACACATACATCGGAACTATTTTTTTATTATTCTCGGGTATGCAGGTTTCCTCACGATGTTTTCCTTCACCGCCAAGCTAGTGATAATGATAAATACATCCGTACATAAATTCCGTAGAACTTAGTGGTACAGGCCAGGAATCGAACCGCCGCCTCGTGATTGAGTCGCTAGCTCTCTTCCGTATGGACTATCATCGCTCTTAGAGATTAGTTTCTAGGTTGTTAGTATTGAAAATATCACCAGACTTCGTTTGTATGCAGCGCGCATTTACGAATTCGGAATAAACTTCTCTTAATGCATTAGCGCAAAACCTCATACACACTAACTGATTTATACGACACAATTGCATTGAAACAATAATTGCATTATTTTATTATTTAAATAGTCTCATTTTAAGTTTTCATGCAAAAATGATTTGCTATTATTTCAGCAATTAATGAAAACGCTAGTATAAATATGCTCATGGATACATTTTTAGAATCTTGTTTTGGTAGTAATAGGGTGAGTAGCAGTAACATCGAATTCAGTAAATTTTAAATTATACTTACAATCAAATTATTTAATATTCTGGAAAAATATAACCTATGTGATAGCTTGATAATTCGATTCTGCTCTCGATTCTAAACAAACTATTTTCTAGTTTTGTTCTACAAAATCCATCTATTACATTTTTTATTATAATGAAGATTTATAATCAAGTTGTAATAACATTATGACGACGCGACGCGACGGTATCGTTAAAGAGAAAATCGTTCCAATTTGTCGCCATAAAAGAAGATATAATGTAGATTGAAATTGGTTTTAAGACAGTTTAAGATGCTTGTAAATTAACGCCTCCCTTCATTTGGAACTTTTGGCTGTGATTAATTCATATTATTTGTGGTCCTCTTTCTTTTCAGGGCTCCGTACCCAAAGGGTGCGGACGGGGCCCTATTTATAAGCCTGCTGTCCGTCCGTCCGTCCTCGCTCGCTTTAAGGGGCTATAGGCTCAGACGAATATTTTCTATGAGAAACGCGATTGCCAGCCATTCGAAGAGTGCGTGCGTGTGCCGTATTTTCGATTAAAAAGAATTGACAAAAGTACCTACTTTTTACAGATCTTTTTTACTATTTCACTAGATAAACTAATGGTGAATTTGTGAGTATAAATACAAAAAATCTGAAACTATTTTAAGTTCTTCTAAAACGAGATTTTTTTTTTAAATACATGAAAATATCACATTTTTGTGACGATTTTCTATGTAGTGAAGTAATTCCAATCGTGTATTCAATTTATGATTTCACTAAATAAACTAATGGTGAATATGTGAGTATAAATACCAATAATCGGTCACTATTTAAGTTCTTCTAAAACGAGAAAAATGTTTAAAATACATTAAAATACGTCATCTTTGTGACGATTTTCTATCGAGTGAAGTAATTCCAATCGTGTATTCAATAAATGGTTTTCACTAGATAAACTATCCAAGGATACTGAGGTATGACTTTGGTCTCGGTAAATTGTATAAATCTAGTCGAAAAATGTACAATAAAAGGTGCCTCCAAGGTATTTCGTCCAACGATTGCGCCTTAAAAGGCTGTGTCTATTGAACCGTACTAGGTAGAGCTGAAATGTTTACAAAATATGCGATATTATATTGGATTTGATGACAAATAATAAAAAACCAAAAAGTAAAAATTAAGGGGTCCCCTAAATCTAAATATACAAGAACCTTTTTTTTTCAACGTTTTTTCTTCTCGCTCTATCGTGAAAACGGTAATACTTATACAAGGTGTTACAAAAATACTAATAAACCTTTAATGAGGTGGTTTAGACCATCAAACTGAACAACTTTCACTCTGGGACCAACATCGAAATCGCAAAAATAAATCTGATGTTCTATACTAAACTACAAATCTACTCGAGCTAAATGTATGGGACAGCAGCACCGCGATTTCGATGTTGGTCCCATAGTGAAAGTTGTTCAGTTTGATGGTCTAAACAACCCACTTAAAAGTTTTAAATGTTTATTTTTACTTTTGTAACACCCAATCGAACCAAGTATAATGCTTGTTGATATACAAGCATTATACTTGGTTCGATTACAGTGCAAACTCTACTATACAGTATAAAAACAAATAACAAAAAATTTCCAAGTGTGAGTCGGTCTTGCGCTAAGGGTCCCGGTGAAAACCATTTTTTTTGGTAATATTGTATGCTGACACCGAGCCGTCCCTGCGCGAGTCTGACTCGCACTTGACCGGTTTTTTCTACTGCTCTTTTTATGACTAAAATTATACACTACACCTATTTGAATACTCCAACAACCCTGTTATGGTAGAAAGTTGCATTACATTTATGGGTGATTGTACTCATGATAGGTACTAAACGACTTTCCCAAAAGAGCAAAGGTAAATTCGCAAAAAAAAATATTCTACTTTTCATACTCAATCGATCAGCTGATTGCATTTAGTAGGAAAGCCCAAAAAAGTTTTGTTGCTTCTTTCCTATAGATTTATTTGGGAAAGTTGTTCAGTTCAGGGTACGACCCCTTAAAGTAATGTCATTGCATTGTTTACCCTAACACCCTGCATAATACAGGTATATACGTAGTCAGTCATCCGACGGTCGGTCGCGTGTATAACCATCATCAATCAATTGTGTCACATAATACGGTAAATTACCTACTTCCGCCATACAAACATGATTATAGACTAACAAAAAGTAATAAGTTTCAAATATAAGCTCATTTTGGTCCAAGTTTACCAACTGGATACGTAACGTAGACAAAGGCTTTTTGTGTTATTTTGAGAGCTTCACTTGGAGCAAAATAATATGTTTAAAGTTGAATTGTTTTAATTTAGTTGGAAGGCCCCGAAGGGTTTATAGGTTTTGTTTGGATTATGACCAAAACATTGACATAGCCGTTAGATAGAGATGAGGTTTAGATGCTAAAATTTTGTAGTTTTGAGCCATGTTACATACAATCTAGCAACAAAGTACAGTGCATCTTAGTATGTTATTTATTTTACATAATTTTCAGTTATACGTCGAATCCAATCATTCGTAGCTTCTTTGTTAGAAAAT
Source organism: Agonopterix alstromeriana (assembly GCA_963924505.1). Taxonomy (NCBI): domain Eukaryota; kingdom Metazoa; phylum Arthropoda; class Insecta; order Lepidoptera; family Depressariidae; genus Agonopterix; species Agonopterix alstromeriana. The sequence goes on from OZ004667.1 coordinate 13,965,499, forward strand.
TTTTGAGGTAATGTCTTATGTCAGAACGGGAAAAAAATCATAACGTATAAAATTTTATAATTTATGCACCATCCCTTTAGTAAATTTACATAAAAGTATACGATGTATAAAATCTATCATAACTTAAAAACTGCTATACAGTCCATGGTTACAACACATCATTCACAAAACCCTTGTTATTAATATTTAGCCAAATAGTGAGGTTAGGTTACGTTCAGAACAGATTTTGACAAAAATCTACCCAGACCGAACAGCATGTAAAGCTTTATGAACTATGAAATTTAGCAATTTATTGTGCTCATTTTGGATACTAATTATTCAATTTATAAAAAACGTGTTAATGAATTTATAACAAATAATTAGATTGAAACAATAATTTTATTATTTTGATAGTTAAAATTTAAATTTATTCGCATTTTAAGGTTTGAGGCAAAAATGATTTGTTATCATTTCAGCAATGAATGAAAGCGCTAGCGTGCTCGTGGATACATTTTAAGAATTTTGTTTTGGTAGTAACTAGGGTGAGTGCGCTCGTGCGGTGGGTGGAGATCGAGTTAAGAAAATTTTAAATTTTACAAACAATTTATTTAATGTTTTGAAAAAAAAATTACTTATGTTGAAAACATGATAATTCGATTCTGCTCTCGATTCTAAACAAACTACTTTCTAGTTTTGCGTTAATTCATTAACACGTATACTTTAACGATTTAAAGCTTTCGCACACTTCTTCTCTTGCCAACATGACACTTATCACTAGTGATATAACTATCCGTAAGAAAGTGTGATGCCTTAAAAAAAACGGCACCATATATCAAGTTAACCTGCAGGATCAAGTAATGCACTTTGACAGTACTTGAGTCTTTATCGTGCATCCTGTTTAGTTACTGTTATTTTCCCCTTCGGCCGCGTACGAAACCAGAGGTTTGTAACCAGTTACGATAGAAGGAAAAATCTTTTTTTTACGCTACTGGTTACCAAGGAACGCGTTTTTTTCTTTTCACCATACCGACTTTTTAATTCGTAACTAGTTTCAGTGAAAGAATAAATTTTATCTGTAGGTAACTCGCCGTTTTCTCGTGGAGCTACATTTCTTGGAGCAATCTAACAAATTCAAATCTCTACCTATATAATAGGGTCCTTCCTAATTTCCTAACGGTTTTTAAGGGAATGATCAGACCATCAAAATGAACAACTTTCTATATGGGACCAATACAGAAATCGCAAAAAAAAAAACAGCTGTGCCATACATTTAGTTCGAGTAGGTTTGCAGTTTTGTATGGAACAGCTGATTTTTTTTCGCGATTTCGATATTGGTACCACAGAGAAAGTTGTTTAGTTTGATGGTCTGATCATCCCCTTAAAATAGTTTCAGCGAATTTAGTTAGACCTTATAAATTTGGTAGGTAACATATACTAACGTCCTTTTTTCCAGTCTCCAAATCCTTCACTGCTTGGAGCATACAAATGGTTCAGGTGGGGAAACGATCCTGGTGGACGGATTCTATGGAGCTGCTTGCCTGAAGGATGAACATCCTCTGGACTATGATTTCCTCACGACCTTCGACGTGGAAGCGGAGTACATAGAGGAAGGACATCATCATACGTACTCGGCTCCTGTGATTAGGGTCGATAGTAAGACTGATGATGTGAAGCAGATCAGGTCAGTGTGGAATCGATGTTAGATTTATATGTATAAGGTCTAACAAAATGAGCTGAAACTATTTTAAGGGGATGTTTGGACCATCAAATTGAACAACTTTCTCTACGGGTCGAATGTCGAAATAGCGAAACAAAAATCTGCTGTTCAAATCTGCAATCCTACTCGACCCGAATGTATGCATACATGTTTTGTATGGATCATAGTTTTTTTTGTGATCTTGATGTTGGTCCCATAGAAAAAGTTATTCAGTTTGATGGTCTGATCATCCCCTTAAAATAATTTCAGCGAATGCTGAAAAATTTGCATTGTGTACCTACGTGTGGTCCCATAGAAAAAGTTGTTCAGTTTTATGGCCTGATCATCCTCTGAAATAAGTGTCAGCATATTAAAAAGGACCCTATGTTCAAAATTGTATCACTTGGATAGTTTTTTAACGTCATTTCTGACTCTATCACCGCGTCGGAAGGGTTCCGTTGTAGAGAAGTTGCGACCAGAAACTCTAAAATACACATAGTAAAACATACTTCAACTGAAAGACTACTTCTTAAATCAGACGAAGTGTAGTGGCCGAATAACTTCGTTTTCGAACGTATCGAAGATCCAATATTTCCGCAAGTAATGTAATTTTGGATTAAATTTATTACCGTACTAGCTGTTGCCCGCGACTCCGTCTGCGTTGATCTTAAAAAAGTATCTTATGTGTTAATCCAGATCATATTCTATCTGTGTGCCAAATTTCATTAAAATCCATTCAGTAGTTTTTACGTGAAAGAGTAACAAACATCCATCCAAACTTGCAAACTTTCGCGTTTATAATATTAGTAGGATATATGGCATAGGTAGTTATGAAATTGTTAAACTTACCTTTTTCTTGTTGTCCAGGTTTAACGTATACGATCGAGCACCGATGGCGTTCTCCAACAGTGAGGAGTGCAGGTCGTACTACCGTTCTCTGAGGAACTTGGCTAAATATTACCAAGACCCGACGAACCAGTGGCAGTTTAAACTTAAACCAGGTAACCGGAAACAGGGTACAAATCAGGACTTGAAATACCGGTGCTTTTGGGAACCAGTACCACTGGCCTTGGTCACACCGAGGCTAATACAGATTACTAGCCCAGTGAAAATACGAGTTAAAATGAAATAATTTATAATAAGAAATTGTAGTTTGCTAGATCGCTAAAAGTTAAACAAATGATACTATACTACACTTACTATACTAAACTTACTATACTACACCTACTACACTATACTATACTTTATTTAACGAAATCCAACTAAAGCCGCTGTCTTTCTGCCAGTTGCACGTACGTTCATTAAAGTTAATCCTTCATTAAATCTCTTGATGTCACTTTTGTCTTGTTGACGTTGTAAAAGCTGGCAAGAGATTAATGGAGGATTAACTTTAATGAACGTACGTCGAACTGACCGTTATTCACTTTGCGTATAGCAGAATGATAATGTAAGGGTTGATAACTAGATTGACAATATATTATAGATTTTCTTTTTCAGGTGTGGTGATGGCTATGGATAATTTCAGACTGCTGCATGGTAGGACAGGATTTTCTGGTAGCCGTATGCTGTGCGGGAGCTACGTGGCACGCTCTGATTGGCTGGACAAAACCAGGGCACTTAGCCTCATCCAATAATTGTTACGAATTTTTAATAAAGATCGTTTTTCTAATTGTTTGTGGGTTGAAAATGTTTTTTCGATCGCTTTACGTCACGACCCCGCTTTCAACGAAAGTGCGAATTCGCCCCGGTTTCGTCAGTTTTCGGGCTAGACGAATGATTGAAAAGTCATAAGACGCGTATTTTCAAGGGCTATAAGAGGGTGAAAAACATTTCAAAAAGTAAAAAATTTATACAGGAAATCGTTGAAAACGCCGAAAATCTGAGTTTTTAGGGGGTTCGTAAAGGATACTTTTTAAAACATTTAAAACTGATTTTTTAAAGTTTTCTATTTTTTTGTTGTAGTTTGGTTCAATATTGGAAGCGTTATATGCATTTTTGAAAAATGCATTGGTGTAGTGATTTTTTGTAATTGGCCGTTTGATGAATAATTTTTTTGCACATTTTACTGAGTTCATTTTCAGTGTAGCCGAAGGTCGTGTAGAATACGAGATCTGTGAATTTTTAAACTGTGGTATGAAGGAATTTCGTAGGCTATGTATTTATAAACTTAGTTACATGAAATAGGTACAGAGAGTGCCTTCCAAGCTTCCGACTGACTAGCTAGTTCTAATCTAGTTATTGTTGACAAATTGCCTGGAGTATACCTTGAAAGCTTATACAGTGCGTAGAAATTACATTGATTTAAACAGTTGTAAACTTCAATGGGTTACACAGGTGTTTTAGGAGGTACTCTATGGAGCCAGCTTCGAAATCGCCGAAAAAAATAATGTTCCATAGAAATCAATATATTTGACCCAAATCTCTTTTTTTCGATTTCAATGTTGATACTATTGTAGAAGTTGTTCTGTTTGAAAATCTGAATCACTCTTTTATATATGAAATGCATTTAAGTTAACTTCCTATGGCTTAGGACGGCATCGACTAGTGCAACAAAACGTCAAATTTCTCCAAAGCGTCTAGTCTCAAAATGTCTAGTATCCTAGAACGACTAGTGGCCCATCAGGTCTACCGTGTGAGATTGTCCGTATGGAACATATGGACAAGTTCCTAAATAGTCTAGTCCCAACATTTTTAGGGTTCTTATACTTTCGTCCATTCTGTCTGTCTGTCTGTATGTCCCACCACAATCGAAATGTGGCATGAAAACAGATAACAGTAACCCAAAAACAAAAATGTAGTAGTTAAGAAGAAAAAAAATTTTTGGACCCCCCTATATACCTAAAATATTTAAAGGGTACCGGCGTAGAGCAGAAATTATGAGGCCGAAAGAAAACTAAAATCTGATGACTCGAGCATGGCTTATTAAGAATTTATAACTTTGAGAATTGTCACGATAATGTTTTGTACCTACAAAACTTTTATAGAACTCTTAGCGAGCGATGATATCAATATTTAAATTAAATGCTTTTTTGAAAACGGAGAAGCGACAGGAATGAAGGAGTGTATGTAACTTTATTATAGGAAAGCGTTACCCCAAAAATGACAATTCGGTATGTTAAGTTTTTTTTGGTCTCCTTTTTATATTTTTTACGGATACTTAGAAGACATAATTTTAAGACACCTATTTCATTTTTATTGCGATTCATCGAGTTTATCAATAAAATTTAATTTATAAATTATTTTTTCTGTGGTAATCTTTAAGTGCAAAAATGGTGGAGAGAATAATTCGAACTCCATGGAGAAAAATCACCTGCCTTCTCTTTCTAACTCTATGCTGGAAACCGAAACGGCAACATCAAATGTCAAATTCTGACATTGTGAATGTATTTTATTTTCTTAATGGCCAGTTACTTTAAGTTGATTTTAAGTTGGGTCGCGCTGCAAGTCAGGCGGAGTAAGGACGCTTGCGTATCGGCGCATTGGGCTTGCACGTGGCTCCACCATTTTGTGAACTCTTTTGTGTTTTGACCTAAAAACAATCACTTGAGATTATAAACTACTTACACTGGTAAAACTGCCACGCTAGACTTAATTAATACTACTAATCATTTTCCTTCGTATACTCTCCACATAACGAGACATTGGCTGAATTGTGATAACACATCGGATGCCACTAAACAAAAATTGAATTGAATTGATTTTAAGTTTAGAAAGGAGTTCACAGGTTTTCCAGTGACATCACTGGACGGAACAAAAAACGACGTTATTTTTTAAAATATCCATAATCCTTTCATTGTAAAATCTCTGACATAGAAACTATTATTAATAAGACAATTATCTCAAAACGGTTTTCGATTCAGCCCTCCAAAAAAAATCTTGACATACCGAATTGCGTCAAATTGTGGCAGTAAATCTAAGGGCGTGAGGCGACCCGCCCGCTGTAAATCAACCATTTATTGCTACATTCCGCCAAATCTTTCCGTGATATTTCCTCCAATGTTCCATCTAATAGTACCTTTATAGAACAATAAATAAATTGTATTCTGAATGCTCTTATTATGTTTATTGAGGACGGTTTGTTATTTTACCAAAGTGATCATGTAAAAGCAGGGCGAAAACATTCTCTAGAACAACCTACTTATTGAAAAGCTTTGGGATGATAGACAAAAATACTTTAGGCGCTTCCAGATACAACCACGAATGAAGCGGAATTGTATCTCAAGATTGAAATTATGGGTATCTGGAAAAATTTGTTTATGTAAAATGAGGTTTTGCGAAATACGTAGAGTAGATTTGTGTTCATGTATCTGCAGATGGTTATCATTTTTTCGATCGTCAATAACTCTGTGTTATTTAACAAAGGTGAAATCTGCGTTTTTTGTCAAAAAAGTTTTTAATGATTTTATATTCTTAATTGACTTTTAAATCAACACTCTCAAATTAATAATTATTGCGTATAAGTAAATTATAAAAGAATATTATCTTAGTAACAGAGATCATTTTTAATTTTTTACAACAAATAAATAAAATAAAGATAAAGATAAGATAAATATTCTTTATTTGCACACCAAGAATAGAAAAATACAATTTAAAACAAGAATGAGAAGGGTACAAAGGGCGGTCTTATCACTAAAAGCGATTTCTTCCAGATAACCATTGGATGGAAGAACTATTAAAATACACAGTGACATTAAATAAAATTAGAGAAATTTATATTTTCTAATCAAACGGAATTAATTCTCAAAAGCAATAAATCCTCATTTTTCTACTGCTATGAACATAAATCGTCTAGTTTTACTATAATGCTTTATAACAGGAACTCAACACGACACCTCGTCCAATTTAACTTGATACCCATAGATATAGTCCATAAAAAGATCCCCACTTTCGTTCAGATACCAAGTACAACTGGACAAGAGAATCAGTGTTCTAACGAAGTGTTAATTAAAGTAGTACTTAGTATAGTAGCCGTGTGGTGACTGACTTCGAATTGCGCCAACCCAGGCAGGAGCCATAAGAGGTTACTAATCTCATCAGGCATTGTAAAATACTCGTATCTGATGTCACACCGTGTGGCTACCAGTTAGATTCACCGTGTCCTAACCTAACCTAACCTAACCTAACCCATCTCTGAACGTAGCGGAGCCACGTTCCATTAGCTTTAGGAGGACAACGACAAGAGGATCATCATCATCATCATAAACTCGCCGATAGACGTCCACTGCACGGGCTCTCGCCGCCTTCACCAGGTCGTCCAGATTGTGGGAAGCCTACCAAAGACTCCGCTTTCCGGTACGCGGTTGCCACTCGAGAACTCATTGGCCAATTGGCCATCGGTTCTGCGAGCAATGTGCCCAGCCAGTTGACCCTTTATGTTATCCATTTTTTGATGGACTTTGTCGACCACTCCTGGTTCTTCTGTAAATCTCATAATTTCTGATTCGGTCTCATAGGAAAACTCAGCAAGAGAGTGCATCTATTTTTAGTGCACACCTTCGAGCACTTCAAAATATCCTACGAATCGTTTGCTTCTGCTTCTGCTTTTCTAAATAAGCTGTCGCTGTAGTCGAAATCGGTTTTGAGATATGAGAAAATCACCACTTAAAGCAGTGACGTGATCGTAACGTAGTGGAAATTCGGAATTAGAAACGATAATCGAAGTTAAGCAACTCCTGGTTGGGTTGTTGACACTTTCAGTTGTTTTACCTTGAGCTCTTCTGTGCATCGGGTCGGCCTCAGATACTGCCGCTTTAAGGCAGTCCCTACCTAACTACTCTCAAAAATTATAGCACCTACCTATTTGTTATTAAACCAAACTTTTAGTAAAGTTCGCATCCATCGATTCTCCACGACTTTTACCAAATCGCAAAGTTTTCGGGAGTACAATCTCAATCGGCTCGGAATGTAAATTAATACGTAATTTGATTTGAGATCTCTATATTTTAACTATGAAATCACCTTTATTTTCAACCACACGCTTTCAGCATCGCGGTGGCAACGCGACGCTTTGCCTTTCCACACTAGCCCCCACTTGCGCCAACCTAGGTTAGCATCAGATGCATCGGTGGTATTAGTATACTAGAATAGAATTGTTAAAAATGAGAGCTTACATCTGCCAACAAACTGTCATGCAGTTTGGCAGATATAATTGTAAAGAAACCTTATTGTAATGTCTTTTGCATGAATAAATAAATGAATTGAATTGAGCAATTAACTGTGGGTAAAATAGTTCTCTCACTTGTTTTTCTCTATAAAAATCATGGGTTACTCACTTAACCTGGACTTTATTGGTAACCTAGGTTAACGCAAGTGGGGCTAAATATATGAAATCACTAAAAACCTCAAAATATTCCCCACGTGAAGCTTTGCAAATGCAACGCTGTATAATAGGCTCTTTTTTAACATGAGTCGCGATTTTTATTATGGTAGTAAATCTGACAAGCACGTCACGCCTTCTTTTAAAAATGCTGTGATTAATATACACAAAGCAACCGCAGTCCATTTATATTCATTCCCACTGTCACCCTGTATAAAGACAAATGTCAGATCTGTCACCGCGCATCAACGCATTTTCCCTTCAAAATTGAGATGGAATATTTCATGTCAGTGCCACGTCTACCCTCACCCTTTCCGACCGAATAACCGGCGATATTTCAAAATTATTGGCATATAAATAAGCTGGATCTATTTTACACAAGAGAAGCCGGTGTCCTTGGTAGTGGGTCTACCCTTTCAATAAGGTCGCGTGATGGATGGAAGATCCTTATCAGAAAGATTTTCTAGAATATTATAATAACAATTTATGGATCTTATTTCAGCTTTGTGAACGATATTGTGTGTTTAGATTTAATCAAATGATCGATGACTGAAAAAAGTTAAAACGTCGACAGACGAATAGGTACAATTCTCTAAAAAGAGATCAGGCAAATTCAGACTTATGATATACTCACCTTTATTTCAGTTAACTGCATAACGTTCGTTGTATTATATTGTATGGCATCTTATTATGGAGCTAGGCTGCAGATTTAGAGAGAAAATTTATTCTAGAAGCATTCCGAGCACTCAATCAGATTTGAAGTAATATAATAAAGAAGACAACTTTCTGAAATAACGATATCGCCACTTCAGGACAGGAGTAGTAGTGAGCACGCCAAGGCGCGTCACGACTCTAAAAAATACACGGCACTCTAGAAAACCAAACACGGCAGCACTAGTAGCGTGCACATCGCATCGCGAGTCTATAAAAGAAAACAAGACAACACTAGTACCGAGCACGTTGAGGTGCGTCACAAGTCTATGAAACAAAACATGACAGCATTAGTAGCGAGCACGAGGTGCGTCACGAGTCTATAAAACAAAACACGGCAGCACTAATAGCAAGCACATAGAAGTGCGTCGTGATTCTATAAAACAAAACACGACAGCACTAGTAGGGAGCACATGAGGCGCATCGGGAGTCTATACAACTGAACATGACAGCGCAGCACTAGTACTTAAAGGGTTCGCACGGAATCGCTTTTTTTATGCTCCATCCTTTTCTGTCGCTCAGGAACGTCATTTGCTAGAGCGAGAAAGATAGCGGGAATGCGATCGCACGCGGAAGCACCGGCAGTACTGCGACCGGTTCAACCCTAATAAATCTATACTTACTAATAAAACAGTTCTGTCATTAGAGTAGCTGGGGGGGGGGGGGGGGGGGGCAAATGCCCCGGCCGGCACTTTACTAGGGGCGGCAAATTCGGGAGAAATATCTCGCTCTCCAGCTCGCTTCGCTCGCTCTAAGTTTATGTTTTAATTACTGTGTCTACTTATAATCCTAAAGAGGTCTGAACAGCTGCTCATAGTGCTAAAAATATCGAGCTTGTTTCACTCGATCCATAGCTTTTACTTAGGTTACTTTGCACATGTTTTGTACGTAAAAGCTCTATCTAAAGGAGAAAATTCGAGCTCGCTTCACTCGCACTTCAGTTGTTGCATGGATATACCAAAAGATGTCTGACCACAACCTGAAAAAATTTCGAGCTCGCTGCGCTCGCTCCATTATTTTTTGTTTAGGTCTTCTAATAAAGATAAAGGGACGGCAAAATCAGTCTGTTCCGGGCAGTAGAAACCCACGCTACGCCACTGAGTTCTGTGACTGACTGACTGACAGATAACGCACAGCCTAAACCGCTGAAGATAGTGGAATATAATATGTATAACTGCCCGATAGCACAGTCTGTAGTGAACCTGCCTGCTGTGCCAAGGGTCGCGGGTTCGAATCCCGTAAGGGACAAATATTTGTATGATGAATATGAATATTTGTACCCGAGTCATGGACGTTTGTATCTATATATTTATTCTATATCGTTGTCTGGTCATCATAACACAAGTCCAGGCTAGATTCTGGTACTTTAAATGTGACTAGATAATTTGTGTGACTATGTCTAAGATATTTATTTATTTTATTTATTTATAACGCACTCATACTTCTTACTAGTCAGTTGACAAAAATTACTTATAATAAAAGCGATTGAAAAATATCTTACTTATATCTGAAGAAAAATAAAAAAACAGAATCCTAACCTTAGCTCTTACAGTCTAATAAAAGTCTTTCTTTATTTAACGCTCTCAGCGTACGTGCCTCCACCAAGTGCTCAAAGATTGTTACAATGAAATATTGCACTGGGATACTGAAAAATCCTTGGCTTTTGCAGCTCGCACCTGAGAAACTGAGATAAGTATTAGTTCATTTAAGGCGTATCCGCCCGGGAACACGATTCTCCATACTAATCGATGTGATGGAGCGCGTGGCTTCGGTTAGAATTTAGCCGTTTTCTTAAAAAAATGAGATGAATCTTTATGCATTTTCAAAAAATTTTAAAACCAAATTGTTTAATTATTGTATTGTGAAATGTATTGTGAATTTTCATTTTCTTCCGATCAACAATGTTAGAGTAAAATGGTTACAACTGGAAAAAAAGGCGTGACTTGAAATTCCTTTTTCTTCTGTTTTTTTAATTAAAATAGATTACGAGAAAAACCAAATCACTTCTTATGTCCTGTAGATTGTTCAATTTTGTTTTCTGCTTAAAAAGTGGCATAGGTAATGTATAAAATGGCTACAAAGCTACCCAATTTTACGGTAAAATCGGGCGGTAGAGCCTTAATCGAATCATTGGATTATGTCGACAATAATAACATTTTAAGCTAAAGTTAATCATTTTAACGGGTTCTTACCGCGTTTTTATTGTTTTTGGAGTTCCCGATATTTCAGTAGTGTTGCAACTGCCATGATCACGGGATGACTGATCATCCCGTGATCATGGCAGTTGCAACACTAATATAATTAATAACCGCGTAACTCTCAATAACATTTTATTTATTTATTTACTTATTTAGAGTGTTTTGGAGTTATTGAGTTCATTCAGATAGAGGCTGTTTGAGATGGTGATGAACAAAGTCAGTAGGGACAGTACCATACAGTAAAGAGAGAAAATAATGTAGGTAGGTATATGTTTATGTGTTAATTCGTGGGCAGCGAACGAGGCACAACATAACTTTTATTATCAATGCATTAGCCAGTTACTATCCACGAACGTGTTAACGGCTATGTTTTAATAATTTATATTCATAGTACTTATCATGTATCAGAGACGGCCCGATAGCTCAGTCTGTAGTGAACCTGCCTGCTGTGTCGAGGGTCGCGAGTTTGAATCCCGTATAAAGGACAAATATTTGTATGTTGAATATAAATATTTGTGCCCAAGTCATGGATGTTTGTATCCATATCGTTGTCTAGTCATCATAATACAAATCCAGGCTGGATTCTGATACTTTAAATATTACTAGGTAATTTGTGTGACAATGGAGGGGGGGGGGGGGGGGGGGGGTCGGAGATGTTCTGAAACCTCAGAACATCCACGTTTCACCAGTTGTACCGAAAATCTATCCAGTGTGACGGGGGGTGGGCCTGTCGCCACTTATAATAGACAGTGGGTCCAATACATGCCTCGAAATGATGATAATTAATTATATTAATTTGGTTAAAAACTGTTACCTGGCGGTCCAGGGTTGCCACCAGGATTTCATCCTGTCTTATCATCATCATAAGCCTATCGTCACACTGTATAGACAAGGAAATAAAGTTGAACATAAAATAGTTTTGACATACAACATAGGTACTCGAGCAGCATCAGCGTTTGAGTAACAAATCTGTTCAATTTAGCTAAAGCACCAGATCTCATTCCAATACGAAGTGTGCAGAAAGTCAAATTGTTCAATTTGCTAAACGGAGCTAGAAAATCTTCCACGATGAGTTTATTTCAAACTTTTAGCTAGACAATCCACCTTGAAATAAAACACAAAAAATCAGGAGGGTTAGTAAATCAAGAGTTTTCCTTTTTTGAAACGTAATTTTTTTTCCTCCATTCACGTAGATATACAGGGTACATTTTGAATCAGAGTGGATAACTTTACCAGTCATCAAACAACACAACTCTCCAAATAAGAAACTGAACAACTTTCAATATGAAGCCAACTTAAAAAAATCCGTCGCTGTCCATACCAAGAAGTCCAACTTCGAACCCGCGATATCAGATAAGATAGATAGATAAATAAAATAATGGATATCTATTTCCATTGCATGCATGCATTTTTATTGTTTCCGCTATCCAGATATGCATCATTATCAATACGAATGAAATTATCAAGAATTTCATTCAGCTTGACAGTTCTGTTAAGGGGCCAAAGGGGTTCAGGCGAATATTTTCTATGAGAAACGCGATTGCCCAGCTCTCGCGTGCGTATGCCGTATTTTAGATTAAAAAGAATTAACAAGAGTACCTACTTTTTACAAAAAAATTTTTATGATTTCACTAAATAAACTAATGGTGAGTATGTGAATGTACCAAAAATCTGAAACTATTTTAAGTTCTTCTAAAACGAGAAAAATGTATAAAATTCATGAAAATTCGTAATCTTTGTGACGATTTTCTATCAAGTGAAGTAATTCCAAACGTGTATTCAATTTATGATTTCAATAGATAAACTATCCCAGAATACTAAGGTATGACTTTGGTTTCGGCAAATTGTATAAATCTAATCGAACAATGAAAAATAAAAGATGTTTCCAAGGTATTTCGTCCTAGGTACTCGTACTATTGCGCCTAAATAGTGAACTGCCTGCTGAGCCGATTAAGAAAAAAACAAAAATCCGACTGCATAAACAAATTTTAACTAAAAAGAGATAAACAAGCTTTTTTAATCATTAATCAGCTATAATAACTTAGAGCAAATACAATTTGAATGATATTAGGTAGGTATCTCAAACGGTGACAAAGAACAATTACAAATCATACCTACCTATTTGTTTTTGTCCCCGCCTACAATACCTACCTAATAACATTCAAATTGTATTTGCTCAAACTAAGTTATTACAGCGGATTAAATGATTAAAACAGCTTGTTTCTCTCTTTTCAGTTAATATTTTTATGCAGTCAGGTTTTTTGTTTTTCTTATTTCATACTTTTCAGTCTTGGGTCAAAATGATAGCATAAAAGTACTACAATGTCAACTTTGTTACTGAACCAAAAATAAATGGAAGTGTTCCTATAGTCAAAAGTAGGCCAAGACTAACCATTGAGACGAAAGAGCGTAATGGGTTGGACGTGTCTACCGGAGTGGCTAAAACGTGATTGAAATGGTAACACACTGTATCTGCGCTGAACCTTATTGTAGTCAGGATTCATTCGTAATTTCATCCTGAAACCTGAATAGGTTAAGATTAAAAGTAAACCTTGGTTATAATAGCAGCTATTAAATGGGGGTTGGGTCGTTGGGTCCAGCCCGAAAATAAATACGGTCGAGAGATTTTGTAGGTATGTAGTGTGAAAATGTAAAATTATGTACCTGATTTAAATATACTTTTGTGTACGGTTATACAGGGTCCTTCTTAATATGCTGACACTTTTTTAAGGGGATGATCAGAACATCAAACTGAACAACTTTATCTATGGGACCAACATCAAAATCGCCAAAATAAAATATCTTAAGGAGAGTTAAGAAGTAAAACACACATTTTCTTACATCAAAAATAATAGGTGACCGAATTATTTTTTACTTTGTAAATGTGTGTTTTTGGCGTTGGGGGTTTTTTAAATTTGTAATTTAATGTTATTTCATAATTTTGAAAGTTACAATAAAACTACTGAACCGATTTTCATGAAACAAAGTTAAGAACACGAAATCGGTCCACCCATATGGGAGTTACGATGCCACAGACAGACAAACCGACAGACAGACAGACCGACACAGGCGTCAAACTTATAACACCCCTCTTTTTGCATCGGGGGTTAAAAATCAAGCTCATCCCTACAAATTATACGAACGTAAAACGTAATCTATCAAATAAAGAAATGAACATTGCAAGCTTGTTGCAAGCATCCAACAACGCAGAAACAAAAGAAATACACAAATTACGACATGAATCAAATTACAAAAGCGATTGCTCTCTGAAACGTTCGGAATTTGTATTTTATTATCCCGGTAAGCCACTGCAATGTTATAATGGGGGCTATAAAAAACGAGATTATCTTTCCTGTAATTTTCTCGATCCGAGCGGGCCGAGAGACGATAATAAAAGAATCATTAGACCAGCATAAAGTACTAAGACTCGAAGATGCAGAATTACAGTTGAATATTGCTTTTTAGGGTTTCGTACCTTAAAAAAGAAACCCCTCTAGTCCGTGACTATAGAAATTACATTCGTTTAATATCTGTCTGTACGCGTATGGATTTTTGAAATTTGGAATAACTTTAAAACTTGCTTTACAACAGAATTTTGGATTTTGAGTAATGTACAAATATAGTTTTAAAATTTTACACTTACAAGACCTTTTTTGGCTTAGTACTAGTAGTACATATTAAATAACAAAATTACGTTTTTTTTTACTTTTACCAAACGTACTGAATAAGAAGATAAGTAAGTACTTCACGATTTCTTCGCCATTATTTGTTAAGGCTCCTTTTACCGTTCATAGGCATCTTCTCTCATCACAATATTAAAGATTTCTTAATATAAAAACCTAAATTAAAAAAGTGGTACTCCAAAATTCTACAAAAGCCTTAAACCAATTTTATGGAATACTTTTACTATGGGTTCTAAACATTCTACTTTTAATAAATAAACGTTTTTTTTTCTTCTTTTTTCTAATTTATATGTTTCGACATATAAAAACCTATAAAAGTATTGTATAATATATCTTTAAGGCTTTTGTTTATTGGAGTAGCAGTTTTTGACTACTTTTAATTATTTAGAAATCTTGAACATTATGATTAGGTTGCCACTGAACTGTTAAATTATTTATAAAGAACCCTCTACGCGCGAGATCATCTCGCGTTTGACCGGTTTATTCTTTTATTAAAATGAGATTGCTATCGCTGTGGACTTTGTTGGTTTGCTCTTGGTTTTTGTGGCTGGATGATAGATTATGTGATGATGATAATTGTTCCCCTTTTTAATACATTTCATTTATTATTTTTAGATTTGAATGCAAATATCTCGAGATAGAGCCTATAATTAAAATGACTTAATTTCGATGGGGTAGGTAAAATTATTTCATTATCGCCTTTTCGGTGCATGGAATATATTGTTAATTATGTCTGTTGTATGGGTTAAAACAATTTCCTTTTCTACATAATTACACATTTTTGTTTTCCGATTATTCTTACTAGCCGTCATTTAAAAAAAAAAATTTTATTGTACCAAACATTAGGCCTTGTTTAGGGAGACGCGGGGCGTCGCGCGGCTCGTTGGGCGGGAAGTAGCGCGGGCAATAAATCTATGACAATTTGACGCGTGTGACAACGCTCCTCCGCTTGAATCTATTAATCGCCGTATGTTTGTGTTTCCGAAAGCCCACTCCGCGCACCGCGGCGCCTGACGCCCTGCTTCTCCCTGAACGAGGCCTAAGAAAATTACATGGAGCATTAAGCATAGTCCCTATGAAACAGAAACCTCTAGGGCAGGCATGTCTTGCGGCCCTCAATGCATCTTTTGGCGGCCCGATCCAATTTCAGGAACAGCTTCCTAATGCGGCCCGACAGCGTGCTGATTTTACAAACGCCAAATGCATGGGAGAGCTGATATTTTTTCGTGATTTCGATGTTGGTCCCATAGAGAAAGTTGTTCAGTTTGACGGTCTGATCATCCCCTTAAAAAAGTGTCAGCATATTAAGAAGGACCCTGTATAAAGACAGACAGCGAGTTGGTCGAAACTGAGCATTCCTTGTGTGACTACGGAACTCTAAAAATTAAACAAAAACCTAGAACAAAGACAATCAATAGGTATTGCTAGACATATTGAAACAAACTAACTACCTAAAAACTATAAAAAACATCTTCCTTCTGGCGCAGTCGGGTAAAAAAACAAGAAAAAAGGTACCCTTTTCACCCCCTTCTATCAAATACGGTATTTTTAATACCAAGAATATCATCGACACGCCTCCGCTTCCTGCACTCAATCTGTTAGTGACGTCATCGAAGGGAAATTGGATTTGATCAAACAAAGGCTGCTTTAGATTTCCTATGTTTACTGTGTAAAGGATAGACAAATAAGTTTACTGTCTACTTCGTTTTGTTTACCAGTTTCGGACAAATACATTTGGTTAGATCTAACTTGGTTGTTTGCAAACTGAATTAGATAGGGGCGTCTAACCATATTGTGTAAATTAAACCGAAATGTAGAAATGGGTAGCGAAATAGTATTTTGTCTTTTTAGGGTTCCGTAGTCAAACACGGAACCCATATACTTTCGTCCATTCTGTATGTCTGTCTGTATGCCCCGCCTCAATAACTCGCTCATTTTCGCACCGATTAAATCGAAATTTGGCATGAAGACAGATAACAGTAGGTAACCCAAAATCAGAAATGTAGTAGCCAATTTTTTCGAAAACAGTTTTTCCCATACAACGAAAGAGGGGTCAAAAATAAAAAAAAATATATCGAATGAGGTGTCGTTGGATTGGTCTTGTCCAATGGAACCAAACTCCCATAGAAACTAAATCGATAAAATGCTGCTGTCTCGAAATATTTGCAAAGTCAAAAATAGGGTGTTTTTAAAATATACATAAAAACCTCTGAAATCGAAATTTCAGTAGTCAAGACTGATTGAATTCGAAAATAGGTAAAATGTCACGATAGCTCCCATTGAGATAATTATTTATGGGTAAGCATTGAAACTGATTTACACAAATTATTCATAATAAGATTCTGCATTTATCACCAGTTCATACATTTTCTTGGTTTATCTCGGTTAATATACATGTCCCGTTCCGCAATATTCATATCGTTTTATATATCTTTTTTACCTCTACCTAAATTACATAATCTGAATTTACCTTTGAAAGTCAGAATTACTTTCTCAAACCTTAATTTGATATGAGGAGAATTATATCATCTCTCTTCCGATAAAACCGAAGACGATTCATTAAATAATTCATAAAACTTATACAAAAATCTCGCATGTGATAAGTATCACAGGTGTTCAGAATTACATCAATAAATTCGGTTGATCCCGGCACGATTTGTAGCCGCCATCGCTTGCTATAAATCACATATATATATCGTCTCATTTCTCAGAATTTTCCAAATTCATTCTAATCGAGAAAACATTTCAGTAATTGGGCATATTACGTTGGCATTTCCTTCTCATATGAAATAATTGTGGAATCATTCAATTTAATAAAATCCTGATACAAAGAAATAATCCGTAGGAGGTGTGAAAGAGCGGCCCTCCAAGAGGGCATCCAAAGCGAGCAAAATAATATGACATTCATTCAAGAAAGTATCGGGAATGGATGATTGACTGTTTTCAATGACTATCGCGGTTTTGTGCACTCAGAATTCTTGCCGGAAGGTCAAACGGTAAATAAAGAATATTATTGGAGCGTTATGCGACGTGCTAGATTTGTGGAAAGAGAATTCTTGGACTTTGCACCACGATAATGCGCCTTCGTACAAGGCCATAATTGTGAACAAATTGTTGGCCTAAAACTCAACCAATACCATCGAGCAACGACCTTATTCACCAGATATGGCTCCAGTCGACTTCTTTCTTTTTCCTAAACTCAAATAACCACTTCGTGGCACCCTTTTTCATTCTTTAGAAGACATAAAGGAGAATTCGTGGCGAGAACTGAAAATGTTTTGATGATTGGATTATTCTTTGGCGTAAGTGTATCGTTTCTGAAGGAGCATAATTTGAAGGTGATGAAATAAACTTGGATGAATAACTAATATTTTGTGTATAATTGATCTTTTCGCGGTACTTTCTTGACCGGGTAGTATATTATAAATCTTTGAACCTAAAATCGAATCCTACAGAACATCCTACTAAAATTATAAATTCATTTAAAGAGGTGAATTCGACATTTTATTATTAATCCAGAAAAAAGTTTTATTATTTGTTTGGTATTCCGTACCAAAATTGGCAAAACGGAACACGTATGGAATCACCTCAGTGTCTGTCCGTCCGTCAGTCCGTCGGTCACAGGCATTTTTCTCAGATACCGAAGGATATAGGAAGCTGAAACTTGACAAAGATATAGCAATTAATGGTGCAATATCATAAATGAAGTCAAAAAAGCTTAATTTTTATATTGGGGGGAAATTTTGGAAGAAAGGGTAAACAAAAAAATTTTTTTTCTAAAATTTCATTTTCGGTATTAATTGAAAGCTTATGAAAATACGAGTCTAAAAATATTTTTTTCAAGATTTTAATTAAAACTTTGTTCAACAAATTTTTCAATTAACTCAGAAAAACAACTGTCCCCACCACTATTTCAAAAAATATAACCATATAAAATCCGAAAAAATCATGAACATTAGAAATAACTTGTAGATGGCGAGAAAATTATTAGACTGGCACTAACTTAGATAGTTTTATTTCTAAACCAACCCAAAAAAAACTACTACCAGTGTAAAATGATCTTCAATTACTATGTGGCCACATACTCAGTAAGTGTCAATTTATAATAGTTTTTATCAACGATCCATGTTAAACAACTAGTAGTACGGAACACTAATTGGCCGAGTTCCGACTCGCACTTGGTTAAGTTATTTTTATCTTTATTAGTTATTTACATCGAGCGTTCGTATTTCTGAATTGCAGAGGTTACTATTTCATTTTTAGTAGGAGGTAAATACTTTCATTTTTAGTAAAAACTGTATAATTGAAATAATTGCAGTCCTTTGTACTAAGAATTGTATAATTTCTCCGTACTAGACATCAAATCAGACAGAAGTCAGACGGAATCTTATTCTCGTCTCATTCGTTCAAAAGAATTTTTAATAAAAGCCACCTGAACCAACAGTGCTGGCATTTTAAAAGCAAATGGAAAATGAACTCTAAACTTATCACAGCTTTTATTGTGAATCCACTGAAAGACTTAAGCATTTGTATGTTACGTACCGTAGAACCACCGTAACTAGCACAGTTAATTGGTTGAAAAAGTCACCACGTATCGCTTCATGCAGCCAGCAATCATGTCATAAGGTATTAATTGAGTTTTTATATATTAAGATCAACAGGTCAACGTTTTTCTTCTTGACTGTGGGTGGATGGGCATTCACCCCTCGGTGGGGATCGGCTGTCAAGCGTACCTGAGCTGTGGAGTGAGAAAGGCCTGGTTGCGACCATGTTTGCGCTTAGAGAATTGGATTCCAGTCTCCGTGGCCGAAATCGGTCAGGAGAACAACCAATTTGGCTCGCTTTGACACTTTAAAATGCAATCAGTCTCATCAAGCGAGTTAATACGAATTACCATGTAAGTTCAGATCAAGACTCCCGACCATAATCCCTTTTGGGTTCACAAACATTGCTACAAGTACCAACTACCTTGCAGGCAGTTGTAATGTAGCAAGGTTCACCGGAATTAGTTTGTTATATATGCTTACTAGCTGTTGCCCGCGACTCCGTCTGCGTGGACCTTAAAAAAGTATCCAAATTTGATTCAAATCCGTTAGCCGTTTATGCGTGATTGCGCCACAAACAGAAAACCTTACAAACATCGTCACAAACTTTCATGTTTATAATATTAATGAGATTAGATTAGTGCGATTCAAATTATATTAGAGCTCTTTGTCTCTAACGTTTATAGGCAGTTACAACAGTCCCAAATTTCCATTCTCTGGGTAATAGAAAACAAGGAGCAGATTCAAAACAAAGTTACGAACTCTTGAACTTTAAAGCGAAATTAGTTTGTTTTCCCCCGATACGTAGGCATCGTATTGGTAAGAACGACCGAAAACTTTGTAATATAGTAGGCCAGAAAACATGACACTTAATTACTGCTCGATCGAGTTTAATTTGTAAATGTTTTATTTCAGAATAAGGTTGGTTAGGTCTTTTAACCGAACGTCCATCTTCCGAATTGACATCATTTCATTTACTTTGACTAATTATTATAAGGACTTCCCCTCGGCCTGCGGTAGCATTTCCCCTCTGTCACGGTATAAGCACAATTGATCTTGTGCATTTACATTCAATTTTACACCTTATCACTAAACGAGACAGCCTATAATTGCGAAATAATAACTTCGAACTTAGAACGTTTGGGGTTCACACGAGACTACTTTTCATGATTTTTAACATTCAAAATTAGAATCTAAAGTTATGGGGAATAAAATCCAAAGTTGCGGATTTCATGTTACCTCGCCCACCGCAAAAAATGGCAGAAATGTTTGTTAGTAGAATTACACGCGTAACCAGTCCACATATAAATAGTCAAAGTTCATTTATCATTTGGTATCATTTGCCTTCTGATGTAGGTAACAGGTAATTAAAAAAAAGTCTTGACAAGTTGACAACGGAACGTACAGTCTGTCTATAAAGTCGTGACATGAATGTTTGAAGAACTACAGCGTTTTAGTATGTTGGTGGTGCCAGGTTATGAGTGATTTTGACGTTCTTGCGTGGAGGCAGCGCCCTCATTTTTTGTCATGACTTTTTAGACAGACTGTACCAACGTTTTTTTTTTCAATAATGGGCAAAGGTATTACTGTCATACAGCCTTTGTAACTTACGTCATATAATTTTTAGTAGATATTTTCTCTGAAACGAAGGAAAACTAGGAAAAATGAAAAAATACAGGTCTCTTAATTAACAGTAAACTATCCATAAATCAAATAAAAAAATTTTAGAAATGTTGTCAATTCCTTGTACGACCGATTTCCTTGTACGCCCATTTCAGACGTAAAAACCAGGTCCACCAGGTTTAAGAATTTCCTACAGGTTTTTTAGGGAATGTTGTTCAGTATCATGGGAACAATCACGCCGTAACCATGATACTGAACACTGTAAATAATTAAGTCATTTATCTTGTATGTATTATGCTTAGGACTATATTCCCCGAGGAGAATATACTAGATTCAGACCATATTCGATTCAGATATATTCAAAAGACTCAGAACATCCACGTTTCACTAGCAGTATCGAAACTGTCCATCCATGCCATTTATTTTTATTTCTATTCTAAAGTTAACCCGCGACTTTGTCCACACAAAATATATACCAGATATTAAGTCGGATCATAAGCTATCAAACAAAAAAAGTTTCATCAACATCGGTTCAGTAGTTTTCGCGTGATGATCGCACAAACAAACACACAAACTGAGGGACCAAAATTCCAAAAAAGTTTGATTTAAAGTACATCTAAAAACCATATCGTAATCTTTTTTTTTGTAAATATCTTCAATGTACTTACACACTTATGTTATAGTTTTATAACAGACTAGCAGCCCGTCCCGGCTTCGCACGGGGTAGACAATTGTCTATTTTACCAAGGATCCCTAATTTTTTTCAAAATGAAATGTAGCCTATGTCAAATTGGAAGAATGTAGCATTCTATTGGTGAAAGAATTTTTTAAATCGGCCCAGTACTTTTTGAGCCTATTCATTACAAACATACAAACATACAAAAATAGGTACAAATCTTTCCTCTTTATAATATTATTATAATTATAATTATAATTATATTATATTATATTAGTGTAGATAGATATGAAAACAAGAAATCTTAAAAACAAAAGACGATAAAATTGGTTTCAGAGAAGACAAAGGATGTCAATATAAACTTAAAGAGCATCTTTTCGAGACGTTTGCGTCTTGTGTTCTCGACAGAAATCACTCAGATATTTTCAACCGTTTATTTCACTTCAATGGACGAGAAAATACACTTTTAAAATGATATTTACTGTGATTAATGATTATCAGACGTAAATTGGAATCTTGAATCTAAGCTATTACAAAACTGTAACAAAAGTGTATCTGTACTGTTGGTACATTGAAGAAATAGATTGGTTTTTAGGTGTCGTCCCTGACTCCAAAACAACCTTTTTATCTGTTTTGTCTTTTACCGATTTTAAATGATTTTTTTTTGTTTAATAGCTTATGATTTGACTTAAAATGTAGTTTATAATTTGTGCGTACGAATTGTTAGTTTTACTCGTACGTATGTGTGAGATCTGCAATACAAATAATGTCGGAAGTGTACATGCAGGTTTTGATCCGATCTGGATTAGGTTATATGATATCTACAGATCCTTACAGTATCAATTATTTTATTAAATCGACTATGTATTATTGTATACATAACTGTAGCTTAAGAATTTATATTGTAATAGTTATTAAGTCGTGTTATGTTGTAGAGTTTCTGGCCGCATCTTCTCTACAGCGACAACACGTTCCGACGCGGTGGTAGCTTTAAAAAAGATTTGACGTTTGATAAGTGTGCTGCAAGCTCCTATATTGAATAAATTATATTGACTTTGACTTTGACTTTACAGAAATCACAAACAGCAGAGCAACCATTTAGACTATGCTGTAATTTCGGAGTAAGTATTTGAAGCATCCAAGTTTCCCAATACAATGTGCATAGAAATACGCTCCACTGTTTGGTGCTATGGACCAACCGAACCATACTCGAAATTCTAGTGCATGCATATGCTCACGACTATATTCCCCGAGGGGGTAGTCAGTGATATTCTGAAACCTCAGATCATCCACGTTTCACCAGTAGTACTGAAACTCTGTCCAGTGTGACGGGGGGTGAGCCCGTCGCCACATAATGAACAGTGGTTACAATACATGCCTCGAAATTGAAGCATGCATGTTTCCTCACGATGTTTTCTTCCCCCAAAAGCCAGTGGTGTTACAAATCGTACACAAATTCCGAAAAACTCATTTGTACGAGTCGGTCTGAACGGGGATCGAACCATCGCCTCCTGCACGGCAGGCAAGGGTATTCGCCACTGGACCACCACGGCTTTCTAGTGTTTTCTGGTAATACAGGGTGTTAGGGTAAACAATTGCATTACTTTAAGGGGTGATTGTACCCTGAACACGATTCCCTAAAAAACGATAGGAAATTAGAAAAAAAATTGTTGACCTTTCCATACTAAATGCAATCAGCTGATCGAAAGTTTGAATGAAAAGTAATTTTTTTTAATTTCTCTTTGCTCGTTTGGGGAAGTTGTTCAGTATCATGAGCACAATCACCCATTAAAGTAATGCAACTGACTACGACAACACCCTGTATAGGCTCGCCTTATGTTCAATGACATAACGCGATTTACTCTGGCTATTTGAATTTACAAAGCCTAAAACACTTAAAACCCGTCCAGTTTTGCAAAATGAAGGAATAAATGAGCCTATTTTGGTCCCAAGCACGTTTTGACGATATTTGGCAAATGTGCTCTATATTTGCTAACGTAAAATGGGTAAGTCATAATGGTAAACATTTTGAGAGGCGTTTTCACACAGGGCATATAGGGTCCTTCTTTATATGCTGACACTTTTTTAAGGAGATGATCAGAATGTCAAACTGAAAAAGTTTCTCTATGGCACCAACATCAAAATCGCGAAAAAAAATCAGCTGTCCCATACATTTGGCTCAAGTAGGTTTGCAGTTTTGTATGGAAGAGCAGATTTTTTTTTTGCGATGTCGATGTTGGTGTCATAGAGAAAGTTGTTCAGTTTGACGGTCTGATCATCTCCTTAAAAAAGTGTCAGCATATTAATTAATAGCGCCAATTATAATAGTGATTTGAATTATATTTTGTTTTTTTTTTTAACCGAACCTATCAGGGGTGGTTCAGACCATCAAACTGAATAACTTTTACTATGGAAGCAAACCTAATTTAGTAAAAAAAACAGCTGTCTCATACATTATTGAGTCTAGTTGGCATTGCAGTTTAGTATGGAACAGTTTTTTCTTTGTGATTTCATGTTTGGTCTTATAGAAAAAGTTGTTCAGTTTGATGGTCTAAACCACCCCTGAATGTTTCGGAACGGTAAAAAAATACTTCCGGTATACTGTACCTAGTTCTACCCATATAACCCATATCATATAATATTGAACTACATACTGAGCAATACAGATACAGTACAGTTCCGATGAACCTTTCCTTTTGCTATTACATAGAAGAGACGTGCCGAGTAATAAAGTGAACCAATTTATAATGCTAGTACAGCTAAAAGCGTTCCAAAAGCTAGTGGCTAGACTTAAAATAAATACCGTTAAAGTATAAGGTGGAGGAGAAAAATGCATGGTAACCTAAAACGAACACCTATTGTTTTTGACTTTTTAGCCCTTTGGCCTTTTATTACTACCTACGTACTATCCGAGCCTAACCATCTTTTGTATTGCAATGAGAGATTTACAAAAAGCAACAAAAAAAAAGTTTGTTCCTAATTTATCGATAGATGGCGACATGGCGATGACCAGAGAGGGGTCCAATACTGGGGCGTGGCGTGTTCGACTGACTTGACGCGAGATCGTCAAACGTGCGCGTTTATGTGCGAGAGCGCCTATTTCGCTCGTTTGTATGAAGCCGCCCTTCTGGGATATTTCGTGTCTGCGTTCTTCTTCTTTTTGCCTGATCTAGATGTGTGTGATGTGTTTAGTTGTGTGTTACTCATCTCCTCTTCACTTCATTCATCTCCAACTTTGGGGATAATTGGCCCGATTATCTCAAGAAGTGCAACAAGAAAATGAACGTTTATTTTTTACATCCAATTTTTGTCGAAGACTTTTAGTTGAGCCAGCTAAAAGCAGAAACAACTTTAACAATGTTCTAAGCTAGCTACTTGTTATTAGGGGTGTCAACAAATTTTATGCGAATCCATATTTTATTACGTTTGCTTTGTTGATCGATGTTTTTGTTATAAAACATGTAAGTAGGTTTAGTATTGGCAAACCTTACTAAATCTGTCATAAAAATATTTTATAAGCAATGAATTTCAAGCCTTTATCTTCGTTAAACATATTTTTGTATTGTAATGTACTCGTATAAATATACTGAACCTGTGATTGTCTTAACCTAAACTTCAAGACTTGCCCACAAGTAATGGTGTAAAATTCTATCCCTCTTGGGACCAAATTCTAAATCACCAGCGGCCGCTCTATTTGAATCTTTTGACTTAAGTGGAGGGGCTGGTGATTTAGAGTAGAATAAGGTCGATAAAAAAAGTAAATAAATGGTACATATACGCCATTCAAAATAGCAACAAAATGTTAAGGCTATTTTGCAATACAGAAACAGAGATTTGAAACACTTCCTCTCACTTATTCTTAGAACAGCTTTAGTAACGTTCAAGATATGTCGGATAGTATATTTAACCAATAAATTAATAACATTTGGTATTCAGAATTGGCCAGAAAGCTAAATAGGAATCGGAAAATCTCGTCCTCCTTTATATATATTTGGAATAAAGTATAGTTAATATCGATAATCGCACTACATTGGTATACCTTTTGTAGTAAGTAGAGTAAAAGACAAGAAGAGTGCTATACTTTATACTAAGAGGCGTACTCAGGCTCAAAATCCCGGCTCCTAGATGGCGTTCACTCCTTGCCCGCGAGAAGATGAATTGTGAATATACGCTAAGAAATTTTGATTATAGTCTTCTAATATTACGAACCAAACCAACTACGTAAGAGAGGTAGCTTAGGTATCTGAAAAGAGTAGTAGATTCGAAATTGTTTTAGTCGAAACTCGCGGGCAAGGAGTCAGCACCATCTATGAAACGGGATTTTGAGCTTTTTCCGGTGTACGCCCTCAGAGGAAGGATCTCCATAGAGTCCGCATAAATTTACGATTGTAGTTAGTCTCATTTGTCTTATGACGTAGAACCTTTAATAGTAGAAGGAGATGGAACTATAGATATTTGTTTATGCGGCTGTTTTTTGAGCGAGTGTGTGTGAAAAGTGACCGTAAACATAAGGCCATTTATGTCACTTGGTGCCTTTTGTCCATACTACTTGACACCACACACTCAAACATAAACGTCAAAAAAAGTGGACACTTTACAATTGGGATGGCTCACTCTATTAGGTATAATCTCTTTGTGTACGCCACTTAGTATGTTATGGAGTATAGCACTCTTCTTCTCTTTTACTCTATGGTAATACTTACCTACTTACATCATGGGTACCTACGACCACAATCGAGCAAGCAAATACCTATATATTCAAAATTCCGAATATAGAAAAATACGAACAAGCTATGAGTACCAGCCCTAACAGCACTACGTTCCAATCGCAATTTACTCCAAATGTGTTTACTCAGGAACTTTCGACCTAAGCCGTCATCCCATTAACACCCCGTGGAAAAATTATTCGCTCCGGATTCTTAGGTAAAGAACTTTTGTTCGTGAAGCCGGCCACTAATCGGACAAGTTTTCCCTCTTAGCCAAACTAGACGGGCCATGGAGTGTGGTCATGGCGAGACTGTATCGACGATGAAGTGTAATGACCTCCTAACTTTGACTAATTATTATAAGGACTAGCCTTACGGTAGCATTTCCCCTCTGCCACGGTACGAGTATAAGCACAATTAATCTTGTGCATTTACATAAAATTTTACATCTTATCACTAAACGAGACAGCCTATAATTGCGAAATAATAACTTCGAACTTAGAACGTTTCGGGTTCACACGAGACTACTTTTCATGATTTTTAACATTCAAAATTAGAATCTAAAGTAATGGGGAATAAAATCCAAAGATGCGGATTTCATGTCACCTCGCCCCCCGCAAAAAGTGGCAGAAATGTTTGTTAGTAGAATTACACGCGTAACCAGTCGCATAGTCAAAGCCTCCTAACTACATTTTGTCTTTTTTTTGTGATTCTTGTGTAAATGGATTTAAAAAACGATTTCGCATTGTACTATAGTAAGACCACCAAACTGTGGCATAAATTAAGGTTCCTATGACGATAAATTAACAATATACACATTATTCATTAATAGGCATTGACGTAGAATACTATGGACGCTGGGTCTAGTACAAAATTCTCGAAAAAATTATCAGAGAATAAACTACGCTAACCTAAGTACGTGTAGTAATATAAAACAACTAAAAAATTTCAAAATGCTGAAATTTTTTTCTATTCCACTCCCCCATTGCGGCACGTAGCTCCGTGATTTTGACAGACGGTTTTAGAGATTTGATTTTACTTTAAAGCTATTTGAGCCGTCAAAACTTTATAATACACTAACAATATACTAGATAAATTAACATTTAATAATTTTCAGAAAGTAAAATAATCGCTCTGAAACGCTCTGTCAAAATCACGGATCTATCGTGGACGCACACATGGTGGTGTATACAGGGTGTAAGGAAAAGTATCATTAACCTTTAAACCACATACCACAACCACATACGTAAGTTTGCAGTTTTGTATGGAACAGATGATGTTATTTTCGTGATTTTGACGTTGGTGCCACAGAGAAAGGTGTTCAGGTTGACGGTCTGATCATCCTCTTATAAAAGTGTCAGCATATTAAGAAGGATCCTATATACAAACTGTAACAAAAGTGTGTCTGTTCATTGAAGATATACAGGGTGTAAGGAAAAGTATCATTAACCTTTAAACCACATACTCTACCCATCAAACTGAACAACTTTTACTTTTACTTTTACAACTTTTACCTATCAGCGCGAAAAAAAACATCTGTTCCATACTAAATACCAAATGTGTCAAAAGTTATGGTTCGTACGTAGTAGTAGTGTGAGTATTAAATCCCAAAAATCGGAAACTATTTTAAGTTCTTCTAAAACGAGAAAAATTATTAAAAATACAATACCTACATGAAAATTCGTCATCTTTGTGACGATTTTCTATCTAGTGAAGTAATTCCAATCGTGTATTCAATTGATGATTTCACTAGATAAACTATCCAAGAATACTGAGGTATGACTTTGGTTTCGGTAAATTGTATAAATCTAGTCGAAAAATGAAAAATAAAAGATGCCTTCAAGGTATTTCGGCCTACATTACGCAGCGTTTTGTCGCTCGAGTGTAATGGACCAGTCCTTCGTTACCTCTGAAGGATACAGGGTCATTAGACGCGCATAAAGTTGTTACACAAAAAGTAAAACCTGTAAATTTCTTGCAAAGTTGTTACTAATTTCACTTTTGACTTGCTCGGGGTCGACCATAAGTTGTGTAGCTGCTGGTAATTTCTTGTGCTTGGTCGACTTGGAAATAATGCTTTTGCGAGATTTGTAACTAATAAATACTGCATACCTACTGTTAAATGTAACAAAAAATTTAATTTCATGGCCGATTTTAAGTTATTACATTCCAAGGGACTAGCATGATGCGCGCGATAATGTTTTACTTTTTCTCTCACTAGTGCTACGCGCCAAGTGAAAGAGAGATCAATTTAATGCTAACCCCAGAGTTCACCTAGTTTTAGAGAAATCCATATTACATGGGTAAAGCCATCGATTTTGCCACTTTTGCCCTACTCTGAAAACGTGGTTGGCAACGTGAAGCAGGCCTATTTAAGTACCTGCTTCACGGTTGCCAACCAACATCCGACAGAGGTAACCTTAGTCGGCGTACGGTCGGGAATGTTTCAACTACACGGTCGCCAACAAGCCATTCTGTCGTGATATTCGAGCAGTAAAGTAAAGACGTAACATGGACGAAGACTTTTAAATTTTCTGTCTTCTTTTTCACTGATGCCACATTTTCATCTCGCTCAGTGATTTTCAATTTCGTCACTAAAATCTCCGAAGCTAGTCTCTTCTGTTTGTATCTTTATATTCTTCACAACTGAGATACCACAGACATAACAATTCATCGTTCTTCTTTTTTCCTGCCATTTTGCACGTTCTGTATCAGTGAATGAAACGCAGGTGACCGAGGCGACGATTCACAGCGAATGAAGTACCTACTCGCGGTTGTCAACCATCAACTACTCGGTCGGCCGCCGACCCAACGTCCTCTTTCCGCCCTTGGTTGCTAGCGCAGCTCTCGAAACATATCAAATATGCTTGCAAACCGCTGTCTACACGGTTCCAAACCACCAAGGTCACCTATGTCGGACGTCGGTTGGCAACCGTGTATACGGCCTTTTATGTTTACACCTGTTTACCCGTGCAGGCTTATTTATAAAGAACATTGTGTGTAGCGCATTGCGTTCAAATTATGTTCCATCATTGAAATTGAATAACGTAATATAATAACATCTTTATTACGTTATTTTATGTTTTTATTTTCACGTGTAATTAATTAAAATACCTATATTAGTACACTTACATAGTTTTACTTATTGTAAACAATAACTAAATTAGTCTAAAGCCAATATCTGCAGGTGACGTTAAATGATTTCAGAAAGAACAATGCCAAGAGCTATTGTTTTAGCTCTCCAACATTGTAGAGCAAAATATACTTTTTAGGGTGCCGTACTCAAAGGGTGAAAACGGGACCCTATTACTAAGCCTACGTTGTCCGTCCGTCTGTCTTTCTGTCCTAGTTATTTAGGGCTGTAACTTTTGAACCCTAATAGCTAGACCGATGATATTTTCACAGAATGTTCGTAATTATGGCAGATTGAAAAATGTCAAAAAGTTAAAAATTAAGGTGGGTAAGGGGGGTGGGAGGTTGGTAAGATACTTTTTTTCTTATCGCTCTATCGTAAAAACGGTAATGCACACAAGCGTTAAACTTGGAGCAAACTTTACTTTAACTGTTGTTATACAACAAATAATAAAAACCGGCCAAGTGTAAGTCGGCCTCGCGCTAAAGTTCCCGGAAAAACAATACTTTTTTGTAAGTTTATATGTTGTGTACCTATTATAGGGTTTTTCTTACACTTTTTTAAAGGGATGATCAGACCGTCAAACTGAACAACTTTATCTATGGCACCAACAGAAAAATCTGCTGTTACATAAAAAACTGCGAACCTACTCGAGCCAAATGCATGGGACAGCAGAATTTTTTTTCGCGATTTCAATGTTGTTCCCATGGAGAAAGTTGTTCAGTTTGATGGTCTGGTCATCCCCTTAAAAAACTGTCAGCATATTAACTTGGACCCTGCATGTGTTGTACGTAAACCTGGGTGCGCGAGTAACTCAACTCGCACTTGACCGGTTTTATTAACAATAATTACAGTTACAAGCTAATTTTCTAGCACAATTTCTTTGATAAGTACCTACCTAAACAAATCGAAATAGATTTTATTCGAAGGATTTCCTTAATAGTTTCTGTCTGTAACAATGAAATACCTAGAGTAAAACAAATAACAATGTATTGATAAAAAAAACGTCCGATAAATCTTGGTTGAGGTGAGTAAAGCTACAGTTAAACTAACGCGGACTGCGGTCACGATCTCTCCATGACCGTAATTCGTTCAGAAAATGAACATGAGTGCGATTTTTGGAACTCATACGTTGAACTCAGCAGTTGAAAATGTCAAACTTACTATGGAGATATGCATTATTTTACTGCTGATTTGACTTTCAAAAATCGCACTCCTGGATTGTGATCACACTGGAGAAAGTCACACGTTCAAATCAGCAGTAGAAAATGACCTAAATAGTATAAAGTTTATGTAGGTACCTATGTCATGATTTCGAATCGTACGACTTAAATATAGCACTTCTGCGGTCAGCCCCCCCCCCCCCCCCCCCCTAGACAAAGTGACATTCTATTGGCGTCGACGACGCTAGTAGAAACGGACAAAATGTATGGATTTGACATTGGCGATCGAAACATTTTGACGTTTGTTTTCGTCACCATACGAAATCATTCACTCGTTCAATCGATCAATCATTCAAACGTTTTCTGTGTGAAACAAAACGTTTCTTGACAAATTTCAACCACTCGAAATTAAAATCTCAATTTCGTCGACGGATTTCGAACTTACCGGTGATATTCCAAAATCTCACTCCTAAGTTCACGGTTGTTTCGAATATACTGCCTTTATTTGTTTTTTAATAAAATGGTTTGTTTGGGTCTAAATTCCCTGTAAACCAGACTTCTAAAACGACAGAATTTACCAGATACAGAGTCACCACGCGACCGCAGTCTTTGCTCGTTTGACTGTATCTTAAATCAATAAGGACCATTATTCCTTAGCACAATGCGCTCTAGTGACCCTCTGGCCCTCGATATTGAATCTCGAGAGGCATTTTAGGAATTTTCGTAATATTAGGGAAAACGTTACACAAAAGATACGAGGGTATCAGGGTAACCAATGTAAGGGTTCTTTCGTGTCAATATGAAAAAATTTATGTGAAATAACAAGTGGGTATGCGGCAGGAGATCCCTGCCAAGTGCATGTTCTATTTACTTACTTGAAATATGTCTGGGCTTGAGTAGGTATTTGAACAAATAAAACATTCATGATATTGATGTATGTAGATTTTGGTGTGTGTTATTCCTCCATCTTTATTGAAATAAGGAAGCTTGAGTGCGAGTATTCAAAGTAGTGTTGCCGAACAATCGATAGATTTACAAACAATAGTTTTCATCTAAAAAAAAAGGTTTTTTAATTTTTCTTTTTTTTAAGGGGATATTACCATTGACGCGCTCCATACAAACGAAGTCTGGTTATATTTTCAATACTAACCAATTAAAGTCAATGAAATTTTGCAGTAACAATCTAGAAACAAATCTGTATGCTTGTATGGTGTCAGATTTTCGTTAAAATGGAACCTATAGGAAATTCACAAAAAAAAATCTGCTTTTCATACAAATGTTTGATCAGCTGATTGCATTTAGTATGGAAAGTGCAAAATTTTTATTGAGAATTTCCGATAACTTTCTTAGGGAAAGTTGATCAGTATCATGGGTACAATCACCCCTTAAAGTAATGCAACTGTTTACCCTAACACCCTGTGTAGGCAGGCTGATGATCATGATGCCAGTCAACTTTATAAAACGTTTTAGGAACCTCTCAAATAGAAAATAAAAAGCACTTATCATAAACATTTAACGTAATTCTGTTTAATGACAAGCAAATTTTACGGGAGCTTCCAAGCGAAAAATTACTGGCGGAATTGAATTTAAAATGTCTCTGACTCCGGGTCTTAATATTAACCATTTAAGTACTCGTTATGGGGCGGAAACATCGTAACTCAAACTTGACATTTGAAAAGACAATGTCAGGTTTCCAAAGAAACATAGGCCAGCGTAAACATATGAAACTATATGGAGATAATAGTATGTAATGTCAATAGGGTATTTGACATTTAAAAACTGTTCTGCGTTAATCACTGATGTCTGAGGACTCTACAGAAAATATAGATTATACGTTCCATTACATATAGAGCAAGAAAAAACCAAAACAAAAATTATTATTTAAATATCCCGCGAAAACGCTTATCCTGACAATATACATGACTACAAGCAGGTGACGTCACGATGATGTAAACTTTGTACGATACTCACACTCTACACGCAACTGTTTACAAGCAGTTGACGTCATCCACCATTCGGCCAACCACAGTCGTTTACGATCACGTGATCAAAATTCGATCAAAATCGATTTTCTCTTAAAATATCCAGTATTTTTTCTTAACTGACTAAATAGTTGATTTCCAAAATTCATATTCAATACGGATGCCATCAAAAGATCCTTTATTTTACATGCTGTCAAATACCCTATTTAGTGCAGTAGAATTAAATTATCAATTTGCATAAATTGTGGTACTAATGATAATTTCCCCATCAACAGAGTTATGTATGGATATGATTACCTTAAATTTGCAACCGATTTGGAATTACGGAAAATGGTGAAAATTGGGAAAAACCTTAATTATTTAATAACTCCAAAACAAAAATTGTGGTACTAGTTGCGATTATACCATTTATTTGGAGAACCAGTACCTACCTTCTCAGGAAATTTGGAGCGGTTGCGACATACGGAACCTACCTAAACTTGTAAAACAGATTTTTCGTCTTTAACTCCTAGGCATAATTTGTAGTACTAGTTGCGAACTCTTTGACAACTTGTATTAGCCTCCGACATTTAGTTTTAAGTTCGCAACCGGTTGCGACCTACGGAACCCTAAAAAAATACTTTTTTCGAAATTCTACTTCGGGCAAAATTCGCGTAGTCTGGATTATTGCTTCTATCATATTTATAAGTCGAATTCTATCTACCTTGTAATCGCAACTTAAGAAAACATTACGGAACATTGTCTATTTCATAAATAAAAAGCGCGGGTGATGCGAGGGGAATGCGTGCGGCGCGCGGGGGCGGGTTGCAGCTTGTGCGTGTACGCGGGTGTTTCTACTGATTTTCGTTCGATTTCTAACAAAAATTTCTCGATTCGAGCGCTCGACGCAATTGGCCAACTTTTAAAATAAGTTGCCAGGTTAGGACGATACATTTTGATACAGGGTGTAAACTCAAAGTTGACATAGAAAACAAAATGTACCGCAGAGGTCTGATGGAAAACGGTGTTTTCTGTAAAAAGTATGGAACTAATTCTTTATTTTTGAATTGTCGACTGTAAAGTTTATTCAGAATTGACAATATAAATTTTGTTTAACCACTTCTTTTTAATAAAAAATATAAAATAGGTTAAAAAATAAGATATACGTATTTTTCTGATTTTATTTTTGACCGATATTTCTATTTTTAATTTACTTTTGAATTTTATGAAAAACGTAGGATTTATGCCTAAGATACCTTGGCCGCAATAACATTAAAAATAAAAACTGTCAAATACAATAGAAAAGCCCAGCAGGCAAAGGAATAAAATGTCATTCAACCTCTAAAATAATTAAGTAAAATAATGGATAGAAAAATCTGATAATTTTGATACAAGCTTTGAATCACTTAATCTCCAAACGGTTTCCTTAATTTGATACCTTTCTTAAAATGAAATGTTGTCAAATGCGTAACAAGTATTTTCATGAAAAAATTTACAAATTTGTAGTAACTACATCTAAAAGTTTAGCGCGGGGTGGCGAAATTTTCAAATGTAAAAAATTATTCAAAATCTCGAAAACTATTAAACTTTGATTTTTTATTGTATTTTTCCCTGAACAGTTATAAACTCACCTATCTTCTGTATTCGGCTTGACGTTGAATTTTGGGACACCATGTATACATTATGTACGTATAAACACAATGTAATTAATTAATTATGTATACGTACGCGTATGTTATTATGTATGTATGTGTGTATATACATTTTGTACGTGCGCACTTTTTCAACGTGTTAATGAATAAGCGCAAAACCTCATACACCCCATCTGATTAATAACAAAATAATTAGAATGAAGCAATAATTTCATTATTTTGATACTTAACATTTAAAGTTATTCGCATTTTAAGTTTTGAGGCAAAAACGATTTATTATCATTTCAGCAATGAATGAAATCGTGCTCATAGATACATTTTAAGAATCTTGTTTTGGTTGTAAGTCGGGTGAGGGTAGAGGTGGGCGCCGCGCCGGGTTACCCGTGCCGCCGCCGCCGCCTCCGCCGAGTTAAGGTACTGCCGGCGCTAGTTGCCGGGCTAAACTGTACTTTACATGGGCTCTCCACTGACGGCGCCAGTCGCTCATTTGGTTGCCGACGCTGGTTGCCAAGCTAGCTGCCGGCGCTGGTTGCCAAGCGTGCTGCCGGCAGCCAGGTTGGGTGTCGGTACTAGTTACTGTCATAATGTTAAATGAGGTTTTATGTTTTTAAAATGAATAAAGGTCTTCTGGAACTGGACTTCAAACATGTCAATGGTGTTTTAATAATTATCTCCAATTTAAATCATATAACAGTTACATGCCTAAACTGGGCTGCAATCGCAGGAAATATTCGGTGATTGAACCGTGACTGGACAACGTACGAACACTTACTTTTGACACATTTGGTATTGCGCTAATCGCGGTACATCTCATCATCTCAGCTCATGGCAGCCGTTATAGCCGTTTTGACAGATCGCTCAGACGTTAAAGGCTGTCAGTTACATAGAGTTTAGCGCGATGCGAAATTCAGCACAGTTGAATAGTAATTGGATTGCAATGTGATTAGAACTGAAATTGGATAAGAATAGAACTTCGATGTTTTAACTTAGCGCAATCGGGCTCCAGTACTTTACATGGGCTACTCCACATGCGAAAACTTATCATTTAAAATTGAAATTGTGACACTTTAATTGTTGTATGTTTCTTCGCCCCATATCACGAGAACCGGGACGAGTTGGGATTTAGTTCTTATTGTGATAGATTCTGGAAAAGTCCGTCTATAAACTACTTTAAGAGAGAGGCGTCCCAAATGAATCAGTTTTTCTGATATGTAATAAATAGTTCACGTTTAATACAAAAAAATCCTATAAGTTATAATATCTTTGAAACTGTCGCTTTTTTGAAAAGTGTGTCATACAAACGTTGTAGGAAATGATAAATTGCATAGGATGCCAGCCAAAAAAAGGTTCAAAATCCCTAAGTCCACTTTTTATCCATTTGAAAACAGTGTGCGGCGCTGGTTATCCATATAGCTAGCTTGCCAAGCTAGCTGGCGGCAGCGCCCCGGTTGCCAAGTTAGGTGCCGGCGGCGCCGGTTGCCGAGATACCTGCCGGCGCCAACAGCCAAGTTCGCTACAGGCCTAAACTACTTTACAAGGGCTACTCTTGCCGACGCTGGTTATCCATATCAGTGCCGGTGCTGCTTGCCAAGCTAGCTGCCGGCAGCACCCTGGTTGCCGAGTTAGGTGCAGGTGTCGCTGGTTGCCGAGATTACTGCTAGCGCCGACAGCCAAGTTGGCTGCTTACAGGCCTAAACTACTTTATAAGGGCCACTCTCCGCTGACAGCGCTAGTCGCTCATTTGGTTGCCGATGCTGGTTTTCCATATCAGTGCCGGCGCTGCTTGCCAAGCTAAATGCTGGCAGCGCCCCGGTTGCCGAGTTAAGTGCCGGCGGCGCGGGTTGCCGAGCTGGCTGCCAGCGCTGACCGCCAAGCCAAGCCAGCGCTTATTACCGGTTTAAACTGTAGAGCGGGGTTTCTACACATACCGGGATTAGTCTAGCGATTCCTGCTAATACGAACCCCGTTATTTTTTTTTACAGTCAGATTGGTTTTTTTGAATGCTGAGAGATCGCGTTTGTAGTTGTAATAACATGAGCACGTTTTTATCTTTTTGTTCTCGTTATATTTCTGGCTCCTGGAGCTTCTAGATAAACATTTAACACCTATAGTGTGAATTTTCAACAAAAAAAAATATTGCCGCCGGCAAATTTCAGGTCGGCGCCCACCTCTGGGTGAGAGTGCCCGAGCGATGGTTTTTTTATTTTTATTTTTTTTTATTGTTGTAAAGCGGCTATTTGAGTCTTCTGCAGACTAGTATCACTTCGACCTTATTTAGATCTTTTGTGATCGCCACAATAGTTACAGTTCACTGCTAATACCCACTTCCTTTAGGAATTTTAGGATTTCTTTGGCAGTGAAAGATTTTACTTCACTCGGATGAACAAAGTGTTTACCCAAGTGTGCATATCGTTTGTGCATTAGTGGGCCACATTCACAAAGGATGTGAATGGGGGGTTCGTCCTCCTCCAGACATAATCTGCAGAGTTTCGTGTCCCTGATGCCTAGGATTGTAAGGTGTTTGTTCAGCCTACAGTGCCCCGTCAGCGCCCTCACTATAATGCGCAAGTTTGTCGTGCTGAGCGCGATTCTCTCCTTTGCCATTTTGCAGTCGTATGCCGCAATTAGTGCCTTGGAATGGTTTAGTCCTGGCGTATCCATCCAGTGATCAGTCGATTTTTTAAGACATAAGTTCCTAAGCGTTAAATTTAATAGGCTTTTAGGGACCCCACAGAACGGCTCTGGTCCATACTGCGTGCCACCAGCACCATCTCTCGCTAGCTTGTCGGCCCTTTCATTGCCTACGATGCCCGAGTGCCCAGGAACCCATCTTAAAATTACCTTGTTCAATGCACCCAAGGTATTGAGGAGAGTCAAGCAGTTTTCCACTAGCTTCGAACTTATTGTGTCGGAAGCCAGCGCTAATAGAGCTGCTTGACTATCGGAGTTTATGTAGATAGTATGGTTGACGTAGCGCTTTTGCAGATTTGCGCGGAGGCAAATTTTAGGATGGCATATACCTCTGCCTGGAATATTGAGGCGTACTTTCCGAGATTTGTTCTTTTCATAAACCTCGGACGCTCTCCATATACTCCACAGCCTACGTCATTTCTAGACTTGGAGCCATCAGTGAACCATATAAGACTGCCGGCTTTCCAGTGCACATTGTCACTTAGCCAGTCAGTTCTGGATGGTAGCTCCACAGTAAAGCGTTATATACATATGTTCTTAGGCTGCATAACATCTGTTATCATGCCTAGAATAGGAATTGCCATGACTGAGTCTTTAAAAGATCTCAATCCTTCGGAAAGCCAGTTCGCTGTGGTCTGAGAGGCGATTCTGTGCATACTGGCCATTGCCACTCTTTGCACGTGTAAATGCAAGGGCGGCAGCCCCAACAATGCATTTAGCGCCTCCCCAGGCGAGGTGGACATGGCTCTGGTTGCTATTAAGCAGGCGGTTCTTTGTAGACTGCTTAGCTGGGTGATTGCAGTCCGCTGTTTGGTCTTCCTCCACCATACCACAGAGGCGTATGTTACTACCGGCCTCACAATGGCGGTGTACAGCCACAAGGTTGTTCTGGGTCTTAGTCCCCAGTTCAGCCCTGCCATACGACTGCATGTGCCCAAGGCAATTTTGGCCTTATGCAGTACATTTTCTAAGTGAGGGTTCCAGGTAAGCTTCTGGTCAAAGGTTACGCCCAGATATTTAACTTCCGTGGAAAATTGTATTTGATTGCCATTCAGTGTAGGCTGCACAAGCCTGTCAAGCTTTCGCTTGTTCGTAAACGGCACTATAACAGTTTTACCAGGATTAACCGATAATTCGTTTTCTCTACACCATGCACTTATGGTATTGAGAAGCTCTTTGTATAATGGTTGATATCATGTATTGGCTATTGCCCCTTACTGTGATCACTAAGTCATCAGCGTAGCCTTGAGTGTCAATTCTGAGGTCAGCCATCTTATGCAACAGCTGGTCCACAGCAAAAGTCCATAATAGGGGCGATAACACCCCACCTTGCGGACAGCCCCTTGTCGTGGCCACTTCCACCGTGGTAGAATGAAGAGTAAGTTTTACTCTTCGGTTTGAGAGCATTGACTTAACCCATCTGATCGTGATCGGGTCTACCTGTTTCAGTTCGAGTCCCCTGACCAGTGTTCTGATCGGTGTATTGTCAAAAGCTCCATCAATATCTAGGAATGCACACAGTGCAATTTGTTTGTCCTCCAGTGCCCTTTCTATTCTGTCGGTACGAGCAGAGGTCGAGCAGCGGTCGAGCAGAGCAGATTCCGTAGATTTACCTCTGCGGTGGGCATGTTGGTTGGGGTGGATGGGTCTGCTAATTAGGACCCCATCTCTGATTTGTCTGTCCAGTACCTTTTCCATTGTTTTCAAAAGAAAAGAGGAGAGGCTTATTGGTCTAAATGACTTCGGCAATGAGAAGTCTTTTTTTCCAGCCTTAGGTATGAATATAACCTTACTCCACTGTTCCGGTATGTGACCGCAGGCATAGCTTGCTCTGAAGATCTTGAGCGGTGGGTTGAGATCGAGTTCAGTAAATTTTAAATTTTACAAACATATTATTTAATATTTTGATAAAATTGAAAAGTTGAAAACATGATAATTCGATTCTGCTCTCGATTCTAAACAAACTACTTTCGTTCTGCGTTAATTCATTAACACGTTGTATAATGTGACTATGTACACGTTTTCTGTTACTGACTATACGTACGAACGATGTGTGCTGGCTGTGTACAATAACGGTTTTAATCCGTCCATGTGTAGTATAAGGTAAGTCTAGTAAAGTCACAGAATAGGTAATAACGAGTAGTAGTAACGAGCTGTGAACCCCCGCGACATCCCGCGCGTCTCACAACACCCGCGTACACGCACAAGCTGCAACCCGCCCCCGCGCGCCGCACGCATTCCCCTCGCATCACCCGCGCTTTTTATTTATGAAATAGACAATGTTCCGTAATGTTTTCTTAAGTTGCGATTACAAGGTAGATAGAATTCGACTTATAAATATGATAGAAGCAATAATCCAGACTACGCGAATTTTGCCCGAAGTAGAATTTCGAAAAAAGTATTTTTTTAGGGTTCCGTAGGTCGCAACCGGTTGCGAACTTAAAACTAAATGTCGGAGGCTAATACAAGTTGTCAAAGAGTTCGCAACTAGTACCACAAATTATGCCTAGGAGTTAAAGACGAAAAGTCTGTTTTACAAGTTTAGGTAGGTTCCGTATGTCGCAACCGCTCCAAATTTCCTGAGAAGGTAGGTACTGGTTCTCTAAATAAATGGTATAATCGCAACTAGTACCACAATTTTTGTCTTGGAGTTATTAAATAATTAAGGTTTTTCCCAATTTTCACCATTTTCCGTAATTCCAAATCGGTTGCAAATTTAAGGTAATCATATCCATACATAACTCTGTTGATGGGGAAATTATCATTAGTACCACAATTAATGTGAAATGATGCTTTATTTCGTGCTAATTCTACTGCACTAATTATTAAAATGGCAAAGGAGAAGGTTTATAAAGTTCGTGGTATGGAACAGCTGATAATTTTTTCGTGATTTCGATGTTGGTTCCATAGAGAAAGTTGTGCAGTTTGACGGTCTGATCATCCCCTTAAAAAGGGTTCAGCATATTAAGAAGGACCCTGTACAGGTAATTTGTGCGGAAGAAGTCGCGGGTTAACTCTAGTCGATGTATAAAAAGCTAAGGTATTTGGTATTTTTATACATCTGTACATCAAAATTTTTTAACTTTTACTTTAGATACATAACATTATTTTACTTTAGATTATAGCAAAGGTCAAATTACATCGAATCCATAGTCATAGGGGTCGAAAAACATCTTACTCGCTAATGGCCTCGTTTTATCGGATTGGGGCCGATAACGATGCCCAACAATTTTATTACGGACCTAAACGATGCTTAGCAGTAGGAACGCGAGGCATTTAAAAATTTCCCTTCATTTAATTTTTGTGACACTTTTGTGGAGATTTTGTTTTAACGTAGGTATCAACGTTAATTATAAAGGGTAATAGAGAAATCCGAAAAATTTAACGTTATCAAAGGTGGATTAATTAATAATATCATTAAAGAATAATAGCACCACTGGCTTTTCGGTGAAGGAAACCATCGTGAGGAAACCTGCATGCTTCAATTTCGAGGCCCATGTATGGCTGTGGGTATGTATTGTACCCACTGTCCATTATAAGTGGCGACGGGCCCCGTCACACTGGACAGAGTTTCGGCACTACTAGTGAAACGTGGATGTTCTGAAGTTTCAGACTATCTCTGACTACTCGCTCGGGGAATATAGTCGTGAGCATATGCTTATGCTTAAAGAATAATATTTTAGTTAAATACCAATTTATTGTTGTTTTTAAGTCGAGTTATCTAGAGTTGCAAATACCTTTTTTACCATTATTGTAACATCACTTAATCTTCGGTGAAGGAAAACATCGCGAGAAAACCTGCATGCACAGAAGAAAAAACTGATGCGTGTGCAGTGTTGCCAATGCTACCGAAAAATCGGTATTTTAACCGATTTTTTTAACAATCTACCGATCTACCGACACGTCTATCAATCGAGCTAAAATGTACCGATTTTACGGGCATTCGAAAAAAGCGAGCAATTTTTTGAAGACTGGCTACACATTGATTTGTTTCATGGGGGCAATATCTAGATGGCAGCTCCTTCTTTGTAAAATACACTTTCCAAAGAACTGTCCCCCCTGGCTTTATCTTTATGTTATGTGTATCGGGTATTCCCCAAATCATGGACAAGGCAGCCTAGGCGAATTTTTTTTTGTTCCAAACGATTAATCTATTGCGGTCTCTGTTATACTTTGGCATATTTCTATTAAACTATCTCCGTTTCACATATTGTTTTAGTCAACCAGTACTTTGTAAAGTCTTTGTTTGCGAAAGCAAAACACTGTTTTGCTTTTGACTGAAGGAGATCACAGTTCGTCGCTAAAACTTTTACTTACTGTAAATTTAGTTAGATACGTGAGTTATTAGGTGTTTGATTTAAAAGAAGTTAATAACATGGATCCAGAAGAAGGCACTAGTAGTGGTGCCAAACGGAAAAAGTACATACAAACGCATAAAAAAGAGTGGGAGCTGATTACAGAATTTGGAGGTTGGCTTTCCGAAAGTAAAAAGGATTCACAATTTTCTTACTGCAAATGTTGCGATAAAGATATAAACGTTACGTCAGGGAAGGATGCTCTTTGGAAACACTATAACACCAAATTCCACCAACAAAAAAGTAAGTCTTTGAGTTTACAACGGCCTATAAAGCAATTTATGATTTCGTCGACATCTAAAATCGATAATGAGGTGAAAAGTGCTGAAATTCGAATTAGTGCATTTATAGCTGAGCATAACCTGCCATTTTTGCTCAGTGATCACCTAACGAAACTTATGAAAAATTGCGCGCCTGATTCGAAAATTTTAGAACAAGTGAAATGTTCGCGCACAAAAACCCGTGCTATTATGAAAAATGTGACTGGCAGTAAGAACTTTGAAAATATTTGTGGAGATTTAAAAACCAATAAATTTTCTATCATAGCCGACGAGTCCACGGATCGTGCGAATATTAAGCATTTGTGCTTAGTTGTGAGATATTTTAAAAACTCGGAGATACGAGATTATTTTCTGACATTGATTCCTTTAACGACTGGGGCGGATGCTGAAACACTGTATCAATCCATAACTTCGTTTTTCGAAACGCATAAAATAATTTTGAAAAGTAATTTAATTGGCTATGCCTCTGATGGTGAAAACAAAATGATGGGCATCAATAATTCAGTTATGTCACGATTGCTCAGAGATTACCCAAATATATTTATCATGAAATGCATCTGCCATTCGTTCCATCTATGTGCGTCGCACGCTTGTGAGAAATTACCAAGATTTGTGGAGGACTTTATAAGAGACGTTTACAATTATTTCAGCAACAGTCCGAAACGAATTATGGAGTTCAAGGAATTTCAAAGTTTTTGTAATCTAAAGATTCACAAAATTTTACATCCGGCTCAGACACGTTGGCTCTCTGTTCATATGGCTGTCAGTAGAATTTTGGAACAATATTCAGCCCTTCGTTTATATTTTATAGACGCAGTACAGAATAAAGATTTATTGGTTGCAGAAAACATTTTGATGAAATTTAACGACCCTACAACTAAATTGTTCTTACAGTTTCTAGACTATGTTTTGCCAATATTCACCAATTTAAACAAGGAAATGCAAAGTGAAAAACCTAAAATTCAAAAGCTGCATGAAATGGTTTCAACAACTTTGAAAACCCTTTTCGATTGTTATTTAAAACGCGATTATATAAGGAGAACACCGTTAGAAGATATAGATTATCAAAACCCTCGAAATTTCCTGAAAATTGAAGAAATCTATTACGGCACTGCAGCTATGACGTCTATACTTGATAACAAAGAACTGAGTGCAGAAAACATTCAATTGTTTCGATTACGGGCTCTTGATTTTTATATAGAAGCTTGTCGTCAAATACTCAAAAGGGTTCCAATTAAAAATTCCAAACTCAAAGGACTTGGCGTAATTGACCCCGCAAAAGTAAAAAAAGGTGAATCTGGGACAATTATAGAACTTGCTCGAAACTTTCGACATCTTCTTAGTAATGACAACGACATACAAAAGTTGGATACAGAGTGGAGAACCCTGCGTAACTTGGAAGTTATTCAACAATTTGATGACAATACAACATCTTTTTGGAATCAAGTACAAGACCTGAAATGCGGTGACGGTGACTCAATGTTTCCGACGCTATCCAAATTTGTATTTGACATATTATCCTTTCCACATTCCTCAGCAAATGTAGAAAGGATATTTTCGCAAGTAAATTTATTGAAAACAAAAACCCGAAATAAACTGAATACCGAATCATTAATAGCCAATTTACATACAAAATGCCTAATAGGTAAAAATAATTGCTTCGATTTTGCTATAGACAGTAATTTACTAATTCAAATGGACAAAAAGTGGAACAGTGAAGAAGGTGAAAGTGACGACGATAAATAAATAGTAAAAAATAAAGGTTAATTGCAAAACTACCGATTTTTTTTTCAATATACCGATTTTTCAAATCATTTCTACCGAATTCTGATTTTTATGAACGGCAACACTGTGCGTGTGTGATGTATTGGGCACGCGCATAATGATTATATCACGAGTGATGACGAGGATGATGACGATGATGATGATGAATTATCACAATGTTAAACGGTTATCGTGAATATCCTTTTAAATAGAAACCATGAAGATTGACACTCAGTTTCAGTAACGTTCATTAAAGTTAATCTTATTAACTTTAATGAACTAAAATGATTAACTTTAATGAGCGTTTCTCCAACTGAGTTTGAGTAGACTATCTAATGAGAAAGATTATGAGGTTCACACACTTGATTCAAAAAGTATCAGGAGAAACACCTTTCCTCCTTGTAACTTCTACAGGTTACAACCAAGTAGCTTTTTTGTTAAGTGTAGCTAAGTTTGAGACCGAAATAATATGCACATCCGTATAATTTTATTTTGAAGCGTAAATAAAGTTAATGAGTAAAGTTTTTCGTTACCTACCTACTTCCTTAAGTTTAAGCTAAGCATTCA
This sequence comes from Agonopterix alstromeriana, assembly GCA_963924505.1. Lineage (NCBI taxonomy): Eukaryota > Metazoa > Arthropoda > Insecta > Lepidoptera > Depressariidae > Agonopterix > Agonopterix alstromeriana. The sequence continues at coordinate 14,009,198 of OZ004667.1, forward strand.
ATCAATCTGCCTGCCCGCTCAGAAACTTAGTTCTAGGCAGCGGTTCCCAAACTTTAGCGGCCATAGCCAGATCCTGACCTCGGTAGGTACTCTTTTATTTGGTCATTGTCTTTCATTTCATTTATTTACCTTTAATTGTTGGTACATAAGTTACAGATGGTAAGTACAGTAGTATTAGTCACACTACAATTTTACCCTATGGGCATCGTAATTTTACAGATTTACATATTTTATTTCAAAAAAGCAGTATTAATTAATAGGTACCTACCAGACAATCATTATTTGCTACAACAATCAAATTAAATGTGTTATAAAATCAGTTAAATGTCAGGTACGAGTATTAATAATTACAATAGGTAGGTACTCAAAATCCAACTGCAAGATATTTCTTCTGAAACTCATTGAGGTCATTACTGACACTGTTCGATTAAAAAATTTGTATACTTCTTCAGAAATTTCTTATCGGGTAGGGCTTTAATGTCATTTGATATTTTATTGTACACAAGAGCAGCCGACTTTGTCGTCCTTTGCATCGATGCTAGTCGGTAATTTGGTATCTGTAGCACAGAATAGGTAATAGTATATAGTTTTATATACAGAACGGCCACTCCCCGCCCATTTCTGACTTCAGATAGCCCACCTCACCTCACACTTTCTGGGAAGCAGTCTGGCGCGCGCATTAACAGCCGTTCAAAGGTCAATTTATGGTTGCAAAAATGAAGAACTCAAGACACTAGTGGAAAAGAGACAGGATTGGCGAATACTCCACCGACAAGAGCGCAGCACTTAAATACGATGATTATGTACAGTTTAGGAATAACTGTTTCAGAGTGTAAAAGATAGCACTTTTTATTTTGCTAAGCGGTTTCATTTTGAGTTAGTTTGTATTCATTTAAAGTTAAAGGGTTTAACAAATTGGATTTACATACTTATTAAAGAGCCTTTTGATGTTAATATTTTGCTTTGATCATGTAGCGATTACGGTGAAAAATGAGCTTAGTTTAATTAACTTTTTAGTAAACGAAGAGATGATATTTTAAAAATACTCTGGAAAGCATTTTTGAGGTACAAATAACCTAACCAAAAAGTGAAAATCTCGTTTTATTTTAATATTGCCTGTCCAGTTTCGCGTTTCTGGGAGATTCCCGGTTTTTATCTTCTTTTTTTTTAATTTATTTTATTAAAAAATATATAATATTTTATGGACTTCCTTTGGTAGGTTGTTTAGAATATTGGGAAGTATATATTCTCTAGTACGTTGACCATAAACATTTATATATGCAGGTAATTCATACATTGGTAAGTACGTTTAGTGGCACAAATTCTTAGGTCTTGTTTTTTCTTTTAGTGTGCGCAGTAGATCAAAATTCTCACATTTTATTTAGTAGTTTAATTTTATCAAATATGCTTAGTACATTACAGTATCGGAATAACTTTGTATAGTCTTCCTTGAATTTATTTTTAATCTTGTTAGGTACTATCGTCTTTAATAATGACAGTTGCAAGTTAAACGTACGTCATAAAACTACGGCCGTAACTACTTATGCTATACGTAATAACAGAATCTGCGAGAGCTAGGTACATAGTTCTTAATGTCTTATACGGTAGCTTATATCTAAGTATAGATAGTTTCGATAATATTGCTTAATTAATAAATATACGTTACTTAAAATAACTTTTAGTAAAAGTTTACAATTATTTTTGTTTAGTAATTTGATCTGGCAATTAAATTGTAAGAGATGAAAAAGAACAATTTTAATCTAAGGAAATGAGTTAGTATATTCGGCCCCTCTACTGTCCCCAACATAAAACATTTTCTTAGTAAATACATAATATACAACTCTGTATATCTACCTCTGCAGAGGTAATCTAGAGGTACTTGAACATTAAAGATGCAGCATACTAAAGTTGTATCAACTTTAGAAGAACCCAATCAGACTAGCATAAAAACAGTGTGGAAATGGCACCAAAAACATAAAACTGAGTAGAACGACTGGTCCTTTATACACGGTGACTACCAATCGAGGCGCGAATAGTTATCGGAAAACATTTAACACTATCCAAAGGCCGCGCACGTCTCGCCTGAATTTAATGCGCTTGGCCGCTTTTACAAGAACGCGTAATTTTTTTATTTTGTTACCGTAAGAAAAAATTACAATAAATTTAACTTCCTATAAAATTCACGTGGCATGTTTCTGAAGCAGATTTTGTTTGTTTCTATGAAGTTGGTTGACGACGCATATTGCTAAAGTGGATTATATACCAACCTGAGTAATTTGTAATTTGATAAAATTTTTACAATTATAAAGTAACATATTAAAATGATAAAAAAACTATATATTTAATAATATTTACATTAAAACCATTTACAAGTAAATACTAAACAGAAAAAATTCAATTGTATACCTTTTTGTTTCTTTGTTCGTTTCTATGATTGTTTCTGACTATTTGCAGTTCCATATAATTAAATTAACATTTGTATTATTACACTATAGCCGTGATGGTCCAGTGGCGAGTAGCCTTGCTTGCCGTGCAGGAGGCGATGGTTCGATCCCCGTCCAGGCCGACTCGTACCAATGAGTTTTTCGGAATTTATGTACGATTTGTAACATCACTGGCTTTTCGGTGAAGGAAAAAATTCGTGAGGAAACCTGCATGCTTCAATTTCGAGGCATGTATTGTACCCACTGTCCATTATAAGTGGCGACGGGCTCACCCCCCGGCACACTAGACAGAGTTTCGGTGCGACTGGTGAAACGTGGATGTTCTGAGGTTTCAGAATATCTCTGATTACAATTTTTGAGAGTTACGCGGTTATTAATTAAGCTAAAGTTAATCATTTTAACGGGTTCTTACCGCGTATATCGGGAACTCCAAAAACAATAAAAACGCAGTAAGAACCCGTTAAAATGATTATCACTACTACCCCCTCGGGGAATATAGTCGTGAGCATATGCTTATTATTACACTACCTTGTGAGAAGTATTCATGGTCCTTACAGAGATATATCGAGAAGGTAACGATAATGGCTCTGCTTATAATTTGACGACATTTGGTGATGGAGGACGGTCTTGTATCGAATCTTTTTCTTCGCATTTTTTCCTTATATTATGTGATAAATAGAATTCTGTAGTATTTTTTAGGGTTCCGTAGTCAACAAGGAACCATATTAATGACGCTGACAAAGTGGTAAAATAAAATTTGGAAAAATATTATTTTTTAGGGTACCACCTCCCCTACAAGAAAAGTGGGGATGCAATTTCTTTTTAGTCTATCCCATGTTGTGGGGTATCGTTGGTCTTTCAAAAATATTGTGGGTGTGGGAAAACAATTTTTCGATTAAGGGATCCGTTAGCGAAATATTAAGCTTTAAAATCATAAAACAATTTTTTAAAGAGTAAGTAGTTAGGTACCTACCTAAATAAGTTTTACGTATTACAGTGCCCGATAAAATACGTATCGGTTATTGACCCTGCTAAGCCAAATATTAGTCTGGAAATATTAGTTGATTTTTATTACGAATCTTCTTAAGCAACGTTTACAGAGGATGGCCTAGCACTGAGTTCTAAATTGAATAATGGAATATAAACATTACTGAATCGGTTCGACTTTTGTAATACGATTTCAGAGAATGAAAGATAGCTTATTGATTTTGGCACAGTCGGATTAAACGTTTCACCGCTTATAGAATAGAATAAAAATGTTTTCACAAAATTATTACCGGCTGTGTTGCTACCTTAGTTCTAGTAATGGGGGCAGTTGAAGAAGCTAAAAAGGGCTAGATCGGGCTAGAAGGAGCACAAATTATCAAGAAAAGACTTGCTGTAAAAAAGACTAATGATTTCAATTATGTATTTATTTTTTAGTTTGAATCACAAAAATTGTTTTCAAAATTAAACTGAATTTTAAGAAAAATTTAACCAATTTAATAGGTTCATATCGATATCTATGACACAAATCTCGAAAGTTCGATGTTATCGCGATGTTAGCATGGCGCAAATTTCAGATTATAATTATGGGCTAGATAGATAGAACCTTTCCGGCCTAAATCATTAAACAACGAGTTCACCTACATAAAAAGTGCTAGATCTAGCCCCAAAAGGGCTAAGGTGGCCACACTGGTTACCGGTCAAAAATGAACGCCACCTCGGTATTGAATTTACTACATGTATTTTCCGTAAATTAATTTTTCGCGCGTGCAATCTGACCGTAGTTTGCGTAGCACCTTAAAAATAAACAGAAACTCGACTCGATCGAACGATTTGGATAAATTGACGTTTATCAGCAGGGTGTCATTGAAAAACTTTAGGGGTGGTTCTGACCATCAAACTGAACAACTTTTGCGATGGGTTTGCAGTTGTGTATGGTACAGCTGATGTTATTTTCGCAATTTCGATGTTGGTGCCACAGAAAAGAGAAAGGTTCAGGTTCACGGTCTGATCAAGCCCTTAAAAAGGTGCGCTACTGGTCACTTGAGTTTAATTTATGTAGGTATGAGTCTAAATACCTACACAATTATCTCTACATGCGCTGCGCTCGGATTTCACCAGTAGTAGCATAATTTAAATATGATAAAAATCCATTGGGATAGTAATGAAAATGTGAAATGAAACGCGTATTATTCGTGGTACGTATCGCAAATGAAATTACGGCTTATATCGCATATTTGGGCTATCGAATGATGAGATTACTTCTCGCAAATCCATTATTGGATTCCAAGGTACACACGTCAATGGACTTCCCTCCTACCTTTTATTGCTCTCGGGTATGCATGCATAATATTAATAGAGTTTACCCGCGACTTCGTCCGCACAAAGTATTGACCAGATTATAAGTCAAATCATAAGCCATCAAACAAAAAAAGTGACATCAAAATCGGTTCTGTAGTTTTTGCGGGATTCTGTTACAAACAAACAAATCTACAAACAGACAGACCAAAATTCTAAAAAAGGTTGATTTGGAGTCAGAGATACCTAAAAACCATATCGTAATCTTTTTTTTATTCAGGGTGTAAGGAAAATTATCAACCTTTAAACCACACACTCTACCCATCAAACAGAACAACTTTTACTATAGGAACAAACCCGTCAGATAAAAAAAAAATCTGCTATTCCATACGTTTGAATCGAGTAGGTATTGCAGTTTAGTATGGAACAGCAGATTTTTTTTTGCGCTGACATGTTTGCTCCCATAGTAAAATTTGTTCAGATTAACGGGTAGAGTATGTGATTTCAACTTAGATTTTCTAAGGGTTTAAAGGTCACGTCAGGTAACGAAAATCTGACTTCATACAAATATAGAGATTAATTTCTAGATTATTTCTGAAAAATTTAACTGACTTTAATTGTTTAGTATTGAAAATATCACCAAACTTCGTTTGTATGCAGCGCATTTACGCATTCGAAATAAACTTATCTTAAAAGCTTTGCTACAACTGCCAACTGCTAACGTGAGCAATGCTACAACTAAATGCTTTCAAAGCCGATTTTGTCGATGGATAGATAGTCCGAGAGATAACTGACGATTTTCAGCATCTTTGACTTCCATCACGTTGGAAGCAACATTATTTTACTTTATAATGGAAAAACAAACTGTCAGAAACAGAGTGTGGTTAAAAAACTTTTATAATTACCGAAATGTTTCGTAAAATCGTTTTAACTTTAACAATTAAGCTTACCAATAAATTGTTGCACTCTTTTTAAGTAGGACGAAAAAATTGTCGGGCTTTATTATGTTATTAGCTGAATCTGCCTTTAAAGTCCAAAATTAATTGATTTCACAAAATGCATTGGAATTGGAACATATTATTGTTCGAACCACGTGACCGCAGCCGCAACTCAACAAACATTACAGACACTCATCTTGCCTATATTATGGCATTCACACTACTAAAACTAGAAAGTAGTTTGTTTAGAATCGAGAGCAGAATCGAATTATCAAGATTTCAACATATCTAGGTGTTTTTTTTCATAATATTAAATAATGTGTTTGTAAAATTTAAAATTTACTGAACTCGATGTCAACCTACCACACGGGCACACTCACCCTACTTACTACCAAAACGGGATTCTTAAAATGTATCCATGAGCACGCTAGCGCTTTCATTAATTGCTGAAATGAAAACAAATCAGTTTATCCTGAAAACTCATATATTTAAATATTAAGTATCGAAATAATGAAATTATTGTTTCAATCTAATTATTTTGTTATAAATTTGTGGGGTATATGAGGTTTTACGCTTATTCATTAACACGTTATATAGGGTCCTTCTTAATATGCTAACACTTTTTTAAGGGCATGATCAGACCATTAAACTGAACAACTTTCTCTTTGGCACCAACATCGACATCTCATAACAAAAATCTGCTGTTCTATACAAAAATGGAAACCTACTCGAGCCAAATGTATAGGACAGCTGATTTTTTTTCACGACTCCGATGGCGGTCCCATAGAGAAAGTTGTTCCGTTTGATGGTCTGATCATGCCCTTAAAAAAGTGTCAGTAAATTAAGAAGGTCCCTATATACTTATACGTTCATATTGATACTAGTACACACATTCACTGATACACTAGCTGTAATGATGCCAATACAGATATTTTACCTGAGAGTGCACGAGCTATAACCAATTATTTGTAATAGAATGTCCATACTGTCAGCCACCCACTGTGTACCTTTTTACACACCCATTTGAGACCACTTCTGTCCTGGAAAGAGGGTATAGAATGGAACGTTGTGCAAACAGTGACGTCTCTGTATATTGAAACCACAGAGCAAAATAATATTTTCGCTCACACCGCTAGTTTTAAAATAACCGGAACAAGCATTATTCAGTTACAAGAATGGTCCAATTTCAATTAAATGTACGTCTATCAATCAATCAGATACAGAACCTTGTGGACCTTGAGACCAGACTGAGGGTATGATGTCCAGTCACGCCCAGAATCCGTGAAAGCGGAGCGGAAATAATGTGTTAAATCAACCAATGAAATAGTTTACAATTTTAGTGCAGTAGAATTAGCACGAAATAAAGCATCATTTCACATTAATTGTGGTACTAATGATAATTTCCCCATCAACAGAGTTATGTATGGATATGATTACCTTAAATTTGCAACCGATTTGGAATTACGGAAAATGGTGAAAATTGGGAAAAATCTTAATTATTTAATAACTCCAAAACAAAAATTGTGGTACTAGTTGCGATTATACCATTTATTTAGAGAACCAGTACCTACCTTCTCAGGAAATTTGGAGCGGTTGCGACATACGGAACCTACCTAAACTTGTAAAACTGATTTTTCGTCTTTAACTCCTAGGCATAATTTGTGGTACTAGTTGCGAACTCTTTGACAACTTGTATTAGCCTTCGACTTTTAGTTTTAAGTTCGCAACCGGTTGCGACCTACGGAACCCTAAAAAAATACTTTTTTCGAAATTCTACTTCGGGCAAAATTTGCGTAGTCTGGATTATTGCTTCTATCATATTTATAAGTCGAATTCTATCTACATTGTAATCGCAACTTAAGAAAACATTACGGAACATTGTCTATTTCATAAATAAAATGCGCGGGTGATGCGAGGGGAATGCGTGCGGCGCGCAGGGGTAGGTCGCAGCTTGTGCGTGTACGCGGGTGTTGTGAGACGCGCGGGATGTCGCGGGGGTTCACGGCTCGTTACTACTACTCGTTATTACCTATTCTGTGACTTTACTAGACTTACCTTATACTACACATGGACGGATTAAAACCGTTATTGTTCACAGCCAGCACAAATCGTTCGTACGTATAGTCAGTTACAGAAAACGTGTACATAGTCACATTATACAACGTGTTAATGAATTAACGCAGAACGAAAGTAGTTTGTTTAGAATCGAGAGCAGAATCGAATTATCATGTTTTCAACTTTTCAATTTTATCAAAATATTAAATAATATGTTTGTAAAATTTACTGAACTCGATCTCAACCCACCGCTCAAGATCTTCAGAGCAAGCTATGCCTGCGGTCACATACCGGAACAGTGGAGTAAGGTTATAGTTCTATTCATACCTAAGGCTGGAAAAAAAGACTTCTCATTGCCGAAGTCATTTAGACCAATAAGCCTCTCCTCTTTTCTTTTGAAAACAATGGAAAAGGTACTGGACAGACACATCAGAGATGGGGTCCTAATTAGCAGACCCATCCACCCCAACCAACATGCCTACCGCAGAGGTAAATCTACGGAATCTGCTCTGCTCGACCTGACCGACAGAATAGAAAGGGCACTGGAGGACGAACAAATTGCACTGTGTGCATTCCTAGATATTGAGGGAGCTTTTGACAATACACCGATCAGAACACTGGTCAGGGGACTCGAACTGAAACAGGTAGACCCGATCACGATCAGATGGGTTAAGTCAATGCTCTCAAACCGAAGAGTAAAACTTACTCTTCATTCTACCACGGTGGAAGTGGCCACGACAAGGGGCTGTCCGCAAGGTAGGGTGTTATCGCCCCTATTATGGACCCTTGCTGTGGACCAGCTGTTGCATAAGATGGCTGACCTCAGAATTAACACTCAAGGCTACGCTGATGACTTAGTGATCACAGTAAGGGGCAATAGCCAATACATGATATCAACCATTATACAAAGAGCTTCTCAATACCATAAGTGCATGGTGTAGAGAAAACGAATTATCGGTTAATCCTGGTAAAACTGTTATAGTGCCGTTTACGAACAAGCGAAAGCTTGACAGGCTTGTGCAGCCTACACTGAATGGCAATCAAATACAATTTTCCACGGAAGTTAAATATCTGGGCGTAACCTTTGACCAGAAGCTTACCTGGAACCCTCACTTAGAAAATGTACTGCAGAAGGCCAAAATTGCCTTGGGCACATGCAGTCGTATGGCAGGGCTGAACTGGGGACTAAGACCCAGAACAACGTTGTGGCTGTACACCGCCATTGTGAGGCCGGTAGTAACATACGCCTCTGTGGTATGGTGGAGGAAGACCAAACAGCGGACTGCAATTACCCAGCTAAGCAGTCTACAAAGAACCGCCTGCTTAATAGCAACCAGAGCCATGTCCACCTTGCCTGGGGAGGCGCTAAATGCACTGTTGGGGCTGCCGCCCTTGCATTTACACGTGCAAAGAGTGGCAATGGCCAGTATGCACAGAATCGCCTCTCAGACCACAGCGAACTGACTTTCCGAAGGATTGAGATCTTTTAAAGACTCAGTCATGGCAATTCCTATTCTAGGCATGATAACAGTTGTTATGCAGCCTAAGAACATATGTATAAAACGCTTTACTGTGGAGCTACCATCCAGAACTGACTGGCTAAGTGACAATGTGCACTGGAAAGCCGGCAGTCTTGTATGGTTCACTGATGGCTCCAAGTCTAGAAATGACGTAGGCTGTGGAGTATATGGAGAGCGTCCGAGGTTTATGAAAAGAACAAATCTCGGAAAGTACGCCTCAATATTCCAGGCAGAGGTATATGCCATCCTAGAATGTGCGGAGGCAAATCTGCAAAAGCGCTACGTCAACCATACTATCTACATAAACTCCGATAGTCAAGTAACTCTATTAGCGCTGGCTTCCGACACAATAAGTTCGAAGCTAGTGGAAAACTGCTTGACTCTCCTCAATACCTTGGGTGCATTGAATAAGGTAATTTTAGGATGGGTTCCTGGGCACTCGGGCATCGTCGGTAATGAAAGGGCCGACGAGCTAGCGAGAGATGGTGCTGGTGGCACGCAGTATGGACCAGAGCCGTTCTGTGGGGTCCCTAAAAGCATAGTCAATTTAACGCTTAGGAACCTATGTCTTAAAAAATCGACTAATCACTGGATGGATACGCCAGGATTAAACCATTCCAAGGCACTAATTGCGGCATACGACTGCAAAATGGCAAAGGAGAGAATCGCGCTCAGCACGACAAACTTGCGCATTATAGTGAGGGCGCTGACGGGGCACTGTAGGCTGAACAAACACCTTACAATCCTAGGCATCAGGGACACGAAACTCTGCAGATTATGTCTGGAGGAGGACGAAACCCCCATTCACATCCTTTGTGAATGTGGCCCACTAATGCACAAACGATATGCACACTTGGGTAAACACTTTGTTCATCCGAGTGAAGTAAAATCTTTCACTGCTAAAGAAATCCTACAATTCCTAAAGGAAGTGGGTATTAGCAGTGAACTGTAACTATTGTGGCGATCACAAAAGATCTACATAAGGTCGAAGTGATACTAGTCTGCAGAAGACTCAAATAGCCGCTTTACAATAATAAAAAAAAAAAAACCCACCGCTCGGGCACTCTCACCCAGAGGTGGGCGCCGACCTGAAATTTGCCGGCGGCGGCGCGGCGGCTCTACGCCGTGGCGACAATATTTTTTTTTTGTTGAAAATTCACACTATAGGTGTTAAATGTTTATCTAGAAGCTCCAGGAGCCAGAAATATAACGAGAACAAAAAGAAAAAAACGTGCTCATGTTATTACAACTACAAACGCGATCTCTCAGCATTCAAAAAAACCAATCTGACTGTAAAAAAAAATAACGGGGTTCGTATTAGCATTAATCGCTAGACTAATCCCGGTATGTGTAGAAACCCCGCTCTACAGTTTAAACCGGTAATAAGCGCTGGCTTCAGCTCGGCAACCCGCGCCGCCGGCACTTAACTCGGCAACCGGGGTGCTGCCAGCATTTAGCTTGGCAAGCAGCGCCGGCACTGATATGGAAAACCAGCGTAGGCAACCAAATGAGCGACTAGCGCTATCAGCGGAGAGTGGCCCTTATAAAGTAGTTTAGGCATGTAAGCAGCCAACTTGGCTGTCGGCGCTAGCAGTAATCTCGGCAACCAGCGACACCTGCACCTAACTCGGCAACCAGGGTGCTGCCGGCAGCTAGCTTGGCAAGCAGCACCGGCACTGATATGGATAACCAGCGTCGGCAAGAAAATGAGTGACTGGCGCCGTCAGCGAAGAGTAGCCCTTGTAAAGTAGTTTAGGCCTGTAGCGAACTTGGCTGTTGGCGCCGGCAGGTATCTCGGCAACCGGCGCCGCCGGCACCTAACTTGGCAACTGGGGCGCTGCCGCCAGCTAGCTTGGCAAGCTAGCTATATGGATAACCAGCGCCGCACACTGTTTTCAAATGGATAAAAAGTGGACTTAGGGATTTTGAACCTTTTTTTGGCTGGCATCCTATGCAGTTTATCATTTCCTACGTTTTTATGACACACTTTTCAAAAAAGCTACAGTTTCAAAGATATTATAACTTATAGGATTTTTTTGTATTAAACGTTAACTATTTATTACATTTCAGAAAAACTGATTCATTTGGGACGCCTCTCTCTTAAAGTAGTTTATAGACGGACTTTTCCAGAATCTATCACAATAAGAACTAAATCCCAACTCGTCCCGGTTCTCATGATATGGGGCGAAGAAACATACAACAATTAAAGTGTCACAATTTCAATTTTAAATGATAAGTTTTCGCATGTGGAGTAGCCCATGTAAAGTACTGGAGCCCGATTGCGCTAAGTTAAAACATCGAAGTTCTTTTCTTATCCAATTTCAGTTCTAATCACATTGTAATCCAATTACTATTCAACTGTGCTGAATTTCGCATCGCGCTAAACTCTATGTCAAAACGGCTATAACGGCTGCCATGAGCTGAGATGATGAGATGTACCGCGATTAGCGCAATACCAAATGTGTCAAAAGTTATGGTTCGTACGTTGTCCAGTCACGGTTCAATCACCGAATATTTCCTGCGATTGCAGCCCAGTTTAGGCATGTAACTGTTATATGATTTAAATTGGAGATAATTATTAAAACACCATTGACATGTTTGAAGTCCAGTTCCAGAAGACCTTTATTCATTTTAAAAACATAAAACCTCATTTAACATTATGACAGTAACTAGCACCGACACCCAACCTGGCTGCCGGCAGCAAGCTTGGCAACCAGCGCCGGCAGCTAGCTTGGCAACCAGCGCCGGCACTGATATGGATAACCAGCGCCGGCAACCAAATGAGCGACTGGCGCCGTCAGCGGAGAGCCCATGTAAAGTACAGTTTAGCCCGGCAACTAGCGCTGGCAGTACCTTAACTCGGCGGCGGCGGCGGCGGCGGCACGGGTAACCCGGCGCGGCGCCCACCTCTACCCTCACCCGACTTACTACCAAAACAAGATTCTTAAAATGTATCTATGAGCACGCTTTCATTCATTGCTGAAATGATAATAAATCGTTTTTGCCTCAAAACTTAAAATGCGAATAACTTTAAATTTAAGTATCAAAATAATGAAATTATTGCTTCATTCTAATTATTTTGTTATTAATCAGATGGGGTGTATGAGGTTTTGCGCTTATTCATTAACACGTTGTAAATGTACGCACGTACAAAATTTATATACACACATACATACATAATTACATACGCGCACGTATACATAATTAATTAATTACATTATGTTTATACGTACATAATGTATATAGGGTGTCCCAAAATTCAACGTCAAGCCGAATACAGAAGGTAGGTGAGTTTATAACTGTTCAGGGAAAAATACAATAAAAATCAAAGTTTAATAGTTTTCGAGATTTTGAAAAAAAAATACATTTGAAAATTTCACCACCTCGCGCTCAACTTTTAGATGTAGTTACTACAAATTTGTAAATTTTTTCATGAAAATACTTGTTACGCATTTGACAACATTTCATTTTAAGAAAGGTATCAAAATAAGGAAACCGTTTGGAGATTAAGTGATTCAAAGCTTGTATCAAAATTATCAGATTTTTCTATCCATTATTTTACTTAATTATTTTAGAGGTTGAATGAGATTTTATTCCTTTGCCTGCTGGGCTTTTCTATTGTATTTGACAGTTTTTATTTTTAATGTTATTGCGGCCAAGGTATCTTAGCCATAAATCCTACGTTTTTCATAAAATTCAAAAGTAAATTAAAAATAGTAATATCGGTCAAAAATAAAATCAGAAAAATACGTATCTCTTATTTTTTAACCTATTTTATATTTTTTATTAAAAATAAGTGGTTAAAAAAAATGTATATTGTCAATTCTGAATAAACTTTACAGTCGACAATTCAAAAATAAAGAATTAGTTCCATACTTTTTACAGAAAACACCGTTTTCCATCAGACCTCTGCGGTACATTTTGTTTTCTATGTCAACTTTGAGTTTACACGCTGTATCAAAATGTATCGTCCTAACCTGGCAAGTTATTTTAAAAGTTGGCCAATTGCGTCGAGCGCTCGAATCGAGCAATTTTTGTTAGAAATCGAACGAAAACCGGTAAAAATCGAACGAAAATCAGTAGAAACACCCGCGTACACGCACAAGCTGCAACCCGCCCCCGCGCGCCGAACGCATTCCCCTCGTATCACCCGCGGTTTTTATTTATGAAATAGACAATGTTCCGTAATGTTTTCTTAAGTTGCGATTACAAGGTAGATAGAATTCGACTTATAAATATGATAGAAGCAATAATCCAGACTACGCAAATTTTGCCCGAAGTAGAATTTCGAAAAAAGTATTTTTTTAGGGTTCCGTAGGTCGCAACCGGTTGCGAACTTAAAACTAAATGTAGAAGGCTAATACAAGTTGTCAAAGAGTTCGCAACTAGTACCACAAATTATGCCTAGGAGTTAAAGACGAAAAATCAGTTTTACAAGTTTAGGTAGGTTCCGTATGTCGCAACCGCTCCAAATTTCCTGAGAAGGTAGGTACTGGTTCTCTAAATAAATGGTATAATCGCAACTAGTACCACAATTTTTGTTTTGGAGTTATTAAATAATTAAGGTTTTTCCCAATTTTCACCATTTTCCGTAATTCCAAATCGGTTGCAAATTTAAGGTAATCATATCCATACATAACTCTGTTGATGGGGAAATCATCATTAGTACCACAATTTATGCAAATTGATAATTTAATTCTACTGCACTATTTTTTTATGACACGGCAGAGCATGCGAGCTGTTGGTGGATTCGGTGCGAGGTGTCGGTGGATCTTCGCGCCGCTCCACTTGATGGATACCAGGCCCGACTAGAGTGGTAGTGGTGGGTATGGAAGACAAAGTAAACAAAAATTACCTGCCTACCTACAAGTAGTTCAAATTAATTATAATTGGAGTTACGAAAGTTAGTCATGTGAGCCACGATAATGATATACTTCGCGCCATTGCACCTTTAGTGTGAGTAGACCATTACCAAGCTAATTCATCCCATATGGTCATGTCAGCCTTCCGCGTCTGTTCTCTCCACTTCGCCCTATAATAGTATAACTAGATGGACTAACCCTTCCTTATGTCCTCTATCTAGTCTTCGGATCTCCTCTTGGAATAAACCTCTATAGCCCGATTATACATAAACAAACTCAAATTATTTGTAAAGACTGGGTAATATTTTAGTCAATGCTCTGTGACAGAACGTTTCGTGCAAGCTCGGCTCACGTTTACCAGCGACAAATGAACGGGCATTTTTACACTCCCTCTCGCTGAATATTTTACGATGGGTCAAGAGAGCTTAAGCACCCGCGTTAGATAAAACGGTGTACCTAAGTAAGAAACAAAAGTAGACAGGATTCAAGTTCGGTACAATATACAGGGTGTTCGGCATATCGATGAACATACGAAAATGGGGGGAATTAAAATTCTAATAAAAAATAATTATCCAGATCTGTCCATTAAAAAAAAAGTTATAGGAGTTTAATGGTGTGCAAGTGACGAATTTCCAAAAATGCATAAAAACATTCACATAAAAAAAAAATTGGGATCTAGGTTAAATCTTTGGGGCCGAGTAGGTAGCACATTGTCATGACCACCTACCCCACATTTTCGTATGTTCAACGATATGCCGAACACTTTGTAGATCTATTTGGTGACAAGTAAGGCTGGAGGTTGTGAAAATGAGTCTATTGAACGTTGTAGAGTAAGCCTGAAATAGATTTCGTTCTATATTCGTCTTTAATACCAATGTTTTTGGGGATAACCGGTACTGCTCAAGAAAATTAAGATAATTTTCGATAGGTAAACAAAATGTGCTTGACAAAATTATGTTGGGGTCAGTACTAATTTTCGACTAAGAAAAATTCCGTAGGTACGGTCAACCACCTGAATGAAGGGAATGATCTGCTCATAATAAATTATTTTTTACATCCGTTTTTATTGTACATAACATAGCGATGTCTTCAGATCGTTTCTTAACTAAATATACTAAACAAATAGTAATGTTGCTACAAGACAAGCGCCTTTGGTACTAAGCGAGCAAACGTTTTTAATAACTGTGTAAACAATTTACATGTTACCTACCAATTTAGTCTGAAAAAAAACTCTCGTCAGTATGACTTCATCGGGAAAGTTTAGAAACAAAAGATCTAGAACCTCTCAAACATACTTCAAGGCTATTTTATTCGACGTAATAAAGTTCTTTAAATAGTCTGGACACTTTCTGATTTCATTTTCTAAGAATTAATAAGACTTCATGAATCCTTGAATTTATTCTAATAATCTCAGAGAGCTGAATAACAATTTCATTTTCATTTATGAAGTATTGACTAAGGTATCTGGATTTAGATGTCATTATTGAGCGGAAGAGAGTAGGTAGGGACTTAAAAAGTAGTTATACGTAGTATGTTATTTGCTCTGAGATCGTAGCCCTCACCACCGAAAGTTTACCAATATTGGAGCTAAAGTTGGAATCGTTTTCGTACTTTTTATTTCTGCGTGTAGATTGACGGTGTCGTTAAAGTACGGATTTAACCAACACATTTTGACATGTACGCAAACGCGGTTACTCTGCTAATGGACATGGCACCGATCGCGCTAATTAAATCTCTACCCAAACGCGATGGGACCGCGTGCAAACCACAACTTTTTACACATTCGGTTTCGTGCTAATCATTTGACAGCTCATGACAGCCGTTTGACAATCGATCAGACGTTTTACGCTGTCAATCACATAGTAAATAAGTCAAGTTTAGAACTCCGTCAGTGACTCCGCCATTTTGTGAAGCTCTTTTGTGTTTTAACCATAAAACAATCACTTGAGATTATAAACTAAGTACTGACATTGGCAGAATTGCCGCGCTATAGAAACCGGCCATTAATTAAGAAAAATAGAAAATAGAAGTCAGGTTTAATGCGATACGGAATTCAGCACAGTTGAATAGTAACTGAAACTGAATAACGATTGAACTGCGATGTTTTAAATTAGCGCGATCGGGGCTCAGATAAACAGGGTCCTTCTTAATATGCTGACACTTTTTTAAGGGGATGATCAGACCGTCAAACTGAAAACGTGGCACCAACAACGACATCGCGAAAAAAAAAACACCTATTAAATACGAATACGAAATATGGAACAGCTGATATTTTTTTCGCGATTTAGACGTTGGTCCCATAGAGAAAGTTGTTCAGTTTGACGGTCTGATCATCCCCTTAAAAAAGTATCAGCATATTTAGTTGAACCCTATACGTAATCGAATCAGAGTGAGAGAATAAGAGAGAAAGCAACCGATCACGACCGCAAAAAGCATTGTTTTTACTGTACTTTTAGGAAACTAGCATTTTATTTGTTCATTTCCAGTTCATTTCCAATAAATCACTTCTTAAAGACAGGTCAAAGTCAAAATTGTTTATTCAAAATAATATCACATAGATAACTTTTTGACGTTAGGTTATAAAGCTATATAAAGGGTTGAACATTTAGGCGCCGATATTGGTTAGGTAATGACATAGGTAGTTTTGTGTTACACTGTGTTCAATTTGAATTAATAATGCTAATTCTGATTTTCATGTCTTAACAAATAGATTGTTAACATAGGTATATTATATAGAACTGGTTGTTAGTAAGGTACTACTGTACCTAATGTAACATTATAGTTGAATGTCACAATTTATAATACTTGAACATAATCAAATAATTGAATCTGTGCCAATTTATGATATTCATATATCAACCAATATCAATTAATTAGATATCAACAACAAATCACAACTAAATTCAACGATATATCATGCGGCAGTCGCTCTAATAGCATACTCGTATCGAAGCTATATTGATCTTGTGTTTCCAGTAATGGTATTCCATCAGAGCAAATACATTGCTTGTTTCGTTAGGATATATCATATCATATGGTACACAATGGCATCCTGTCTCTCTTCGCCATAAATCAAAGCATATACACATGAAGGCTAAGAGGTAGTTTATCTTATTTGCATGTGCCTACGAACAGAAACTTGTAAGGAAATGTTTTGTGCTCCTTGGGAAACCGTTTTTACGGAATATTAATGAAATTTGAAAAAACGAACAGAATATTCTTTAGCTATTATTACTTTAGTAAATTTTTAGAAGTAAGTATTTTTCTTTAAAACAAGTCAATGTCTAGACAGGCAATTTGATAGCCCGAGAGAATACAATTTTCATATACTTATACGTAGATTAAACATAGGGTACCTAAGAGGAATAGTACGGTACAATCACGCGCTTTTCAAGAATAATTTTATTTGTTCTATAACTCTTATTGCCCAGAAGTGGGACAAAATAGGTTTATAAACAAGATCTTATTTATAAATTGTATACAATCTTAATAAAAAAAATCTTTAAAGTTTATAAATTCTATTTTTGTGATGCAAGCACCTAAACAATATATTTCATTGGTTAGTTTTAACGTAAAATTCAGCTACAGTCAGGAATTTTACAGCATATTTTCCCTACTATTATTGTCGAAATCCTAAAAGTACAAGATAAGAAAGGTAAGGGAAGAAACGTCAAGTTTTTGAAGCTCCCCAAGTTAGAAAGATTCAGTAATGAAGGCAGTGTCGTGCACCTTCTGTGGGGCTTGAATCAGGGCCAAGGTAGAGTTTTTAATTCCACTAATAGCGGTCGCCCCTACCATTTGTTATTTTGCAGCTGGTGAGAATGTCGATCATAACCATGGTTCATTCTTACTTTCTTGCAAATCAAACAACAGAATATTTTTACATATGTCCTCATGATTGCCAATGTGCCTATCAATAAGAACATACCTATGATACAAATTTTCAGTTTGGCGTGGATGTAATTTGAAGATATTTGCAAAAATTTGAATACGAACGGGACGTTTAGGATACGTAATGGAATGCATTGAGACCATTTTCAGAATGTTTGTTGTTATTTGCACTTGTTTGTGCACGCATCACTTAAGGGAATATAATTCAGAGCTTGCTCCATACAAACGAAGTCTGGTGATATTTTCAATACTAACTAATTAAAGTCAATGATGTTTTTCAGAAACAATTTAATAACTAATCTCTATGCTTGTATGAAGTCAGATTTTCGTTAAAATATAGTATTAAAGTTACAGTGCCTCAAAGATATTGATACAAATCTTAAACTAATCCAAGCATTAAAACTGTATATTTTAACGAAAATATGACTTATACAAGCATAGAGATTAGTTTCTAGATGGTTTTTGAAAAATGTCATTAACTATAATTGGTTAGTATTGAAAATATCACCAGTCTTTGTTTGTTTTATGCAGCGCGCATTTAAGCATTCGGAATAAAGTTCTTTTAAAAACTGGAACGGATTTAGATGGAGTTTTCACAAAAACATAGGGCATAGTTTCTATTAACATTAAGGCTTTATTTCATCGCAATTTTAGCATTCATTAAAAAGTTATAAGTATTTAAAGTCACTGGTCACGTACGAAATCGCAGCCCCCACTAGTCTATCTAATACATGCAATTAAAAAGTAAAAAAATATATCAATTTGGGCTTTAAACATTTTAAAAGTAAAAAATAATTCCGTCACCTATTTGGGGATGTAAGAAAATGTATGTTTTACTTCTTAACTCTCTTTAATATATTTTAGGTCAATTAATGCGAGGTCCCCACTATGAAATTACCATTGATTTTTTTACAATAAATTGCGGGTCCCGACATATTAATAGACCTAACATATCTTAAAGAGAGTCAAGAAGTAAAACATGAATTTGCTTACATCCCCAAATAGGTGACCGAATAATATTTTACTTTTTAAATGTTTATTTAAAGTTACATGAAAACTGCTGATACGATTTTTACCAAATATAGCTAAGAACCACCGCAAGAAGACTTGCTTTCACGTAAAAAAAACGCAACAAATTCGGTCCATTCATCCATTTGAGAGCTACGATGCCACAGACACACAGATATTGGCGTCAAACATAACACGCCTCTTTTTGCGTCGGGGGTTAGTAAAATAATCGTATTAGATATCACTAATGATTTTAATTAATCGCTCACTCGTTATGCTTGATTAGTACCATATTACTACCGTTGATTAATTAATTATTTAAACTATTCAAAAAAAGACATTTCTCTTTACCAGGGTAGAAGGGTGGTTACATTTTTGCACTTTACGGTAAACCATATTTACCTTTTTAATATACTTTCAACTTGTTGACTCCTGTGCCCGTAGATACCGGTCTCTTTTGTGATAATCCGCAGGTTTAAAAGGAATTACGTTAAGGTTGAACGTCACGGGTGCTAGAATATAAAATATACTTAGGTAGGTACCTAGCTTAGATAAAGTACATGTCTAGATTGAGCCTCACGCTTCTATCGTATAAAACAAAAGTGGTAAACTTTCTTAGGTTGGTGTGCATGAATCGTTATACAACTTATCTCTGCGTGTATAGCGACACGGTTTATCAGTTATCACCGAGAGTTCGGTGATATTTTTTTCGACGCGTTCGTCCGACTGTCTATCTGATCTACACATATAACTTATCAAAGGTACCTAATTATTAATTTAATCCCAGTTCGGTTATCTATGTAATATATTTTTGTCGTTGTTATCTTGTTTCCATAATATAAAACCTATTAGCTTCAATTTGGGCTCAGAACTATTTATGTGCCCGTTTCAGTGTTATTTATTAACAGACTTAAAAAAAAGAGGAGGTTCTGTGTTGGGCTGTATGATTTTTATTAAAGATTAAATTTGTAGCAAAGTTGTTACTAGAAACCAATTGTCTAAAAAAAAAGTTATATTTTAGAATTTTTACAAAATGCGGTTACTCTCTAATTGATTGCGCACACTCTGGAGAAATTCTATACAAATGCACATTACATAGTATTATTTCAACCGGTTATAATTTTATAGTTACCATAGTAACAATTTTCCTTAAAAAGTGATACTATTGGAGTATCTCAATTGGAACTTAATCCAATTCACGACAATGTGTTTATTTGGTGGTTCAATAAACAAGTGATGTAAAAATAATTCTTTTAAAATTGTATGGTTTGAAGCATACAAAAATATTAACAAAAATATATTTATAGTAAGGTCGAACTGTGACGTTTCCCCTTAAAATATTATTTTAGCAGATACTTAATCCTCTAAAACTGCCTGCTTTACTTTCTCTTTACGTCTTATAAATTACAAAAGTAGTGGCCATGACTGAAAGAAGTGAATCCATTAGGGAAAAACAATATTTTCCGAAGGTGAGACCTAGCTAGACTGATTTTTTAACCCTAAATATACATACATACATAAACTCAAGACCGTAATCCCTTTCGTGGTTTCCAGAAACATTGCTACAACGACTAACTTTTTAGGGTTCCGCAGTCAAACAAGGAACCCTTATACTTTCGTCCATTCTGTCTGTCTGTATGCCCCGCCTCAATAACTAGATTCGCATTCGCAATTTACTCATTAAATTAAAATTTTAAATTAAGCCTTAAAAAAATTATACATACCATTTTTAGATCTTAATATTGTCTACACAATGGTGTGTGTCGCAAGTAAAAGTGACTTCAACTTATAAAGTAGATGCACACAAGATTTTTTCCAATATTTAGGCTTTCCTTTGAACATAGGTTTCATATGTATTTTATAGAAAAATAAGAAATATACTTCATAGCAAGTAAAGCCGAGAAGTTAGCCCGTGTTAAATTACAGCTTTCTAGTACTAAGCGTCTCTGAGCTAAGCCGCGGACAGACGGACGGACATGGCGAAACTATAAGGGTTCTTTGTTGACTACGGAACCCTAAAAACCAGCAAAATATGGTCTGATGCTGCGTTTACCTACGGGGAGCGTCTTAAAACGTTGTATACTTGTGTTTGATAATTTTCTCATAACAGTGCAAGTACCATAACTTTTGACATACCGATTGAAGCGAATTCCTCATGGATAATAATTACTTAATAGGAACATTGTTTCTTGGTAAAACCGCTCCTTTCACAATATATCGTATCTTGGTATTTGAAATACATCATTTATCTCTTAAACATCGGTGTTCATGAAACGTAAAAACCATACGATTCAATGAATGAAAGATAATATCTTATTTTTCGAATGAGCGATAAATGAAGATTTATAAGAACTCAAAAACTTATAGTAAGTATTTTATTTACATACATCGTAGATAGAATATCAAAATTCAACATACTAAAGGTGAGCTTTGCTACTATTGATTGCGAGATTGGATAGTCGTGGCCAAGTTTCTGATCATCCCGAAAGGGATTAGGGTCGTGAGTTTATTTAGGTCAAAAAACATGCAAAATATATATATTTCTATATTTCTGTCAATCACGCCCACAAGCGAACCGATATTATAACAAACTACGGGAGCACTGGCCTGTCCGCACACATAATTGTGTGTGTGTGTCCGTACAACATTGCTAAACGTGCTGCAATATTGCGGGGGACAATAAATTAGTCTTTTTTTTTCGTATTGATTACGTTGCTCAGGGAGCAGTTACTGCTTTTTACTGCGGACTATTGGAGGGACCACGAAGGGTCTACCGAGCCAAATGAATGAACTTAAGTAACCAACCTAGAGGCACCCAGAGAGGTACGGACGTTGCTGGGGCTACGCGGCGGATTGGGTAGCTGGGATCGGTGAGAATAAATTAGTCGGTAGAGGTGAGTGTCGCTTCTTTACGTAGTACCTTATAGCATTATAATAGTTGGTATTCTTTGACAGAATATTCAAACATAATACGAGTATCAAAAAACAAAAACTAACTGTTCCAGGAGCACGATTGACGATGAAATACAACAGTAGGGCCCTTCAATAATGGCCCTTAACATAGCTTGCGTGTTACTCTCGAAGGTCATGAACTCACGTCCAAATGACCGTTATCACCACAATCGACAAATCTTCGGTGAATCGACCAAATTCGTCGCGGCAGTGAACGAAAATACTTACTTCCTCATTTCATTTTAGTATTCGGCCTCTATGGCTTTATGTTATGTTAAATGATGATAGCTTTTTGATTAGTTTGTGAAGTTATCAATAGATGGGAAATGGGGTTAGGGACGAATCAACAGATTGGATTAATAGCTTTTACTACGTGATACTTAGTTGGTCAGAGATGGGGTACAGATTGTAAGTTGTTTAAGAGAAGTTTACTCCGAATGCGTAAATGCGCGCTGCGTACAAACGAAGTCAGGTGATATTTTCAATACTAACCAATTAAAGTCTATGAAATTTTTCAGAAACAATCTAAAAACTAATTTCTATGCTTGTATGAGTTCAGATTTTCGTTAATATGTACAGTTTTAATGCTAGGATTAATTTTAGATTTGTATGGAATTCTTTGAGGCACTAAACCTCTAAACCATTTTAACGAAATTCTAAAATCATAAACATAGAGATTAGTTTCTAGGTTGTTTCAGAAAAATTTAATTGACTTTAATTAGTTAGTATTGAAAATATCACCAGACTTCGTTTGTATTGAGAACGCTCCGAATTATATTCCCTTAATATACCAAGTTCCGACCGCAAAATTATGAACTGTTACAACCAAACAAATTATGGTGAACGAAATGTGATTTAAGTGAATGTTTATACAGAGGTTCATACAACGCCGCCGGGTTGCCTAGCAAAATCTTGCCGCAAGTACCTTTACCATGATGATTTATGGTACAGTTTTTTCCACCTATCTGTTTGGGAGGTAAGTGAGGTGCCATCTGAAGGAGACCAATCTAAGGAACTGGTAAAACTAGGGTTGCCGCTTCTCAGTCTGCCAGATATTATTATTTAGGTTACATTTTGTTTGTTTCTTTACGACTAATAGTTTCTGATTAAATTTTAATTATTTGAAAAATTAAGTTTAAGAATTTATTTCCAACTATATTTCACAAAGTTTAGCAATAAGTTGTGAATGCAAAATATTTATTAAATTTTTAGGTTCGGTGCAAACGAGCAACCAGCCACAGTCGCCGGTGGCTGTCACGATCGCGGATCCTGCTGTAGCGAGTGGCGGCTACAGGTCATACGCGTGCGGCGAGTCCCTACAAAATGTATGAAAATGGCGTGTGAACTGCTTGTCGCTACCGGTCGCTTTGGCCGGTGGCTCGTTTGTGCCGAGCCTAATTTGATCCTGCATTGCAGTTAAACTATTGAAAATAACATATCTAAATAAAACAAATAAGAATAAAATATAAACAAACAAATTGAGAACTTTACCTTCTGAACACCTTTCGCTGTAGTAATAAACAACAATTTTAGTCCTATGAAAATAGAGTTCTCCATTAGTTTATTGTTTAACCGGCACGTATTGTTTAAGGTGAAATCCGATAGGCCGTCGATCCTCGAAAAGGGATTTTCTATGGCCTCCCATTTACCCGTTACTCATATTAATTGACAGTCAGGAAATAGGTACGATCTATTGTTATTTTATGGGCGTTACTCGTCATATTGTACTCTTAGTACACAAGAGCCGCGCCATATCAAAAGGAATTAAAAGTCTACCCAAACCCAAATTGTATAGGTATACTAAGATCCGACCGTAAAATTATAAAATTCAAAAATTCAATTCAAAATTCTAAATTGTTTATTCAAAATAATATCACATAGATAACTTTTTGACGTCATGTTTTTGAATCTACCACCGCGTCGGAAGGTGTTCCGTTGTAGAGAAGATGCGGCCAGAAACTCTACAACACACTTCTTTTAAACAAAACAAAATATACAAAGTACAATTCCATAAATTCAATATTAAATTACATAGTGTAACATTGTCAAGACCAGACATTTTGGTCATTCAAATAATCATCGAGTTTATAGTAACCTTTTTTACAGAGGACTTGTTTAACATGGGACTTAAACTTTTTGTCCGTCAAGTTAAGAATATTCTCTGGTATCTTATTATAATAACGTATACAGTGCCCCATGAAAGATGTGTTGACCTTACTAAGTCGAAAATGTGGGAATACTAATTTATTTTTATTTCTTGTATTGTAATTATGAACGTCACTGTTTTTGGGAAAGAGAGACAAATTTTTGCGAACGTATAAAATATTTTCGTAAATATATTGACTGTAGAAAGTCAGAATATTGATCTCTTTGAAAAGATCTCGTAGTGAATCTCGACAACGCAGATTATAAATGGCTCGAATTGCCCGCTTTTGAAGGATAAAGACAGACTCAACATCTGTAGCACGGCCCCACAGCAAAATACCATAAGACATGATACTATGGAAGTAGCTGAAGTATACCAGTCTTGCAGTAGCTATATCGGTAAGCTGTCTAATTTTTCGAACTGCATAGGCTGCCGAGCTCAGCCTACCCGCTAGGGTTTCTATATGTGGACCCCATTGCAGCTTCGAGTCAATCTTTATCCCTAAAAATACAGTATTATTTGTGAACTGTAATATATCATTATCTAAAGTTATTTGATTTTCAGTATTAATAACATTTGGTAGAGTGAATTTAATACATTTAGTTTTCTTTGCATTTAATGCAAGATTATTAACACTGAACCAGTTCAGAACTTGTCGAAGAGTATCATTTACATTGTCATTTATATCATCAACATCTTGTGCCTTTCTACTTGTTTTGAAAATAAGAGAAGTATCATCAGCAAATAACACTATGTTCGACAAGTTCTGTACCATGTAGGGTAAATCGTTTATATAAACCAGAAAGAGAAATGGACCCAATATAGAACCCTGTGGAACGCCCATTTTTACTTGTGAGCCAGAAGAATTTGTTCCATTGATAGACACCCTTTGAATTCTCTTTTCTAAGTAAGATTCTAACATATCCAATGCCCTGCCTTGAATACCGTAGTGGTTTAATTTGATTAACATTGTTTTATGATCAACACAGTCAAATGCTTTGGATAAGTCACAAAAGACTCCGATTGCATTTTGGTGCTCCTCCCAAGCGCTGAAGATATGCTGAACCAGCTTAACTCCGGCGTCGGTTGTTGAGCGACCCTTGGTGAATCCAAACTGTTGCTCATGCAGCAGCCTCTTGAAGTTAAAGTGGGAGAGCATTTGACTGAGTATAATCTTTTCAAAAACTTTGCTGAGAACGGGTAGAACTGACACAGGTCGAAAGTTACTAGGGTCGCTTTTATTGCCCGTTTTGAAAAGTGGTATTACTTTACTATGTTTCATTAAGTCAGGGAAAGTTCCTGAATCAATGCAGCAATTAAACAAAGATGCTAAATAAGGTGCTAACGTTTTAATTACAGAGCTGAAGAGTTTGACTGACATACCCCACAAATCTTCAGTATTTTTTTGGTTTAATGCTTTAAAGACCTTGACTATTGTATGAGGGTCAACATGGTCAAAACTGAATGGGGAAGTACACTCGTTTACATTATTTTTTAGCAAAACTTCGGCAAGAGCAGGTGAGGAGTTCAAAGATTCTGTAGTCTTTACAGGGATGTTGGTAAAGAAAGTTTCAAACTCCTCAGCCACTTCCGCCTCTGAGCTAACTATACCGTAATCTGTCTTAATTGAGATGTCTTGTTCTCTCGGTTTTATATTCCCAGTTTCTCGGTTAATCACATTCCAAACAGTCTTAACCTTGTTGTCTGACCTCTTAATTTTATTGCGGATATGTATTGATTTCGCTAAGATGCAAACTTTCCTAAATATTTTTGAATAGGTCTTAACGTAGTCCTTAAATTTTTCACTATGGATATAGGTCTTTTTATCGTATAATTCAAAAAGAGTGTCCCTACTCTTTCTGATTCCAACCGTAGCCCAGTCGCTGAATTTGAATTTCTCGGTTGATGTGGTTTTACGGATTTTGAAAATTTTGTCATACTCTGCACAAAGTACATTGAAAAAATCGTTGTAAAAATTATTAGGGTCACTCTGGTTTAAGGTAAGAAACGGCAATTTACTCTCTAACGTGTCTTTATATCTCTCTATCCTTCCAACAGTGACGGGCCTACTCTTTTTCGTAATTTTATCGTTAGTTTTTAAAGCTGGGAAAGAAACTATTTGTCCGCTGTGATCAGATTTAAGGCAATTAATTACCGCTTTATCAACGAACTCACAGTTACAAAATATGTTATCTATACATGTGGCGGTGGTAGCTGTTATTCTAGTTGGTTCCAAAAATAAGTTTTGTAGGTCAAATGAATTGAATAAACTAGTAATTCTAAGGCAGTATGTGTCTTTTTCAAGTAAATTAACGTTAAAGTCCCCACAGACTATGATGGATTTATTACTTTTCGATACTAATTTCAACGCATCCTCCATTACTGACTCAAAAACATGGAAGTTCGAATCATAGGGTGGCCTGTATACACAAATGATAATGTGGTTTTGTAACTCGACACAAGATAGTTCTATGTTACTTTCAACGGAAAGTCGGACAATATCTCTTCGTTCCTTAACTTTAAGATTATTTCTACTAAATATGACTGATCCTCCGCGAGTTGTCGACTTTCGATTGAGAGCACTGGCTACTTGATAATTTTCGAAGCCAAATAACATTTCACTTTCTTTGAGCCA
Organism: Agonopterix alstromeriana; assembly: GCA_963924505.1. Lineage (NCBI taxonomy): Eukaryota > Metazoa > Arthropoda > Insecta > Lepidoptera > Depressariidae > Agonopterix > Agonopterix alstromeriana. The sequence continues at coordinate 14,035,932 of OZ004667.1, forward strand.
ATGCTCAGTAACACAAAACAAATCTAATTGAAATTTCTCTAAAAACAATTCGATTTCTAATTCTTTGCCAGAAAAGCCTTCAATATTCTGATGAACTAATTTAAGTGTATACGGCTTTTCTTTTGTCACCTTACTTAGTTTAAATCAGGAGATTCGAGTACATTGTTAGCAATATCACTAATCAAAGTACTGTCTGAACAATGTGCCACCGACACGATATCTGCGCATTCGCGACTTGACTCAATGATGTTCGAGGTTGAGCTTAAAGAACATGTGGCGCCATCTAGCGAAGCCGGGGACACATTAATCAGCTCCGTCGTTGACGAACTATGTATTTCCTTAGATACATAATATATTGATCTTATTTGTCTTGCTAGTAGCCTAGCAATTGATTTTCGAAGGTACAATGTATCCTTCGTCAACATTTTTCCACTAATAATTTTATTAGTGTCAAAAAAAGAAAAAACGTCACTATGACGACATGTCAATTTAAATATACAATTATTTATGGAATAATATATATATACACCTATTTGTTTGGGGGACGAAATGTGATTTAGGCTTTGACTAATTATTATAAGGACTAGCCTTGCGGTAGCATTTCCCCTCTGCCACGGTATAAGCACAATTGATCTTGTGCATTTACATTCAATTTTACACCTTATCACTAAACTAGACAGCCTATAATTGCGAAATAATAACTTCGAACTTAGAACGTTTGGGGTTCACACGAGACTACTTTTCATGATTTATAACATTCAAAATTAGAATCTAAAGTTATGGAATAAAATCCAAAGTTGCGGATTTCACGTTACCTCGCCCCCCGCAAAAAGTGGCAGAAATGTTTGTTAGTAGAATTACACGCGTAACCAGTCCACATATAAATAGTCAAAGGATTTAAGTGAAAGTTTACACGGGCTCATACAGCGCCGCTGGGTTGCCTAGCAAAATCTTGCAGCAAGTACCTTTACCATTATGATTTATAGTATTTTTTTTCCAACAATTGTTTAGGAAGTAAATGAGGTGCCATCGGAAGGAGACCAATCTAAAGAACTGGAAAAACTTGGATAGCTACCTCTCAATCTGCCGAAACTCTAGGGTTAAAAATAACTTCTGTGAACCCTAGAGTTGTTGTTGTATGAACCCCTGTTTAACCTTGCACTTAAATCACATTTCGTTCACCAAACGAATAGGTGCTTAATTTTACGGTCGGATCTTAGTATACAATATATTTCCCAATTAAATTAAAATTCAAATGGCCTAGTCGAAATCGATCAATTCTTAAAATGACAAATACCAACCTTAATTATGTTTTTCATATCTTTGAAAAAGCGTTACTAGAAAAAAAACTGCTTTGAAGCGCTACAATCGACTAGAATGATTTTCTGCATCTTCTTCTTCAGGTTCCTCTATATTAATGGAAGTTGGCAGTCAGTTCTGCATATCTCTGTCTATCTCTCTCCAAACAAAACAGCTCTTCGACTCTGATGATGCCTGCCATCTCTGCCTGACAATTGTAGAGACAAGCCTAGTAAAAAATTTTTTGCTAATAATATTGCAACAGCAAACACGCTTATCGTGGGTGTAGGCTGTAGGTGTAGCTATTGTTTCATATACCACTCCCCATACACATTCGCTCAGTTTCCTTTGAATGCACTCTTTTCTTTCCCAAAATAGAAGCTCAAACATTATGCAAAATTAAATGTTAAATTACTTTGTAACTGTAAAAGCCTCTAGGTAAATAATAGTATATTCCTTGGTACAAGCACTCTTTTCTCTCAAATTGTTACGATTTTAATAACATAAAATAATAATACAAGCCTTTCTTTGTGGAAACGATCACAAAAAGCTTTTCGCTGTTGCCAGTCAGAGGTTTTGCTGTTGCCAGAGAGAGCCCTGTTCTATAATAGGTCCGACCTTTGCCCCGCTATCATGAGCCTATAAATGAATAATGGAACGAGCGAAAATATTACGTACCACCATCGTACCACACGGATATAATTATTGTGAGATATATAGCGATACAATGCTGTTAGGAAGTGGGCCTTTTGTTCATTCTTTTACGCAGGTGTGATGATTCATTTCATGTGTTATTTAGTAGCTGTAAAAGTTTAATCACATAAACGGTAGTCTAATTAACTTTCTCGTACCTACTAAGCTATCCAAAAGACCTTAGTAGAGAGCAAACCATAACACCAACCGCTAGAAGTGGAGAAACATTACTATATCGGTACCACTCATCCAGGAGAATGCGAACAAGAGTCCACCCCGTGCCCCACCATTGTCGAAATCACCATGACCACTTGACGAGAGTGTATACATAGGACAAAAACGACATGCTAAATCATTTAAGCAGGCGTAAAACTAGATTTCAGGTAGTTATTAGCTGGATAGCTTAGAGGAAGCAAGAGAGGTGTGTCAGAACCGCCCAAAGTGGAGATCTATAGTTTCTGCCTTCCCCTCTAGGAAAAAGGCGTGAATTTATATATGTATGTATTAGCTGGATAGAAATCATGGAGTTCCCCAACTGTAATGAGAATGAGATTGCACAGAATAGAAAAGAATTGTGTTTTGTTTGGTTGACATTCGATCATTAAGCCAGCGCGATAAGAAGGTACCTAAATAAAACTTTGATTTCGACATTGTCTGACAAGTCATGTTTTCCGTAATAGAACGAGAACAACTATGGTTCTCGTTATTCTCGTTTTGTCACTTGAAATATTTGAATACTCTATTATTTATAAGTAACAATAATCAATCTCAATATAATTCCACGGGAATTGGTTACAGATGGAAAGGTAGACTGAAAGATAAATGATTCAAGATCTTGGGGTTACACAGAAACTAATAGAAACAGTTCTACAGTTATTTAGGCCATTAATCAGGTTCAACCGATCGGTTTTTTCATTTCATTTTTTGTAACCGTTTCCTCCTCTCAAAGTTCTGATGTATATGCATCGTCATCTGATGATAAAGACAAAGATATTACTGATATGAGAAATATATTAATGTTATTTATTATTAATATGATACATAATTATTGGCCAAGAGAAGGAAGGTGGTCAGTTGGCAGACCACCAATGCGTTAGTCAGACGACATTATAAGGGTTGCGGGTCAGAGATGGATCAGATTAGCACAGGACCGTGAGAAGTGGCGCATTGAAAAGGTGGCCTATGTCCAGCAGTGGGTTGTTGTGCTGATTTGATTGTTTAATTGAAAATTATTATTTAGGAGGAGGAAGCTAGAGAGGTTTGTCAGAATAGTAGCAGGTGGCGTTCCGTTGTATCTGCCTACCCCAGTGTAAGAAAGGCGTGAGAATATGTATGTGTTATTTACGATTTTCAATACAATAATTGGTAACTGCGACCAATTAGGGCCGCCGTGTAATAAGGGCCAGTCACAAAAAAACACATTTCTAACAATTTTCTGAAATGGGTATCAAACACATATATAACCAATAGGAGAGCTAAATCACGCGGCCGCATCATTGGCCGCGCCATCATTTTGTATGTAGACGCAAGATAGTGTAGAGAGTTGGTTAGCGTCACAGTGTAAGTAAAATCATTATTCTCAACTCTATTTTATATAAAATAGAGTTCATTATTAATTTATCAATGAAAACTGTTCGAGGATTTCTCCGCTAGGTGTGCGGTGACCCTTAGAATTCTAAATTAAATAGACACTAATCTCACAATAACTTTCTTGCATTAGAATATTTTCTTTTATCGTTTCATAAACTTAAGCATTTTTACAGAATTATTTACTTGGGCAGGCTATAGACTAAAAGAGGCAAAGGTTACAAAACATACGATGAATAATTCAAGAGGCTCCGCTTTGCGCTTTGTGGCTAGTAATTCATTTAGTGCAGGCGACACAACTGAGCTGTGTTCTCTGCTATTGTGCTTCAAAGTTTAAAATTGTTAAAATAAAACTTGAGCGCTAAAATAAACGTAAAAACGGCTGGATTGTGGTTATAAATCTTTTTTGTAGCCGTTGCTACAATAGCACTCTCGTAGCATCTATCTACGGCGTAGCAACGTAGCACACCGGTGTGTGGTTGATGATTCAGATATAGTTTGGTTTTTGAAAAGAACTGCCAGTAAATTTAGAGAAATTTTTATTTTGTATAAAATATTATAATCACGATAAGTGTATGTATACATCGTGCAATCAACAACTTACTTTATGAAAACAACATCATTATACAAGGTGTAAGGAGACCTCTCCCGAAAACTTAAAAGGGTTAAAATACCCACCAATATGAACAACGTTTACTATGGGACCAAATATGAGAAATTAAAAAAATGTGCTATTTCATATTAAAATTAACCTATCGAGCAAAATGTATGGAGCAGCAAGTTTTTTTTTATTTCTCATTGTTAATCCAAAAGTTGTTCATATTGATGGGTACTCTCACGCCTATGACTTTTAAGGAGAGGTCATATCAAGTATTCGAGCTGATAATCAGAAATAGTTTATAGCATCATTAAACTGTCAAAATGTCACTAGCAGTAATGCCCACATTATTTCAATTACAAAAACATAAATTGAAAACATGCATTATTAAATTGCATGACATGCTTAAATGTATATTCATTAATTAAATTCTTATACCTATCATGTAAGCCCATAAGGCAGGTTATAGTGATTCCCAATGTGACTAATAATAAAGATCTCTATGTAACCTATAACTAGTGCATTATATGACTTGGACTTTGAACATTATGAAAAAAACGACTCATCATAATTTAAAGAAAAATATCTCCGAACAACATTAATTTCATAAAATCTGGTAGTTAACGCGAGCAATTTATAAATATTAACAAAGTCGTTTCATTTAGTCGAGTCGAGAGAGCAGGCGAGACAAATGCGCTTGCTCTGCTTGAAATTAATTTCTTCTTTTAAATTGATGACATTACAAAATGTTCCGTTTTAGAAGCATAAGCTCACATTTTCATAAGTCAAGGAACCTCGAGTAATTCAGCAGGCAGGGGCCGTATTCAGAAACATTTGGGACCCTTATTACACTGAATTATCTACATACTGGGTGGAACGTAACGAGGGGCTTTCCTTTTAAGGGTGTATTCAGAAAATGACACCAAACAACTTTCCCTAAGGAACTTCGAAAACGCGAAAAAAATATCAGCTGTCCCATACATTTAAATAAATAAATAAATACAAAGATAATAATAAATTTATTCATTAGAAAAGATTAACTTATTAACACTGATCATCAACGTTTGGCTTGAGTAGGTTCACAGTTTTGTATGGAAGAGCCGATTTTTTTTTCGCGTTTTCGATGTTTGTGCCATAGAGATAGTTATTCAGTTTGACGGTCTGATCATCCCCTTAAAAAAGTGTCAGCATATTAAGAAGGACCATATATAAATCGAGCTAAAATCGTGCCTCATAAACAATGCCTTCCACCGCACCTGCAAGTCAGACTATTTTAAACAGTGGCAAAGATTACTGCGCGCTCAACGGCAGTGAATAATGCATGAGCAGTCCTTGGTCCAGGCGAATAATTTTAATGTAGACACAGCGTGGCGTTCCCTTGGTGGATTTAACCTCTTAATCTGCTTTCCGAATTTGCGCTCCGATTATTAGCGCAGTCGGTCTCGTAGGCCATGTGTTTGACATGTGCGACATTAACGGTCTCGTGGACTGTGGAGTATTAATGTATTGCGGTGTGGTCGACGGGTAATGATTGCCGGGTGTAACATGCATTATGTATTTGGTTGAGGACGGAGATGAAATGGTTGCGTTTGGTCTGAATTTGATGTGGATGTAGAGATTTTTTTGGACCACAGTGTAACAGATGGTAGTTTAAATCTTTGCCGATTTTTATATTTAAATGGTATAACAAAACACTCTAGTAATACTTAAGGGGTGCCTCAGACCATCAAACTGAACAACTTTCACTATGGAGCCAACATCGAAATCGCAAAAAAATCCGCTCTTCCATACAAAACTGTAGTACAGGTTCGAGTCAAATGTATGGGACAACTGATTTTTTTGATTTTTTCTCGACGTTGGCTCCATAGTGAAAGTTGTTCAGTTTGTTGGTCTGAAGCACCCCCTTCAGTTATTACTAGGGTATTTTCTTACACCCTGTATATGCTGACGGTTTTTTATGGGATACTCAGAATTTAACAACTTTCTCTAAAACACCAAAAATCTGCTATTCCATACAAATTGCAAACCTACTCGGACCAAATATATGGGACAGTAGATTTTTTTTCGCGATTTCGATGTTGTTCCCATAGAGAAAGTTGTTCAGTTTAATGAAGACTGTCAGAATTTATTAAGTTGGACCCTGTATAGTTTTTTTTTAGATTTGGCTTAAAAAGTTTTATTGTGTATTGCAAAATCGAGGAGGTTAAAATGAAGAGCACGCTTGTGATGTGGTTTACCAAATCGATCATTTTTATTTTTTTTACTTTTTGCTAAAGAACTCATTACTGTTACATTGGGCTATAGTCGGGGAAATCTACGGATTTTTGTATGGAGTAGGTTGCATTAATTGCTCTTTTGGTGAAAATTTGGAATATAGTGGATACATACCTGAAAAACATAAATTCTCAATAATCCCCGATTTTTTATGTTGTATTATTGAATAATTAAGACATTTACAAAACATTAAATTTAGGTATGAACAAAAAATGGAAAACTGGTGATTTTGTACAGGATGGCTTCGTTCAATACGTTTTACTTAAAACAATAATAATCCACAGTTAATATCGTTAATTTGGGTAGATATTTAATATTTTGTAAGTCTTCAAAAATTATAACCTCAAAACTAAATTATTTACTGTTTGTTTTTACACATTAAATTTGCCTTTTGATAATTAACTGTCTCTATTGCTGGTATGCTGGTCGAAATATTTTTAGAAATAAGCTAGCCATTTGTACATTAATATAGATTTTAAGGTATTTCTCAGGTTCCTGAGCCTATATAACCACGAAATCTCGACAAAAGTGTTATAAACTAACAGTAATATTATTTCAAACACAATTTACTAAAGTGTCTTTAATGCCATCTCAAACCTTATTTTTCCTAGACTACTAGTCAGAGAGAATCTGTCATCAACTCCTACGATATTGACATCATTCCTAACTAGGTATACCTAACTATATCATATTTTTAATTACTGGTCTTGTCTGCACGGCTCATCATAAAATGTCAACATCTGAGAGTCAACATTCAATTTAAACCTTTGTTTTGTTGGGCTTGTTTTAGTTGAAACATGACAGCAGCGTTTGTGCCCATTAATTATACTTTAACCACCTTGAGGCAAGAGTGCTTTACGCTACAGGATTTAAATACAGAATTTTCAGTTGAGACTCTCGACTGTCACAAACAACCTCTTGTTATTGTAAATACAAAGCTAAGGTCAATGTAAATTAATACTACACTATTTTTAAACTGTAACACAAGTGTGTCTGTACATTCAAGATATTTACAAGAAAAAGGTTAAGTGTACCTGACTCAAAATCACAGGTTTTTGCATTTTTTGTCTGTCCGTTTTGATTTTGATGAAACTTTTTATATCTTGGCAGCGGATGACCGATCTTTTTGACGATCCTTGGGGATGCCTATGTTCAGCAGTGGACGTATTTCGGCTAAGATGATGATGATGATGGCCATGGGCAATCAGCAAGCATAATTCTGGTTGGCTTATCTCTTCCGCACGATAGGAAATCAAACTAACAATGCTATCGACTTGACAGAGGAAAAAAAATTTATTCTTGTAATAAGTATACTTTCAAATTATTCTGGTTGATAGTACCTAAACATCCTTAGGTTGTTAGTAAACATAAGTACTTAGGTATTTTAGGTAGCTTTACTCGTGAATCGAATGTGTTAAAACCATTTACTGTTTGAATGAAAACCTTCGGTAACGGAGTCAATTTCTTTTAGGCCTCCAAACGGTATCCTTTATTGATGGTATTACACTCTAAAAACATAACATAATTTATTTTAGTAATCGGACGAAAGACTAAGCAAAAATGCAACCGGAATTATAAAATCAATGTAAAAATGCACCGTTTTATCTTTTTTTTTAATTATTTTTTCATGTTAAAACGGCACATGTAAAACATTGAGTGTATAGGAACGTGGAACGTAGGAAATGTTCATTTTTCATACCAAAATAAAAATAAAAAACCAACATATTTTACCGAAACAAGATGTGCGCCAACTGCGATTACGCGACACTCCGTTTCGATGATGTATAGCTAATATTACCACTATAATTTAGTTAAACAAACGACATGAGCTCCATAACTATATGCCAACTATACGCTTACATTTTTTGGTGGCCTATTTCCCATAGCTGGAGAAATTGACTCCTTGACGGACAACAGAAGCGCTGCCAATTATTAACTAATATTACTTATTCTGTGCCTTTATTGTCTGTTGGCAACACCAACATAAAATATAGTAATTAAAAAGTTGTATTTCCGTTTTCCGCTTTCCATATTGGTACGATGCTTGTGCGTGTAACTAACTCTGGTGTAAAAATCACTAAAATAAACCTCCAGTGCTGGAAACAAGACTTTCCTTTACATCGAACCACTCCTGCCACCAGAAAAACTACAGTCCACTAAAACCTCTCCAGTGGAGCCGAATAAAACACCGGTAGGCCACCGGTTTCCCTACATTGTCATCGAGCATTTATAATTTTAATAGCATCCAATACTTTAACGTTACGTTACCGAACTTGTTTCTCTCATCGCATTTCCACACTAATGTTATTCATCATTTCTGGATCTGATTTTGCTCGTAGATTATAAATGTCAAGTGAAACCAGTGGAAATTTCATCTAGGAGCGATGTGCAAAGCGACAGGAAACTAGATAGAATTTGCGCATAATTCAATTCCAAACGGAACGGCTACTTCATTGGATTATCACTGGAAGTACCTACTATAGTTCAAGTAGATATATCTAATGTTATTTGCCATCTTAGATTAGATCAAATTCTTGCACGATGCCGCAAAATTTAAACAAACCGGCCAAGAGCGTGTCGGACTCGCCCATGATCCATAGCCATTGTATAAGTATAAAAAGAAGAAAAGTTCTTAAACTGTTTATCTTACCTAAGATAAAGGTTGAAACACAATGATAGCGCGATTTATTTTCGTCCCTATTTTTGACTTTGAGCGCAGATATCTTGAGACAGAGGCATTATATCGATTTAGTTTTTATGGGACTTTTGTTCCATTGGACAAGACCTATCCAACGATATCTCACTCGATACAAAAAAAATGTTTTCCAAAGCCTCTTTCGTTGTATGGTCAAAAAATTTTTTTTCTTCATAACTACTACATTTCTGTTTTTGGGTTACTGTTATTTATCTTCATGCCAAATGTCGATTCAATAGGTGAAAAATTGAGCGAGTTATTGAGGCGGGGCATACAGACAGACAATAAGGACAAAAGTATAAGGGTTCCTTGTTTGACTAGGGAACCCTAAAAATCATTAGGTAGGTAGGTATATCGTTATAGGCTCTTTCATGACTCTTTAATGGTGCACGGAGAACAATATCGAGTAGTATAATAATAAAAATATACTAAACAAATAAAAATGTGTTGTAATAAATCTAATTCTGGCAGATTTGACTAAAGTCTACTTATAACAACAACAAATCTAGTAAAGACTGCTAATATAAATGAATACAGAGTGTAAGGAAAAGTATAATTAGGGTTGCACCTCATCTGGTAGCACGGAATCGCATCTTTTGACGCTCTATCCTTTTCTGTCCTGTTCCTGATCGACAGAAATGGATAGGGCGTGAAAAGAATGATTTGGTATTCTTATATTTTGAAAATTCATTAAAAAATAGACTCATTTGTCAAAGAAAATGGCTAAACTCCGACCTGAGCCACGCGGTCGTTCACATCGATTAGTATGGCGAGTCGTGTTCCCGAACGGATAAGCTTTAAAGATTAATGATACTTTTCCTTACAACCAGTATATTACTAGTTACTAGATATATTTCTCAAAATGTAAACAAAAAGAGTGAGTGTGTGTGGAATTATGTTTATTTTCTCTAGAAGCTCTTACTAGAATAGTGTATAGGATGTACCTGATTAGGGGTTGCACCAAAAGTATATATTAATATAAACATGATTTAATATTTTGCTGTCACTGTCACAATTATGAGCATCAGTGTGAAAGACAGAACGTTAACTAAATACATTTAAGAGTCACGTTGCAGGTTCTGACCCGAGCACTTGTCTCGCGTGGTGTTCGCGCGTCAAGTTTTTGCCTACCACGAGGCTCCGCAATCCTCAATCTCTTCTTGTTCTTGTTCAAAAACAATCCCTGAGATTAGGATAGATACTCCCAAAAACTACTTGACTACTAACGCACAAGCAAGAGTCCATTAATTATAAATAAAATTAAAAAAATACATTCAAGCCTTTATAAACTTTTTTGTACAAGCCAACCCTAATCTAGTTTACTAAATGAATCAACAATTTAAAATCCTATCAAATTCATGCAATCGCTTGCATCTTTAGAAGTTTACCACTGATATTTAGCGGTACCAGTAAACTCCATTTCTCTTGCCCTCCAGCTATTCGGGTGAATTCTAAACTGCAATCGCAACTCAAACAGATATCGAAACTTGTATCCAAGCATCTTGAAGGGTGACCATCTCAAATTCTTGAATGTGGAATAAAGTTAAACACAAGAAAACTTTATCTGATGATATCATATGGGAAACGGTCGGAGTATCACTACTTGTATCAACAAAATGACAAAACTTTACATAATTTCTCCATATCAGGAAAGCATACCTGGGTCGACGTCTAATAGGTAGCTCCAGGTCTCGTTGGAACGACGTAGCGGACGTTGACCTACGAGAGGTCGTGCAGGATCGGGGAAAGTGGCATTCTCCCTTTTCAGAGACCAAGACCCAATTTGTGTCGCTGAGCCAGCCGAGTTAGTTCATCGAATTTCTCAAATATTCGGTATAGTTTTAGATGTGTACTACATATGAAGTAGGTACAGTTGTAATAAAGGGAAAAGAAAGAACAAATCTACACCATATCTATACATCTATCTATATCCTATGTCCGCGGCTTAGCTCAGAGACGCTTAGCACTAGAAAGCTGTAATTTGACATAGGTAATCATATTTATCACGCCGATAAAGTGGTGAAATACAATCTTGTAAATATTTTTTAGGTACATCCCCTACACGAAAAGTCGGATAGGTCGTTAAAAATATGGAGCTTTAAAGTGATAATTTTTGTTAGAGTCAATTGTTCCAATACACTGTAAGGGTGTATTCAGACAATGAAACCAAAACAACTTTCCCTTAGGAAGATGGGTCGAAGAACGAGAATTTTTTGGACTATTCGATACAAAAGTGCGGATCGATTTTCTATGGGAGGCCCAAAACGTGTTTCACGGCATTCTTTATCCCTGTCTCCTTTTCAATTAGTGCTAGTCGTTAGCACATTGTATTCGTGTTTTACGGTTTTCCAGTGAGTTTCAATACACAAAATTCTGCACAAAAGTTGGTCACCACACTATTTGGATATACTTCCCTGTACCCATCAATTTGGAATACGTTTCACGTTTCAGACGCGTGCCGCGAAATGCAATGCTTTGCAACCAAAGAGCTATCATATTTTATTTCCAACACGTTCTAGTTTTGAATTAGTTCGATTCCGATAAATACGTGTTGGGCTTACTGCATCACTATTACAGTGGAAATGTATGTACGAGTATAATACAATACATAAGTTGGTATATAGATTTGAGAAAAAATAGTGTAAGCTATATTCGGTTGACGCATGAAAATATTATTATAAATGGATAAACCGGGAACTAAATACGCGTTGTCGTATTATACACCTTGGTACATTAGTTTATCTACAAAAAAACCCCCAACGCCAAAAACAAACATTTAAAAAGTGACAAATAATTCGGTAAATTTTTGATGTGTATTTTTGTTGCAAATGTATGTTTTACTTTTTAACTGTCTTTTCATTTTTTAGTTCAATTAATGCGTAGGGGACCGCTATGAAGTGATCATTGATTTTTCATTCAACAATCACTTGCGGTCCTCGACACATTAATTGACCTAACATATCTTAAAAGAGAGTTAAAAAGTAAAACATACATTTGATTACATGAAAAATAATAGGTGACCGAATTATTTTTTACTTTTTAAATGTTTGGTTTTGGCGTTAGGGGTTTTTTTAATTTGTAATTTAATGTTATTCGTAACTTTTAAAGTTACTTGAAAACTGCTCAACCGATTTTCATAAAACAAAGCTAAGAACTCTCTCGCAATAATTTGCTTTCTTTTTAAAAAAAAACGCATTTAAATCGGTCCGCCCGTTTGGGAGCTACGATGCCACAGATAGACAGACAGACATACCGACATAGGTGTCAAACTTATAACACCCCTCTTTTTGCGTCGGGGGTTAAAATTATGTAGATCTTCTTCTTCCGTGTCAGCATGAGCCATATGGCATTATAATTGTTCATGTTGTAGTGTAAAGATTAGCTAGTCTCGAGGCTAAAATGTTCGTACCTATGATGTGAATAAGAAACACTTTCTGGATACGAAGGAGATGAAATAATATTTCGCAATAGTTAGTAATATTAAGTGCAATGTGCGAACTAGATAGAAGAACGTATACATTTTAGATAGATTTAACCATAGTATTATTATCGAATCCAATACAACAAATTTTATGCGGTAATTTGTTTCTAGTGAGTTCGTAAACAAAATTCAACAAAAATTGTTTAGAAATATCGAAATATGTACGATAATGTTATGAAATAAACTGCGCAAATATAGCTCTTTATCGTACACCGAACGAACAAATAATTTAAAAGTCATCTACCTAATTGATCATTATTGATTTTAGGTCAATTTCACAAAGCGAGAATTCAAAACCAATCAACAGTAAAAACTCACCCGATCATTATAATTTAAGGAACAAAATAAAGAGTAGGTATTTGTTGCTATTATTTTCGGGATCGTCGAATCTTTTGCCCTTCGTTTCATTTCACCGACACGACCATCGCCGATAAATTTCATCCCCTTCATTTGTTTCATTCCGCGGGCGTAACGTTACGTATAGCTAATTAACTTTCCTTCTAAGCTATAATAGAGCAAATTAATTTAAGAAACTGCTTTGTGTTTAAGTAATTTAGCATTCAGATTGTAGGAGATCATTTCAGGAATCAGGAACTAAAGCGATTGTCATAGCTTAGAAAATTAACAAGCTAATGTGGCAATAGGCCGGTCATATCTACAGGGTGAAATTGATATCATTAGCATCCATTTAAACTGTTAGTCTACTCATAAAATTGAACAAGTTTTACTATGGGAGCAAACCAATCAGAGCAAAAAAATAATCAGCTGTTCCATCTAAACTGCAACGCCTACTCGACTCAAATGTGTGCAACAGCAGATTTTTTTTGCTCCGATCGGTTTGTTCATATATTAACGTTGTTCGGTTTGATGGGTGCTGATACTAATGATATCAATTTCACCCTGTAGAGTCAGAGTTCTAGAATGCAGATTACGATTTGGCAGGCGTAGTGTGGGACGCCCTGGGGCCCGCTGGACCGACGACCTAAAAAAAGTAGAGGGGACGACTGGATGAGAAAGGCCGAGCATAGAGTTTTGTGGCGGGTCTTGGGAGACGCCTATGTTCAGCAGTGGACGAAGATAGCATGATGGTGATGAAGATTATAAAAAGTTAATCTTCTTCTTGTCGTGTGGGCAGCAAGCCCTGGTGTCAGAGTTTTTTCAGACCGCTGTGGGGACACGACGTTCCGTACATTCTGCGCACCCCTTCGCGCTAGGCAGCGGCGTGATGTATCGTCGGACTCCTGCGACGGCGCGTGGCTGCGCATGCGCGTCCCGAGCGCACCCCGAGTGCATCCGAACGGCAATCCGGCTCACCTTCGTTTTTCCCTCGATCTACAGTCGAAATCGATACACGACGCCGGGAGGTCGCTCCAATCGACATCGCCGCCTAATCGCTCGATCCGTTCCGCGGTAGACGCCATTGCCAGTTTAGTTAGTTATTAAGTGCTTCCTGCTTTCTTTCTGTGTTTTCTACTTCCTGTATCCGTACTGTACTGTTTCTCTGAACAATATAAATCGTTAAGTGTTTTATGTAGTTTAATTTGGACTAGGACGCCCCACATAAATTGGTGACCCCGACGCGTGTGATTTGAACATTTTCAAACGTTAAATTCGAACTGGTGATTTACTAAGGACAGTGAAGAGTTAATTAATCATGTCAACTTCAGGTTCTAATACGCAGCAAAGTAGAGATAAAGACGCGGATGGACAAAATAAGACGGAAACGGAACAGAATGTGTTCCGTATAGGCGTGAAAGTGCCGCCATTTTGGCCAGACGAGCCAAGCCTATGGTTTGCACAACTGGAAGGCCAGTTTGTACTCGCGGGAATCACATCAGATACGACGAAATTCTATCACGTTATCTCAAACCTCGAGTACAAATACGTGGCTGAAGTGAAAGACGTCGTCACGAATCCACCGGCAGAGAATAAATTCCAGAAGTTAAAGACCGAGCTTACCGCGCGGCTATCAACCTCCCAGGAGCAGCGCGTACGCCAGCTGCTGGCTCATGAAGAGTTGGGTGACCGCAGGCCCTCCCAGTTCCTCCGTCACCTTCGGAACCTAGCCGGTACCAAAATGCCAGATGAGATCCTTCGCTCGTTGTGGGCAAACCGTTTGCCAAGTCATATCCAGGCGATCATCGCAACGCAGACTGCTGCTAACCTGGACGACGTGGCTCAGTTAGCAGACAAGATCAATGAGGTCTCACTCCAACCCCAGGTGCATCACGTGGCCACACCTCCAACATCTGAGTTAGATGATTTGAGAAGACAAATAGACGAGCTTACCAAACAGGTGTCATCCCTCGCCGCATCGAGATCACGACCGCGCTCCAGGTCTCGGGATAACTTCTCATACAGGCAGCAACGATCGCGAAGCCAGTCAACGGGCGGTTCCGACCAGTGCTGGTACCATTGGAAGTTCGGGAAGGATGCTACCAAATGTCGCCCGCCGTGCTCGTATCCACAGGGAAACGGGAAAGGCAGTCAGTGAAAGCGGCCAACGATTGCCATTCCACAGGCCGCTTATTTGTGACAGACCGTAAGACTAAAGTGCAGTATTTAGTGGACACTGGTTCGGACTTATGTGTTTATCCTTTGTGCAAGTTGCGTAACGGACGTCTCGAAAAGACTAATTACGAACTATCCGCGGCCAATGGCACGATTATTGCCACGTACGGTTGGGTTAACCTAACCTTGGACTTTGGACTTCGCCGTGCATTTAATTGGCGATTTGTGATTGCGGACGTTACAAAACCAATTATAGGCATAGACTTTCTTTCTTTTTACAACCTCTTAGTGGATGCAAGGCACCATCGCTTAATAGACAATACTACGTCACTAACCGCTAAAGCTTACCTTGCTGCTAAGCCAATTTTGTGCCAAATTAAAGCTTTTTCAGGTGTCTCTCGCTATCACGATCTTCTGTCACAGTACCAGGAGATAACACGCCCAGCAGGGGATCCATCCGCACGTGAGGTGAAGCACAACACCGTGCACTACATCCGCACGACGCCGGGTCCTCCTGTCTTCTGCCGCCCACGACGGCTTGCACCAGATCGACTCCGCATCGCGCAGGAGGAGTTTGAACATATGGTGAGGGCAGGTATTGCTAGACGCTCCGATAGCTCGTGGTCCTCTCCGCTGCACCTGGTGCCCAAGAAGGATAATACGTGGCGCCCCTGCGGGGACTATCGCGCTCTGAATGCGCGGACAGTACCAGACCGATATCCAGTCCGACACATAGGTGACTTTTCGCACAACCTTTTTGGCTGCAAAGTTTTTAGTAAAATTGATTTAGTACGAGCCTACAACCAGATACCGGTAGCGCCTGAAGATGTCGCTAAAACAGCCCTCTCCACGCCGTTTGGATTGTATGAATTCCCCTTCATGAGCTTTGGATTATGCAACGCAGCCCAAACGTTCCAACGCTTTATGGATGAGATACTTAGAAACCTAGACTTCTCTTTTCCATACTTAGATGACATTCTGATAGCATCGACTAGCGTAGAAGAGCATGAACGTCATCTGCGCCAAGTTTTCGAGCGACTACGACAGCATGGAGTGCTGATTAACGTTTCGAAGTGCGCTTTTGGAGTGTCCGAGGTGGAGTTCTTGGGATACCTGGTCTCCGCTGAGGGTACAAAGCCCATGCCGCAGAAGGTCAGTGCAATTCTCGACTTTACACTACCCAAGAACGTCAAGGAGCTACGCCGGTACCTCGGGATGCTGAACTTTTATCGCCGGTTCATCCCAAACGCTGTCAAAGCTCAGGCTCCAATGCACAATCTGCTATCCGGAGCACCCATAAAAGCTACTAAACCTATCGAGTGGACTGCAGAGCTTAAGAACTCCTTCGAGCTAAGTAAATCCAATCTAGCCGAAGCCACCATGCTGGCACATCCTAACCCGAAAGCACAGTTAGCAGTAGTAACTGACGCCTCTGATAATGCTATAGGCGCAGTTTTACAACAAAAGGATGGTTCGGGCTGGGTACCTTTAGCTTTCTTTTCAAAGAAGTTGAGTAGCGCCCAAAAGAAATACAGCCCTTACGATCGAGAACTTTTGGCTATCTACGAGGCCATTACTCTACTTTAGGTTCATGGTGGAGCTCAAACCATTTACAATCTTCACGGACCACAAGCCGATTATATCAGCCTTTAAGAAAAATTCAGAATCATGCTCCCCACGACAGTACAGATATCTCGACTTTATATCACAATTTTCAACAGATGTACGTTACATTACAGGCGGAGACAACGTCGTGGCGGACGCACTGCCACGCACTGAAGCCATATCCAGCCTGATAGATTTGGAAGGACTATCCGCATTGCAAGATTCGGACGACGAGCTTGCACAGCTTCTCCGTGGTAAATCTTCGCTGAAATTACAGAAAATGAACGTTTCTGACTTCGGGAAGAAATTATACTACGATGTCTCTGGCACGTCTCCACGCTTATATTTACCTTCAGAACACCGTCGACAAGCCTTCAACTCAATTCATGGACTGAGTCATCCAGGCGCCAAAGCAACCATCAAAATGATGACGCAACGGTACGTATGGCCCAGCATACGCAAAGATTGCCGAGAATGGGCACGTACATGTATAGACTGCCAGCGCTCAAAGGTTTCCCGTCATACAAAATCACCTGTACATGCATTCACTCCACCGCCCGGCAGGTTCTCACATGTACATATTGATCTAATTGGTCCATTACCAGAATCTCAGGGCTATAAATATTGTTTAACGGCAGTAGACCGCTTCACGCGATGGCCGGAGGTGGTACCCATCAAGGATATCACAGCTGATACTGTTGCCAAGGCTTTCGTAGGCGGGTGGATATCACGTTTCGGATGCCCTCATAAAATCACCACAGACAGAGGCAGACAATTTGAATCGATTCTATTTAAAAAATTATCGGAATATACTGGTACACACCACATCACGACCACTGCCTACCACCCAGCAGCAAACGGACTAGTCGAGAGGTTCCATCGCCAACTGAAAGCTGCCATCATGTGCCATTCGAGAGAGGATTGGCATGAGGCCCTTCCATTGGTGCTACTGGGCATACGCAGTGCGTATAAAGAAGATGTTTCATCATCCTCGGCAGAACTCGTGTACGGCGAGACGCTACGACTACCTGGTGATTTCTTCCAATCAAGGCCAGCTGAAATAATAGACTACAGCGACTTCTTGGCGCGCCTACGCTCACACGTGAGAAATCTAAAACCGAAAGACGTAGCCGTGACACGACATGGAACCTCAAACGTATTTATACATAAAGATTTATCAACAACGACACAGGTGTTTCTAAGACAGGACTCAGTAAGAAAAGCTTTGCAGCCTCCATACGCCGGCCCATACAAGGTGCTGGAGCGCAGCAACAAGGCCTTCAAAATAGATGTCGGTGGCAGAATTACAAACGTATCAATAGACAGATTAAAACCGGCGTATGTAATGAACGAGTCAAGAACGGTCCCGAACGAGCCAAGAACTGTCCTAAGCGAGAACGACTCGTTACCTGAGCCGACCGGAGAGACTGACACCTACACAACAAAATCGGGCAGAAGGGTAAGATTTACAAATTTCTATCGACCGTAAAGGTCTCCGGAGGGGCTGATGTGGGGACACGACGTTCCGTACATTCTGCGCACCCCTTCGCGCTAGGCAGCGGCGTGATGTATCGTCGGACTCCTGCGACGGCGCGTGGCTGCGCATGCGCGTCCCGAGCGCACCCCGAGTGCATCCGAACGGCAATCCGGCTCACCTTCGTTTTTCCCTCGATCTACAGTCGAAATCGATACACGACGCCGGGAGGTCGCTCCAATCGACATCGCCGCCTAATCGCTCGATCCGTTCCGCGGTAGACGCCATTGCCAGTTTAGTTAGTTATTAAGTGCTTCCTGCTTTCTTTCTGTGTTTTCTACTTCCTGTATCCGTACTGTACTGTTTCTCTGAACAATATAAATCGTTAAGTGTTTTATGTAGTTTAATTTGGACTAGGACGCCCCACACCGCCTTACGACCTCTGACGTGGGTTTTATGTAACGACTACTACCACCAGTGATAGTAGCAGGGACCAACGGTATAACGTGCCATCCGAAGCATATCATCATCTGTCTTTTCAGACAATCTGGTGATTAAGCCTGCAATGTCCTAACCAACTGGGGAAAAAACCCACAAAGTGATATATCACTAAGTGTCCCCTTTGGGAATCGAACCCACGACCACTGTGACAAGAGCCAAATGCTCTTAACCATTAGACCAAGGAGCCAGTTAGCAGGCAGGAGGCAGAAAAAGTTAATAGAAAGATTAGAGACAGTGAATGCAGGAAAAGTAATTTTAAAAACTTGGTGGATTTAATTATCTAATACCTACGAAAAGTTTCCTTAGTATTTACTTGGACTAAATATGTTATCATCACTCTTTTTAATCTACTTAAGGGGCCAAAGGTTAAAGCGAATATTTTCTATGACAAACGCTTTTGCCCAGCTCTCCGAAAAATGCGAGCGTGTGCCGTATTTTCGATTAAAATAATTAATAAAAGACATTTTTATTTCGGTAACTTGTGTAAATTTTGTAGAAAATCGAAAAATAAGAGACCCCTTCCCAGGTAATTCCGAGACGTATCTTATTTCGTAAAAAAAGTTCCACCGACAAGACCAAGTACTGAGTTCTGTTTTCAATTGTATCTCTCTGACTCAAGAACAAATAAAACATAATAAGAGATCCTCTAAGTAGTTTATACGAGTTCGCCATAATATTTCTCATTTCACATAGCATTATGTTATTACCTATATAGGTTCCCAGGCGATCTTTTCTTTATACTGTTTGAGAGCGATACAGACTTATGACCTGAATGGCTAGTTAATTACCTTCATTAAGCTGTATTGACATAGTATTCCATTGGTACCCATTCGGTTCTACGTCTAATATAACGTAGATTAATAATGAACTTATACAACGTGTTAATGAATTAACGCAAAACTAGAAAGTAGTTTGTTTAGAATCGAGAGCAGAATCGAATTATCATGTTTTCAACATAGGTAATTTTTTTCAAAATATTAAATATTTTTTTATGAAATTTAAAAATTTCTTAACCTGATCTCAACCCACCTCACGGGCACACTCACCATACTTACTACCAAAACAAGATTCTTAAAATGTATCCATGAGCACGCTAGCGCTTTCATTCATTGCTGAAATGATAACAAATCATTTTTGCCTCAAAACTTAAAATGTGAATAACTTTAAATTTTAACCATCAAAATAATGAAATTATTGTTACAATCTACTTATTTTGTTGTAAATTAGTTGGGGTGTATGAGGTTTTGCGCTTATTCAGTAACACGTTGTATTTGGTTTGGATAAGCTGTGGTGATTCAGTGACGATTAACTTTGCCTGCTGTGCAGGAGGTGATAGTTCGATCCGCGTCCAGGCCAACTCGTACCAATGAGTTTTTTTCGGTATTTATGTACGATATGTAACACAACTGGCTTATCGGTGAAAGAAAACACCGTGAGGAAACCGACATGCTTCAATTTCGAGGCATGTATTATGACCACTGTCCATTACAAGTGGCGACGGCTCACTCCCCGTCACACTGGACAGAGTTGTGAACGTGGATTTTCTGAAGTTTCAGAATATCTCTTACTACCCCCTCTAGGAATATAGTCGTGAGCATATGCTTATATTTGTAATTTGTAGGTAATTACTAGAATGTTTCCAAAGTTTGAACAATAGGTATGATAGCACTAAAGCTATTACAAATCGTTTTCTACTAAACAAGAGACGATTTAATAATGCATTGGACTAAACTAAATAAAGCTTTACTACTCAACAACTACTCATACTATTCAATGTTGCAGATTCTTTATTTTTTACTATTTAAGCAAGAAATCTCATGGTTCACGGTATTTTCATTAAACATTCATCGAGATCTTAGTCGCTCTCCTGAGAAATAAAATAAAGAAGAGTAGATTGCCGATGGAAAATAGAAAATGCAGGATGATAGAATGGACAATAGCCTTATTTATGACGAAGGAATTTAAATGAAAAATGTTGTTTTGATCAAAAACAAAATTCCTTAGAAAGGATTCTCGTTAGAGTGATGAAAAAAATGACAAAAGAATCTGTATTTTTAAGAATTTGCAAAATTTGTATTTTCGTCAAGCAGAATTTTTAATGTTTAAAAGCACGGGCGATTTGTTTGTGATTTCTAAATGATTCGTGGTAGTAACAAAGTGTCGATGTGGCGATTCTTAGAGATAGTTAATTGAAGGCTACTTTGTCGCATGTGGAATAGCCGTTGTTCAATGGGCATTGGTTGTAACATTCAGGAACAGTATTCCTAAAAATCATTATATCAATAATTCACTAAATCATTTCCACCTTTTTCACGTAACAATTAGAATTTATTATACTCGTATCATACGTACATTAACTTCCTTAAAACTCCGCTGAGCGAGATTAGAATCGCTGCCGCCGCCTTCTGCACAAGAATGAATGAATTAAAATGTTATTTTCTCAACACAACACAATAATACTATTATACGAGATAAGTTATTATACAGTATAATACATCCAAGATAGTTCCGTGATTTTGATAGACGTTTTTTATTAAGCGATTAGGAGGGGTTAGAATATCTTTGTATGGGCAGTTGGCATAGTGGTAACTTTGACTATTTATATGTGGACTGGTTACGCGTGTAATTCTACTAACAAACATTTCTGACACTTTTTGCGGGGGCGAGGTAACATGAAATCTGCAACTTTGGATTTTATTCCCCATAACTTTAGATTCTAATTTTGAATGTTAAAAATCATGAAAAGTAGTCTCGTGTGAACCCCAAACGTTCTAAGTTCGAAGTTATTATTTCGCAATTATAGGCTGTCTCGTTTAGTGATAAGGTGTAAAATTGAATGTAAATGCACAAGATCAATTGTGCTTATACCGTGGCAGAGGGTAAATGCTACCGCAAGGCTAGTCCTTATAATAATTAGTCAAAGAGTGGTAGCCATAATTTTTTGGGAATTTCTAAAAGGCGGCGCAACCTAAAACCTATGTGTATGTTGGTTTTTGGTATTTAATTGGAGGGAAATGTATTAGTTGTAGAGACAAGAAAAGAAAAGGGTGTGTGTTGTAGAGTTTCTGGCCGCATCTTCATCACCACAACGGAACACCTTTTGACGCGGTGGTATATTTAAAAACATTACCTTAGAAAGTTATCTATGTGATATTATTTTGAATAAACAATTTTGACTTTTGATTTTTATCTATACCAGATTCTAAACTTGGATTATCTCTAAAACGTTGCACTTTAGGTCTGTGTGTTAGGGTAAACATTTTCATTACTTTTAGGGGTGACTGTACCCATGATACTAATCAACTTTCCCTAAGAAACCTATAGGAAATTCTCAAAAAAATGTATGCATGTTCCGTACTAAATGCAATCAGCTGATCAAAAATTTTTGCTAATATAAATAATATTTTTTGTTCATCTATAGATTCTCTATAAAAAGGCTATGCGCTGCATTTTTTAAAAATTTCCGAAATTCCTGCAAAATGATGGATACCACTCTGCCAAAAAGTTCAAACCCCTAAACATGTACAATGTAGGAAGACCATTAGCATCGTTTTTATCAAATTCCTTTGTTAAATCCCACCCTTGCCTTTGAAAAGCCATAAATGCACATCAATTTGCTGTAAATCAGTCTTGTGTCGACATATTGCACCCATAATAGCCCATGAAGGGGCAATTTTCCAAGAGAATTGTAACCTTAGCATTTCTCCCTTCGACATGAGTGCATAACCTGTGATCGATTAATATAGGACTGTCGACCTAGAGTGCAGGGGTTAAGGTTGAAAGCTGGTTGCGAGGGGAGACTGGCATGCAGTTAGTTTCACGGTCATTGCTTCAGCCCGATGGTCACCGCGTTAATCGATAGCGTAGTAACAGAAGTGCAAGTATGAGGACATATATTATTATGATAGTTATAGTTTACAATACTAATATTCCAGTAGTAAGCCATCTACGATCTACTGCCTGCGTGGTCTAATAAAATTACTTTTCCTGCATTCACTGTCTCTAATCTTTCTATTAACTTTTTCTGCCTCCTGCCTGCTAACTGCCTCCGTGGTCTAATGGTTAAGAGCATTGGGCTCTTGATACGGAAGTCGTGGGTTCGATTCCCACGGGGGACACCTATTTATACTAATGTTTTTGGTACTCAAATAAACATTTTTGTATTTTTTGTATTTGTATATGTCACTTTGTGCGTTTTTCCGCAGCTAGGACATTGCAGGCTGAATCACCAGATTTTCTGAAAAGAAGATGATTCCGTGCTTTGGATGGCACGTTAAGCCGTTGGTTCTGGCTACTATCTCTGGTGGTAGTAGTCTTTACATAAAAAACACGTCAGAGGCCTAAGGCGGTCTGAAAAAACTCTGACACCAGGGCTTGCTGCCCACTCGATAAGAAGTAAGCCATCTTAAAAATAATCTAATAAAAAAACGAAATATATTACTTAAGGTACCTACTGTATATTCAGTGTGTAAAATTAAATACGATACAATATCTAACAAGATGCTTCAGACCATCTGAATGAACAACTTTTCGCTATAGCGACAATATCGAAATCGCGAAAAAACTGCTGTTTCATTCGTGATTTGTAAGTTGGTCCCATAGTAAATTTTCATTGGTAGTCTGCAGTAGCCCATTAAGTAGGTATGAGTCTTTGACTTATTATTAAGAGGACTAGCCTTGCGGTATAATTTCCCCTCTGCCACGGTATAAGCACAATTGATCTTGTGCATTCACATTCAATTTTACACCTTATCACTAAACGAGACAGCCTATAATTGCGAAATAATAACTTCGAACTTAGAACGTTTGGGGTTCACACGAGACTACTTTTCATGATTTTTAACATTCAAAATTAGAATCTAAAGTTATGGAGAATAAAATCCAAAGTTGCGGATTTCATGTTACCTTGCCCCCCGCAAAAAGTGTCAGAAATGTTTGTTAGTAGAATTACACGCGTAACCAGTCCACATATAAATAGTCAAAGGTATGAGTAGATAACGCATTGAAGCAGCTGTTCATAGCAGATTTTTTTGGCGCTGACAGGTTTGCTCCCATAGTAAAAGTTGTTCAGTTTGGTGGGTAGAGTATGTGGCTTTAAGGTTAATGATTATTTCCCTTACACCCTGTACACAGAGTGTAAAATCATATGCGTTACAGGGTGCTTCAGACCATCAAACTGAACAACTTTCACTATGAAGCCAATATCGAAATCGAGAAATAATCTGCTGCTCCATAGAAAACGTCAACGGCTACTCGACCCAAAAATGTATGGCACGGCTGTTTTTTTCCACATAAATGTTGAACTGGAGCCTACCATAATGTAAGTGGTTTAGTTCGATGGTCTGAAGACTGAAGTACACTTTAATATTATAACGCATTTAAGTTTACACCCTGTTATCATAGATTTTCCATAGTATGTTCTGGTTTCGACTTCCACAGATCAAATTTACCCACTGGTGAGTAAGGATGTGTAGAGAAAAATTCCCATTTTATTCGTGAGCGGCCAGTAATAAAACTTACTTAGGTTTTTAGAGGACCTTTCAAAATACATTAAAAACATCACGCTCATTGCTAGGCCGCATCGGAGCTATGATATTAAGGTACAAATAACTTCTAAGGTTGTACGGAAAAATCGCTTTTTAGCGCTAAGACCGTCTTGTTTTTTATCTTCTGTAATTCTTAACGGTATATTTTGCTGATTAGGTAATATGTTTCGATTGATTGATTAAAAAGGAATTGATTCTTTAAGGTTTTGATAACTTTTTCATGAACCTTTAGAGTCAAATGAGCTCCGATACATGCTAGGCCATACGTGTTTATAACAAAATATGCTTGTTTTTACAGTATTATAATAATACAATACTTTCATTGGTGGCTGTGATTGTAAAAAAAGACAAAACCTTTACTCATACCCATTTGCTCCAGAAACGAGTAAGGGGATCTGTTACTTTCCTTTAGTAATATCTACCGGATTTCCGCTAACGAACTAACTAGAACTGACAAGAATCCCTTGTTAATGCTGAGTGAATGTCTTCCTTATTTCTGTCGTCACTGAGTTCAAAATGCTCCAACACTTTTTTAAAAAGGTGTACAGTATCGAGTATGGTTTGTTTTCGTTGCAATTAGCTCGAGCAGCAAATTAAGCTTTTTACTTTTAAATTTAAAAACGAAAACATGATGGGAAACGTGATTTTCATTGTAATTCATTAAAAAAGGCATTCAAAGGATTCGATTTGGGATACAAAATACAGGGTGTAAGTGACAGCCTAGCAAATACTGAAACGGTGAACTCAGACCATCAAACTGAACAACTTTCACTATGGCCTACCTCAGGAGACACGAAAAAAAATCAGCTGTCCGATACAAAACTGATATACTTACCCGACTCAAATGTATAGGTCAGCTGATTCTTTTTCGCGTTTCCTGAGGTAGGCTTCATAAGCAGAAACTTCATTAAGTAGAAACTTGTAGGTGTAATGCAAAGTTGACCTAAAACATTTTACCTATACAGGGTGTAAGTGGCAGCCTAGCAAATACTGAAACGGTGAACTCAGACCATCAAACTGAACAACTTTCTCCATGGGACCAACATCGAAATCGCGAATAAAAATCAACTTTCCCATACACAACTGCAAACCTACTCTCGCCAAATGTATGGGTGCCATTTAAGTATTTGACGATCTCGTACACTAAAAAAACATCGACTAAATAAATTATTACGCTGTTATGTAATATTTATCTGTATATTACACCTAGCGCCTTTGCAATAAGCGTCAAATTCGCGCAAAACTAAATACAAGCCATGGGCGTTGATACAAGTCCATTAATCTTTGGTTGGAAGCGGCTCATTTACTCCACTCGCTCCCGGCTCTTATACGAAAATGGACACCGGGATTTCTTCAGTTTTATGATATGTCGAAAAGATGGGCCCGTTTTTCCTTTAGTACCTATCTCTTGTGGAGTCGTTGGTACTACCATAGTGTAATAAAAAGTAATAGTAGTAAAGCTCAGCGGTCGCAACAGGCCAATCGTGTGGGGTGTGCGGAGGCCCGGAGGAACGCGTCCCGGCCTCCGCTGCCTGCGCACGTACCCTAGCCAAAGTACATATAAGATATAGTAGGCACGCTTCTAAGAAATCGCGCGGTGCGACAAGATGGCGGTCATGCTAAGGGTTGTTACAATTATGTTTAGGGGATATGAAATAAATAGAAGATGATATAAGTCTAATCGTTTAATATTTTATTAATTTGTAGTGATTATAATATGTATTTACTTTTGTTATGAACTATTATTTACGTTTTTAATTCAACGTTTTGTAAGAAAAACACATTATTTTTCAATTAATAACATGTATTATGTACAAAAACAATTATGTAGCAGCGTAGCTTACCTATTTATAGTATTAACTGCAGTTTCAAACGGTATCTACAGTAAAAACAACAAAGTTTCAAATCGCGTTAAAATTTTTCAAACCACTTTATTTCCAACAAATCTTTATTTTGATTCAATGTGGAATCGCATCCGTACACAATACAACCTGTTCCAACCATTGTGGTACGTGCGCGTTCGCAAGTATAAATGTTGACAGTGCTGCCGGCGCGTACCCCAAGTCTCTGTTGACTTAGGGTACTGCCCGTAGGTAGAGCGGGCCGAGACGCGCTCCTCCCGCGCCCCGCACCCCGCGCACTATAGACCTGTCGCGACCCGAGAGCGCGCTCACTATTATTATTATATTCAGTTTTAAGTACAGTATGCTCGTCCCCCGCCGACACCCCGCACACCGCGTGAGCGTGAACCCTCCGCGACCGCTGAGCTTCATCACTATTAATTTTATTACACTATGGTACTACTTACAATATGTATACTACAGGGTGTACTTCACCGTGTATATTTTCGAAAGCATGAAAACTCAAAGTTGTTCACGGGTGCTCTAATTTGTGTATTATCACACGTCAAGTCTCCATTTAAACAGGATCGAACGAAGGCAACATGCCTCAGGCAAAAGCTGTAAAGTACCTACAAGGTTAAAGCTGTAAACTGAACCATAGTAAATATTAACACTAAAAGCGAGTTACAAGAAGTCTAAAGGAGCGAAATAATTAAATATTTACATTGACGTCTATTTGACTATAGTGAATGAAAGAATAATTAAATTGAGATTCTTTTACAAATGAAATTAAACATCTAAGCAGGTACTTGCTAGTAGTAATAAAATTGATGGAAAAAGTTAATCGGTATCTCAAGATTATATTTAAGTATGCAGAATGATTTTATTTTATTTTATTTACACATTTACAATGAAATAATAATAGTACATTACGATACGAGTGACCTAAGTTGCCCATTATTGCACGGCACGGCACATTTGCTAAACGCCGTGCAATAATAGGCAAGTTTGGTCGCGAGTATCGTATACTATTTTATAGCACAAGTGACCTAAACCCGCCCCGGACGGATGGCAGGGAGGGGGGGGGGGGGCAGGGGGATTTAGATTGCTATTTTAAAAGAAACATTGAAATGATTTTTTGATACCGAAAATGAAAATGAAAATGAACTGAAATTTTTTGATTTTGTGGGCAACAAATTCAGTGTCACCGTTTTCGCCATTTCTTTGATCACGTCCGGAACAATTTCGGTGTTCTCATCGTCGCTAAATTCACTGATCGAACAGTCCATTGCTGCTCGAAAGTTACAATTTTCGCGAAACGAACTAAGTCAGCGTTTTTCTTTGATTTCGTCGCTGTCACTTTTTCTACAACAGGAAGGTTCTTGCAGGAGAATCGCTAACCTATCCCCTTCTTGTCATTTGTTTCCTGTGCATTTCCAAGCTTCAAGGGACATTTCAAAGGGTTTTGTTTAATTTTTTTACATATGTGAAGGTAGTCGATTCATTTACGCACCGTGCAGAAATAGACAACTTAGGTCCCGGAAAAGCGTGCGTAAAGTGCGGGTTTAGGTCACACTGTGCTATAAATACATATACAATATTATAGGAACACTATAAATCTATTTCTAATATATGTATATAGGGTCCTTCTTACTATGCTGACACTTTTTAAGGGGATGATCAGACCGTCAAACAGAACAACTTTCTCTATGGCACTAACAAAACTGCAAACCTACTCGAGAGAAATGTATGGGACAGCTGATTTTTTTTAGCAATTTCGATGTTGGTTCCACAGAGAAAGTTGTTCAGTTTGATGGTCTGATCATCCTCCTAACAAACTGTCAGCATATTAAGTTGGACCCTGTATACATACGTAAGGAAAAGTATCATTAACCTTTTAACCACATACTCCACCCATCAAACTAAACAACTTTCACTATTTAATGACCTGTTCCCATCACATTACATTATACGTTGCCTGTCAAATTCCTCAGCACCTTGGACTTAAACCATGAAGCGCACAACACACGGCCGCTATAATATGTTGCTGTACTCTTCTAAAGCACGCAAGTTGCTAATCGCTTCCTCTCACTCGCACGCAGAAAAGAGAAGTGCTTATGTAATTGTTCGTGCTTAAGAAGAGTACAGCAACATATTATAGCGCTTGTCTGTGACGGGCCTGATCCATAGCGGACAATTACAAAACTAGCGGTGCCCTCGACTTCATACGCGTAGACCACTGACTTAAAACACTTTTAACTTTTGATTGAATGAACCAATTTCGATGAAATAAAGATTAATTTAATCCAAACTAAGCCCTATGCTATTGTGATCCCATTTAATTTGATTTTTTAAATCCCATTCAATTCGGTTCAGTAGTTTCTAAGTGATGCGTGCACAAACAAACAGACATAAATTCTAAAACAGGTCTCAATGCTTAGGTAAGTATCCTAAACGCCCCCAATTAATATTTTTGCAAATGCGCCAAGCACAAGTTTTATTATAATGTACCGAAGTCAATAGATTGAACAATGTAAAAATCTTATGGAAAACCTAAAAAGATTTAACAGTATATTAACTGAATAAATTTTAATAACGCATTCAATATTCTCTTGTAAACGTAGATATTTGAAAACAATAATGTTGATTTATGCATGACAGTATCTATAGTTATATGAATATTGTCATTGCGAAACAGATTAGACAATTTACTTACAAACGGAATAAAAATAATATATACTTTACGATGATACGACGTTTTTCACGATTTGAATTAAGAATCTTTTTTTTTTTTTTCTTAATTAATGGCCGGTTGCTTGCGTCTAGCGCGGCAATTCTGCCAATATCAAGTAGTTTATAATTCAAGTTATTGTTTTATGATTAAAACACAACAGAGCTTCACAAAATGGCGGAGCCACGTGCAAGCCTAAGATAGGCCACCACGCACGCGTCCACCCTCCGTCAGACTTGCAGAGCGACTCCAATTAAGAATCTGTAAATGAAAGATAGTAAAATAAGAAGAATAAAGGTATGTTTTAATAAAAGCTAGACCTGTCACACACTGCTTTATTATTAAAAAAAATAAAAAAATGCTAGTTATTTTGGCAATATTTCAATAAAAACAAAGTGCAACATTGAAATAAAATGAATCCAGTTAAAAACAAGCATAGTTTAAATAAAATAAGTAAACATTTATTAAAAAATTGATTACCCACAAAATAATTAAAGATAAGAAAATTAAAGTTTTTTAAATTTATCTTAAGAATATTGTTATGGTGTTTATTGTTACAATTAATTTAATTTTTTTTAACAGTTTATTATTAGTTTAAATAGGTAGATATCTAAATATTTTAATGAAATAAAGACGTTTTTATATCGATATAGTCGATATATCGTCACTAGGAAACATGTTAATACCTTCGTAAACTTAAAATAACTGGTCATTAAGAAAAAAAATATAAATTCACAATGTCACAAATTGACATTTTATGTTGCTGTTTCTGTTTCCAGCATAGAGTTAAAAAGAAAAGTAATGTAATATTTTTTTTTATTAGCAAAGGTTTTCTCTATGGATTGTCTAGCGACCATTTTTGCATTCAGAGATTACAGATCAACATAATTTAAAAATGAAATTATTTTCTTAAAATTGTGTCTACTATACATAAAAATACAAAAAATTACTTAACGTACCGAATTTCAGAAAAAGATATTATTAAAAAATGGTGGCATAGCCACAAAAAAAAGTTCATAAAGTTCATTACAACCCTTGTTTGAACTCAGCAGGAACAGATATTGGCTAAGCCAACCTTATTAAAACAACATTTACCCAGCCAGGTGAATCTTCATCAGACTTGAAAGTTACAGAAAATTCCTGGAAATTTTGATTCGAATCAAAAACTTTTCGAAGTAATTACCTAGCTACCTACTTACGTACTGATACCGAAACTCAGCGAGAAAGTTTACGTTTAAGAAACCACGCAGTAAAATGTTTACAAAAGTTTCGGTTATAACGACCACTATAAAAAGAGACCTGGTTCGTTCAAATAACAGCCAAGTTGGGGTTTTAATAAATTTGGGTGATCAGTTACCAAAGGGTTGGGTAAAAGGTAATTAATCACACATTGAGATAAAGTTACTAACGAATATAGGTTCGAAGTTATAAAGGTATGAACATTTTAAAAGAAACAGAATTGACGGGAATAAAGAGAGAGAAAGAACACATATACCTTGATACCTATAAATTATTGTTTTAAAAGAGATTAATTTTACAAATACCTGTAAAACTTTTTCTATGGACCCTCTAACAACCTATGTATTTAATTAACATCCTTCTTTTGCATCGAGCGTTAAAAAGAGTTAGCTGTAATATTTGATCCCTTGGATAATGTCAAGATTGACTGTCGAAGCTAAGAAAGCGTCGAAAAAAATCGCAACCTGTACTGGCCTCTACACGCACACAGACATAATTTGTATGACGCATCAAGCACACCAACCTAAGAACACTGGCCAGTTTTTTTTTACGGTTGAAGCGTTAAGCTCATTCTAGACATATCTTTTTTTAAGATTTGCTCCATGCAGAATTTAAGTCGAACAAAATAGAATGTAAGGTATTCGTGACCGCATGTTGACAATTTTAGAGTTCTGTAAACAGAAGGGTTTTAGTTTTATAATAATAGCAAGATGGCCCATTGCTCTCAAAAACTGCGACACGAAAGAAACCTAATTTCTTAGTAGCTTCGTTGAAATAACTATCGGAAAAATTAGAACCATTTAAGGCATTACGGTACCAACGGCAATTAATCTTTAAAAAACTGCTAATTTGAACCAGTTTGAAGAAATAAGAATTTCGTGTCTTTGTCCCAAGAATTGTGTACAGTAATAAACTGTCTAGCCGATACAATGACCTCATTAAATACCGTCGAAGAGAATAAATGTTAACACTTCTTTTTTCTAGGATTTTCGTCTGCAGCGAACTGTGACTGTGACTGAGACCTTTATTTAAAAAAAAATTACCAGGGCATTATCAAACAGTAAATTTCTTAATTTCTATAAATAAAGACTTAAAATTTTATAACGCTAATGACACGTTTTCAAAACCTTTACCAATCTAGTTCAAATTTTCACGTTACCCTGCAATAAATTCTCCGTATCAAAACACATAAGTGAGGAGGTGAAGATGATATCCTTTACGATTATGATACCCCATATCGCATTGCATTAGTATGCGATGGTCGGATAATATTTCACACAGGCCCCTCGTATTACGACGGAATATCATAATATTATGATTATCGCTCTGTTTACATGAAAATATTATCATCGTGATACGTTTTCAGCTCAGCTGTCGTTTTGCGAAACAAATTGCTTGTAATGTAACGTTTTTATTTTCATTTCAAATGTTTCGTGTATTCCTGCATTTGGAGTTTTAGTGAGGTTTTATTTCAACTTTATGTGTCGTAAAAGTGGACCTTATTGACCGCGTAAGCGTTCAAACCTCGACTGTAACAGGGATGGTTAGAATTTAATGAACCTACTAAATTAAACAGATATCGAAGTTTTTTCTTTGAATACGTGGTATAAGAAACTTCAATATATCTGTTTCATGAAATTGTCAGTTGCTTGCCAGTTTAAGTTTTAGGTTTTGTACCTGGTCTTGGTGGATAAACTAATCGATTTGCATTAGGAATTCCTGAATTTAAAAAACTATTATTATTAAGATAGACCCTATACGTCTTATAATAATTAAGTTATATTTTTACCCGACTGCGCGATTCAAAGGTACCCCCTTTGAATAGGTACCTATTTGAAAATCATTGTTCGGTTTCTCTTCTCATTTTTCATTTCGAATGACCATTTAGGATCTATAACGATTTAAAGATGAAACGAAAAAGTGGCAAAAAAATAACCTAAAAAATTAAAAAACCCGTCTGCGTAAAAAGAGAATTTTAAATAATAACTGAAAAAAGAAACAAGTCCAGTAGTCTAGAATTCTGTAAAACCTATTGAAGCGACTTTAACATTCGGTATCCATTATTGGGAAAATTTTATCCGGTCTAGAATTTTTAATGTATCCCGACATTTTACTATCATAATAGGTCCCAACGGTTAAAGTCGAATCAAATTAAAGATTGAAAAATTAAGTCTCGGGCGGGACTTGAACCCGCACTCTTCCAAACCGGGGAATTGCGTTATCCAATTTCGCCGCCGAGACAAGTACCCAGAGAACGAAATTTTAAATCTTTTGCGTCTTAAGGGGACGTAAGCGCCATCTACTGGAAGCTATTACAAACTAACCAAATAGCAAGTCCAGCATTACAGCTGGAATTTATACGATATGGCTGACGCACCCTGTTCTAATTTCAAATATTATTGATTATAAAAATGTTGTGCTATTTCGAATCAAATTAAAGATTGATAAATTTAATCTCGGGTGGGATTTGAACCCGCACTCTTCCAAACCGGGGAATTGCGTTATCCAATTTCGCCACCGAGCCAACTACCCAGCGAACGAAATTTTCAATCTATTGCGTATTAAGGGGACTTCATTTTTCAATCTTTAATTTGATTCGAAATAGCACAACATGGCTGTAACATGTTTATAATCAATAATATTTGAAATTGGAACAGGGTGCGTCATCTATATCGTATGAATTCAAGTTGTAATGCTGGACTTGCGAATTAGTTAGTTTGGTAATAACTTCCAACTAATTTGATTCGAACATTGACTATTTATATGTGGACTGGTTCACTGGTTACGCGTGTAATTCTACTAACTAACATTTCTGTCACTTTTTGCGGGGGGCGAGGTAACATGAAATCCGCAACTTTGGATTTTATTCCCCATAACTTTAGATTCTAATTTTGAATGTTAAAAATCATGAAAAGTAATCTCGTGTGAACCCCAAACGTTTTAAGTTCGAAGTTATTATTTCGCAATTATAGGCTGTCTCGTTTAGTGATAAGGTGTAAAATTGAATATAAATGCACAAGATCAATTGTGCTTATACCGTGGCAGAGGGGAAATACTACCGCAAGGCTAGTCCTTATAATAATTAGTCAAAGGTTAAAATATAAAGTTATTCGCATTTTAGGTTTGTAGGAAGAATGAAAGCGCTAACGTACTCAAGGATTTATTTTAGGAATCTTGTTTTGGTAGTAAGCAGGGTAAGTGTGCCCGTTCGGTGAATTGAGATCGAATTCAATAAATTTTAAACTATACAAACAAATTATTTAGTAATTTTAAATAAAAAAAAAACAATTTTGAAACCATGATAATTCGATTCTGCTCTCGATTCTATACAAACTACTTTCTAGTTTTGCGTTTATTCATTAACACGTTGTATACAGGATGTAAGGAAAAATATCATAATTAGTCAAAGGATTCGAAATAGCACAACATGGCTGGAACATGTTTATAATCAATAATACGTTAAAGTCGATTCTAGACTACTGGACTTGTTTTTTTCTTTACTGTTTCTTATCTTTTTACCACTAGTGCAGTCGTGTTTGCATCTACCGGATACCGAATCAAACTCGACACAATCCCATGAAGTATTACCAAGTCCCGGCAGGCAGTTGTTAGGTTTGACCGCATTCACCCGTTTGGATGTAATAACGTTTAATACGTAGATCCGAGGGCGAGAGGGTAGATGCTGACCCTTGCTCTTGTCATTAATTATCTCGATATTAATCCTTATGTCCGGGGAATAGGACGGTTTAAAATTAATGTAACAATGGTTGGTAGACAGAAGATAGTAGAGAATGTAAGTTTAGACTAGAGGCTGTCAAATTAAATGCGGTAAATATTAGCAACGGCAATAGGGTGCAACATTGATTTCACTAAAAATTATCAGCGGTTTCATAGAAAACGTAAATGGCGACTCTACCCAAAGGTATGGAATAGCAGATTTTTTTTAGTGAATTCAGTGTTTGTACCATAGTGAAAGCTAGTTGTTCAGGTTTATGGACTGAAGCACCCTTTAAAGTGTGTAAAGCATTTAATTTTACGTAAAAAATTGCGATCGGCAGATACACATTTTTGTATCGGAGGGTGAAAAAATTCTCGTTTTTCGACCCATGTTTCTTAGGGAAATAGGAACTTTCCCTTAGTTTGATTTGTGTACACTCTAAAAATTTTGTTAGTAATTAAAAATTTGTGGTGTACGTATAGGGTCCTTCTTTATATGCTGACACTTTTTAAGGTCAATGATCAGACCGTCAAACTGAACAACTTTCTCTATGGCACCAACATCGAAATCGCGAAAAAAAAATTAAACTGTTCCATACAAAACTGCAAACATACTCGAGCCAAATGTATGGGACAACAGACTTTTTTTCGTGGTTTTTTTTGTGAACAACTTTCTCTATAGAAATAGAAAAAGTTGTTCAGTTTGATGGTCTGGTCATACCCTTAAAAAAACTGTCAGCATATTTGCTTTATCTCCTAAAGCAACTGACAGCACATGACAGTTTTTATACTGTTCACAGAGCTACAGTGCATATTACAATAATATCCTATGATCAGCCTTGCAGCTAATAGTTCATTTGATACAGACCTTTGAATGGCTGTAATTCCTAAACCGACTGGACTTATTCAGGCAGACCTGGTCCATCCCCATCACAGAGATACTTTACACCCTATGAATACTGATTCAGCCTTGCAGCTGTTACCAAAATACCTCTTATCTCAAGGCATATATTGAAAAGACCCTTTAACTTTCATGATCCAAATCTATCAGGAGAATTTGCGATTAGTAGTTCGTATGACATAATAAAGAATTTTCCAATTACATCGATTTTTAAACAATCGTTTATTATTGTATACACAAAATTAACTAATAGTTCCCGAAAGTACCGAAAATCCCGGTATTCCCGGTTCTGTCGGCCTCTATTCCCGGAAATCCCGGTTCTTGGAAACAGTCCCGGTTCTACATTACCTAATTGGGACCACTACTGACATGGTTATTCAGAATTGCGTTACAAGTATTTTCATGGAAAAGATACTACATCTAAAAGTTCAGCGCAGGGTTGCGATTTGCACAATGTTAATACTAAAAAATACAAAATCTCGAAAACGATCAAACTTGTTTTTTTTTATTTAACAGTTATTAACAGGCCAATAGTCTCCTGCTAGACGTTAAGTTTTGGGACACCCTGTATATTTTTAAACATTAAATTCTCCATAATTTGCATATTTCAATATTAGATATTAAAGATAGATAGATTCATAGCTATAATATACACTCGCGTGCAACCAAATCGACTCAACCCTTTAACGCGCATACGGGATACCGTTTCTTAAATAAGGCATAGCTGATATTTAAAAAACATACATCGTTTTAAAGCTTGGAATCTAAGCTTTAAAAAAAACCATTAATCATGAAAATCGGTACAGTATTTTTTTTTTTAGTGAAATTTGACTATAGGTATAGGAGAAATGATAATTAAGAAATGAATTGAGGTTAGCCAATCCTTTGAATAAAACCAAAAATTTGAACGAAAACAAGGAAAATTTATTAAATTAATACGGACTGTTTCCTCCCCTAGCCCTTATAAGAGTTTCTACGCGATTCCTCATTGATCTGATCAATATTTTTATGTCTTCTTGAAGAAACGCTTCCCACTCCTCTAACAACGCCTCTTTTAGCTCCTGGATGTTCGAAGGAGCTGGATCTCTGGCCCGGACTTTGCGTTTGAGCTGGTCCCATACATGCTCAATCGGATACATGTCGGGACTGAGCGCTGGCCAGTCCATAGCCCGTAAACCGACTTCGTCGAGGAACTGCCTAGTGACACGTGCAGTGTGACACCGGGCATTATCTTGCATTAACACGAAGTTATCCCCGACAAAGCCTGCATACGGGACCACATGATCAAGTAGGATGTCGGTGATATACTGATCAGCGGTCAGACCGCCTCCTCGGCCTCCCCCAGGCACGAAAACGAGGGCTGTTCTACCCTCTAGGGATATGCCAGCCCACATCATACAGGAACAGCCTCCGTATGCGACTGTTTCACGGAAACAGCACTGTGCAAAGCGCTCTCCCGGACGCCTATAGGCCCGGCCTCTCCTGTCACTGCCATG
The DNA here is from genome assembly GCA_963924505.1 of Agonopterix alstromeriana. Lineage (NCBI taxonomy): Eukaryota > Metazoa > Arthropoda > Insecta > Lepidoptera > Depressariidae > Agonopterix > Agonopterix alstromeriana. The sequence goes on from OZ004667.1 coordinate 14,072,121, forward strand.
CAGACATACTCGGCACTCGTCAGTGAACAGGATAGGCAGCCATTGGTCGATGCTCCACAGACGGTGCTCCCGTGCAAATTGCAAACGCGCTTACGGGTGACCTGCAGTCAATTTTGGGCTTGTGGCAGGCCGTTTTGGGGTCAGGTTCGCTTGCTTTAAACGTCGTCTGACTGTCCACTCACTGACAGCCACCCTTCGGACTCGCCTCAGCTCCTGCTGGACATCAACACTGGTAAGGTGGCGATTCCGCAGTGCAGTAGAGACAATAAAACGATCGTCCCTCTCAAACGTGCGCCTTAGCAGGTCAGATCTTGGTCTACGAGTGAAGGCACCGGTCTCCTGGAACCTTCTGTATACTCTGGACACAGCAGACTGGCTCAAGTGCAGCTGACGAGCGACAGGCCTTGTTGCAATAAAGCCACAATTTGGGCGGCTTCAGTTAGCGTAGTATCCATAATTTTGGATAAACCGTAAGCTTCACAAGTGGAGATGTTATCAGCTCAACTTCAGATAAGCGACTGATAAAAAATTTCAGTCACAGGTGGTTTTAAAAGCGATAGCGTCGCGCAACTCGTGAGTTTCACGCGTAGCATGTTTTCCTGTATTTTAATTTAAACCTAAATATAAAAAAAAATACTGTACCGATTTTCATGATTAATGTTTTTTTTTAAAGCTTAGATTCCAAGCTTTGAAATGATGTATGTTTTTTAAATGTCAGCTATGCCTTATTTAAGAAATGTTATCCCGCATGCGCGTTAAAGGGTTGAGTCGATTTGGTTGCACGCGAGTGTAAAATCTTTATATACCTATGCATTTGTTTTTGTTTGCATGGATATCGTAGAATAAGAGTTAGGCAAGTTTTGACATTTTTGTTATTACGCGCAGTAATTATAGAGCTCCTAGCTAAACTCCCAATGGAGTTTTGGAGAAAATTTGTATAATTTTTAAACAAATATTATGGAAATTTCAAAAATTAGAAAACACATTTAATGTTCATATTCATATTCATTTATTTCATAAATATAATTTTGCATGTCAAATGCACTACGTATAATTATATTATTTATATTAAGATCCGGTTACATTCCAATATCAGGTATTTTATACAAAGTTATAAAATTCATAAATGTCATAAAAAGCACAATTTATAAGCCATGTTTTTAATTGACTTTCAAAGGTAAAATTTTCTTTGCACTGTTTTATATCGTTGGGGAGTTTGTTGAAGATTTTAGGACCTATTACATATACAGATTTAGTCGATTTTTCTAATCTACAATTTGTTGCAATTAAGTCAGATTTATGTCTAAGTAAATACTTGTTAAGCCCAGTTTTGTGCACAGTACAATCATTGGAATTAGCAACCGATCATTAGAAGGCTGCTCGTTTAAAGAGCCAGGTCACAACTGGATGCTAGACGCAGTCAATTTAAAACCCATCCACCATTGGCTATACATTGCCACTATGAGAATGGCGTGCTCACATGTCCGCTATTCGTGAGGATCTTTACACATAAACATTGGGTATGGTAGACACATGAGAGCTCATCAACACATTGACGGAGTTGAAACTTTCGCCATGGCTGTAATCGATCTACCCCCCGATTGCGCCAAGTTAAAACATCGAAATTATATTCTTATCCAATTTCAGTTCTAATCAAATTGCAATCCAATTACTATTCAACTGTTATCCGCACCGCGCTAAACTCTATGTAACTGACAGCCCTTAACCTCTGAGCTCTAACGGCTGTCAAGAGCAGTACCGCGATTAGCGCAATACCAAATGTATCAAATGTTATGGTTCGTACGTAACCCAATCACGGTTCAATCACCGAATATTTACAGCGATTGCAGCCCTGAAGTACATCGTAATAAAACGACCATTAGATATAACGCATTTGACAGGTACTATAATGCCAATCTTTTTTTGAGTAATAGAATGAAAATATCCCTAATGAGATACGTAATATGGCTACATTACTAAGCAAATCTTCTCAAAATGACGTCACGTTTGTTATAAATGGCACGCTGGGGGCTCGGTAATGGCATAATAAGCATATTACACTAACATAACAAAGCTCTTTATTACTGTAGCTATTTTTAGTAAATCATTTTCTTGGCAACTGATTATGAGGAGCTTTTACTTTGATCGAAGATAGGACTGTTTAATAATAAAGAATGGAAAATGAAGACGATGACGTTTTTCTTCCACGAAAATAATAAATAATATAAATATTCAATAGTGCAGTGCCAATGTCTGTCACCCTGAAATCAAACGAAAGGCCATTTTGTTATTACTTATTTCATTTATGTCCTTTTTGGAGAACTATGTGCAGGTAGGCAGAGTAGGTTTAATTGAAATTGCTACAAAAACGTAATACTATTTTTATGACTAGTTTTTGCCTGACCGGTTGAGTTTAAAAAATATCCTTTGTATTAATTATACTAGGTGTTACAAAAGGAAAAATAAAAATTTTGAACTTTTAAGGGAGTAGTTTAGACCATCAAACTGAACAACTTTCACTATGGGACCAACATCGAAATTGCGAAAAAAAATCTGCTGTCCCATACATTTAGCTCGAGTAGATTTGTAGTTTAGTATGGAATAAAGATATTTTTTTTTGCGATTTCGATATTGGGCCTATAGTGAAATTTGTTCAGTTCGATGGTCTAAACCACCCCCTTAAATGTTTATTTTTATTTTTGTAACACCTTGTATAGAGGGTGTAAAGAAAAGTATCGTTAACCTTTAAACCATATACTCTAACCATCAAACTGAACAACTTTTCCTAAACAAAAAAAAGCAAAAAAAAATCAGCTGTCCCATAAGTTTGAATCAATTAGGTATTGCAATTCAGACAGCAGATATTTTTTTTGTTCTGACAGGTTTGCTCCTATAGGCCGGAAAAGTTGTTCAGTTTGATGGGTATGTGGTTTAAAGGTTAATGATAATTGTATTGTCATTTTTTATTTTATTTTATTTCGTGTTGTTATGATAATTTATAATATTATGAATGTAATTGTATTGTTTCCTTAATTTTGAGCTATCTTTTATGGGCGAATTACATATTCTCCCTGTACGTAAAGTGCACAATTGCACCGACCTCGATACAAGCCTTTTACACGTGCCGCGCCGTCAGCACAACGTGAGCAAGCCGACACCGCCTTGCCGCCGAGCGGCCGTGGGACCGACACTTTGTTTCCAACCTCGAACCTTGTCACTTTACTTAGATTATAGATAAGTTACATAAATCTGTAATTTCTTTATTTTAATAAATTAGTACCAAAGTTTTTGGTTTTTTTTAAGTCCTACGGCTGTAGCCTTCGTAATTGGCGCAGTCGAGGTAGGATTCTCGCGGGCCGGTTCGTGAGACGCGTCAAGATTTCCAGAAAATCCCGCGATCGCGCATCCCCCGGGTGGCTCCTTAGCCCCAGAACGAGGATCCAGAACCTACGGAGAGCTTCAGCACGAGGGACGAGTATCCAGCCATCGATACGCAGAGAAACCAGAAATGAAACTGTAAGTACACAGAATCTTTCTTGTGTCGCTTGCTATTAGTCCTATATTCCTTCCAAAATTTTCCACCCTAATTCTAGGGGTAGTACCAGCGAGTCTGCATCGCGCCAGTCTCGCCGGCAACGTGAAGTAGATTTTAATAGAGATATAGATATAGATTTTGATTTTGATTTAAATTTATTATTTGAAATCAGCGAGATGGCTGCCGACCTAGACACTATTTACAAGGCCTTACGCCCAGTCCCCGAATTCGATGGGAACCAAAACGTTTTAATAAGGTTCATAAAAATTTGCGATCACATAGTTCAAACCTACATAAGCGTTGAACCGGGTAGTGAATTATCAAACCAGTGCCTATTAAATGGTATACTAAATAAAATCACTGGTCCCGCCGCGAGCATAATTAACTCAAACGGTATTCCAGATAATTGGTTGGGTATCCGTGAAGCCCTTATAAATAATTTTGCAGACCAGAGGGATGAAACCGCCCTCTATAATGACCTCTCTTTGGCCACGCAAGGTCAAAAAACCCCTCAGGAATTTTACGACCATTGCCTAAATTTACTGAGCACCATTATGGTTTATGTTGATTTACATGAACGTTTAGCTACTACTGTAGAAGCCAAACGGACCCTGTATAAAAAATTAGCCTTACAGGCGTTCGTACGAGGCCTTCAGGAGCCCCTTGGCTCGCGCATCAGATGCATGAGACCAGATAGATTAGAAAGGGCATTAGAGTTCGTACAAGAGGAGTTGAATGTAATGTACTTGCAACAACGTAATGACTCACAACCTAAGCAACATCAGACCCCTAAATTTGGAGTAACAGGCCCTCCTGTAAACCCTCCAAGGCCTATACAGTTCCAACCCCCTGTGCCTAATTGGCCCGTGCCGCAAAGGCCCATGCCAATGCAACCACAGCCTTATAAATTCATGCATCAGCCACAACAAGGCTTCAGGAATAATCCCATGCAGAATCAACCCCAGTTCCGTATTCCATCTCGCACCCAACAAATGTTCGGTGCTAGGCCATCGAATTACAACCCCCAAAGTAATACTTTCCGTCTGCAACAAAAGGGTCCACCTCAGAGTTACCCAAGGCCTATGAGCGGTGTACAAACCTTCACACCAAGGCAGTTGCCTCCCATGGGACTACAGGGACACGATTGGCGTAGACACGGCAATCCACCCCCGTCTAACTACTTTAGGCAACGAGAGATGAACATGAACGAATGTACAAACTATGATGACTCATACTATCCTGACTATTACTGTGAAACTGACTATGCTTACTATCCTGAAATGTATGGAACTTATGACTATGAATTCCCGGACGATTCCGATGATCTGAATGAGCTGAATCCCCCCTTGGATCCCCCTCAGCAGCAAATTACTTACCCTGGCTACACTGAAACGGAAGATCAACCCTTACCTTCTACAAGTAAAAATCAAAATTTTCCGAAGGATCTGAAATCCAAAAAATTAAGATAGAGCTTAACCTGCAGACCCAAAGACAACTACCATTTATTCAAATTTCGAACCCTCCATTAAAATTGCTAATAGACACCGGGGCTAATCAATCATTCCTAAGCCCCGACGCCATACAAAGATATTATTCTAACGTTGAATTGAATTATGACCCATTCGAAGTAACGAATGTTCATGCTACTAGTAGGAACGATTATTCTATATCCCTGCCTTGCTTTTCAGAGTTTAATAGCACAGATGAAATAAAATTATTTGTCTACAAATTCCACAATTTCTTTGACGGACTCATTGGACTAGATTTGTTAACTAAATGGGAGGCCAAGATCGACCTGAAGGATCAGACCTTGACCACTCTCTCTGCTGTAAATCCTATTAGAATGTACAATTCAAGAAATGTCAATCTTTACGAAGATATCATCCCAGCACACAGTTCGAAATTTTTGAGAATACCCATAAATTCTTCAGACGGTGAAGTACTTGTACCAGAACAGATTGTGTCTAACTGTATCATTCATGAATGTTTAACAACTGTTGCTAATAACCGTGGTTTCATAGAAGTCCAAAATCCAACTCAAAATGACGTCATATTTTCATTAGACCACCCAGCACGCGCGGAATTATTTAATATTGAGTGCATGCGTACCAAACCACCGTCATCGCGCGCGCAAGACGTCGTGTCACGGTTACGAACGGACCACCTAAATGAAGAGGAGAAAGCTAATTTAGTTTCCCTTTGCTCCTCATACTCTGACGTATTTTATATCGAAAATGAACCCTTAACTTTTACAAACAAAATTAAGCACTGCATTAGAACGACCGATGAGATACCAGTGTATACTAAAAGTTACAGGTATCCATTTGTGCACCGTCAGGAGGTTTCTGATCAGATAGGAAAAATGCTGGAGCAAGGAATAATAAGACCTTCCGAATCCGCTTGGAGCTCGCCAATTTGGGTAGTTCCAAAAAAGGCAGACGCTTCAGGGAAACAAAAATGGCGTTTAGTCGTAGATTTTCGTAAGGTAAACGATAAAACAATTGACGATAAGTACCCAATACCAAACATAACTGACGTCTTGGACAAATTAGGGAAGTGTCAATACTTTACAACTCTAGACCTTGCCAGCGGTTTTTACCAAGTTGAAATGGACCCAAACGACATCTCCAAAACAGCTTTTAATGTTGAGCATGGGCACTTTGAGTTTCTAAGAATGCCCATGGGTCTCAAAAACTCACCATCCACTTTCCAGCGCGTGATGGATAACGTCTTGAGAGGGCTCCAAAATGATATCTGCTTGGTTTACCTTGACGACATTATAGTTTTCAGTACATCCCTTCAGGAACACATTATTAATCTCGAAAAGGTCTTTCAGAGACTTAGAGAGTCAAACTTTAAGATCCAAATGGACAAATCCGAATTTATGAAATTAGAAACAGCTTATTTGGGACACGTCATTAGCAGAGAAGGTGTTAAACCTAACCCGGACAAAATTGCAGCAATTAAAAAGTACCCCATGCCGAAAACTCCAAAAGAAATCAAGCAGTTTTTAGGACTGCTTGGTTATTATAGGAAATTTATTCCAGATTTTGCACGTATCACCAAGCCTCTCACACAGTGTCTGAAAAAGAACAAGAAAATAACTTTTGATTCAGAGTATGTTAACAGCTTCGAAACATGTAAAACTCTCTTAACTAATGATCCAATTTTACAATACCCTGATTTTACGAAGGAATTCGTTTTGACTACTGATGCCTCCAATTTTGCTATTGGAGGTATCCTGTCTCAAGGCCCCATAGGGTCAGACAAGCCCATATCTTTCGCATCTCGTACTTTAAACGAGAGCGAAATAAATTACAGCACGATAGAGAAAGAGCTACTAGCTATCGTTTGGGCTACGAAATATTTCAGACCATATCTCTTCGGACGCAAGTTCAAGATATATACGGATCATAAGCCGTTGCAATGGGTTATGAGCTTAAAAGAGCCCAATTCTCGCTTAACGCGATGGAAATTAAAATTGTCCGAATATGATTTTACAGTCGTTTATAAAAAAGGTAAAAGTAACACCAATGCAGACGCCTTGTCCAGAGTAGAAATCCACAATGAGGAATTAGATTCATTGATTGAGGAACTTAGTTCGTTAATGCCAAACCCTTCAGAGAGTCCACCCACTCTGAATAACTCTGACACTGCAACAGCACATACCAGTACTGAAAATCCAATTTTAGAAGTCCCCATTACTGACGAACCACTTAATAAATTTCACAGACAATTATGCCTCACCATAGTGGGTGATATAAAAAAACGTCCCGTAGTAACAAAACCTTTTGATACGCACACACGCATGTCTATTCAAATATCAGAGTCCAAACTGGAAGAGGAGATAATAAGTGCTATTAAAGAGTATGTAAACCCAAAAGTTAAAACTGCATTATTAATAAATCCTCCCCTAGCAATGTACTCAATCATCCCCATCATACAAGATAAGTTTAGAAGTTCAGCAATGAATCTTGTCTTAACAAAAAATGAATTAGAAAATGTCAAAGAATATCTAAGACAACAGGATATTATCAGGAACTACCACGATGGTAAAACAAACCATCGAGGTATTAATGAATGCTACTTAGCCTTATCCCGAAGGTACTTTTGGCCGAAAATGAAAGAGCACATAACAAAATTTATTAATGAGTGCACAGTTTGCGGACAAGCCAAGTACGACCGGCATCCTATCAGACAAGAGTTTAGTATAGTACCCCCAGCGACCAAACCCTTAGAAATCATTCACATGGACTTATTTACAGCACAAAATGAGAAGTACTTAACTTTCATAGATGTTTTTACCAAGTACGGACAAGCCTACCACTTACGGGATGGTACTGCTGTAAGCATTCTCCAGGGTCTATTAAGGTTCTGCTCACATCACGGACTTCCCCTGACTATAGTGACAGATAATGGGACTGAATTTACTAATCAATTATTTTCTGAATTCATCCGTCTTCATAAGATAACTCACCATAAAATCCTTGCACATGCTCCAAATGGTAACGGCAACATAGAACGTTTCCATTCGACTCTACTCGAGCACCTTAGAATCCTGAAACTAAAAACGAAAGACGAACCAATCATCAATCTAATGCCTTACGCAATTATAGCATATAATAGTTCGATCCACAGCTTTACCAAATGTAGACCGTACGACATTTTAACAGGACACTTTGATCCTAGAGATCCAATAGATATTGACCGTAACGAAGTTATCTTACAGCAATATGTACAATCGCATAGAGACCAGATGAAAACGGTATATGATATTATTAATGAATCCTCTTTAGTTGATAGAACTACTCTCATCGAAAAACGTAATAAAGACCGAGAGCCAGAAGTTGAATATCAACCCCAGCAACAAGTTTTTATTAAAAATCCTTTTGCTGTCCGACAAAAAATAGCTCCTCGCTACACACAAGACACCGTTTTAGCTGATCTCCCGATACACATCTATACATCGAAAAAACGAGGCCCCGTGGCCAAATGCCGACTGAAACGACCCCCTAAGGACTCTAACTTGTTACAGGATCATACTGACACTGGCCACCAGCCTGGTCCTGGGAAGAACCCAGGAAATAAGACTTGAAAGTCTCGACGATGGACCCGGAATATTGCCATTCAAACTAGGACCAACCAGACTTATTACGCATTACCATACCTTTTTACAGTACGTCCAGTTAGATGACATTGAAGATAAAGTTAATTTTATAAAAGGACAGCTGACAGATTACAGGACTAGACTTGAAAATGACACATATTCACTATATGTACTCCAAATTAATTACTTATCTAATAAATTAGACAAAGTGCTGCATAACTTACGTAGTTTAGAGCCTAGCCGTGCAAAAAGAGGTCTAATAAATGGTTTAGGATCTGTTATTAAAAGTATATCTGGTAACCTGGATTATCTGGATGCTGTAAGGTATAATAACGCTATTAAAGATTTAGAAACCAACCAAGATAAAGTCATCTCTGAGTTAAATAACCATATTAGTATTAGCAAAGACTGGATGTCCGAACATAATAGCGTAATTTCTCAAATTGTCTTAAATCAGAATAAGATTAATACAACACTAGAGCTACTGTTAGACAAAAATTATAACAGAGACAATAGTCTAATCAAATACGCACAATTTGCTCAAATGTTAACCATCATAACAGAGAACACTGACGATTTACTTCGAGAAATAACTAGAATAGAGAATAGCTTAGCGTTTGTGCGTGCATCAAGCACCCATCATTCGACATTAGATATAAATATATTAAGAAAAATGATTGAAAAACTTAGATTAATCTACGGTAAGGAACAGGTGTTAAACTTAGAATTAAGAAACTATTATAATATAATAAAGCCAGGTTCATACTATGTAGGGAAACAAATTGTTATAGTCTTTAAAGTCCCAATAGTATCAGTGGACAATTACATCCTTTATAAACTCTCCATAGCACCTAACAAACACCATCAAGTCCTTATTCCTCCCTATCCTCTAATAGCAACGGACGGGATAGCTTTTGTGTACATAGAGGCTGAATGCCCGAAGATAGAGAAACAGTTTCTCTGCGTAGAAAATGCAAATCATCAGATACGCACACAATCTGACTGCATTCAAGAACTCATCATGAAACAATCCATTGGGGAATCCTGTAATTTAACTAACGTCGACCTAATAAAAGAAGCCATGGAGCAGCTAGATGACCGAAGTTACGTTGTAACCTTCCCCCATCCCACGAGAGTACAACTAAGCTGCGGAAGAGAAGACTTCAATCAGCTACAAGGAAGTTACCTAGCAACTCTACCTGTAAACTGCCTATTGCGGTCTCCTGAATTTACAATAATTAATGAAAACGACGAGATAGAAGGCCAACCATTGAAAATCGTAACTTTTTTAAACCAAACGAACATGAAAACTGCAGCCTCGCCAAGATTTACTCTTAACTCAATCGATCTGAAAAAACTTCATAATATGCAAGACAGAATTATGCTTCAGTCACCAATTCAAGCTGAAGTTACATCGCCTGAAACATTGTACCATACTACCATACCATTCTACGTAGTACTATTAAGTGCGGGTGCACTCGCAATCGCCGCACTGATCCGGCGGTTTAACTTATGGAGCTGCAAGAAAGTCAAAAATCAAGCCGAAGGACATCCAAATCACATGTATGAAGATCCTGAAAAGAAAAGGAGCATCCCAGCAACATTTACCCTTAAAGTTTAGCAAATAGTTGCTGATCTGAGGGTGGAGGAATTACATATTCTCCCTGTACGTAAAGTGCACAATTGCACCGACCTCGATACAAGCCTTTTACACGTGCCGCGCCGTCAGCACAACGTGAGCAAGCCGACACCGCCTTGCCGCCGAGCGGCCGTGGGACCGACACTTTGTTTCCAACCTCGAACCTTGTCACTTTACTTAGATTATAGATAAGTTACATAAATCTGTAATTTCTTTATTTTAATAAATTAGTACCAAAGTTTTTGGTTTTTTTTAAGTCCTACGGCTGTAGCCTTCGTAATTGGCGACAGTCTGGAATAAACAATTTTTATTTATTTATTTATTTTTATTAATCCATAATATATTCCACCTGTGTGCTAAATTTCATCTAAATATGTTTAGCTAGGATTATCTATGTATGCGTGATTGAGTCATAGACATCTAAACATCATCAGAAACTTTCAATTTATAATATTAGTAGGAAGTGGGATTTCTTTAAAATATAACTTGACTGCGTGAATTGGATATTATATTATGTACCTAATAGGAATCGAGAAAACATTTCCTGCGAGAAGTAGAGTGAACACCGACTCTCTTAAAATATTTTACTTGGCTGACTCTGTGGGGTGGGCACTTATAAAAACATCTTACAAAAAACAGAACTGTCGAGTCTTTTCAACGACTTCAAGGAGAGTTTGAGTGAATGAAAAATAAAACACCTCACCATTTCGTGTCATCATTTTTATTATTAACTTATTTCAATTTGTTTTTAATGGGGAACTTGCATCAAAATTCTATTGAGACATTTTCTTAAAAATTCAATAAAGGAAGAAAAGGAAAGTAATTTCAAACACCAATCAGCGCAAAGTGACGAAGCGATTAGCAACTTGCTTGCGTTAGAAGAGTACGGCAACATTTATTTTAGCAAACGATTTTTGACGAGTTTCACGCGTCATGAAAAGAAGTGACGTCACGTCATGGCAGTGAGCGTTTTAGCGCGGTATTTGAAAAGTCAACTTTTGATTTGCAATAAATAAATGATTTGATTTGCAATAATTAAATCTTTCTGATACAATAAAAATATAAAACTCTGTAAGTTCCCCATTATGAAATACAGCTACCTATTTATTTTAACAGCTGAGTCTACACATGCTTTTGCCATGAAACGTTCTCAGCCGTTTTCGTGGCCCGTACTAATTACAGGATGTAAGGAAAAGTATCATACTCTACCCATCAAACTGAACAACTTTGACTATGGGAGCAAACCTGACAGCGTAAAAAAAACAGTTGTTCCATACTAAACTGCACTGCCTATACGACTCAAATGTATCAGACAGACAGCAGATTATTTTTTGTTCTGACAGATTTTCTCCCATTGTAAAAGTTGCTCAGTTTGATGGGCAGAGTAAGTGGTTTAAAGATTAATTATACTATTTCTTACATCCTGTATGTATACAAGGTCCAACTTAATAAATGCTGACAGTTTTTTAGGAGGATGATCAGACCATCACACTGAACAACTTTCTCTATAAACCGCGCTTAGTAACTTCATTTAACGATAATTTTGGATACAATAAACTAAGGTACTATGAATTTATCATGTTACATTTAGTGTCAGGAGCAATTTAAGATCTCAACAAAGTTTTGAATCATCCAAATCCTCAATTTATTACCGTGAATTCTTGAACAGTTTCAGCCGAACAAATTACTTCTGAAGTTGTGTCTTTGCAAATAATAATTAATCTAAATGATAACTCCAACTGTTAGTTCTAAAAGTCGAATAGAACTAAGGGTTCGCAGTCTCCAAGTTAATTCAGAATCCCGGTAGGTATTGACGGAACAAAAGATTCATGATCCTTTCAATTTCCGTGTGATCCCAAAAATAATCTTTACCCCAATGGCGCGCGTATGAAGGAAGTTGTACCTCGAAAAGTTATTTTACGACAAAAATTTGCAACGGGAGTTACGAAAATATTAAAAGTCAAGTAGTTAAAGGGATTGTGTGCGTGTCAGAAGACCAATTAAATGAATTGTCTTTTTTCTTTTCAGTAACTATAAACAAAATCGACAGTACGTTCAGGCATGTTTTCTACACATATTTTCTTACTAATGAGAGTGATAATGATAAGGAAAGGACTATATTCCAAGCAAGCTCAATGCGGATCAGGGGTGCCAAATAAATAAATTGTTAAGTTGTTTTTGGGGTATTTTCCTACCGCCTAACCACATGTCTAAACTCCATTTTCTGTGTCTCCATATTTACCGCCTCAAGATAAACAGTCAACTAATTTTTCAAACACAATATCATCATCATCATCAGCCTATATACGTCCCACAGGCCTACCCTCTTGGAGGGTGTTTGGGCGATAGTGCACCACGCGTGCCCAATGCGGATTGGTAGACTTCACATACGCATCACAATTTCTTCTTCTGCATATATGCAGGTTTCCTCACGATGTTTTCCTTCACCGTTTGAGAGCAGTCGGTAATACGTACATAAGTTAGAAAAACGCATTGGTACGTGGCATGTTGTCCGTGCGGATTCGAACCTGGAGCTCAAGATTAGGAGTCCATATCTCGCGCCACCGACGCAATACAATATGCGCTACTCTTTTTGTCGGTTAATTGTAATTCCATCCCGTCAAGTGAAAATTAGTTTATCTCAGTGAAGATCAGTGCCGTAAATAGCCTTTTATGCGCCCGGTGCGAGATTCTATAACGGCGCCCTTGAATAATGATCTAATCTAACCATATCCATGTATGCTGAAAACACCATTCAAAGGCTGGAGCGAGCGAAGAGAGCCCGGTATTTCACACACTAATGCATGAAATAAAACTTGGACCTGGTCATTTGGTCATTTCTGCGCCCCTACAGGGTCTGCGCCATGTGCCTGGGCGCCGCTGGCACCGCCCTATTTACGGCACTGGTGAAGATAAAGTTTAATATGAGAGGTAATTTTTTAAGTGCTTGTCTTTTCGCCTCGCGCCACTTCTCCTTCAATGTGAGTTGACCCTAAATTATACAAAATTATATATTGTACCTTCAGAATTAACGCACATTTTGGGATCCCGATATACCGGGACTACACACAAACACTATGTCGAAAACTTCAGGTAAATTTATTAGAAACACAAATCAAAACTTTCACAAGGTTTTATAACCTCAATGAATCAGAATGTCTTCAAAGTTCGCGTAATTTGTATAACATAATTTAATAATTCTTCACAAGCTGAAAGAAAGCCAGTTAATTTAAGACCTACTTACTCCATGTCTTTCTACTGTCACGGTTGAAGAAAATTACTTCTGAAATGTGTCGTTTTCATTGAAAAAGTAAATTAAAGACAGCAATATTTCAACGCACACGCATGTGCGTGACAGTGGGAAAACAACTTGAATAATCATTCGTTGTAGTATTAATGTCTCTAATCGTTCAATTTAACTTAAACTTTAACTTTAACTTTTTTAAGACTTCAAATACTTAGAAGACCAAAAAATAATCGCTGCGAGTACTCTGTCTTTGGACGTCCATCTAATGGTGACCCCTTGCATAAGTTATTTGTCAAGATAGACAGTCGAAGCTACGAAAGCGTCGAAAAAAATTGCAACCAGCACTGGCCTCTAAACCCTATCCATATACGCGCACAGACATAATTTGTATGACGCCTCACGCACACCAACCTAAGAAAGTTTTTTAGTTTGATCGTCTGAAGCATCCCTGTTTCATACGTAACAAATTTAATGTTACACCCTGTATCTTTTAAATTTCATGTTTCTATCTACAGCGGTTTTTTCAGTCACAAAACAGTTTTATAAGTGGGTAGACTAATAAAACTAGTACATAAACTCAACGTAATACGATATAAAGTCACCTTCAGCTTTGAATTCAATAAAGCTATTTTAAATCCCCACACTCTTATCTCAGATCCATAGATGAAATCAAACCGGTCGTAAAGCCGATACAGGACAAAAGGATTTGCACGGTCAAATTGATAACAACGAAACGTATCTAAAGGCCGTTATCACAGAAAAGAGATAAACAGTAGAGCAACTTCATGCAAGAGCTCGAATCTACGCACGCGCACAGACGAGCGGCACGCACACGACCCGCTATGGTACTTGGGGCGCAACAGTACAATACGACCAGAAATATAATTCCGCTCGTCAATCTTCGTTTGCGCAGAACAGACCAGAGTCCCCGAAGAAATTATGCTTGCTCACTCGCTGATACATCGACGGTGAAAAGGGCCCAAAAATACCTAGCCAATAGTGGCAAGGGATAGCAGAGGCGTTAAGGTGGCAAATCCTGATTGGTCGATATAATTTCGCGCGCTATTCGCATTTGTCAACTGCGCAGTTACATAGTTAAGACTTATAAACCTGGTATTACAGTTCTAAAGTACCTTAGCGGGCGTAGACCATATAACAAGGGACCAGCTTTGCGTTACCATTCCCCTCTTCCAAGTTACATGATCAATAAAACTGACCACATGCATTTGCACACAATTTTACATTATATCACTAAACGACATGGCTTATAATTGTGGAACAATAACTTCACACGTTTGGTGTTCACAAGATACTATTTTTTTAACAACCATTATTAGAATCTAAAGTAATGGATTCAAATCCAAAGTAGCGGATTTCATGCTACCTCGTCCCCCGCAAAAACTGGCAGAAAAGTTTGTTCGTAGAACACGCGCAACACATCTTTAGTGCTATTTTATTCTAAAATCGTGTTCGAAATGATGCATAATCTTCATATTAATTTCGAGAGCTTGGATTTTCAAAAATTCATTAAAAAAGTAAAAGTAATTCCAAATGGCTCGATAGATGGCGTTGACGCAACATAAATGAGCGACCTTGCAGATAATAAAACACAAATAAAATAGTAATAATTTTAGTTAAAAACAAAAAAAAAATTTAACATATACTTACCCCGTCCACGGTTGCACCTGACATAGTGACATTAATTTTTTAGCCTAAATTTCCGACTAGCCTCCATCTCGCATCAACGCCGCTGTCAGAAAACTCCTCATTGCTGTAGGTACTGTATATCTCTTTTCTGTGCCGTAATAGCCCCGGGCAGACCCTTTAAAGGCTTACACTTGTGATTTATTCTGAAAGACCGCCTACGGCCTTAGCTTGACTTAGTATTTATGTAAGTGCTACTTAGTTTCAATTGGGGAAACAGTACTTTAACCCGGTAAACAATTGTGGAAGTTATTAAAGGGTAACCGTTTTCTTAGTTGTTGTTAAGGTTTATAACGTAGAATATTTTATTTTAGCAGACTTTACTAGAAAATAGCATACTTTACAAGACAATTTGTTGTTTTAAATCTGATTCGGGAGCGCGATTTTCGAATATCACCGTTGACATTGAGATTCGCCTTCGAATATGAGATTTTCATTTCGAGTGGTTCTGTATTTTTGAGATCGCCCGAATGTGTCAAGAAACGTTTCGTTTGACACATGAAATGTTTCAATTGAACGACTGACCGAATGAATAATGTCATAGTACCTATACTTCATTCCAAATAAGGACGACGATATTTTCCGATTCCTATTTAGCTTTCTGGCCAATTATGATTGCCAAGTGTAATTAATTATATATATTTTCTGACATATCATTGACGGTACAAATGCAGTTCTAAGAATAAGTGTTTTAAATCTCTGTTTCTGTAATGCGAAATAGCCATAAAATTTAGTTGCTGTTTTGAAAGGAGTATAGGTAATAGTCAAAACAAAACCTTTGTCAAAAAAGTTTCCCGCCAAAATAATGGAGCGACGGTGACAGATGTAGAATTCAAATATCCTAAATCGTTGATTTTACGCCATTTTTTACTGCTTATTTGATCGTGTGATGTTCAAATATCGCACTCCTGGTAGAACAAAAACATTTTAACAAAATAACTACTTATAACCACTAAACTTCCAGTAAAGAATGCTAAAATAAATAGTTGTATATATCTTACTAGATATTTTTCTCCGTACGAACTGATAACTGAACTACTAAGACCAGACGAGGTGGCCGCGACGACTCCAAAGAAATTAAATAATTAATATCTTTGTTATTTTGCGTAGACGAGAAAAAGCACGATGCGCATCTTGAATGTTTCTCTTTTGTCACAAACTAGCACCTAAGTTAGTGCACGAGTGATTCAATTTACTACGTCGTAGCTCTCGTAGCAGGCTCGTAGCGTCACCGAAGTGAACATTCGATTGTTTGTAGGTAATCGAAGGTCATGAATGAGTCACCTATCGTCACCCAGGTGATTAAAGAATTGGAATAAACCACTCTAAACTGTGGCGTAGAAAGCCCGGCATTTTTCTTTATCCTATTTAATTTAGTACAAAATCTGACAGATTTTAGACAATCGGCCTGACTGGAACTAGGTTAAGGTTATCGTTGCTTATAATTTAATTAAAACGTTGCTATTTTTGAAATTGACCTTAATGGTTATTGATAAAAGAGACCAAATTAATGTGATTGTGTTGGTAAATAAATATATTTCTGTTATCTAGGTATGAACACATATTTAAATATCTCTACAGATCCAAAGCTTTACACTGGCTTCATATAAGAATGAAGCCGCTGTCGAGGCACTCATTCATACATTGTGCGCATTCGAAGACATACGAATGTGCACTGCACACACTCAGCCGGGGTAAGTGCGCACCTGTTCGCACAACGTCCTAAAAATCACTTGCGTCATAGGCCTCTAACAATGAATAAACACTATAATATTTCGAAAATGTTGGATCGGAACCAAAACAATATTTGCGCTTCCAGTTTATTATAATTATCTATAAAATATGTAGGCGAATAAACAATTTAGTCTGTCGGTTTCACTCATTCCTTCACAGACAAATTATTATTCAAATTAAGTTTACATAACTTGAACTCTCGTCTAATTGTCACTTATCTTTTGTCGAGACACGCTGGTTGATTTAGAGCGTAGTTTATTCAATGTTATAACTGAGTTTTGTTTTTAATTCCTGTTAAAAACAATCTTTAGCACTTTTTGCCGATAGTTAAATTTTGGTATAAACTACTTCACCACATCTTCATCATTTACTGCTGGACATAGGCCTCCCCCAAGGCGTCACAACGACCTGTCCTGCGCTGCCCTCATCCTACGGGTTCTCGCCGCCTTCACCAGGTCGTAGGTCCACCTTGTGGGAGATCTGCCCACGCAGCGCTTTCTGGTACGCGGTACGCGGTCGCCACTCGAGAACTCTTCGGCTCCATCAGCCATAGGTTCTGCGAGCAATGTGCCCCGCCTTTGCCACTTTAGGGCGTACTTTATCTTAAAGTCACAATATTTGAAACGACCTCTTCCGAGTTTTATGATTATGAGTGTATATACATTCAATTTCAATTATAAATTCAGATTTTATGTACGATTTGTAACATCACTGGCTTTTCGGTGAAGGAAAACATCGTAAGGAAACATGCATGCTTCAGCTTCCAGGCATTGCCCCAAACGTGGATGTCCTGAGTTTTCAGAATATCTCTGACTACCCTCTCGGGGAATATAGTCGTGAGCATATGCTTATATGTATTAGCCAGCCATTAAGGCATACCTACTAGGAAAATAGGTTACGTATATTATTTACGTTGAAGCAGGTGTTACTTACTTCCTATTTGTAGTGAAGTGACGACGGTAATTAGTACAGTGAACATTAATGGAAATAATTAGTACAGGCAATATAATAAGTGAATGAATGAATGAATGAATGAATGAAATATACTTTATTTACACCAAACAAAATACAATGCACATAAGTCAATAAACTTTGAGTGAAAATTGAATTAGTTCTGGAGAAAATTACATTTTACTAAACGTGTTTTATATTTTGCGTGAAGCAACGTTAAAAATTAATATCACACAGTCGTCATAACACATTGTATTCACATTCATTAACATAATTAATTAATTCATTTAAGGCCATTTTCTTTTCATTCATTTACATTAGTAAATTATAATGCTTACGACTTATACATATTTCCCGAGAGAGGTTATTCTTTTCACTAGCAGTGCTCACACTCTATCCAGTGAACTAGTGAGTCCGTCCCCAATTTTATAATGGATGGTGGACACCGTTCGAAATTGAGGTTTCCACATGATGTGTTTCTTCACTACAAAGTCAGTAGTGGAGCTACTAGGTCCTAAAAAGTCATTGGTACGAGTCGATCTCATGTATGTAAATACACACTTTGTTCTCTCGACACTTCTGTCTTACACTCCGACACGATACGACGTAACGTTTTGTTTTTTATCACATTCAGAATTGTTTAAACAATTATTCGAATATGTAATTATTTTATTTACAACATCTCATCACTAGCTCATCACAGCGTCTTGAAACCATGTGTCACTTGTTTCTTATATAGGCTACCAGAATTGTTGAACAATATATTTTTTACGTACCCTAATTTTCGCTCGGTGAATCGATTTGCTTGATCGAGTGTTCGCTCGCGTAGAATGATGGCTGATCGAATTCATGTCTGTTGGATGTACTCTTAGACATGAGGCTTCGTTTCTTTATCTAGAAAATGTGTTCAGCGATATAAAGTTTATGTTCTTGGAATCGTTTATAACGTTTTCTGTTATTTTATTTTGTCAACGAATTATACAATACATCGATCATTAAAAACACATGAAGCATGCACGCTGTTTCTCACATACATCAATTGTATCAAAACACTAATTATAATAAGTTATAGGTAATACGGCTCGCTTTCAATTATTTATTAAAACCAATCGATCGTCGATAAGTGGACGTGTAAAATAAGCAATAAGTAGAAATCTTTTGTTAAATGAACGACGTATAGAAAATTACACATATTGAATGGAAATTATTAGGCTTCTCCGAGTTCAAGGTAATAAAAACCCTAAACAATGTTATTTTAAAGTAGAAAGTCGACATAACGATAAGTAGTCAGACTTCCACGTGCAGTGCCTCGTATAGCATCATTAATGCAATTCTGATGAAACTCGTACCTAGCTACTGAAGTGGTTTGAAACTATTGCTTATTTAAGTACCAATCTATGCATATAGCACACATAAATTAGCACACAATTTGTGCTTGAGCCATGCAAAAACAGAAATTTCGACTAGAAAACTTTTTTAGTATATTCATGCAATGAATTACCAATTTATTATTCAAACTGTAAAATTTAAAGTTGGCCCTAATCGAACATCTTTGTTCGATTCAGAGGTATTATCACAGACTAAATACTAGTACTACCCATACAGAAGAATCACTTTAAAAACAGATTTAAATAAATAGCGACTGTCTCGGCACGGCAATAAGGTGCAAAATTATTCGCACCCGTCCTATCGTACAATTCACGAATAATCTATCAATCGTCACAACGGCGCGCGTGCATACAAAAATGACCCAAGTCATTAGACACGAAAGCTTCCTTTACATAGTCTCCTTCTTTAATACTTTCACGTGCTAGCAGCGTAACATAGGTTTTCAAGTGTCGCATTGACTACTTACAAAATGGCGGCAAGTCTAATGATATTTGACCAAGAAGTTTTCACAGTATACCTAACCCATTGCCATTCACCCCTCGGTGGGGATCGGCCGTCAAGCGTACCTGAGCTGTGGACAGGCCTGCTATTATTATTAAAAGGCTCAAAAATAATTTGGACATTATTTTTATAGCTTGCTTTCGATTTCACCTTTACCTGACCGAGACGGTTAATAACTTTTATATTATATATTCTTTCATGTTCAATTAATTACGACTTTGTATAATTAAATTGAAAGGGCATTAAAAAAAGTGTTTCATATCAATTATTAATTTTTAATACGGTAAAGTTTTAACATGAATTACATTTTTGTTTAAGTTAAACCCTACACTGCGAAATTATTTAAAGCAAGTGCGAAAAAAATGTATTTGAAAAACCCAACTTGGTATAAAGTTAAAAACATTTAGTCTTTATTTCATGAAGCTAAATGTTTCATTTACATAAACCCAACTAGATTAAAACTGAACATCCCCCAAGACAAATGAAGTTAAACACAGAACAGCATTCGAGTGTCGCACAAGTTGGCAGAAGTTGCTCTGAATCGGTCGAACCACAATGCTCAGTTGGATGTATTTTGGTACAGCAAGAGCAATGCAGGCACATGAATAAATACCCCTATAGAAAGAAAGCTTCATACGAGCGACCGCTATCGGTACACTCACACAAAGCGCGCGTTAGACGACTTACGAATAGCGGCCGGAATATGGCAGCGTTACACAGCGCTATCGCGCCTTCGCTCTCTTTCTATTTGCGCGCGAACGAACGAGATAAAAGGCGTAGTATAGCCTTATCGTGCGCATTATACTACGGCTGTTGGTGAACACTACCACGGCCAAGTGTGTGCACTTGTACGTAACGTCCTCTAAGGGTCAGCGCACATCTAGCGGAGAACTGCTCGAACAGTTTTCATTAATCAATTGATAATGAACTCAATGACAAATGAAACAGAGTTGAAAATAGCGTGCAAGAGATATATAGTGAAAACTGTTGGAGCAGTTCTCCGCTAGACGTGCGCTAACCCTAGCACGCGTTATGTGTGAGTGCACCGACAGCGGCGCGCCGCTTGTATGAAACTTTCGTTCTGTAGGGATATTTATTCATGTGGTGCAGGCAACAACCTTAGTATACCCAACGACAGTGCAATATCTTCCTAGTCGAACTACCTACGAAGTTTGGAACTTTATTGTGTAACTTCGTCTAACTTTGACGATGTCTTTCTCATTACATGGGGTAGTGTATATTAGCTTATCAATACTGAAGAAGAATCTGCTTTATTATAAGAAGAGAATACACTACATTTATTTCGGACGGCCCTGTAGCTCAGTCTGTAGTGAACCTGCCTGCTGTGCCAAGGGTCGCGTTTTCGAATCCCGTAAGAGTTAAATATTTGTATGATAAATATGATTATTTGTACCCTAGTCATGGATGTTTATATCTTTATTATGTTTGCTATATCGTTGTCTAGTCATCATAATACAAGTCCATGCTAGATTCTGGTATTTTAAATGTGACTAGATAATTTGTGTGACATTGTCCTAAGATGTGGCGACGGGCTCACCCCCCGTCACACTAGACAGAGTTTCGGTACTACTGGTGAAAAGTGGATGTTCTGAGGTTTCAGAATATCTCTGACTACCCCCTCGGGGAATTTATAGTCGTGAGCATATATGCATGCTTGTCCTAAGATATTTAAAACATTTGGACTTATATTTTATACGTAATCAGAAACATTACACGATTTATTAAAAATAGTTAGTAAATTTGCTTGTAGGTTATAATGAGCGTTTTTTGTTTGTTTTCTAGAGCATCAATAGATGGCGCTACGGTCTGCGCGAATAAAGGTCAACATTTCAAAATGTGTTTCTTTAAAATAATAAAGATTGAAAAGCTGCTAACGCATCTTTTAATGGAATATTTAATTATACAGGGGCCTTGTTAATATGCTGACACTTTTTTAAGGGTATGATCAGACCATCAAAACAAAACTGCGACCCTACTTGAGCCAAATGTATGGGACAGCAGATTTTTTTTCGCGATTTCGATGTTGGTTACATAGACAAAGTTGTTCAGTTTGATGGTCTGATCATCCCCTTAAAAAAGTGTCAGCATATTAAGAAGGACCCTGTATAGCGCCAATGATAATAGTGATTTGAATTATATTTGGATTTTTTTTATCCGAACCTTTCAGGGGTGGTTCAGACCATCAAACTGAATAACTTTTAGTATGGAAGCAAATCTAATTTCGTAAAAAAAACAGCTGTCTCATACATTATTGAGTCTAGTTGGCATTGCAGTTTAGTATTTAGTTCAGTTTTTTTTTGTGATTTCATGTTTGGTCTTATAGTAAAAGTTGTTCAGTTTGATGGTCTAAACCACCCCTGAATGTTTCGGAACGGTAAAAAATATTCTTAAACAGGGTCCCTGTTTAAGAATATTTAATTATAGAAGACATGGGGTCTCGCTGTGTGTAGGCACATTTACCTACGTACAAGTACTATACCTATATCTACATTGAAGACATTTGCAATAAAATTAATTGAGGGTGTTCAGGATACGTAATGGATTACTTAACATTCAGACCGTTCTTAGAATTGTTGTCTGTTTGTTTGTGCACGCATCACTTTAAAACTAGTAAACCGATTTGAATGAGGTTTCACTAAAACATAGGGCTTAGTTTGGATTAACATAAAGGCTTCATTTCATCGCAATCTGTTTATTCAATCAAAAGCTATGAGTATTTAAAGTCAGTGGTCCGCGCGTATGTAGTCGCGGGCGTCGCTAGTATACAGGGTCCTTCTTAATATGCTGACTTTTTTAAGGGGATGATCAGACCACCAAACTGAACAACTTTATCTATGAGACCAACATCGAAATCGCGAAAGAAAAATACCGTCTCATACATTTGGCTCGAGTAGGTTTGCCGCTTTGTATGGAATAGCTGATTTTTTTTCGCGATTTCGATTTTGGTGCCAGAGACAGAGAAAGTTGTTCAGTTTGGCGGTCTAATCATCCCCTTAAAAAATAGTCAGCATATTAAGAAGGACCCTATATAATAAGGCTCCTTTCTCCGTCTAAATAATTGCTAATTAACTACAAAGTTAGTTAAAATGAAATGAGAAATATAATGTATATTTTATTTAATTGAATTCACGGTATAAACTGTGCCGTATTTTGACATTGACAGAAACCTCATTAAAAATTTCTGTTAAACCGTGTTATAGCTTTTATAATTATACTCGTAACGAAAAACACAGTAAAAAAAATAATGAAATGATAGCGGCAACTGATCTGTCTGCCTTTGATGAAGATAATCGTTACAACATTATTAAAGTTATCAGAGATTCTCAATAATGAGGAACGTAAAATAATATCCTTACAGTAGATATAAACGAAACGGTATCATAATACATCTACTCTATCTTTTTCTATAGAGTCAATGGAAATTAATTCTAAATGTATCTATTCAGTATTTATTTAGCGGTTAAGCCACACGGATAGCACTGAACGATAAAGGAAAATTTCGTGACGAAACCTGCATACGCTGAAGAAGAAAATCTGATACCTATCTGAAGTCTACCAATCGGATTTGGGCACGCGTAATGGACTAATGGACCCATACTGCATGGTCATTAGTACAGGTCTACTTTCAGGGTATGTTGGCCTGTACCCAGTGGGACGTATTATAGGCTGATTATGATGATGATAGCACTACCGGCAGAGTCCATATCCGTTCAGGTACAGGTGTCCGGGCAGGAGGAGCAATGCTTAGTTGACACGATGCATATGCCGGGAGCAGCAAAAACTGATATAACGAGCTTCGGGTGATACTATTATAAACTCCCTTTTATTACAATAATAAAGATTTATCAATAATGCAAACTTAAAATGAGAAAGTGATACTGCAACTTATGACAAAAGCCTTACAACTGTTTTAATTAGGGTCCTTCATAACATACTGACACTTTTCTAAAGGGATGATCAGACCGTCTTCAAACTGAACAACTTTCTCTATGACACAAAACTGCAAACCTACTCGAGCCAAATGTATGGGACAGCTGGTTCGATGTTGGTCCCAAGAGAAAGTTGTTCAGTTTGATGGTCTGATCATCCATATTAAGTTGAATCCTGTATAAAATACTTTTATAGGTTCAAAACTTCAACTTTTAAGAATATCTAAATACATGTAGAAGTGGTCTATTAACTATTTTTTTTTTTCAAATTTGTTTGTGAGAAATAGCTTTTTTGTAGTTAATGGGAGTAACACTTTTAAAATTTAGGTTTTCTTGATTGAGAGGCCTTAAGTAACGGTAAAAGATATGTGAAAAAAAATACGGCAGTAGCATTTATATAACGAAGTTAAAAGGAAAACTATCAGAGCTAAGTAGGCTTTACAAGTTAACGAGTAATTAATGTAAAAAGTAATTCTTGTTAGACGATATTAGCCGTTAAAACATGAACTCAATTCATAATAGTATCAAACAAAAAGCCCCCTTCAAAGCCTATATATTGTGACTGGCAACACAACCCCTACACTGCGCGTATCCCGACATGCACTTGGCCAGTTTTTATTATTAAATGACAGCCGAGTGTTCATGCACCTAGAAATAATATTGTATACTACCCAAAATCTAGTCAGCAAAAATAGGACATCGTTTTTCGCAAAGTGCCTCTAATGAGGTCTCCCCCCTTCCCCTCTCGCACCATTAGAAGGCGACGTTTCCTTTGACGCTTCAATAAATATTTGCTAAAATCCTCCAGAGTACCTTACACCTAAGTGCACTGCCGGGCTTATAGATTAACGTTGTTTGGTCTCACCAAAAAAGAAAAGCGAAGACTTGAAATAGGTAAGTGGTGTCAAACATGTTAAAAACTATTAATTTTTATTCGCTTATTAAGTCTAGATGCAGTGTTATACTGTGGTTATACGTTTAGGATAGTTGGTGTAAGTATATACATGTATTTTAAATTCAAAAATAGTAAGTTCTTTTAAAATCAGAAATATTAAGGAAAACACAATTTTTTAAGATTCTTGTGTTATGGGGAGTAATAAAAATATACCTGTAGAGACCCCAGAAAAGGTTGTTATTTTGGTTTACGGCTAGTCCCTACCCGTACTTGCCTTCCGTGTAGAAGGCTAGAGTCATATTCCGGCTCAGATCGACTCGTACCAATGACTTTTTAGGACCTTATTGAAGATTGTAGCTCCACTGACTTTGTAGTGAACTATTTCAATTTTCACTCAATGTTTATTGACTTATTATGTTGCCTGTACTAATTATTTCAATTAATGTTGACTGTACTAATTAACTTCGTCACTTCACTACAAATAGGAAGTCCTATTTCAACGTAAGTTGGTAATATACGTAACCTATTTTCCTGGTAGGTATGCCTAATACAGATCTGATTAAATGTATACAATCTTATTAATAAGATTTCATTTTGTTCTTCACATACAAAAGGGCAATGATTAGGGAAACTTATTATTCTAGGTATCTGTTATTCGCAATATAAATGAGCCAATTTACTTCTTAAGCCTGTTCTTCACCGAACGAATTTATTTATGAGCGTCAAACGATAATTTAGCAAAACATTACAGCCAGTTTTCGAGGACTTCGTATTATTGACTTTCAAGAATAAATTTTTTAGGAAGTTATTCTAAAATATCTTAAATTATTATCTAAATCTGCTCCTCAACAAGCTAATTGGGAATTTGACTACATACAATTTATTTTATTTTTATCTTCTCAATAAAAAAAAGGTTCGAAAATAACGCTAAACTCCCATTTTCATTTAGTTTGTAGCTTGAATACTATTTTTAATAACAAGATAAACTTTAAAAAGTAATGAAATGTTGATGACGTCACAACTCAGAATTGAGTCCAAATTTCATACAAAGCGCACGTTTTGACGTCCAATAAAGAGTATCTAATTTGACTAGTTATCAAAAGTACCCTATTAGGTGCTCGTTCATAGAACACACCGCCGAATATTCTAGCTCACCTAAAATGATATCAGTGAAGTCGCTCCTTTACCATCGGAAGAAATTCTAGGTAATTACGTTATACGATATCCATTACGGACATTAATTAAGTGAGTATTGAACTTTCCCGAAAAGTAATTTTCATAGTCAAAGGCTGGCTGAAATGATAGAGAGCTGCTCTTTGTGATATAATAATAAATTATTTTGGACATAATAGGGACGACTATAGGTGAATTTTCGGTCGAATCAGTAATCGGTAGAAGCCCATAGTCTGAAGGATAAGCTCAGTTGCTGGTGGAGAGGCATGATATTAAATATATTATTCAGGGTGTAATTGTATACAGGGTCCTTCTTAATTTGCTGACACTTTTTTAAGGGGATAATCAGACCGTCATCCTGAACAACTTTCTCTATGAGACCAACATCGATATCGCGAAAAAAAAATCAGCTCTTACACACAAAACTGCAAACCTACTCAAGCCAAATGTAAGGGACAGCTGATTTTTTTACGCGATTTCCATGTTGGTCCCATAGAGAAAGTTGTTCAGGATGACGGTCTGGTCATCCCTTTAAAAAAGTGTCAGCATATTGAAAAGGACCCTGTATATGGTGTAAGGGACAGCCCTCCACAGATTAAAATGGTGAACTAAGACCATTAAACTGAACAAATTTTACTATGGGGCCTACCTCAGGAATCGCGAAAAAAAATCAGCAGTTTCATACGTAACTGCTGTACCTACCTACCCGACTCAAATATATGGGACAGCTAATTTTTTTTCGCGCTGTCTGAGGTAGGCTCTATAGTGAATTTTTTTCAGTTTGATGGTCTGAGTTCACCGTTTTAGTCTGAGAGGGCTGTGCCTTACACCCTTTACAGTTTCATTGTCTACTTTAAAGTCTTTAAAAGATGATTTTACTTATGATACTAAACTACTTTCGTCAAAGAACTTAATAAGTAGAGAGTGTAATTAAAAAAGGTCTGTGCCCTGACTGCGGGGACAATAGATGCTGCTGACGAAGACATGTATATTTTCCAACCCTTGCTAAAGTTTTCATAAGGTAGCATAGCATGCATGCATAGCATATGCTCACGACTATATTCCCCGAGGGGGTAGTCAGAGATATTCTGAAACCTCAGAACATCCACGTTTCACCAGTAGTACCGAAACTCTGTCCAGTGTGACGGGGGGTGAGCCCGTCGCCACATAATGGACAGTGGGTACAATACATGCCTCGAAATTGAAGCATGCAGGTTTCCTCACGATGTTTTCCTTCACCGAAAAGCCAATGGTATTACAAATCGTACATAAGTTCCGAAAAACTCATTGGTACGAATCGATTTGGACGGGGATCGAACCATCGCCTCCTGCACGGCAGGCAAGGTTACTCGCCACTGGACCACCACGGCTTTAATTTCATAAGGTTAAGTAGACTAAAGCATGTACATTGACGTATATTACCTAAATAAAAAGAGAAAGATACCGAGTCCATACTTCATTGGGCCTAGCCTAGTAGCCAGCGGGACGCGTAAAAAGCGCATCGCTTACGATGCGTAGGTAGGTGCCGAAGTGTAGGTAGGTACTAAAGTGTAGTTACTTATTTCGCTGTATCTGCGGCTACATTTATCTTTTCAGGATTCCGTAGTCAAACAAGGAACCCTTTTAATTTCATCTATTCTGTCTGTCTGTCTGTATGCCCCGCCCCGCCTCAATTGAAATTTGGCATGAAGACAGATTACAGTAACCCAAAAACAGAAGATGGCGTTGCAGGAAATCAAATCGCGCTATCGTTATGTTTCAAAATGTTCTTTAAGTAGGATAATCGATTTTTCTACTTTTTTTCTTATTATACTTATGCAATGGCTACGGAACCCTATCATGGGCGAGTGTTTTGTAAGTATTATTTATACAAAAGTCCTTTATTAAAATACATTACTTTTACCTTGGGTGTTGACAAGGTGAAATTACTGTACAATATTTTAATAGAGGACTGTTGTATAATACATTTAAAAAGATAAATGTAGTGACAACTAAAGCGTTGGCATTAATTTAATTAAAATTTCTCTCTAATTCTGAATCAGATGAAATGCGACGCCAACCTTTTAATGATGAAACTTTTAGCCTGGTTTAAATTAAAGGTTTGAGAGATTATCCTAACGTATGATTGTTCCAGTGGCATCATTCATTTTAGGTAGGGGAAAGATGTACGAGATGATCCCCTTAAGGGAGAATGCTCGTAGTTTAATGATAGCTAATTTATCTGTCTACGTGTTGTCAAACTGTTGACATATACAACGTGTTAATGAATTAACGCAAAACTAGAAAGTAGTTTGTTTAGAATCGAGAGCTGAATCGAATTATCATGTTTTCAACATAGGTAATTTTTTTCAAAATATTTAATAATTTGTTTGTAAATTTTAAAATTTACTGATCTCGATCTCAACCCACCGCTCGGGCACTTTCGCCTTACTTACAACCACAACAAGATTCTTAAAATGTATCCATGAGCACGTTAGCGCTTTCATTCATTGCTGAAATGATAACAAATCATTTTTGTCTCAAAACTTAAAATGCGAATAACTTCAAATTTTAACTATCAAAATAATGAAATTATTGTTTCAATCTAAGTATTTTCTTATAAATCAGTTGGGGTGTATGAGGTTTTGCGCTTATTCATTAACACGTTGTATATAAGATGATCCCTCGAGAATGGGCATGATGATAAGTTTTTGGTTTTGGTATAACTGAATAAAAAGAGCAACTCTTTTTAAAGTTACAAATGTATTTGTGTATGTAAACTTTGCTTAGACGATTTACTATACAACGTGTTAATGAATTAACGCAAAACTAGAAAGTAGTTTGTTTAGAATCGAGAGCAGAATCTAATTATCATGTTTTCAACATAGGTCATATTTTTCAAAATATGAATTAATTTATTTATAAAATTTAAAATTCACTGTACTCGATCTCAACCCACCGCTCGGGCACTCTCACCCTACTTGCTACTAAAACAAGATTCTTAAAATGTATCTACGAGCACGCTAGCGCTTTCATTCATTGCTGAAATAATAACAAATCATTTTTGCCTGAAAACTTAAAATGCGAATAACTTTAAATTTTAAGTATCAAAATAATGAAATTATTGTTTTAATCTAATTATTTGGTTATAAATCAGTTGGGGTGTATGAGGTTTTGCGCTTATTCATTAACACGTTGTATACGGACCCAACTCGCCTTAGCATTTCCCCTCTGCCAATGCCAACGTACAAGATCAAAAAACCCTGATTTCAAAAAGATCATCATTGGATGCGATCATTAAGGTTATACTATACAACGTGTTAATGAATTAACGCAAAACTAGAAAATATTTTGTTTAGAATCGAAAGCAGAATCGAATTATGATGGGTTTCAACATGGGTAATTTTTTACTAAATATGCAAAAAAAAATTTTAAAGTAAAATTTACTCAATTCGATCTCTATCCACCGCTCGGCACTCTCACCCTACTTACTACCAAAACAATATTCTTAAAATGTATCCATGAGCACGTCAGCGCTTTCATTCATTGCTGAAATGATAACAAATCACTTTTGTCTCAAAACTTAAAATGCGAATAACTATAAATTTCAAATATCAAAATAATGAAATTATTGTTTCAATCTAATTATTTTGTTATAAATCAGGTGGGGTGTATGAGGTTTTGCGCTTATTCATTAACACGTTGTATACTAGCCACGATCTTATCATATACGAATATACATCTATTACGCGAATATAACCGCCTTTACCAGACAGCCGAATCCTATTCTAAGTGTTCGCGGGCTGTAGTTATTTAGTAACTTTTTTATATGCTCATTTAATACGTAATTAAACGAACAAATAGGAACAGAACCCCGATCACTTAGGATGTAAATTAGTAAAATAATGATTTCACTTTTAAACCGAGTCAAAAAGAATGAACTTAAATCCACTCCACTTTATGTACAACATTAACCTAACAAATGGGAACATTCAGTAAAGTTACAGACAATTTAAAAGAGTATAAATTATTTCCGTGGTAATTTAGATTTAAGTCGAGGATGTTTAAGAGAAGTTTATTCCGAGAGCGCTAACGCTGCATACAAACGAAGTCAGGTGATATTTGAAATACTAAACAACTAAAGACCATGAAAATTTTCAGAAACAATCATGAATCTAATCTCTATGCTTGTATGAAGTCAGATTTTCGTTAAAATATACAGTTTTAATGCTAATTTAAGATTTGCATAGAAATCATTGAAGCATTGTAACTTTAAAACTATACATTTTAACGAAATTCTGACTTCATACAAGCATAGAGATTAGGTTCTAGATTGTTTTTGAAAATTTTCATTGACTTTAGTTGGTTAGTAATGAAAATATCACCAGATTTCGTTTGTATGGAGTGCCGAATTATATTCCCTTAAAATAAAATTTGGGAGGATTCCGAATCCATTAATTTTATTGCTTTGGCCTCTGCGAAACTGTACAAAGCAGTGCAATATACTTATTATTAGTAGTCATCATCATCAGCCTGTCATCGTTCACTGCTGAACATGAGCCACAAAACTCTATGATTTAATGAAATGAAATGAACTGTCTCAGGTCGCCGGGCAAGCGGGTCGTCGGGCATCCCACACTACGCCAGTTCGTAAATATACTACTTGCTATACTACTTATAGCATAGCATAGCATATGCTCACGACTATATTCCCCGAGGGGGTAGTCAGAGATATTCTGAAAACACAGAACATCCACGTTTCACTAGTACCGAAGCTCTGTCCAGTGTGACGGGGAGTGAGCCCGTCGCCACTTGTAATAGACAGTGGGTACAATACTTACCTCGAAATTGAAGCATGCAGGTTTCCTTTCGATTTTTTCCTTCACCGAGCTACTATATACATACATACATACTACTTATACTCCATTCCAAATAGCAACGAAATTTTAAAGCTATTTTGAATTGCAGAAGCCGAGATTTGAAACAATCACTGCCAGTTGCACATACGTTCGTTAAAGTTAATCCTCCATTATCTTGCTGTTACTTTTTGTTTTGTTGACGTAGTAAAAGTTATCAAGAGATTTAATGGAGGATTAACTTTAATGAACGTACGTGCAACTGAACAGCTTCAGTAACGTCCAAGATATGTCGGATAGTTTATCTTTCTGATAAAAACATTATATTTGCTAATCAGAATTGGCCAGAAAGTAAATAGGAATCGGAAAACTTGTCATCCTTATTTGGAATGAAGTATAGTACCAGGATGTTTGAATGAGCACTTTTTTTAAGCCTATTCTGTGTCCCACTGCTGGGCAAACGCCTGCCCTCCTTTCCTCCAATCCTCATTATGCAATACAATCTCGGGCCAACCCTTCAGGATGGTATTCAGGTCGTCGCTCCATCTTCTCTTGGGCCTTCCTCGACGTCGGCAACCATCGTGTGGAACCCATTCTATAGCCGTCTTGATCCACCTCTCCGAATGCATTTGGCAGATATGTCGGCAGAAAAGGTACTTACCTAAATGACTTTATTTGTTCACTGCGTTTTCTGCAAAACCTAGCCTTCCAAAATGGTTTTTGATCAGTGTTTGAGCTAAGGATCCTGGACAGCGCTTAAGGGGATATAATTCGGAGCGCGCTCCATACAAACGTACTATGGTGATATTTTCAATACTAACCAATGAAAGTCAATGAAATTTTGCTGAAACAATCTTGAAACAAATATCTATTCTTGTATGGAGTCCGATTTTCGTTAAAATATACAGTTTCAATGCTAGGATTAATTTAAGATTTGTATGGAAATCTTTGAGGCACTGTAACTTTAAAACTATACATTTTAACGAAAATCTGACTTCACACAAGCATAGATATTTGTTTCAAGATTATTTCAGCAAAATTTCATTGACTTAAATTGGTTAGTATTGAAAATATCAACGAAAATTTAACGAAAATCTGACTCTATAGAAGCATAGAAATTTGTTTTTAGAATGATTCTGAAAAATTTCATTGAGTTTAATTGGTTAGTATTGAAAATATCACCATAGTACGTTTGTATGGAGCGCGCTTCGAATTATATCCTCTTAACCAATATTAACACTGGCTTAAACTATTAGATTGGAGCTATTGTTACTGGTCTTGCGAACAAAAAATACGCTTATAAATCATATTTCATACACATCGTACATTCTGGAGTAACGATGACACAGATCTGTGTTATACAGGGTGTAAAATTTAATGCGTTACACATCGGAAAGGGTGTTTCAGACCATCAAACTAAACAACTTTCACCATGGAACCAACAACGAAACCGCGAAAAAAATTTGCTGGTCCGTTCCATAGAAAATGCCAATAGCTACTTTGACCAAAATGTATGAAACAGCAGATTTCAATGTTGGTCCCATAGTAAAAATTGTTGTTTGATGGTCTGAAGCACCCCTTTAAGTACCTATGTAACGCATTAAAGTTTACATCCTGTATATATAGCCTAAAGGAAAATATAAGTGAATAATATATTAAAGGTAATATTTTTCCTCTCCATTATTGTTGATTGACATAAATAGAAACAATAAATCCAATACACAGTTTTACTTTTCAGACAACAAAGTTGTTTTCCTTTGGGACATTAACGCTTTCCTTTTCAAGGTTTCATATTTCTCACAACACAATGACAAAGGGACAAATAAGTTCAAAAGAAAAACCGGCAAAGTGCGTGTCGGGCCACGCGCAGGGTAGGGTTCCGTAGTTGCCCGTCACAATATACGGACTTAGAAGGGGGCTTTTTGTTTTAAACTACGGTTTAACGGCTCATAAAGTCTAAAAAGTACATTTTACAAGTTGATGACTCGTTAACTTGAATAGCCTACTTAGCGGTGATAGTTTTCCTTTTAAATTCGTTATATACACTACTGCCATGAATTTTTTCACGTATCCTGGAACAACCGCTTAGCTGGCAGGGGTGGAGGACACTTGACTCTAACAAAAATGTTCATTTTATAGCTTAATATTTCGCTAACGGATTCCCACAATTTTTTTAAAAGACCTATCCAACGAGCTCCCACACCATGGGGTAGACGAGAAAAAAAAATTTCATCCCCATTTTTCGTGTAGGGAAAGTACACAAAAAAATTTTTTTAAAGATTTTATTTTATCACTTTGTGGCGTGATTAATATGTACACCCATGTCAAATTACAGCTTTCTAGTACTAAGCGTCTCTGAGTTAAGCAGCGGACAGACGGACAGACATGGCGAAACTATAAGGGTTCCTTGTTGACTACGGAACCCTAAAAAATGAAATAAACCAATTAATGTCAACATTCAATTTAATATACACGCTGCATTACAATAATTATGTAGTTATTGTTACTTTTAAATACATCTTTTTACAATTAAATGACGTACTAATGTAACTGATTTGGTTATTTTATTTTGTGGCATATTACACTCAACATGTTTGACACGTTTATAAAATTAGAATTGATAGTAAATTATAAAGAAAATACCCAAATTTTAAACATGGTACAGTCATGTTGTGTTATTTTTATTCCGAATCAAATCGAAGATTGAAAAATTAAGTCTCGGGTGGGAATTGAACCCGCACTATTCCAAAGCGGGGAATTGCGTCATCCAATTTCGCCACCGAGCCCACAACCCAGAGAACGAAATGTTCAATCTATTGCGTCTTAGTGGGACGTGAGCGCCATCTACTGGAAGTTATTATAAACTAACCAACTCGTAAGTCCAGTATTATAATCCAGTAATTTATATTAGGTTTGGAAGAGTGCGCGTTCAAGTCCCGCCCGAGACTTAATCTTTCAATCTTTAATTTGATATCCAAATTAGTTTGACACTAGGTGATAATATTTACAGATATGTAGGTAATATGTGAGTCAAACTAGAATTCGAAATCGGAATAAAGTACAAGTTACTTTCAGGATAAATAGATAGTATCTAGATCCAGATTGAAATTTAAATACGGAATAGCGAAAAACAAAATGACCCTGGGCGTGATAAATCGCCGTTTGTGGCACCAACCTAATATGGAATCAAAATTAATATGTATAGTGAGAACTGAGCTTCTTTCCTCTGTCAAACATTACTAATTTCAATTATTTCCCGCAAATCGAAGTTATAGCACTCGAAGCGGAACATGATTTTGGTAGTCACCGTCGCTTTTAACAACTGCACGTCCATACAAAGCGAGGGTAAGACACGGAATTTGAGTCCATTTCAATATGCAGTGATATCTGTCCAGTCATTAAAACATACAACAAAAAGTAAAAAAGCAGCGCCATAACAGAAAAACTGCGTGGTAATGATTATCATGGTATTGGGCATGTGATGGGGAGATATGAGCGTCATATTACAAGACGAGTGTTACATATGAATGTGGATGGCTGTATGAAGAGAGGACGACCAAAGAAAAGATGGAGAGATTATGTGAAAGATGAGTGAGCGCTAAAATGACGGCTAAAAGAGTTGAATGGAGGAAGACAACATATAGCGCTGACCCCAAGTAATGGAGTTAGGGCAGAAAGATGAAGACGAATAGTAATATACAAAATATGGAGCCTCCAATATAAGTATAGCCAGCACTATTAGCGGTAGCAAATTAAACTTACATCCTGACAAGGTTTAGAAATTGTAAAAAAAAATCCTACTTTGTACTTCTTTCCTCGAACTTTCCACGAGTCAGTTTGACTTGTCTATAATAATGAAAAACAAGTTGCTTTCACTCGGCTTGCTTGCCAATAAAATATCAATCTACATAGCCTAATTTATATACAAAGTTTTCCTTCAAAATATTTTGTCTACACAGTTACGCCAACAGTATTTACAGGCATTATTTAAAAAATAAACACTCTTTGTTATCAACAAAGAGCTTTTGAAACCAAACGTTTAAAGGATCTCACTTCGAAATGTTTGCTTCTGAATACCACAAAGTAACAAACTTTGATTTCGTTTGGTTTTGATATGAATCACATCGGTTTTATTTCGGTTTTAGGGTTTCACATCTTTTGTTTCTTTAATAAAGGTACCTACTTAGATATTATTATAGCACCTCCGCAACCACCACAGAAGATAAAACCTGCCTTAATAGAAATAGCATGCAGGTGCAGCCCACCTGGAGTGCCACTGATATGGTTTTAGTTAAAATTATATACAGGGTGTTAGGATAAACAGTTTCATAACTTTAAGGGGTGATTTTACCCATGACACTGAACAACTTTCCGGAAGAAACTGATAGGAAATTCGCAAAATTATTTGTCGACTTTCCATAATAAATGCGAATTTTTTTTTGCGAAATGGCTATTGGTTTCGTGGTGAAAGTTGTTCAGTTTCATGGATACAATCACTCCTTAAAGTAATGCAACTGTTTCCCTAACACCCTGTAGAATCCACTGCGATTGTGGAAGAGAACCGCAAAACGTAATTCAATGGAAAAAGGCCTTGACGAAAAGGTGTGGTACTCTGGTAAACACACTACCTAAAGCATTTTATTGTATTTAATTTATAAAATATCACTTTTATCTTTATTTGTTTATTGTACTCTTTAATTTTACAATCTGGAAGAATGTATTGGTTTTACATTCAATTTTGAAACAAACATATTACTGGATTACTAACACTTAGGATAAACATATTACAAATAAAATAGAGAAGCAGCTGTTCTCATTATCAATAAAGTGGTGTCTTAACACATTACACTGGAATGCATCACACTATCAAGATTTCATCTTTTCAATATAGATTAAGACTAATGACGACATTGAGCTAAACTATACAAAAACGTCGTCAAAGCGAATGAAGGCTAGCGTCCGTATCACTCTCCGCTCCTCCAAGGAGGAGGGTGGACTCGCAAGGGATGGAAGGCCTCGAGTCTAGGGATGCACCGTCTGTCCTCTCGGAGGGCTTCAAGCGGTTGGTCGGCGGCAATAGTCACAGCTCGATCGCAGCCGCTCCCTTCCAGGTCACGCCAGCGCGGAGGAGGTGGTAGAGTCGGAGTACACACCAGATGCTAAGGCTCTGTATGAGGAAAAATAGATATTAGTTTACAAGGTTTAGCTTAAGAAACAGAAATGGTGGAAAATTATATTAAAACTGGGAATATTGCTGAGCTCGATGGATTTTAGTCGTTTACGAGTTAAGTTTAAATAGTGGTGTTCGATGAGATTTTAGGTTAATTCATTCGCTAAGTATTAGCAATCGAATAAACCCACGCGGAAACACAGACTGCAAAGAAAACATTTTATTGTTGATCTAATAATAGTTTCACAAAACTCGTCTTATACATTTTTAATGTCCGTTCTTCGTGACAAATCATACACGAGTATTATGTTAGGGAGTAGATAAATACATACATCTACGTACCACGTAACTAACTGCACAGTGCACATGTCTCTAATTCAGTCATCTCTAGCTCGCATTCTCGTGTCTATCTCAGCTACGACTATGATGGTACGTAGGACTTTCTAGTGATTTATCGGTTTATAGTGGTACCTACTAATTGTTATCAAAATAATTACTTTTTAACTAGAACAATCCAATAAAATGTAGAACCTAAGTAAGTAAATTTATAGCCCGTATAGGAACCCAATGCAGAACAAGGCATCTCCTTACGAATAACGGTGAGAGGAACTGAAATACGCTGGTCTATTGCGTATTGTATTGGTTAGCGGTCAGCAGTATTGTCAACCCGCTTTAATTGCCTTGATTGACTGACATAGCCTAACGAATAGGTGATGCGAGGGGAGGAGTTCGAAACAAAAAACCACTATAATGATCGCCATCCAAAGACTAATCTAATAACCAAATACTTACATTTAAAAATATCCTTGGTATTAAAAAGGATATTTCCGCTTTACACATAGCGTCGAATTGCTGTAACAAGGAAAAGGTTATTAAAAACATTGCTATTGCAATAACAAAGAAAATGTTATTAAAAACATTTCTATTTGTAAGACATCAAAATATGTTTTTTCTATATTATTATGCGGGATATTAGATGAAAGATTAAAGCTTCATGAAATTATATTTCAGGGCAGAAAATATAGCTACTTGAATGAAAATTATTCAATCGTGGACTAAATTATTGTAAGCAATAAACCGAGCAGAAACGAAATGAACATGTCAATTTCTCTTTCACTGAATAATGATTAATGTTCATTGAATAGGTATAAACTGAAATAGGTTTTTCGATTGAAAAACACTTTCATTTATCGGTATTTCTCTTGGCATTTTTCAGCGACGAATTTCACTCGAGAAACAGAAAATGAAAAATACCTACTAGTATACATATTATGTCCAGCAGTGGACGTTCATCGAATGAGATGATGATGATACATAAACTCACAACCATAATCCCTTTCGGGTTTATGTATGTAGTTATGAATGTAATTTAACAGTGTGCATTGTCAATTTTTTTTTGAATCCGGTTTGTCTGCATCCGAGCAGCACATCGTATGGAGGACTCTCGTCTGCCAAGACGCATCCTTCGTCGTGAGGTCGCACATAAGAAGAGGCCACCCGGAAGACCCATGCTGCGATTTAAGGACTGCGTCAAGAGGGACCTGACCTCTTTCGGAATCGGCCACGCAAAATGGGAAGAGCTCGCGGAAAATAGAGGAGTGTGCAGAAGGAAGACAAGAGATGATCGGACTACTCATGACGAAGCCTGGTTCGGACAACTGGCAGATAAACGTGACGAAAGACATAATGCTGTCACAATCCCGTCGTCATCCACCGGCGTACAGTTCTGTTGTAGACGCTGCGGACGTGAATGCGGCTCTCGTATAGGACCGTACACCTAACACTGCTTAAATTATCTGAAACAACTGTAAAGGCCTCCGATGATGATGATAAGAAACTGATTCAAAATATCTAGAAACCGATTCGGTAGCTGTTACTCTATTACTTATTCTGTGCTATTGTGAAAGTTTCAGATTATATCGTTTACAAGACCGGTAACGCATTATGACTAAACTAGGGAATTAAGTAATATTTGTATGTCTCCTTGCATGTTGACTGAAATAAAATTAAGTAAATATTAAGTAGCAGAATCACTAAGAACTGCCAAAAAACACCATGTTGATTTTGATACCGATCGAATCGGATAGTAATTCAATAAAACCGCTGGTATTGCATCGTAACAGGAGCCCGATTGCGCTAAGTTAAAACATCGAAGTTCTATTCTTATCCAATTTCAGTTCTAATCACATTGCAATCAAATTACGATTCAAATGTACTGAACTCCGTATCACGCTAAACTCTATGTAACTGACAGCCTTTAACGTCTGAGAGATCTGTCAAAACGGCTCTAACGGCTGTCAAGAGTAGTACCACGATTAGCGGAATACCAAATGTGTCAAAAGTTATGGTTCGTACGTAGTCCAATAATGGTTCAATCACCGAATATTTACCGCGATTGCAGCCCAGTTCACGTCAGACAGAAACATTAAAACAATAATTCGTGTAATTCAGTCATTTGTAAAAACATTATTGACTACTAAAACTTTGTACTTTGTATTTTGTAAGTAATTGCCACCATTATCGTGTGTTATGAAAAAGTTCTATAATTTCTAAGGACTTTACGAGTAATATCGATCTAAGTGTTTGAATGTCATTTTATGGTAAGTGTATTTATTAACTTTTACTTTACTTGCGACGGGCTCACTCCCCGTCACACTGGACAAAGTGGCGGTACTACTAGTGAAACGTGGATGTTCTGAGTTTTCTAAATATCTCTGACTAGCCCCTCGGGGAATATACAGGGTGAAATTGATATCATTAGAATCCTTTTAAACTAAGAGTCTACCCATCCAACTGAACAACTTTTACTATGAGAAAATACCGATGGAATCAAAAATAAATCTGCTGTTCCATACTGAACTGCAATGCCTACTCGTCTCAAATGTATGCAACAGCTGTTTTTTTTGCTATGATCGCTTTGCTTCCATAGTAAGAGTTGTTCAGTTTGGTTAGACTCTTCGTTTAAAAGGATGCTTATGATATTCATGATCATAATGCAAGCAACTTTTACTTTATTCAGGGTGAAAACCCCTGTTTGCTTCAGACCATCAAACTGAACAACTTTCACTATGAAGAAAGCTTCGAAATCGCGAAAAAAAATCACTGTAACTCCTAAAACGACTGGAGTTATGCAGGCAGACGTGGTCCATCCCCATCACAGAGATGCTCTTCACCCTGAATACTTAATCAGCCTTGCAGCAAATGATAGCAAAAAGTACGTCTATCTCTTGTACTAATACCTATACAACTCTGTGGTAAGACCGAGTGTAATTTATATGCCAAGTGTACCTATGTAAAGTGATGGAATGGAATGGCCTACGCGTACGGACGGACATTCGTTGACCAATGGTCATAAACTTAAGTTAATGGTATAGGTCAAATGGTAAGTATTCATGAAGTGACCACTGGAAGTTAAAAGGGATTAGGGTTGAGACACATTTACCGACGGCGGTCCCATACAAAACTATCATTTAGTATGGAAAGCCGTCCGCGAACGGCGTGCACGGGCGCGGAGTGTGCAATGTAAAATAATACCTATTTCAACACCGATAGAGTTGACTAAACTGGCCCCAGGTGATGTGACGGACACAGTGTGTGGATAGACCTTTAGGGGCTGATACCAGGTCAATCCGTCCATGGCCAATGAAGCGAGCTTTCACTAAATCTCAACATCTCTTTGGCATCACAATGAACTGGTCATCTCCAGTCCAGCTAACCACACCCCTAAAACAGTAGAGGAAACAGATTTCCGTATCCAAATTATATGAAAACTGACAACGATCTACCTCCACATTGAACATAATATGTTCAATACCATATTATGGTCCTTGACAAATCAATTGACCTAATTTTATGATACAAATGAAATAAATAATAGTAAATTTCATTATGCCTCATAAATACACAAACAACAGAGTCCATTGTTGCTCAGCCATTGTTCTTGTACATAAAATATTGAATCATATTTGCAATTCAGATTCAAATTAGCATTTCATAATTATGAAAGCTCGTACTGACAAAAGAAAGTTATTCAAAAAGTGGAACTGGAGTACCTACTAACTTTTACATAATCCACAAGTTTCATAACAAAGTATAAAATATAGCTCGTTAAATAATTAACGAGCAGTATTTTATACTTTTACAATACGTAATACCGACTGCTCTCAAACGGTGAAGGAAAACATCGTATAGACCACCAATCCCTATTGGGTACGCATGGTGGACTAACGCCTATACCACGTGTTAATGAATAAACGCAAAGTTAGAAAATAGTTTGTTTAGGATCGAGAGCAGAATCCAGTTATCAAGGTTTCAACATAGGTAACATTTATTCAAAATATTAAATAATTTGTTCGTATAATTTAAAATTTACTGAACTCCATGTCAACATCCCGCACAGGCACACTCACCCTACTTACTACCTAAACAGATGAACAATTTCATTTATTGCCGAAATCGTAACAACTAATTTTTGCATGAAAATTTAAAATGCACATTCTCTTTCAATTTAATTTAATAAAATAATGAAATTATTGTTTCAATGCAATTATTTTGTTACAAATAATTTGGGGTGTTGCGCTTATTTATTAACACGTTGTATAGGCTTAATGATTATTTTTTTAAGAATTGAATTGAAAACAAAACCAGAAAGGGGGAGGTGGCGAACAGACATTGATTAACTGTAACCAATACGAGGTAAAAATATTCATAATATAGGTCCAATTTCGTGGTATGTGGCTGAATTATTTCCATAATCCTTTCTGGGAAAATCCCCTGGGAGGAATTTAGGGGGAAACTAGACTCGAATACAAAAGTTGTCCAGAAATATACTGCTATAATATACTACTCTTTGAACAATGTGACAGAGAGTACCAAGAAATGGGCAGGATTAACTGGTGCACTACCTTTTGTAATAACATATTCTTCTATAAATAGACTTGCCTTTCATGCATTTGTTGAAGGTCGCAGACGCAGAACCGACTCGATGAAACCATATTATAATATCTACCTCAATTCAATTCCTCTATAACAAAATAGGTATTTTGAGACCTTTCACAAATAATAAAGAGATAACAAGCTACCAAGCTTTTTGAATTATCATCTTTTATCTTTTTTCTCTTTTGATCTCAAACGACACTAATGCAGGAGTGCTACACTGTCATTATTTTGGCCTCAAATTCAAGCGTTGTTGAGTTTTCCCTTCAGATTCGTCAGAAATGAATATATTTTTTTGTATTTATTACTCTCTGGTTTTTTTGTACGTTATTTATCGATGTAACTACAAGTTATCAATGACTACTGCATAAGGTGCTAACCTCAATGCCTATTCAACACAAATGTATGAAACGGTAATTTGTTTTTCGATGTTAGGTATGCTCCCATTCTAAAAGTTGTTCTGTTTGACTGTCTGTACCCCCGAAAATTTGGAAAGTGTTTACTAAATCACCTGGCTTAGGTAAACCCATTGACTATATTTCTATAAGTAAGTATATACAGTAAGCATATAGGAAACCCAAGCCTCGGCATTCGCGAGATTGCGGAAACTGCGGTCGTAGGTTCTATTCCCAAAGGGTGGTAACGAAGGGAAATTACCCCGCGGTTGGGGTAAGGGAAACTAATGACTACGCTTGCGATAAGCAAACGGTATACTTAGATGCTGCGTGGCATAATATTTGTTGAAAATTGTGGTTGTGATAATTTATCTTAAAAAAAAACCAGCCAAGTGCGTGTCGGGCCACGCGCATTGTAGG
The DNA here is from genome assembly GCA_963924505.1 of Agonopterix alstromeriana. Lineage (NCBI taxonomy): Eukaryota > Metazoa > Arthropoda > Insecta > Lepidoptera > Depressariidae > Agonopterix > Agonopterix alstromeriana. Next base: position 14,113,701 of record OZ004667.1, read on the forward strand.
GTCCCGTAGTTGCCCGTCACAATATGTGGATTTAGAAAGAGGCTTTTTATTTGATACTATGATTACTTTCACTGTCATATAACGTCCAAAAAGCAAGTTTTATAAGTTGGTCGACTATTACTTGTTAACTTGTAATACCTACTTAGCTGTGATACGAGTAGTTCTCTTTTTAATTTCGTTTGTAAATACTACTGCCGTGATTCTTTTTTTAGCACTTTAAAGTTTAATATTTCGGAAACGGATCCCTGAATCAAAAATTGTTTTCCCATGCCCACAATTTTTTTAACGTCTTTTCCAAAGACGTCTATCACACCTTGGGATAGAAACGAGAAAAAAAATGCATCCCAACTTGTGTAGGACAGGTACCAATAAAATCCGCGGACGGACGGACAGTCAGACGGACGGACATGGCGAAAAATTCCTTTTCTTGTTGACCCCTAAAAACTTGAGTACTTTGTCAAAACGGTACTAGATTATTGCGAATATTATTTTGTTATAGTTTGTTTAAGTTAGTCGTGTTCGTTCGGAAATGTTGCGGTAGGGCTGGCATTAGTCTAAATGCCCCCGATAAAAAAATTCAACAGTAATGGGTACTAGGGGGTATATTAGGGGTACAGAAATAAGCGAGTTATTGAGGCGGGGCATACAGACAGACAGATAAAATGGACGAAAGAATAAGGGTTCCTTGTATATCAATACGGAACCCTAAAAATAACAATTTTTAGGGTTCCGCATTGGTTACAAAGTTTCAACGAAATTAATCTTGTCTTTTCGAAATTTTACTTTTAAGCGCAAAAAAATAATAATTAACTCCTACTAATTTTATAGGTACCTACTTTTTCAATTGAACCGACAAAGAATACAGTTGGAATTTACTCAATCCATTCTTTCAATAAACGTATTAAGTGAACTAACTGTTGCACTGCCTAACGTAGTTTCCAACAAACAAAGGCATTCGACAAATTGCTGTAAACGTAACAAAGCTCTCCCTTTGTCCCAGGCTTCACAAACATCGACGCAGGATGTCGTATGATTGCTCTGTCGATGTTACTACAGAGGATTCAAACACGAAATATGTTGACTTGAAGGTACGAAATACTGGTACAATTTTTTTTTAAATAAGCTTAAGCATATGCTCACGACTATATTCCCCAAGGACGTAGTCAGAGATATTCTGAAACCTCAGAACATCCACGTTTCACCAGTAGTACCGAAACTCTGTCCAGTGTGACGGGGGGTGAGCCCGTCGCCACATAATGGACAGTGGGTACAATACATGCCTCGAAATTGAAGCACGCATGTTTCCTCACGATGTTTTCCTTCACCGAAAAGCCTGTGGTGTTACAAATCGTACATAAATTCCGAAAAACTCATTGGTAAGAGTCGGCGGTTTTTTTAAATATAATTTCTTTAACGGCTCTGGATACTAGTCCTTTTGAGCCATTCGTTATTTTTATATTATTTATTTTGATGATGGGATGATAGATGACGATGAATCTGTGGTCGATTTCGTAAGCTCGCTCGTTGCCGCTAAAATGACCATGTACGAGTTAACTTGAACCAAAACTTATGTTATGCTATCGTATTTATTTGAGATTCCTGTTACGTCGATCGCTTTACGCAACTGTTTGGTACACAATCCGCAAGAAATTATGTCACAAATATCACTAAAACCAATTTTTTCTGAATTTAAAATACGACGAAACACAGCAAGAGCAATGGCGCCAAGCAAACTCCAATACTGGTAGAAATGCTTGCAGTGTTGCCAGAAGCTTACTTTTGTAACCTTTTAGGTGACTTTTAGCTCTGTCATGTTACATTTAGGCTACACGATTCAAAAGGTTACTTTTAGGTGATTTTTCGGAATTTGTATAATCATTTTTCCAATTCTTGTTTTTCCATGAAACCGGCATAGCACATGCTCACAACTATATTCCCCGATGGGTTGTTCAAAGACATTCTTGAAAACTCTGAACATTCACGTGTCACTAGTAGACCACCACTTTAAATATTTACTAGGGTATTTTGTTACACCCTGTATAAGGATAGAAAAATTTAACTTACTTTGTTGACGTGGTCTCTAAGTATGTTTGAGTAAACCATGGCCATCGCTTCGAGCGCCATGAAAGTCATACAGCCCACTACCCACGGCACTAAAAAGGCAATGTTTTCCTGAAACAAACAACAAATTTCTTTGATTATTCTGCAATGCATATCCCACTGAACGACCTTGACCCTTTCAGAACCGCCTCCTAAACTATATCATTTTAGTAGGCATAACTATTTTTGACTGGCTTGTCCTTTATTACGTCACTATGGTGCCTTCAAATCCAAGGAAACCAAATTCGAAAATCATAATAATTTGCACCAAATTTTAAAAATTATCTAATTAACTCATTAAATATTGATCTTAAATTAAAAAAAAAATACAATTCTAGATCATTCTATTGTCTACACCACAGAACATTATAAGAGGGGTTAGAAATGCAAAGTAGCGCGACGTAGCGAGACGGCTGTCGCCACTTGTCTTCCCGCTCATGCTGCTACGATTACTTATGCCCTCTCGCTCGCACCACGCCGCGCGCCTTATGGTGTTATGCAAATCATTGCATAACCTGTGGCGACACGTTCCACGCCTACTTTGCACTTCTAACTCCTCTTATAATGTTCTGTGGTCTACATAATGGCGTGTGTCGCAAGTAAAAGTGACTTCAATTTGTATAGTAGATGCACGTAATACAGAATTTTTCAAATATTTAGGCTATCCTTTGAACACAGGTTTCATATTTATTTTATAGAAAAAAACTGGCCAACTGCGAGAGTCGGGACTCGAGCAATTAGTGTTCCGTACTATCAGTTGTTTAAAATGGGTCTTTGAAGACCGCCACTATAAATTGACACTTACTTAGTATGTGGTCAGATAGTAGCTGAAGATAATTTTACACTGGTAGCAGTTTTTTGGGAGTAGAAAAAAAAACCAAGTTAGTGCCAACCTGATAATTTTCTTGCCATCAACACCTCATTTCTAAGGTGCGGTATTTTTAAAGATTCTATGTGGCTCTAGTTTTTGATATATCGGTGAGGACAGCAGTTTTTCTGTGTTTGCAGAAAAATTTTGTGCAATAAAGTTTAAAAGGAAATTTTAAAACATATTTTTAGACTCGTATTTTTATAAGCATTCATTTGATACTCCACGAGAAATAGTAGAAACAAAAATGTCGTTTTTCATCTCTTTCCGCCCCCTAAAACTGCCCCTCAAAATAAACATTAAGCTTTTTTGATTTTATTTTTGTCATTGGACCATTAATTGCTATAACTGTACGAAGTTTCAGCTTCCTGTGTCTTACGGTCTCCGAGAAAAATACCTGGGACAGACGGACGGATGGACAGACACTGAGGTGATTCCATAACTGTTCCGTTTTGCAAATTTTGGTCCGGAACACTAAAAATCTCACTCCTGAAGTATGATTTTTGAAAGTCAAATCAGCAGTAGAAAGATGCATATCTCCATAATAATTGACATTTTGAACTGCTGAGTTCAAAGCGTGAGTTTCAAAAATCGTACTCCTGATCCCAAACGTAAGCTAATGGGTTTTTTATTATGGAAACCATCCATGATCGAACCGGGATTCCAGTACCTGTGGCTTAGAAGCCCGGTGTCTAACCATCACAACAGCCGATTCGTCAATTTGGTACTAGTAAATATTAATAAGACGTTTGGCGACGATGTGACAAATTTGCACTTTCCGTAAACGAAATGTACCAACTCATAGACACTAAAACTACTATAGGTATAAAGCCCATGGAATCCTAGTCTTAGATGTCGACACGTGCAAGGGAGCCGCTGTTAAGCAAAGAAAGTGTAAAAGATTTATCTGTATCGAGCAAACACGCGAGTCTAACATCTTTCGAGTCAACAATATTCCTCTTTCAGTTTCATCTAAGGTAAGATTTTATAACAGAATAGAATAGAGTCGAATAAAAAAATATTTGATTGCCGATATAAACTTTACAACACAAAGACTGTTTAATAAACTAAGAATGAACATTTTAATAATAAAATATGAGAAAGCAGAAAATTAAATATAGACATAAAAAAATTATAGCCTGTAGGTTCCACGCTGCAGGGCAAACTGACGAATAAGAGTGAGAGAGAGTGGGCCATTCTTCACCACGCGGGCCCAGTGCGTGTTGGTGGAGGCAAGTTAGTGGTCAACTTGCTGTCAGAGAACTTTCAAGCCGCCTTAATAGGCATCTGACCTGGCTTAACGAATAGTTACAACGCCATCTGACGGACCAGACCAACTGCTTAAAGTGCCTTCCGAAGCACGGATGACTATAGTCATGTTGTGCTACTTCACATCATAATTATTATTGGTTGAAAAACCGTCCGAGACTTAGTTTAATTTGATTAGTTAAAAATTACTTATACTTCATTCCATATAAGGATATGGAATGAAGTATAAGATTTTTCGATTCCTAATAAGCTTTCTGGGCAATTTTGATTAGCAAATACAGGGTCCTTCTAAATATGCTGACACTTTTTTAAGGGGATGATTAGACCATCAATATAAACAACTTTCTCTATGGGACCAACATCGAAATCGCGAAAAAAAATCGACTGTCCCATACATTTAGCTCGAGTAGGTTCGCAGTTTTGTATGGGACAGCTGTTTTTTTTTCGCGATTTCAATGTTGGTCCCATAGAGAAAGTTGTTCAGTTTGATAGTCTGATCGTCCCCTTAAAAACTGTCAGCATATTAAGAAGGACCCTCTACACATTTTATTTATCAGACGTTATTATAGCAGTTTTAAGAATAAGTGAGAGCAATTGTTTTAAATCACACTTTATAATAATCTAGAAAGTAACCTCTATGCTTGTATCTTGTCAGATTTTCGGTAAAATACATAGTTTAAAAGTTACAGTGCCTCGAAGATTTCCATACAATTCTTAAATTAATCCTAAAAATCGAAAATAGGACTCCATACAAGCATAGAAATTAGTTTCTAGATTGTTTCTGGAAAATTTCATTGACTTTAATTGGTTAGTATTGATAATATTAGAGCGCGCATTTGTACTTTCGGAATAAACTTCTCTTAATATTCAAAATAGAAATTCATAATTCGTCTTTAACAACGCGTATTATAAGCGAATAAAGCAATTTAGTAGACTCTTGCCTACTTAGGTTTATTAAAGGGGATTTAAATAATAGGTACATCTTTACTTCCATTCCATTTAACAAAATATAATATACTTTAAACCTTGTTGATATTGCTGAATTAATCTTATTGCCCCGAGTAGGGGCTTTAGAGGGAATATTTTACCTATAAGTAGGTGAGGTGTTTTAGACTACGGAACCCTTACACTTTCGTCCATTCTGTCTGTCTGTCTGTATACCTCCTAACTATAACCTCACTAACTGGCTCATTTTTGCAGCTTCAATTTGGCAAGAAGACAGATCACAGTAACCCATAAACAGAAATGTAATAGTTATGAAGAAACCAATTTATTTCAACCCCCTCCCATACAACTTTTTTTTTATCGCATGAGTCGTCGATGGATAGGTCTTGTCCGATGGAACAAAATTCCGATAGAAACCAAATCGTTATAATGCTTCTGTGTCAGGATATCTGCACTAAAAGTCAAAAATAGTTCGTCCGACATGCTCTTGGCCGGTTTTTTTGTTGTTTTTTCTATCAGTTATGTTATTTTATTATTCTTACATTCGTATTCATTATATCAATTTATGAACAGTTCTTTAGGAAATATTTATTAAAGTTAAATAATAAATAATATAATAAAATATTATTATAATTTATTGTTCTTATTATGTCCTTTATAATGTACAAGTTTTGCAGGCAATTACTTGTTCGACGTATAGAATATTCAAATACCTTTTTTTAATCTTGGACCGATCTTGGATGAAAATAAAAAAATCATCTTTTCCGAAAAGGACAAGTACGTAGCACCCTCAATCGACGGAAGTGCATGAAAAGATGTATGAATGTGAATGAGGCTATAGAGGTGTGTCAGAGTCGTAGCCTGTGGCGGTCCGTGGTCTCTGCCTACCCCCAAAGGACAATGGCGTAAGCTTATGTATGTATATAATCTTGGACATAGTCACACAGAGTCAAAGTCAAAGTCAAAATTGTTTATTCAAAATAATATCACATAGATGACTTTTTGACGTCATGTTTTTGAATCTACCACCGCGTCGGAAGGTGTTTCGTTGTAGAGAAGATGCGGCCAGAAACTCTACAACACATTTCTTTTAAACAAAACAAAATATACAAAGTACAATCACATAAATCCAATATCAAATTACATAGTGTAACAATTATCTAGTCCCATTGAAAGTACCATACTTTTTAGGGAGTTGCTTAGACCATCAAACTAAACAATTTTCACTATGGAAACAACATCGAAATCGCGCAAAAAAGAGTTTTCCCATACATTAAGCTCGAGTAGATTTGTAGTTTAGTATGGTACATACGTTTTTTTTCGCGATTTCGATATTGATCCCATAGTGTAAGTTGTTCAGTTTGATGGTCTAAACCATCCCCTTTTAATGTTTATTTGTATTTTTGTAACAACGAAAATAGGTATTTTAAAAATTCCTGATGTTTTTCTCAACCATACGTAATAGATTTGGAAGAAAAGTTCCTTTTAGCCCGAATACTTTGATCGGAAACAGGAATCTGACCTCTTACAAGACATATAAACGTATAAAAGTGGAAACCAAACCAAATAAAACAGGGAAACGTATTGCATTGCGATACAGCGAGGTAACGCCCCGCCAGCGGGGCAGTTTCCCGCATGACAGCAACTCAAATGCATTTTCTATCTGTCGTAAGATAGATAGAAGATGTATTGATTGTGTGACCCCCTGTAAATTTGTATACAGAGTGTAACAAAACACCCTAGTAATTTTTAAGGGGGTGCTTCAGGCCATCAAACTGAACAACTTTCACTTTGGACCCAACATTGAAATCGGGGAAAAAAATTTGCTGTGTCATTTAACTCTAATTTGTACCATATGAATATATAATAATAGTACACTATAGAAGCGAACCAACCAACCATACAGATCCAGCGATGGTTAAACCAACAGCATATTGGTACGCGTATCTTGACATTTTGTATTTGTAGGCGTATATTGACATTTAACGCGGGAGTTTCGTTTCTATAGTGTACACACGGCGACATATTATCAAGCTACGAAAAACCAATATAAGCTGGTCGGGCGACGTTATACATTACTCTACCTACGCGCGACCAGCTTATTTTGATTTTGCGTAGCTTTATGGGTCGCCGTGTGTACTATTATTATCTATTTATATGTTTTGTACTGTAGTTTTGTATGAAACAGCAGTTTTTTTCGCGATTTCGTAGTAGGCTGCAAAAGTTGTTACAGTACCGACTGCTCTTAAACGGTGAAGGAAAATCTCGTGAGGAAACCTGCATACGCTGAAGAAGAAATTCAGATGCGTATGTATAGTCCACCAATCCACATTAGACACGCATGGTGGACAGGCCCATACACCCTCCATGAGGGCAGGCCTGTGCCCTGCAGAGGGATGTATACAGGCTGATGATGATAACTCGGGAGAAAAGCGAGTTCGTGATCTGCAAAGGATACTCTTAAACCTAAATAATAGATCCCATTTGTCGACTTAAAATCAATTACTCTTATAATAATCTTCATCAATATCTCAAAATACTGATTTGGCAGGTTGTGCATCGCAACCAAATATGTATTATTCGAAAAAAGTACATACTCACTTTATAAATCCCATAAAAAAGGAATATGCTCAATACAATCATGAACATTTGGGTTCCTATAATTGCAAAATATGCTATCTGTACACCTGAAACAAAGAAAAGATAACGTTATTTTGTGAAACAAAAGTTCTACAGTTACATAAAAAGATTCGATTTGGAATTGTATATTTCGTAGTCAAAAAGGCTTAGACGAATTTATATACGGACCCGCCTCGCCTCAGCATTTCCCCTCTGCCAACGTGAAAGATCAAAAGATCTTACGCATTTACATACAATTTTATACCTTATCACTAAACGCGACACCCTATAATTGCGGAACAATAATTTCTAACTTATGACGTATCACACGACACTGTTTTTCATGATTTTTAACATTCTAAATTAGAATCTAAACTAATGGAATAAAATTCAAAGTTGCGTATCTCGTGCTACCTCGCCCCCCGCAAAAAGTGGCAGATTTTTTTTTTAGTACTACACGCGTAACTTGTCCTCATATAAGTAGTCTATAATAAGTCAAAAAGGCGACTAATGTCTAAAATGTATTGACAAGCAAGAAGATTAGATGCCTACAGAGGTTCTGTTTGGATTACAAACATTTTTTTGAAGCCAAAAAATATGACCTTGATGACGTCACTGAGTTTTCCCATCTCATTTCCTCTTTACATGGAGTTGTCATTCTAAAGTCATGCTATCTTTAGAATGACAATGTAAGGTTTCGTAGTTGCCCGTTACAATATACGGACTTAGAAGGGGGCTTTTTGTTTTATACTAAGGTTTAATGGCTAATAAAGTTTAAAAAGTACATTTTACTAGTTACTCGTCAACTTGTAAAGCCTGCTTAGCGGTGATAGTTTTCCTTTTAACTGCGTTATATACAATGCTGCCGTGAATTTTTCACGTATCTAGAATCGACCGTTTGGCTGGAAGGGGAGGGACTTGACACTAACAAAAATTTGCACTTTAAAGCTTAATGTTTCACTAGCGGATCCCTAAATCGAAAAATGAGTTCGGGACACCCACAATATTTTTAAAAGACTTATCCAACGATAACCCACACCATGGGATAGACGAGAAAATAAATGTCATTCCCACTGCAGCGTAAAAAAATATGTTTCAAGATTTTATTTTACCACTGTCGGCGTGATTAATATGTATACCCATGTCAAATTACAGCTTTCTAGTAGGTACTAAGCGTCTCAGGCTAATCCGCGGACGGACGGACAGATGAACAGACGAAACTATAAGGGTTCCTTGGTGTCTACGGAACCCTAAAAAACAACACAAACAAAAGTAGAAAAAACTGTACCGATCTTTAATAAACCGTTTACTGATTTATTTATAAAGCAGAAAGTATTACTCCTGATGCAATCGATAAAACATTCATCGACGGATAAAATAATGAAGTAAAAGCGCGGGATCTTTTTATATGGAATTCATTACTTGGTAATAATGGCTTATTCATTTGCTTTCGTATATATTTAACACCGGACGAAATTGTTTTCCTTTGTGTTTTCTGAACGAAAGCGTATTTTTGCTGTTTTTGCGGAATGTTCGTCAATGAAATTCTTTGATCACTTTTTAGACTTTCCTTTCAAAATGAAGCTGGTCTTCCAAAATATTATTCAAATTCTTTTTTTACTCCATTAAAAAGTGGATTACATTCGGCACTTTTGCAATTTAAAACATTAAGATAAAGAATCATCATCATCAGCCTATACAACGTGTTAATGAATAAACGCAAAATAGTTTGTCAAGAATCGAGAGGAGAATCGAATTATCAATATTTCAACATAGGTTAAATTTTTTCAAAATATTAAATAATTTGTTTGTATAATTTAAAAATTTACTGAACTCGATGCCAACCCACCGCACGGGCACACTCACCCTAGTTACTACCAAAACAAGATTCTTAGAATGTATCCACGAGCACGCTAGCGCTTTCATTCATTGCTGAAATAATAACAAATCATTTTGCATGAAAATTTTAAATGCGAATAATTGAATAATTACATTATTGTCACAATGCAATTATTTGGTTATAAATCAGTTGTGGTGTATGAGGTTTTCCTACCCTCAATAAGGGTGTATGTTTAGTCCACCACTGCTCGTGCCCAACGCGAGTTAGTGGACTACACATAAGCGTAAGAATTTTTTCTTCAGCGTATACAGGTTTCCTCATTATGTTTTCCTTCACCGTTTGAGAGCAGTGTGCATAGACTTAGAAAAAGTATATGTCTAGAAGGAGCCTAACGCACCGCACCTACCGTATAAAACAAAACGGGCCAACTTTTTTAGGTTGGTGTGCGTGAGGCGTCATACAAATTATGTCTGTGTGCGTGTATATGGATAGGGTTTAGAGGCCAGTACTGGTTGCAACTTTTTCCGACGCTTCCTTAGCTTCGACTATCAATCTTGACATATAACTTATCCAAGAAGTTAGACAATCTCATTGGTACATGGCGACCGTTGCGGATTCAAACCGTTCGGGGTCTTCCGTCCTCACGATTGAGTGTCCATACCTCATTGGTTGAATAGCCCAGTAAAAATAGGAAATAATTTATGATGAGCACTTTTTTTTTTTGCTAGATCGTTTATACAAATGATATTTAGATACTTTATTAACGAATCCAACTAAATTTCGTATTTTTTGTTTTTAGTAGGTAACTACTAAAATGTAAATTTTTATTTATAGTGTCAGATTTCTTTATTTTTTTATTTTTATTGTTTGTTTTAGGGTATGAGATGATGAGAACATTTTTAGTTGAATTTTAATCTAAATGATAACTAGAATTATAATGTAAAGTATAAAAGAAAAAAAATCGGCCGTTATATATTATTTACTATCACCATACAAGCGCACCGTAACTTTACTGGGCTAGAAAGCGAGCAAATTAAATTATAGCCTGGGGGTCGAGCCTCTATCACGTATCCTGACACTCAACAAACATATTATTTGCAAGATAATTTAAAAGCCTTTCTCAAGATCACAACCACAGTGCGCGCCTCGTTAGTCATCTAGGTCTTTTGTCTCTGCTACTCGCAAGGCTGGAACAATAGCTGTTGCTGCTCCATTTCTGTCGTAGTCATCCTGTCGCATGCAGTTTTTAACGGAGTGGAAAATATTAGTAATACAAGTTGTTCAAAAGAACATCTCAAATTGTTTTGACGTGAAACGTCTTTCATTTCGGTCACTTGAAAAAACCACATGTAACGAAATATGCTATGGCAAGATAATTAGCGATGATAGTCCATACGGAAGAGAGCTAGCGACTCAATCACGAGGCGGCGGTTCGATTCCTGGCCTGTACCACTAAGTTCATCGGAATTATGTACGGTTGTATTTATCATTATCATTAGCTCGACGGTGAAGGAAAACATCGTGAGCAAACCTGCATACCCGAGAATAATAAAAAATAGTTACGTTACATAACGACCCTTGCTTGCAATAGCCCAGCCAATAATAATAATAATATGGCAATATTGCTTATTACTTTGAAAGTATAGGACCTACCGGCATTATTTATAGCATTATTTTAGAGGATAGAAGTCATTACTCGTTTCACGTACTCCACTGCGACTTATGATATAGACCTTGAGCCCGGACTTTAGATTTTCGATGTAGGTATCGCGATCTTTTCGGTCCGAACTTCAATGTAATAAAGTCGACATTGGAACGAAATGGTCACGCAATTGCGAAGTTCGAATGTCCGGGTAGACCTTCAGCGTATACCAGATATTTTTTAACTGTTAATATAAATAGTTTGGATAATCTACTTCGAATCCCCGAATAATATGAAATTACTTTTGTGGTTTTTTTCCGGCTGTACTATACTGCTTGTATTAAGTTTTCCACGGACCAATATTAACTTGTCTACACTACTCTGTTACATAATATTTTACGTCTTGTGTCTTTTAAAATAGAAACTCTATCTTTGTGTAACACATAGATAATGTAATGATGATGTAATTATATCTTCCTGATTGGTCTAATTTATCAAATTAATGTGTAGCAAAGGAAACGTCACCGTCACCAATACCATGTTTTTCTATGTATACAACTATTATAAAACTGTAAATGTTTGTTTGTTTGTTCACGCATCACGAGAAAACTACTGGACCAATTTTGATGAAACTTTTTGTTTTTGAAAGCTTATGTTTAGACTTAAAATCGCGTGAATCATTTATCCTGCTACAATGACGAATACGCCCTAGTAAATACTAAAATTGGAAACTTGGCATGTCTGGAGGGAGGTACATTAAAATAAAATAATGAAAAAAACATTACATTTAGAATAAACGACAGAATTTTCGGTTTGGTCAATTTGTGCACGCATCATGTTAAAAAATTACCTACTCAGCCGATTCAGACGAAATTTTGAAATATAGAGCTAAAAATGAATTAGCACTCAGTTATTCAGTCAGTCGTTGCTTAATTTCATGGCTTGAATCTAAATTACCTATGGGGATTTGGCCACAGCTTAATAATAAGGATTTGACTATCTGGGAATTGGACCAAATGGGATTTAAGACGAAACGGTAATTAGACCTATGGGGATTTGACTATCTGGTAATTGGACGTAACGGACAGACTTGACCTAACGGACCGGAGTATGGTATTCAGATGTGTGGATGGCGTGTTGCAATTGGGATGCAAACGATCTTAAATAAAACTAGTGCCTGTATAAATAACGAATTTAATTGTACCTCTTTCAATACCCCGGAAATTTCTATACCCATCGCATCGAAATTGAAACAATACACCTGCCATCCTGAATCACACGAATTCGGTAGTCTGCATTTACGAAGTCACAGGCTCAGCTATTGGTACACAGTCATTCTGTGAAATCTGAAACACGCATCACAGTTGCTTTGTAATTTTCGAACTATTCATTTGGTTTGGCCCAGGCCTATGACAGCTATAGTTCCGATCTAGCCGTTTTGGCGCTGAAGTCACATTTTCCCTCATGAAACGTCATCATTGGACGATGATAGGACGCCATATTGAACTTACAGCAACAGCAGCGTTATGCCGTTTTGTTGCGTCAGAAGCTTATATCTTGTGTTTTTCCTGGTATTTTCGCTTGAGTTGAGAATCCTTGATAAGCCCTAATTCTTCTCCGTTGTATGACATAATAATATCGTTGATTACTTTGTTCCTTGGTCAAATATCCCTACTTTTGCATTCCGGAATAACTGTATACATACCCATAACTACAAGTTCTATACAAACTAGCTTGACGACAGCAGCGCCAAAACGGAAAGGTTGGAACTAAGTGTAAATTTCACTGTCGCATCTGTACCTTGCTACATATCAGTAATCTGTGGTTTGGCCTCGCTTCAATATCGCGGCATGTCAATAGATGAAATATGATACGCCGCTAAGCTCGATGGACCGTTCCGATATTGTGTAAAAACATCAACGTTCCCGAATACAAGATTTACGACTGAATATTTCACAATGTGGCTTAGTCTTTGGGGTTCATTAGAGCACTTCTAAAACGTGACTTACCAGCTATTTATTCTAGATTCCAACATCCTCAGGTACTAGACTACTAGGCACTCCTCAATAGTAGGTATATTTATTACCGATAACACCCTGTGTGTTACAAAAGTAAAAATAAACATTTATAACTTTCTGTAGACCATCAAACTGAACAACTTTCACTGTGGGACCAACATCGAAATCGCGAAACCTAAAATTAGTTATCCCATACATTTAGCTCAAGTACATTAATTTGTAGTTTAGTATGGAACATCAGATTTTTTATCGCGATTTCGATGTTGGTTCCATAGTGAAAGTTGTTCAGTTTGATGGTCTAAACCACCCCCTTAAATGTTTATTTGTATTTTTGCAACACCTTGTATAGTTCGTATTCAAGATTTTTTTTCTTGATTTGAAATTAGGTAACCTATAATACCTATTACTTGATTTACTTACTTGATAACTGTAATTTATTTAACTGGAAAAAGAAAATCTTCGCTTTGATCGAAAATGTGTGACCGATATTCTGTTAGGACTTATCAGTCTAAACATTTATTATTACGGCACCAAAGCTGTAGGTCCATTGTCCTTGGTTTGATTAAGGTTTGAAAAATCTACGTTTACATAGATTCTAGATTTAAGAGGATATGTGAAAAAATAGGATTCTTCAAAGTATCATAGGATATCAAGGAGTATGATTTGCGGATATGTGCAAATTGAACATATAATTGAAGTTTTGATTAGAGCCAAAACACGATTAAGAGACATTTTCTCGGTAGATAAACAAGCCAAAGTAGCCTCCATCTTTATCGATAAACGCTTGGAACTGCTAAACGGTGAATAATAGAAACACGAGACTTGATTTAAAAAAAAGAGATAGATATTTTATAGAGTTTGATTAGAGCAGAAATGAACTTACATAAATAGTACAATCACAATTAAATAATGTTTGTTTTACGCTTGCGTCGTTTCAGGCGCGCACGCCGCCCCCATCTCTTTCTCTCGCATCAGACAGTAATATAAGCTATCACACGCCCGTTTCGCTTCAATTATTTTTCGACATAGGCCTAACAAGACATAAAACTTACAGCTTTCATGCCATAATAATAAATGCTTAGAAGGACAAGTTCTAACCATTTATACTAGACCACAGGTCCGGCACTTCAAACAACGTAGATTTGGCATGATGACATTCGCACATGCGTACTTTGCGCAAATTGTGCATGCATGCATGCTGTTGGTTGGCACTAATATGTTGTATTTGATTCATAAACTTAGTCGTATTTGGCATGTATAATGTCAGCTAGTACAAAAAGAGCTCATTGGGCTCTTTTGATTCTGCCATTTTTAGAACGTTGATTGTGAATATGATATCAATGGTTCTAACAGAATATTAACATACGTTTTTATTGGCACCTTTACATTTGGGCCAAACATGTATGAAACGGGGATCTTTTAATTATAAAATGCGTATCTAATCTAAACTATTATAAAACTGTCACCGAAGTGCGTCTGGACATTAAAGATATTTACAAGAAAAAGGTTACGATATGGTTTTTAGGTATCCCTGACTCCAAATCAACCTGTTTTAGAATTTATGTCTGTTTGTTTGTTTGAGTGTTTGTTTGTTCGAGCATCACGCAAAAACTACTGAACCGATTTCGATGATGAAACTTTTTTTTTTATAGCTTATTATTTGACTTAAAATCTGGTATATAATTTGTGCGGACGAAGTAAAAGGGACAGGTAAAATTGTTAGTTTAATTTTGTCTTATCATAACTACTAAACACCCTCTAAGTACCACCTTATTTATTGTCAACCAATTTGAAATATGGGTCACGAATATCAATAGATCAATTGTGGGCATTGACGTAGATTGTAGGCCACAATAGAACTTTGTCACAATCAACTGTAAGCTTCTGTGGAACATAACTCCAATTATATTACGTTGCATGTTTTGTCACAAGATGATGTCATTCGCGCTATGTTCGTGCGGTGTGCGTTCATTACGAGGCTTCTTTCTAAAATGTGTTTAAAATATCCTTGATATTGGGATATAAACTCGCATTGGATAAATAGGAGTGGTAAACTGCAGTGCAACCGGCCATATTTATTTTTTAAAACATCAAATAGTTTCCTGCGGGTATAATTCATTGTATATGAAGACGAAAAGATTTTTCGATTCCTGTTTAGATTCCAACATCCTCAGGTACTAGACTACTAGGCACTCCTCAATAGTAGGTATATTTATTACCGATAACACCCTGTGTGTTACAAAAGTAAAAATAAACATTTATAACTTTCTGTAGACCATCAAACTGAACAACTTTCACTGTGGGACCAACATCGAAATCGCGAAACCTAAAATTAGTTATCCCATACATTTAGCTCAAGTACATTAATTTGTAGTTTAGTATGGAACATCAGATTTTTTATCGCGATTTCGATGTTGGTTCCATAGTGAAAGTTGTTCAGTTTGATGGTCTAAACCACCCCCTTAAATGTTTATTTGTATTTTTGCAACACCTTGTATAGTTCGTATTCAAGATTTTTTTTCTTGATTTGAAATTAGGTAACCTATAATACCTATTACTTGATTTACTTACTTGATAACTGTAATTTATTTAACTGGAAAAAGAAAATCTTCGCTTTGATCGAAAATGTGTGACCGATATTCTGTTAGGACTTATCAGTCTAAACATTTATTATTACGGCACCAAAGCTGTAGGTCCATTGTCCTTGGTTTGATTAAGGTTTGAAAAATCTACGTTTACATAGATTCTAGATTTAAGAGGATATGTGAAAAAATAGGATTCTTCAAAGTATCATAGGATATCAAGGAGTATGATTTGCGGATATGTGCAAATTGAACATATAATTGAAGTTTTGATTAGAGCCAAAACACGATTAAGAGACATTTTCTCGGTAGATAAACAAGCCAAAGTAGCCTCCATCTTTATCGATAAACGCTTGGAACTGCTAAACGGTGAATAATAGAAACACGAGACTTGATTTAAAAAAAAGAGATAGATATTTTATAGAGTTTGATTAGAGCAGAAATGAACTTACATAAATAGTACAATCACAATTAAATAATGTTTGTTTTACGCTTGCGTCGTTTCAGGCGCGCACGCCGCCCCCATCTCTTTCTCTCGCATCAGACAGTAATATAAGCTATCACACGCCCGTTTCGCTTCAATTATTTTTCGACATAGGCCTAACAAGACATAAAACTTACAGCTTTCATGCCATAATAATAAATGCTTAGAAGGACAAGTTCTAACCATTTATACTAGACCACAGGTCCGGCACTTCAAACAACGTAGATTTGGCATGATGACATTCGCACATGCGTACTTTGCGCAAATTGTGCATGCATGCATGCTGTTGGTTGGCACTAATATGTTGTATTTGATTCATAAACTTAGTCGTATTTGGCATGTATAATGTCAGCTAGTACAAAAAGAGCTCATTGGGCTCTTTTGATTCTGCCATTTTTAGAACGTTGATTGTGAATATGATATCAATGGTTCTAACAGAATATTAACATACGTTTTTATTGGCCGGCACCTTTACATTTGGGCCAAACATGTATGAAACGGGGATCTTTTAATTATAAAATGCGTATCTAATCTAAACTATTATAAAACTGTCACCGAAGTGCGTCTGGACATTAAAGATATTTACAAGAAAAAGGTTACGATATGGTTTTTAGGTATCCCTGACTCCAAATCAACCTGTTTTAGAATTTATGTCTGTTTGTTTGTTTGAGTGTTTGTTTGTTCGAGCATCACGCAAAAACTACTGAACCGATTTCGATGATGAAACTTTTTTTTTTATAGCTTATTATTTGACTTAAAATCTGGTATATAATTTGTGCGGACGAAGTAAAAGGGACAGGTAAAATTGTTAGTTTAATTTTGTCTTATCATAACTACTAAACACCCTCTAAGTACCACCTTATTTATTGTCAACCAATTTGAAATATGGGTCACGAATATCAATAGATCAATTGTGGGCATTGACGTAGATTGTAGGCCACAATAGAACTTTGTCACAATCAACTGTAAGCTTCTGTGGAACATAACTCCAATTATATTACGTTGCATGTTTTGTCACAAGATGATGTCATTCGCGCTATGTTCGTGCGGTGTGCGTTCATTACGAGGCTTCTTTCTAAAATGTGTTTAAAATATCCTTGATATTGGGATATAAACTCGCATTGGATAAATAGGAGTGGTAAACTGCAGTGCAACCGGCCATATTTATTTTTTAAAACATCAAATAGTTTCCTGCGGGTATAATTCATTGTATATGAAGACGAAAAGATTTTTCGATTCCTGTTTAGCTTTCTGGCTAAATCTGATTAGCAAATATAATTGATTTATCAGAAAGATACACTATACGATATATCTTGGACGTTAAGCTAAAGCTTTTCTAAGAATAAGGGTGGGTAAGTTTTTCAAATCTCTATTTGTTTAATTCAAAATAGTCTTAAAATTTCTTTGCTATTTGGAATGAAGTATTTTTGTTAGACGTGGTTATACGGGCCACCGTATACACACATTGGAAATTGGTTTGCTATACCTATAAATCATAAATTTTGCGTATTTTCCATTTTTATTTCTTTATAAGTACCAGCTCGGGGAAAATAGTCGTGAGCATATTCATAATCAATACTGACCCAACTAAAGACTCTAACATTAAAAACGACGATCTTTATCTATGTTTCTAAATAATCGAACTAATGTACTAAAATAATTTACTAAACGCAGCGTACATTTCGAATTTAAAAGGTATAATTTAGGGTAGTTTCATAAATCTCACTAATCTCCCTAATATTATAAATGTCAAAGTTTGTAACGTTGTATGTTTGTGGCGCAATCACGCATAAATGACTGAACGGATTTAGATGAAAATTGGCACGCAAATAGAATATGTTCTGAATTTAGAGAAGTTTATTCCGAATGCGTAAATGCGCGGTGCATACAAACGAAGTCTGGTGATATTTTCAATACTATTCAATTAAAGCCAATGATTCTTTCAGAAACAATCCAGAAACTAATCTCTATGTTTGTATGAAGTCCGATTTTCTATAAAATATACATTGTTAGTGCTAGGATTAATTTAAGATGTGTATTAAAATCTTTGAGGCACTGTAACTTTAAAACTATAAATTTTTATGAAAATCTGATTTCATACAAAAATAGAGATTAGTTTCTAGATTGTTTCTGAAAAAATCATTGACTTTAATTGAATAGTATTGAAAATATCACCAGACTTCGTTTGTATGGAGCGCGCTCCGAATTATATTCCCTTAACACATAGGATATTGTTTTAAGGTCCACGCAGACGGAGCCGCGGGCAACAGCTAGTATTAAATCTATGTTCGTCACTCAATCATGCATAAACGAGTGAACGGATTTGGATGACATTTAGCACGCAGATACAGCATATTCTGGATTACACATGTAATCCTTTTTTAAGGTCCACGCAGACGGAGCCACGGGCAACAACTAGTCACAAATAAAGGGAAGAGAACAAAAATGAAAACAAATAGCAGAATCAATCTCGCTCCAGTCCTTGATTAAAATGTTGCTGGGATATTTTTCATTGGCACGTTACACAATAAATTGAGTACTTTTTCATTCGAACAACAAATTGAGTCTTTTGTGGGTAATCAATCAGCTTCGCTGCTAATAAAGGATGGAGGCATATTGTTTGATAATGTGAAATAAATAATTCTATTCTTCTTCTTCTTCTTTGAGCGATTTCGTACTTATAGCATACTTGTATTTAAATTGTATAAATATTGGCGGTGGCGGATTAGTCTAGAAAAATAAGGTTTGAGATTGCATTAAAGACACTTTAGTAAATTGTGTTTGAAATAATATTACTGTTAGTTTATAACACTTTTGTCGAGATTTCGTGGCTCAGGAACCTGAGAAATACCTTAAAATCGATATTAATGTACAAATGGCAATCTTATTTCTAAAAATGTTTCGACCAGCATACCAGCAATAGAGACAGTTAATTATCAAAAGGCAAATTTAATGTGTAAAAACAAACAGTAAATAATTTAGTTTTGAGGTTATAATTTTTGAAGACTTACAAAATATTAAATATCTACCCAAATTAACGATATTAACCGTGGATTATTATTGTTTTAAGTAAAACGTATTGAACGAAGCCATCCTGTACAAAATCACCAGTTTTCCATTTTTTGTTCAAACCTAAATTTAATGTTTTGTAAATGTCTTAATTATTCAATAATACAACATAAAAAATCGGGGATTATTGAGAATTTATGTTTTTCAGGTATGTATCTACTATATTCCAAAGTTTCACCAAAAGTGCAATTAATGCAACCTACTCCATACAAATTTTAATTCCCCTTTCGGCAAATAGATTTGTTGATGATTCGTTATGTTGCACTCAATTTATAATAAAATTTATTAAAGTTTTCGATTTCGTTCGTTCGTAAACAAAAATATAGGGTCTTTCTTAATATGCTGACACTTTTTTTAAGGGGATGATCAGACCGTCAAACTGAATAACTTTCTTTATGGCACCAAGATCGAAATCGCGAAAAAAAAATCAACTATTCGATACAAAACTGCAAACCTACTCGAGCCAAATGTATGGGACAGCAGATTTTTTCTTCGCTATTTCAATGTTGGTTCCATAGAGAAAGTTGTTCAGTTTTATGGTCTGATCATCCTCCTACAACACTGTCAGCATATTATATTGGACCCTGTATATTATCTTCATCGGTATGCCGTGCATATAGTGTATGCACCAGCACCTAAAGCAAACTGAATAATAATGTTCTCAAGTAGATACTGTGATAGTCTACACTTAAGTGTTTGTACTAAGATACCTAGTTAAGTATTTAAGTTTGATACTAACAAAAATGTGGATTTTAGTCTGATATACATTTTTTTTTTCACGGCAATAAACGAGGGACTTTCCCGATATTATCTCAAAATATTAATGACGTGTAATCATTTTATAATGATTCTTTTGTCGAAAAACGAGAAAAATTTTGGGACCTTACTTAGAAAATTTGTCGGCAAATCCGCACATTTTTGTATCCAAAAAAATTTCTCGATTTTCGACCTAAGAATCATTATAAAACGATTGATATTTTGCGAACACGCCATTGATATTTTGCGATATTTTCGGGAAAGTCCCTCGTTCATTGCCACTCAGTATATCAATTCCATTATTATGATGTTAATACATTTAAATGAAAAATAATACATTTAAATGAATGACGACTCACCATAATAAACATCGTCGAGCTCTTTGTATCTCTTCGCATTCACACCAATCCTCCAACTATATAATAGCACCACCAGTATTGATATATTCTGAAACAAATAAAACCATTCATTAAAATCTATTGCAACATTGCAACCTTCGATTATATTTTTTAAGTCGGATTTAATTTTTTGTTCAAATTTTTTTTTTTGTTATCTTCAATGTTCATCCACGCCAAGTTTAAAATTTCGTTAAATTTATACAGGGTGTAAACTTAAATGCTTCAGACCGACAAACTCGACAACTTTTACAAAATTTTTGTTGTTTACTATAGCTGTTGCATACATTTTGGTCGAGTAGGTATTGACATTTACTATGGAACAGTTGATTTTTAATTTGCGATTTCGATGTTGGTTCCATAGTGAAAGTTGTTCAGTTTGATAGTCTGAAGCACTCTGTTCGATTTGTAACGCATTATTGTAGTATTTTCTTTTACGACTCTTTACAATTCGTTCCTAGATGTTATGTATACAGAATCCTTCTTAATATGCTGACACTTCTTTAAGGGGCTGATCAGATTATCAAACTGAACAACTTTATCTATGGGACCAACATAGAAATCGCGAGAAAAAAGTCAGTTGTCCCAAACATTTGGCTCGAATAGGTTTGCAGTTTAGTGTGGGACATCGAATCATTTTTTTCGCGATTTCGATGTTGGTGTCATAGAGAAAGTTGTTCAGTTTGACGGTCAAGTAGGTTCAAAACCCTGTATTATAGTAAGAATTATATTTTACTCGCTTACGATTCTTTTCAATTCGTTCGCAGAAGATGTTATACATCTGTGTACACGCTTCTTTCCAAGATGGACAAGCTTGTGATCTTTTGAGTGTATATGAATTAAAAATAAGGTAAAACACTTTTTCCTCATCGTCAAAGAGCGATAAAGTGGTACTCGTATGTCACTAGTACATGCCCCAAGAGCCGTTCCGGCCGTTTGACGTTACGCAGTTGTCTGGAAAAATTTTAGGACTTGTTGTAATATAAGCACATGCTCACTACTATATTCCCCGAGGGGGTAGTCAGAGATATTCTGAAACCTCAGAACATCCACGTTTCACCAGTAGTACCGAAACTCTGTCCAGTGTAACGGGGGGTCAGCCCGTCGCCACATAATGGACCATGGGTACAATACATGCCTCAAAATTGAAGCATGCAGGTTTCCTCACGATGTTTTCTTTCACCGAAAAGCCAGTGGTGTTACAAATCGTACATAAATTCCGAAAAAATCATTGGTACGAGTCGGTCTGGACGGGGATCGAATTGTTGTAATATAAGCCACGGTTTATACAGACGAGACGTGTGGCGGTGGCGGATAATCTAAGGAACACAATAAAAACCTTATAGTACGCAGTATAGCGTCGTTTTCCAAATGACGTCGCCTGGAGGCGCGGGCGTAATTCTCCAAATGACGCTATGCTACGTACTATAAGGTTTATAATTGTGTTACCTTGACTATCCGACACCGCCACACGTCTCTTCTGTATAAACCGCGCCTAAGTAAGTACCTACAACGTAGGTACAAAATCCTTTTTTACTGTTTCGTACCCAAAGGATGAAAACAGGAACCTATTCATAAGCCTACGTTACGTACGTCTGTCCGTTCGTCTGTGTGTCTGTACTACCTATTTAGGGCTGTAACTTTTGAACCGTAATAGATAGACAGGCTAGGATTTGTCAACAAAAAAATGACAAAAAGTTAAAAATTAAAGGGCGGTCCTCATACAAGAAACTACAGTTTTTATCAAAATTGTTTCTTCTCGCTCTTTCGTAAAAACGGTAATATCATCTTCGGTAATCATTTTCGGTAAAATACGAATAGATTATTAAATTTTCATTAAAATTGGTATTTTTCCATTTCGCCCGTTTCGTTGGGTGATAGAAGTGCGCGCCTGCACCGAAACAATAACGCGCTGCTACCGCCGGCGCCGCAATATTCAAAATTCTCCGTAATTTTCGGTAAAATTCAAATAGTTAACGTTATTTTCCACTTTACCCGGTGTGGTGGGTGATAGAGGTGCACGCCTTCACCGAAACAACAACGCGCCGCTACCGGTAATTTTACCGTAATTTTACGAAAGTGACCGTAATTTATCCGTATTTTACGGGCCTTTTCGGTAATATCACGTAATTTTGCGTCCCTATTCAGGTGGTCAAACTGAACGCATTGATACCATAAATATACACCCATATCCGAGATGAACTGTGCCAAAATCGTATTTAAGCGACTTTTTGTTGATCAGCCAACCAGCTATAGTGAAAACCTAAAACTTCTTTCAATAACAATGTTCTTGCCTTTCCTAGAAATTTGAAACACTGGCTCCAAATTAATAACTCTCCTGAAACCATTGTAATTTATGATCGAGTACTATTCGCTCTCATTTATTCTGATTAATTGGATTCAATTTACATGTAAAATGGTTGTATTGCCATGTTTTGTTTTAATTAACTTGTCGTAATAGTAGCTATGTGGTTTCGGTAACAAAATCGACGTGATGGAGGCTAGAGGCACCGCTTGGTTACGTGCAGTGAGAAAAAACTGGCCAAGTGCGAGTCGATCTCGCGCCTTGAGGGTTCCGTACAGAAGCGGCGTAAAGCGTGGGGAATGTGGGCGACCGCCTATCGCCAACGGGTCGGGTCTGTGTAGCTTTCTTCAAACTCATAAAAATATTTTCTAGGATTATTAAGAGAAGTTTGCGTACATGCGCGCTGCATACAAACGAAGTCTAGTGATATTTTCAATACTAACCAATTAAAGTCAATGAAAAGTTTCAGAAGAAATCTAGAAACTAATCTCTGTATGAAGTCAGATTTTCGTTAAAATATACAGTTTTTGTGCTAGGATTAATTTAAGATTTGTATGGAAAGCTTTGAGGCACTGTAAGTTTAAAACTATACATTTTAACGAAAATCTGACTTGATTCAAACATAGAGATTAGTTTCTGAAACATTTAATTGACTTGAATTTGTTAGTATTGAAAATAGCACCAGACTTCGTTTGTATGGAGCGCGCTCCGAATTATATTTCATTATTAAAAGCCACGGGCTAATCATGCATGCTGAATAATTTCGAGCTCGCTTTTTTTGCTCTAGCATAATTGTTGCATTGCGTTCACGCACAACCTGAGTTCTGGCCACAGGGAAATTATAGTGCTAAAAATGTCGAATAATCGAACATGTTTTGAAGAGTGACCTTGTGAGAATCAAAACATGTGACATAAATGGTCGTATCTATTTATTGCGTTGACTTGAAGCTTGATTTTTACACGTCCAAGGAAACTTTGGTATTCTACGCAATCCTGAATCCTGAGAGAAGTGTCTTGACAGACGAACAACAAAGTGAAATGGTACGTTTGAGTCGAGTAGGCGTTGCAGATTAGTAAGGAACAGCAGATTTTTTTTTACGATTTTAGTTTTGCTCCCATAGTAAGCGCCCTTGTTAACGAGACGGCTGTTCGCCGGGGCTAAGCACGGTTTTAAACCGTGCATACGTCCGGTCGTCAGTTATGTATGGGACAAATGATGGTTAATTGACGACGCCTGCGCTAGCGACGGTCCGGGCACGCCCTGGCCACGACTGTGCCCCGGGTCTACACCCGGCGCACAGTCGTGTATGGCTGTATATTAGAGCTAGTTGACGAGGCCCGCGAGGCCGGGTGTATGCACGGCGCGCCGGTCCCGCCTACCTACGCAAAATAGATAATATTTTTCTGCTTAGCACTGAGCATGATTAGGCACCGGCCCGGCGCCGGCCCAAATAGAAACCGGCCTTAAAGTTGTTCAGTTAGATGGAGAATCTTAGTTTACAAGGATTGTGGGGACTTGCAACAGATGTCAACACCCACAAGTAATAGCAACGAAGCTAACAGATGGAGCTACGGTCGCACTCGCAAATGTGTACGTAAGACAACTTGCGACGTCACATTGGTAACCCGTTAGCCGCTACACATAAGGTTCACAATCGTATACAAGACATGAATCGCGCAAGAGAAATAATCACAGAGATTCGACATATCCAACGTGTTAATGAATTAACGCAAAACTAGAAAGTAGTTTGTTTAGAATCGAGAGCAGAATCTAATTATCATGGTTTCAACATAGGTATTTTTTTTTATATTGAATAATTTTATGTAAAATTTAAAATTTACTGAACTCGATCTCAACCCACCGCTCGGGCACTCTCACCATGCTTACTACCAAAACAAGATTCTTAAAATGTATCCATGAGCACGTTAGCGCTTTCATTCATTGCTGAAATGATAACAAATCATTTTTGCATCAAAACTTAAAATGCGAATAACTTTAAATTTTAACTATAAAATAATGAAATTATTGTTGCAATCGAATTATTTTGTTATAAATCAGTTGGGGTGTATGAGGTTTTGCGCTTATTGATTAACACTTTGTACCTATACAAGGTCCAACTAAGATCTGTTAGACCACGGCCGTTCCCCAGGCTTCACACCTCGCATGGCGGAAGATCTTTCCACAAGAAGTAGTTCCTCCACAGTCTTCAAATACAATCTGTACGTTAGAGTTAATTATGTTGAACATTCAAATTATTTCATAATTGTTACTTTCGATAACTTTTCATTTCTTGTGTCTCGAATTACGGTCGATGTTGGAGTCTAGTTTCTTCGACCGAAGGGTGTTATTTAGAAAATCAATAGCTTCTTTGAATAGATGTTAATGGAGGTAGTCATTAGGTAAATTACAAACCTTTTAGACCAGCAACAGAAAACTTCACCTAGGTACATTATTCAAGCAATAACTCAGGAACTATACCGTCTGTAAACATAAATGCGTTACATACTTTTTCTCAAATATGCTTGGAAATTTGAACATTATTTTGACAACCTTCTTCGAGATGAATCGAAATTGCTGAACTAGCCAAATACATGCGAGCAGCGGCCGGCAAAAGTTGTATGAAAATCCGTATCAGTCGTGGTTTAGCGGCCAAATAAATTACACAGATATAAAATCATATCTGTGGTCGTGTAATTTAAAATGGAACGATCTTTTACTCTGAAACATGGCAACCAAGGAGGTAACTTATCAAAGGTTTTATTTCAATTTCAAACTGGCTTGCAAATAAAAAACTGTTTATTAAAAAACAAATGAACACTTCATCGCGGGAAAAATTATTGTTGTTCGTCATTGATTTTGAAAAGTAGTTGTATTAGTTTTTAATTTCCGTGCATTTATTGAGAAAAGCACTATTATACAAGCCTTGGCCATAACAAGGCATTGATGGACTTACGTATGTGTGCCACGGCTTCGCTTCGGCCCACACTTACAACTGACCGCTGCAGTAATGTACTAAAAGTGGTACTTCAGACCAACAAACTGAACAACTTTTAATTTAGAAAAAAAATGCTACTGTTTCATAGAAAATGTCAATACCTACTCCACCAGAAGGGCTATTTTTAATAAAATTCAAAATCATGATCGAATGATGCATACTCACCATAGTAATTTAGACAATTTCTACTACCGATCGAAAAATCGCACACCAGGATGTATGAAACAGCTGATTTCTTTTTCCACTTTCAAAGTTCGCCACGTAGTCAGTTTAATGGTCTGAAGCACCCCTAAAAGTATGTAACGAATCACCATGTATACATAACAGAGTAAACCTTGAGCCAGCGTTAGAAGCATTATACACTCATTACACTAAATTTAACCTCATTTTGAGCGTCTAATTTATATGTGGCAGAGGGAAGTTTGTTAAACTAGTAGAACGCTTGTGCGAAGTTGCATCGTACAGAAGCATTTAGAAGCTGGTCTCATCCGAAGAGCACTCGTAGATCTCTGCTTTTAGCCGACTTTAAGTGGAATTGATGAATGTGGGAAACTCATGAAGAAACTTTACAAACTTACGTTCAGTTTTAAAATTCGAGTTGGGAATTTAGTAGAGACTACAATACGAAGATTCAGTTTTAAGCTAAAAAAAGATTTTTTTTTTTTAAAGTAATTAATAACATAATTTTAGGCATAAATTTATTATATACTGCGTTAGATTGGCTACGGATTATCCAAGGCGGGCCCAAAAAAACAAAAAAACCTGAGATTTTGAAAAAAAAAATCATTCCGTTGACAACTGACGCTAGGTCCATACAGGCTCATAGCGTGTCTATCTATCTCGCTCTAACATACGTTAATGCTATGCCCTTTCTCTTTCGCATTTCCGATCTAACGTAATATATACTAAATCTATGATTTTAGGTATCTCACTAATATTATAAACTAGCTGACCCGGCAGACGTTGTTCTGCCATTTTCCCTACCCTACACCTACCCTACAACTACCCTACACCTACCCTACACCTACCCTACACCTACCCTACACCTACCCTACACCTACAACTACCCTACACCTACCCTACACCTACCCTACACCTACCCTACACGTACCCTACACCTATCCTACACCTACAACTACCCTACACCTACCCTAGAACTACCCTACACTTACCCTACACCTACCCTACACCTACAACTACCCTACACCTACCCTACAACTACGCTACACCTACTCTACACCTACAACTACCATACACCCTACCCTACACCTACCCGACACACACTTGGCCGTTTTTTTTGTTTATAAACTTTCCCTGGCATATGCACAACAACCCACCAAAGTTTCATCGCAATCGGTCCAGCCGTTCATGCGTGATGCCGTGACCAAGGGAAATAGGGATTCATTTTTATATGGCGAACTTCGTACCGCCTAACAGTCACATACAGTAACAGTTTTCATTGTTTTTAAGATGTATTCAGCTATTCGGGACGGAAACAAATCCAACAAATCAAAAACCATGGCAATCGGTCCAGCCGTTCTCGAGTTATAAGTGTTGTAACAAACACGACTTTCTTTTATAAATATAGATGTCAAAGTGTGGATGTTTGTCACTAAATCACGCATGGATGTTTGGCACGCACTATTTTAAGTGCCACGCAGACTGCATCGCGGACAGCTTAGCTTCGTTTTTTTTTTAAATTCGATCCTTCATTATTACAGTCTTATTAAGAAATTGAAATTACAAGATAGAAATTGGGTTCTTACAAGAAACTTATTAGGTAATTGACGAGAATACGCGAAACTAATAATTGTGCTTTATTACATAATAATAATTATGGTAATATTACTGTTATGTAAAAAAATATTATTTTGAAAATAAGAGTAAGTGTGTATTTAATGTGCAACATAACCTTCACTCTTTCCTTAGCAAAGTCATTGTACACACGGCGACACATCAAGCTACGCAAAACTAAAATAAGCAGGCCGCGCGTATGTAGAGTAATGTATAACGTCGCGCGGCCAGCTTATATTGGTTTTTCGTAGCTTGATGTGTCGCCGTGTGTATGGTTTGACCCGGAACTAATCAGGAATTGTTTTTTTTTCGGTACCTATATAATTTAAGAGCCAATTTGAGCCTAAACATGTACCAAAGTAAAAAAAATCTCCTTAACGACAGGCCCAAATTTTAAATCATGTGTCTCGTTGTAAAACACCTGATGGTAACATTTTTTCACATTTTTAAGGCTTATAAGTTAAGTACACACTTCTAACATGCAGTAAATTAATTAACGAAAAATACTTTGGTATTTTCAAATCAATAACTCATTTCTTAAATTTCAACGGCTATTTTATTGCTCAAAAGTGCTCGATTAAATTGTTAAATCTAACTAAAATGAGTGCATTGGTATTATTACTATAAGGTTATTATTATAAGCTTTCCGGGTAATAATAATTTTGATTTGCTTCTTGCGTAGCAAATTATTATTTTTTGAATTTATTTTCAGACTCTTTTTGTCACTAAATGGTGCCGGTTACAGTTTAAAAGTCCCATACATAATTACTTCCCATCCCTCCAACAAAACCAACAAAACCTTGTAGATCATCGCATCTTGTTGGCAACGGTGGAGTTATCGAAGCGCCGGAAATATGTGGATATTGGAGAGGGGTATATGTTTGTTCCTTTGGGAGTTGAGACCCTGGGACCATGGGGACCCGATGCAAAACAGCTTATAAAGGAGATATCGGCACGCCTTATAGAGACCACTGGTGATAAGAGGGCTGGCAGTTACCTACGTCAGCGCATAAGCTTGGCGATTCAGAGGGGGAATGCTGGCAGCATTCTTGGAACCGTCCCTCGGGGAGAGGCTTTGAAGGAGGTTTACAGGTTGTAGGTCCCTCCTCCCCCCTTTTTTTTGTTTGTTTTTTATTCGTGTAGGAATTTGACGAAGCGTGTTGCAGATATACGGGATGTATTTATTGACGAAACGTGTTGTGGATCACAGTGGTGTATTTCCTTTGACGAAGCCTGTTGTGGATGTGAGTGATGAATTACTTCTATAATACGCACATTGTATTATTTCTATAATTTTTGAATTTGAATAAACAGCGACATAATGAGATCACCTTGTAAATTGATTGGGCTATATTGTGTAAGTTTCCGAGATCGGGCAATTTTATGTTATAATTTTTATTGCTGTTATCATCTCAGTTTCTGAAATTGAGAAGCAGAATCGCCAAGAACTGTCAATCAACACCATTTCGATTTAGAACCGATCTAATCAGGTAGGTATACAGGGTGTTACAAAATTGCCGGTATAGACGAACGTAATAGACTACCGGTGGTTCAATGAATGAACGGCGGTAGATACGTTGTAAGGTCACTGCGATGTCACTACCCATGTTGTAACTACTTAATTTAAAAGATGATTTTTCTCTATGTTATCTTTATTACTAAAGCTAATATGAATATTAAGACCTATTTATTGCAAAAAAAAACAATAAATAACAGATTGACAAAAAAGTTAAATTATTGGTATAAAAATAAAAAATAAAGAATAATTTCTATAAGTATTCATATTTGTCATCATGTAAGATAATTTAAGCATCTTATAATTCGTTTTGTTTGACAAAGAATGCTTAATCGTCTCTTCCTGAAATTTAGGTACAAATGACTTACAAACATAGCCTTATTTGTACCATAATCAAGTATTTTGTTTGGTGTAAATAAAGTATATTTCATTCATTCATTCCTTATGAAAAAATAGTCTATGTTTCAAACGCTAGAGTTGGGATTTTTTAATAATTGGTTCGATGAGGGATTTAATTTTTTTGGTTAATTATGTAACACCCTGTATAGTTACACAATAAGAAACCTGGTTTTTCCTTGATGCAACCATAACCTACATATTTATCTCACATCTTAAAATAGATAACGTTTAGCTGTTTTCAGCAACTAACGAGGGTTCTTGAGTCTAGGCAAGTGTACTTAAAGCGACTGGGCTCGTTGTTTAGAAGGGCCGCCTTACACTGTCTTCACATTAGGCGGTCAAGGCGCTGAAAGCTTCACATATACCGCGAAGCAGCTCGCTCAGGGTTGATGATGTTTTTGGTTTACTATTAAGAGGATATAATTCGGAGCGCGCTCCATACAAACGTACTATGGTGATATTTTCAATACTAACCAATTAAACTCAATGACATTTTTCAGAAGTAATCTATAAACAAATGTCTATGCTTGTATAGAGTCAGATTTTCGTTAAAATGTATAGTTTTAAAGTTACAGTGCCTCAAAGATTTCCATACAAATCTTAAATTAATCCTAGCATTGAAACTGTATATTTTAACGAAAATCGGACTCCATACAAGCATAGATATTTGTTACAAAATTTTTTCAGCAAAATTTCATTGACTTTAATTTGTTAGTATTGAAAATATCACCATAGTACGTTTATATGGAGCGCGCTCCGAATTATATCCTCTTAAGAGGACTATGAAGCTAGAAGTCGACGTAGAAAAAGCGAAAACGTTTTTACCCCACTAAAACCTAACAGAAATCTATGGTTTAGGTCTCATTTGATTCAGTGCATTAATACTGGGATGGTAAAACCCCCAACTCTAAAAACAGACGTTTAAAAAGTGAAAAATAATTCGGTCACCAATTATTTTTGAAGTAAACTGTTACCTTCTAACTCTCTTTAAGATATTTAAGATATTAATGCGTAGGGGACCGCTATGAAACGACCATTACTTTTTTATTGGACAATCGCTTTCACACATTACCTTAAATATCTTAATGAAAGTTAAAAAGTAAAACAAATATTTGTTTACATCAAAAATATATGGACATAAAAATAGGTGGACGAAATATTTTTCACATTTTAAATGACTGTTTTTAGCGTAAAGGGTTTCTTAAATTAGTAATTTGATGTTATCACGTAATTCTTAATGTAACTTGAAAACTGTTGAACCGATTTTTATGAAACAAAGCTAAGAACACTGTCGCAAAAATTTGCTTTCTATTAAAAAAACCGTATCGAAATCCACTCGTTTGGGAGCTCCGATGCCACAGACAGACAGACAGACCGACATAGGCGTCAAACTTATAACACCCCTCTTTTTGCGTCGGGGGTTAAAATACAAAATAACACGCCATCGACTCGATAGAAGAATAAGCGCGCTACTACTTAGCAATTTTTAAGTTCTCAAAAATGTATACTCGTATAAAAATGTTCGACCTATGGTCCTTAGGGAAAGTTGTTTAGTTTCATTTTCTGAATACACACTTAAAAGGAACCTTCGTTGATCACCACCCCGTATAATGTTGATATTTACAAACCTGTGATAACATCCGAAAAAATAACCTGTTTATTTATCATTATCATACCAATAAAATAAGTATTCAAAATTAAAATTATCAATGAAATGCGTTACGGTTTTAGAATGTAAAAACGTTTTCGCTTTTCACTACTGCAAAGTTAACTTTGGCCTCTCATCATTAAGTTTGTATGGAACCCTCGGGGCGCGAGTCAGACTCGCACTTGACCGGTTTTTTACACAGAAACATTTTTTACAAGCTTTTATTTAACTTGCCCTGTTTATTTATTCATTTGTTTTGTGTCAGCTTCCGTTTCCGTTCCATGGCGCATGAAATGTTTATCTATATACACTTTATGTACTATGAAATGGCTTCACCCTTTCTCAAAATCTCTATTTTCACATAGAAAATAAAATCCATAAAGCATTACGTTGCGTCTCGTCTCTATGCGTTCATATAAATGGATAAATCGCATATCCTCGCGCCTCTCTATTGAACTAGAAGTCGATCAGATTAACCATAATAGTAAATATTATTAACAGAAATGTACATTTTAAATTACAATTAAGTTACGTGTGAAAAAAAATGTAAAAACGTTTTTTTTCTAAAATTTTTTTTTAGCTACACCTGCACTGAACTACAACAATTAAGTCGAGAATTTCATCTAGGATTGTTAATTACTAAATCACTCGCACTCGACTAAAATACTCGCGCAGTCTGAATTATGTCAAAGTCAAAGTCAATATAATTTATTCAATATAGGAGCTTGCAGCACACTTATCA
Source organism: Agonopterix alstromeriana (assembly GCA_963924505.1). Lineage (NCBI taxonomy): Eukaryota > Metazoa > Arthropoda > Insecta > Lepidoptera > Depressariidae > Agonopterix > Agonopterix alstromeriana. The sequence goes on from OZ004667.1 coordinate 14,145,688, forward strand.
AACGTAAAATCTTTTTTTAAATCTACCACCGCGTCGGAACGTGTTGTCGCTTTAGTGAAGATGCGGCCAGAAACTCTACAACATAACACGACTTAATAACTATTACAATATAAATTCTTAAGCTAAAGTTTTGTATACAATAATACATAGTCTTTATTTATGTATACAATAATACTGTGCTTTATAGTTATTACCTACCTATAACTGTGGAAATTGCAATCATTTCTCGAATACCGTTCCCATTTTAGAATCTGTTCGTAATAACTTAATGTTAAAATTAAGTGAAATGAAATGTTCCAGAAACGTGACTGAGCTAAATTTTTCCAAGCGAGATTTCGTGTCTTGTTTGTGCCAAGTCATGGTCTCTTTTGATCACGCATGTCCTCATTTGGTCACGTTTTGTCCCTTTTGTTTCACAAAAAAAGGCTAATTGTTTAAGGCGCAATAGTAGGACGAAATACCTTAGATCCATCTTTTATTTTTCATTTTTCGACTACTTTTATACAATTTACCGAAACCAAAGTTAGTTTATCTAGTGAAATCGTAAATTGAATACCCGATTGGAATTACCGCACCCGATAGAAAATTGTCACAAAGATGACGAGACAGAGATTCGAAACACTTACTCTCACTTATTCTTAGAACAGCTTTTGTACCGTCCAAGATATGTTGGATAGTATATGTATCCAATAAATTTATTACATTTGGTAATCAGAATTGGCCAGAATGCTAAATAGGAATCGGAAAATCTTTTCGTCCTTATTTGGAATGCAGTATAATTACTTGTAAAACATAAGGCACTTTTAGCGTTCGTTTTCATCACACTGACGCTAAATCCTACCTTTAGAATGATAATATTCTCAGCACACAAAGTGATCTTTTTTTACTAACTTATAGTTGAGTAGTTATGACTGCATAAGTAGATCTTTCAGTGAACTTCGCGTCGCTCAACTTTCCAAGTTTTCATAAACTATTAAATGGCAAAGTTTGATTGTTGGAGTGACATTAAATGTTCATTCCTCACTGTAAAACTTTAATTCTTGAGTTTTCAAGTCATTAGACGGTTAAGCACCCGTAAAGAGCGACGATTACAAAACGCGTGAATGATTTTAATGGCTTACTCGTAAATTAAGGTCGTGCGTGGGTATCTTCGTATGTTGAATTCAGATGATCAAAGGCTTGATATGATAGTGTTTGTGAACTTTGTAAATACATTACAATGTGTGGTTGTGGTTCTATTCTATTGTATTCGGGCTACGTTTGTTTTTTCCATGTACCCTTGTTTTGTGTTAAAGGTAAATAATACTGTATCGTAGATAGGTAGTTATGTCTACGTGATGTAAACTTAAATACATTACATAGTTTATTGGGTGCTTCAGACCATCAAACTGAACAACTTTCACTATGGAGCTAACATCAAAATCGTGAAAAACAAATCTACTGTTTCATAGAAAACGTCAATGGCTACTGCGAAAAACGCAAAGCTTATAAATTGTAAACTGCAATCGATCACGATTATACTCGTACATCTTATCTTAAATATTATTATAAAACTGTAACAGAAGTGTGTCTGTACATTAAAGATATTTACATGAAAAAGATTACGATTTGGTTTTAAGGTATCCCGGACCCCAAATCAACCTTTTTAGAATTTTTGTTTGTTTGTCTGTTTGTTTGTTTGTTTGTATGTATGTTTGTAAGAGCATCACGCAAAAACTACTGAACCGATTTTGATTAATCTTTTTTTGTTTGATACCTTGTGATCTGACTAAAAATCTGGTATATAATTTGTGCGGACGAAGGTATATAATTTGTTCATATATAAACTCATGACCCCCTTTGCATATAATCCCTTTTGGGGTGGTCAGAAACATGATCACCGACGTGAATAAATCCTGTAATGAAAAATGCCAGCGTATCTACGCGGGAACTAAATTAAAAAGACAAAGCCAATAAACTCTGACGGAGCCTTTCAACAAAACACTACGAAATATAAGAGAGTGACTCCGTGAGTTTCCCGAGGCTAAATCAATTTACAAAATCAACACTGCCTGCTGTAACCGGTGATGGATTGGATGGTTCGGAGGGATGTAATTGCTCACGTGTCTGTTTTGATACTTACCTTTAAAGATATTTTCAGAATATTTGACATGATGTGCAATATATTGTCAAAAAATAAAATAAAAAACGGTAATTCTCGACATCTACTATATACATACAAAGCTCTGTTGATTCATACGTGTATGTTTATTTTAAAAATGAAATTAACACAGGGAGCGAAGTGAGCTTTAAATATTTCACTACGCTTTGCTTGTAGCCAGAACTTAAGGTAGTAAAGTACCTAACTATTGAATAATATGTGCCAGAACTCGTATTATAACGTATTTAATCTTACACCCTGTATTGTTAAATGCAGTGATAACTACGCGAATAGATAAGAAAACTCGAAATTTTATAAAATTAGATAAATGTTTAGGGTGCCTATCCACGGAAGCGAAGCGAGGCTGCGGAGCGGAGAAACGGAGAAATATCAACCAATAGAATTGTATAAAATCTCGGAGCGGAGATTTTATGCAATCCTTTTGGCCAACAGTCGCGCTCCGCTTCACTGGACAGGTAGCCTAAGAGTGGCTTGAAACAAAACGTGTGACGCGTTGAAGATATGACACCATCATTTTTAAAAATATTATTATTTTTAGCTAAACTTCGTTTTGTTGCAAGCCACTACTAATTTTGAAGTGGTACTTAGTAGTCACTTACCAAGGTATAGAGAGCGCTTACGTACGCGGCGTGTTTGACATTCAGCGTCCGACAGCACGACAGCGTCGTGTCTTGATCGTGCGCAGTCCACGCTTTCATCTGCCAAACAAAAATACTTTGAGTTGGGTTGAGGGGGTATGTTCAAGGTGCTTCTGCACTGGCCAGGATATGATGAAATGCTTTGCGATGCGCCTGGATTGAATTCTCACTGACCCTTGTCCACAGAAAAATGTATGGTGCTAGGATTAATAGTTGCATTCCTTAAGGGGTAATTGTACCGATGATACTGAACAACTTTCACTAAGAAACCTATAGGAAATACGTAGAAAAAATTTTGGACTTTCCATACTAAATGCAATCAACTGTACTGAATGTAATAATAAAATGTTGTACTAATACAACTTTTGTATGAAAAGTAGTTTTTTTTTTTAATTCTTTGGGAAAGTTGTTCAGTATCATGGGTACAATCACCCCTTAAAGTAATGCAACTCTTTACCCTAACACCCTGTATTGCGCAATCGATGTCGCGATTTCGATGTTGGTTCCATACGGAAGGTTGTTCAGTTTGATGGTCTAAAGTCTAACCCTTGCCTTTAAGTATTACTAATGCAGGGTGTAAAGGACAGCCCTCCGCAGACTGAAAGGATGAACTCAGACCATCAAAACGCGACAAAAAAAACTGTTTCATACAAAACTGCTTTACCTACCCGACTCAAATGTATGGGGCAGCAAATTTTTTTTTTTCGCGTTTCTTGAGATGAGGCTCTTTAGTGACAGTTGTTCATTCATGGTCTGAGTTCACCGTTTCAGTCTGCGGAGGACTTTTCCTTACACCCTGTATATTTTGTTACAGCTTTGCAAAGACCACCACCAACACATTTAACTCTTTTTTGCCAAGCTGTATAGGTACACATTTATAGACGGCGACCGCAAAAATTACATTTAGTATGGGAAGTCGTCCGCCGTCGTCGCCGTGTCTCAACCCTTATTCCAATAAAAATATTCTGGTTGCACCGTTATACCGGATGATTCTTTTTTACCGTTCCGAAACTTTCAGAGGTGGTTTAGACCATAAAACTGAACAACACTCACAATGGGAGCAAACCTGAAATCGTAAAAAAATCTGCTGTTCCGTGCTAATCTGCACTGCCTACTCAACTCAAATGTATGAGACATTTTTAGCTGCGTTATATACATTGAAAGAATCGAAGCGCTCGTTGGCGTAGTGGAGCTTCGGTATTGGAAACGATCACCGAAGTTAAGCAACATCAGGTCCGGTCAGTCTTTGGATGGGTGACCGTTTAGTGGTACCTATTTCATCTAAAGCGTTGCCGTGCTTCGAAAGGCACGTTAAGCAGTTGGTCAGATGTAGTCACACGGCGTTGTAACTATTCGTTAAGCCAGGTCAGAGCAGATTAAAGTGGCTTGAAAATTCTCTGACAGCAAGTTGACCACTAACTTGCCTCCACCAACACGCACTGGGCCCACGTGGTGGACTCCCTCGCACCCTTATTCGTGAGGCCTTTGAACTGCAGTGGGATTCTATAACTAACATTCTTAACTTTATATACTTTGAACAAAACTTCCCCAAAACGTATATTAGGTACATCGCCATAGTTTCTGTTAATTTCGTTGGAAAATTGAACTATGTGTTAATAACGTAATATTTTGGTAAGGCAAGGTTTGTTACACAGTGATAATGAGGAACAGGTAGACCTAAACTAACTGTGGTTTGGATTTTGTGCTGTTTCGTTTTACATAATTTTACGAAAATATCTACCCACCTACTCCCTTCCAAATAGCAACGAAATTTTAAAGCTATTTTGAATTATAGAAACAAAGATTTCAAATCCTTTTTGTTTTATTATATTTATTACTAGCAGCCCGTCCCGGCTTCGCACGGGGTAGACAAAGGCTCATTTTTCTACACCTTCGGTTACATTGTTCAAATTTTACCAAGGATCCCTAATTTTTTTCAAAATGAAATGTAGCCTATGTCAAATTTGAAGAATGTAGCATTCTATCGGTGAAAGAATTTTTTAAATCGGCCCAGTACTTTTTGAGCCTATTCATTACAAACATACAAACATACAAAAATAGGTACAAATCTTTCCTCTTTATAATATTAGTGTAGATGTAGATTAATGGACTCTTGCTTGAGCGTTAGCACTGCATTACCGCCAATGTCACGTAGTTTGTGGTCGTATCTATCCCAATTTCAGGGATTGTTTTTGATCAAGAACAAGAAGAGATTGAGGATTGCGGAGCCTCGTGGCGAGAAAAAACGCGACGCGCGAACACCTCGCGAGACAAGTGCTCGTGTCAGAACCTGCAACGTAACTCCTTTGAAACACTTTCTCACTTATTCTTAGAACTGCATTAGTAACTTCCATGATATGTCGGATAGTATATCTTTCTGATAAATGAATTGTATTTGCTAATCAGAATTGGCCAGAAAGCTACATAGAAAGGAATCGGAAAATCTTTTCGTCCTTATTTGGAATAAAGTATATTTCTAAGATGTTGCTTGTGAAGTAATTGAAACTCTTTTCATGCGTGTAAATATTTACTTAAAATATCACCTAACCCGTTACTTTTTGTGTTCCGTAGTCAAACAACCTAGCAACCTAGTACTAGATCCTCGTTTGACTACGGAACCCTAAAAAGTATGTTATGTATTTTGGCAATAAACTAATATGATTTTGATTTTATTTTGATATTCATTGATTCACTATGTCAAGTTTACTAATCAGTGCGATTATGCACACCCAAATACGTTCTAAATAATCTACCGCAGATGACAGCCCAATAGCACAGTCTGTGGTGAACCTGCCTGCTGTGCTGAGGGTCGCGGGTTCGAATCCCGTAAGGGACAAATATTTGTATGATGAATATGAATATTTGTATCCGAGTCATGGATGTTTGTATCTATATATGTATTCTATATCGTTGTCTAGTCATCATAATACAAGTCCAGGCTAGATTCTGGTACTTTAAATGTGACTAGATAGTTTGTGTGACAATGTCCAAGATATTTACCCGCCATATCTATTTGTCCAACCGTTTGCTTTTAGCATCCTGTATACGTAAAATTATGTCACAAAAACACCCTGTTAACAAATGAACTTCGCTCTTATGTTGCTTTCCCTTATGAATAACTTTTACATAATTATGAATGGATCCATTCATAAGTTACGTCAAAATAGAGCTTTGAATTATGAATTTTATTTTAGTCATCATTTTAATTTTTATCTCTATTAATTAATTATTTAGTTTCACAAAACAGAGTACAATACACGGATACATTTTACGAAAAACTGCAAACTAAAATAGCTTTTATGGAAAACTAGCTGTGCGTGCGACACACCCTTGACCGTTATTCGCCTTCCCCGTTGTGTGGACAACAATCCATCAATGTTTCATCGCAATCGGATGCACGGTTTAGGAACGCATATGGAACAAACAGACAGACAGATTTATACAGGGTGTAAACTATATAAAATAAAAACTTGACGGGGTGCTTCTGACCACCAATCTGAATAATTTGTACTATCGTGCCAACATTGGCATTGCCAAAAAAAAGCTTTTCCATACATTTGAGACGAGCAGCTATTGAACCAATATAACAACGCGTTCAGAGTGCTGGTGGGGTTGCCCCGTTTCTGTAGCGCATCAGGGATGTTTGCCGAAGCGCGAACAAATTGCTTTTACGCTACAATGCGCAAGAGATGCGCGTCCCTGGTGCGCAGGGTGCGGGCCAGCCCCAACAGCATTCTGACCATGATCGCCAGTAGGCTGGACTGCGCGTATATGACTCATTGCTGCGCTATCTCAAATGGAATGGCGCCGCGATGACTCATTCTAATGACACTCCAAACTCCAAACGAAACGTATTCCTACTAACATAGAATAAGAACATACTAACAATGAGTCCTTGTTACTTGAATAAATAAATATTATTATTATTATTGTCATTTTTGTACGGAACAACTATTTTCTTCCGCTGTTTCAATATTGGTCAAAGTTGTTCAGATTGATGGTAAGCAGCCTCTTTGATATTGTAACGAATTTATGTATACACTCTGTATTATACAGGGTAAAACTGATATCGTTAGCATCCTTTTAAACTAAGAGTCTACCCATCAAACTGAACAACTTTTACTATCGGAGCAAACCGATCGGAGCAAAAAGAAAATAAGTTGTTCCATACTAAACTGCAGTGCCTACTCAACTCAAATGTATGCAACAGCAGATTTTTTTTTGCTCCGATCAGTTTGCTCCCAAAAGTTGTTCAGTTTGATGAATAGACTCTTAGTTTAAAAGGATGCTAATGATGTCAATTTCACCCTGTAGATAAACCGGAAGTGTAAACTTGAACAACAAGAAAAGGCGATGGTTCGATCCCCGTTAATGCCGACTCGTACCAATGAGTTTTTCGGAATTTATGTACGATTTGTAACACCACTGGCTTTTCGGTGAAGGAAAACATCGTGAGGAAACGAGGCATGTATTGTACCCACTGTCCATTACAAGTGGCGACGGGCTCACTCCCCGTCACACTGGACAGAGTTTCGGTACACTAGTGAAACGTGGATGTTCAGAGGTTTCAGAATATCTCTGACTACCCCCTCGGGGAATATAGTCGTGAGCATATGCTTATGCTTATGCTAACAAGAAACGTAAATCGAGTAATTGTGCTAATTCAACGTGCGAAATTTGCATACACATAAAGCACAATCTTCTATTTCAATCTAACGTACCGAATTCAAGGAATTACATAACATATGCAGGCACGTTCATTTCACATACATAATTAGTAACTTATGTTATATGTAGATAAGGATGAGAGGATTATAATCATGACCTTTCTTTTCTTTTGTCATAGTTCGACTCACAGAACATATAAAGAGAGGTCAGAAAGGCGTTGTGGGCGGGGCAGGCGCGCCAAGGATATGAGCAACGCTCTTACATGTTATATGGTGCGCGACGTGGTGCGAGCGAGAGGGCGTGCGTAGTTGTAGCAGCGTGAGCGGGAACACAAGTGGCGACAGCCGTCTCCGAAGCAAAAGCGCTACTTTGCCTTTCTAACCTCTCTTTATATGTTCTGTGGTTCGACTAGTAGGTAATACAAGATCGGCAACAAAAGAAGGTTAAGACTTTCTGAACCTTTGTTTAAGGGGATAATCAGACCATCAAACTGAACAACTTTCACTATGGAGCCAGAATCGATAAAAAATAAAAAATCTGCTTCCCTATACATTTGAGTTAAGACGGTACTGCAGTTTTGTATGAAAGAGCGGTTTTTTTTAGCGATTTCTATGTTGGCTCTATAATGAAAGTTGTTCAGTTTGATGGTCTGAAGCACCCCCTTATGTATTACAAGGGTGTTTTGTTACACCCTGTATACAGGGTCCTTCTTAATCTGCTGACACATTTTTAAGGGGTTGTTCAGTTCATACCATCAAACTGAACAACTTTCACTATGAGACCAACATCGAAATCGCGAAAAAAACAATCTGCTGTCCAATACGTTTATCTCGAGTAGATTTGCAGTTTAACTGCCCTTAAAAAGTGTCAGCATATTAAGAAGGACCCTATGTTATCATAAAGCATACATAATTCTAGAATACTCATAATTATACGAGCAAAGACTCAGTCAGTTTCTTGTCACCTTTCTACACAAAACCCACTAGGTTGTGGTCGGCCTACACAGTTTTATCGCATCTTCTTATACAACGTGTTAATGAATAAGCGCAAAACCTCATACACCCCAACTGATTTACAACAAAGTGAGTAGATTGAAACAGTAATTTCATAATTTTAATAGTTAACATTTAAAGTTATTCGCATTTTAAGTTTTGAGGCATAAATTATTTGTTATCATTTCAGCAATGAATGATAGCGCTAGCGTGCTCGTGGATACATTTTAAAAATCTTGTTTTGGTAGTAAGTAAGTGAGTGTTCCCGTGCAGTTGTTGAGATCGAGTTTAGTAAATTTTAAATTTTACAAACAAATTATTTATATTTTGAATAAAATTACCTATGTTGAAAACATGATAATTCGATTCTGCTCTCGATTCTAAACAAAGTACTTTCTAGTTTTGCGTTAATTCATTAACACGTTGTAGTAAACTATTGCATGAAACCGAATTTTTCATTAACTGGATTGGTACTCGACATGATCACCGCCGCCTAATCTAAAACAGGAAGCATTTCAACAAAACTTTTAACAAGGACACGTTCAGAGCGGAAACGTGTTTTTATTATGTTTCAACATCAATTTAAATGAAAATTTGTTTTATATGCGTAACCTTTCGCTTTTAGAGAAGATCAATATCCTTTGAACCCATTACATTTGGCTGTCAAAATAAAAGAAAAAACACGAAACAATGTTTGAAAGGGCAGTATAAATACAGCGCTTATAATTCTATTCCATTTGAAACACGAGTTTACTGTTTTAAATTTTCACAGCCTGCGTACGACTAAGTAATCAGCAGTGATTGGAACTGCCTCCGTGGTCTAATGGTTAAGAGCATTGGGTTCTTGACACGGAGGTCGTGGGTTCGATTCCCACGGGGACACCTAGTGATATGTCACTTTGTGCGTTTTTCCCCAGTTGGTTAGGACATTGCAGGCTGAATCACCTGATTGTATGAAAAGAAAGATGATTCCGTGCTTCGGATGGCACGTTAAGCCATTGGTCTCGGCTTCTATCTCTCGTGGTAGTATTCGTTACATACAAACCACGTCAGAGGCCGTAAAGCGGTCTGAAAAAACTCTGACACCAGGGCTTGCCCACTCGATAAAAGCTCGGCGACGAACGGTTGTGTCATTTGTGCAGTGATGCCGTGGTTCACGTTTGAGCTTGCCATGAGGCTCCGCGGTCTGTTTTCTCAATTGTTTTTGCTCAAAAACAATCCTTGAGATTGGGATAGATACTCCCACAAACTACTACCTACACTGACAGATCGAAACATGAAATTTGGAATACATAATTCTACACAGCATGTAGAGGTGCACTATGAAACGAATTTTCAAAAATCCGTGTATCCATTAATCCACGGTGGAATATTGTATCGTAATTAAGACAGCTGCCAATTTTGTAAAAAAAAAGACTAACCTTCATTTTATTAGGCTAATTCAAAATCGCTGGGTACCTACCTACACTTTTAAAATCGAAATTTCCGTTACTTTTACAAATTTTGTAACATCATACTTTCCTTTACATAAAAATTTATTTCTACTTAAAAACGGCAGCCTTGACGCGTATAAAAGCAAGTGGAAGTTAAAACGAAGTAGCTTTCTTTGGTGTACAGAGTATTACTTCTAAAATGTTATACAGTTGGGGTAAAAGTGGCTTTCTTATGGTTAACAAAAGCTGAAATTTTTAGCTGCTTTACAGCTTTTCATTCATTTTTATAATACCTGAACTTCAGTGACTTAGTGAATAAAATATAAGAATTTTAAATCCGCAAGCAATAAACCTCTTAAGATTATCCAAGCCGTCTTATGAAAAGTGCTAGTAGTAGTTGAAACGAGGTTTAGCTAGAGGAAAGATAAGATAATGCTACAGATAGCATTATGCTATTATATAATAAGTCATAGTTAATTTTGCTACTACTCCTGACTGCTTTCGAACGGAGATGGAATACATCGTGAGGAAACTCAGATACGCTGAAGAAGAAATTCTGATGCTTACCTCCACAATAGGGTATTTGACAGGTTTTTAAAAACTTTTTAAAAACTAAGGACTCTATAGAAAATGTATATTTACGTTCAATTACATATAGTGCAAGAAAAAACTAAAACAAAAAATGTTATTTGTATATCCCGCGAAAACGCTTTTCCTGACAATATACGTGGCAACAAGCAGGTGACGTCATCAACCATTCGGCCAATCATAGTCGTTTACGATCACGTGACTAAAGTAGACAAAAAAGTTATTTTCTTTGTCGATTTTCTCATAAAAAATCCAGTATTTTTCTTAACTGACTAAATATTTGGTTTCCAAAATTCATATTCAACATGGATGATCAATAGATCCTATATTTTACATGCTGTCAAATACCCTATAGGCACGCATTGTGACCAGACGCGCATCACCCTACCCGAGGGTAAGCCTATGCCCTATTGTGGATGATGATGAAGGTCAATTCGCACCAAAATTTTGCAATGCTATTTTAATTGGTACCATGGTTATTTTGATGAACCATAATTTTTTTTAAATATCTCATGCACACGCTAACTGCCAAATGGCATAAACGTATTGATGCTATTCTCTTTGAATGTCATTATATAATATCGAGAGAAAAAAAACGAACTTAACAAGCACGATTTTTATAACACAAATCTTTTTGGTCGCTTCATATTGTTATTTTTCTATGTTTTCGGTGTGCAAAGAAATTATAAAAATTATTATTTTGATGTAACAAAAAGGCACTGAACTAATGAACATTCAAACCGACATGGTCATCGGTTTCAATATGGTCATTCAAAACGCTTTGAACAAACCACGGAGAAGAGCTTTTGTTAAATCTGTTATCTTAACTATTATAAAACTGTAACAGAAGTGTGTCTGTACATTGAAGATATTAATGTGAAAAAGATTACGATATGGTTTTTAGGTATTCCGGACTCTAAATCAACCTTTTTAGTAATTTATAGTTACGTATATAGGGAAGGTATACACGAAAAACGTTTCAAAACAAAAGTCAACTCAGAGACTAAAATTATCAAGCTGTAACAGAAGTGTGTCTGTGCATTGAAAATATTTACAGAAAAACATGTTACAACTTAGGCGTTTAGGTGTCCCTGACTCAACATTTTTGTTGTCGGTCTGTTTGTTTATTTCGAGCATCACACAAAACTACTGGACCTATTTTTACTGTTCTGGAAACTCATTACATTAATGTGCATGTGCAAATAAATATTACAGTTCATTTTAAAAAACCCTGAAGTTTTATTGATATTTGCTTCTAAGGTTGTCGACAGAGAAGATTAAATAAAGAAAGGGTGTTTGTCTAGCAGTGGGAGACTGATAGGAGCATTACTGTACTATCGACTTCGTAAAAAAATTTAGTCTCTAGATAGGAATAACAAATAATACCTATAGCATTAAGGTTAAATCGAACTTAGAAACTACCTAAATTTGTTGACTTTTGATGTAACGAAATTGTTGTTTTTTTGTTACAGTACGAAATTTTAAAGATGTTGTTTTTATTAAAAAAACTTCAGTTGTTTCAGAATGAAACTCGTTTCTCTTTCATTGCGAAATGTGAAAGGAATTCATTATCATAAATTATGGTGCCGACAACATTATTTTCATTTTGTTTCAGACTTGCAAATAGTTATGTTTACAAAATATTTTACGTCTTAAAAACATAATGTTATTTCAACAGAGCCTCTAGAGGTTGTATTTTTAACGTAATTTTATCAGCAGCAATGGCATTTGTAACTACATGTATTCACAATGTTATCTGGCAAATAAAAAGACTAGTAAAACTTTTGTTTCACTCAGTTCATTTAGGTCTACGATTACGAACTAACACGCTAAAACTTTTAGTAAATTACCTTTATCCCTTTGTGGAAATTCCTCAATAAAGCCCAAATCACATTGCATGCTAGTTAGAATTTTTTTCAGTTACAATTATCACATGTGCGTTTGTTCGATTACGTATATATTTTTGTGATCGGAGAGCGCGGCGCGACGTGCTTTCTCTTGCAAGAGCGCGCGTCTACTGAAGGGAAATCTATGATGAAATCAAGCGGTGGCAAAATATGGTACGGACTACGGAGCTACGGAACTACGACTCAAATGCTACACAACTACACGGCTACGCTACGGCTCGGGCTAGTTACACACGGCGACACATCAAGCGACGCAAAACAAACATAAGTTGGTCGCGCGACGTTATACATTACTCTACCTACGCGCGGCCAGCTTTTTTTGGTTTGCGTAGCTTGATGTGTCGCCGTGTGTACGTGGTTTCTGGTTTCATTGGAAAGATATTTATTGCGGTGAAATATGTGTAAGAGGTGTTTTTAGAAAAGTTTCATGACCAATTTGATGGATTCCTAGTCGATTACGGAGATTGCTAATCTTTATTAGAAAAGATGTCAGGTACGCAGGATATTTATAATTGTACGCGCTAAACATAGATGCAGTCTCTCGTCTTCACCCGCCTATGTCTGATGGAACGGGAGACTGATACGATCAGAGGTGGGGTCAGGATTGGTGACCTCTTACGACACCCGACTGGGTTGCTGCTATTTGAAGCCGGATATCACACGGCTTGGTCGTTTACGTGGGCTTAGTCCCTTTTAAAAGAACTTATAATCAAAACAAAACTTTCAGTTTTAATCTAGAATGATAGTTTACGATCTATATCTACAGGGCGAATTTGATATCAATAACATCCTTTTAAACTAAGAGTCTACCCATCAAACTGAACAACTTTTACTATTGAGAGCAAACAGATTGGAGCAAAAAAAAACAGCTGTTGCATTTGAGTCCAGTAGGTAGGCATTGAAGTTTAGTATGGAACAGTACATTTTTTTTTGGGCATAGTAAAAGTTGTTCAGTTTGATGGGTAGACTCTTAGTTTAAAAGGATGCTTATGATACCAATTTCACCCTGTATAGTTAAGATAAAAGAACAAAATGCATGTTTTTAATTCTTGTTTTTTGGGTGAATAATTTTGGGGAAGATAATATTGTCGGAAAGCACGAAGCGCAGACTCTATTCAGGACCAAAAGAAACTGCAGACGTCAAATTTTCTTCTTGTTAGTCACATGAGGACACTTATCTGGTTGCTATCGAGAGGTTATTTACTTTATGATAATAACTTCCAATTTTAGGTATTAATACCTAACTAAATGAAAAGAATCGTTATATAAATAAAATTTAATTACTCGAAGTTTCGAAAAAATAAGTTGTTTATTCCTGCGAATCCCAAAAGTTTTCAAAAGAAATGTTTTCACTTCAGTAAAATTCTTCATTTTAATAGTCATCATTGTACTGTATCTATTATATTCTAAAAACAGCCCAACTGCGAGTTGGACTCACGCTCTGGGGGTACCGTACAATCTTAAGAAAAGTTTATTCCGAATGCATAAATGCGCCCTGCATACTAACGAAGTCTGGTGATATTTTCCATAATAACCAATTAAAGTCAATGAAGTTTTACAGAAACAATCTAGAAACTAATCTCTATGCTAGTATGAAGTCAGATTTTCGTTACACTATACAGTGTTAATGATAGCATTAATTTAAGATTTGTATGGAAATCTTTGAGGCACTGAAACTTTAAAACTATAAATTTTAACAAATATCTGACTTCATACAACTTCGTAGATATAAGTTTCTTGATTGTTTCTGAAAAATTTCATTGACTTTAATTGGTTAGTATTGAAAATATCATCAGACTTCGTTTGTATAGAGCGTGCTCCGAATTATATTCCCTTAATTTGTCTAGATAATTTGACTGAAAATGTGACTAGATAATTTGTGTGACAGTGTCCAAGATTTATATATTTAATTTCAATTTGATACGCGACCCGATCCTGAGAGAAATAGTATTCTCAGACGGACAAACAGACAGGTAACAAAGTGATCCTGTAAGGGATCCGTTTTTTTCCATTTGAGGAGGGAATCCTAAAAACGGATGATTTCTTTTTTAATTATATTTTTCCTTTCATTAAAAGTTCTCACTGTGAACGTTAATCGTAAATTTTGCGTTAAATGTTTATAATGAAGATGTATTTTTTCTTACCGCGCGATCATTCCTTTATTAAACGGTGTTATACAGGGTGTTGCAAAAGTAAAAATAAACATTTAAAACTTTTAAGGGAGTTGTTTAGACCATCAAACTGAACAACTTTCACTATGGGACCAATATCGAAATCGCGAAATAAAAAATCTGATGTTCCATACTAAACTACAAATCTATTCCAGCTAAATGTATGTACAAAACTGCAGTACCGACTCGACTAAAATGTATGGGACAACAGATTTTTTTTATTTTTTCACGATTTTGGCTCCATAGTATAAGTTGTTCAGTTTGATGGTCTTAACCACCCCCTTAATACAACGCAAATTATTCTCAAAATCATAGATTATACAGATCTATGATTTTGAGAATAATATGCGTTCAGTATTTTGTTTTTGATCCTTTTCCAAAGTTTATACCTACCACTGCAATGCTAGCCCTACGACTACTATATTATACACTACCCGGCAAACGAGTTGACTAGGGGAACGTGTAATTTCACTATGGACTTGACCAATGGTGCGGGGATGAGGGGTGCGCATTTGCGTTTTCCCCTACAAAGTTTGTTTTGCCGTATGGTTCCGGATTAGACTGGCCCACACCAATTTTTCCAGTGCGTATCGCACGAGGCGACTAAGGGATTAAAGGTTTTTTATGCAGTGTTTTTGTCGGCGAAAGGCTAGCCACCTCTCACCTCTTGAAATTCCATCCTGAAACTTCAATTCTAAATGTGAGCTCAAACTCATAACTCAAACTTCAACTCAAAAAGTTTTATTCAAAATAATATCACATGAATAGCTTTCTAACGTCATTTTTGACTCTACCGCATGAGTTTATATATGTATAGGTTCTTAATATACCGACACTTTTTTTAAGGGGATGATAAACTGAACATTTTTCTTTATGGGACCAACATCGGAATAGCGAAAAAAAATCAACTGGTAGTAGGTCAGTTTTGGATGCAACAGCAGATTTTTTTTCGCGATGTCGATATTGGTGCCATAGAAAAAGTAGTTCAGTTTGCTGGTCTGATCAGCCCTTTAAAAAGCATAAGCATATGCTCACGACTATATTCCCCGTGGTTGTAGTCAGATATATTATGAAACACTTGTAATGGACAGTGGGTACAATAACTGCCACGACATTGAAGCATGCAGGTTTCCTCACGATGTTTTCATTCACCGACAAGCCAGTGCTGTTACAAATCGTACATAAATCCCTTAAAAGTTTAATAAAGACCCCATATGCATTTAAGGCCGAGATTCAGAGACGATTTTTTTAGTCTAAGCTCGAGCTAAGCAAGGCGAAAATGTATGGATTTTGACATACGGGAGTTCGAACTATAACTTAAAAATCGTCTCTGAATCTCGGCCTAAATGTTGTTCTGCGCAGTCAAGGTTTTTGTCAAGTTGTTTGCCGCCATTATACCTCTCATCTTAATTCGTGAGAGGTCTTCGCCATTATACCTCTCATCTTAGTTCGTGAGAGGTCTTTGCCCTACTTACATACTTACTTACCGACCGCTACTTATTAACGATTTATGATAAGACCTAACCTACGTCTACTGCTTGAATAAATTAATGGAGAGACTTGTAATTGAACTTCATCAAGTATAGATGAGAATGCCTTAACAGTGATTAGATGTGGGTTTCACTTTAAGGGAATATAATTCGGAGCGCACTCCATACAAAGGAGTCTGGTTATATTTTCAATAATAACCAATTAAAGTCAATGCAATTTTTCGGAAAAAATCTAGAAACAAATCTCTATGATTGTATGTTGTCCGATTTTCGTTAAAATATACAGTTTCGATGCTAGGATTAATTTTAGATTTGTATGGAAATCTTTGAGGCACTGTAAAAATATACATTTTAACGAAAATCTGACAACATAGACAATACAAGCATAGAGATTAGTTTCTAGATTGTTTCTGAAAAATGTCACTGACTTTAATTGATTAATATTGAAAATATAACCAAACTTCGTTTGTATGGAGCGCGCTCTGAATTATATCCTCTTAAAGTTAAATTGCGAACTGTCAAGTCTATCGCAGCGCACGCTGTGGCAGCAATTTGAATTATTTTCGGCGAAGATTCGCTTGAATCCATGCAAATCCGCACACTCACATATTCAAAACTACTAAGACTATTATCTTAAAATTTGGCAGGAATGTTTTTATGGCATCTAGGTTCACAAAAACAAAGATTTTTCGTAATTTGACCCCCAAAGGTGTGAAAGTTTGTATGAGAATTTTGTAACAAAGAATGGGAATTTCCGCTTAATATCGACAATATTGCTCACTAGGAATTTAGTTTTAAAAAACAAAAAGTTTAAAACATTTTACTTACAAATAAATCACGGGGCCGTAGTGCGCTAGATGGCGCTAGTTTCGTGATGTTATCAACTCTTGCAGCTGCACCCTGGTCTGGAAACCATTGCACCAACCAGGTCGAACTCATGATATTCCGGCCATAAACAAAAGAGACACTTAATTTTGATATTGGTCCCATGGATAATGGTTCACTTTTATGGTCTGATCATCCTCTTATAAAAACCACCAGTATATTAAGAAGGACCCTATACATATAATCGCAATAAAAGGGCTTTCACAAGATGGTCCAAGTGGCACAGGTACAAGCCTATCAAGGCCCCAAACACACAAATAAAATAAAATCATATACAGGGTGTAAGGAAAGGTATCATTAACCTTTAAACCACATACTCTACCCATCAAACTGAACAAATCAATCACCTGTTCCATACTAAACTGCAATGGGCACACGACTTAAATGTTTGAAACAGTAGATTTTTTTTTGTTCTGTCTGATTTGCTCCCACAGTAGAAGTTGTTCAGTTTGATGGGTTGAGTATGTGGTTTAAAGGTTAATGATATTGCTCCTTACTGATACTGTTTTGGTCCACCGGCCGTCTTCCCTTCTAGCCAAGTGCCCATCTTGACTTTAACTTTGTGATCCGCTTACACTTCGACCTCAATGTTAGGAACGTCCCCAAATAATAGCCCTTCTCTTTCTCGAAGACGAAGCGATTATAATTAATGATTCCACGATTTTCATCCTATTAACATTATTATTTTAAACCCGAGCCCGCCGCCACAGAGGACATAATTTGGGTTTAAATTGCTAGTAATATGTAGATAGCAATTCTAAATTATTATGGTTACTTAAAATATCATGGTAGGTATAGTAAAGTACTATACTCTATCTCTGACTATCCCCTCGGGGAATATAGTCGTGAGCATATGCATATGCTGTATAGTAAGGCTTCTGGCTACCCTGAAAGGGAATATAGTAGAGCGTTCTACCAACTCTTTCCTGTGACTTTGGTCGCGTGGTAATGTAATAATCTTTAATTTAATTTGATATTAAGAAGGGCCCTACCTTCTTCATATAAAATTAAATTAAAGATTGCAAAAATTAAGTCTCGGGTGGGACTTGAACTCGCACTCTTCCAAACCGGGGAATAGCGTTAACCAATTTTGCCACCGAGCCCACTACCCAGAGACCCAAATTTTCAATCTATTGCGTCTTAAGGGCCGTGAGCGCCATCTACTGGCAGTTATTACAAACTAACCCAGCAAGTTAAGTATCACAACTGAAATTCATACGATATAGACTGGCTAACTGGCTGCCTGACTTCTTAATATCCCATCAAAACTGAACACCTTTCACCACAGGACATAATTAGTTCCATACAAAACTGCTAGCTGCTGCTCGTCCCGATTTCAATATTGGTCCCGTAGTGAAAATTGTTCAGTTTGATGGCCTGATATTTCCCTTAAAAACCGTGAGCATCTTAAGAAGGGCAGGGCCATTTTCCTAAAATCCCCGCCTCCCGCTGGATACGTGCTTGTGATTGGATTGGATTTGGACCAAAAATGTATGAAACACGTGTAGTATGTGTGAAATACAAACGTGCACTTATGTATGAAATTATGTACATATTAAGGAGGAACTACTGTGGAAGGTTCCTCCGGTGAAAAGGGAAGATCTTCCGCCAGGTGTGAAGCCTGGGGACCGTGGTCGGGCCGTGGTCCAACAGATCTTAGTTGGACCTTGTATATATATCGAATCTCTGTGTTTATTTCTCTTGCGCGATTCATGTCTTGTATACGATTGTGAACCTTATGTGTAGCGGCTAACGGGTTACCAATGTGTCGTCGCAAGTTGTCTTACGTACACATTTGCGAGTGCGACCGTAGCGCCATCTGTTAGCTTCGTTGCTATAACTTGTGGGTGTTGACATCTGTGGCAAGTCCCCACAACAACATTCCAACCGGGCATTATCTCAACGCTGGAAACAGGCAACAAACACTCGAACAGAAGATTATTTGTGACTCCATTGATATCCAGGCAATGCCATCAGGTGTTTAATATTAAAGCAAAGCCTTTAAACAGACGACGCACACCGCATTCTTTTGTACAGCCAGCGAAAAACACGAATAATCAAGGGATGTCTGACACTCTCCTAGATCTACTAAGTATATTTTTACGTGTGCAGATGTAGCAAAGTTAATTTCTTTCAATCTATACTCCCTTTCTCTTCTCTCTTTTTCTTTCATTCTTTCTTTTCTTTATTTCTTTCTGTTTATTTTATTGTACTGGACAGAATGTCGGTACTACTGGTGAAACGTGGATGTTCTGAGGTTTCAGAATATCTCTTACCTTCCCTTGCGGGGAATATAGTCGTGAGCATATGCTTATTTTACTTTAGTGTTATCAAGAAAATATATATTGAATTAAAATCTTCCAGAATATTCAACTTTTCTTCCATAATATTGACAGTTTCAGTATGTTTCATCTTGCCCCCAACATACCTGTTAATAATTTGTGAATGTAGCTCTAAAAAATCTTTGTCAACAATCATTGCCATTGGTTTATTCCTTCGTGACTCAAATGAAAACGCTCCATCTGCCAGCACTTCGCCTTGCCATGTGTCCTACCCAATTCCACTTAAGCTTCATGACTCTCCTACCGACATCTTGGACCTTAGGACTTCTGAACTTTGTCCTAGAGCTTGAAGCTGATAATAAGCTCCATGGCTCTTTGTGCGACTCTCATTTTTTGCATTTACTTTGCGGTACTACTCTTGTCAGCCGTTAGAGCCGTTTTGACACATCGCTCAGACGTTAAAGGCTGTCAGTTACGTAGAATTTAGCGCGATGCGGAATTCAGCATAATTGAATAGTAATTGGATTACAATGTGATTAGAACTGAACTTGGATAAGAATGCTACTTTGATGTTTTAAATTAACGCAATCGGGCTCCTGTACGGTTATCGTGGGCAAAACACATTAGTTGAACTATTTCTACCAAACGGATCTTAATAACTGTGGACTCTTCCGTAATCAGAGCATGTCCTCGAGCTGTTCTAAAATGATAATGAAATGAATGAGGAAAGAATAGCGGTACTTTACTTGCTGACCGTAACTATAGGCATCAACATCCTAAAGACGGGAAATCTGACGCCCTAACTTATTGAATAATTAATTTCCTCAACCCTATTCACTTAGCTATTCCATCTTTTAACTCCTTCCAAGCCGTATTTGTATGGAAAGGTATTTGAATGAATACTTAATATTCAAAAGTCGACTAAGTTGGGCAATGTCTTTAATCGCATCGCTTTATACGTAGGCTCGTGTAATGAATTCACTTTATTAAGGTTCAAGGGGGAATTTCCTTACGGTTCCTTTTTTGAGATAATGTAACATTCGCCACAGAGTACTTACTAAGTAAGTGGTATACCTAATTTGGCATTCACCGTGTGGTTTCCGCACAAATATAAAGTAATATAATGTGAGAAGTACGACCACCACGGCTGATTGATTAGATAAATGATTAATTCTAATCAATAAGCCGTTGTGGTCCAGTGGCGAGTACCCTTGCCTGCTGTGCAGGAGGCGATGGTTCGATCCCCGTTCAGACCGACTCGTACAAATGAGTTTTTCGGAATTTGTGTACGATTTGTAACACCACTGGCTTTTCGGTGAAGGAAAACATCGTGAGGAAACATGCATGCTTCAATTTCGAGGCATGTATTGTACCCACTGTTCACTATGTGGCGACGGGCTCACCCCCCGTCACACTGGACAGAGTTTCAGTACTACTGGTGAAACGTGGATGATCTGAGGTTTCAGAATATCACTGACTACCCCCTTGGGGAAAATAGTCGTGAGCATATGCATGCTACCATTTATTGAAATTAAATATTAAAAAAAAAAACAATCCATAACGCAGGCTTCGTCAAACCAAAATCACATCCATCTATATCCGCTACAAGTTTCGTTAATGGCAACACATACAATCTGCAAGCAAACTAGTCAGACTATCTCTTACTATACTAAAGGCTCTGCCTTGCGTAACCCCAGCTCAAAGGTTCCTAAGACTAAAAAAATAAAGTAAATCTGTTTTATTCTTTTGGTATACACCAAAAAGCCGTCAGCATCAACTTACACCCTGTATAAAGGAAAAGTATCATTAACCTTTAAACCACACACTCTACCCATCTCACTGAAGAACTTTTACTATAGGAGCAAACCTATCAGAACAAACAAAAATCTGTTGTCTCATACATTTTAGTCGAGTAGGCATTGCAGTTTAGTATATAACAGCAGATTTTTTTTGGCCCAGACAGGTTTGCTCCCATAATAAAAGTTGTTCAGTTTGTTGGGTAGAGTATGTGGTTTAAAGTACAATGCGGCAGAAATACTGTTGTAATGATTCAGCTCACAATCCCACGGTCTTTCGACGATCCACCAGCGAGCTTTCCCACAACCACGAAAACTGTCACCAATGCTCCGCTCGCAATAAACCTTGGCTTTCATTTTCTTGTACTTATATTGTTATTTTCGATACTGACGCAAACAAACAGGCTTCTATTAAGTTTCGTTCTATTTCGTTCCCGAAATAAGTTACATCAAACCTTTCCATAAAGCGTATTATGCTATGAATACAATGACAAATAATAACCCGAGAGTAAACATTCCATGAATGCTATTCGAATAGTACTTGATTAAACGTTATTGTTTGGTGTTATCTAAACAAATTGCTAACAAAATTAACATAATTAACATAAGATTTATTGATTTTACAGGCTCAGGGACCCGTAGTGGATCTTTGCCTCGAATAAGAAATCACACCATTCATCTTTCCTCTGTGCCATCTCAATCCAATAAGTAAGGTGCCTCCCAAAAAAACTATTCCAGATCCTTGGCGATGTGATCTAATCGAACATTTAGAACAAAATTTGCTAAAAATGTGAGGGCGTAGATAATCATCATGATATTTCTCCCCATGATATCAATGCTTATAATCAAACTCTCAACTACATACTACTTTTTTCATTTTGTTATCCTGCATGCTACTAAATAAAAGTAAAGTCTTTACTACGACTTTGAAAGTTATCGGTTTAGATCCGCGGTACCCTCGAATCGTTTGTAAGTCGCCCCAAGCGTCTTTGAACACCCTCACTATGGGTTTTAAGATATTAAAGTCGAACCTTTCGTATGTTATTACTTATTATAGAGCGAAAGAGATATTTTTTTCGATCATCAGGCATTTAAACCGAAACCTTCAATGTTTTATGTTCGCTAGAGAGAATAATGTTAATATTATTTTGTTTTCAATTAATGACAAACGACACTTAAAAGTGTCATTATCTAAAGTATTTCGGAGTATTCTTTACCTAAAGATGTAAGTGTAAAAAAGTTAAAGTTGACGATGACTTGAGAGGATTTTTGGTAGATACTTGCGAATTTTTCACAGGACGTTAACGATATGTAAAAATCTATACACTTTCGACCCTTATTGGATTAAGTTTACGATCAAAAGATGTCTCTGAAATTCCTATCCACTCATAGTTATTCTCATACTAATCTCACACTTTCGCCTGAGAGTGTGATACTCTTGTGGCATAGTGGTATTCCTGTGACCGTACCGATCTTTGTCGTAAAGTAATTTTGAACGAGGTACTTCTAAGCTGAAAGAGACAACGTAACAAAGAAGCATCTTGTATCTTATTCGTAGCAAGTATGTGCAAGCTGAACTTTTGAATTAAGATATTAAAACATACACTTAATTTTGCATGAAGCTATCTAAACTTGGTGATACTGTGCTGTGCGTGTAGTAGACCATTATTATTTTATGACGTGTTTGCCTTGTGGCTTAAGTAAGAGACAGAAAATTAATAGCTGTGTCAAAAAGCTTGTTGTTTACGACCTTGTTTTATGACAGTATGGTAGTAATTTTTTTCTGAACTTAAGTAGGTACCTATTTTTTCTTCCGTTTGGTATTGTTTAAGGAATATCTCTAATATTTCTATTTTGGGCCCTCTCTTTTTTGATTCGCAAACGCAAGATTAAAATATCTGGCGTGACGAAGAATTAGACATACAAATATACACACGTACATTCGAAAAACATTATCTTCCTTCTGACGCAGTCTAGTAAAAATTACACACAACTTTAAAAGTATGTATCAAACGCGTCATCAAGGACGGCGTTTGTGGAAGTCAGGAATTCAGGCTTCGCGGAAGCAATATTCGATTCTACGGATCACCAAACTCGACAAAATGTCGTCAGCAGCCATTTACTTACCAACTACTGGACGTAGGGTCCACGCTCAAAGGTGTCTGAACCAAAAGAGCACCAAAACGTAAAAAGAGAACAAATTACGCGACAGTGTTCGATTGATCGGCCGACTACGCGCACGCTCTCGCGCGGAGTGGGGTGAAAAAGAATTTCAGCATTTTCAATGTTTTTAGTTGGTTTATGTTACTACACGTGTGTAGTTTAGTCTCGAACACTTTTTTACTAGACCAGACCTTTTTTAATTTACTAGACTAGACCCGGCGTTCATAGTATTCTACGTCATGTCAGCAGCGATCAATTTAATCAGTCGTGTTTCATACTACGCTATCCGATTTTATCGCAGTACGCGTGTGAACTGAATTTGCGTGTCGTGCACCGTAAAGTCTATATATTTTTGCTCTTTTCAGGATCAGGATTGAAAACAACTTGACAGTTTCAAAATTCATAATTCATGTTTTCATTCGAGTTTAGCGAGATAACTTCATCGTAATCAACATGTAGTTCTATCTTTAAGATATATCTATCTTGGGCAGTACTTTGTTCTCAGCGTGCTAAAGCGATAGACTTGGTTTATCTCTTCGAATATCTATTTTGCGAGCTAGATACCATACCAGCACGTCTAGTATGATTGCTCTACACACGCGAGTCGCGC
This sequence comes from Agonopterix alstromeriana, assembly GCA_963924505.1. Classification (NCBI taxonomy): domain Eukaryota; kingdom Metazoa; phylum Arthropoda; class Insecta; order Lepidoptera; family Depressariidae; genus Agonopterix; species Agonopterix alstromeriana. Next base: position 14,169,472 of record OZ004667.1, read on the forward strand.
CCTCGCTGCATAGAAAATAACCTGTTCCCGTGCTTTTTGGAGCATGCCGCGACATCTAGTACGGAAAAAAATCGAGTCGCGAGCGAGAAGAGAAATCAATAATCATCCTAGACGTGCAGGCCAACGATAGGTTTTTACAGCAACATATTAGAGTCAGTTGTGAATACTCGTTTTGTGAAGTTCAAAGAAAACCTACATCATCGTCGGTATTGACATTTATATTTCTCCTGTATTAAAATTGTACTTGTATTAAAAACTTGAAACCAAAGAGATTCTACCTAATAGAGTGAGCCATACCAATTGTAAAGTGCCCACTTTTTTGACGTTTAGGTTTGAGTGTGTGGTGTCAAGTAGTATGGACAAAAGGCACCAAGTGACATATGGCCGTTTACGGTCACTTTTCACACACGCTAGCTCAAAAAAAAGTGGACAGCCGCATAAACAAATATCTATAGTTCCATCTCCTTCTACTATTAAAGGTACGTCATAAGACAAAAGAGACTAACTACAATCGTAAATTTATGCGGACTCTATGGAGATACTTCCTCTGAGCTTGAAACTTAATTTTGAAAAAGTCAAAATTCGTTTCTTCTTAAGTATACTGAAGGCCAAAAAGACGGCCTAGGTGAGATCGATAAAGATTTTTGCTTATTCCTTAGTAATTTCATTTCACCAGAACAAGCATGCGAATCGGTTTTCTCATTTCTTTACGTAGCATGCTGAACAGTTCTGGAGTGCGATTTTCGAAACACATACTTTGAACTCAGCAGTTGAAAATGTCAATACATATTACTATGGAGATATTCATCTTTCTACTGCTGATTTGACTTTCAAAAATCATTCTTCAGCCCCCCTAGACAAAGTACCATTCTATTGGCGTTGACCTTGAATATTTTGACGATCGCTAATGTCAAAGAGAGAGTTTACTAGTACTGTAAGCCTGTAAACTGCGCACTACAGTAGAGGAGGAGAGTTTAAAAAATCGCACTCCCTATCAGTAAAAATAGAAAAAAGATTAAACTTTCTAAATGGCACAAACAAATAGTAGGGGCCAGCTCTTACATTATTAGAAACTCGGCGATATCTCTTGGAGAAACAGTAAGAAATACAAGATAAATTGCGATACGAATGCGGGTATTTACACGTGGGGGTTTCAGTTTAATTTATTGTTTGCTACGCTTACATAGGACGGCTTGGTTTTATAGCTTTAATGTGTTTTCTTTGAGAAGTTTTATTGAATTATGCTTTATTGATCAGCAATTGCATAATATTATGGTCTAATAGCGAGGGAAAGTTTGCTAGTTTTATGTAGGAAAAAGAAGACTCTGAACCACTTCATACACACTCACAAATAAATTCAAAATCTAATGCAGTGACCGTTAATCGGCTGATGAACCGACAGAACAAAGAACTCAGCTTCGAATGAACCTAAATGAAATATATAGGGTCCAACTTAATATGCTGACACTTTTTTAAGGGGATGATTAGACCGTCGAACTGAAAAACTTTCTCTATGGCACCAACATCGAAATCGCGAAAAAAAAATCTGCTGTCCCATACATTTGGCTCGAGTAGGTTTTGCAGTTTTGTATGGAAGCGCTGATTTGTTTTCGCGATTTCAACGTTGGTGCCATAGAGAAAGTTGTTCAGTTTGACAGTCTGATCATCCCCTTAAAAATGTGTCAGCATATTAAAAAGGACCCTATATATTTCATTTAGGTTCATTCGAAGCTGAGTTCTTTGTTCTGTCGGTTCATCGGTCGATTAACGGTCACTGCATTAGATTTTTAGTGTATTTGTGTGCTCACAGATTTTACCCATACACACACGTATTTGTTTTCCTCTCACTAAACTATTTGCTGGAAGAAAGGTCTTTTAGAGTTAAGCTCGCCTTTGTACGTCACGACTTATATGTTAGAGATGGTGCAACGTGCAACACGAAAACAAAATAGAGTTTAGTGTACAAAACCTCTCACCGCAGCTTTAATGTACTTGCTATTAACTTGTAGGTATATACATTATCTTATCTAGCCTTCACATTGAGATAATATTTAGCAACCTGGCTGCGGTTTATTGATCATTTTTAACCGCCGACGCAAAAAGAGGGGTGTTATAAGTTTGACGCCTATGTCGGTCTGTCAGTCTGTGGCATCGTAGCACCCAAACGGGTGGACCGATTTCGATGCTAATTTTTGCGAGAGTGTTCTTAGCTTTGTTTCATGAAAATCGGTTCAATAGTTTTGATTTAACTTTAAAAATTATGAAATAACATTAAATTACAAATTTAAAAAACCCCCAACGCCAAAAACAGACAATTAAAAGTAAAAAATAATTCGGTCACCATTATTTTTGATGTACGCAAATGTGTGTTTTACTTCTTTACTATCTTTAAGTTATTTTAGGTCAATTAATGTGTCTGGGACCGCAAGTGATTGTAAAAAAATCAGTGGTCATTTCATAGTGACAAAGAAATAGACATACAAACATACATACATACGCTCGAAAAATATAACCCTCCATCTGGCGCAATCGGGTAAAAGCCCTAAGTTGATTGAAGGACTACTTTCCCTTGCTCCAATAGTCCCTACTCCACTAGACAAACAGGCTAGGCAACTAGCGAGACGCAAGGAAAGACCTCTAGCAAATTATTCGCTTTACAACTCTTCTCGAGTATTTGTTAGGCACTTCAGAATGCAGATTGCATCGACTGTCGCAACTTCTCGGAAGTTCTACTTCAAGAAATATCTTTTTGAGTGGAAATCTTTTAAGATGACTACAGACTCTTACGGAATAAAGACGCAAATCGAATAATATCTGTTAGCGTAACGTATGCGGCAGCTGTTATTGTCGATTTGGTACAAAGTGTATCAATTAAAGCACCATATTAATCAAAAGGTATGCGCTAGTAAAAAAAAAAAAAAAAAACGGTCAAGTGCGTGTCGGGCTATTCGCGCACCGAGGGTTCCATACCACATCACCACACAACATATCAACATACAAAAAAGTTTTGTTTTGTACGGGACCTATTTAGCGCGACACCGACTAAAACTTGTCAGGTTTTTATTGTTTGTTGTCATACTTTAGAGTTTGTTCTATAATCACACCAAATATGACGTAGGTATTACTCTTTTTGCGATAGAGCAAGAAGAAAAAACGTTGATAAATTTGAAATTTTTGGATATTTTTATTATTTCATAGCAAATCCGCCATAATAACTCACACTCTGTGAATATTTGAACTGTCTTGCTATTGCGGTTAAAAAGTTACAGCCCCAAATAGGTAGAACGGACAGATAACATAGGCTTCTCAATAGGCTCCCGTTTTTACCCTTTGGGTACGGAACCCTAAAAAACAACCTAATTTTAAGAAAATATCTATTCGGAAGCTACTTAAATCCGTAGACTTGATTCAACTAATTACTAAAGTGCCCCTTTAAAGCTGTATTAACATTTAAGAATGCTCGTTAAGATTAATAAGAGTCCAAGAGCTTGTTGTTTAAATTGTTACACATTTTATGAACAATTAATTTTTAGTAGGTACTTTTGTTGATTCTAAGCTAAGTTTTTCATGGTAAAGCATAATTGAACCGTTTGTTACACCAATTAAATGAGATTGGAGTATAAAACCAACCAAATTAGAGGTAATTAGTCCGTGAGGTTTTATTTTTAAACGCATTTGCCTATAAAAGTCTTTGACTAATTATTATAAGGACTAGCCTTGCGGTAGCATTTCCCCTCTGCCACGGTATAAGCACAATTGATCTTGTGCATTTACATTCAATTTTACTTCTTATCACTAAACGAGACAGCCTATAATTGCGAAATAATAACTTCGAACTTAGAACGTTTGGGGTTCACACGAGACTACTTTTCATGATTTTTAACATTCAAAATTAGAATCTAAAGTTATGAGGAATAAAATTCAAACTTGCGGATTTCATGTTACCACGCCCCCCGCAAAAAGTGGCAGAAATGTTTGTTAGTAGAATTACCCGCGAAACCAGTCCACATATAAATAGTCAAAGATAAAAGTACGTAACTCTATCTACAGAGTGAAATTGATATCATTAGCATCATTTTAAACTAAGAGTCCACCCATTAAACTGAACAACTGTTACTATGGGAGCAAATATATCAGCTGTTTCATACTAAACTGTAACGCCTACTCGACTCAAATTCGTTTCGTTTATCGTTTTTTTACTCCGTTCGGTTTGCTCCCATAGTACAAGCTGTTCAGTTTGATGGGTAGACTCTTCTGCTGAGATTCAGAGACGATTTTTTAGTCTTAGTTCGAACTAAGTAGGGCGAAAATGTATGGATTTTGACATACGGGAGTTCGAACGATGACTTAAAATCGTAAACCCTGAATCTTGGCCTTAGTTTAAAAGGATGCTAATGATATCAATTTCACCTTGTTACATTTAGAGTTAATACATAATAAAACTTTAAATACTTACATATTTAAAATAAACTTTAAAAAATTGCTTTAGCAAAATTTTGTAAACTATACGATATTTTCACCAGACTTTCAGTTTGGAAGGCTGATGTTGTTATGTAAATTAGATAATATTAAAAAGTTTTTAACAATTTACATGTAACGAAGTTGGAACATCTTTAAAAAATACTTCAGCAGACTATTATATTAAAGTAAAGCCTAGACTGCTAACTGGTACCATTTAATATTTTAAATCTAGTTTTAAAAAAGCCGTGGTGGTCCAGTGGCGAGTAACCTTGCCTGCCGTGCAGGAGACGATGGTTCGATCCCCGTCCAGACCGACTCGTACCAATGAGTTTTTCGGAATTTATGTACGATTTGTAACACCACTGGCTTTTCGGTGGAGGAAAACATCGTGAGGAAACCTGCATGCTTCAATTTCGAGACATGTATTGTATCCACTGTCCATTATATGTGGCGACGGGCTCACCCCCCGTCACACTGGATAGAGTTTCGGTACTACTGGTGAAACGTGGATGTCTGAGGTATCAGAATATCTCTGACTACCCCCTCGGGGAATATAGCCGTGAGCATATGCTATGCTATCATAGACGATTTTTTTTCGCTTACTTAGACGGAATGTCAGTGTAACCGCGTATGAGAAAGCGATAGTCATAAAATCCAATACAATTCATATGAAGTGACATTTTGAAGTCAGGTGGCAGTAGTACAAAAAAGTGGTTACGTCGATAAGGACAGCAATAAGAAAGCGATCTCCTTTTTAACCAGAGAGAATTTGCTAAGTACTTCTCTTATTGAGTGATAGGATAAAACTCTTTCCAACCTCTACTACTTCTCCCTCTACGGTTCGCAATGACAATAAAAGGCTACCACATGACTGTACTTTAAGTGAGTGCGAACGAGAGAGTTATTGTCATCCACCACCAATAACTTAACAACAACACCTAGATACTAAGCCACTTTTCATCTGTTTCGTTTTTCATACTCCAAAACTGTCACCTCTCAAACATCTTACACCCTAACCCTTTATTCATAAAGTTCAATATCAAAATAAACTTTGTTCCACTGTTCCTTAGTACTCTAATCTTAAAATAGCACCAACAAGCCTGGACGATATCAATTAAACGGCACCCTTTCAACTTCTTATCATCCCCGCTCCGACTTCGAACAAAAGAAACTCTTTCTTGTATTATAGACACATAGATCCGACGCTCGTTCAACTTTCAATTTTACTTTCAGTAATACAAAGAGATTATACCATTATACCCTAAGAGGAAGGATCTCCATAGAGTCCGCATAAATTTACGATTGTAGTTGGTCTCTTTTGTCTTATGACGTACCTTTAATAGTAGAAGGAGATGAAACTATAGATATTTGTTTATGCGGCTGTCCACTTTTTTGAGCTAGTGTGTGTGAAAAGTGACCGTAAACATAAGGCCATATGTCACTTGGTGCCTTTTGTCCATACTACTTGACACCACACACTCAAACCTAAACGTCAAAAAAAGTGGACACTTCACAATTGGTATGGCTCACTCTAGTCTTAAAGAGAGATCCTTCCTCTTAGATTATACCTAAAGGCACAAAGATATATATTTTTTTATAATGTCTTTAACGGCTCTGGATACTAGTCCTTTTGAGCCATTCGTTATTTTTTTTTCTTTATATTATTTATTTTGATGATGGGATGATAGATGACGATGAATCTGTGGTCGATTTCGTAAGCTCGCGCGTTGCCGCCAAAATGACCATGTACGAGTTAACTTGAACCAAAACGTATGTTCTGTTATCGTATTTATTTGAGATTCCTGTTACGTCGGTCGCTTTACGCAACTGTTTGGTACACAATCCGCACGAAATTGTGTCACAAATATCACTAAAACCATTTTTTTACGAATTTCAAATACGACGAAACACAGCAAGAGTAATGGCGCCAAGCAAACTCGATACAAAGATACAAGCCCACTAATTGCAATGATGTCCACTTTTTTTGACATAATATTTTATCGTGCTAGTGTGTGTAAAGTGGTCATAGTTGGTCTAGTTTGTCTAAGGAATAAAACACACACTAGCGCGTCAAAATACGTCAAAATAGGACATCCGTATAAACAAATATTCTCTATCATAAGACAAAAGAGAGATTTCGATGTTGGTGCCATAGACAAAGTTGTTCAGTTCGATGGTCTGATCATGCCCAAAAAGTGTCAGCCATATTAAGAAGGACCCTATATTATGTATACTGGAATCATTGGTGTGATGGTGGTTTAATAGTCGTTATAGTTTAGTGTACCTAGGATTCTTCTTTCTGTCGAGTCTATGGCATTTCATTAAGTTTTGTACATCGTTCTGAAGAGATTATCCAACTAGGATTTGCTATACCCTTAGACTACTTATATGAGGACAAGTTACGCGTATAATTCTACTAACAAACTTTTCTGCCACTTTTTGCGGGGGGCGATGTAGCACTTGATACGCAACTTTGAATTATATTCCTTTGGTTTAGATTCTAATTTTGAATGTTAAAAATCATGAGAAACAGTGTCGTGTGAACCCCAAACGTCATAAGTTCAAAATTATTGTTCCGCAATTATAGGCTGTCGCGTTTAGTGATAAGGTATACAATTGTATGTAAATGCGTAAGATCTTTTGATCCTGCACGTTGGCAGAGGGGAAATGCTAAGGCGAGGCGGGTCCGCATATAAGTAATCTAAGGCTTACCTAACAATATTTTTTTAATTTTTATTTTTATTGAACAAAGACATTTACAAACAATACAACACAATAAATTAAACCCTTCCCACGAAAACCTGTTTGGGCGTTCACGTTCGCGGACCAAATATTTAAGTTTTATATTATGGAATTTGATATAAGTTTCTTAACCTATAGGTGGGTATGATACATATAAAAGCTAAACTAGTTATGAGCATTGCCACAATCACCATCCTATAAGTGAGTTGATAGTTGTGGCATGAATTGATTAATCGATTTAGTTAAACTATATAGTATACATAACTTTAGCTTAAGAATTTATATTGTAATAGTTATTAAGTCGTGTTAATTATGTTGTAGAGTTTCTGGCCGCATCTTCTCTACAGCGACAACACTTTCCGACGCGGTGGTAGCTTTAAAAAGATTTGACGTTTGATAAGTGTGCTGCAAGCTCCTATATTGAATAAATTATATTGACTTTGACTTTTGACTTTGAGTTTTATGCATGTGGAAGTAAGTACTAATTTATGTTATACTGGGTGTTACAAAAGTAAAAATAAACATTTAAATCTCATAAGTTTAGACCATCAAACTGAACAACTTTCACTATGGGGCCAACATCGAAATCGCAAAAAAAATCAGATGTCACATACATTTAAATCGAGTAGATTTGTAGTTTAGTATGGAACATCAGATTATTTTTTCGCGATTTCGATATTGGTCCCATAGTGAAAGTTGTTCAGTTTGATGGTCTAAACCACCCCTCAAATGTTTATTTGTATTTTTGTAACACCTTGTAAATAGAGCAATACATTTATTTCCAACCATATCCGCCATATCCTAGCTTCACAAGGGAAAGAGTCAAACATACCCTAGTCGTGGCATTCCTTTTATTTTTTCGTATGAATTTCTACCATCTTATCTTCGAGCCCCTCGTCCGCAGACCTTGTTAACATTCGCCGCCGGCGAAGAACAAAAGAATTCATGTCTTTTTCAGCTTCCTCGCAAACTCGAGTGGTTAAATTAAACGCCTGACACCTAGTCTTGCTTTAACTTTGACTTTCGGATTCCAACTTTTGTATTAAAGTATTTTTGATTAAATTTGTTTGACCTTTGTAGTTTTGTTTAATCAGATTATGTTAAGGCTTATATACCTAAATATTATTAAAGTTACTACGGTTACTGTTTCTTTTGCAGTATACAGGGTCTTAGGGTAAACAGTTGCATTACTTTAAGAGGATATGTGAAAAAAATATGATTCTTCAAAGCATCATATATCATGAAGTACTAATAGTACGAGTATGATTTGCGGATATGTGTAAATTGAACACATAATTGAAGTTTTAATTAAAGCCAAAACACGATTAAGTAACATTTTCTCGAAAGAAAAATAAGCCAAAGTTGCCTCTGTCTTTATCGATAAACGCTTGGAACTGCTAAACAGTGAATAATAGAAACACGAGACTTGATTAAAAAAAAGAGATTGATATTTTATAAAGTTTGATTAGAGCAGAAATGAATTTACATAAATAGTGCAATCACAATTAAATAAAGTTTGTTTTACGCTTCCGTCGTTACAGGCGCGCGCGCCGCCCCATCTCTTTTAGTCGGGGAAATCTAGCGAGCTTTGTATGGAGCAGATTGCATTAATTGCACTTTGGGTGATAATTTGGAATAATGATAGATAAATACCTGAAAAACATAAATTCACAATAATCTCCGATTTATAATTGTGTAATATTGAGTAATTAAACCTAAAAGAAAAAAATAAAAATTTAGGTATGAACAAAAAATGGACAACTGGTGATTTTATACAGGACGGTTTATTTCCATACGTTTTAATGATGACACTAATAATCCCCGATTAATATCATTTTTTCGAGAAGATATTCAACATTTCGTATAAAACACATTGTAACTTCAAAACAAGATTTTTTTAGACAGTGATATTTTGTCACAGTACGTAAATAGTTACAACTATTAACTTTAAGAATTATCACCAATGTGACTGCGATACTTTTTTTTTTATAAAGTTTTATTTAATTTTAACCCTCGCACATAAAAGACACTTTGATTATTCTTACGGAATCTACTAGCGCAAATTTGTGTTTTCTCTAATCAAAAAGAATCCCTTATAAATCTGTACAGGATTCCGAGTAATTTAATAAACACCAAAAATCACAGAAGTGGGGCGCGCGGGGAGGGCGTTGCTCGTGTAGCGGGCGCAACTGGCGGCAGTTTATCGTTGATCATACCATGTGCATAGTATCGATACCTACACGTTGCATCTTGTTAAAAGTAAGCAAATCTTTATCCTAACAAATTGAAATATTTTCTGTGTGTGATGCCCTCAATTTATCAAAAATGTAAGGTAGTGAACCTGTAGGTACCTACTCCGTTTTTACCGGACCGACTTCATTCAGGGTGCTTTATAATATGCTGACGGTTTTTTTAAGAGGATGGTCAGACCAGGTCAGATTGTTTTTGCGTTAATTAAAAATATCTAGTATACCGCGTCGTTTTTGCAGTAAATTATTATTTATTTTTGATGTACATAATTATTATTATGCCTATAAAAACGGCACATATGACATTTCTGGCGATTCTGTTTTTTTTTGGCCATCTCCTTTGAAACAGAAAACAATCGCTCATTTCCTTGATTGTAACTATACTTCATTCCAAATAAGGACGACGAGATTTTCCGATTCCTATTTAGCTTTTTGGCCAATTCTAATTACCAAATGTAATTAATTTATTGGATACATATACTATCCGACATATCTTGGACGTTACAAACCTGTACCCTCACAGTCAAACGTAAACAAACAAACTGCATGAAAGAAAGAAAGTAAGTATCCAGTCACATATACCCACTTAAGCCTTTATTGTAAAGATTGCCTTTATTGTAGTTTGGATTATGGTACATTTCTTTCTCTTTTGATCACATTCCTTATGTGTGTGTGCACTGAGAGATCACCTCGCGAATTCGTAAATAAAGTACCGCAGGTTTTAGTAGTAGTTGTAAAACAATTGTAGAATTGCGTCCTTGAATTTGTAAAGTGATAACTAAAAAGATACAGCCTAAAATGTGTGATCTCTCAATCCTCACAGTGGTCCTTCTAGATCTGGGAAAGTATTAAGTTTAAACCAAGTTTTTGTTTACAGACATTTAGTAGTACTTTATTTACAATGAATCTACCATATAACATGATACAATGCCAAGCCTCCAATATTTAATAGTAAAATGCTACTAAATCTTACCAACTTCAGATCCTGGATTAACGGCGTGAAAAATGAGAAAAATAACTTAGTTAAATTCTGTTCAAATAAACTGAGGATGGTGACCACAAATTAAAACTTCTTGGGACATTATATTTTTGTCACCTCCCAAGTTACGGTAGTAACATTTATAACATAATTGTCACAAGCTCGGAAAGATTATGTTTATCATTCGAAATCAAAAGTGAATTTTATCCGCTAGCGTTGAAAGTTTTTAAAATTCGAATCTTTCTATTCAATATTTTTCTATACCGCCAGTCCACTGAAAATGCATTAATAACTATACTCCATTTAAAATAGCAACGAAATTTTAAGGCTATTTTGAATTACAGAAACGAAGATGTGAAACACTTACTAATTTGAAAGTGTCGAAGCGGCAACGTCGCTTTCGGTTGTGGCGCGTTCCTGTACACGAAGTTGTAAAAAACTGACAAAAACTTTTTTATCGGACTTGTGGTAAAATGTGAAAAACATATCAATTTTGTTCAACTTATATCGAATAAATTGAACAAAAGTATTTAAAGCACATAATTCTCTATGAAGAATAGGTAATTGCAAATACCTAAAATGAACAAAGAAGGTTACGTGAAATGAAACCTAATCTTTGCTTACGTATTCTGTGGCTTTGTTTTTTTTACAATTTTTTTTTACTTTTTGGCGTAATACCAAAAAAGATGTTTACGAAAGAGAATTTATTAGTTTTGAAAAAACCGGAACCGTTGCTTCCTCGAGGGCCGAGATTCAGAGACGATTTTTTTGGTCTTAGCTCGAGCTAAGCGTGGCGAAAATGTATGGATTTTGACATACTGGAGTCCGAACTATGACTTACAAATCGTCTCTGAATATCGGCCTTAGTCACACGTCTGTGCTCGTGGTCAAACGTTGCACGTCTAGTATGATTTCTCTGCGACGCGCGACGCGCCTTCGCTGAACCTGTTCTCGTGCTTTTCGGAGGGAGAAAGTCGCGCTTACCGCGACATGTATGGAAAAAAGCTGAGTTGCGCGCTAATACAAATTATTAGACGTGCTGATTTGACCATGAGGAAAACTAGTTCCCAATAAGCAAACTGCTTAACAAAATAAAAAATATCCTTCTTGTATAACGTAGTTGTACAGTCATAGCCATTACTCGGTCAACATGAACAACTCGGAAATCATGGTCAACTCAGACAACGTGGTCAACTCGCACAACATTGTCTATTCTGAGAACTCGGCACCATGAGCAATTTTGCCAACACGAACAACTCGGACAACATGGTCAATTCTGAGATCTCGGTCAACATGGACTACTCGGTCAACTTGGACAACTGAGTTGACATGTTCATGTTGTCCAAGTTCTAAGATTTGTCATCTTTGTCCGAGTTGTTCATGTTGTCCGAGTTGACCGAGTTGTTCATGTTGTACCGACTACAGTTTAAAAGTACCATTCATAATTACTCCCTACCCCCTAACAAATCTCCGTAAAATGACTGGGCAATTAAGTAAGCAGAAAAACGTGAACATATACTTCGTCCACGGTAGCGCCTGACTTTGTCACATGCATTTTAAAAATACTATAATTATAGTACGGAATGCAACACTGGCTAGCATGGATCTTCTCTAAATCGAATTCTTTCTCGGTATATAAAATAAAATCTGGGGGCTTCTACATTGTGGAACGCGGAAAGTTATTTTTCTGCCGATAATCCAGGATCTCAAGTTGGTAAGATTTAGTAGCATTGTACTACTAAATATTGGAGGCTTGGCATTATTGTAGGTGTTATTTTCATGGTTTTACAGATTATTTGTTATTTTGAAAGGTGTAGATTGAGAGATCACAATAAAATGCCAATTACATAGAATGAGGACATATTTGTTATGTATTCTTTCTTTTACAAAATTCCTTGCAGTTTCTACTAAAAGTTAAACTGAGATAATAACGATTTATTTAATAAATTAACGATAAATCGCTATCATTACAAATTTCATGCGTGTGGATTGAGAGATCAGTGAAAAGAATTTGTAATTTTTTTTATACGATGCTGTGTATCATGTTATATGGTAGATTCATTGTAAATAAAGTACTACTAAATGTCTGTAAACAAAAACTTGGTTTAAACTTAATACTTTCCCAGATCTAGAAGGACCACTGTGAGGATTGCGAGATCACACATTTTAGGCTGTATCTTTTTAGTTATCACTTTACAAATTCCAGGACGCAATTCTACAATTGTTTTACAACTACTACTAAAACCTGCGGTACTTTATTTACGAATTCTCGAGGTGATCTCTCAGTGCACACACACATCATTCCTTCAGTACCGTATCAAAAATTAATAGTTTTGTCCTTTTTATATCAGATAGCTCCATCCCTCTCGCACACCGACTCCGCGTTGCAGCACTGCCTCTAGCTCGTGCGCACTTCGATGAATGATTGTATTGTTTACGTTACTTGTGTTTTATAAATTATTTGAAGAATCCTGATCCCTTAAATAAGAGATTATGATGGTTAATAATAAAGAATATAAATGTTTTTGTAAATCCGAGAAAACACTTAGAGTGAGTTAAATGCGCAAGGGATAAATATCAAAAAAACACATTTTAGCTAGGTTCTTGAAGAGTCACCTAGGTGAAAACTTTACAAAGGTTCGATGCCTACATTTGGAGGGTAAAAATAGAAAAATCCCTGAAAGTGCTATTTTTTAAGTCTCGTTTTTCCCAACAAGTAAGAAAAATCATCATATTTTTAACACTTTTCACCATCAACAAGGGATTACTTAATTACCGTAATTATAAGATGTCAGTAGATATAAATCTTAGTTTTCACCTAAAGTGCATTTTTTGTTTGGCGTAAAACCGTAAAAACACAACTTTAGGTATTTCTCAGGATCCGACACCCCTATGACCAAAAAAAATCGATAAATGCGTATTAAAATATTAGTATTATTATTTAAAAAACAATTTACTAAAGTGTATTTAATGCAATCTCAAACGCTAAAATTCCCCGACTATTTCTCTCGCATCAGGCAGTAATATAAGCTATCACACGCCCATTTCGCTTCAATTATTTTTCGACATAGGCTCTTAAGGGGTTATTGTACCCATGATACTGAACAACTTTCCCTAAGGAACCTTTGGGAAATTCGCAAAAAAAACTTCAAACTTTCCACACGAAATTCAATCAGCTGATCGAACGTTTTGTGTGAAAAGCCGAAATTTTTTCATTCTTAGGGAAAGTTGTTCAGCATCATGGGTAGAATCAACCCTTAGAGTAATGCAACTGTTTACCCTAACACCCTGTATACGTGTGTAGAAGAGTTAATAGCAGGAACTAATAATAATTGTGGAAGAGCAAGAGAGGTGTTTCAGGATCCTAGCTGGAAACTATTGACTGTCTCTGCCTACCCCAATGGGAATAGGCATCAGTATGTATGCTATTTTATTAGCAATCAAAAAAGTGATGTTCATAAATTACAATACAAGATATGAAAATAGAATTATTACATTAGTATTCCCACATTTTCAGCTTAGTAAGGTCAATACATATTTGATGGGAGAAAATCCATTAGACGAAGACGAAAGGATGTCGAAAAAAAAATCTGTTGTCACATACAGTTGAGTAGAGTAGGTAGGTACTGTAGTCAAGGAATTGAACCCTTATAGTTTCGGCATGTCCGTCTCTATCCGCGGCTTAGATCAGAGACGCTTAGTACCGGAAAGCTGTAATTTGACATGGGTATACAATACATATCACGCCGACAAAGTGTAAAATAAAATCTTGAAAAAATTATTTTTTTAGGGTATTTAGGGAATCTGACTTCGTATTGTATAAAGTGCTTTCTCAGTAATATCCTCTTAACATCACCTACCTTAAGGAACTATTCAACACCTAACCCCACCCAGTTCTCCTTCATTATTCAGAACGATAACTTTTAATCTTCAATAGACTTAATTAAATTCTAAGATAGATTTAAATTCAGACCAGACAGACCTTGTAATATCTAAGTGGCTTTATGTTTCTAAGATTTAATTCAAGTAAAATACTATGTAAGATGAACTTAATCCATCCATCCATTAGGCGTCCATTAATTACGTAAGTTGATATTGGAAATTTTTGCCCCCCCCCCCCCCCCCCCCCAATTATCTTGAATTTTTCAGTTTCTAATGAAAAAAAAATTTATATATATTTTGTATGATAAATATGAATATTTGTACCCGAGTCTTGGATGTTTGTATCTAGGTATATACAGGGCCCAAATTAATATGCTGACAGTTTTTTAAGAGGATGATCAGCTGAAGCAGAACAACTTTCTGTATGGGACTAATGTCGAAATCGCGAAAAAAAAATCAGCTGTCCCATACATTTGGCTCGAGTAGGTTTGCAGTTTTGTATGAAAGAGCTGATTTTTTTTTTTGCGATTTCGATGTTGGTTCCATAGAGAAAGTTGTTCAGTTTGACGGTCTGATCATACCCTTAAAAAAGTGCCAGCATATTAAGAAGGACCTTTTGTATGTATTCTATATCGTTGTCTAGTCATCATAACACAAGTCCAGGCTAGATTCTGGTACTTTAAATGTGACTAGCTAATTTGTGTGACAATGTCCAAGATATTTATTTATTTATTTCTTACTTGGATATTTTAACCCTAAAAATATACCAGCACTTACAGGCCAGGTGCGTCCTCTATAGAGTATACTCATTGAGTGTTTTTTTTTTCGTACATCTTGGATACACTATGCAAGGTGTTAACAAATTAAATACAAAACCAGAATTCAGTTTCTTAAGAGGCTATGTGAAAAAAATAGGATTCTTCAAAGCATCGTATCTCATGAAGTACTAACAGTAGGAGTATGATTTGCGGATATGTAAATGTAAATGTAAATTGAACATATAATTGAAGTTTTGATTAGAGCCAAAACACGATTATGACATATTTTCTCGATAGAAAAACAAGCCAAAGTAGCCTCCGTCTTTATCGATAAACGCTTGGAAGTGCTAAACGGTGAATATTAGAAACAAAAGGCTTGATTTAAAAAAAAGAGATTGATTTTTTATAAATTTTGATTAGAGCAGAATTGAACTTACATAAATAGTAAAATTACGATTAAATAAAGTTTGTTTTATGCTTGCGTCATTTCAGGCGCGCGCGCCGCCCTGTCTCTTTCTCTCGCATCAGACAGTAACATAAGCTATCACACGCCAATTTCGCTTCAATAATTTTTCGACATAGGCCCTTAAGAATCTATGACTGAATAAAATTTACCTGTAAAAATAATTAAAAAAAATAGGAAAAGCAACAAAAATAAATAAGGAAGATAATAAAAATATATTATTAAAAAATAAGATAAGCTCGCCCTTTATACTGTTTCTATTGTTTGTATCGATGTGTTTGCGTGTACAATAAGGCTCTTTTTCCACTACTCCGGTCCGGCGTCGGATGTCGGAAATAACCTTCAGAAAAATATCGAAAACCGGTCAACGTAGTGGAAAAGCGAGTATAGTAGTGTAATACATTTCTAAATCGGATTGGAAATTATCGTGTACCGGACCGGAGTAGTGGAAAAAGAGCCTAAAGTTGTATAATAAAATAAGTTTATTAAATGACTTCCCGTTATTAAATTTGGTTAGCATAAAAAAAATCTGCCGTCAAATCATTTGGACAGCAAACTGCCCCTCAATATAAATATCAAGCTTTTTTTTGACTTTATATACGTCATTGGACCATTAATTGCTATAATTGTACCAAGTTTCAGCTTCCTGTGTCTTACGGTCTCCGAGAAAAATGCCTGTGACAGACGGACGGACGGACGGACAGACACCGAGGTGATAAGTGTTCCGTGTTGCCAATTTTGGTACGGAACACTAAAAAGTGGCCGTCGCGGGACGCCCGGCAGATATGAAACATCGAAATACGGCATCTCCCGATTTCGTGCGCTTTTTTCGAATTTCGAACTTTGCGCTTCAGGAACGATGAACTAATCGTAGCTGTCAAATTTGAGTGACGATGGTGCACTGGTGTGACGGCATCATGCCATTTGTTGTCACGGCATATGAGTCGTTCGTGCCCATATTGCGCTCCAATAGATGTTTCACATCAAAAAGACAACCTCCAAAACAGGCCATTTTTGTACTACCGAATTTTATGTGCGGCATCATAAAAATATGGTAATAATAGTTTGCATAAACACATTACTAAAACTTTATATTTTAAAGATATATTTTGTGGTACAAACAAGATTTCTTGAGTTTCTTGATGGATATTTTTGTTCAAATTGTGCAATAATGGCGGAAAAACATCGGATCGGATTTAGTGGAAGGATCGTTTTTTTGTATGGCTAACTGCGCTATTTGTAATTACTTCGAGTTGTCATAATATTACTTTGAATATTCTGTAACACAAAACTACTTTATTTGGGACTATTTTGCAACTGGATTGTATTTCTATCATATTCGTCTACATTATAATGCGTATAGTAAAGCTATCACGTGCATATCACAACTTAGCCGAACGGCCCATACATGGACACAAATGTTGTCATTTGCCATATAGTTAACTAGCCTTTGTTGTTTTTGCCTTTTCGAGGATAAAGTGACAAAAAATAGCCTTGAACCAAGAGTGAGCCATACCAATTGTAAAGTGTCCACTTTTTTTGACGATTAGGTTTGAGTGTGTGGTGTCAAGTAGTATGGACAAAAGGCACCAAGTGACATATGGCCTTATGTTTACGGTCACTTATCACACACACTAGTTAAAAAAAAATGGACAGCCGCGTAAACAAATATCTATAGTTCCATCTCCTTCTACTATTAAAGGTACGTCATAAGACAAAAGAGACTAACTACAATCGTAAATTTATGCGGACCCTATGGAGATCCTTCCTCTAAGACCAAATCTCTCTGTACGCTAGGAATCAAGCGAGTGTCGCCATGGTAACAAGTCTGATTCTGATTGACGGCAGGATTGACGGTAAATGTACGGAGCTTTCAATCGGAAATTCACATTATTGGGGTTGAAATCTCGCAGCTGCGTGTGTGGGCTGATTTCCACTATACCCACATACGTTTTACAGGTTTCTTAAGCAAGTTAGGTATTTCCGGTGGAAGTTTCTGATTCGGTACATGATGCAAATACGCCAGAAACTTTTGCTTTGATGAATTTGAAGTCATAGATTACGTCGGAAATTTCAATCTGTATACTGAAACACGTTATTGGTTTGATTACATTATCTCACAGATTTAAAACTTTTCGCTTACGCTGAAAGATGGAGCCAAGAAATCGAGAGCGAGATAGCCAGTTATGAAACCTTATGTAAACAAGAAATTGTGGTGGTCCAGTGGCGAGTAACCTTGCCTGTCGTGCAGGAGGCGATGGTTCGATCCCCGTCCAAGCCGACTCGTACCAATGAGTTTTTCGATACTTATGTACGATTTGTAACACCACTGGCTTTTCGGTGAAGGAAAACATCGTGAAACCTACTATTTAATCTCCTGTTCAATTTCGAGGCATGTATTGTACCCACTGTCCATTACAAGTGGCGACGGGCTCACTCCCCGTCACACTAGACGGAGTTACGGTACTAGTGAAACGTGGATGTTCTGAGGTTTGAGAATATCTCTCCCTACACCCCCTCGGGGAATATAGTCGTGAGCATAATTATGCTATGCTATGTAAACAAAAAAGACAAAACATAATTTTTTGTTTCGGGCACCGTGGCCGGTTTTTGTGTTTGTCAAGATGTGAATCCTACAGAATAGTTGCCAAACAAATTGATTTTTAGTATGCAAAAGTCAAACTATTGCCGTTCCATGTGCGGTCACGTCATTATCTACTAAAGTCCGGCCGCTGAAAGATTGCGTTTGACAGTTACGATAAAATTGTAAAAAACTGAATGAAAACTATAAATGCCGATCATTATTTAGTAGCTTTTTGAACTTAAAAGGGCAGCTGGTGCCCTGTGTACTAGAGTGAGCACAGGTAAACAATATTTTCATTCAGTTTTTTACAATTTTATGGTAACTGTCAAACGCAATCTTTCAGCGGCCGGACTTTAATATTAGACAATTCGGTGTGTCACTTTTTTTTTCTTGGAGGACTGAATAACAATATTTTCTATGTTTTGAGATTATATGATTAGTGATTTTAAAATGAAAGGATTACCTACAGATATTTGAAATAAAATAATGTAGGTTTTCTGTAAACCGAGTATTAACGTCACTCGACTACCGAATCACCGAATATATATTCCGTGGTGAACTTAAAATAACTGGCCACTAAGGAACATTAATATTTAAAAAAAAACATAATTTTACATTTGATGTTGCCGTTTCTGTTTCCGGCATTGATTTAGAAAGAGAAGGCAAATGTTTTTTTTTAATTTAATTAAGCAAAAGGTTTTCTCCATGAAGTCCGAATGATTTTCGCATTTATATTATTACAGATCAAAATCTTTTAAAAATTCAATATATAATCATAAACTCGATGAATTGCAAAAGAAAGGATATGAGTTTCTTAAAAATAATGTCTACTATCCGTAAAAATTTTTAATAAATACAAAAAAAAGGTGACACCTAATTTCTGAAAACAATAAATTGACTCGTATGAACAGTACCATTGACTATTTATATTCAATGACAATGTACCTTTAGATAAAGTATGTCTAGAATGAGCCTCACAAAACCAAAGTAGCTTTCTCAGGTTGGTGTGCGTGAGGCGTTATACCTACAACTTATCTCTGTGTGCGTGTATAGCGACACGGTTTATCACCGAGAGTTCGGTGATATTTTTTTCGACGCGTTCGTAGCTCCGACTGTCTATCTAAACCTTAACCAAGACCATATAACTAGTGACCAGCCACACCTAGGTAGCATTTCCCCTCTGCTACGTTACAAGATCAATTGATCATGTGCATTTACATACAACTTTATACTTTATCACTAAACGACAGCCTATAATTGCGGAACAATAATTTCAAGCTATTCGCGTTTGGGGTTCACATGAGACTATTTTAACAATCTTAATTAACGGAACTAAATCAAAAGTTGCGGATTTCCTGCTACCTCTTCCCCCGAAAAAATTGGCAGAAAAGTTTGTTAGTAGAATTACACGCGTAACTCGTCCATAGTTATATTGTCTATGATCTGGACATATACCTTATCAAAGAATGTATGTACCCTTAGAGCTAACTAGGAGAGTAACGGACGAGAGAGTGCATCTAAAATATACTACGATCTACGATTGCAATAAAATATCGTTCATTCATTCACACGATTATGCCAATGTTGGCTTAGTTCGTTACTACACTATACAGGGTGTTAGGGTAAACAGTTGCATTACTTTAAGGGGTTATTTTACTATGATACTGATTAACTTTCCCTAAGAAACCAACAGGAATCTACCAAAAAATAATTTTTGACTTTTATAGAAACATTTGATCAGCCAATTGCATTTAGTATGGAAATTGCATAAAATTTTTTGAGAATTTCCTATGGGTTTCTTAGGGAAAGTTGATCAGTATCATGTGTACAATCACCCCTTAAAGTAATACAACTGTGTACCCTAACACCCTGTAGTACTCTATGTTACTACTAAATTATTGCAACCCTTGTGTGGGTTGTGAACACCCACATGATTGAAACAAACACAGAATTGGTTTGAATCTGATGGAAACTGAAACAATTAACTTAAATAACCAATAGTTTGTATAAACTTGGTATTTTAGACGTATCATATTTGTATGTGTAGATCATTGACGTAGAATACTATGGACGCCGGGTCTAGTACAAAATACTCGAATAAAGTGTCCGAGACTAAAATACACAAACCTAAGTACGTATAGTAATATAAAACATTGAAAATGCTGAAATTCTTTTCCATCCCACTCCCCCATCGGGGCACGGCGCGTGCCGCGCGCCTTCGCGTGCACGTAGTCGGCCGATCAAACGAAGACTGTTGCATAATTATTTCGTTCTCTTTTTTACGTTTTCTCTTTTTATTCGGACACTTTTGAGCGCGGACCCTCCGTCCAGTAGTTGTAAGTCAATGGTATAGATAATTGTACTATTCGAAATAATATTTTTGTCAACCATCTAGAAACTTTACTTGTAATTCTATTTAATGTCACTTATATTAAAATATAATAACACTTTATTTATATGATGTATCAAGTAGAAAAAGAAATCTTTACTGTTTTCGTTCTGCTTGTATCTACTATGTTTTGCCACAGATTAATCAATAGTGATTTTGCTTTCATTAATTTGTTAACACGTTTTCTGGCTGGCTGATTATTACTGGCAACTCGTAACCCGTAAGAGAAGTTTAGTACGAATGCATAAATGCGCGCTGCATACAAACAAAGTCTGGTGACATTTTCAATACTAACCAATTAAACTCAATGAAATTTTGCAGAAACAATCTAGAAACAAATCTCTATGCTTGTATCTTGTCAGATTTTCCTTAATCTGTATAGTTTTAAAGTAACAGTGCCTCAAAGATTTCCATACAAATCTTAAATTAATCCTAGCATTGAAACTGTATATTTTAACGAAAATCGTACACGATACGAACATAGAAATTTGTTTCTAGATTGTTTCTGACAAAATTCATTGACTTTAATTGGTTAGCATTGACAATATCACCAGTCTTCGTTTGTATGCAGCGCGCATTTACGCTTTCGGAATAAACTTCTCTTAACGGCGTAATTTCTCTTTGCTAATCCCGCGGAAAGACAGAGCGAAGGTTTTTCTACTCGACTAATCCTCTTGGCAACCTTAATGTAGAAAAGTTGCTTTTGTATTGTTCTTTAGTTCCAATTTGTGAATATTGGCCTCACAACTAAGCGGTTAGAGTTGAATTGGCAGACATAAGTTTTTGTGTTATGAATTGATATGAGTAATAAAGTAGTATAATTCATTTATATCTGCATATCGTTGGCTAAAGTGTCAAACCTCGTAACTCCATTTTATTTTTCAAATTACATTTTATACAATTTTATTACTAATTTCTGAATGCATCCATGGCACAACTCTTAAATCCTTTTAAAAAGCCGTTACAATTTAAAATGATAAATATAAACTCATATAACTCTGGGCTGCCATATAACGCGGTGAAGTTTTTTGTGCCTCCTGTAAAATTTGATCTAATGGAGTTACAAGGTCTGACACTTTAGTCGACGATAAGCATAAGCATATGCTAACGACTATATTCCCCGAGGGGGTAGTCAGAGATATTCTGAAACCTCAGAACATCCACGTTTCACTAGTAGTACCGAAACTCTGTCCAGTGTGACGGGGGTGAACCCGTCGTCACTTATAATGGACAGTGGGTACAATACATGCCTCGAAATTGAAGCATGCAGGTTTCATTTATCTTATCTTAATAACTGTTATAAAACTGTAACAGAAGTGTGTCTGTACATTGATTGATACAAAAAGATGACGATATGGTTTTTAGGTGTCCCTGACTCCAAATCGACCTTTTTTAGAATATTTGTCTGTCTGTTTGTGTCTTTGTTTGTGCAAGCATTACGCGATAATTACTGAATCGATTTTGATGATTCTTTTTTTGTTTGATCTGACTTAAAATCTGGTATAGGTATAATTTGTGCGGACAAAGTCGCAGGTTAACTCTATTATGTAAATAAAAATGCCAATGCTGCCACCTTAGCGCTTTCGGCCCTAGATCTAGTGCTTTTTTGGTATGTTTAGCGCCGTATCTCAAAATTTCAATCCAACGCTTTTTGACGTTTAATAAAGCTACATAATTTCTGTTGAAATACGATAATTATTGATAGCACATTGTGGTCAAAACATATCCATAGAGTGTGCAGTGTTCGGGAGATTCAAATACGAACGCTTATCTGAAGTGCTATGATAAGTTTTACAAGAGATCTACGAATTGACTGACTTAGGAATGGGTTTCGGAAACATTGATAAGTCTATTTAGAGCACTTTGAAGGACTATTTATGTGATAATAGTTTAGCGTCGAATGTAGCTCTTTAATAACCTTTGAAAATTTTGGAACCTAGCGCTTTTTTCACAGATTTAGCGCCCAATTGATTTTTTGAGGTGGCAGCCCTGAAAAATGTTCCCTTTTTCTGTATATTTTCTTCCCAGCCACAGTGTGCAAGTGCACCCACTTGCACTCCCGGCACCCATGCTAAAATCTAATCCAAATTTTAAAGGAATATAATTCGGAGCGCGCTCCATACAAACGTAGTCTGGTGATATATTCAATACTAACCAATTAAAGTCAATGAAAATTTTCAGAAACAATCTAGAAACTAATCTCTATGTTTGAATGAAGTCAGATTTTCGTTAAAACATACAGTTTTAGTGCTAGGATTAATTTAAAATTCGTATGGAAATCTTTGAGGCACAGTAACTTTAAAACTACTAACTGTAACTTTTAAAGTTACAGTGCCTCAAAGATTTCCATACAAATCATAAATTAATTCTAGCACTAAAACTGTAGGTATATTTAACGAAAATCTGACTTCATACAAAGATTAGTTTCTAGATTTTTTCTGAAAAATTGTATTGACTTTAATTGGTTAGTATAATAAACAGGATACTTCTTAATACGCTGACAGTTTTTTAAGAGGATGACCAGACCATCAAACTGAACAACTTTCTTCATGGGACCAACTCAAAATGGCGAAAAAAAAACAGCTTTTATATTTGACTCGAGTAGGTTTGCAGTTTTGTATGGAACAGCGGGTTCTTTTTTCGCGATTTCGATGTTGGTCTCATAGAGAAAGTTGTTCAGTTTGGATGGTCTGATCATCCTCTTAAAAAACTGTCAGCAGATTAAGTTGGACTCTATATGTATAATAATAAAATATCACCAGACTTCGTTTGTATGCAGCGCGCATTTACGCATTCGGAATAAACTTCTCTTAACTGTAAGTCAGCTTTGGGTAGCTTTATGGACTTTCAAGCCTAATTGGATGGCTACAAGTCTAGCTCTGGCCGCTTGTGTGCGCCTCTCGCATCAGTTGACGTGCGCTGCTCCGATGAGCCGGGAAAACGCGGCGGCAGCTTCAAACCATATAGTTGTTTCTATAAGCATTTATGCATAGAACTTAAGGGCCTATGTCGAAAAATAATTGAAGCGAAATGGACGTGGCTTAGTCGCAGCACGCGCCCCGCGCCCCGCTACCGAACATCGTCGCGCACTCGCCCGCGAAAATCAAATCACTCAAAATGCGTAGAAGACGCTTCGCTGTTAAGATATTATTAGTACCTTTTGTCGTATAAAAAAACACAATATATCATAATTAAGTATCGTTCTATTTATCCTCCTTGATCAATTATTAATTTATTACAGGATCAATTACGGACAACCAATTTATAGATAGAAACAATACCTAACTAACGATACTCTTTAATTGATTTCACTTAAAAAACTTAAAACTCATTAATATCATACCGAAAATCACTGTACCTATTTAGAAGGAAAAAAACTATCATTACAGGATTTTGTTTTACTTTATAGTACGAGAGCTACCTGTTGGTAACTTTCCGTCATTAGGTCCCGTAATCAAATCAATTCAACTTCTTGTTTTGTACTTGTAATTGATATAATACAAGTCAAAAAATTCTATGGTCAAAACATCCGACTATCTAGATGAAACCTGGAAGTTATTTTACGCCGTCAACAAAAATGTAAGAAGAACGTGAAAAAATAAGTTTCGTAATACTGCAATAATCTCAGTTATTCTCGATACCACAAGAACTTTCAGGTTGAGAAGTTGTATAACACTCATAAACCTATTTTGAAAATCCATAGGTAATTCTAAAATACCTCGCATCCCTCAGATGCATGGCATAGCATTGAAGGATGAGGATGATGCAGGATATTATAACAGGTATGAATGAATTTTAAAATGGTAAATCAACATTTATTTACAAAATCACTAATAATATTTATCTTACGACCTAAAATCAACATTTATTTACATTAATGCATTACGATAAGTGTGACTTAAGTAGTTCACTATTGCACAGCGTGAAGTTAGCACCCGAGCACAAGCAAGGGTGCTAAACGTATATGCAGGTTTAGGTCTGAGTGCTGGAAAATCATTTACAACTTATTACCTTTTCTTTTCTCTCATACTTCTGGTATGTTCCTGCCTATGTTTCAAATTTAATGTTTTGTTCCGTTTTGTTTTTCATTATCACTGTTTCTCCTAGTACCCCAGGAAAATTAGGTGAAAAAAAGGGTCAACCTCGGAATGAGAGATAATAAGCTACAAACTTCTTTAAATCATCGTTATGACATGCTATACGTTAGGTCAAATGTCACATAAAATCTCGTTTATGCAGGTCAAAAGATTCAAGGTAAAATGTCAAAAAACAGGTCTTTAGGAAATATCTTCTTTTCTATGCTCTAAATGACCTTTGAAGTTTTAAAACAATTGTAGAACTTTAAATTTTCTTCAGATTTGGTCATTTATAATACTTAATATAGTTAACCGTTCTTGAGATAGATAGGTAGAACGCAAAGAGTTGTAACTCCCATAACGGTTTGCTCCCATAGTAAAATGATACTTTTCCTTACACCCTGTATAATATTATTTGGCGTTATTAATGAAAATACATAATTTCAATAACTATACACGAAAGAAGATGATGAAGAATTATTTCGAGTTTGAATCAATCGGGATAGAAAAACGAGTACAGAATAGTGACCCTGAGCAGCGCGCATTGAAGATATTGAATGAAACCAGTCACCGCCTGCCCGACAGACGCTTCAAATAATACTTATATGGAAAGAAGACGACATGAAGATTCCGAACAACTACAAAAACTCACTCAAACAGCTGCACAACCTCGAGAAGAAACTAGACCGAGATGAAGACCTGAAAAAGAAATATGAAGAAAGAATGCAAACCCTCTTCACTTTGGGCTACGCCGAAAAAGCTACCACACCGCCGGTGCCAAATAAAACATGGTACCTACCCCACTTCGCGGTCATTAACCCCGCGAAACCGAAGATAAGAGTAGTACACAACGCCACAGCGAAGACAGCCGGACGCAGCCTGAACGATATGCTACTCTGCGGTCCAGACTTGCTGCAATCTCTGCCGGGAGTTGTAATGCGATTTCGTCAACACCAACACGCCGTGTCAGCTGACATAAAGGAATTAATGTTTATGCAAATATGAGTTCAAGAGGACGACAGAGAGGCACTACGATTTCTATAGCGGGGCGACGAGAGAGGGAACCAGCGACCGCGAGAGTACCGCATGACGTCGGTGATCTTCGGCGCGATGTCATCACCATGCACCGCGCTATATGTGAAGAATAAAAATGCTTCAGACTTCAAAGAAAAGTATCCTGCAGCCGCGCGAGCCATTGAAAAGAACCACTACATGGACGACTACATAACAAGTTTTCCGACCGAAAAAGAAGCCAAAGAAGTATCGAAATCAGTCGACTACATTCATCGGCAAGCCGGCTTCGAGCTATGCGGATGGGTGTCCAATACAAATTCAGTAGTACAGCAGTTTTCCGCCAACTCGGGCGGCGCCACGGTCTCTATCGGCGGGAGCGAGGTCCGATGGTACAACGGGCCGAGCTTCCTACGAAACCACGAACGAGAATGGCCACAAGAGACGAAGACAGAAGCACCGAAGACAGGAGAAGAGAGGGGACTTGTCACGTCACCCACCAGCGACCTGACCACGCTCACCTACCTCGAATCGAGCGATTTTCGTCGTTCCCACTTTTGCCACGAGCTACGGTGCGCATGCTACAGTTCGTCAATTTATGTCGAAAGAAGAAAAATGAAACAGTATTGGCTACGAAGCGCAAACGAACGAAAGAAAACAATAAAAACGACTCCATACAACACGTACACGAGCGACTACATGGCGGTATCAAAACTGTCGTGAATGAGCTACAGCAGCGACTATGGGTACTGAAGGTAAGACCGACGGTGCGTGAACGTCATCAAACACTGTCAACTATGCAAGATACGAAGAGCGAAGCCTACTTCTCCGGCGACCGGCGACCTGAGGAGGTTCGGGGCACGAAGAGGAGTGCCTAAGGAGCTATGGAGTGACAACGCGACGTGCTTCAAGGCTGCGGAGAAGGAGCTCGCCAAGGCCGCGCGGTGGCGGTCAGCGAGGAGGCGACGGCGCGGCGCATCACCTGCCGCTACGTACCCCCGGCCTCCCCCTTCATGGACAGCGCGTGGGAGCGCATGGTACGCACCGTGAAGGAGGCACTGCGCGTCAAACTCCACGAGCAGTACCCTAGCGACGAGACACTGCTCACCATGCTCGCCGAGGCGGAGAACACCGTCAACTCCCACCCACTCACACACGTGGCGGTGACCCCAGAAGAACCGGAGGCGCTTACACCCAACCACATCCTGTTGGGACCCAAACGACCTCACCGCGCGCAAGCGCAGCGCGCTCAACGCCTGGCGGACGTCTTCTGGAGCCGCTAGGTCAAAGAGTACCAGCCTATAATCCAACACCGGCGGGAGCCTCACACGACCAGCGCACGCTATCGGCGACCTGGTACTCGTCTGCGACCCCACCCTGCCCCGCAACACATGGCTGACAGGAAGGATCATCGCGGTCTACCCAGGGCGAGACGGCGAGGTGAGGATCGTGGACGTCATAACCAGCAACGGGCATGTCCTCCGGAGACCGACCAAGAGGATCGTCGTGCTACAGGTTGGATCGCAGAGCTGCGACGGCGGGAGAAATGTGCACGACAGAACCTGAATTGACTACCTTTGTACATAGTTTTTTACATTACTTTGTTTATTTCGTTTTATATACCCTTTTATACTAGTAGGATAAGTTTAGGTTAAGTGTTCATTTCAATAAATAAATTTTTCTTATTAGAATTAGGGCTTAGCACATAAGTTATGTAAATAGTTTTAATAGGATTCTTATTTAATTTCTCTAGTGATTTCTACCCCAGATTAGATTAAGTACACTTCCCTATTAAAATTAACGCATAGCACAAGTAAAAAAAACAATTAGAATCGAGTTAGAACTTATAAATTCCAATTAGAAATTACGCCAGTAAGCTTCACTACCTCATTAGAAGGGGTAGAATCCTATTAGAAATAATTGTTAGAAAGAGACAGAACGCTCCATCTCTGTCAGCGCATACAGGCGAGTGAGGGGGGCCCCGGCGTCCGGAACCTGTGTTATGAGGAAGCGGGGGCCGGGGTAATATAAATATTGTACCTTTCCTTTTCGTTCTGCACTCTGTTATGCATCGGCGGATGATGCACATGCTATTTTTAGAATAAGAAAATAAGTATCTTAACTATATAATTATATTGGTTTGTGAGCGTAGAAATTAAGATTGTATGAGAAATAAAGAGATTTGTATTCAGGGCAAGAGTGCGGGGTAAGGAGGGGTGGTCGCTTGAAAATGATATAAAATGGCGCCAAATCGGCGTAGATTCATTCCGGATCCAGCACTCAAGAAAGAAACAACTTGGAAGAAGAAACTCTCTGCGACCACTCGCCTTCCCTACCCTGCCCTCCAGCCTGGCTCACCATACTGACGACCCATACAATTAAGGGCCACAGAGTTTTCAAACTCTCATACCAGGCAAGATGTTCCGGAGCAATAGAATCCTTCAACTCGGTAAAAATACTGACAACGGTTCATAAATACGTTTATAACCAGATTCCATTATGACAAATAAATATAATTATTTAAAGAAATTGAAAAACAAGATAGTAAAACCGAAAATTGATTTCATTACGTGACCGACGACTTAAAGATAATAACAGCTAGTTCTTGGTCTATGAAGTCCAAAAAAACTGCTATACATATTTGAGTGAGAAATATACTTAAGAGAAGTTTATTCCGAATGCGTAAATGCGCGCTGCATACAAACGAAGTCTGGTGATATTTTCAATACTAACCAATCAGTAAATGAAAAATTTGCAGAAACAATCTAGAAACTAATCTCTATGCTTGTATGAAGTCAGGTTTTCGTTAAAATATACAGTTTTAATGCTAGAATTAATTTAAGATTTGTATGGAAATCTTTGAGGTATTGTAACTTTAAAACTATACATTTTAACGAAAATCTGACTTCATACAAGCATAGAGATTAGTTTTTAGATTTTTTCTGAAAAATTTCATTGACTTTAATTGGTTACTATTGAAAATATCACCAGACTTCGTTTGTATGGAGCGCGCTCCGAATTATATTCCCTTAAATGTGAAGCTGCTATGGCCTCGAATTTATTTTAGATTGTATTTAATATATTACACTATAATATTTACACGTAAGCTGGATAATTAATCGTAATTCGGAAATTGGGCATGCGAACGCAGGTCTGACGCGGGCAAAGGCCACAGCCGACTGAGCTTTTTACTAGATTGTGATAGCTTATATTACTGCCTGACGCGAGAGAAAGAGATGGGGCGGCGCGCGCGCCTGACTAAATAAAACGACGTAAGCGCCAAAACAAACTTTATTTAGTTGTGATTTTACTATTTATGTAAGTTAATTTCTGCTGCAATCAAAATTTATAAAATATCAATCTCTTTTTTTTAAATCAAGTCTCGTGTTTCTATTATTCACCGTTTAGCAGTTCCAAGCGTTTATAGATAAAGACGGAGGCTACTTTGGCTTGTTTTTCTATCGAGACAATTTGTCATAATCGTGTTTTGGCGGCAATCAAAATTTTAATAATATGTTCAATTTACACATATCCTGAAATCATACTCCTACTGTTAGTACTTCATGATATCTGATGCTTTGAAGAATCCTATTTTTTTCACATATCCTCTTAATGAATTGAGCTTTATACAACGTGTTAATGAATAAACGCAAAACCTCATACACCCCAACTGATTTATGACAAAATAATTCGAATGAAGCAATATTTTGATGTTAAAATATAAAGTTATTCGCATTTTAGGTTTTCAGGAAGAATGAAAGCGCTAACGTACTCATGGATTAATTTTAGGAATCTTGTTTTGGTAGTAAGCAGGGTAAGTGTGCCCGTTCGGTGGGTTGAGATCGAATTCAGTAAATTTTAAACTTTACAAACAAATTATTTAGAAATTTTGAAAAAAAAACAATGTTGAAACCATGATAATTCGATTCTGCTCTCGATTCTATACAAACTGCTTTCTAGTTTTGCGTTTATTCATTAACACGTTGTATACAGGATGTAAGGAAAAATATCATTAACCTTTAAACCACACACACTTATCAAACTAAAAAAATTTACTATGGGAAGACAGCTGTCAAAACAAAAAAAATCTGCTGTCTCATACATTAGAGTCGTGTAGGTATTGCAGTTTAGTATGGAACAGCAGTTTTTTTTCTCTGATAGGCTTGCTCCCATAGTCAAAGTTGTTCAGTTTGATGGGTAGAGTATATAAAGGTTAATGATACTTTTCCTTACACACTGTATACTGCTTTAGGCTGTTTTGGCATAGAGCCAAACATTACACGGAGAAGGTTGATTTCAGTACCTAATGTACTCGACTCTAAAGAGAGTTTACTTGTTATTATACAATGTTGTTGGCTAAACAACATTTTAATAATGATTTGTTAGGAAAAATTATTTTTCGCATAATATACAGTTTGTAAATTTAATTGCGTTACAAACTTTAGAGCTTCAGACCATCAAACTTAACAACTTTAACTATGGAACCAATATGAAATAGTCACATCATCATCATCATCATCATATCAACCGATAGACGTCCACTGCTGGACATAAACCTCCCCCAAGGATCGCCAACGACCGGTCCTACGCTGCCCTCATCCAACGCTTTCCCGCCGCCTTCACCAGGTCGTTGGTCCACCTTCTGGGGGGTGTTCCCACGCTGCGCTTTCTGATACGCGGCCGCCAATCGAGAACTCTTCGGCCCCATCGGCCATCGGTTCTGCGAGTAATGTGCCCTGCCCATCAAAATCCAAATTGTCACTTTAAAAGGTTCAAATTCGAAATGTCGACTTAAGAGGATAAGCGGGCTCTCGAAGAAATTTAGAGAATAGGTAACTTTTCCGACTGTTTACGTATTTGTCCGATCCGCCCCTCCCACACACCCAGGTGACTAAAGTGTGAAAGAGACTGCAGCTGTAAAATGGACGAAATCTGCATTTCGTATTCCCCTGCTTCCTTCCCCAAAACTAAACCGATTAATAATAATTCTTTCCAGAATACGATGAGAAAGACAATATAGTATATTTGTCAAATTTGTTTGCTGGATGTGTCAAAACGGGCGGTAAAATTAGACATTTCCTAAGTTCCCATAGTTCTTACAGTAATTAATTTATGCAAAAAAGCAAAACATAGAGACATAGTTGAGGTAACATAGATTGTATGGTAAAAAATGTTTTGCTCTAGTGTCCAGATTGGTCTGATCCAGGGAGGAAACAGGGGATTACGTTTTATGAAAAAAACGGTACTAGTCTATCCTTTTAACGATACGTATTAAACTCATGGCGTGGCGTTCGATCCCCGTCTAGGCCGACTCGTACCAATGAGTTTTTCGGAATTTATGTAGGATTCTTAACACCACTGGCTTTTCGGTGAAGGAAAACATGCATGCTTCAATTTCGAGGCATGTATACCCACTGTCCATTACACGTGGCGACGGGCTCACCCCCCCCCCCCCCCCCCCGTCATACTGGACAGAGTTTCGGTACTACTGAGGTTTCAGAATATCTCTGACTAACCCCCTCGGGGAATATAGTTGTGAGCATATGCTTATGCTATGCTTATGCATTAAACTCATTACTTTTCCAAAAGTTAGGTAATCCAGTTTGTTTCATCAAACATTTGGCATTAATAACAAACAATTCTCTCTTTCACCAACTATCACACACAGCAAATAATGGGCAATGTGAAGTTCAGACAATCGTTTGTTTTCAGTTCGCCCTCTCTACCATTATGCACCTTGGCAGAGATCCAAAGACAATAATTCCATTTGGACCGTTTTCTACGAAGAAGGTGGAATTTTATTTAAACAAAAGGTGGTAATAAAGTAAAGTCTAATCCAATAAGCGAATATTCTCAGCTCAAATAAGGCCAAATCAGACAAGTCTTTATTAAAACTTGTAACAGAATTTACAGAACTAATTTGGTATTCTAAGATTAGAGAAATAACTTTAATCTTAGATTACCAAATTGGTACGGGAACTATGGGAGGCATGAATTTATTAAAACCGGCCAAGAGTGAGCTGTGTACACACATAGACTGTCAAACAATCGCATCATTTAAAAAACAAGTCAAAGATCACTATCTCTCGCTTCAATAAACTAGTATATTTATTGATTTATTTATCATACTGGATATTTTTGTATGTATGTATGTAAGTATATACATGTATCTTTATTTAATATGTATTTATTAGTATTCAATGCTGATTTATTAGTTAAATGTGCACACTATGCCTGCCTCACTTTGTATACTCTCTCTCTGTCACGGGTTTGCTGGAAGAAATCTCTTTAGAGATAAGCTCGCCCTTTGCAATTGTCTATTATGCTGTTTACACTAAAGAGTTAAATAAAAATTAATTAAATAGAGGGTTCCGAACCTAATGTAACCATATAAGAAGAGATGAAGAATAATTTTTGTATAAGTAGTTATGATATGCGGCGCCACTAGTATTTTTGCTCCCAATAGTATTAACAACTTTTATACGGAAAGTAATCTTTTCTTACACATTAACAATGATCGTGATACCTACTCTAGTTATCAGACACTTGAGCTAGGATACTTGAATGCTTTCAGAATCTCTCTTCGCTAAGATCGTTGTAATTTCTCCAATACTATTTCCAACCAATTGTTTTCGTGGAGCATCGACGCTAAAGTTTTACCGCCTCAGGAAGCAGTGGAACGATAACATAATTTAAAGCCTCTATCGAGGAGATCGCTTCGGAAAAAGAAAATTCTCCTCAGCACGGTCGTCGCATAGAAAATATCTTTATAATGTACCTTATCAAGTTTACCGATCCCCAGGGTAGCCTTTAAGAAAATGAACCTTAGATAAGAGCAACACTTATTGATTTTAGGATTTTTTAAGTAAAACGAAAAGAGGTAATGGTCCTTAAAATCTACAGCACGTCCATAACATTTTATTTATGTTAGTAGATGGTACAACGTGAACTCAAAAGCAGTTTTGTAAACTTTCTTGTTCGTAAAAATCTTTAACAAAATTAGTTTATTATAACATGAAATAAATATATATACTGTTTTGTTAGGTATTATGATCATTGATCACTATTAAAAACTTTTATTCGTTGTAACAGACTCACACTTAGTTGCAGAAACGCACATTAAAGTTAATCCTCGATTACTGTCACTTTTTGTTGACTTAGTAAAAGCTAACAAGAGATTTAATGGAGGATTAACTCTAATGAGCGTTTCTGCAACTGAGTGTCAGTCTGTACAGCACGGCTAACATTATGCCACCCACGACAAAGCGACAAACGAGAAAGACGTCATGTGCGCTCTTTTTGACTTACGTAAACTAACAAAGATGGAGACACATCTCTATATTTATCGTTTTCTCGGCGATGGCTATAAATAGGATCATTTAAAAGTGTTGAAAACACGATACAATATTTTACTATCGAGGAATGTCAGCAGATATATCAGCAATAATGTAGGCCACGGCAGTCCAGAACGCAGTTCCGAGATCAAGCTCCTCTGGGCTCTCCACGTTCATCGTATCTCCTTCAGTGTGATGGAACCAGAAATATCTTTCATTCGCATTGTAAAGACTCGCTCCAGGTATACCGTTTTTAACAATTACTGCTATGTCTGACCCAGGGCTGTCATCTTCAATTAAAGTAGATGCGTTGATAGACTGGAACAGCTTTAAAACTTCAGCTACTATGCATCGAGCTTCTTGCGTACCAGCAACAACCAGACCAAGAGGAGCAAACGTGCCTTCATCTGATTCCATAATAAAATTGATATTATGACTTTCATTCCTATGTTTCTCTTCATACGCGTAAGCTCCAATCAAACCTAATTCTTCTGCAGTCCAGAAAATCGATCTAATTGTCCTTTTCGGTCTTAAGTTCAAACGTTTCAGAATTACAGGAACAGCCCAACTTATAAATAAGCCACCACCGTCATCCATGGCGCCTTGGCCGACATCCCAACTATCTATGTGACCCGATACAATCACTAATTTTTCTGGTTTATCAGTTCCCTTTAAATCGATCAAAGTATTTCTAGATGTTTTAGTGTCGAGTGTTGACGACATTTTAACGTTCAAGACTATTTTCTCTCCCCTGTCGTACATCCTTCTTATCAGATCAGCGTCTTCAAGTGTGATGGCAGCCGCTGGTATTTTTGTGATATTTTCTCCATAAGTTTGCGAACCAGTATGTGGTGAATTAATAGAGAATGGTGTGATCGATCGGACAAGAGATGCCACTGCACCTTTTTCGGCTGCTTTCATCGCTCCTTGACTTCTGTGCTTAACAGTTTCACCATATTCCGTGAATTTAGGATCATAAAGAACAATTTTTCCTTTAACATCGTTATCGGAAAGTTCTGCAAGCTTGTCAAAACTGGTTACAACTACGACCTCGGCTGTGATGCCCTCGGGAGGCGTGCTTACACTTTTTCCTAGACCTAGTAAATCAATATCTTTGACTCTTGGTTCGAGCATTGTTATTTTTTCTTCTCCTCTAACCCAGTGTGGGACCTGTAAAAATCAAAAAAATAAGAAACATAATTTTTACACATATTAGGTTGTTTACCAATTTGTTTCATTGAAATATTCGATACCCACCTCTAGTTCTTCCGTTACAATAGTATTTATATGTTCATCCCGGGTCAACTGAATCATGTAATCTATGGACTTCTCCAAGGATTCAGAACCTGACGGACGAGCTCCAAATTTATCAACGAATTTTGCTAATCTGTAAAACAATAAACATAGACCGTTTACCACTAAAATTTCCAACAATATTTCTTAGATAATACTGTGATATGTAAGGTCTAACAAAATTTGCTTAACTAATTTAAGGGGATGATCTGACCATCAAACTGAATAATTTTCTCAAAAACAGTTTTTTTATGGGACAGGTGATTTTTTTTCACGATTTCGATATTAGTCCCAAGGTGGTTGGAAAGTTGTTCAGTTTGATGGTCTGAACATCCCCTTAAAATAGTTTCAGCTAATTTTGTTACACCTTATATTACACGTAACCGAGAATTTCGTAACATGAAATAAAAATGATAGAATTTACGCAATACGTATAACAGGTCCAAAGTACTTAAGCAAATTGTCGCAACTAATAGCGACAACCAATTTCCTACTGCTTACACAAATAACCCACTTTGACTGAATTATACGGTTTATAGACATAAATCCATGAAGTAAACAATACCTACATATAGTGCGGTTTTAGTTTAGAGATTTTATAGTACTTTTTCCTTTTTGCTCATTTCTTCGATCATTGACTACTTGATGGTCACCACGGGTTCATGTTTTCCTTTCTTTGTATTGTTGTTTAGTACTCATTTATGTATGTCCTATTTGTATATGTAGGTATGGATATGTATTTGTATTTTATGATATATATATATATATATTTTTTAAAGTATATATTTTAAATTACGGTATGTTTGTATTTGTGTAACTTTATTTGTGTATGTTATGTATCTATACTGTTATTGTTATACCTTCTACACCGCCTACCAATCTTCTTTTACTTTTTCCTCTACCCTAAGGTTGTCTGGAAGAAATCGCTTTTTAGCGATAAGACCGCCCATTTTTGTACCGTCTGTATTTCCTGTTTATTTACTCTCTGTATACTATGTTTTTTGGTGTAAAATAAAGTATAATTGATTGATTGATTGATTGATTACTTTTTTAAGGTGTTTGAGCCATCTAAGCTTTATAATACACAAACAATATACAAGGTTAATTAACATTTAACATAAAATTAAAGGTTTTACGGCTCAAACATTTTCAGAAAGTAAAATAATCGCTCTAAGACAATCTGTCAAACAAGCTATCTTCGACGCACTTAGGCTCATAAACTAGATATTTTCCATTCTTCCATTCGAAAAAAAACCAGCCAAGGGCAAACATGCAAAGAAGGGCGACGCTAAGAGATTTAATTAAACCTTTACAAATTTTGTTTACCTAAAATCTATAAATATTCTATCGACATCCACTGTCTGGCAACGCCCTTGTGCAGATCTACCAGGTGTCCCTACGAGTAGTTTTCTCAGTTACGTAATAACAAACCGGTTGTAGACATACGACCAAGAACTCTTTAGAAAAACAGGGCTTTACTTGGTGTCACATTCTTTATATTTTATCTCAAAAGGCTCACTCGATCGGAAATTACTATGCGAATATAATATTTCCAAGTGTATTGTAGTGGTCTGAGATTACGAAACTGCTGCTATTTAATAAGATAGCACACAAGTTATAGCCTGTAGAATCCCACTGCAGGGGAAAGGCCTCCTCTAAAAAATAAGGGTGAGAAGGAGTGGGCCATACTCCACCACGCGGGCCCAGTTCGTGTGGAGGAAAGTTAGTGGTCAACATGCTGTCAGAGAATTTAAAAGCCGCCTTAATAGGCCTCTGACCTGGCTTAACGAAAAGTTACAACGCCATCTAACATAACTATCCGAGACCAACTGCTTAACGTGCCTTCTGAAGCACGGAAATGCTCGAGATGAAATACCACTAAACGGTCACCCATCCAAAGACTGACCGTACCTGACGTTGCTTAACTTCGCAATAAGATATACATGGCAATTAAATAATAGGAATCTGGTCAATTTATCAGTTGCTTACAATTATTATTAATATATTTTCAACTATACTGTTCATGTCCAAACAATGAATGTTTGTTTTAATAGTTAGTTAATCAGCAAGTAAAAATTCCGTATTTTAACAGATTTCATTTGATACGTATTTCTCCATCATAAATTAACTGACTCGTGCTCT
Organism: Agonopterix alstromeriana; assembly: GCA_963924505.1. Lineage (NCBI taxonomy): Eukaryota > Metazoa > Arthropoda > Insecta > Lepidoptera > Depressariidae > Agonopterix > Agonopterix alstromeriana. The sequence continues at coordinate 14,205,835 of OZ004667.1, forward strand.
TTCACCGGTGGTTTAACTGCAGATTTGAACCTTATGTGGTCCTTCTTAAGGGGAATATGTTATATAATGCCAACGTAACGTAAGAAATATAATGATAAAGTATTACGGTTCTATAACAGTCCAGTTTATTATAGGTTAACAGTCATAATAGGTCCAAAAGTTTAGATTGGGCATTAATGAGTCCATCCTCTATCCATCCAGTCCATCATTTTATAAACATCGTTCAAAAAATATAGCCAAAGTTCACCAAAATTTTGACCAAGAATAAGGTAAATCTTTGTTTGCAAATATGTACTCACTCATCGTACGTTTTGCTCTTAAAATCTCCTTCCAATACATATTTTACGATCTCATCTTTAACACTTTCATAGTTTGCTATTTCTTTTATCAAATCGTCACCCAAAATATTCTGGCAAACCGCGTCTTTAGGTAAATTCTTTGCTTTTACGGCACAAAAAGTAATAAAAATTGTTATCGATATTGAAAGGAAATTCATTTTTGTTCCTATACCTCACAGATATTGAGATGATGTGATAAAAGTGAGTCCTTTTGTAGCAATCGACTATCTTATCGTCGAAGGAAAAGGCGAGCTGTCGAAAACGTCAATAATCATTTACCCGAACGTTGTTCAAGACATGAAATACAAACACTCGTAGACGAAACGATTATTTTAAATATTTTCTGGTATCGTATATCAATACTATCTTAAGTGTTTTCGCATTTAGTTTCTATCTTCAAAGACATTTCGCAATGACGATACCTAGCGTGATACTAAAATCGATCATAAATAGAACTAGATGTGTGCTCTTCTCATGCTCGTGTTCAAAAATCTTTGCAAATTGTGCGAATCCACTTGTCGATTGATGTTTTATTCAGAATAGTAAATATTAAGACTAGACTAAGCTTAGCTTTAGCTTGAATTAATTAAAATTAAATTAGATTAAATTAAATTAAAAAATATTTTAATTAAGTCCCCCTTCGCATCTTTGTGTCGTTCTGAAGTGATATCTTTGAATCATTGATTTTTGAGATTTAAAATCATGACATGAATGAACAGAAAAACTTCACAAACGTGTTTTCCAAAAATTGCACTTCTGTCTGGATAATTCAAGCTAATTTCAGAAACTACTGTAGATCCCTACAGTAGTTTCTGAAATTAGCTTTATTTATTTGGAGTCGCGTTGTGGTCTGCTATTGGGTGACCTACAATGAAGATCCAATGGTATAGTAACTTAAGATTGTGTTTTATTCAAAAACAACCCTCGATGTCACCAAATGTTTATACTATACAACATCAAGCACTTAATTGCTATTTAAATGAGACATTGGCAAAATCATCAACAAATGGACACCACAATTTTATAATTAGAATAATATTATATTGTTATTATTTTATTTTTTTATTAGTAGGAGATCATGTAAAAAAATCAGAATTTGCATACATTTGAGTCGAGTAGGCATTGCAGTTTAGTATGGAACAGCAGATTTTTTTCTTGCTCCGATCGGTTTGCTCCGTTTAGTAAAAGTTGTTCAGTTTTATGGGTAGACTCTTAGTTTAAAAGGATGCTATTGATATCAATTTTACCCTTTAGAATTAATTCTTACAACACTCAAACTCAACGTCTACTATACACGGGTAGCCCAGTGGCGAGTAACCTTGCATGCCGTGCAGGAGGCGATGGTTCGACCCCGCCCATTCCGACTCATAGTAATGAGTTTTTCGGAATTTTGGCTCTGGCTTTACCATTCAATTTCGAGGCATACATTTGTACCCACTATCCATTATAAGTGGCGACGGGCTCACTCCCCGTGAAACATGGATGTTCTAAGGTTTAAGAATATCTCTGTCTTCGCCCTCAGGGAATATAGTCGTGAGCATATGCACTGAAACATTAAAATAGTTCTGAATAACTATGAATGTTAATTTCATTTCGTATAATCCAATCAATGTGAAGCTATCCTTTCTATTTAAATTATTTACAAGAGAGAACATTTAGACAATATAATTCCAACAGCTAGCACAATTCTCTCGTTCTATTTAACAATTTGTGTGACAAATTTGAGCTAAAGTAAACCCTATTTGTAGTAGCGACAGAAATAATTAGTAACTACTGTCTTAGATTGCCAGTTTTTATCAAAATAATTAAACGTATTAGTATGAGAAGCACAAAATAAGTAAATTGCCCGAGTAGGTACTTATCTATTTCGAAAATTTTAAGTTTAAGATGCCTTTTTGGGGTTTTCGTGGTTGAAAATGTAATACCAGCTGGTAAACAATTAAAAAAATGCTTTCAATTACCGCCTTTTAAATGGAGCACAGTATAAAATTTTATTTAAATACGTTTAGATTCCATTTCATGGTACAGACACCCCTTAAAGTAATGCAACTGTTTACCATAACACTGTATTTCATTACACAAAAAAAGCGATACCTAAAGGTAATTAAGAGAAGTTTATTCCTAATAAATCTGGTAATATTTTTAATACTAACCAATTAAAGTCAATTAAAATTTTGAGAAACCATCTAGAAACTAATCTCTATGTTTGTATGAAGTCAAATTTTCGTTATAATATATAGTTTTAGTGCTAGAATTAATTTAAGATTTGTATGGAAGACTTTGAGGCACTGCAACATTAAAACTAGACATTTTAACAAACATAGAGATTAGTATCTACATTGTTTCTGACAAAATTCATTGACTTTAATTTGTTAGTATTAAAAATATCACCTGATTTCGTTTGTATGGAGTGCGCTCCGAATTATATTCCCTATAAGTAGAATCAAAAGCTATAAACCTACTATTAGTGCACTGACGGTCATTTGCACATACGTTCATTAAAGTTAATCCTCCATTTAAATCTCTCGCCAGCCGTTACTACATGAAAAGATAAAAAGTGACAGCTAGAGATTTAAGGAGCAACTGGCAGTGAATCAAATAAAACCAAGATCAAGGTTTTAGTGGAGTAAAAAAGTATTAGCTTTTTGTATAAAGACAGCCATTATCACAATCCTCTCAGTACTTACTCAAGATAGGTTTTATTTTTGAACGGTCCATTCACATAGTCTATTATGTCTCTTACTACGGTATCGTAAGAAGCTATCTCATCTGCCAAAGCACCAATATTGCACGATTTCAATTCAGAGTAAGTCTTCTTTTTGTTCCGAGCACTTTGAACTTTGGTTAACACTAATAATAGCATACACGTTATCAATATTTTTAACTGCATGTTTATGTTATTTATCTGAGTTGTAATGCGTCTGTACTTAAGCTACGGCTATAGAGAAATGGTCGATAGGTGTCCTTGTTATCAGTCTTAGACAATATAACTATGGATAGGCCTGTCTCACTCCACGCTCAGGTACGCTTGACAGCCGATCTCCACTGAGGGGGTGAATCGTCGCTCATTGACATAAGGCGCATTTTATTTTTCGTTCCTGAAGCGCAATGTTCTAAATTCGAAAAATCGGGTTGAGTGAACTATCTGTTACGGTAGTAACTATTAAGTAATCAATGCTATGGACTAGTTACGGGTGTAATTCTACTAACAAACTTTTCTGACACTTTTTGCGAGGGACGAGGTAGCATTAAATACGCAACTTTGGATTTTATTCCATTATTTTAGATTCGAATTTTGATTCGAATAGTCTCGTGTGAACCCCGAACCCTTATGAAGTTATTGTTTCGAAATTATGACTCGTTTAGTGATAAGGTATAAAATAGTATGTAAATGCACATGATCAATTGATCTTGTAACGTGGCAGAGAGGAAATGCTACCGCAAGGCTGGTCCCTATTTATATGGTCTAAGTTATCAGTGAATCAGCAGAACAGTTAATTCGATGCGAGTTACAGGTTTTCTTTAAATGTAAATTTTAGTGGTCAGTATCGACAACAAAGAAGTATTATTAGAATATAAATTTTGATTGAAGAATAACTTTTAATTTTTGTTTTGACTTGTGCAATAACAAAGTTTGTTTTTTTTCCAATATTTAGTTTTCTGGTTAGCAGAATAAATATGTATCTATTATATGTCAATGTCACACAGTTTATAAAGTCTCATTTAAAGTACAGTCGCCATCAGATATAACGTAGCTTACAAGGTAGGTTTTCAAATATTTCTGTGCAGTGCTAATTTTCAATTAATTCTTTACAGCAAATGTTACCAATTATATCTAAACATGTATTTTGTCATAAATATCTGAACAGCGAATTTTTAATAATTTATTCAGAATGTTATTAAAAAGAGAAATGTATAAGAACGGATTATGGTATTTTTTCCTAAACTGCTCAGATGTTTACTTTGACTAATTATTATAAGGACTAGCCTTGCGGTAGCATTTCCCCTCTGCTACGGTATAAGCACAATTGATCTTGTGCATTTACATTCAATTTTACACCTTATCACTAAACGAGAGAGCCTATAATTGCGAAATAATAACTGCGAACTTAGAACGTTTGGGAGACACACGAGACTACTTTTCATGATTTTTAACATTCAAAATTAGAATCTAAAGTTATGGGGAGTAAAATCCAAAGTTGCGGATTTCATGTTACCTCGCCCCCCGCAAAAAGTGGCAGAAATGTTTGTTAGTAGAATTACACGCGTAACCAGTCCATATAATAATTAGTCAAAGGATGTTTATGATCACCCTGACTACAGATTATTAATAAGTTACCTGACTGCGTAGGCAGATACATTTGATGATCTAGGCGTTCCGATATTTTTGACCGGTTGTGTAAAGAAATTATTGAATATTAGAACTGCTTAGAAATATTTGACCACCTTGTTTGCTGTGATATATCTGATGGCGACTGTATCAGAAAATGGCCTGGACTAGTATTAAGTATGTTCATTAGAAATGGACAAAGATATAGAATACATAAAATATAGAATAGATACAAACATCCACGACTCCGTCAAATATTCCTATATTCATCATACGAATATATGCCCTTTGTGCGATTCGAACCCGCGGCCCTTGGGTCACTAGGCAGGATCTACAAACTGAGCTATTGGGCGGTCGTAATTCAGGAACTTCTAGTCTAGATAATGTGATAATACCGATCCATGAAAAAAAGTAAATAGGTTATTTTAATATTCACACAAACTCTGCGCTCGACGCTCTCCCCTTTAACGGGAAATCGCTTTTTTTTCTATTTCCTAACAGGAACACGCCACATATTTGTTGGAACGGTCGGTGGACCCTTTAAAATTTCATATTTAAATCGAGTTTTAGCTTTCCTAAATTCGTCAGCGTGACATTTCACTTTATAGCTATAATAATTGTTGAATGATTGAAAATAAAATACTAACGTGATGTCTAAAGTCGTTTAGACTATAGGTGTTTGGGTGGTAGGAGGACTTAGGTGACATTGCGCCCTATAGGTTTAGAACTATATTCAATTACCTATTCTGTGACTATACCCTCAGTATAAGAAAGATTATGGTACTACATACAGGGTGTAAGGGACACTCCGTAAATTGAAACGGTGAACTCAGACCATCAAACTGAACAACTTTCACGATGGAGCCTACCTGCGGAAACGCGAAAAAACGCAACGTCCCATACAAAACTGTTGTACCTACCCGACTCAATGAGACAGCTGTTTTTTTTTTCACGTTTCCGCAGTTAGGCTCCATAGTGAAAGTTGTTCAGTTTGATAGTCTGAGTTCCCCGTTTCAGTTTGAGGAGGGCTGCTTACACCCTGTATTAAAGCTTAACACTATACTACGCACAGTATGTTGTATCAATCGGAAAAAACGATTTAGAGTATTTTTATTAATTCAAAAATAAATAAAACCAAATTAAGTTTTATGTTCACCGTACCGCACAATGGTTCGGTTAAAGCGTTGATTGGACCATATTCAATGGCCGTAAAATATAGATATGACGACGAGCGTCCGGTCCGCCGTCCGCCATTTGCAATGTTCTGAATTGATTCATTGTCATGCATCTACTGTGCAATCCTAATACAGCATTATTATCTTGTAATGAGTCACGTTGCAGGTTTTGCCGCTAGCACTTGTCTTTCACGTGGTTGTAGAGCGGTTCACTTTTGAGCCTGCCACGAGGCTCCGCAATGCGTCTAAAACAATCCTTTAGATTGAATAGATACTCCCACAAACTACTTGACACTAGCGGAAATGCGGTGCATTTATTTATATTATTTATTTATTTAAAAAGTTATATATAAAAATTATCTTGTAATGACATTGACATTAGTGACGGTGCCTCCTACTTGATTAACACTCAGTTGCAGAAACGCTTATTAAATTTAATCCTCCATTAAATCTTTTGCTGTCACTTTTGTCTTGTTGACGTAGTAAAAACTAGCAAAAGATTTAATTCAGGATTAACTCTAAATGAGCGTTTCTGCAACTGAGTGTTATAAGCATAAAGCGTTTATACTCACGAATATATGCATCGAGGAGGTAACCAGACTAGCCAGATATACAGAGTGTAACATTAAATTCGTTACATAGTAAAGGCGGTGCTCCAATCTGTTAAACTGGGGTGGTATTTTTGAAAGTCATACGTTGAACTCATCAGTAGCAAATGTCAAAATTACTATGGAGATATGCATCTTTCTACTGCTAATTTGACTTTCAAAAATCATATTCCAATTTTGACATTTTCTGCTGCTGAGTTCAACGTATGACTTTCAAAAATACCGCTCCTGAGCAACTTTCAATATGAAGTCAACATATAAATCACCAAAAAAACCGGCCAAGCATATCAGACTCGCCTGATTAGGTTCCGTAGTCTTTAGGTATTATGAAAAGCTTATCCTAACATAGCTTAGATAGCTTAAGTAATTTTCAAAAGCAATCAAGTACTTATAAGGGTTCCTTGTTTGTCTATGGAACCCTCAAAATCATCGAAAATCAAGTTGACTCGAGTCAACATTGCAGTTTAGTATGGAACAGCTGATTTTATCTTGGTCTGATCTGTTTTCTCCCTTTGTAAAAGTTGTTCAGTTTGATGGGTAGACTCTTAGTTTAAAAGGATGCTAATGATATGAATATTTCACTTAGCAGAGCCCACACTCTGTTAAAGTTGTGAGTGAATGGAGTTTAGTATGAGAATCGTTGATTATGCAACTATGTGTAATACATATCAATATATTAGTAGGTATATACCGTGCAAGTGCAATGTTCAGAATTGAGGTCGGAAATGTCGGAATAACATAAACTGGTATAGTTCAATTTAGTTGCATTCCGGATAAAGCTCCGGTTCTGTTTACTTACAGTTATGATATACTCACGATAACCCCCATGGGAGATATCAGAGATATTTTACATATTCAGAATATTCTCATTTCAATAGCGTGCAACTTTTACTATGGGAGCAAAACTAAAATCGCAAAGCAATATATATTTGCGTCGTCGACGACTAGGCAATACAGTTTAGTATGGAACAGCAGATTTTTTGCTATTTCAGCTTTGCTCCCATAATATAGGTTGTTCAATTTGATCGTCTGATCCCTGAAAGTTTTGGAACGATAAAAAAGAGCAACCGGTATTCTAAGTTTCATCTTTCTATCTTTAGTGGTTTACGTTGTCTGTTAGTCGGTCAAGGAACTGTTTTATAAGTAGGGATGGATAAGGGTTAAACAAAGAATTTGGCATTTTTCTGAATGTTTTTATAATCAACCGTTAAATTTTACGTTTTCACTGCCAGTTGCACGTACGTCCATTAAAGTTAATCCTCCATTAAATCTCTTGCTGTCACTTTTTGTCTTGTTGACGTAGTAAAAGCTAGCAAGAGATTTAATGGAGGATTAACTTTAATGTTATTTACATCGTTGACAAGTCATCATAATACAAGCCCAGGCTAGATTCTGGTACTTTAAATGTGAATTTGTGTGACAATGTCCTAGATATTTATTTATTTGACATAGGTACATAACGTTACACCCTTACAAAGTTTAGCTATAGTAATAAATTTCTCGTTATCATTACAATCTCGTAATAGGCGTTCACGTATCATTGCTGAAGTTGCATAATTAGTTCATTACCGTTTAAGGGCACTTATTTAAACGGTTACACGAAATCAGCAGAATTCGACCCTAATTACACAAGTTTGTACAGTTATTCGAACGAACGTGTTTATTATTACCATCATTAGTTAAGGTTAATTACAATGAAACTCTATAATTCAGTTCGTCGTCATTCAATAAAATTGATAATTAACTCTTATTAACTGCGCACAAATTCTGAAATGCCACCATAGAGAAACATAATAAACTGTAATTTTCATCTTTGTAATACATGTGTTCAAAAAAAAGCATGCATGCATGCATAGCATATGCTCACGACTATATTAACCGAGGGGGTAGTCAGAGATATTCTGTAACCCCAGAATATCCACGTTTCACCAGTAGTACCGAAACTCTGTCTAGTGTGACGGGGGGTGGCCCGTCGCCACATAATGGACAGTGGGTACAATACATGCCATTGATGAAATTGAAGCATGCAGGATTCCTCACGAAAAAAAAGAAAAAATATTGACTAATTGTAATAAATAGATACTTAGTGTCTTATCTAGCAAAAATGCATATACATCGTGGAATCGAAGTCGTTTTGAAGCCCGAAGGAGGTCATAATTGCTACCAGTAGTCCAATCGATTGACACTTTTCAATCGATTGGATTGGATCAATTTTAATACCTATTAAGTAGATGGCCTTAGACTTTGCCTGTCCCCGTGGTATAATGGCGTAAGCTTAGGCGCGGGACAAACATAATCGGCGGCGTCGGATGCGGGCGAGGTGCGGGTGAGGCGCGGGCGCGGTTCAGCTCATTACGTGTTTCATATGAATTGTATAGAAGCGGCAGGGCGCGGGCGAGGAAGCGGGGTGCGAGTGGCGTCTAGAGATGGGTTTCTGCCCGGGTAAATACCCGAGATCGGGTATATACCGGGTAAATACCCGTGAACGCACCCAAATGGGTAACTATTCGAGTATTTTCATTTTATCAGTGGTTCTGAATATATTTTGAAATAAAAATGTCTAAAATTCGTTAAATATACGCATTTGCAGTATTGTGCCTGAACATCAATAAGTCGTTTGTGTTTTTTCGTAACAATTTTAACATTTTAAAAACTGAGACATACTTTTTGGTTATTGTTGGTAGGTACCTACCTACTTTTGGATTTTGTTAGTTTCTGGTAGTTGTTGTTAGTTTTTTGTTGTTGTTCGTAGTTTTTGGATTTTCCTAGTTTTTAGTTGTTGTTGATAGTTGATGGTAATTGTAGGTTACGTTTTTAGAAGTTGTTGGTTGTTTTTAGTACTTTAGGTAGTTTCTGGTAGTTTGTGGTAATACTGTGGAGTAACTATCTCCGGTAAAAAGTTGAAATAACACTCATTGAAACTCGGGACTCATATTATTTTACCTACCCAAACTTCGCGGGAAGGTTGCATAAAAGAATGTGGTTGTAATCTAGTGATTCTAGGATTTTATTTCAATTTACTCGGTTGAACAGTCTTGTGCTAACTATAGTTTGGTATTCTCTCGCAGTTAATATGAAAATATAATTTTTGAAATCATTTTCAATAGAATTCGTGATCATTATAAATTAAATAAATAAAAAATGAATATACCCGCCATTCGGGTATTAACCCAATAAATACCCGGTATATACCCAAGTATATACCCGGGTTTTTACCCGATGGCTATTTACCCATCGCCCATCTCTAGTGGCGTTCGAACCCCGACCGCACCCCGCCCGCGCCACGCCGCATGTATAATGTCCCGCGCCCTGCCGCTTCTATACAATTCATATGAAACACGTAATGAGCAGCGCCGCGCCCGTGCCTCGCCGATACCTCGCCCTCGCCCGACGCCGCTTATATTTGTCCCGCGCCTTATGTATTTATTCCTATGATCAATTCAAACTCATATTTTACTGCCGCTACGAATTAATACCAACAAGTATATGCAGATGGTAATAAATTTTACACGAGCGTATGTAACATAAATCAAATGAACAAGCTATAATTTTCAATTACGGATCATTTTTGCAATTCCGTCACGCTTTTACAATGAACGCTGTGACGAAAATTTTACTGAACGTGACCAGAATATGAATCAGGACTTCATATTTGAACCAAATCATGTTTGAGTTCTCATTCTGATTGTATTTTTAATCAGAGCCTTTTTGCGCCATCTGCCCTTTTACGAGTGATTAACAACAGAAGTAAAGTATTCAGATTTTACTAATGAAAAATATCAGTATTTCAAATTAGGAATCCTGCTCTAAGCGCGCTCCATACAAACGAAGTTTAATTTAGTTAGTTATTTAATTTTAAGTATATTCTTTTGTTTTATTTATTTAATACATAATTTTAAGAAACCAATTTAATTTTTATTGCATCGAGTTTATCATTGTAAATTTAATTTTTAAATTACTTTGATCTGTAATCACTAATCCAAAAATGGTGGAGAGAAAATAATTCGAACTCCATGGAGAAAAACTACTTGCTGCTTTATTAAAAAAATCTTGCCTTCTCTTTCTAACTCTATGCTGGAAACATAAACGGCAACATCAAATGTCAAATTCATTGTGAATGTTTTTTTTTTCATAATGGCCAGTTATTTTAATTTGATTTTAATTTTACCCAGGAGTTCACAGGTTTTCCAGTGACGTCACTAGACGGACCAAAAAACTACGTTATTTTATAAAAATATCTGTAATCCTTTCATTTGAAAATCTCTGACATAGAAAATGTTATTATTGAGACGATTATCTCGAAATGGTTTTCGATTCAGCTCTCCAAAAAAAAATTTGACATGCCGAATTGTTCTTGTATGGTGATTTTAAGTGCCCAAGTTTCGTTTTACTAACATTTATTACAAGCCCAACATCGTGGGCCCATTTGCATGTAAACTAATTTAGTTAACTCAATGAATTTAAAAAAAAAGTCTTTCTTAACATCCTAATACAGTTACAAACCCGAAAATTTTGTTGTGTATCCCGTCTACATGTTTGTCGCCTCATCACGTCTAAAGGGGGCGTCCATAAATTACGTGACGCTAATAAGGGGAAAGGAGGGTTACGTCCAGTGTCACTTAAAGTCACGTACAGGGGAACGGGGGTCTGAACAAAGGTCACGTGGTATTATTCGATTTAAAAATTTAACATTACCTAACCCAATTTTGTTAAAAAAGGTTTTGAAACTTAAATAAAATCAAGGATGATGGCCACACAGCCTTGATGCCATAATTATAAATGCTTAGACGGACGAGTTCTAATTTAATTTTTTTGGCTGGCACTCTCGCATTTTGGATCAAAATTGATGATGTCTTTTGACAGAGATGTACCTATAGTCTATAATTTGAAATAGGACTGCAGTTACTTTTTTTCTGGAATTTAAAAGTCTACACGAGCTATGTCATGGGCAGAGGCTAGTAGGATAAAAAGATATAATAGAAACAAATAATATTTTGACGACTTCGATACAATAACAATATGATAGGTAGTAGAAAACCCATAATCTAGCTACGGATTTACTTTGCTTAATTAGGCCGGATTCTACTGCGACTTAATCACGAGGCGGCGCGGCGGTTCGATTTCTGGTTAGCCCCCCTAGACAAAGTGGCATTCTATTGGCATTGACGCTAGTAGAAAATGACAGAATGTATGGATTTGACATTAGCGATCGAAACATTATGACGATCCATACATTCTGTCATTTTCTACGCCAATAGAATGTCACTTTGTCTAGGGGGGCTGTACCACTAAGTTTACGGAATTTATCTACGGTTGTATTTATCGTTGTCACTGCTCGACGGTGAAGGAAAACAACTTGAGGAAACCTGCATACCCAAGAATTAAAAAAAAAAAATTCCGATGTATGTGTAAAACATGGGTGAGCATAGGGCGAACACAATAGACCAGCAATAGTCGCAGTGTTACGTAAAGACCCTTGCTTGCAATACCCCGGCCAACAATAATAAATAATAATAGGCCGGATTCGAACAAACTTGGATTTTTCCAAGAGTTACTTTAATAAAGTACCTACAATTGATTGATTGAACTATACAAGAAACTATTTTACTCTTAGTAGTTATTCAATATGAAATAACTTCATTTGTGTTCTACCACACTAAACCCAGACTAAAATTATTCTCCAATGAATGTAATGAACGAATGTATAATCCACCTAAAGAAAGAGGTCGTTGTATCCGTACTTATTACAATGTGAGGTTATACATTTTTAATTTGTTAGGTTTATACGTCACTTGTGGTTTTAAGGAGGACGCATATCATTTTATCCGCGGCGAAATAATCGAATCGAATTTTTGAATTCTTTTATGAAATTCTATGACACCTCGCACACTTATCCGCGGTGAATCGGACGAATCGTCAGAAGAATTAAAAGGAATTTCATTTCGTTCGCCTCCTTCGGCTCCTTCGCCGCGGATAGATATACGTCCACCCTTAAAATACAATCAAGACAAGTGATATTGACATTTCATTAGTCGCGGTATAAGCTTAAAGCCGTCACAATTGGCTTCGTCAATCAACTTATTCGTAGATTAGTGGTTAGTAAAACGCAAATTCAGTTTACTCTAGAGTAACCGGCGACTTAATCTAAGGATGAAATTGACTCGCGTTTGGTCGAATCCGGTAGAAAAATAAATGTGACATTTATACTACTAATGATACCTACCAGTTGCCCAACTTCGCCGTCGTAGGCGATGTGAAGGCTAACTTGTAAAAGCAATATATCATAGCCCAAGTTCAGAATGTCCAATATTGTTAGTGTGACGCTTCTGCTGCAAGTTTCATAACTTTGTAAATAACGTTATGAGTACGAAACATCTCGTCTTCCTTTAATAATAAGTATCTACGTTAGTTCATCATGCGATGCCTCCTACAATTTAATAACTAGCTTGGGAATATTGCTAGTCTAATTCCAGTAAGGAGCAGCATTTTTTCCCGGTTCTACATTTTGAAAAGGGGGGTGCAGACTGTAGAGTATTAACAATAGTACATTATGATACAAGTGGCGGGATTGCAGCACGACCCGCATGCGAGTGCTGTATATACTAGCCGAGGCTGTAATGACCAACGCTAACGCGTTTCATACGACGTTTAAACACACTTGCGAGGAAAACGTAATAAAATTTCGCAAAACACGACTATTTTAGACAAATATATGTCTAAGTTTTTTTTTTTTTTTTGGATGATCGTAAAAACGGCAATATATGCAAGCGTGAAACTTGTTTTGATTATAGTGAACACTCTTTATGGTGCTACAGAGCCTTCTGTGCGCGAGTCCGACTCGCACTTGACCTGTTTTTAATGACTCCTTTCCTTCTCTATTCGTTCAAATTGTCTATAAAGCTGTATATTTAGAGGAATTTATTAAAATTACTATTTCAATTTCTGAGGTGGAAAGACTACAGCGACTGCAATGATGCTCGAAACAACAGTCATTTAATAGGAATACTGGTAGTAGTTAGACCCTAAGTCACCTAAATACAATCGTGACCTCAACAAGAAATATCGAACTTCATAAATCTGACAGAAAACCGCGAGTGTGACCACAGACCGCGTTGGTTTGACGGTATCTTTAGACTTTCTGACCTCTAAACTTTACTATCAGTTTTAAAGTCTAACATAGATAAGATTATAAACAGATCACCGTCTTAAATAGTATTTGAGTATTACTTCACGGCTATTGACACAATAATGTACTTAAAACTAATATTTATTTTAATATTAGCTTATTTGAATAATAAATGTAGTTCCAGTGTAATTATAAATAGATACGATGAGAGTGAATGTGTAATAGACTCCAAAATTGTGAAGGAAATTAAGTCGTACAAAAATGTTACTAGACAAATTATGGATGAGGTAGCAACGAGGTGGGGTCCAATTATGTATCAAAAGTGAGTTATTTTAGCTATTTTAACCCCCGACGCAAAAAGAGGGAAGTTATAAGTTTGGCGCCTATTGTCTGTCTGTCGGTCTGTCTATCTGTGGCATCGTAGCTCCCAAACGGGTGGACCGTTTTCGATGCGGTTTTTTTTTTTAATTTTTGCGAGAGCGTTCTTTGCTTTGTTTCATGAAAATCAGTTCAATAGTTTTAATCTAACTTTAAAAATTATGACATAACATTAAATTACAAATTTAAAAAACCCTAACGCCAAAAACAAACAATTAAAAATTAAAAAATAATTCGGTCACCTATTTTTAATGTAAGCAAATGTATGTTTTACTTCTTAACTCTCTTTAAGATATTTTAGGACAATTAATGTGTCGGGGACCGCAAGTGATTGTAAAAATATTTATTTTTTTTACTTAGTAAAACATTGTAAAAAAATCAATGGTCATTTCGTAAGGGACCCTACGCATTACCTAATTGACCCAAAATATCTTAAAGAGAGTTAAAAAGTAAAACATACATTTACTTACATCAAAAATAATAGGTGACCGAATTATTTTTACTTTTAAATGTTTGTTTTTATTTATGCATTAACTATTATTAAATATTTCGTTTAACACCAGTTTTAAACAAGATAAGCCAAGTATTGGTGCTGCTTAATATGAGTGAAAATATTCACCCCATAATCAAATAGAAATCACTCGTTTTCAGATATACAGAGTTCATAGATAAGTTTGGCGCACGGCCGTCGGGTAGCGAGGTACTGGAGAACGCCATAGACCACATGATACAACTTACGATTGATAATGGACTCAAAGATGTAACTACGGAAGAGCTAGATGTAAGTAATGACATAATTTGTTACTACAGAAGAAGTCATAGTAGAGTTAGAACTTACGGAAAAAATCTGTCATCATCATCATCATCTCAGCCGATGGACGCCCACTGCTGGACATAGGCCTCCCCCAAGGATCGCCATAATGACTGGCCCTGCGCTGCCCTCATCCAACGGGTTCCCGCTGTCTTCACCAAGTCATCGGTCCACCTTGCCTACCCACGCTGCGCTTTCCGGTACGCGGTCCCCACAAGTGAACTCTTCGGCCATCGGTTATGCGAGCAATGTGCCCCGCCCACTGCCACTTAAGTTTAGTAATTCTTTGGGCCATGTCAGCTACTCTGGTTCAGAAATCAGTGCTACGTAACAATATTATAATTATTATTTATTCATTTCAGGTCCCACACTGGGTTCGCGGTCACGAATCAGTCACAATGATAAGTCCTCGTCCAAAAAACATAGCGGTAATAGGTCTCGGCTCAAGTGTAAGCACACCTTTGGGCGGAATAACTGCTGAAGTACTCGTTGTCAAAAGTTTCCAAGAACTAGAGCAAACTGATGAAGGAAAGGTGAAAGGAAAAATTGTTGTTTTCGATGCTCCTTACGTAAGTTACGGAGACACCGTAGTTTATAGGACTGAAGGTGCTACTAAAGCTGCTATGAAAGGAGCTGTGGTGTCACTAATCAGAAGTATAACACCATACTCATTATATACTCCACATACCGGCTCCCAGTACTATGGAGCGAATGTTACTAAGATACCAGCGGCAGCAATCACACTTGAAGATGCTGATTTATTAAGCAGACTTCAAAAAGAAGGTGCAACAATAGTTTTAAATGTAAAAATGTTCAATACTTTCGACACGAAAAAATCTAGGAACACAATTATAGACCTAAAAGGAAGGGAGAACCCTGAGAAACAAGTCATCGTATCAGGACATATTGACAGTTGGGATGTAGGACAAGGAGCCATAGACGACGGTGGTGGCATGATGATCAGCTGGTTTGCTCCAGTTTTGTTAAATCTTATGAACTTAAAACCAAAAAGGACGGTCCGCGCGATACTATGGACATCAGAAGAACCCGGCCTAATTGGT
This sequence comes from Agonopterix alstromeriana, assembly GCA_963924505.1. Classification (NCBI taxonomy): domain Eukaryota; kingdom Metazoa; phylum Arthropoda; class Insecta; order Lepidoptera; family Depressariidae; genus Agonopterix; species Agonopterix alstromeriana. The sequence goes on from OZ004667.1 coordinate 14,221,662, forward strand.
GCTGCTGCATATCTTAAAAGACATTCACAAAAACTTAAAGACATTAACTTTATTATGGAATCAGATGAAGGAACGTTCAAACCATTGGGTTTAGATATAGGTGGAACGAAGGAAGCTCGGTGTTTGATAGCAGAGATATTGAAAATTTTCTCACCCATAGACAAAATTACGGAGAGCGGTAGTCCGGGATCGGATATTGTGCTTTTCGTGAAAAATGGAGTGCCCGGGGCGTCGCTACTGAATGAAAACGATCGTTATTATTGGTTCCACCACACCGAGGCTGACACGCTGAATGTGCAAAATATGACGAATGTTGTTAACTGTGCCGCTTTTTGGGCAGCTTTTTCATACGTCGTTGCTGATTTATCCCAAGATATTCCACGATAAAAAAATCTATTTGTAAGAATTCTAACCATTTTGTGAAAATTACCAACTACTTTTGTTTTCTATACCCTCAGCTGAAAGAAAAGACTATCTCACTCATACATCATTATTATTTTACCATAAGTCAAATAAAGATTGTTCTGACGATATGAAACACTCTTCTTGCGAGTGAATACTAGCATTTGTCTGGTTTTTGTATTAAATAAAAATGTACAGACTGTAATCTTAAAGTTACGAAAGATCTTATTATTTTAGGAAGGCCATCAAAGTGAATAAATTTCACGATGGAGACTATATGATGGCATCAAGATCATAATAGTACATTATTCCATCTACCAGCAAAAGAGGCATTGATGGACGATCGTGTAAATGTGGGCCGAGGCGAAGCCGAGGCACACACACGAAAGTCCATCAATGCCTATTTGTGGCCAAGGCTTGTATAGTGTTTTTCTCAAATAATGCGAGGAAATTAAAACTAAGTGTTTACTTTTTAAAATCAATGATGAACAACGAACAATAATAATTTGTCCCGCGTTAAAATATTCATTTGTTTTTTTTTTTCAATACACAGCTTTCTATTTGCAAGCCAGTTCGAAATTTAAATAAAACCTTTGATAAGTTACCTCCTTGGTTGCCATGTTTCGGAGTGAAAGTTCGATCCATTTTTAAATTACACGCCAAAAATATGAGTTTACTATATACAACAATTTTGTTTTATCTCGAAGAAGGTTGTCAAAATAATGGTCAAATTTCCAAGCATGTTTGAGAAAAAACCTTAGTTTTTCTTTGTCTTTTGTTAAATACTGGTGGTTCCATAAAAACATCGAAGGCTACTTGACCCAAATGTATGGAATAGATGACTATGTTTCGTATAGTAAAAGTTCTTCAGTTTGACAGAGTTTGACTGTCTGAAGCTCCCCCTAAGATATATGTGAGTAATAACTAATTTCAGTTCAAAACCATTAACATCAAAGTTACTTTGCTTTTTACATCGACCGAACCCTGAATCATTTTTGAAAAGTACCAACATAAGTATTAACCTATTAACATCAAAGGTAACATAATTTTCGGAATCTTCATACATTATTCAGAACCTTAAAAGCTTCTAGATTATAACATTAGTTTTGTTATTTTACTAACATGTTTAGTAAACAACAAACAACATTTATTGAACGTATTTTTGGCATCGGCTTTTCCAAATATAATTTATACCTACAGGGTATTAGGGCACAGTTGCATTACTTTATGGGGTGATTGTACCCATGATACTAAACAACTTTCCCAAAGAATATAATAGGAAATTACCAAACAAAAGTTTGAACTTTCCATACTAAATGCAAGCAGCTGATCGAACGATTGTATGAAAAGTTATTTTTTCGAATATCCTTTTGTTCCTTTGGAATAGTAAAGTTAAACTGCAATCGCATTCGACCCAAAAGTATGGGATTTTTTTTTTGAGATTTCGATGTTAGTCCAATACAGAAAGTTGTTCGGTTAAATGGTCAGCATATGCTTCCATACGAAACTGCAATCCTACTCGTAAACCACGTCCGTTGTCCACCACCATGCAAAATCATCATATTTTTCTTCAGATTCCGTCATACATAATAGTCACATTTTAATCAGTGCGTCGCTCTTTTTTTCGAACTTGGCGAACACTCTGCCGTGTACATTTGTATTTCACTAGCGATTCAAAAGGTGCCTTAGGGCAATCTCAATTTGAGCACGTCGGAAATACTTCTTTTGCAACAAAACATTTGAATGTATTCGAAAGTATCAAGATCTACATTTTGTTTTTCCTACTGACGCTTTTATCAGAAAGGACATCATCGGATTTGGTCAACATTTGAAAAAGTAGGCCAAAAGAATGCGATATAGTTTTAGGACTTGCCCGTCTAAACATTTTTTATTATGGCACCAAAGCTGTAGGTCCATTGTCCTTGGTTTTATTTGGGTTCGAAAAACCAGACTTTCCATACATTTTAGATGAAATTAGCTAAGGCTATATTCTGTTAGAACTAGTCCGATTTTTTAGTATGGCACTAAAGCCATTTTCCTTGGTTTTATTAAGGTTTGAAAAATCTTCCTTTTTATACATTTTTGATGAAAATAAAAATTACAGCTACAGCTTTCGTGCCATAACAATAAATGTTTAGACGGACAAGTTTTAACAGAATATTATAGCGTTAGTTTTTGTTGGCCGGCACTTTCACATTTGGACCAAAAATGAATGAAACGCCGATGATGTCTTTCACATGCTTTTTTCAATAAAATATTAATTATGAACGAAATATATAGAAGCTTTTATTGAAACCACACTCGTATCCATTATACGGGTATACTAAAATAACCTTAATGTCGCAAGTAATTAGGTCCTCACATCATGCATGATGTTAGTCTAGCGAGCAATTAATAACCAGCCCCACAGACCTAAAAGCAATGGATATCGCTAGTATTAGAGCGTACTTACTGGTTATTTCCATACCTACGTTCGTACTAAAAAAAAACCAAGCGTCTCCAATGACACATACGATTACATACATATACAATTTTTCAAATACCTATGTAATAATATGTCACAATCATAGATATTGTGTAGAATCACGAATAGGAAGAAAAGCGATTGTAAATAACTTCGGAAAATTCCACAAGTACCTAGTACCGAAACTCTGTCCAACACCAGTGTGACGAGGAGTCCGTCGCCTAAGTGGGTACAATACATGCCTCGAGATTGAAGCATGCAGGTTTCCTCACGATGTTTTCCTTCACCTAAAAGCCATTGGTGTTACAAATCTACACTAATATTATAAAGAGGAAAGATTTGTACCTATTTTTGTATGTTTGTATGTTTGTAATGAATAGGCTCAAAAAGTACTGGGCCGATTTAAAAAATTCTTTCACCAATAGAATGCTACATTCTTCCAATTTGACATAGGCTACATTTCATTTTGAAAAAAATTATCGATCCTTGGTAAAATTTGAACAATGTAACCGAAGGTGTAGAAAAATTTTGTGAAAAAAAGTGTTTTATATCCAAATTTCCAAAAATAAATAATTGTCTACCCCGTGCGAAGCCGGGACGGGCTGCTAGTCATACATAAAGTTATTATCAATTCTACAAATTAGGCATTTTTGTGTTTTCTATCTACGCCTTTGTTAATACGACCATATAGTAGAAACTATATTATTTGAGCTTATTTAGTGTCAATCAAAGCTACACGATGCTCTGCGGGTTTCATACTGCGTATAAAACAAAAGTGGTCAACTTTTTTAGGTTGGTGTGCGTGAGGCGTCATGCAACTCATCTCTGTTGCGTGTGTAAGTTTTTCACCGAGAGTTCGGTGATATTTTTTAAGCGTTCGTAGCTCCGACTGTCTATCTAGACATAGGTATACCTTTTCAAAGCTTGCATCATCCATTCTCTTTAATGTCTGTGGACCAGCCACATGCCTCAGTTGTGCCATTAATTCTGTTTGTTTACAGTTGAAGTGATTGTCTATATCTATTCTGTACATTACAATGTTTGCTTTCCGCTACGGGATTTAATTATTCTATACTAATAATGTTAGGTTATTAAATTTCAGTTTATGTTATAATTCTGTTAGTTTAGTTACGGTTTCTGGAGGAAATTAGCTACTATAAATCTAACTTGTGAAGGTTGAAATTAATTTTATACCATTCTATACTAATAAACGTACACCCTGTATATCCCTCCCCGTTAAGAGGATGCTTCAGGCCATCAAACTGAACAAGTTTTACTATGGAACCAAAATAGATATCGCAAAAAAAATCGGATTTTCCATAGAATATGTCAATAGCTAGTTAGATATGTAATTTTAGAGTTACTAAGCAAGAATAAACACATTACCCTTTGCGTCGCGCAGTCGGTTAAAAATAGAGCTACAGTCGTAGTCTGTTTACGCGGTGAATAATAAATAAATGTAAAAATTTTATGTTTTATGTCGTTGTAGCCTGGTTTCAATAATGAAAAGCCTATAATTAGCTTCGGTTTGGAATCAGAACTATTGCATGGACCTGTGAGCTTTAATTATTATTAAATTTTTATACATCGAATGCAATCCTATAATTCTGGGAATCACATAAATACAGACGCGCAGAACCCGGTAAAGGTTTCCCTGCAATAGGAAGGGCCGTCATAAACATTTACTTTTAAATGAAATTCGTAGTAATACATATTATCTCTCATCTATTCCCCATAACTCGTTTCGTGATAGTAATGACGCGTTGTTATATTTCAATCATAATGTTCTTATTAGGAGTTACAGAGTTAAAACATCGAAGTTCTATTCTTATCCAATTTCAGTTCTAATCACATTGCAATGCAATTACTATTCAACAGTGCTGAATTCCGCTTAGCGCTAAACTCTATGTAACTGACAACCCTTAACGTCTGAGCGATCTGTCAAAACGGCTCTAACGTCTGTCAAGAGCAGTACCGCGATTAGCGCAATACAAAATGTGACAAAAGGTATGGTTCGTACGTAGTCCAATCACGGTTCAATCACCGAATATTTAATGCGATTGCAGCCCTGCAACAGAATCGTTCATAAACGTTTGAACCAACTGTCAAAACGGCTCTAACGGCTGTCATGAGCAGTACCGCGATAATCGCGATACCGAATGTGTAAAAAGTTAAGGTTCGTAAGTGGTCCAATCATGGTTTGGTCACCGAATATTTACCGCGATTGCCCTCCTGTATAGTTACTGATACTTTAATAGTAAAGGAATCTGTATGGCCTCTGGTCCAGCACGTCTAGCATGATTTCTCTACTTGCGCGCGACTCGGCTTTTTCCCATACTAAAAGTCGCGGCAAGCGCGGCTTTCGATCTCCGAAAAGCGCGGGAACAGGTTATTTTCTATGCAGCGATATACATGCATACTAGACTTGCAGGAGCCCCCCACTATGGCACAGGTAGGGACAGGTAGAGGATACCCTAACGTATATGGTGTAAAAAGGGCATCATAATATTTTCAAGAAAATAAATGATACAGAGTGTTTTATTTTGACGTGCTCGCTTTAGGAAGAAATCATTTATGATTATGACCTGGGAGTCGCGCTGCAAGTCTAGCGGAGTACGGACGCGTGCGTATCGGCGCGTTGGGCTTGCACGTGGCTCCGCCATTTTGTGAACTCTTTTGTGTTTTAACCTTAAAACATTCACTTGAGATTATAAACTACTTACATTAGCAAAACTGCCACATAACGAGACATTGGCTGAATTGTGATAGCACATCGGATGCCACTAAACAAAAATTGAATTGATTATGACCTGAAAGGTGTAATCTCATTCGAGGTGAACATACACTTAGCTACAACTACTAAAAGTTATTATTAAGCGTGCAACAGTAAGAAGGCTCACGTGTACTATAGTTGCAATTTCAGGATGGAATAACGGTTTTTTTCGTTTTGAGTTTACGAAATGCTACGGGCATAGGATTATTTTGCAATATTAATAATAAAAACCAATAATACTATCCAGATGAAACAAGGAAGTCAAGCAACAGATCAAAATAGCGGTGAAATGCTAACATTAGTATGAAAAGCCGCTAAACAAAACATCCAGTATCTATTTTTCTAACATATTGGTGCCGCATAAAAAAAAAATTATTTATTTTATTTATTTAACTTTTTATTGTACACACGGAAATATATATGAAAATAACATGATAGACAATTACGGGCGAGCTTATCTCTAAAGAAATTTCTTCCAGCAAACCCGTGACAGAGAGATTTATATTAAACCCCCTTTCAAACGTAGCATGCCACTTATGGGGGCCCAAGGGGCAAAAGTTTGGTGTATAGACAACCATAGAACCTTTTCGATATATCATTTGGTGTTAGTGATCGGTCCTATAAAAGGCCAAAGAACGTTGACAAACCCCGAAAGTGGCGCAATTATATCTCCATTCAGTGTCATAGTGTATCTGTAGCAATGTCAGGCATACTATTTAGGACTATTAAATTGATGAAACAGTGCACAGATTACAATTTGTTGAATATGAGTCACCGCGTTGCTATTACAGTACTTTTTTGACCTATAGTGGCATTTGTGAATCCTTTACCTCACAATCTATTTATCATTCATTCAATCTTTCATTCAGTTCATTCGATCATAACAAAAAGAAAAAAATATGATTAAAAAGGATTCTTCCTGACATCGAGCATGACAGGATGTTTAGGAATTTATTTTGTTATTGAATATTCGTTCTATACGATGGAATTTATATGCGACCGCAATTTTACTGTTAAATTAGGGTTCGGGTTACAATGAATTTTCAATGCCCCCCGATTTAATGAATTTTAATAATAAAAATAATGCGTTGTCCCAAATGTTACCAATTGCGACCCAAAAAGTGGCTCCGGATCTAAACTATTATAAAACTGTAACATAAGTGTGTCTGTCTGTACATTGAACACATTTACAAGAAAAACGATTACGATATGGTTTTTAGGTATCCCTGACTATAAATCAACCATTTTGATGAAACTTTTTTGTTGGATTTATTCATTAATCTGGTATATAATTTGTGCGGACGAAGATAAACTCTAGTTTATAGAGTGTATTCTTCTATTCTATGTTCTATTTTTATTTTTCACAGTTGTTGTGGCCTACAGGGTCCATAATCATCTGTTCATTATAAATAACTTAACACCGTGTACATCTAGTATTGAGTATAATACTCAATACGAAATATTTCATTGCATTCCCTTATCTACAATAGGTATATTATATAACGCACATTGACTTCAAGTATATTATTTTATTACAATATATCTTAGTTGCAGTTACCTACGTTTTATTTTGTATTGATTCCGTGAGCTAGTAACTCGCAAAAGTTAAAAGAATCCGTGGATTCAAATAAAACAACCGAGACACTTTTCAATAAACTCTGTACAACTAACTTTTCAAGTCCAGCAAATATTTCAAAGTGTTCCTGGCTGCTATCCGATCCTATTTGTACAGACTTGCTAGGGTACGGAAATGAATTCTTGGTATTTGTATATTGGTACATACACGTTTTCGTTTTAGGTACGTATATGGAAACTTAGCGTCATCGTCGTCTTTTGAAAGAGCGTTTCTTTAGCAGAATAAGACTGCTGTTCTGCTAAAGAAAAAAACAGGTAAGACCTATAATAGATAAAAGTGTTGACAGAACTTTAAAAAACAGCATAGCATCATAAGCATAAGCGTGTTTAGAATCGAGAGCACAATCGAATGTTTTCAACATAGGTGGTTTTTTTTCTGGTGAAACGTGGATGTTCTGTGGTTTCAGAATATCTCTGACTACCCCTTCGGGGAATATAGTCGTGAGCATGCTATGCAAATTTTTTTCAAAATGTTAAATAATTTGTATGTAACATTTAAAATTTACTGAACTCGATCTCAACCCACCGCACGGGCACTAAAATGTATCCATGACAACGTTAGCGCGTTCATTCATTGCTGAAGTGATAACAAATCATTTTTGCCTGAAAACTTAAATGCGAATAACTTTAAATTTTAACTATCAAATTAATGAAATTATTGTTTCAATCTTATTATTTTGTTATAAATCAGTTGGGGTGTATGAGGTTTTGCGCTTATTCATTAACACGTTGTATACACTTAGGTAGATATTGGTATATGCACGTTCTCGTTATAGGTATATGAAAAATAGCCACAGAACCAGACTGCTGTTCTGCTAATAAAAAAGTAAGTTATAGCCTGTAGAATCCCACTGCTGGGCAAAAGCCTTCTCTCACGAATAAGGGTGCGAGGTAGTGGGCCATACTCCACCACGCGGCTCAGTGCGTGTTGGTGGAGGCAAGTTAGTGGTCAACTTGTTGTCAGAGAATTTTCAAGCCGCCTTCATAGGTATCTGGCCTGGCTTAACGAATAGTTACAACGCCATCTGACGGAACTATCCGAGACCAATTGCTTAACATGCCTCCCGGAGCACGGAAACGCTCGAGATGAAATACCACTAAAGGTCACCCATCGAAAGACTGACCGGACCTGACGTAGCTTAACTTCGGTGATCGTTTCCAGTACCGAAGCTCCACTACGCCAACGAGCGCTTCTGCTTAAGAAAAAAAACACGTGAGACGTATTATATACATAGATAAAAGTTTTGACAGAACTTTTAAAAGCAGAATCCCGTTGATACTACCTAATTAGATTGATTTCTTGAATCAAAAACCCCTTCATACATAAATTTCATAAATACATCGAAAAACCAATTACTAGTCAGCCCGGATCTACGACTTTTTAGGAGCTGGGGCAAAAACTTGTCTTTGGCGCCCCTCCCCTCTAAGCGCGTAGTATTAATTTTTTCCTAGGGGGGCCAGGCTCATGTTAGGTCGTTGCAATAAAATCTAAAACCGTGGAGCAAGCGAAGCAATCTCGAGATTTATAGTTATTTAGTAGCAGTATTATTTTTATAGCCTGTACATTTATTAATATACCCTGGAACGACCTCTGCATTACGGGATTCGAACCCGCGACACTTGACACAGTAGGCAGGTTTTGAAATTGAAATTGAAACAGATTTATTATCACAGTACAAAAAGTTCTACAACGTAATTCCATCTAAATATAAATTAATGAATATAAGCTTAAATATTTATAAGTAAGTAAGTACTATGATAAAGGGACTAGGCTTCAGATTTTGCTGGTAGTGTGATAGGACACACTGACCAGCGCTATTTTTCAGCATAGCCCCTTATTCACGTACCGGCAAAATTAGTGTCGACACTGTCGCAAAAAACACACAAATTACAGAATGGTTGCTTTAGCCGCTGATGAACGAGTTCGATAACTTGTCATTAAATTTCTTTGTAATGGACCGTGAATGGAGATGCCGAGTAACGTTTTTATTTCCTCACATTTTTTCATTACCTAATTTGTTTCTTTCTCCTAGTCTTATTTACATATTTCACATTAATATTTTTTTTTATTTTCTAATAATATTAATTTAAAATGTCTTTTTATACAGTATGTACTTTTTGAGTTACGGATAGGAGGTGGTATATTGTTCCATATTTTAGATGCGGCGTACTTAAAACTCCCCTTAATCCCGTGCGATTTGTATCTTGGTATGACCATAGCATTTAGTATAGTAGATCTTGTATTTCTTTCTTATATTTTTAGGTTCACTAGGTACCTAATGACTGAGCCATCTAACCGTCTGGCTGGTAAATAAAAAAATAGTAACTAAAGACATTTAATATCAAGCGAAGCCGAGTCGAACAATAAAACATTGGCGACAAATCACAATAAAGATATCTTCATATTTCAATCCATAAAGCGTCAGTGTTTCTGTAGCTTCTTTTTCTTTTTAGGGTTCCGTACCCAAAGGGTTAAACCGGGGCCCTATTAATACATCTATGTTGTCCATCCCTCCGTCCCTCCCTCCGTCCGTCCGTCTGTCCGTCCGTCTGTCTGTCTATCTGTCTGTCTGTCAGAATGAATACAAGAATGAATAATAAAGAAACAAATAATGTGCGTTATCATGGCGGATTTGCTAACAAATAATAAAAATATTAAAAAGTAAAAAATTAAGGGTCACAAGAAACGAGTCTTTATCAACGTTTTTTTTTCTTTTCGCTCTATCGTAAAAACGGTAATACATACAGGCGTCAAACTTGGTGTGATTATAGTACAAACTCTACAGTATACCAACAAATAATAAAAACCGGCCAAGTGTGAGTCGGTCTCACGCTAAAGGTCCCGAAGAAAACGAAACTTTTTTCTAAGTTAATATGTTGCTATATGTGAGGTAAGGAACCCTAGGGGTGTGAGTAGTCCGACTCGCACTTGACACTTGTTTTATTGTTATCCTAAAGTCGGTTGTGAAACTAGGTTGGACTGAACCAACTTCCATCGGATTGGCCGCGGATATTGGATTCAGCGGTTTGTTTTGTCCCAACACTCTACACTTTTCTGGAAATCGCTTTATAAACGGATTTTGAAAATAAAATCTAGTTTCGTAGCATCGTGTGCAGACTGTGTGTGTGTGTCTTGATTTTTTTGTAAATATTCTTACAGAGTTTATTGCTGTTATATTTTCAATTTCTATCTCTACCAAATATCGATTTTGCAAAAAAATAATGGTGTTTCAATATACAAACTCTAGTTTATGTAGGAAATTATTCATTTTATTTTTACATTTTTGGCCACAAACAGTCATAGTAAAAAAAAGTCTTCTTAAGGGAATATAATTCGGAGCGCGCTCCACACAAACGCAGTCTGGTGATATTTTCAATATTACTAACCAATTATAGTCAATGAAATTTTTCAGAAATAATCTAGAAACGAATCTCTATCTCTTCTCTCTCTCTCATCTCTTTTAAAGTTACTGTGCCTCAATGATTTCCATACAAATCTTAAATTAATGCTAGTATTAACACTGTATATTGTATCGAAAATCTGACTTCATACAAGCATAGAGATTAGTTTCTGGATTGTTTCTGAAAAATTTCATTTACTTTAATTGGGTAGTATTGAAAATATCACCAGACTTCGTTTGTATGCAGCGCGCATTAGCGCTTTCGGAATAAACTTCTCTTAATAAACAAGTACAGCAACCAGACTTGGAGGTACCCAAACAATATAAACATACATACATAACATACATACATAAGCTCACGCCATTGTCCCATGGGGGTAGGCAGAGACCACGGACCGCCACACGCTACGACTCTGGCACACCTCTTTAGCCTCATTCACATTCATATTTCTTTTCATGCACTTCCGTCGATTGAGGGTGCTACGCACTTGTCCTTTTCGGAAAAGATCATTGATTTGATCATGGTATGTTTTCCTCGGACGGTCTCTCCCAACACTTCCGACAATATAAACAATTGTTTTTATTGTACCTAGATCATGTTTAGGTACCCAAACGTGTCAAATAAAGTCTAAATTGAAAGAATCTGTATTACAAATGTATAGTAAATACTTTGATATTTTACAAATAAATGGGTATGAGTAAAGTTGTATGGAAAAAAATTTTTTTTTTTTTTTTGGCCACTTATTATACATAGTTACATAGGTTTTTAGAGGGCCTTTCAAAATACATTAAAAACATCACATTTATTACTAGGCTGCATCGGAGCTGTGCTATTAAGGTGCAAATGACCTCTAAGATTGTATGGGAGAAAACGCTTTTTTGCTAAGACTTGTTTTGTATCTTCTGTATTTCTTTACGATATATTTTGCTGAGTAGGTAATATGTTTCGATTGATTGATTGAAAATGAGTTGATTCTTAAACGTTTTGCTTACTTTTTCATGAACCTTTAGAGTCAAATATCTCAGCTCCGATGCGAGCTAGGCCAATAGTGTTTATAACAATATGTTTGTTTTTATAGTACTGTAATTATACAATAATTTGATTGATGGCCGCGGTTAAAAAACGACAATACCTTTACTGATACCCATTTTGTAAGCATAAGCATATGCTCACGACGACTGTATTCCCCGAGGGGGTAGTCAGAGATATTCTGAAACCTCAGAACATTCACGATTCACCAGTAGTGCCGAAACTCTGTCCAGTGTGACGGGGAGTGAGTGGGAGTGGGTTCCCATTTTGTTCTATTCTATAACAAGACTAACAAGATAAACGATCCCCATTACTGTTATCCTAATGCGAAAAGAAGTCTCAGTACTTAGAGTAAAATAACGTCTACCATAAAAGTAGTGATATAAGGCAGACGATGGTAGTGCCTTTTAAGCCATTTGCTAGCACTTTCCGCGAAGTATAAGATGACATTAAACTACACTGAAAAACTACCCGGGAAGAAAACTAGCACGGTAATGTTATTTAACAAAACAGGACTGTATTGCAAGCGAGTAAATGCAATTTTCGTTTGAAAGTTACGGACTGAGTTAATTTTCTGGCAGTTATGAAGTTAAATTTGGTAAACTGTTTCATTGTTGTCATAATTAGTGTGTTAGCAAAATGAATTTCCTATCTAAGGTTTCTGTTTCGAAAAAACAATTTCTGGATACTTCGTTTAATTCAGTACATGCCTTGAATTTAAATAGTTCTTATCTACAGTGTCCTTCTTCATATGCCGACAGTTTTTTAAGGGAATGATCAGACCATCAAACTGAACAACTTTCTCTATGGCACCAACATCGAAATCGCGAAAAAAAAATCAGCTGTTCTATACAAAACTGCAAACCTACTCGAGCCAAATGTATAGGATTGGTCCCATAGAGAAAGTTGTTCAGTATGATGGTCTGGTCATCCCCTAAAAAAGTCTCAGCATATTAAGAAGGACCCTGTATACTTATAAAACAGTTCCGTGACTGACTGACAGACAACGCACAGCCTAAACCACTAAAGATAGAAACATGAAACTTGGAATATACACCGTGGAATCGGGGTCATTTTTAAGCCAGAACAGGTTCAAATTAAGTTTGGGGCGGGACTTGAACCCGCAATCTTCCAAACCGGGGGATCGCTTTTTCCAATTTAGCTACAGGGCCTACTGCGCCAGAGAACGTAATTCTTCAACCTATTCCGTGGTAGTTTGTTAAAAGGCCAGTAGACGGCGCCGCATCCCTTAAGACGGTATAGGTTGAAGAATTTCTGTCTGTTTTTTTTAACCTTTTTCGTCCCATTGTTGGGCAAAGGTATCCTACAAGCCAGCCTTCTCTATTCCGTGCCGTCAGTTGCCATTCTGCTTCGTGGGCATCCAAGTCGTCAGCCATCTTTTTCTTGGTCTGCCCCGGCTCCGGCTTCCATCGTCGGGCTCCCATCATATTGGGTCGCGACCGTTGCTCACCGCTCTGTATGCATGCAACGAACATGTCCGGTCTTGGAGCGCAGAGTGGTGTTTCTGATACGGTCGATCCTTCTGACACCTAATATGCTGCACTCCATTGCTCTTTGGCAAACCTAGAGTTTGGACATCTGTGATTTCGTAAATGAGCGCCACGTTTGAGCACCGTAGGTTAGGATAGGCAGGATACACATGTCGATGAGTTTACGTTTTAGTGATAGACTAACGGTCAGTTGCATGTACGTTCATTAAAGTTAATCCTCCATTAAATCTCTTGCTAGCTTTTACTACGTCAACAAGACAAAAAAAGACAGCAAGAGATTTAATGGAGGATTAACTCTAATGAACGTACGTGCAACTGGCAGTTTAACTAAAGTAGGCAAAATAAAGTTTTCCGTGTATAAAACTACGTATATTTAGCATTTCAAATCAAAAGGTTTTCTACAGGTGAAAATGCATTTGTCCCTTTTACAAGTGTATTGTTTAAACTCTACACTTCTACGTCGACCAAGTCGCTGGAAAATTCGCACTCCGACTCCTGAACAAATGTGTTGTTTGACCCAAGACTGTATGTGGGACGTCAAAGGGCAAAAGAAAAATGGTTGGAAAAACCGAGCAAAGGATTGATTGGCAGAGAGAAATGACTAACCTGCCCCTTAGGACCGAGAATGTTTTACTTTATTTTCACAAAAAACTTTCCAACCATTGTTAGACCTGAAAATAGGTTCCTACACACCTACTGTTATTGATTGTTTGGCAAAATTGCTCTCGGGACTAAGGGAATTCTTTTGAATGTAGTTTACATCAAAATATACATTTGGATTTATTTGGTTTTGCGTGTTTCACTGCCACTGTTGACTGGGGAATGAAATAACAGTGTCAAAAGAAGAACACGAAAATCTGCTATTATTTGGAGTGTATCTTGTAAATCGGATAGTATAACCAAAGAGTACTATAAGTATAACCCATTTTGAGTTCGATTTACAGGTCTTATAAAGCAAATCACAATTAAAATACTACACGAAGAGAAAAATCTATTTGTTTTGACTCGAATTTTGTAGTATCTTTTGGGTCCTTCTTACTATGCTGATGGGTTTATAAGGGGATGATTGAACCATCAAACTGAAGAACTTTCTCTATGGCCGATGATTTTTATATCGAATCACTCATACAAGTTTTTAAACTAGAGGATTTCCTTTCGTCGAATTAATCGCAAATGAATCAAATGGAATACCTACACAAATTACACTCTAGATCAAACCCAGACATCACATCAACTAGACTAATAATATCCGAGCTACCAGCTTCTAGTAATTAAGCCTCAATGAATTAGGTGTAGGTACCTAGCAAACATTGATCCTTCGGCTCTCAATCGTCTATTTGAGTGAAAATTTATCAATGCGGACCCAATCAGTAGACTTCACTAGACCCATTCAATACGTAGAGGTCCATTTAATACGACAAAAGATCAAAGTTACTTGGTAAATGTATATAGGTACCCGGTGTTAACATTTTAAGTTTTAGAGGCATTTATTTGCAAATTAACGTACATCGATTGACAAATCTAGTCGCTTTTACTAGAATTTTTTTTTGACATTTGTAGGGTTGAACTAAATCAGCACGTCTAGTATGATTTCTCTACACGCGCGCGACGCGCCTTCGCTGTATAAAAAATTACCTGTTCCCGGCTTTTCGGAGAGCGAATACCGTTCTGCCTATAGTTTATTATAACTTAATTAAACTAAAATTAATTTGATAGACAACGACCGTCTAATTCAATAGCCCACCGAGAGTCGAGCCTTGATCAAACGTACACATTACTCGTATGCTCGCAGCATTGCCATGTTTCTTTAATTGTCTTTAATTTTGCGGTCAATATCATCATCATCATAGCGCCATATACCTACATCTCAAAAACAGAGTACGTAACATGCCTCTTCTCGCAAAAAGAAAAAGGGGTGAATGGGGGCGTAGACAAGACTCCAAAACGCGTGCCCAGGTGCGGACTGGGCCCCGTTTAATAAACATGACAATTGTAATCTACAATGACAATTCAGGGTATATTGCTGAGAATGTTAGTCACATGCTACCTACTGCATGTATAGTGTAATCACATCAGTAACCAGCAATGTACTATTGTCATTTTTATTAATAAATAGGGCCCTGGTGGAGCCAAGCGCTTAGATTAGCATAAATAAAATCGTTGTTAATAAAATTGTTTACGTAGTGAAATGGTTTTGTTGTCACCCAGTTCATTTATTAACCTAAAAATAGATTTTAATGATTTGCTAATAATTACGCACAATACAGGGTGTAAGGAAGCGCCCTCCGCAAACTGAAACGGTGAACTCAGACCATCAAATTGAACAACTTTCACTATGGAGCCTACCTCAAGAAGCGCGAAAGAAAATCAGCTGTCCCATATATTTGAGTAAGGTAGGTAAAGGTTCCATAGTGAAAGTTCAGTTTGATGGTCTGAGTTCACCGTTTGAGTTTGCGGAGGGCTGTCCCTTACACTCTGTATATTTAGCTTTAACATCAAAACATTCTTCACCACAATGCTTTGTATAAATTAAACTGGAAATATGTTTGAAAAAGATTGAATAGTGTAGGTACTTTAAATCTTTTCAACGTGGACGGAAAATGTTTATGTATGAAAAGTGCAATTTGTCGAGCTACACAGACGATGCAAATGCGCCAGGCACAAAGCTTGTTTGTTAGATTCACCTCCTTTCCCTAGTGCTGCCGGTTGACCGTGTTTTTATTCTGGGCTTTCATAGACTATGTCGTTTCTATACATTTCTATAAAAATTAAAAAGTAATGGCTTTGTTAGTTTAGAACATTTGGAGAGAATGAACGATAGCAGATGTAAGTATACGTAAGAGATACACCGGATGATTTTTTATAACTTTCATGAGTGGTTCAGACCATTAAACATGGAAGCAAAACTAAATTCGTAAAAAAACAATCAGCTGGTAAATCATTGGTTTAGTATGGAACAGCAGATTTTTATGAGATTTTGGTGCCCGATTGCGCTAATTTAAAACATCAAAGTTCTATTCTTATCCAATTCCAGTTCTAATCACAATGCAATCCAATTACTATTCAACTGTACTGAATTCCGCATCGCGCTCAACTCTGCGATTCTGCTTTTTAATATTTAGTTAATTCATTTCAGACAATGGATATAATCATGGTCACATAAACAAAATGTTACTTATAAATAGTACAGCCGTAATACGTTACGGAGTTTGTAAACGACACGTACACAGTAGCCCTCAAATCAATTAATGGTGAGATGCGGGGTACTTGAAACCGACGGACATGTTTGAGACTGAAGTTGTCCATACATCTTCAGTCTCAAACATGCCCGCCGGTTACATCCATATGTACAAGGTCAAAGAGATATGTAAGGGTCGTAGTAAGAGGCACATCGTATACTTAACTGGGAAAAAGTAGTGAAGTTATAGATAGATAGACATAGCTGCTCGTCTCTATTTAACAGTATTATACGCATGTGATAGTGGTACACATAACCAAGTAGACACGAGTAAAGAGCAAGCTCTCTAGAGAGTTTTATTCTAGCAGACCCGAGACAGTGACAGATTTCCTTTTTAACTGGCTTAAGAGGATAGGCGGGCTGAAATGCTAATTTTGAGAATAGGTCACTTTTCCGACTGTTTACATATTTGTCCGATCCGCCCCACCCATACACCCCAACGACTAGAGTGCGAAAGAGACAACTGCAGCTCGGACCAATGCTATCTACATAAAATCGCCGAAAACAGCATTTTATATTCCCCTGTTTCCTCCTCCAAAACTAAACCGATTTTAATAATTCTTTCAAGAATAATATGAGAAAGACTTTGGCTATGTCTGTATGTTTTGCTTTTTTGTTTTTATTCGTCAAATTTGTTTGCTGGATGTCTGAAAATGGGCGGTAAAATTTGTCATTTTCGAAGGTCCCTAGTTCATACAGTAATTAAACATAGAGACATAGCAGACATAGATTGTATGGTAAAAAATGTTTTGCTCTTGTGTCATTATCCAGGGAGGAAACAGGGGAATACGTTTGTATGAAAAAAACGGTACTCGCCTATCCTCTTAAGTCATCCAGCTGAACAACATGTTTGTTCAATCAAAGTCACGAACAAATTAACCTTTCGAATCACGAACAAGTTCACTTTCAAGGCACCAAGAACGTAGGCCATTTTGTTCTATGGACTGCAGACGTATTAATTTTAGCATACTATTAAGTTCTTTCTTATTTAGAGCTATGTAGTAGAACTTCCATCGTCATTCCATTCTGAAACTTACATCGCTTATAAATAACATTCTAAACAGAAAGGGATTATGGCTTTGAGTATGTATGTATGTGTATGTTTGCCGTGGTGGTCCAGTGGCGAGTAACCTTGCCTATCGTGCAGGAGGCAATGGTTCGATCCCCGTCCAGGCCGGCTCGTACCAATGAGTTTTTCGGAATTTATGTACGATTTATAACACTACTGGCTTTTCGGCGAAGGAAAGCATCGTGAGGAAACCTGCATGCTTCAATTTCGAAGCATGTATTGTACCCACAGTGCATTCATTATAAGTAGCGACAGGCTCACTCCCCGTCACACTGGACAGAGTTTCGGTACAAACCTTAATCTGTAGTAGAACTAATACCAAAACAATACAAGACAAACGAATTCTTAGTTTTTAATCATTCTAGTTCTTTGTGTGTTCCAACTGCCTCGGCCGCCGGGTGTTTGATAAACTGCAATTTACTCAGTTTACTCAAACTACTATAATAGAATTTGTATCCCGTATAGAATCTACCCACCGTATTCAGCTAACGGTATATTTACAATTCAGATCGTACCTCCACTGGGTAGACAAAACGAATGCAGTCAATCGCTTTGTACAAATTGAGTTTAAAGGTATTTGTGGTCACGGTTTTTTAATCAAAGCCTTTGTGCTGGCCAACTTTTTTTTCCAATAAAACTCCGATGGAGGAAGTAATTATCGAAATAACACGAGAACGTTGACCACATGAGTAAATACTCCACAGAGAGAATGCTTCGACACAATCGCGCTAGTTGACAATGATGTAATCATTTTGTGCGCTTTTAAAAGCTTTGTAGGGCCAGTAACGCACAAAACGATCACGTGACGCGCTCGCTCAACGTCTCCCATAGATTGTCAATTTGTCGAAGATTTCTCTCTATAGGGAATTTACTCATGTGGTATAACAAAACGAGCAACGCCTCAATAAATACTTTCATATTAACAGTCAAATTGCTTCGACGCGTTTGATCTCAGAGACTAACAATGTTATGTTATGTTATGTTCTGTTGTATTTTTTTTGTACTTATTGCTTTGAGCGTTTGATACGAATATACCACTGTAAGTTCTGTTTTCTTTTTCCATTTTCATTGTTTATTTTTCATTTACTATCATTTTCTCGCTAATTACAAAAAGCTATGGAAACATTTTTAAGTTTGTTTTGTAAAATACAGTGAAACGATAATCCTGAACTTAAACAAAAAGATAAACACAGGTTATTTTTATCAAGTTCAAATGACTATCTTTGTTTATCTTGGTGATGGAAATTAAAAAACAACTATACCTACCTCATTCGAATTTTCTCCTAAAATATTAATAAAGTAAAATTATACAGAAACGATAACTGTTCAAAAACATTTAGGCTGAAATGGTCAAGGTCGTTCAGTGGGGGATACGTCTTAAGAACTATGCTCTGGTCGGTGGAGTATTCGCCAATCCAGTTTCTTCTCCGCAAGTTCCTTGAGTTCTTATACACTCATACAGTGTGTAAGTGACAGCCTAGCAAATACTAAAACGATGAATTCAGACCATCAAACTGAACAACTTTCACTAAGGAGCCTACCTCCTACGAAACGCGAAATAAAATCAGCTGTCCCATAAATTTGAGTCGGGTAGGTGCAACAGTTTTGTATGGGACAGCCTAGAGGACAGCTGATTTTTTTTTCGCGCTTCCTGAGGTAGGGTTCATAGTGAAAGTTGTTCAGTTTGATGGTCTGAATTCACCGTTTCAGTATTTGCTAGACTGTCACTTACACCCTGTATATCAAAAACTGAAATTCTGGCACTAAAATACACATCACCGACAACATCCAAAAACACTAACGCTGTCAAACAGACTAAATATAACGCAAGCATTCAGCAGGCGAAAAATCAATTTCTCGAAAAAATTTATGTTTCCCCGGAGATTTTCCGGAAAATTTACGGACGCCCGTAATTCACCTTTGACATCCTTCCAGCCGTACCTCATTTTCACGATAGTTGTTACGCAAATCGGAAACTATTCCGGGTTTTTCTTCGCATTCATAAATTGAATAAGCAAGTTTAGTTTGAACAGCTGTTTGTTGTAAATACAAATTTGTATAGCCATTTTTTGAAAAAAAAAAGGTGGTCCAGTGGCGAGTAACCTTGGCTTCCGTGCAGAAGGCGATGGTTCGATCCCCGTCCAGGCCGGCTCGTACCAATGAGTTTTTCGGAATTTATGTACGATTTGTAACACCACTGGCTTTTCGGTGACGGAAAACAACATGAGGAAACCTGTATGCTTCAATTTCGAGGCATGTATTGTACCCACTATCCATTAAAAGTGGCGATAGGCTGGCCCGTCAGACCGGACAGATTTTCGGTACTACTGGTGAAACGAGGATGTTCTGTGGTTTCAGAATATCTCTGACTACCCCCTCGGGGAATATAGTCGTAAGCATATGCTTCTGGATTGCTGAGTAGAACCTTTTTCATCGGCGCAATACAGGTCGCACGGTGTCATATTCCAACACCTTTACCTACAATATCGTGTTTATTATCGACCGGTCCGTCGTGGGAGCTCCCTGTTGCTGTTGCAGCTTTGCATGGACCTCCTTATACGGACTCCATAGTGTTATACTGCCTTTGTCTGTCACTGTTTATCCTGTATTGTTCTGATGAAATAAATGAGTTATCTATCTATGCTTATGCTATTTCTTGAAATGAAATTAGTAAATATACTTGTGAATTCTATATCAAAAATAACCCCAGGAAAAGAAATAATCGGTTTGCAATGAAGTCTCAGCAATTCGGTCCACCGAACTAATAATGGAGTTAATGTTGTATATTAATAATATAAGTAAGCATAACGAAAATTATAATGAAGAACAACTACTTACCTCCACCAACCCGCACAAGTGGCCTTTATCCTGAAATGGGATCCTGGATGTCTATAAATCTATAACATCTAACTTTAACCTTTAATAATACCACAGGAGATAACAGCATAAGTCTAGAAATACTAAAAAACGCCAACATAAAACATTTCTCCCCCGTTCTTACGTCCGTAAATACGTCTTAAAATTGAAGGCCCCAATACAGGTGTTTCACATAAGCTGTTTATATTCACGTCACGACTTCGCACGATGTGAATACTGAACACAGATCAGAGATTTCGTTATATACGCTACGATAGGATTACACGCACAGGGTGTACTTGAAAATTTATTAGACCTTTTGAAAGGTGACATTCTAAACTGAGAAAGGTAGACTATTGAACACTTTCTCTTTCATACACACAAGAAGAGAATGCTTTTCCTACGCGTTACTCGTGTAGAAAATCGCGTGCTGATTTTCTTTAAAATGTTTTTCGGTATGAATAGTTTGCGAATCAATTCGATTAGACTAGTATAGACGTTTCCCTATCTATTTTGGCACCACGCATGGTGCTTGAATAGAGCTTTCCATTATCCATGTAAGAAATCCAAATGACCAGCGGCCGTTGTATGGCAGCGTGATATAGCTCTATCCCGCCTTAGCTCTCTTTCTATTTGCGCGCGAACGAACGAGATAAAAGGCGTGATATAGCCTTATCGCGCGTATCATACTACGGCCGCAGAAGGTTGTCACCATAAATAAGTTACTATATACCTACAGTTTTCAGTGACTGAATAATCATATTATCAATGTGGCTTTCTTTAATCCTAATTATGATGTTTGGTATATTATGTGGTATCTTGGAATCTTTTGCGGCAAGAAAATCACTGAAAAATGTCGCCCCTTGAAATAATAACTAACGTTTTTGAAAACACCCTGTATCTACCAATATTTTATATGGGTGCGGTTATAGAACCGTAAATATTGCGTACTCAAAGTCAAGCCAACGCGATTTTCGGTCTCAATCACCGTATAGTCAGGAAATACTCGAACGAAATATTAAGATATTACTAACTTTGAATTCAGACTTGATCTTAAAAAAACATACATACCCCACGTGGATTGTATTTGTCTATTCTTGGTGTGCAAATAAAGAATATTTATCGTATCTTATCTTATCTTAAAATTGAGAAACTAGTCACTTTGACCGCAGACCGTAGAGAAAAATGTTTCCATAAAAAGTGCGGATTAGCCGATTAATTTTCTATGGAACTTCCAAAAAAATTACCCGTTTTTCGACCCATGTTCCTTAGGGAAAGTTGTTTAGTTTCATTATCTGAATAAACCCAGTAATCAAACAATGAAATGCACGCATTGGGAAATGAATAAATTACGCAAATAAGCCTACACTATAACGGATACTGTGGAATGAAATTAAACCCATTGAGAACATAATATTTCAGCAACGTAATCTAATGAAGGACGGTGGTTACATTTAATATGCCTATTAATAAATATATTAATTAAATTTTGGCTTTTGATACTTGCCTTTGCTTCTTGTTATACGTATAAAACATAATTTCACCGCCGCACTCCGTTTCGGGGTGAATAGAAACGCTGCAAGCACCAATAAGGTTGTTGGTTGGGATTCTAAGAGAGCAATGAGGCGTTTTCATTAAAAAAAGAAAGTTCAAAGACACTGGTAGGATAGCTTTACAATCGTGCTCATTGAGCTGTCAACTCTAAAGTGTTCAATGTCTTTCTTGATTTCCCTATTTTAAGGGAGCAATTTTTTATTTATTAATAAGATTAAGATAGTTTTTATATAAAAGACGTTGTGATACTTTGAATACATCAAGTTTTTGTACAGTTAATGTTAATTTATGTATAACAAACTAAAATTTTCGGTGCTATTCCGTATTTATTGGTAGTGAACAATTTATCCATTGGCAACACCACCTGTCAGACATTATGCCAACCATAGACAAACAGCACTTTTTACTGTCAATGTGACAGGTTTTTCTGAATTTATTACTATTGCCATGGGAGTCGCGCTGCAAGTCTGGCGGAGTACGGACGCGCGTGCGTATCAGCGCGTTGGGCTTGCACGTGGCTCCACCATTTTGTGAACTCTTTTGTGTTTTAACCTTAAAACAATCACTTGAGATTATAAACTACTTACATTGGCAAAACTGCCACGCTAGACTTAATACTACTGATCATTTTCCTTCGTATACTCTCCAAATAACGAGACATTGGCTGAATTGTGATAACACATCGGATGCCACTAAACAAAAATTGAATTGAATTGAATTACTATTGCCATCAAGTGATTTTTCATATTACTAGCCTTTGAGGAAAACGCCTCATTTCACTGTATTATGATTGTTGTACAATTGTATAAAATCAGTCATATAAGTAATTGGTATATCTCTACGAGCATAAAACCTATCATAACGTGTCTTATGTAGATTGCGCCCCTATCCGAAAGTATCTGAAACTTTTGTATCGGATTCGGTTACTGTTACGGATGGATTTTTATTTCGAACATCCGATAGTATCGGTTACGGTTACGGAACTCCTTAACATCTCTGGAACAGACACATTCAAAGGTTATCCCGATCACAATGGGCTTAGAGTCGGTACTGCTTGATTAAATAAAAGCCGGGCGGCTGCTGACGGGCTCACTAACGATATACAGGAAAAAAATCGGTCAAGTGCGAGTCGGGACTCGGGAAATTGGTATTCCGTATACCAGTGGATTAACATGGGTCGTTGATGACAACCACTACAAAATCAATCAATCGAAACATATTAAACACCTACTCAGCAAAATTTACCGTAAACAAATACAGAAGATACAAAACAAGGCAGTCTTAGCGCTAAAAAGCGATTTCTAAGTTATTTGTACCTTAATAGCACAGCTCCGATGCAGCCTAGCAATGAATGTGATATTTTTAATGTATTTTGAAAGGTCCTCTAAAAAGCTATGTAAGTTTTATTACTGGCCGATCAACAACAAAAATTTCAATTTTTCTCGATACAACCTTACTCATACCCATTTGTTGAACATAGTTTTAATAAAAAAAATTGAAAAGTATATTTTTAGACTCAAATTTTCATAAGCTTTCAATTGGTACCCCACACGATATTGTAGGAAAAAAATGTTTTTGGTTTAAATAGGTACCCTTGCCTTATGCCGCTTCTTTCTATATCAATTTGTCGTACCTAGTTATAATGGAAATAAGACACAAAGATCGTTATCGGCATAAGGTTTAAACCAACTGTATCAAAGTCAATTCAACTTCAATAATTTTTAGCTTATCGTTACTTTAAATAAGTTTTCTAACTTCAAGTAATTTAATCTTAAAAACGTTTAAAACTTGAAAACGAAACAGAAAACAAAATAAATAGCATTATAAAAACATTAAACAGGTACTTATTAAAATTCAGGGTCAAACAAATAGGCAAGGTTTGTAATATACCGAGATCCGACCGCAAAATTATGCACTTATTTGTTTGGTGAACGAATTGTGATTTAAGTTAAAGTTTAAACAGGGGTTCATACAACGCTGCCAAGTTGCCTAGCAAAATCTTGCCGCAAGTACCTGTACCATGATGATTTATGGTACCATTTTTTCCACCTATCTGTTTGGGAAGTAATTGAGGTGCCATCTGAAGGAGACCGATGTAAAGAACTGTTATAACTAGGGTTGCCTCTTCACAGTCTGCCGCAATTCTAGGGTTGCCTAGGTCAGAGTTGCGAAGTTGTGGCACACTGAGAGGTGGCAACCTTAGTTTTTCCAGTTCTTTAGATTGGTTTCCTTCAGATGGCACCTCAATTACTTCCCAAACAGATCGGTGGAAAAAATGGTACCATAAATCATCATGGTAAAAACACTTGCGGCAAGATTTTGTAAAGTAACCAGGCGGCTATGTATGAACCTCTGTATAAATATTCACTTGAATCACATTTCGTTCACCAAACAAACAGGTGGATAATTTTACGGTCGGATCTCGTATCATAAGTAGAAAGACAAAAACCTTTCATTTTGTGTATGCAGAACCCTTGCGGCGATGTTTCTATTAAATTATACTTCAAAAGCGTCGCCCTAGCTTCTTGGCAAGTTATTCGTATATGAATATGAGCTGACGAAGATATAGAGAAAGATATATTGCGATGGTTTGTTCATGTGGAGAGAATTTACTTAGGTATGGGTAAAAGAAATACAGGGTATTTTTAATATGCTGTCGGTTCAGACCATCAAACTAAACAACTTTCTTTATGGGACTAACATTGTATGAAACTTCCATAGAGGAAGTGGTTTAGTTTCATGTTCTGATCATTACTTTAAAAAACAGTCAGCACAGGTATAAATTTAAATGCATTACAAATTAAAGGGCATCTTCAGACCGTCAAATTGAACAACTTTCACTATGGAGCCTACATCGTAATCGCGAAAAATAATCTGCTGTTCCAATACAAATTTGATTCGAATCGGTACTGCAGTTTTTTTCGCGATTTCGAATGGGCTCCATAGTGAAAGTTGTTCAATTTGACGGTCTGAAGCACCCCTTTAAGTATTACTAGGGTGTTTTGTTCCATCCACCCTGTAAAGAAGAATCTTATTATATTCCATTATGACATTCTCTGACCGTCTTAAAAACGAACCTTTTTTCGGGTTCCGTACCCAAAGGGTGAAAACGGACCCTATTCATAAGTCTACATTCTCTGTCTGTCCGAACGTCTGTCCTACCTATTTCGGCCTGTAACTATTGAACCGTAAAATTTGAACTAGATAATTGAAATTTTCACAGAATGTGCGTTATTATGGCGAATTTTCTAACAAATAATAATAATGTCAAAAAGTTAAAAATTAAGGGTGGTCCTCATAAAAGAAATTAGTTTTTATCAACGTATCTTCTCGCTTTATCGTAAAAACGGTAAAACATACAAGCGTCAAACTTGGTGTGATTATAGAGCAAATTCTACAGTATAGCAACAAAAATAAAAACCGGCCAAGTGTGAGTCGGTCTGGCGCTAAAGGTCCCAGAGAAAACAAAACTTTTTTGTAAGTTATAATGTTGTGTGGTGGTGTGGTACGGAACCCTCGGTGCGCGAGTATCTATACTCGCACTTGACCGGTTTTATTTGTTAATTCTCAATGGGCTTGCACTTGGCTACAAGTCACGTGGTGGAAAGCCGTGAAGTCGAGGCTGTAGCGTGCTCGCCCACAAATTGCCTATTTACTCCTCCTTTGAAGGGACCCGGCTTATACTCAGCTGGAAAAACTGATGCAAGAAAGAAAGGATTCTGCTGAAAGTCACGAATCTGACTCTCGACTTAGGATCCTTCTTAATATGCTGACGATTTTTTAAGTGTATCATCAGCCCTTCAAACTGAACAACTTTCTCTATGGGACAAATCGAATGCCCGAAAAAAAATATCTGTCCCATACATCTGGCTCAAGTAGAATTACAATTTTGTATGGAACAGCAGATTTTTTTTCGCGATTTCGCTGTGGTGTCCGATAGAGAAAGTCGTTCAGTATGATGGTCTGATCATCCCCTTGTAAAACCGTAGAATATAGAGTTGGACCTTGCATACAGCGTGTAAACATAAATGTCTAAACTGAACAACTTTCAGTATGGGACCAACGATAAAAACGCGAAAAAAATATCTATTGTTTCATACAATTGGGGCGAGTCGTCATTTACGTTTTGACGACATTTGACGGAACAGTAGACTTCTTTGTCGCGATTTCAATTCTCGTCCCACGGTGAAAGTTAATCAGTTTGATGGTCTGAACCACCCCATTAAGCAAGCCTGTCTAAATCCACGCTCAGGTACATTTGACAGCCAATCCCCACCGAGGGGTTGAATCGTCGCTCATTGACATAAGGCGCATTTTATTTTTCGTTCCTGAAGCGCAAATTTTCGAAATTCGAAATATCGGGTTGAGTGAACTATCTGTTACGGTAGTAATGTGTGCGTTAAGTATGTACTTAACGCATTAAGGTTTACACCCTGCATAACTCGATTTTAAACCGTGCATTTGGAACTTTCAAAATCGTTAGGTTGGCACTAATTACTACTTCCAATGGTAAGAAGATAGAAGAAAATATAGCTGAACCTTAAAAAGGTTCTAAATTAATCCATTCGTCTCCTAATCTTGTCGGAGGCGAATATTTTGATTTACGTCTTGTTTTCGTTCTTCCAAATTGAGTTAAAACTTACCAAAACGAACTAATTTGGGGGTCCATTCTGTCAAAAGCACTTCCTTAACAAGAAAATTTGTTTACACCCGTGAATATTGTTAGAAACTCTCAAAATAAATTTATTTATTTACGAGGAAAGTTTGAGAGGAAATAATCAGTGTTATAAAGAGAAAATAACTTCTGTGGATTGTCTGTTTGGCCAGGAAGCTGGAAAAGATATGGTTTGGGAAAGATCCATAGCATTTATGTTTAGATTTATCCCACGCTTAACCTAGCAAATGCTTGGATTTGCCTTACAAATTATCCGGATTGCTCGGGTTAATCTTGCGAAAGCTTCACTACGATCCCTTTAAATAATGACTAAGGGGAAATGTTGAGACTTCGAACACTTGTATATCTTTTGAACATAACGACGAGATCTTACGCAGAAATAACAATAACATATTTTGAGTTCTTAATTCAATATATCTACACTATTGACCTTTAATACTATAGAGTCCAAATCTCTATAAATTCAAATTTAATCGAAGTCCGAATCTGACATTTAACCAGAACCACAGTAGGTGACATAGCCCATCAAAGAATTGCTAAACTAAAATGGCAGTGAGCGGGGCACATTGCTCGCAGAACCAATGGCCGATGGGGCTGAAGAGTTCTCTATTGGCGACCGCGTACCGGAAAGCGCAGCGTGAGTAAGCCCCCCACAAGGTAGACCGACGACTTCGTGAAAGCGGCGGGAACCCGTTTGATGAGGGTAGCGCAGGTCCGGTCGTTGTGGCGATCCTTGGGTGAGGCCTATGTCCAGCAGTCGACGTCCACCGGCTGAGATGATGATGATGTTGATGACATTCTCTGACAGGTTTTTCAGGCGTTATTTATAACATAACTAAGCGTTTTAGTTTTATAACTTTTGACGTAAAGTTTTTAGTGAACGTTTCTTTACTAAAGTTCTGCAGTTTATCTTCTAAGTCATTAATCATAAAAAGGTACAATTTCGTTAGCAGTTTACCAGTTTTTACAATATTTTTGTGTGTGGGTAGCCAACTAGACATCTAAAACATCGCCAGACACGTCCTCCCATCTCCAAAACCTAAAATACATGGTATTAATTTTTAAGAAAAAGGAAATAATTTTTTTATTATTATTGAAAATAAGTAATCATCATCAACATCATTCTATACAGGGTGTAAGGAAAAGTATCATTGACCTTTAAACCATATACTCTACCCATCAAACTGAACAACTTTTACTATGGGAGCAAACCCGTCAGAAAAAAAAAATCTGCTGTTTCATACGTTAAAAACTCATTAGTACGAGTCTGCATGGGCGGGGATCGAACCGCATGGCAGGAAAGGTTACTCGCCACTGGGCCACCCCGGTTATAGTACCTAGACGTTGAATTTGAGAGTTGTAAGACTTAGTTATAAAGGGTGAAATCGATATTATTAGCATCCTTTTAATCTAAGAGTCTACAAATCAAACTAAACAACTTTTACTATCGGAGCAAACCCGTCAGAACAAAAAAAAACTGCTGTTTCATACATTTGAGTCGAGTGGGCATTTCAGTATGGAATAGCAGATTTTTTTTTTTTGGGTGTCTTGGGTTAGGGGTTTGGTGGGGTTTAATGGTATGTGGTTTAAAGGTTAATGATACTTTTCCTTAGATCCTGTATACGTCCCCACTAGGTCTACCCTCGCGAAGGGTGTATGGATATTAGTCAACCACGCGTGCCCAATGCAGATTGGTAGACTTCAAATTTGCATCTGAATTTCTTCTTCCACGCAGCAGGTTTCGTTTCGGTATTTTCCTTCACCAAGTTACAAAAGCGAATAAGGTTTTCTAAAGCTTATTAGTACATGGAATGTAGTCCGTGCGGATTCGAACCCGGACCCTAATGATCGAGTGACCATACCTCTCCGCAACTAGCACCGACGCTCTTAGGAAAAGAACACCTAAAACTCTCCCATGAAACAAAAATCTAATTATCATAATGCATGCTGATTATTTCCATACATGCTGAAGCCGTGGTGGTCCAGTGGCGAGTAACCTTGCCTGCCGTGCAGAAGGCGTTGTTCGATCCCCTTCCAAGCCGACTCGTACCAATGATTTTTTCGGAATTTATGTACGATTTGTAACACCACCGGCTTTTCGGTGAAGGAAAACATCGTGAGAAAACCTGCATGCTTCAATGTCGAGGCATGTATTGTACCCACTGTACACTAATCTTTAATATTCGAAATAATATTATGATAATAGATTACACTATTAATAATGTTATTGACTTTGTGACATGTATCTCAAATATTTGCATACTTCCATTGGTAGCTGAATAGAAGAAACTTTGTATGTACCTACCACTATTATATTACCCATTCATAGCAAATAAATATTCATTTCATTTCATTTCATTACAAGTGTCGACGGGCTCACAACCCGTCACACTGGGCAGAGTTTCGGTACTAGTGAAACTGTGGTTTCAGAATATCTCTGACTACCCCCTTGGGGAATATAGTAGTGAGCATATGCTATACTATGCTGAAAATTTCAAAATTCAATTTCCGATAAAATGTTTTCACAGTTAAGTAAAAGTACACAAAGCTATGAGGATTTCAACGGCTAACAAGCGAGCACTGCTTAAAACTTTCGCTTCGTGCAAAAACCTCGGTTTGATCTCTAGCACACAAAGGGCTTTCAAAGTTACAGAAAAAAGCCATTTGCGTCTCTATGTCCTAAACTCTTATCTCTTTTGGCCAGTCAGTCGCTTTTTTCGCTACCTACATCATCTAAATCCTTAACACAATATAAATAACTTTATTTTGGACGTTGGTTGACATGATCATGGTATGGAGGACATGATAATGTTGCTGAAAAGTTATTCCTTTTCGACTATAGGTATTTTATTGAAAACTAGCAGCGCTCGCAACTGCGTATGTAACTTTTGATAGAGTGGACCGATTACATTGAAACAAAGCTTAAGGGAATATAATTCAGAGCGCGCTCCATACAAACGAAGTCTGATGATATTTTCAATACTAACCAATTAAAGTCAGTGAAATTTTTCAGACACAATCTAAAAATTAATCTCTATGTTTGTATGAAGTCAGATTTTCGCTCATACATGATACATGTTCAACTAGTAAATAACTCTACACTCGGCTAAAATAATCATGTGTACTAATAACATAGTAAAAATCATAATCGTTTCGTTTTTCGCAATTTTTTAATTCATACTTAATCTCCATTTAGGTATACCTACATAGGATGTAAGGGAATTGCTTCCGAAAACTCAAAGGTGTGTAAGTACCCATCAATATGAACAATTTTCACTATGGGACCAACGATGAGATTTAAAAAAAACAGTTCCTCCATACATTTTGCGCTTTAGAAAATAGGAATTTAATGTTAGTGTGAGATAGCCGATTTTGTTTTTGAGATCTCATAGTTGGTCCCATAGTAAAAGTAGTTCCTATTGATGGGTACCCTTTTGAATTTTCCGAAGAAATTCCCTTACACCCTGTATAAGGCCTAACAAAATTAGCTGAAACTATTTTAAGAGGATATGTGAAAAAAATAGGATTCTTCAAAGCATCAGATATCATGAAGTACTAACAGTAGGAGTATGATTTCAGGATATGTGTAAATTGAACATATTATTAAAATTTTGATTGCCGCCAAAACACGATTAAGACAAATTTTCTCGATAGAAAAACAAGCCAAAGTAGCCTCCGTCTTTATCTATAAACGCTTGGAACTGCTAAACGGTGAATAATAGAAACACGAGACTTGATTTAAAAAATAGAGATTGATATTTTATAAATTTTGATTGCAGCAGAAATAAACTTACATAAATAGTAAAATCACAACTAAATAAAGTTTGTTTTGGCGCTTACGTCGTTTTATTTAGTCAGGCGCGCGCGCCGCCCCATCTCTTTCTCTCGCGTCAGGCAGTAATATAAGCTATCACAATCTATTAAAAAGCTCAGTCGGCTGTGGCCTTTGCCCGCGTCAGACCTGCGTTCGCATGCCCAATTTCCGAATTACGATTAATTATCCAGCTTACGTGTAAATATTATAGTGTAATATATTAAATACAATCTAAAATAAATTCGAGGCCATAGCAGCTTCACATTTAAGAGAATATAATTCGGAGCGCGCTCCATACAAACGAAGTCTGGTGATATTTTCAATATTAACCAATTAAAGTCAATGAAATTTTTCAGAAAAAATCTAAAAACTAATCTCTATGCTTGTATGAAGTCAGATTTTCGTTAAAATGTATAGTTTTAAAGTTACAATACCTCAAAGATTTCCATACAAATCTTAAATTCAATTAATCTGTATTCAAATGTATGTTCTGTTTTGGTGTGCAATAAAGTATAATTGAATTGAATTGAATTGAAAACTGTATATTTTATTGAAAATCTGACTTCATACAAGCATAGAGATTCTAGAGTTTCTAGATTGTTTCTGCAAATTTTTCATTTACTGATTGGTTAGTATTGAAAATATCACCAGACTTCGTTTGTATGCAGCGCGCATTTACGCATTCGGAATAAACTTCTCTTAAGTATATTTCTCACTCAAATATGTATAGCAGTTTTTTTGGACTTCATAGACCAAGAGCTAGCTATCTTTAAGTCGTCGTAATTTTCGGTTTTACTATCTTGTTTTTCAATTTCTTCAAATAATTAAATTTATTTGTCATAATGGAATCTGGTTATAAACGTATTTATGAACCGTTGTCAGTATTTTTACCGAGTTGAAGGATTCTATTGCTCCGGAACATCTTGCCTGGTATGAGAGTTTGAAAACTCTGTGGCTCTTAATTGTATGGGTAGTCAGTATGGTGAGCCAGGCTGAAGGGCAGGGTAGGGAAGGCGAGTGGTCGCAGAGAGTTTCTTCTTCCAAGTTGTTTCTTTCTTGAGTGCTGGATCCGGAATGAATCTACGCCGATTTGGCGCCATTTTATATATTTTCAAGCGACCACCCCTCCTTACCCCGCACTCTTGCCCTGAATAAATCTCTTTATTTCTCATACAATCTTAATTTCTACGCTTACAAACCAATATAATTATATAGTTAAGATACTTATTTTCTTATTCTAAAAATAGCAGGTGCATCATCCGCCGGTGCATAACAGAGTGCAGAACGAAAAGGAAAGGTACAATATTTATATGACCCCGGCCCCCGCTTCCTCATAACACAGGTTCCGGACGCCGGGGGCCCCCCTCGCTCGCCTGTATGCGCTGACAGAGATGGAGCGTTCTGTCTCGTTCTAACAATTATTTCTAATAGGATTCTACCCCTTCTAATGAGGTAGTAAAGCTTATTGGCATAACTTCTAATTGGAATTTATAATTTTTAACTCGATTCTAATTGTTTTATTTACTTGTGCTATGCGTTAATTTTATTAGGGAAGTGTACCTAATCTAATCTGGGGTAGAAATCACTAGAGAAATCAAACAAGAATCCTATTAGAACTATTTACATAACTTATGTGCTAAGCCCTAATTCTAATAAGAAAATTTTTATTTATTGAAATGAACACTTAACCTAAACTTATCCTACTAGTATAAAAGGGTATATAAAACGAAATAAACAAAGTAATGTAAAAAACTATGTACAAAGGTAGTCAATTCAGGTTCTGTCGTGCACATTTCTCCCGCCGTCGCAGCTCTGCGATCCAACCTGTAGCACGACGATCCTCTTGGTCGGTCTCCGGAGGACATGCCTGTTGCTGGTTACGACGTCCACGATCCTCACCTCGCCGTCTCGCCCTGGGTAGACCGCGACGATCCTTCCTGTCGGCCATGTGTTGCGGGGCAGGGTGGGGTCGCAGACGAGTACCAGGTAGCCGATAGCGTGCGCTGGTCGTGTGAGGCTCCCGCCGGTGTTGGAGTAGAGGCTGGTACTCTTTGACCTGGCTCCAGAAGACGTCCGCCATCGTTGAGCGCGCTGATCTTGCGCGCGGTGAGGTCGTTTGGGTCCCAACAGGATGTGGTTGGGTGTAAGCGCCTCCGGTTCTTCTGGGGTCACCGCCACGTGTGTGAGTGGGTGGGAGTTGACGGTGTTCTCCGCCTCGGCGAGCAGGTTGAGCAGTGTCTCGTCGCTAGGGTACTGCTCGTGGAGTTTGACGCGCAGTGCCTCCTTCACGGTGCGTACCATGCGCTCCCACGCGCTGTCCATGAAGGGGGAGGCCGGGGGTACGTAGCGGCAGGTGATGCGCCGCGCCGTCGCCTCCTCGCTGACCGCCGCCAGCGCGGCCTTGGCGAGCTCCTTCTCCGCAGCCTTGAAGCACGTCGCGTTGTCACTCCATAGCTCCTTAGGCACTGCTCTTCGTGCCACGAACCTCCTCAGGTCGCCGGTCGCCGGAGACGTAGGCTTCGCTCTTCGTATCTTGCATAGTTGACAGTGTTTGATGACGTTCATGCACCGTCGGTCGTATCTTCAGTACCCATAGTCGCTGCTGTAGCTCATTCACGACGGTTTCGATACCGCCATGTAGTCGCTCGTGTACGTGTTGTATGTACAGTCGCGTGAAGTAGTGTTTCCCGTCGAGTAACGTCGGGCTCGCAGTGTCTTCAACGATGTCAGGTGCTACGTGGATTCTTCCTTTGAGCCATCTTCGCCGACGACCACTGATAGCGCCGACAGCTTGTCTCCCGGCTGAGGCGCCGCGCCGCTCCTTACTCGACGTAAATCTTCGGAAAGACAATCTTCTTGTACAGGTTTCCACCATAGTTTCTCAGCGCGAATGAGATAGTGCGTTTCGATACCGATGGTGTTGCTATCTCATTTCTTCACGTACGGTGTCTCGTTCTTGCGTGTTTTCTTATCAATCTTTGAATCAGAGTCGTTTTTATTGTTTTCTTTCGTTCCTTTGCGCTTCGTAGCCAATACTGTTTCATTTTTCTTCTTTCGACATAAATTGACGAACTGTAGCATGCGCACCATAGCTCGTAGCAAAAGTGGGAACGACGAGAATCGCTCGATTCGAGGTAGGTGAGCGTGGTCAGGTCGCTGGTGGGTGACGTGACAAGGCCCCTCTCTTCTCCTGTCTTCGGTGCTTCTGTCTTCGTCTCTTGTGGCCATTCTCGTTCGTGGTTTCGTAGGAAGCTCGGCCCGTTGTACCATCGGACCTCGCTCCCGCCGATAGAGACCGTGGCGCCGCCCGAGTTGGCGGAAAACTGCTGTACTACTGAATTTGTATTGGACACCCATCCGCATAGCTCGAAGCCGGCTTGCCGATGAATGTAGTCGACTGATTTCGATACTTCTTTGGCTTCTTTTTCGGTCGGAAAACTTGTTATGTAGTCGTCCATGTAGTGGTTCTTTTCAATGGCTCGCGCGGCTGCAGGATACTTTCCTTTGAAGTCTGAAGCATTTCTATTCTTCACGTATAGCGCGGTGCATGGTGATGACATCGCGCCGAAGATCACTGAAGTCATGCGGTACTCTCGCGGTCGCTGGTTCCCTCTCTCGTCGCCCCGCTATAGAAATCGTAGTGCCTCTCTGTCGTCCTCTTGAACTTATATTTGCATAAACATTAATTCCTTTATGTCAGCTGACACGGCGTGTTGGTGTTGACGAAATCGCATTACAACTCCCGGCAGAGATTGCAGCAAGTCTGGACCGCAGAGTAGCATATCGTTCAGGCTGCGTCCGGCTGTCTTCGCTGTGGCGTTGTGTACTACTCTTATCTTCGGTTTCGTGGGGTTAATGACCGCGAAGTGGGATAGGTACCATGTTTTATTTGGCACCGGCGGTGTGGTAGCTTCCTCGGCGTAGCCCAAAGTGAAGAGGGTTTGCATTCTTTCTTCATATTTCTTTTTCAGGTCTTCATCTCGGTCTAGTTTCTTCTCTAGGTTGTGCAGCCGTTTGAGTGAGTTTTTGTAGTTGTTCGGAATCTTCATGTCGTCTTCTTTCCATATAAGTATTGTTTTGAAGCGTCTGTCGGGCAGGCGGTGACTGGTTTCATTCAATATCTTCAATGCGCGCTGCTCAGGGTCACTATTCTGTACTCGTTTTTCTATCCCGATTGATTCAAACTCGAAATAGTTCTTCATCATCTTCTTTCGTGTATAGTTATTGAAATTATGTATTTTCATTAATAACGCCAAATAATATTATACAGGGTGTAAGGAAAAGTATCATTTTACTATGGGAGCAAACCGTTATGGGAGTTACAACTCTTTGCGTTCTACCTATCTATCTCAAGAACGGTTAACTATTATAAATGACCAAATTTGAAGAAAATTTAAAGTTCTACAATTTTTTTTAAAACTTCAAAGGTCATTTAGAGCATAGAAAAGAAGATATTTCCTAAAGACCTGTTTTTTGACATTTTACCTTGAATCTTTTGACCTGCATAAACGAGATTTTATGTGACATTTGACCTAACGTATAGGATGTCATAACGATGATTTAAAGAAGTTTGTAGCTTATTATCTCTCAATCCGAGGTTGACCCTTTTTTTCACCTAATTTTCCTGGTAGGAGAAACAGTGATAATGAAAAACAAAACGGAACAAAACATTAAATTTGAAACGTATGCAGGAACATACCAGAAGTATGAGAGAAAAGAAAATTTGAAATTGCTTGTGCTCGGGTGCTAACTTCACGCTGTGCAATAATGAACTACTTAAGTCACACTTATCGTAATGTACTAATGTAAATAAATGTTGATTTTAGGTCGTAAGATAAATATTATTAGTGATTTTGTAAATAAATGTTGATTTACCATTTTAAAATTCATTCATAACCTGTTATAATATCCTGCATCATCCTCATCCTTCAATGCTATGCCATGCATCTGAGGGATGCGAGGTATTTTAGAATTACCTATGGATTTTAAAATAGGTTTATGAGTTTTATACAACTTCTCAACCTGAAAGTTCTTGTGGTATCGAGAATAACTGAGATTATTGCAGTATTACGAAACTTATTTTTTCACGTTCTTCTTACATTTTTGTTGACGGCGTAAAATAACTCCCAGGTTTCATCTAGATAGTCGGTATGTTTTGACCATAGAATGTTTTGACTTGTATTATATCAATTACAAGTACAAAATAAGAAGTTGAATTGATTTGATTACGGGACCTAAAGACGTAAAGCCTAACCAAGAACCGAACCGAAGACCAACAGGTAGCTCTCGTACTATAAAGTAAAACAAAATCCTGTAATGATAGTTTTTTTCCTTCTAGATAGGTACAGTGATTTTCGGTATGATATTAATGAGTTTTAAGTTTTTTAAGTGAAATCAATTAAAGAGTATCGTTAGTTAGGTATTGTTTCTATCTATAAATTGGTTGTCCGTAATTGATCCTGTAACAAATTAATAATTGATCAAGGAGGATATATAGAACGATACTTAATTATAATATATTGTGTTTTTTCATACGACAAAAGGTACTAATAATATATTAACAGCGAAGCGTCTTCTACGCATTTTGAGTGATTTGATTTTCGCGGGCTAGTGCGCGACGATGTTCGGTAGCGGGGCGCGGGGCGCTTGCTGCGCTAAGCCACGCCCATTTCGCTTCAATTATTTTTCGACATAGGCCCTTAAGGTGATGATCAGACCATCAAACTGAACAATTGTCTCTATGGGGCCAATGTCGAAATCGCAATAAAAAAATTAGCTGCTCCATACAAACCTGCAATCCCAACAACCAAATCTGAATGTTTGGCACAACAGTTTTTTTTTCGAAATTTCGATCTTAGTCCTATAGAGAAAGTTTTTCAGCAAATTTTGTTAGACCTTATAAATGTTTACCTACATTTTTCAGAAGATTAAACAAAAGAAAATACCGTAAAGAAAGCAGCCAGGAAACTGAGCTGCATTCAACTGCTATGCCTGTCACTCGACACCCTTTAATTAATCTACTACAAAAAGACTTCAAAGTCTGCAGCCATCTGTGTAGTCCAGCCGCCCACTCCATTCCTCATAATTAATCCCCTGATATGAAACCGTATGCCTACGTCATAAGAGCGGTAATAGCATGATACGTAGGACTTGGTTCCGAGGTCCATAGCGCAAGTAGCCCAGTCAGTTTACGGTTTGATCCGGAACTAATTAAGATTTTTTTTTCGGTATATAAAGTAAGAACCAATTTAAGCATAGAAATATACCGAAATTAAAAATATCATGTCAGCAACATCCCCAAAGTTAAAATTAGCATTTACCTATCTCGTTTTAAAAACCTAATAGTAACAATTTTTAAAGCTGTACACACATTATACACACTTCAAACAAGGAGTGTCTACTTTGAAAGCTATAAAATGCATTTGTATTTTCTAATTAAAGACTAATTTTTTAATGGCTATGTTATTACTCAAATGTCATTTATATTGTTAAATCTAACTAAAATGAGTGCATTATTAACTAAGTTACAAGCCTTCCAGGACATAAAATTTTGAATTCTATGTTGCGTAGTATCTTTTTTAACTAAATGGTGCCGGTTACAGTTTAAAAGTCCCATACATAATTACTTCCCACCCTTCCTAACAAAACATCGTAAATAGACTGGGCTACAGGGTGTGCGCTTGAAAAGTTCCCCGGTGTGAAATAACGAAGTTCCGTAACACGAAGGCGGCAGCGGACCGTGACGGCTTGTTTAATTGACCTCACGAAACGAACTATTAGAACTCTAATTAACTATCGATTACGTATGAAAATAGCTATCGTTTGCAGAACAATATGTTAATACAGAGTGAAGAAATATAATAACATAAGGGAAATTCGCAAAAAAACCGTTCAAACTTTTCATACAAACGTTCTATAAGCATTTCTTTTTTGCTTATTTCCTATTGCTTTGACAGGGAAAGTTATTCAGTATCTGCTAATGGCAGGTTCCCGCTGTCTTCACCAGGTCGTCGGACCACCTTGTGGGGTCTACCCACGCTCGAGAACTCTTCGGCCCAATCAGCCATATTTTCTGCGGGCAATGTGCCCCGCCTATTGCCACTTTAGTTTAGCTAAATCTTGGAGCTATGTCTGTTATTCTGGTTCATCTGCGAATCTCTTCATTTCTGATTCAATCTGATGCCAACACAAGGTTAAAAAAATACCACACTCGCCTATTCAAAATGTGTTAACATTTTTATTTACTAAATGCACAGAATAAGCGACGTCGACGCCCTATGCCTCTCAGTGGAAATTAGATCTAAAGAGAATAAAAACGTTTCTCTCAGCATTTTATAACTCTTTATAGGGTTCCGTACCCAAAGGGTGAAAACGGAACCCTATCACTAAGCGTACGATGTACTTCCATCCTCCCTCCGTCCGTCTGTCCTACCTATAAAGGGCTGCATCTTTTGAACCGTAATATCTAGACGGTGGAAATTTTCAGAGAATATACGTATGGCGGATCAGCTAACAACTATTTAAAAAAAAACAAAAAAGTAAGGAATGGGGGTGAGAGGGTCCCCGTATAAGAAACGTGATTGGTTTCAACGTTTTTGTTTTTGCTCTATTGTAAAAACGGTAATACATACAAGCGTAAAAACTTGGTGTGATTAATTATAGTATGGAACAGACTAGAGACTAGAGTCTGTTCCATATTTTTGGTAATATTGTATTGTAGTAGTGGTACAGAACCCTCCGTGCGCGAGTCTGACTCGCACTTGGCCGGGTTTTTTATCAATTTAAGTCTAGGTTGATAAATTTAGGCAAATAGTATTTCTACTACGTATATATTTACATATTCAAAGCAGGCATTTAGTAACAATGTTACTTAGATATTGATTATTCGAACAGTACAGAACAAGATACAGACAACTTCTAAATTATAAATAAGTATACTACAGAGGTATCCCTAATAAATAATGCATTCAATAAATTAGTATTGTATTATTGTTCTCGCTATTATCATCATTATCACTATTCAAACTGAGAGAAGTTCAATTCAATGCACTTGTAAGGTTGTGGTGTTGTTGATTATACGAAGATCATGTGAGGAAAAAGTTATTATTTTTTTATGCCGCTCCAGTAGAAAATTTTCAAAAACCCATTCAAAAACTCATAACTTCTAAACTACGAAAAATCGCGGAACATTCTTACATGGAGTATTTTCGAATACATTCCAAATAAGGACGACGGGATTTTCCGATTTCTATTTAGTTTTCTAGCCAATTCTGATTACCAAATGTAATTTATTTATTGGATACGAATACTATCCGACATATCTTGGACGTTACTAAAGCTGTTTTAGGAATAAGTGAGAGGAAGTGTTTCAAATCTCTGTTTCTGTAATGCAAAATAGCCTTAAAATTTCGCTGCTATTTTGAATCGAGTATAGGTGTGAGGAAACTAAAAATGAATTTTGGACTTCATCTTTTGGATTACCCTGTATAACAGACTATCGATGGGGCCATGGGTAGGTGAACCAAAAGTTGGATCGAAGACCTGATGAATGTAACAGAACCCATTTGATGAGACCGAAATAAATCAAAAAAGAACGGCGAAGTGTGTCGCATGCCAACATTAAGCAATAAATTACTTAATTTTTCATACGTTTACTCATTACGCACTGAGTCGCGCTACGATAAACATCGGTGACAAATCAGAGAAAATGTCTTATTGCTTGGTTTCTAACTGCAGAAACAAAGTTCTGAGGTGACTCTGAAGACTTGAGTACCTAATTTTAAATAAAAACGTTATTTAATGACAATTAAAATAAACATTTAAAAATACGCGCGGAACACAAGTAAAACAATGATTTTAACCGTTCTATCTTGATTTATTTCTGTGGTAGCACCGGTTGTTGTGGCGATCCCATTTCCTCTGATATGATAATGATAGTGACCGAGAACCCCTGTTATCTCGCTCAGATACATGCCAATTGAAAAAGAGATACCTACGAGACCCTGTTTGAAGGACGTTTGAGCCAAGTAACATCTCTAAAGCGGGCGTCACGTGTGGGTTTAACGAATCGTGAAAGTTTTTTGTCATTCCTTTTTCAAATTAGCATTTTTTCTTTTTCCAGAAAACGAATTCCGTAAAGGTAAATATATTTGTAGCGCAAACGAGATATATTTCTAAGAACTGCGTAGGTAGGTACAGCCCACCAAACAATTACATGGTTCAGAAGACGTTTTGGTCCCTACTTTATGTTATAACTAGCTGTTGCCCGTGGCTTCGTACGCGTAGACTTAGGACTTGTTTATGGGTTTATATTGGTTTTTGTGACTTCTGAAAGAAAAATGAAGGCAAACACAAATTTAAAAACCTAATAGGATAACGAGGGTAAAGGAAAAAATGGAACGCTTATAGGATCACTTGTGTGGCTGTCTGTCCGTCCATCTGTTCCAGTCGATTTGCTCCGAAGCTACTGGACCGATTGAATTGCAATTTGGCACACATAGTTTCAAGAATTTTCATGTCCACTATATTAAATTCCAAAATCGATGCCAATTTCGTAATTAACGTCCGAAAAAAACATAAAAACGACACCCATAATGATATTTAGAGATTTCAACCCCATCGCACCCTAACAGGGGATGATGGTATTTCACGTCCGCTACGTTGGATTTTAAAATCATTGCTAATCGTAATAAGCGACCCGATAAACCATACAAACAATACACATCATTCATTCATTCAAAAAACCTGAAATACGTGTTTACTCATATCTAAATAGGAGTCTAACTAATCTTGCTTCCCCATACAAACTTTGGACCACCGTTTCACCCTCTTAGGGGGAGGATTTTTAAAAATCATTTTATAGTGCACCCATAAACCTCATAAGATGACGACATGAAGAAGAAACTGACTGAGTGACTGAAATATCAACGCACAGCCCAAACCGCTGGGTCTAGTGATTTCAAATTTTGTAAGAGACCCAGCGGTTTGGGCTGTGCGTTGATATTTCACTCACTCAGTCAGCTTCTTCTTTTATATGTATATTTAGATTATAATAAACGTGCACTCGACGGCATCGGCATTTGGGCCGATTTAATGCGACGTAGGCCGGATTCGACCAAAATTTGATTTTTCTATGAGTATAACTATACAAGGAATAATTTTACTCATAGTTAGTTATTTACTCCGAAGTAACTAAATTTGTGTTCTACCACACTAAACCCAGGCTCGTTTTTTTTAAATTGATAGATACAATAATAGGGCGTACCCCCTCTAACTTCTAAAAATCTGAAAATGTTATAAAATATAGCTTAACTTTCAGTGAAAATATACCGGATGCTGTAGCTCAATCGGTTTCGAAAAAAACCAGTAAAATAGATTTGTTCTCTAACGACAAACTAGATGGCGTTGCACGAAAATAAATCGCGTTATCATTTGTTTCAAAAATGTCTCTTAGGTAAGATAAACAGGTTAAAAAAAGATTTTTCTACTTACACTATGGCTACGGAACCCTATCATGAGCGAGTCACATACGCTCATGGCAGGTTTTTCAGCATTGAAGTCGGTTTTTTAATCGGAATTTAAATGACACAAGCTAAAAAGTTACATAAACAGAAAACAAAAAGGCATGGACCATTTGGTACAGACCATGACTAGATGAAGATGTATCGTATCATGTAAGTATATTATGTAGTGGTAGGGAAGACATTAGTTCCACTTCGTTTAGTACACGACTTGAAAGCAGCGGCCATGGTACCGACGGAGAAAATATTGTGTTTTATTAAATGTCACCAGAGTTGATAGTTCCGTGGTTTACAACCACAGACTAGCTACGCTGCTTTTCTATTCATTTCTAACTATGCGTGTACATTATGCAAGCTAAAATTAGAAATATTTACTAAAAAAAATATTTTAGAGGCTATAGGTATAGACGAATATTTTCTATGAGAAACGCGATTGCCCAGCCCTCCGAAAAGAGCGTGCGTGTTAAACTGTATATTTTAACGAAAATCTGACTTCATAAAAACATAGAGATTAGTTTCTAGATTGTTTCTGAAAAAATGCATTTACTTTAATTGGTACCTACTGAAAATATCACCAGACTTCGCTTGTATGCAGTGTGCATTTACGCATTCGGAACTTAATTCATAACCCAAAAATAGATAGACGTCCGTTTTTATGAGTCTTATTCTAATGTCAAAACGAATTGATTCACCGGACTTCTTTAGTGAAACAACCTAATAATCACATAAATTGAAATCGAAAAAGCAGAGGATAAAATTGATTTATTTCTACAAGTCAGCAAAATTGTTTCAATGCGTGAGAGTGAACCGTCCGATAAATCCTATTACATTATTTGCAGAATGATTAATAGCCTGAAGTTATTTGGGCAGGTATAGGCCTTCATAAATCACTAGTAGGCACTTTCATTTCGTGTGCTACTATTTTATGGCTTCATTCACACTGGGCGGAGCGTTGCGTTGTTACAACGCGCTAGAACGCCATAGTGTGATAAAAACTATTAGTGGTGATGCTCAGCGGTCGCGACCGGTCCATCGAGCGCGGTGTATTATTATTTTATTATTATTATTTGTAGTATGGGGCCTTAACAGACTTGCGCCTGTGCCACTTAGACCATCGCTGGTCCTTTGTGAATGCCCTTTTCAAAGTTATAGTTACCAATCCCCACTGCGGCCAGAAATCGAATTAGGTTTTTGATCGGGACGGTTTGTATCTCACCTGGTGTCAAAACCTGTCTGCCTAGATGAGTACTGCGTTTGTACATCAGGGGGCCACAGTCACATAGAATGTGCAGAGGAGTTTCCATATCCTCCTTACGAGCGGAGGTAGCGCATTATACCACGCTATTATATTTGCCTGCGCGCGTTACCAACTTAGTGAATTAAATGCCGGTGCCCCGTCCCCCGCAAACCACGTGAGCATAGACCCGCCGCGACCGCTGAGCTTCAACAATAGTAGTTTTTATAACACTAAAGGGTGAAATTGATATAATTAACATCCTTTTAAACTAAGAGTCTACCCATCAAACTGAACAACTTTTACAATGGGAGCAAACCGATCGGTGTAAAAAAAATCATCTGTTGCATACATTTGAGTCGAGTAGGCAGTGCAGTTTAGTACGGAACAGTGCAAATCAGCCGATCTATTGTCTATCGGAGGTGAAAAAAAAAATAGTTTTTCGACCCATGTTCCTTAGGGCAAGTGGTTTAGTTTCATCGTCTGAATACACTCTTAAAAGGAAAGCCCCTCGTTACGTTCTACCCTGTATAAATATTTTACAAATACATCTTATAACGTCTCTGAAAGTTAAGTTAACGTTTTCTCTTTAAGACTAGAGTGAGCCATACCAATTGTAAAGTGTCCACTTTTTTTGACGTTTAGGTTTGAGTGTGTGGTGTCAAGTAGTATGGACAAAAGGCACCGAGTGACATATGGCCTTATGTTTACGGTCACTTTTCACACACACTAGCTCAAAAAAAAGTGGACAGCCGAATAAACAAATATCTATAGTTCCATCTCCTTCTACTATTAAAGGTATGTCATAAAACAAAAGAGACCAACTACAATCGTAAATTTATGCGGACTCTATGGAGATCCTTCCTCTTAGGCTTCAACTTAACGTGCTTTGGGCCTATCCATAATATTACTTTAATCTAAGGTGAAATGTGATTATTTCTGAATCTAAGCTGTTTAAAACATCTCTGACTGCCCCTGGTAATAAAGTCGTTTATATAAGCTATGCCATACCAAGTCAAGACCAAAGTTATGAAGGTTATGAAGCAATAACTTCTCGGTCATTATAACGAAGATGAATGCGTTGGTATGCGTCGCTTGCCGCCCCATATCATGCGTGCTCGAGATTCCACTCGCTAATGAAATCAATTCGGTTTCGTGGAATATCCCACATATTGCTGTAATAACATCACATGTTCTAGAATAGAATAGAACTCATTTATTTGCAAGAATATGGTACAATAAGGTCTTAACTTAGGGTATAGCGCATAGACATAATCTGCCACACAGGATGGTGTGCAAATTTTAAGGACAAACTAAACTTAAAGAGAATTTAATAAGGTCCATAAATCCGTTAATGTCGGTAAAAGGCTAAAATGTTAAAATGTTATAGCCAATAGAATCAGTATAGGGCAAGTGAATGGGAGCTAGTTGACCATATTCTATTAATCTGGACTATTCTGGACTGGATCAGAGTATAATTATGGTCTACTTAAATTCATGTAAGTTTAATGAATGTCATTTTGTCAAATATACCGACGACGGAACAAATAAATTCAAACATTATTTATGTAATCTAAACAATACTTTACCAGTAAGTTAACATTAAAACATTAGAAAATTATATTTTTATTTATTTAAGCAAAAAAGTAAAATAAAATGAGGGTTATGATTTTACAGTTAACATTAAAATTGTAATTGTTTTAAAATTATAGTTTATTTTTTATTTTGACAGAAAAGTGAAACAGAAGTTGTCTCAGGCTACCGATTATGTACAAATTTTATCGTTTATAAGTCTTTCATTAGAATGCACACCTAAAACAAAAACAAATATTCTCATTAATGAATAATAATGAAATCATAATTTTCTAAACTACGCATTTATCGATGCCTACGCCGTAGCAATTTGCTACGGTTGATGTAATAGCTGATAATGAATCGGTAATTTAGGGCATTTGCTCGCAGTTATAAGGATGAACTAGGCAAAAATAGTGTTTTTGAAATTGCCAAAGGCACACTTACGGCACAGTATAATAATAGTTGGTACTTCTACGGATAAATTATGACAAAATTAAATGTAGCGAAATGATATAAATTCCGTTTAAATAAAAAGAGGGTTGCTC
This sequence comes from Agonopterix alstromeriana, assembly GCA_963924505.1. Lineage (NCBI taxonomy): Eukaryota > Metazoa > Arthropoda > Insecta > Lepidoptera > Depressariidae > Agonopterix > Agonopterix alstromeriana. Next base: position 14,265,958 of record OZ004667.1, read on the forward strand.
AATCTTATACAATTATGTTAATTTGAATCATGGTACAATTTTACTAGGAAGCAAAAATATACTGTTTCATACATTAAGTTTGAGGCATTGATGTTTTTTGCAACAATTACTAATTATCGACATAGTAAAAAAGACTTTTGGGATCGGATCTGTGTAGGTAAAACGTAAATTTAAAACGTGTTAATCTGTTTGTTTTAGTGCATGCTGTATTTCCCTAGTTTTACATTTAGCTTAAAGGTTTCTTAAGATATATATTGTTGTATTTATATGACTGTTATAACTGTTGGGAAATCAATAAAGAAAATAAAATCTTCTTCTTCTTATCGTGTGGGCAGCAAGCCCTGGTGTCAGATTTTTCAAACCACCGTCATAACATAAACATAGTAAAGTAAACCTAAACTATTAACCATCACAATCAGAGCAAAAGCATTATACGACTGACGTTAAAAGCATTATATCTACAAATAGTCAAGCAAATAGCCAATCGAATCAAATTAGTCTAGTTATTGACATTAACGCGATTGTCGCGTTGTCAAGGGCGTGTCACTCAGCGGCAGCTGTTCCATACATAAGGTTCGAGAGATTGACGTTTTCTATATCACTAACCTATATCGAAAAGGAAACCTTCCCCCCGATTGCACTAAGTTAAAACATCGAAGTTGTATTCTCATCCAATTTCAGTTCTAATCACATTGCAATCCAATTACTATTCAACTGTGCTGAATACCGCATCGCGCTAAACTCTATGTAACTGAAAGCCCTTAACGTCTGAGCGATCTGTCAAAACGGCTCTAACGGCTGTCAAGAGCAGTACCGCGATTAGCGCAATACCAAATGTGCAAAAGTTATGGTTCGTACGTAGTCCAATCACGGTTCAATCACCGTATACTTGCAGCCCTTAACTATTAACCATAATAATCAGACCAAAACCATTCGACGCCACAAGCATTGTATCCCCAAATAGACGCACAAATAGCTAATCGAATCAAATTAGTCTAGTTATTGACATTGACGCGATTGTCGCGGTGTCAAGGGCGTGTACCTCAGTGGCTTGACGTAAACGGTGGACGCACGCGAGCACCCATTAGGAATATTGAAAGTTCGGGGTGGCGCGTGACGGGGAGGCGGGCAACCTAGCCTTTTAGTGGTATTAACAATGTGTTTACACGGTTTAAATTATCGTCTGGCTTGTTTATAGGTTTAGGTGTTGTTATTCTCGCGCTTAATTGATGCTGTGTTGCCTTTTGTTGATTACGGACGAAAAGTTTAAGTTTATTAGTGAGAGGTTTTTACTTTTAATTAGATCATAATATTGACTTTTTAGAACAAAAGCTGTTTTCTGTTTAATTAATCCGAGACGATCGAACGTGGTTTAAACCGGGCGCGTCGACCTGCGTTTTCCAGAATCTTTCAATGTCAGAATTTTTTAAAGTTACTAAAATTTTTTATTGTAATAATAATTCGTTATTTTGGTGTTATTATTAAATATTATCTAAACAATTTAATGAAATCGTTTCATAAATGAAATTCTCAGAAACATTTTATGAGCTAGAGTTCGATAAAAGTGTCAATCATCAGTCTTTCACAAAGCAGATTAGTAATTAAGTAAAATTAATGTTGTTTATGAATTTAACGTAATGTTAATGTTTTTGTAACACCACTGGCTTTTTGGTGAAGGCAATCATCGTGAGGAAACCTGCATCCTTCAATTTCGAGGCATGTATTGTACCCACTGTCCATTATAAGTGGAGACGGGCTCACCCCCCGTCACACTGGTCAGAGTTTCGGTACTACTGGTGAAACGTGGATGTTCTGAGCTTTCAGAACATCTCTGACTACCCCTCGAGGAATATAGTCATGAGCATATGCTTATGCTTATGAATTTAATTGATATTCTTTATATTAGTATCAGTACCTGTAGCGTGATAAAACGAGAAAATAAAGCTAAACTATGCAGGTCTTAGTAAAAACACATTTAATTCAAGTATGTAGTCTATTTATTTACCAATTTCAATTCGGATGAAATTTCAAACATATTGCGATGCCGCCCACCAGAAATGTAAATTTACTAAAAAGCCATAAAATTTACTGTTGTAATTAAAACTGGGAGCCGGAAACCGACCCTCAACGTACTAAATTATCAAATTCGTTTTATTGTTTCTTAAATTTACGTTTATTATTACAGACATTATGTGAATGTTGAAAAGGAACGTAAACTGCGTAGGCCCAACGCCTCGGGGATTCGGTCGACGCACAGTGGATTGAGCCCCTACAACGGATGTACCGTGTAAAAACTGAATTAGCAAGTATTTTTACTTAAGGCGTATCCCCAATTTAACAACCTTAACCATTTGAGCCCCGTCTCACCTCTACTAAACTACGTAATTTTTGTAGGTATACCTACCTATTTTTGAATGGCTTGTACTTCATTAAGTCACTGTGGTGCCATCTAGCAAATAACTATTTAAGGAAACCAAATACGAAAATAACTAAAATTCCCACAAATTTTTAAAATTATCGAATTAACTCATTAAAAAAATTATCCTAAAAAATGCAAAGTGCAATTTTAGGATCATAATATTGTCTACACAATGGTGTCGCAAGTAAAAGTGACTTCAACCTTATAATGTAGATGCACGTAATACAGTACTAATTCAAATATTTAAGCTTTCCTTTCAACACATAATTATGTTCAATTCAATTCAATTTTTGTTTAGTGGCATCCGATGTGTTATCACAATTCAGCCAATGTCTCGTTATGTAGATAGTATATGAAGGAAAATGATCAGTAGTATTTATTAAGTCTAGAGTGGCAGTTTTGCCAATGTAAGTAGGTTATAATCTCAAGTGATTGTTTTAAGGATAAAACACAAAAGAGTTCACAAAATGGAGGAGCCACGTGCAATCCTAACGCGTCGATACGCACGCGCGTCCGTACTCCGCCAGAATTGCAGCGCGACTGATAATTTTGTTTCATATCGTTGGCTAAAGTGTCAAACCTCGTAACTCCATTTTATTCTTCAAATTACATTTTTATACAATTTTATTTACTAATTTCTGAATGCATCCATGGCACAACTCTTAAATCCTTTTAAAAAGCTGTTACAATTTAAAAAGATAAATAGAAAACCATATAACTATGGGCTGCCATTGTTCGTGGTGAAGTTTTTTTTGCCTACTTTAAAATTTGATCTAACGGAGTTACGAGGTCTGACACTTTAACCGACGATATGTATTTTATAGAAATATGAACAATGAGAAATAGAGCCGAGATGTTGAAGATCGACGATCGAAGTATTTTTTCGACACTATTTTAATATTTTGGCCATAGTTTTACAATTACAAGAAAAGCATGGTATTTACAAAGACACTGTTAAAAATTATGGTTTTTTGACGACGTATTCTACAGTTATTATCGAATTAGAATGAATATCAGATCCGTCGTAGGGGCTCGATCCACTGTGCGACGTTGTGCCTTCGATGTGGGACTAATTTTGTCGTTTCCGCACTTTACTGGGTCGATGTAGAGAATTGAGTTTGCTTTGACTGAAATGTCGAGCCTACAACGTATTTTATTCTGTGGTATCCATTGACCTCTTATACTAAGCTTATACTAGACCCACAGTCTCATAAAATTTTAGCAAATTTTTGTTTGCATTGACAAAATAACCCACACAAATTAAGAATGCATGCTGTTGGTTGGCACTTATATGTTGTATTTAATTCATAAACTTAGTCGTATTTGGCATGTTTAACTGTTAGTACAAAAAAATTCTCATATGAGTTCTTTTAGTTCTGCCATTTTGCGAACGTTGATTGTGAATCTAGTTCAGTTACACAACGTGTTAATGAATGAGCGCAAAAACGTATACACCCCAAATGATTTATAACAAAATAATTAGATTGAAACAATAATTTCATTATTTTAATAGTTAACATTTAAAAAGTTATTCTCATTTTGAGTTTAGAGGCAAAGATTATTTGTTATCATTTCAGCAATTAATGAAAGCGCTAACGTGCTCATGGATACATTTTAAGAATCTTGTTTTGGTAGTAGGGTGTGAGTGCCCGAGCGGAAATTACCTATGTTGAAAACATAATAATTCTATTCTGCTCTCGATTCTTAACAAAATACTTTATAGTTTTGCGTTTATTAATTAACACGTTGTATAACATATCAATGGTGGTATGGTTATCGATCGTAACAACTGTGAAATCAACACAGGCAAGAAATATCGCTTACGCTATTAGACAGAGCCTCAGCGTAACCACGTAGTTATGAGATAGCTATATAGAGTTGGAGATATACAATTTATATCCAATTTGAGCTTCTTGATTTACACAAATGCAGCCATAGAACAAGATAATGGTAACGTCATCGTTCATTTTATTACACCATGGTTACGTCAATAAGAACAACAAAAAAGAAGTCTAGCAAGAAGTTGCCTTTTTTACTAGAGCAAATTTGCTAGTTGCAACTCTGATTGTACTAATCTCTAGTGCCTTCCCTCTCTACGTGCGGAATATAGAATCAATTAAACGGAAATTATGATGTATAGTTTTATACTTAACAAAAATCTTTTGGGTAATAAAAATTTGGTCTTCAAAAATGGTGTTACCGAGTTATTTGCCACATCCACCAAAAGATCATGTAACGACGCTTTTTAAATGGTGAATAAATGCAGAACTGTTCACTTTAAAACTGTAAAATACAATAATGTAAAAGATTTAAAAAAAGGGCAGACAGAAATAGCTTGTTGCATAATTCTAGTCCGATACCGCTCGATCGTGCTTGAATAAAACACGAACGGGAAACAAAAGTCACTCGATTCTTTTTTTATCCATAGCGCTGTGAACATTATATCAATGCATGCTCCAGTGAATAGGAAATCCCATATTCAGTTAAGAACACGCCCCGATAATAGTGTACGAAGCAAATCCGGCTCCACTTCTGTCTGCTGATGGGCTATGAAGCTAAAGCCTTTTCGGAATAGACTATAAGCTCATTTGGTTCCGGGTGACTTTAAGGCTAGATTTTGTACCGCGGCGAGTTCTTGCACCAAATTCGCTCTTTCCGGTCGAATGGACTACAACAGCTACAAAAAGAATGTTGAAAGTGGATCCAAAAAAGGGCCAACCCAAGGTTAGGGTAGGGGTTTACCCAATGACGAGAGGATTTTTTATTCGAACCTATCACCGTGGCGGTACGAAAGGATGTAACATGTGAAAACCACTTACCTATTTTTAATTTGCCAATGTTAATACAAGTTTTAGTTTCGATACAAATAGGTCTCCGGTGATACACAGTCAATAAAAGGATATCTATTCAAAGATTTCAACTATTCTGACACATTCAAAAATCTGCATACGCTGAAGACCAAATTCTGATGCGTTTGTGAAGTCTACCAACCCGTATTGGTCACGCGTGGTCGACTGACCCCCATACTCCCTCCCCTAAAGGTAAGCCTGCCTGTACCCTGCAGTAGGACGTATAATTCGAAATTCGAAAATGCAAATAAATTGTTATTCAGCCAACATCAAAATCGCAAAAAAAATCCGCTCTTTCATACAAAACTGCAGTGCAGCACTACAGTGTATGGGGCAGCAGATTTTTTTCTCGACGTTGTGTCCATAGTGAAAGTTGTCCAGTTTGACAGTTTGATGGTCTGAAGGACCACCAAGTATTACTAGGGTGTTTTGTTACAACCTGTATATTTTGGTGTGCAATAATGTATAATTATTGATTCATTGAAAATATTATGCAAGAAAACGATGAGTTTTCTAGAAACTCGATGTCATTAATTTCAGTAAACTTCAACAACAAATCAATTACTGAAAATATGGAACAGTTTAAAGTCCGACGCGTTAAGATATCTAAATGAAACGAATATTTAACATTTTGACGTTGGATTTCGATCATACTAAAAGAGTAGCATTATATTGTCCCTCCCTTCGATGTAGGTACTGAAGCCAACCAAGTCGGAACTTACTTAAAAAGGGTCAAGTTAAATGTACCCGAAAACTACGTTGCATGCAATAACCTACGTGAGAGGCGAGTGATGTATTTTATGGGTTTTTCTTGATGGTTCGATCAATCTGACCAGTACCTTTATCATGAGATTTCTACGGCAAATTGAACAGCGCCTCCTAGCGGTCACTTAAAGAACTAAAATCGGTAGTATGAGTCAACAGGTAAAAAACGTATCGAAATCTTATCGCTAGCGATAATCGCTGGCTAGCGATTAACGTTTTGCGGCAGTTACTATAGAAATTCGGTACCATGAGTTATAAATTTGACATACGTTCTCGAGAAATACTTGAAAAATTTTCGATTGACAATAAGTTGATTAATTTTAGAGTATTATTTGTCAAAATAATGTCTTAACGAATAACCACTCTAAACTGCATTTATCTACTATTCCGCTCAACCAAAAGAAACGAAATAATTCTCCATAAAAACTGGCTTACAATCGTTCGAAGTCAAAGCACCTTTCTCTGTTTATTTAAAGAACAATTTATTGATAAATTTACCTATAATGTAACAAATTTACATTCGAGTAGTTTAGAGTCCTGTAAAGAATGTAAATTTCTTTACAGACAACTTCTTATAAAACGAACGTAGGTACTATTAGTCAAACAGTCCTACCGAAAAAGACACAGGTACAGAAGGGCGGCTCCACGCAAGGAGCGAAATAGGGGATATATGTATACATACATGCGCATATACACAAAATGAATAGATAGACTGTTCTGGCAGCACTCCGTCAATCGCGTTTGTCAGGTGAGATAAGTACCTAAGGCGCCGCGTATCGCACACGATACAAACTGTCGTAAATTTACAAAAGGCGTGTTTTAGTTGTTCTCTTTCGTCATTCGTTGCATGACGCTCGCTACGCTAGTAACTATTAAAATAATCTGTGGTTCTGTCGTTCAACCGACTTGATCCGAGATCACCGAACGAGCGCGTCTGTGTGCCAGCGCCTGTTTTGCTCGTTTGTATGAAGCCGCCCTTCTGTACGTCCCTTTTGTGGTCTTGCTTTAGTTAAAAATTTTTCAAACGTAAACAAACATAAATCACAATGTAGTTTAACGTGGAGTCGTAAATCAAAACAAAGGGAAATGAGAAATACATTGTACGTAACAATACAATTTACAGATGGCATGATTTCCAGTAACGTATGAGTGCGGCTTATCTCCATGCGGTTTTTAATTACACATCCATTTGTTTATTTTCATTTTATCCCATTTGTTACCTTTCCCATACATAATTTCATTTTAGGTACCGTGCCCATAACCCATCCAAAGGTGCTTCGTAACCTTTGACTAATTATTATAAGGACTAGCCTTGCGGTAGCATTTCCCCTCTGCCACGGTATAAGCACAATTGATCTTGTGCATTTACATTCAATTTTACACCTTATCACTAAACGAGACAGCCTATAATTGCGAAATAATAACTTCGAACTTAGAACGTTTGGGGTTCACACGAGACTACTTTTCATGATTTTTAACATTCAAAATCAGAATCTTTAGTTATGGGGAATAAAATCCAAAGTTGCGGATTTCATGTAACCTCGCCCCCCGCAAAAAGTGGCAGAAATGTTTGTTAGTAGAATCACATACGTAACCAGTCCACATATAAATAATCAAAGTTCGTAACCATTGACTTATCACTGACGTCAATGTTTGTAACTGTCATTTTTGACAAAATGGGTAGAAAACTATGTGAAAGATGATCCAACCGAATCTATTCAATGACTCGGTTGGTGTAATTGTTACCATGCCGGACTGCCCTAGTCCTAGGTTCAAATTCCCGTTCGGTCATTGATTGTTATGTTTGTGCCGTTATTGTTTGAAACGGGCCAACTTTCGTAGGTTGATATGCGTGAGGATAGGGTTTAGAGGCCAGTACTGGTTGCAATTTTTATCATAGCTTCGACTGTCAATCTTGACATATAACTAATCAAAGGTTTCCATAATAAAAGCCTAGTAGCTTTACGTCTGGAATCATTACAATGCATTGTGTCTGTGTGTGTTATTTATTTATTTATGTGGTGACTACAATAGCAAGAAGAACAGTAGTATAACATCGGGTGATGTCACCTTCTGGCACAGTCGGGTAAAAAGAAAACTGTTCCAGAAAAAGATAGCACTCAACCAGCAATCGAATTAGGAACCATTTGTCAAGGCAGTGACAAATGTTGCCACTGTTAAGTCCTTCTTTTATTTAACCCGATCCTTTAAAGTGGTGAACGTAAAAATGAAAAACATTCCACACCTTGGCCGCACCTTGATTCCTCATACTATTAGAGTTTACTTGGCGCCATTGCTTTTGCTGTGTTTCGTCGTATTTGAAATTCGTAAAAAATTGGTTTTAGTGATATTTGTGACATACTCGTAATTTCGTGCGGATTGGGTACCAAACAGTGGCGTAAAGCGACCGACGTAACAGGAATCTCAAATAAATACGATAACAGAACATAAGTTTTGGTTCAAGTTAACTCGTACCTGGTTATTTTGGCGGCAACGCGCGAGCTTACGAAATCGACCACAGATGCATCCTCATCTATGATCCCATCATCAAAATATTAAAGAATATAAAAAAATAATAACGAATGGCTCAAAAGGACTAGTATCCAGAGCTTTTAAAGACAATTAAAAAAAACAACGATTACGTCATATTTATATCCAAAAGGGGTGAATGTTGAAAATTAGAAGGCATGAATGTTTTCTGTGTTGGCTTATTTCAGTACGGTATTTGTTTTAGGTTAGTCCATTAATTAAAGTTATTTAGTTTATTGAGTCTTTGTTCTAGCCCTCTGGGAAAAAGGAGTAAGGTTATGTATGAAGTTTATTGAGTTATATCACCCCCTTTAGGTTTGGTTCATATTTTGTACAGAAACAGAAACAAAGGCATCCATTAATTTATGTTTGTACCCGTAAAACGTAGACCCAAAATGTTTGAAATATAATTTAATTAATTATCTATTTATTCAAAAATAAGGACTCAACTAATGCTGCTTTTAGAACAACTAGGTGGTACTGCAAATGGTTATTGTTAAGTTAAAAATAAAAACCGGTCAAGTGCGAGTCGGGCTACTCACGCACCGAGGGTTCCATACTACACCACCACACAACACAACATATTAAATTACAACAATTTTTTTTCTCCGGGTCCTTTAGCGCGAGACCGGCTCACACTTGGCCGGTTTTTATTATTTGTTGTTATACTGTAGAGTTTGCTCTATAATCACACCAAGTTTGACTTGTATGTATTACTGCTTTTACGATAGAGCGAGAAGAAAAAACATCGATGAAAACTAGTTTCTTGTTGAGAACCCCCCTTGATTTGTAACTTTTTGCCATTTTTATTATTTGTTAACAAATCCGCCGTAATAATGCATATTCTGTGAAACGAAACTTTTTTTGGAAAATAAAATTGAAGTTTATAGGTGGAGATTTGTAATTAGCTTACAGTTATTTAAAGATGTGTTTACTTTGTAATCAATGCTGTAAATCTTCCTATGAATAATGAAATAAAATAAATTTCAACTTTCTAGCTACTACGGTTCAAAAGCTATAGCCCTAAGTAGGTAGGACGAACGGACAACGGAGGCTTAGTATTAGGGTCTCCTTTTCACCTTTTGGGTACGGAACCCTAAAAACGTCAAGTTCATCGCAATATCAAATTCAACTAAAAGTCAAGCTCGCTGTTACCAAACAAACTATAACTAGCGTAGTACAAACTTTTTAAATTTATTAAACACGTCTCATAACTTGTAGAGTAGAGTTTAAGGTTGAATAGTTGTTCGATTGCTATCATAAGCAGACTATTGAGTGTTTTGAAAACTTTCAATTTTTAATCGAGTAGGTAATACAAACGTTAACATTACCGCCAGCCCTAATACAAGTTTTTCTAACGTAGATTCAACGTACCGAATGCGTTGAAATAAAGATTTTGCAACGCATAAAAACCGAAACGCTCAACGCCACATTCCAAAAGGTGTTGGGGCGCGCACTGACGATTTGAGTGACCGTGACTGTTTCGCCACGTCTGTGGATGCTTGTGGGGGTGCGCGCACTTGAATACGTGACAAATGAGTAACGACCGTCATATACACGCGCTATAATATGTTGCTGTACTCTTCTTACGTCTGCGAGTGAGAGGAAGCGATTAGTAATTTGCATGCGTTAGAAGAGTACAGCAACATATTATAGCGTCCGTCTGTGACTGCCTTAAGGATCCACAGACTTGGTGAGTGTGACGAAACAGTCACGGTGACTAAAATCATCAGTGCGCGCTATGCTTTGAAAGTCATCTCATCAACTGTTTTTACTTTGTGTTACCCAAATGTTTAATAAACTTACAGAGTAAACTTAAATGCGTTACATACTTTAAGGTTGAAGGGATGCTCCAGACCTTCAAACTAAACAACTTTTATTATGGGACCAACACAGAAATCGACGACGTACAATTCGACTGGCTCTAGGTATTGTGCTGCGTGTAACAGATTATTGAAAACGAAACTTCGGATTCTCCAGCCACATCTAAGCTCACGCTAGAAACCCATGACGACGCTGTCTACGGATAAGTCGTGGAGGACATCATCATCATCATTATCCACCCACAAACTCTTGTACTTAATCTATTATTATTAATTTGTTTTTATTAATTTTGTTTGTGGTGAGAAAAATATATATTTATATTTTTTTTTTATTTGTATTTTGTATTATCCTACCTATTGTGAGGAAACCTGCATGCTTCAATTTCGAGGCATGTATTGTACATTATATGGCGACGGGCTCACCCCCCGTCACACTGGACGGAGTTTCGGTACTACTGGCGAATCGTGGATGTTCTGAGGTTTCAGAATATCTCTGACTACCCCCTCGGGGAATATAGTCGTGAGCATATGCTTATGCTTATTATCCTACCTAATTATTTGATGGATACATTCATCTCAATTCTAAGAATTTTTCATAGTTTCGCTCTTAGGTAACTCTTATGTAAACAATAACAAGACTGTTTCTCGTTTCGTTGTGTACCTAAGTACACAATGTCTCGACATTAATGAAACATTTTTCAAAAACTCTCGAAAGTTCCCACCACATTAATATTAAAAATTCTCAAATACGACAAAGACGGAAGAAAAACATTCTTGCTCGGAAAGATTTTCTTATCGGATCTTAAGGAAAGTAACTTTTAAAAGTTAGTTAATGGAAATCACGGTTACGGGCGAGTTAAATGGAATTTAAATTCACGATTCAATCGGCCGATAATTTCTTTAACTGAACAAAATCCCAGATTTAGCTCACAATTGCGCTCAATCCTTTCCCAATCTTATTTCATTGAGAATCTTAATTATATCTAAGTTCTTTGAAAGAAGGATGTCGACTCGTTTTTTTAGGCGTCCCATAATAATTAATTGAATAAAAATCATAAGTCTGTTAACTAATAAGTCGTTATTTCCAGAGAAGTGCAGCTATTATTCACGTACCGACTCAATACTTTATTGCTAAAGCTTAATTAAACGAATTTAGAATTTAAGATTATCTGGAAGAAATGGAAATTATGTTCTGTTTTGGTGTGCATTAAAGTACAATTGAATTGAAATGGCTTTTTTTTATTCAGGACTGTTGCCCGCGATTCCATCTACGTAGACCTTAAAAAAGTATCCTATGTGTTAATCTAGATCATATTCTATATGTGTGCCAAATTTCATTAAAATCCATTCAGTAGTTTTACGTGAAAGAGTAACAAACATCCATTCATACTTACAAACTTTCGCGTTTATAATATTAGTAGGATAACGACAGCCTTAGTTATGTAACTAATTTCAGAGATTAGGTTAGATTTCCTGTTTACTCAAAAATGTTTTTTTTGTAAAATAATCCCAATCATCTCGGGGTACGAGATCACTTCATATAAAACCTGATTAAACTGTGTTTGTGTCATGGATGTTAGCTATATTCCAACAACAAGTTCGTAAACACGAAACATTGTAAGCTACAATATACACAATTAGCTGAATTCCAAACTAAATTATACAATCGGGGCACCTGGCGCTGTTTAACATAAACAAACGTGCATTAAACGGAGCGAGATGGGCGATGTGGGATAACACCGGTGTGAGTTAGTGTTATGTATGTTGCGAATAAAGCTCCGAAGCAGGGTAAACCTAGATTTAACTGGTAAACCCGGTGCACCCGAGAAACTTGGTTATTTCCACGTGTGATGGAAACTTTCAATGTAAGGAAGATGACACGAGATTTATAAGGCGCTCCGCTCGGAGTTAACTGGGATAGTATCGAGAACTGTTTTGAACTCTCTCAGATAATTTGTTTTTTTGTCCCAATAGAAGTAATACGGGGTTTAAATTTAAATGCGTTTCATATTACACATGGTATTTCGATGTTGGCTTCATAGTGAAAGTTTGATGGTCTGGTACCCCATTTAAAATATAACTAACTTAATTTTACACAGTGTATGAAACCATAATGGATCATGAAAGGGATAAGCATAAGCATATGCTCACGACTATGTTCCCCAAGGGGGTAGTCAGAGATATTCTGAAACCACAGAACATCCACGTTTCACTAGTACCGAAACTCTGTACAGTGTGACGGGAAGTAAGCCCGTCGCCACTCCCCGTCACACTGTGCTTGTAATGGACAGTGCGAACAATACATGCCTCGAAATTGAAGCATGCAGGTTTCCTCACGATGTTTTCCTTCACCTAGTTAGTTAAATCAACCAGTTACTTTGCTAAATCAACCATGTTGTTAGTTAAATCTACCATGTAGTTATTTGAATATGGTTTATAGTGGCTGGCACACACCGCTTAAGATTAAAACAAGCTGGCAACTAAAAACTTTATTTTTTATTTCTCCGTGTTTCTCATGTCAAAACGTTTTTTTGGTTGCTTTGAACTTTAATGGCCAAAATACATACATATCCTGTCTCCCACTGGGGTAGGCAGAGACAACGGAAAGCCACCTGCTTCAATCCTAACAAATCTCTCTAGCTTCCTCCACATTCAATGGTCCTTTCATGTAGTTCAAATAGTTTAAATTGTCAATAGGAGGATACCTAAGTTACTAACAGCATTTATTTTATCTCCCGTCGAGTTAATCAAGCGCTTGGAAAACTACTCCGTCCAAAGAATTCGATCTCAAGCGCATCTCCTTGCAGTTAATCAGTCACTGTCGATCGAAAACATACTCAAGAAATCGCAAACGGAGTAAGAATCCGCCACAAGATATAAATGTACCTTAGGTAGGAAATAGTACTATTTTATCTATCCACAATTTATACTGAACCATCATAATATGCGTCAGTGCATGTCATAGTTTAATCTGAAGAGCGTTTAAATATACAAGGTTGTCTAGACTAGAGATTTTTTTTAGATTGCTGACTTGGGGACCTATCAGGACCCGTCAGGAAAAAAACCGTTCCCATCCGATCACAAGAAAAGATTTTTTTGTTTAAAAATCTCTATCACATGGAACAATACATTTTATTTTATTTTTTCGATGAACATTTTTGTATGACGTGTGTTTACTTCTCAACAACAAAAACCAGTACGATTGGTTGATTTTAAGTACACTAAATTTTACATTAATCTACATAAAACGATTTTTTTCTGTTTTTTTCTTTCCTGGCGAGTCCTGGTTGGGGACCAATTAGCAATCTAAAAAAATTGTATATCCATCTGCTGTGGACCACCCTGAATTATGTAGATAATCACCATTATCAATACTATCGTCCGAACATAATTAACATCAAACATAATATTGACTTAATTTAATTCAGTTTCACAGCACGTTTCGTTCTAGAACTAAATAAATTATAAATTAGGCCATTTGCTATATAAAACCGGTCAAATACGAGTGGGGCTACTCGCGCACCACAACACATAAATAGGTACGCAACATATTAACATAAAAAAAGTTTTGTTTTCTCCAGGACCTTTAGCACGAGACCGACTCACACTTGGCCGGTTTTTATTATTTCTTGTTATACTGTAGAGTTTGCTCTATAATGTTACCAAGTTTGACACTTTTATGTACAGGGTGTCTCAAAAGAAATTTTATATTTATTTAGCTTACTGCGTGAGCGCAACGTATCCGAGGGGCGCGGGGGTTATGTCAATCGGTAGCCTGGCTCTTGGGAATTCAGTCGCTATGGAGCGTTTCTCGGGAGCAGACCGCGCGTTGTGCGTGCGAGAGTTTTAGTTTTAGTAGAAACGGTGATTCGGCGACTGTAGCGCGTAGAAAATTCTGCAGTATTCGAGGTTTTCGCCACTTAAATGATGCGCCAAGCATTCCTCTCATTCGACATTGGGTTAAAAAGTTTGAAGAGACCGGTACAATGCTAGATAAATCAAAATCCGGGCGACCTAGGTCATCAAGAACGGTAGAAAACGTGGAGAATGTTAATCAGTCTGTTCGTGACGACCCGAACCTTTCAATTCGGAAGCGCGCAAGTGCTTTAAATGTGCATAGATCATCATTACATCGCATCATGCACAAAGACCTAAAGCTGCACCCCTACAAAATTCAATTGGTGCAAGAATTAAAGCCCCAAGATGCCAGTCAGAGGCTTCATTTCGTAAATCAGGTGATTGAGCGATTTTCAACGTTTACCAACATTTTGTTTTCGGATGAAGCTCATTTTCATCTTAATGGCCACGTAAATAAGCAGAACTGCCGCTACTGGAGTGCAACGAATCCAAAACGCAAACATCAGAAACCCGATAAACCGACTTCACTGGCCCATTTGAAAGAAAATATCCGTCACGAAATGGCAGCCATCCCTGAATCCACCTGCCGAGCCGTCATAAGTAATTTTACTGTTCGATTAAATGAGTGCCGAGAACGCGAGGGTCTACATTTAGACGATATCATTTTTAAGAAATAAATCCCCAAAAAGTGTATTTCAATAATTAATAAACATTTTTTCTCTATACGGCTTACTTTTTTTTTAATCGATCCACTAAATATAAAATTTCTTTTGAGACACCCTGTATTACCGTTTTTACGATAGAGCGAGAAGAAAAAACGTTGATAAAACTAGTTTCATGTACCCTTAATTTTTATCTTTTTGACATTTTTATTATTTGTTAGCAAATCCGCCATAATAACGCACATTCTGTGAAAATTTCATCTATCTATATATTACGGTTCAAAGTTACAGCCCTAAATAGTTAGGACAGACAGGCAGATAGACGGACGGACAACGTAGACTCAGTAATAGGGTCCCGTTTTCACCCTTTGGGTACGGAACCCTAAATAAAGACAGAAAACACTGTCCAAATGACGCAGATAAAAGAAAAAGTAATAGAATTAGGCAAGAAACTTGGTCCAAGTCCATCCATCTTAATTTACTCACGTCTCGCGTCACGTCTGAAGATAATCTATTTTAAGATAAGAGTTAACTAATTGGTACGAAATAGTTTTCGTACTATTTCAGTACCACGAAAAATCTGTTAATGTATAGGTATACAGGGTCCTTTTTAATATGCTGACACTTTTTAAAGGGATAATCATCAAACTGAACAACTAAAAAAATCTGCTGTTCCATACAAAACTGCCAACCTACTCCAGCCAAACGTATGGGACAGCTAATTTTGCTATCGTAATTTCGATGTTGGTTCCGCAGAGAAAGTCGTTCAGTTTCTTAAGAGTGGTGCAACACCAACATAAAATGTAGTAATTAAAAAGTTGTATTTCCGTTTTCCGTCTTCCATAATGGTACGGTGCTTGTGCGTGTAACTAACTCTGGTGTAAAAATCACTAAAATAAACCTCCAGTGCTGCAAACAAGACTTTCCTTTACATAGAACCACTCCTGCCACCAGAAAAACTACAGTCCACTAAAACCTCTCCAGCGGAGCCGAATAAAACACCGGTCGGCCACGTTCCCTACAAAGAGGATGATCAGAACATCAATTCTTTTCTCACAAAAAATAAGACTTTAAAGAATCAACATTTCCTTGCGATTGAAAAGGGATGCACTAAAAATGACTAACAAGCTAATTAGAACATTTAATTTTACCAGCTAACCTTGCTCCTTTTTAAGACATTTATTAACATAGCTAAGTACCCACGGATAAGCTACGTGAATAGCATAATTAAGACCGGCTACTATAGAAGTGTAATTAAAACTTGAGCTAACAAAGTCGATCATAGTACCTAGGTACATACCGAGAACTAAACAATCAACTGACATCGTCTTTCAAAAGCTTAAGAGGATATATCTCGAAGAAATTTGGAGAATAGGTCACTTTTTCGACTGTTTACATATTTTTCCGACCCGCCCCTCCCACACATCCCGCCGACTAGAGTGCGAAAGAGTCAACTGCAGCTCGGGCCGATTTTATCTACATAAAATGGACGAAATAAAGATTTCGTATTCTCATGTCCAACACTAAACCGATTTTATAATTCTTTCAAGAATAATATGAGAATAACTGACGGCCCGATAGCACAGTCTGTAGTGAACCTGCCTGCTGTGCCGAGGGTCGCGGGTTCGAATCCCGTAAGGGACAAATATTTGTATGATGAATATGAATATTTGTACCTGAGTCATGGACGTTTGTATCTATATATCTATTCTATATCGTTGTCTAATCATCTTAACACAAGTCCAGGCTAAATTCTGGTACTTTAAATGTGATTGGATAATTTGTGTGACAATGTCCGAGATAAAAAAAAAAATAAAAAAAAAAAAAAAAAAAAAAAAAAAACTTTGGCTATGTCGGTATGTTTTGCTTTTTTTGTTTATATTCGTCAAATTTGTTTGCTGGATGTCTGAAAACGGATGGGTAATTTTCGAAGGACCCTAGTTCTTACAGTAATTAATTTATGCAAAAAAGCAAAACATAAGGACATAGCAAAAGTAACCATAGATTGTATGGTAGAAAATATTTGCTCCAGTGCTCCATTATCCAGTGAGGAAACAGAGGAATACGTTTGTATTGACAAAACTGTACTAGTCTATCCTCTTAATAATTTACCTTAGTATCATTTTTGGTTGATCCCTATTTACGTCTTGAATATTCATGTCATCACAAGTCCCTTTACTTTGATACGCTTCTCGAAGCTGAGATATTCGAAACTTGAAACTCGGCGATAATTAATGTTCGTTTTCCTTAGCTGAGTTACATACTCTGGTAGGTAAACGATTTTCCTTTGCTTATAATTATACCGGATGATTTTATTACAATTTCGTAATTATCAGGGGTGTTTCAGACCATCAAACTGTACAAGTACAACTTTTACTAGGGAATCAAACCTGAATTAATAGAAAAAAATTAACGATCTGATATATTTGAGTCGAGTAGGCATTGCAGTTTAGTATGGAACAGTTCACATAGTATAAGTTGTTCAGTTTAATGGTCAGAACCACTCCTAAAAATACGGAAAAAAAATCATCCAATAGAGAGGAAAAGGACAGCTGGATATATTTATTTGAATTTAGAGTTGAAAAGGATACTAATATAAATATCTATCGCAAACAAAAGAGATTAATGTTGCCTAGGAATATTACTCAACGCGTGTGGGCTTTTTGTAACAGCTTGTAAATGTTACAAGCTTTTTTACACATAACATTTTATGTTTGTTCCTTTTCTTTATAAGCACTATACTTGCTGATCTGCAGAATACGGATAAAATGAGTTTTATGTTTAGAGGAATGGCGGCGGTCTGCATGAAATTTTAAAGAATAGGTTTTTAACAGCTTTATTGCGGTCGCGCTGTTTCCGAGCTACCAGTGCGAAAGTGAACACTGAAGCTGGGACTGATTTTACCTACATAAAATGGACGAATTCAGGATTTCGTATTCCCGTTTCCTCCTCTAAAACTAAACCGATTTTAATAATTATTTCAAAAATAACATGAGAAAAACTTTGGCTGTTTGTATGTTTTCCTTTTATCGTTCCATCAAATTTCAGCATCAATAAACAGCGATATAATTGAGCAACTTTTTCGAAAGCTCCTAGTTCTTATAGTACCTACCTAATTAATTTATGGAAAAAACAAAGAAATTGGGCCATGGCAGAGGTACCATTTTATGGTAAAAAAAATTTGCTCTAGTATCATTATTCAAGGAGGAAACAGGGGAATACGTTTGTATGGACTAAACGGAACCCGCCTTTCCTCTTAAGGAGATAAATAGTAACTAACTAACTGTAAGTTAATTTAACAAAACAGATTTCCCGTCAGCACGCCCTTTTAGTAGTGTGTGAATGTTGATAGACCTTGATAGCTGGGTCAGTAGGTCTTCTGTATTTACAAAATCTTCACTCCTTAAGGAAAATTCCTTCTCACTAGCTGGGAATTATTCCACGAACTGAAGATAAGGGGCTGTTCTTCATACCCGTTCTAGATTTATCTTAATAAAAATAAACAACTTCAAAATAAATCCTAAAGGTAAGCGCATATTACGACAGGCCGAAACGCGTCGGGTCGCAGCGCAAAAATCCGCCTAAATCGCTTCTATACAATTAATATGACCTGTGCATACTACGCGCCGAGCCAGAGCGAGTCGCATTATTGCGCAGCAGATTTCCGTCCGTGCGATGCGGCCCGTCGAAGTGTGCCATACCAAACGGAACATTTTACAACGTCTGCAGTATCTCGTGGCAGATCTCCCTAAAGCCATTGCCACTTCTCAAAAGTTTTAATCTAAAGGAAGCAAGATGAAATATTTCAGAACCGCCCAAAGTTCACATCAATAGTTCATGCTTTTGCCTACCCTTTCGGGAAGAAAACGCAAGATTGTGTATGCAAAACCGTAATTATAATCACTCATTTGTGTTCACACTCCATCCACATCTATTGAAGATGATCTTCTAATTTATCATAAAGCAGAAACGTTATAGAAGTAAGTAGGTAGTAATAAACTATAAAGTAGTAAACTATAGTCACTTATGTAAATGTAACATGGACAACTTGTTTTTGTACTTTGATACATGTGAAAACGATCGCAAAACGATGTGAAACGATTGCGATTCGTCATGGGTTCACGGCGATTATCCTACAGAAAACATGTAAAGACGATTTCGCACATACTCGAAAATTGCTATTGTGTTGACGCCCTTAGTTCTAAACCTTAGATCATTAATAACTAAGGACCAGCCTTGCGGTAGCATTTCCCCTTTGCCACGTAACAAGATCAATTAATCATGTGCATTTACATACAATTTTATACCTTATCACTAAACGAGACAGCCTATAATTGCGGAACAATAATTTCAAACTACAAAGTCTCGTTTGGGGTTCACACCAGATTATTTTTAACAATAAAAAAATCTAATCTAAAGTGGAATAAAATCCAAAGTTACGGATTTCATTCTACCTCGTCCCCCGCAAAAAGTGGCAGAAAAGTTTGTTAGTAGAATTACACCTGTAATTTTTATTTCAGCCAATCGATAAAATTGTCGTTAGCTGTCCAAAATACAGGTAATAAGAGGAAAGGCATCATTATGGGTATATTACTGTTGGCGCCACCCATACAAACGAAGTCTGGTTATATTTTCAATACTAACCAATTAAAGTCAGTGAAATTTTTCAGAAACAATCTAATAAGTAATATCTATGCTTGCAACGTGGCAGATTTTCGTATAGTTAGTTTTAAAGTTACAGTGCCCCAAAGATTTCTATACAAATTTGAAATTAATCCTAGCATTGAAACTGTATATTTTAACGAAAATCTGTCAAGATACAAGCATAGAGATTTGATTCTGGTTTGTTTCTTCAAAATTTAATTTACTTTAATTGGTTAGTATTGAAAATATCACCAGACTTCGTTTGTACGCAGCGCGCATTTACGCATTCGGAATAAACTTCTCTTAATTGCTAAACGAAAGTGAGTCTAAGCCTGAAATCAAAGCTAGGCCGAAGCTTATTTACCGTCAGGCTTACTGTCACTCCATAAATAAATAGCCTGCGAGAGCACACATGCTTAAGTGTCGCTTCTTTTTATTTACACTTAGACGAATTATATACGGACCCGCCTCGACTTTGCATTTCCCCTCTGCCAACGTGCAAGATCAAAAGATCCTACGCATTTATATACAATTTTATACCTTATCACTAAACGCGACAGCCTATAACTGCGGAGCAATAATTTCGAACTTATGACGTTTGTGGTTCACACGACACTGTTTTTCATGATTTTTAACATTCAAATTAGAATCTAAACTAATGGAATAAAATTCAAAGTTGCATATCTCGTGCTACCTCGCCCCCCGCAAGAAGTGGCAGAAAAGTTTGTTAGTAGAATTACACGCGTAACTTGTCCTCATATAAGTAGTCCTAGTATTTACATTAGTACTTATTTTGTTTTCCAGTCTTATCTGGCTTAATTCAAGACATCTCAGACTTTCCGCTTTATTCTTGAAACAAACCCTATTTGTATGTTCCTTTTATCTAAATAAGAAATATGTTTCTCCGTATTATATCTTGATACATCAGACAGGTTGATTTATATCCGATTATGAGCTAAGAGGTGCCGAAGGATTCTTGGCGAATAAATAATGAAACATTCACAGGTTGACACGGAATTTGCGACGTAATCTCATATTTTATTGCTAATTTGTGCCAAAGGTGCCTAAAGCAATTTTCATTTAGTATTATTCTACATATGTAACCTCATTAAGGCGCAATAGTAGGACGAAATACCTTGGAGGCATCCTTTATTTTTTATTTTACGACTAGATTTATACAATTTACGGTATTCTTGGATAGTGGTAGATTCTTGTAAATCATAAATTAAATACACGATTGGATGTTGATAAGATGTTTGTTTATGTATTCGATAAATAAATTAAAAGAAAAATTACTTCACTCGATAGAAAATCGTCACAAAGATGACGTATTTTCATGTATTTTAAACATTTTTCTCGTTTTAGAAGATCTTAAAATAGTTTCCTATTTTTGGTATATAAATACCAAAAATATGAATTGTGAATATGTGAGTTTATCTAGTGAAATCATAAAAAATCTATAAAAGTACTTTTGTTAATACTTTTTAATCGAAAATACGCACACGCACGCTCTTTTCGGAGGGCTGGGCAATCGCGTTTCTAATAGAGAATATTAGTCTGAACCTACAGCCCCTTAATATTGGAAACACGAAACAGTTTATTGGTGTATCGCTTAAAATATTTCAGACTATAAGAAACTTCTACAACAAAATTTGCAAGAAAATGTCGTAGGTACTCATACCAACCTACTTTACTTCTGTCGTATTCTCCTTCCTCGTGGCCAAACTAATTAGCAGAGATCTTAGACTACTTATATACGGACCCGCCTCACCTTAGCATTTCCCCTCTGCCAACGTGCAAAATCAAAAAATCTTACGCATTTACATTCAATTGTATACCTTATCACTAAACGCGACAGCCTATAATTACGAAACAATAATTTCGAACTCATGACGTTTGGGGTTCACACGACACTGTTTTTCATGATTTTTAACATTCAAAATTAGAATCTAAACTAATGGAATAAAATTCAAAGTTCCGTATCTCGTGCTAACTCGCCCCCCGCAAAAAGTGGCAGAAAATTTTGTTAGTAGAATTACACGCGTAACTAGTCCTCATATTATACGTAGTCTAAGGCAGAGACATACTTTACAAACTATTTAAGCTCACTGGTTGACTGAAATAATAGCACCGTTCTGTACTAATCTAATAAGACGGACGAAGAAAAAGGGTATGAGTAAGGTTGTATGGAGAAAAATTGGAATTTTTGTTGTTAAACGGCCAATAATAAAACTTACATGGGTTTTTAGATGACCTTTCAAAATACATTAAAAAACATCACATTCATTGGGATATAATACAAATAACTTCTAAGGTTGCATAGGTGAAATCGCTTTTTAGCGCTAGAACCTTGTTTTGTCTCGACTGTATTTCTTTACGGTATATTTTGCTGAGTAGGTAATATTTGTCGATTGATTGATTGAAAATAAGTTAATTCTTAAAGGCTTTGGTTACTTTTTATGAACCTTTAGAGTCCAATATCTCAGCTCCGATGTGAGCTAGGCCATAAGTGTTTATTACAATAAATTTGATTTTTATAGTACTATAATTACACAATACTTTGATTGGTGGCCGCGACTGTTAAAAAAATGACAATAACTTTACTCATACCCTACACCATAGCTATACCTATCCTTAGTACTCTGTGCTATTACGTTACGCCCTGCGTACTACCACAGATACTACACAAACTGATTTTGTAACCAAGCAATCGCTGTATTGGAAATCGTCAATATCTCGATCATTGATATAGGCTACAAGAATCCTATACCCGTCAAATAGATAGATACACAATTTATTTGCAAAAGTAACGCACACATAGGTTCCTAATAAATTACAGTTCACAACAAGTTTCCAAAACAACAATAAAAGTAGTCCAGTGGTATTGTTAATGGTAGGTATAAAATTAATTACACTTAATCAATTATAGTTTGACTAAAGTAGTCTGTCTGTGGTTATACCCTGAAAGGTTATACCAATCTAGGGTCTATTAAACGCGAGGTGTACCCAAACCCAATATATGAGATTGTTATGATATGTTGTTGTTGTTTGTTGTTATGCTGTTGTTCTGTTAAATTCATCGAACAGAAGAACATTTTATTCCCTTTATTTTGTTCTACTTTTGGCAAATTGTTACAGAAAACTTCAACCTTTAGAAGTTTGTTATAAAACTATTTCTTTCCAGAACACTTTTTTGTTCAATCCTATGAGTAGGATCACGTCACTTTCTATTACCTTTCAGGTCAGCACACCCTGTTTAGGATGCATGGCCGTTGTGCAAGAGTTGAAAGACTTCCGAAACTTTGAGCACATTAATATTTAGATGAAATTGTTTGAAGAACATCCCACCCTCGTCAAACCACAGACCGCTATTCAAAGTTCTCAAGACCAAAGTAGAAATTGTGATGAAATAACGGTGTTTCAATTTACTCTATGGCCCCTTGAAGACAAGCTCGCTTGTCAAATAATTTCCACCTCGAACAAATAAAAGATTTGGAATATATTCTGAAGAGTATTTTGTATGCAAATATCATTTTACAAGAGACAGAATTTGAAATTAAATTCAATGTAAACTAAGCACAATACGACCACTTTAAATTCTTTAACGGTGCCTTTGATCTTTTTAACCCACGCGTGGAGTGTTAGAATTAGCCTTTGTCTGCCAGTGACAGCTCTAGAACAATAAAACTAATTTTAATGCGTTTCAAAGCTAGTATTTTCCTTGTGATCCTATGGCAATTGGTCGTTTCTTTTCAAAGACATTCAGATGTCAAACCAACCTTATTTGTCTTGGAATCTGAGCCGGTAGGATAACTAGAAATGTAGAGTTTCAGTTCAATTGTTCCGTTTCGATGGGCTGCCCCCAAACCCACAGGTAAGGCTCGAATATGAGATGGCTATGACACTATTCTGGTTTATCATCATCATCATCAGCCCTTATTTACCCTGCAGGGCATAAGCCTTTTCGCATTCTGTATCCTTCTCGGTCATGCTGAGACAGTAATCGCATACTGGTCTTATATACCACTAGTTCTTAATTACTAACAAAATTTTAAGGGTGTATTCAGAAAATGAAATTAATCAACTTTCCCTAAACAAAACAAACTAATTAAGAGAAACAATTTTCCCTAAGGAAAAAGGGTAAAAGAACGAAAGAAAAATTTAGACCTCCTCCACACTTTTGTATGAGAGATCCAACCAATTTTTTCACTTGACTCTAACAAAATTTTTCACTATAAAGCTTAATATTTCGCTAACGGATCCATAAATTACCAGTTAAGTGTTTATCATTAATTATTATTGATAAACACTTAAATTAACTTCTCACATAAGGTTATTCTGTATTTAAAAATGAAACTAAGCCCTGTAACTGTACTCTTGATTGCACTGTAATTAGTGTGTGATGCCTAACGTCACGCAGCAACTGTGGATCTCCCGCTAAACTCCATACGGAGTTTTGGAGAGAAATTGTGTATCCTAGATTAAAATCATTCTGTAAAAGATATAATTAAAAAAAAAAACGAAATATGGTTTTCCCACACCCACAATATTTTTAAAGACCTATCCAACAATACCCATACACCATGGGATAGACGAGAAAAAAAAATGCATCCCCACTTTTCGTGCAGGGGAGGTAGCCTAAAAAAAATATTTTTAAGATTTTATTTTTCCACTTTGTCGGCGTGATTGATATGTATACCCATGTCAAATTACAACTTTCTAGTACTAAGCGTCTCTGCGCTAAGCCGCGGACAGACGGACAGACGGACAGACAAGGCGAAACTATAAGAGTTCCTTGTTGAATACGGAACCCTAAAAACTAGTGGTGTACTTATACCGATACTTTTCCAGATGTCTGTCGTCATCCCACCTGGCTGCCAGACGACCCACTCCTCTTTTGCCTAATCTGGGCCAGTTTATACATAAATGTTATTTAAAATATATTTATTTGCTACAAAACAACCCTTTACAAACGTTATCAACCCTACGTAGGACTTGCCATAATTTCACACTACGAACCACAGTGAATTTCAATTGCTATATTGCGGTAGACTTAACTCGATTATTAAAATGATAAATTGATATTATTCAACTTTAAACATGGCGGGAACGGTCCGAGATTCGCATTCCGTAACTTTAAGCTCGGATGTGAATTACCACAATAATAAATTTTAACGTTTATTCCTCCCTTTAGGGGTTTGCGCCAATCTGGTGT
The DNA here is from genome assembly GCA_963924505.1 of Agonopterix alstromeriana. Classification (NCBI taxonomy): domain Eukaryota; kingdom Metazoa; phylum Arthropoda; class Insecta; order Lepidoptera; family Depressariidae; genus Agonopterix; species Agonopterix alstromeriana. Next base: position 14,290,722 of record OZ004667.1, read on the forward strand.
TTCGGCAAGTCCATTAAGTAAACCGATATTGCTGTTAGCTGAGAACATTCGTTATTGTTATTTATACCTAGTTCATCTAGTCGTCGTAAATGGGAGAAGGAGCATATTGTGGTAAGGTTTACTGGTAGGTACATAGGTACCTAAGAAGATATATTTCAGTTACTTTCATAGTATCATGTCCTATGGTATTTTATTGTGGGGTCGTGCTGCAGACATTGAGACAATCTTTATCCTACAGAAACGGGCAATTCGAGCTATATATGGTCTGCGCTGTCGTGATTCGCTTCGCGACCTTTTTAAGGAAATTAATATTTTAACAGTTTATGGACAGTTTATTTATGAAAACATTTTATATGTAAGAAAAAATTTGTCGTTATTTCCAAAAAATTTTGATGTCCATAATTACAACACTCGAAACAAAAATAAACTGATATCTCCACACTTTCGGCTTAGTAGGGTCAACACGTCTTTCATGGGTCACTGTATACGTTGTTATAATAAAATCCCCGAGACCATTTTGAATCTTTCCGAAAACATGCTTAAAACTCAAATCAAAAAAGTCCTCTGTAAAAAAGCATATTATAAACTGGATGATTATTTAAATGATCAAAATGCTTGGGTCTGAGGTCACTAGCTTATAGTTCATTTACTTTACTGTGTATTATCAATTATTTTATTAAATAGACTATGTATTATTGTATACATAACTTTAGCTTAAGAATTTATATTGTAATAGTTATTAAGTCGTGTTATGTTGTAGAGTTTCTGGCCGCATCTTCTCTACAGCGACAACACGTTCCGACGCGGTGGTAGCTTTAAAAAAGATTTGACGTTTGATAAGTGTGCTGTAAGCTCCTATATTGAATAAATTATATTGACTTTGACTTTGACTTTGATATCCAAGTAGAACCTTAGTCCTACATACATAAACTTACGATCTTTATTCCCTTTCGGGGTGGTCAGAAACATTACTACGACTACTGGAGTTTAAGAATGTAGTTGTAGCAATACTCACATTTAGCAATTTAAGTTTCAGGATGGTATGACGAGTCAAGGGGTGAGAGGTGGCTACACTGAGAAAAAAATGCTACGTATTCGTAGCCCGTCGCAGCTTATACGTAGCCCGTCGCAGCTTATACGTAGCCCGTCGCAGCTTAGTGAAAGTTGTTCAGATTGATGGTCTGAACCAGCCCCTTAAGTATTACTATGGTGTTTTGTTACACCCTGTACAGTAAAATAAAATAGGACAAAGGCTCTGAGAAAAACATTCATGTTGAGTTCAAAATTCAACAAACTACGCTGACACGTAAAATATGCTTTTGACATCTTCTCAAAAAACATACAAGTGAGTTTTATAAATTTGCTTATTAAAGTCCTGTCCAAGCCTAGCCTGGTAGATTTGGACGGAGACCCGATGGCTGGCAGAAGATGCCATCAGCATCATATGATAAGATCTTAAAGTACAGTCACGAGCAATGAAATATACAAGGTGTTACAAAAGTAAAAATAGATATTTAAAACTTTTAAGGGGGTTGTTTAGACCATCAAACTGAACAACTTTCACTATGGGATCAACATCGAAATCGCGAAAAAAAAATCTTCTGTCCCATACATTTAGCTCGAGATGATTTTGTAGTTTAGTATTGAACAACCGTTTTTTTTTTGCGATTTCGTTATTGGTCCCATAGTGAAAGTTGTTCAGTTTAGTGGTCTAAACCACCCCCTTGAAATTTTATTTTATGTTTGTAACACCTTGTATACGTTGACAAATTTCCAACTGTATATTCACAAACGATATTCCAAAAGTGGTCTGTCGTGGAGTTTATTTTTCCTAAGTACCAATAATAATAACATCATCATCAATATCTCCACGTCCACTGCTGGACATGCTGTTGTGGCTATCCATGGGAGGCCTAAGAATAATATCATCATCATCATCTCAGCCGACGGATGTCTACTGCTGGGCTGGACATAGGCCTCCCCCAAGGATCGCTACAACGACCGGTCCTGCGCTGCTCTCATCCGATGGGTTCCCGCCGCCTTCACCAGGTGGTCGGTCCATCTAGTGGGAGGCCTAGCCACGCTGCGCATTCCTGTATGCGGTCACCACTTAACGCCCGGTTCTGCCTCGGCATTGCCACTTTAGTTTAGCAATTCTTTGGGCTATGTAAGAATAAATTAAAACTAAATACATTTACTTTTCAAAATCAATGACAAACAACGAAAAACATTAATTTTTCCCGCGTTAAACAAGAAATTAAGAATTACATATTAAAAGTAATTATAATAGTTACGTTTAGGAGTGTAAAAACCTTTTCGCTACTTATATGCAGACTGCCACTCGTAACTTCTCAATCCTCGTAATAAGTCAGTTGATCAACAGTGCGTAATATTCGAATCTCATTAGGTCTAATTTGCTCAGCATCTGTTTCATGAGTAAATAAGTACACACAGGCAGCAGCTAGAAGAAATTAATCCTTAATTAAATAAGAATTTTATGTCGGTGCGGTGACATTTCCATTTTAAAATTACTGGCGGCTCACGCACGAGTTGCGTGCCGCGCATATGTGATTCTCTGCCGATAATTTGCATTTAATTAATTCACATACCAACCCACAATATTGTACATAACATCAAGTTTATTTATAAATTGTGTACTTACTTAACTTATTATTAAGAGTTGTTTAAAACTATATTTGCTACGTGTTTCTTTATTAAGCGTTCAAAATACTGCAAATCTCAAGACTTTATGCTAATAATGGTACATTAGATTGGTGTGTGTATTTTCAACAACTTCGAACTTTGCGATTCATTGCAAAATTGGAGGAAAGACCGACATTAAATTATTCTGTGATATAGATCCAGGAGAAAAGATATTTAGTAGAGAAGACTGGCTATTGCGTCCAACATTAAATTGCACAATTCCTAAATCAGATTTTCTACAAAAAGCCGTGGTGGTCCAGTGGCGAGTAACCTTACCTGCCGTGCAGTAGGCGATGGTTCGATCCCCGTCCAAACCGACTCGTACCAATGAGTTTTTCGGAATTTATGTACGATTTGTAACATCACTGGCTTTTCTGTGAAGGAAAACATCGTGAGGAAACCTGCATGCTTCAATTTCGAGGCATGTGTTGTACCCACTGTCCATTATAAATGGCGACGGGCTCACCCCCGTCACACTGGACAGAGTTTCGGTACTACTGGTGAAACGTGGATGTTCTGAGGTTTCAGAATATCTCTGACTACCCCCTCGGGAATATAGTCGTGAGCATATGGTTATGCTTATGCTATAACAAACTTAAAACGAATATTAAAATACAGAAATTTATTTATTAAAAAAAGAAATCAGGCAGTGTTCAGAAAACAAAAGCCATCAAGGGACAATAGTAAGAAAAAAAGCAAAACAACCGTGATATCGAAATAAGAACCGCTACTAAAATATTAAACATCACGCCACGTCACGGGACGAGGTCGACCGAGATTCGGTCCCGTCGGGAAATATTCACGTAATCTCCAGAACAGGCCCCTAGGAATCATAATCTAGCCTAATCAAAGGTAATGGGGGATATTTATTTAATGTTCCCTTAAGCACATGATTAAATATCCCTGCAGATCGAAAGCTTCATACAAGCGGCCGCGTCGATGCACTCACACATAACGCGCGTTCGAGGACGTACGAACAGGTGCACACATTCAGCCGGGGTATGTGCATAGTGTAATAAAAACTACTAGTGGTGAAGCTCAGTGGTGGCTTGGCAGGTCTATGCGCGGTGTGAGGGGATAGGGCACTGGCATTGAATTCGCTAAGTCAAATCGGTACCACGACGCGCTCCTCCCGGCTAGCGCGGCCCCTGCACTCCGCGCTCGATTGACTTGACGCGACCGCTGAGCTTCACCACTAGTCGTTTTAGTTAGACTATGTATGTGCGCTCCTGCCCAGCTAGCACGCCACCCACGACAAAATGATAAAACGACATGCGTGCTCTTTTTGGTATACGTAAAGTAACTAAGAGACACATCTCGATTTTTTATCGTTTTATCAGGAGTGGCATGCGAGACCGTGCGATTTTTGAAAGTCACATGTTCAAATTAGCAGTAGGAAATATCTGTAGCAGTAGAGATAATGCATCATTCGAACTGGCCTGTCTCACTCCACAGCTCAGGTACACTTGACGGCCGATCCCCGAAGGGTGAAAGGCAACAGGTTAGGTATACCTTGTAAACTTCTTGGTTAAATCTCATTAGACTCGCCGCCATTTTGTGAGTAGTCAATGCGAGATTTGAACCTAGCGATGTAACGCTGGCAGCACGTGAAAGAATGAAAGAGGGAGCTATGTAAAGGTAAGCTTTCATGTCTGTAATGACTCGGTTCATTTTTGTTTGCACGCGCGCCGTTGTGACGGTTGGTAGGTTATTCGCGAATTGTACGATAGAGGACGGGTGCGAATAACTCTGCACCTTATTGCCGCGCAGAGAGAGTCGCTATAACCCGCCGTCGCTAATATTTATTCTGTGATTCGAATACGATTTTGAATCTCATGATTCCAAAATAGCACTTCTGTTCGTACGACCTCTAATAAGCGTTGTGTGAGTGCACCGACAGCGGCCGCTTGTATGAAGCTTTCTATCTGTAGAGATGTTTGATCATATGCCTTAAGACTCGATGGTATCTAGCTAACACCTGCGTAACGAATCCGAGTTTAAATTACTTTTGAACTTTTCTTTAATTTATCAAGCTCATCTGCATAATGTGGAACCCGGGCGAAAACGAATAAATACGGATCCTCTTTTGTTTTAAAGGTGAGACAAAAGAATGAAGCCATCACTGTTTTGGGTAAGGGTCTGGAATAACATGGTGAAGTTCTTTGTTCTACAAAATAAGATGGGGTCTCTATCTCTACGAAGCTTTGTCATTTGTTTTGTTATTAGGTTTGTGGGGACTTGCCACAGATGTCAACACCCACACGTTATAGCAACGAAGCTAACAGATGGTGCTACGGTCGCACTCGCAAATGTGTACGTAAGACAACTTGCGACGTCACATTGGTAGCCCGTTAGCCGCTACAACATAAGGTTCACAATCGTATACAAGACACGAATCGCGCAAGAGAAATAATCACAGAGATTCGATATATATAACAAGGTCCAACTAAGATCTGTTGGACCACGGCCAGACTTCACACCTAGCCTGGCGGAAGATCTTCCCTTTTCACCGGAGGAACCTTCCACAGTATTTCCTCCACAGGTTAGTTACCCCACTTATAAATAAATTAACTTGTTTTAGTTTTAGAAGCTACCAACTCTAGTTTATATAGCAAAAGTGCTTGACTTTGTACGGTTACAAATGAATTTTGGTGACTTCAAGGGTTGTTTTAGAAAAGAACACTATCCTAAGCCACCACTGGAGCCTCGCTGTAGGCCGGGGAGGGGGCAACCGACGACCGACACGTGACGTTACCACCCAATAGCACACCTACAACGCGACTCCATATACATATTAATCTATGGCGACTCCCTTATATCTAATCTCACCATACGTTAGTATCTCTATATAGTCTGAGATCTCACCACTGGGATATTTGATGTTTGTAATGTTGCCAGACGTCAAAAGTTTTTCCTTTTTTTCTACGTTCTTTTACCCCTTTATTTTGGCGGGAAACTTTGGTTTTAACTGTTACTATGAAACCATTCATTCGTTCGTTCATTCAATTGAAACGTTTTCTGTGTGAAACGAAACGGTTTTTGTCACATCCGAACGATCTCAAAAATACAGAAAGTAACCACTCGAACTAAAAATATCATATTCGAAGGTGGATTTCAATGTTACCATACCGGTGATATTCAAAAATCACTCTCCTGAACTCTACAGCCATCCACATCCATACTACCGGATGAAAATGTAATTTATTTACCGAAAACGTTATCCACAATTTATTCAACAAGTTAAATTAAACAGAGGAGCAATTTTGATAAAAGCAATTGAGTTTTATGAAGGCCTGACCGGTCTGCAGATTAGCCGTTCATTTAATTTGGGTAAATACACAACAGTCTCTACTTTGTGTCTAAACGTCCTCATTTTCTGAGTGCAAAGTTTAATAAATCTTTAGACTATGTAGCAAAAATAAAGCCCGTTTGCAATAATATTATCATTCCTACTCCTCCTAGGATCTCATCTTCTTTGATTAAATTCATCGCGGTTTCGAAGACGGATTGGAATCATCCCCCGGGCTCGAGCGACTTTATTTTCTGATGTCGTAAGTGGTCACCGGCTGTTGATCCTGGTTTACAGTTGTTTCAGTTTCAAAAACTACCTCCGTGGTCTAATAGTTAAGAGCATTGGTCTCTCGACACGGAGGTCGTGGGTTCGATTCCCACTGGAACACCTAGTGATAAATCAATTTGTGAGTTTTTCCCCAGTTGGTTAGGACTTTGCAGGCTGAATCACCTGATTTTCTGAAAAGAAAGATGATTCCGTGCTTCGGATGGCACGTTAAGCCGTTGGTCCCGGCTACTATCTCTGGTGGTAGTAGTCGTTACATAAAAACCACGTCAGAGGCCGTAAGGCGGTCTAAAAAAACTCTGACACCAGTAGGCCTACCATGAGTTTTCACTGTACGTTACTACTGTATTTACGTCACCAATTTGTATGGCAGAAATTAGTTCTCAACGTAACCACTAGGAGCGCTGTACGAAATTCCATACAAAATTGGCGACGCGACTATAGCAGTAACGTACAGAGAAAACTCATGGTAGACCTACAGGGCTTGCCCACGCGATAAGAAGAAGTAGTTTCAGTTGTGGGAATGTATAGTGGGCCTATGACTATATGACCGAAAAAAAGAAAAAAGTTCTCCATGGCTTTTTCATTTATACAGGGTCTATAAAATGCTGACGGTTTTAAAGGGATGATCAGACTATCAAACTGAACAGAAAGTTTTATATTATATTCTGTATGGGACAAAGGTAGAAGAAATCAGCTGTCCCATATATTTGGATCGAGTAGGATTGCATTTTTTATGGAACAGATGAATTTTTTTTCGCGATTTCGACGTTCGTCCCAATAGAGAAAGTTGTTTCGTTGCATGGTCTAATCATCCTCTTAAAACAGTAGGTACAGTTTCAAAGTGAAAATCTGACTGATAAATATATTCAGGTCCTATGTTTTCGAAATACCGCTCATACCGCAAACCCGAAACTTAACGAATCCCGAATTCATGATCTAATCAAAGTTTGTTCTGCTCCGTTCCCTGTTGACATTTATAATAGCATTCCTTCCCTTACTTTAGTTACTGAATAGTCAGTGTTAATATATTCTGTCCCTAAATAATTTCATTTCTAATCGCACCTCCATCAATTTTCATCCATCTCACCATCTCATCTAACAAATTGGAACAATTTTTACTTGTGTCAAAATGGATTCTCTCAGAGATGAAACTATCGAGATTAACTTGGAAGACGCCTGGCAAAGCTCGATCCACCAATATTTCATTAGTTTCTCATAGTATGAAAAAGAGTGAGAGTGTTTTCCATATTTAAGTTGTGCAGTGGGTATAAATTAGTGGTCAACATGCTGCCACAATATTTTGATTTATGCTATCTACTCGTATCTTGACTTGATGAATTCGGTATGTCAAGTTTTTTTTGTGTTTATTTTATATTTTTTACGGATCTAGAAGACATAATTTTAAGAAACCTATTTAATTTTTATTGCGATTCATTGAGTTTATCAATATAAATTTAATTTTTAAATTACTTTGATCTGTAATCTCTAAATGCAAAAATGGTAGAGAGAGAGAAAATAATTCGAACTCCATGGAGAAAAACTACTTACTGCTTTATTTGAAAAAATATGTTTTGCCTCCTCTTTCTGCAATGCTGGAAACAGAAACGGCAACATCAAATGTCAAATTCTGACATTGTGAATGTATTTTTTTCTTAATGGTCAGTTATTTGAGATTGATTTTAAGTTTACCAAGGAGTTCACAGGTTTTCCAGTGACGTCACTTGACGGACCGAAAAACGCCGTTATTTTATTAAAATACCTGTAATCCTTTCATTTAAAATGTCTGACATAGAAAAACAAAAATAATATTATTATTGAGACAATTATCTCGAATTTGTTTTCGATTAAGCCCTCCAAAAAAAAACTTGACAGACCGAATTGCTTCAAGAGCTTTTTAAAGACGACTCTACTAGACGATGATCGCTGCAAACATTTAATTATAAAAGCTAAGGTATAATGAATGATTCTTATCTCACTCATGCTCGTATCTTAAATCTAAAAACTTTAAATCCTCTTTTTCCAGAAGCAATTTAAGCAAGCATTCTTCTAGCTCTCGAGAAAGAAAAAGTCTTGAAAAAAATAAATTGCACTGGTTCTATCGAGGGCTGAGTTTCGACTTTAGAGAAATGAGTTCCAGATTAGACGCCTGTTTGTTCGGCTAGTTAACTCCGGTAGCTAGATTCTGCCATTAAAACGCATTAAGGGTAGAATATTACCGTTGGCGCGCTCCATACAAACGAAGTCTGGTTATATTTTCAATACTAACCGATTAAAGTCAATTAAATTTTGCAAAAACAATCTAGAAACAAATCTTTAGGTTTGTATGTTGTCCGATTTTCGTTAAACTAGTTTTAAAGTTACAGTGCCTCAAAGATTTCCATACAAATCTTAAATTAATCCTAGCATTGAAGCTGTATATTTTAACGAAAATCGTACAAGATACAAGCATAGACATTTATTTATGCAAAATTTAATTGACTTTAATTAGTACTAAATTGTACACCCCTAGTTTTAAAACTAACAAAATGTTATGGGTGAAGTTCAGACAGTGAAAATAAACAACTTTCTCTGAGGAACATGGATCGTTTTTGTATGGGAGATCATAAAAAAATATCTCGTTCTCGATTTGTTTTAGTTTCATCGTCTGAATTCACCCTTAAATTTTGTTAGAAATAAAAAACGAACACTGGACAGAAGTTTCGGTACTACTAGTGAAACGTGGATGTTCTGAGTTTTCAGAATATCTCTGACTACCCCTCGGGGAATATAGTCGTGAGCATATGCTATGCTATGCTAATTCAATCTAGTGATGTATAAGATTTACGGTTTTATATACCTATGATTATGATTATTTAAATATGGTTCTTTTATGTTATTTATGATTTCGAGTTCTGGTCCTGTAGTCGGACTGACATACTCGTAGTCGCGTTGTTGTACAAGCATTTCAGCACTCGATGTACCGGTGATCTACTTGGCATCGCTGAAGAGACTGCAGTACAGCCCAAGTCTCGATCGAATCAAAGGCTTTCTCGTAGTCCACGTACACCAAGCCTAAAAATGTATGTCCTTTGAAATAAAAATAAGTGACTAATATCCTCTATGATGTTTATACTAAATAATTACACAATTGCGCCTACAAATGAATTCTTAAACTCGTTCCCGAAGAGTTGATAATGATATTTTCATCAGAGAAAGAATTCGCATTAAAGAGTTTTGGCTCCGCGTTATTATGCTAATCTGTTCCCTAGAACGCGATGCAATTGGAATTTTGGGAATGTGGGTCGGTTCGAAAATTAGTCAGAAATAGGGTTGACAAAACGTTTAGTTACTGGTACACGGAGAATAATATCTAGTAGTCGTATTTTAGCAGACTTTACTAGGAAATTTGTTGTCATAAACAGATTTTAATCACATATACAAGAATTAGATTTATAACAACACATTTTTAGTAAAATCTACTAAAATAAACAGTTGTCAAATATTACCAATAAGTAGATAATTTTCGCCGTTTAGAGTTATCCCGGCGCCGGTGCTGATAAAATGCTCATATTTTTATGATTTTTACATTGCTTATTTTTATCCTGAAATACATACATAAACTTACGACCATACTCAACTTCTGGATGGATAGAAACCTTGGTACAACCACCAACCATTTTTTAAAACTTACCGATTATAGCAAGGTACGCTTACAGTTGTCTCTGCCTACACCAGTGGGAGACAAGCGTGAGAATATGTACATTTTACCATTTTAAGGTTTCAGGATGGTATGTTGAAGTGAGTACCTATTAGAAAGAAGTCTTGTAACTTTATAAGTTATATCGTCGACTAAAGTGTCGTAACTCCATATTAGATCAAATTTTACAGGAGGCACAAAAAACTTCACCACGAAAAATGGCAGCCCAGAGTTATGTGGTTTTCTATTTATAATTTTAAATTGTAACGGCTTTTTAAAAGGATTTAAGTCGTGCCATGGATGCATTCAGAAATTAGTAATAACATTGTATAAAATGTAATTTGAAAAATAAAATGAAGTTACAAGGTTTGACACTTTAGCCAACGATATGGTATTACTTCTTAGCTTCACATTACAGACATTTGTAATGTATGTCTTTTTGATTCAAACATTCGTGTGACACCCCTGTTCATTCAAACCATCGTCGCGGAAAGGGATTATTTGATTGGGTTTCGTTGGACATTTCGACAAGCCTAAACTTAACCCCTTTTCAATTCACCAAATGATAGGCGACAGATTACGCGACTCCAACAAAGTTTTCACCACTGTTTTGAAACTCTGCACGTAGCGCGGAATAATATGCTTATTTCGAATCGGTATTTATTAATGATTCGATTAATTATGACGTAATCGTTTTTGTTCATTTGATTTCCTTCTTGTTCTTCTCCGTTGCCGTGTCCCGTTACTCAGATTGATTATATCGATGATTTGCTATACATTTTTGAAGATTTCCATCATCTGTCTCATAAGCCCGTCACCAGATACCTAAAAAACAAAAAAATAATTATATCAAAATCAATTCATAATGGGAGGAGTGATCGCGTAACAAACATACAAAATAAAACCTCCTCCTTTTTTTTAAGTCGGTATAAAAGTAGCCTAGGTATTCCATGATTGGTAGCTGTAGGGCACTATTTAAAATAGAACTCTATCGACTATTTTATCTTATGCATAATCTTTATAAACCCTTTATCAGGTGTAACTGGCATTGTAGCGTTTGGAATCCGTTCGCTAGCCTCGACCATTCCAAACCATACACGACTAGTACGCAACATTTTTTAGTCTAGGAGAAATACGGTTTGAGATTAAATTAAAGACACATTAGTAAATTGTGTTAGAACTAATATTACTGTTAGTTTAACACTTTTGTCAACAAGCTCAGGACCCTGACACATACCTTAAAATCAATATAAATATTCAAAGGGCAAGCTTATTTCATATATTTGTTCCAGCATACCAGCAAAAGAGACAGTTAAATATCACAAGGCAAATTAAATGTGTAAAAACAAACAGTAAATAATTTAGTTTAGAGGTTATAATTTTTAAATACTTACACAATAATAAATATCTACTCAAATTTATTGTATTAACCGGGGATTATTCTAGTAAAATTTATTGAACGAAGCTGTCCTGCACAAAATCACCAGTTTTCCTTTTTTTTCATACCAAAATTTACTGTTTTGTAAATGTCTTTTTGGGCTCCTTTGTGCCAGGTTCGACTAGGGGCTGGTTATTTGACTGAGCGTGTTTTTCAATGTTTTGACGAAGCTTGTTGCTGATTTATGTCTGTTTATTTGTGTATCTGTGTTATTGGCGACGCTTGTGCTGACCGCTATATTTTTGTGATTGATGTGTTTACTTATCTAATGAAATAAGTTATTTCAATGTCTTAATTATTCAATAATATACAATAAACAATCGGGGATTATTGAGAATTTATGTTTTTCAGGTATGTATCTACTATATTCCTAATTATCACCTAAAGTGCAATTAATGCAACCTACTCTATACAAAGATCCGTAGATTTCCCCGACTACTTGTATATTTCGAAATCGCAGATTTCAGGATTGCAAAATATACTTGAGCAGTTTCCTATGAATGCGTACTGGCCTTGTATAAAACGGAAATACGCGGCAGTCGCACTTCCAAACTATGAATGGAATCCGTCATCTATAAATTATGAGGGTACAGCAGGATTAATTAAACTTTCCCTCAACACCAGATTGACACCCAGATAGTTTAGTACTAAGAACCAAACCAAACTGTCAGTATATTTTCATCACGTAGAAATACGGTTAAAAGTTTAAATTAACTTCTACCGAAGGATAAGGATACTATAAGTTGATTATGGAGTTTAGAGGTATATCATCCCAACTACTCGCGAGGGATTTGTTTATCCTAGACTTTGCATTTATATAAATTGATATCATTAGCATTGTTTTTAAACTAAATAAGAGTCTATCCATCAAGCTGAACAACTTTCACTATTGGAGCAAACTGATCGGAGCAAAAAAAAATCAGCAGCATACTGAACTACAATGCCTATTCGACTCAAATGTATGCATTTTTTTGTTCCGATCGTTTTGCTCCCATAGTAAACGTTGTTTAGATTGATGAGTAGACGTTATCAATTCCACCCTGTATATTATACTTATCAGAAACTATGCTTAATTTAGTAAACAAATAACACAACATGCGTCCATGTATGGGCCGTTCGGCTAAGTTGTGATATGCATGTTATTGCTTTGCTATACGCATTATAATATAGACGAATATGATATAAAAACAATCCAATTGCAAAAATAGCCCCAAATAAAGTAGTTTTGTGTTACTAAATATTCAAAGTAATATTACGACATCTCGAAGCAATTACAAAAAGCGCAGTTAGCGATACAAAAAAACGTCCTTCCACGAGATCCGATCCGATTATTTTCCGCCATTTTTGCACAATTTGAACAAAACCATATCCATCATGAAACTCAAGAAATCTTGTTTGTACGACAAAATATATAGTTGAAATATAAAGTTTTAGTAATGTGTTTATGCAAACTATTATTACCATATTTTTATGAAGCCGCACATAACATTCGACAGTACAAAAATGGCCTGTTTTGGAGGTTGTCATTTTACAAAATAGCACTTTTTTTAAAAGTAGGTATCTGTCTAATACTTTGGATGACATTTTGTATTTAGATAACGTTTATAATACTGGTTTTACATTCCTTGTTTTCACACAAAATGAAAAGACGACGCCATATTTCATAATCATGACAATAGTAATTTACAAAGACAATTCAGGGTAAACTGCTGGTACTGGCTTAGGGAAGTGTGTCATTTCTCTGTGACCATACCTCCATTATTATTCGACATCATAATTCAATCCTCGTCTTTACGTCTCATCTAGCATATCCTCACGACTATATTCATCGAGGGGTATTCAGAGATATTCTGAAACCTCAGAACATCCACGTTTTACTAGTAGTACCGAAACTCTGTCCAGTGTGAAGGGGGTGAGCCCGCCGCCGCTTATAATGGACAATGGGAACAATACATGCCTCGAAATTAAAGCATGTAGGCTTCCTCACGATGTTTTCCTTCACCGAAAAGCCAGTGGTGTTACAAATCGTTCATTAATTCCGAATACCTAATTGGTTCGGGTCGGCCTAGACGGGGATCGAACCATCGCCTCCTGCACGGCAGCCAATGTTACTCGCCTCTGGACACCCAGGACTATATAAAATTACATCGCTTATAAACACTGGCAAATAACCTTATATAACATTTTCACGGAGGTCTTGATACAATCGTGTCGTCTACCTATTAGTCATGGATTTCCGCAAAGTAACGCCTGATTCAATTAATTTATATTAAATTCGCTTTAACAGCGAAGATAATTAAATTACTGTTGATACAAAGCATTCGCTAAGCAAAGCCTATAATTATATCGTTACATTAATAATGTGCCTATTTAATTAATATAATTTCACGACAAAAGGACGAGCAAGCGTGACTCTGGTAATTATAATAAATTCACAAAACAAGGGTTATCAGAATCATTAGAGGCAGGGTAAAGGATAACACAATTTGTATTGTATCTCGAGTTAAATGAGTACTTTCAGAAGGGCTCCGTGTCATTATGACCTGTATAAATAAGTACCTACCTACAATATTGTTGGAACAAACTAACGAGGCCTGCTCCTCTTTCATTAAGATTCAGCATTCCAATTTTGGGGTACCCAGTCAGAAAATATGCTACAGCTTCGAACTATTACACCTTTCTTAAAATAAACTTTTAGGGGAGTTAATTCCACTTTATGCCTTTTAATATAAATTGTATTGGGTCTGAGACTCGGTGCCGGAACGATTGTGCCACATCGCCCACCACGGCCTCTCCTGTCGGCGCAGTGCTGGCCGTCTCCCTCGCCACGCCAGCTTGAATGACAACCCTCTTGTGAGCGCCAACGTGCCGGCCATACTTGAGCCAAGTGGCATTGCACGAGACGATGGCAGGAGACCCGACGATGAATGGCAGACCCCTGGTGTGGGACGCTACGTGTGTCTACACTGTGGCGCCCTCACACCTCCCTGCCACTTCTCTAATTGTGGGCGCGGCGGCGGCTGCTGCAGAGGGTGTCAAGCAGTGCAGATATGCCACCTTGGGGGACGGCTACATTCTTGCGCCTTACGGTGTAGAGACCCTGGAGCCATGGGGGCCAGACGCCCGACAGCTCTTCAAAGAGTTGTGTGAGTTGCATGTATGAATAAATATATCATTGTAAACGTTCGATTGATTAATGGTTGGGCAAAATACTCGTACGAGCTATGAAACTTACTAGGTAGTTACGGAATTAGTGTAAGTTTCAGAGAATGAATTTGAATTGCTAATGTACTAACGACAAAACAAGTTGTTACTAACTTTGAATAGTGTTGTTTTCTGATACTAAACGTATTGAATATCGCGTCCCGATCCAAATAACGTGCCTCAACCTCGAAATGTGTCATTCATCATAATATAGCACTCTAATAATAAGAGAATAACGTCGACATTATTGTTAGCTGTAAACATGCTCCACAGTGAAATATGTCTCGCGCATTTCTTAACAAATTACGAAACGTCTACCTTCTGTGGGCGCCATAAATATTCCAGCATTATGGTTTCATTCCGTTTCTGAAACAAAATAGCTTGTCTACTAACATCGTGTTTACGCGTGACCTGACCGAAGTCTTCGGTTTTATAATAAAGTTTGACACTAATTGTCTGGTGATACCCTACTCCCCACAAAACTGTTTTTGTAATTATAAGCAGTGACTGTCTTCGAAATCAACTCAACTCTATTCCAAAATGATCACGATAGGTATATCTAAGATCGAAAGTCCAAGTTAAGGGACTGTAGTAAACAGCATAGATGGTACTATCCTGAACCACTTTCATCTTCAACATTAATGGACGATATAGTCCAAAAACTGTCATAAAAATGCAAATGAAAGCCTGTAATTTCCTATCTTTGAGCTTATAGAGTGGCCAACTAGCTAGTAGGAAAGTTTGGAACATGTAGGCAAACTTAAAATCAAATTTTCATGAAAATTCAGGCGTGGTATCAGAAATTATACAATCTACGTTACCCTAGCCAATGCTTCCCTGTATCATATTTGCATATATAAAATATGTTTATTTACATACAGAGTCCTTCTTAATTTGCTGACACTTTTTTAAGAGGATTATCAGACCGTCAAACTGAGCAACTTTCTCTATGGGACCAACATGGAAATAGCGGAAAAAAAATCAGCTGTCCCATACATTTGGCTCGAGAAGGTTTGCAGTTTTGTAGGGAACAACCGATTTTTTTTTCGCGATTACGATTTTCGTGCCATAGAGAAAGTTGTTCAGTTTCACGTTCTGATCATCCCCTTAAAAAAGTGTCAGCATATTAAGAAGGGCCCTATATATTGATACAATCATTTTTATTATTCGAAGCTTAGTGATCTGGTGACATAATCTTATGCCAGGCAGAACTATTGAAATCGAATAAAAAACAAAATGTTTCCTCCCAAGGTAGGTTCTAATGCACATGTGACAAAGTGTAAAATTTAATAATTTACATAGGTATTATTTAAACGGGGACCATCAAACTGAACCACTTTAACTATAGAGCCAAAATTCAAAATCGCGAAGGAAAATGCATGGAATACTGAAACAGCTGCATTTGGACCTAAACGATTGGATCAACATCAGATGATGATTCTGATGCGAATTCAGTATTGGTCCAATACTAAAAGTGGTTCAGTTAGATGGTTTTAGACCATCAAACCAATTTAAACAACACTTTGCACCCCCCAACGTCGATGCTGTTTAATGAAATTACATAACAATTTTCAGCTATTCTAACTCGTACCTCCACATGTGGCGAGTGTACGTAAAAAGTAAAATACAACAAGTAAAATATGCACTTATTGTAATTTATTTGACAAATCAAATTATATTGAAATAAAAAAAACAACGTTTTACGTCTGTCAGCCATTGTCTAGTCTAGACCTCTGGAGCAACGGTTCCGTACTCAAAGGGTGCCAACGAGACTCTATTCATAAGCCTACGCTGTCCATCCGTCAGACAGTCTGTCTGTCTGTGGGGCTATATCTTTTGAACCGTAAAAGCTAGACAGTTGAAATTTTCACAGGATGTGCGTTATTATAGCGGAATTGGTAACAAATAAACATTATTAATTAACTGAGATATATACAAGAAACTAAAGAGTTGTTACCTTTGCAGTGATAAACTGCAATGTCTGCTAGACTCAAATGTATGGGACAGTAGATATTTTTTGCGATATCAGTTTTGCTTCCATAATAAGAATGGTTCAGTTTAATTGGTATTTTTGCAATTAATACAAACTTACATATAGAGCGTGAAATTGATATCATTAGCATACTTTTAAACTAAGATTCTAACCATCAAACTGAACAACTTTGACGATGGGAGCAAACCAAAATCGGACCGGAGCAAAAAAAAATCTGCTGCAACTAAACTGCAGTGCCTACTCGACTCAAATGTATGCAACAGCTTTTTTTTTTGCTCCGATCTGTTTGCTTCCATAGTAAAAGTTGTTCAGTTTGTTGGGTAGACTCTTAGTTTAAAAGGATGCTAATGATATCAATTTCACCCTGTATAAGCAGTCTATAAGGTATTTACCTACAATGATTCAGTGACATGTCGTTTTCATCTAGACCGTAACGTGCTCTAACTAAGAGTTGTAACACACAAGCGATTTTTGAGCACTGGCGTTTTCGCAACAGCACGGTCACGACGTCGCAATTGAATTGCCGTGATTTTTACTAAACGTTATCGCCACAAGATCGCCGCGGTTCCACCGCGATATCGCCGCGACACTGATAGAACTCAGAAATATTGTGGCGATATTGCCTTTTAAACTAAGAGTCTACCCACCAAACTGAACAACTTTTACTATGGGAGCAAACAAATCGGAGCAAAAAAAAATCTGCTGCAACTAAACTGCAGTGCCTACTCGACTCAAATGTATGCAACAGCGGATTTTTTTTGCAACGGATGCTAATGATATCAATTTCACCCTGTATAGGTAAGTTTGTATTAATTTCAAAAATACCAATTAGACTGAACAATTCTTACTATGGAAGCAAAACTGATATCACAAAAAAATCGGATATCGCGACGATGCCTTTCGTTCCGCCAACGTCTATGCTCAAAAATCGCTTGTGTATCTCAAACAGGTTCTCCATAAGCCAAATACAATAATGTACCTACTTGAATAAAGACGACAAAGTATAACGTAATAATAATTATCATAACTTACCTCAACTAGCCTAACATCATACAAATGATACTGTACTTACATTATACTTAGAAGTTAGAACTACCTGCCCTTAAACTTGCCTGGATTACTAAGTTTACTCTGGGTTGTGTAGGTAAACCTACTTGTTTGAACGTGGATCTAGGAGCGGTATTAATGTTTGTTCAGAGCTGTTGAATAATACAATACAATAATACAATCACGAAACATTACTGATTGTGCTCCAATAAAGTAATCTTTCTATGTAAACATAAAACCTAAGCTTAAATATGAAAAAAAAATAGTTGGAAAATTGTCAGCGTCTTTAATAATGTCATCATTACAATTATAATAACTAGAGTTAACCCGCGACTTCGTCCACACAAATTATATATTTACCAGATTTTAAGTCAGATCATAAGCTATCAATCAAAAAAAGAGTAAAAAAATCGGTTGATTCGTGTGATGCTCGCACAAACAAACACACAAACAAACAGACGGACAGTAATTCTAAAAAGGTTGATTTGGAGTCAGGGACACCAAAAAACCACATAGTCATCTTTTTTTATTAATATCTTCAATGTACAGACACACTTCTGTTAAATTTTTATAATAGTTAAGAAGTGATTTTATTAAGGTTTTGAAATGTATACTTAGCGTTAATATATAAAATCATATTTAAATGAAACACAAATAACTAATATCTAAGTACTCAAAGCTATAAAGGTAAGCGCATATTAGGGCGGGCCGCATCGCAGGGGAAAATGACGGAAATTCGCCGCGCAAAAATGCGCCCCAGTGCGTAGTATGCGATACTTCATATAAATTGTATAGAAGCGATTTTTGCGCTGAGGCCTGCTCTGGTGCGGTCCTACTAATACGTAAAAGTAACTTCCGGTACATAAAAGTTTACCCAGGAAGCTGGCATAGGTATTGTACCTACTTAATGGTATAAAATGACTGTCCTTTTAGTGAGCCTTAACTTCATTTTTATTGACCGAATGTAATGTCACGGCAAAAGTAACCTCCAAAATTCTAACTGAAATATCTTTAATTCCAGACTGCAATGATAAGCATCGGTGTACAAACCCGTAATATTTACAGTTTATTACATTATAGTTAGAATCTATACCAGGAGCCCGATTGCGCTAAGTTAAAACATCGAGTCGAAACGACGTTCTATTCTTATCCAATTTCAGTTCTAATCACATTGCAATCCAATTACTAATCAAATATGCTGAATTCCGCATCGCGTTTAACTCTATGTAACTGACAGCCTTTAACGACTGAGCGATCTGTCGAAACGGCTCTAACGGCTGTCAAGAGCAGTACCGTAATTAGCGCAATACCAAATGTGTCAAAAGTTATGGTTCCTACGTAGTTCAATAACGGTTCAATCACCCAATATTTACCGCGATTGCAGCCCTGGGCTATCTGTATGAGAAGTCTACAAATCCGCATTGGGTATGCGTGGTGGACTAACGCCCATACACCATTCCTGAGGTTAGGCATGTGTCCTGCAGTGGGACGTTTACAGGCCATGGTGATAGTTCGAATATATATTATAAATACATATTAGAACCAAATAGCTATGTACTTATAAGTATTCAACGTTAAGTCAAGCAGTAGCTTAAATTAATGAAACAATATGACACGCATCATAACTCCTCACATAAAAGTTTTACAGAGCCATAGAAACAAAGATTAGGCATCACAAACTGTATTACGACGATCATAATTTTCCAAACCGACTCCCTTAATACCCGTCCTAATAAAAAGGTTTATTACTTTTTTACTGAGAGATGCGTTGATCCGCACATAGGCTTGGCACAAGGCGGGCAATAAGCACGGGTTTTGAAACGCATTATTATTCAAATACTTGCTAAGTCTACACATTTTGTTGCGGAAATAGGAACATTTTAAGTGTATAAGTTTAAGAGAAGTTTATTCCGAATGAGTAAATGCGCGCGGCATACAAACGAAGTCTGGTGATGTTTTCAATACTAACCAATTAAAGCCAACGAAATTTTTCAGAAACCATCTAGAAACTAATCTCTATTTTTGTATGAAGTCCGATTTTCGTTTAATGTTATCCTACTCGGCCCAAACGTGTGGGACAGCAGATTTTTTTTCGCGATTTCGGATTTAGTCCCATAGAGAAAGTTGTTCAGGTTGATGGTCTGTTCATCCCTTTATAAAACCGTCAGGAAAATGCCTATATTGAAAACCCTTAACACTCAAAACACATAATCATTAAAATCCATAATGTTGAAATGTATACATTTAAAAAGTATATCTTTAATATGATTATCATAAATATCCAAAACGTTAAAAAAACGTAAAATTAATACACATAATTGTAAGACGAAAAAATTAGTATTTATTGAATGTCCCTTTCTTTGACACGCTCTGCAACCTATAAAATGCGAGGTGAAGGTGAACCCTCCTTTTAAGGGGATGAAAAAAACGTATATTTTCGGGTGGACTAGGTAAACAGTAGCAATTCGGTTCTGGCTGTGGTGCAAGATACCTAACATGCTCGTCGCTTCGCTCCTCGCTAACCTAACCGATTGAGTTAGAACTGGGGTCTAAACGAGTTTTTTAATGTTATGGATTTTCATGTAATATGGGGTTTTAAATTATGGATTTTCATTACTATGGCAAATAATGCTATATATTTTCACATTAAATATTTTAATTGCTATACGAATTAACGTTATGTCATGTCTGTTATGGATTTTCAAAATATGATTATTAAAGTTATGCAACTTAAGGGACACCTGAACTGTATTTCTCTACTACTACAAAACTGGAACTTAAGTGTGTCTGTATCTACATTTAAGATATTTATAAAAAAAAAATACGATATGGTTTTTTGGTCCAACTCCAAATCAAAAAATTATGGTTTTTGTCTGTCTATACAGACAGATAAATAGTTATTTGTTTGTTCGAGCATCACGGAAAAACTACTGAACCCATTTTTAATGAAACTTTTTTTTTGAAAGCGTTTGATTTGATTTTAAATCTGGTACATAATTTGTGCGGACGAAGTCGTGTGTCTAGTCTTTTATGAAGATAAAGCCGCAGCTTTGAAAACATTACGCCGCTCCCATCACTGCGCAATACTTGCTCTGTTGATTACACTTACAATCCCAAATTAATTGAACGCTTATCTTTTTTTTTAAATCATGAACTTGTTACATTTAATTCCAGAGACCACATAAACCCTTGTTCTTATTCAGAGGATGATCTCATACCAAATTATCCACGCTAATATGCATCTAGTGCTTTAGTCCGGCTGCAAAACAAAGGATTTGTGACACTAAACTCTGTAAGCCAAAATAGGTCGGTAAGTTTACACACGGCGACACATGAAGCTAAACAAAACCAACATAAGCCGCTCGACTTTATTCGTTATTCGACCTACGCGCGGCCAGCTTATTTTGGTTTTGTATAGCTTGATGTGTCGCCGTATGTACAGGGTGATCCAGACCTTTCTGTCTAGTATTTCTCTACACGCGCGCGACTCGGCTTTTTCCCATACTACATGTCGCGGCAAAGCGCGGCTTTCGCTCTTCGAAAAGCGCGGGAACAGTTTATTTTCTAAGCAGCGGAGGCGGTTCGCGCGCATGTAGAGAAATATTACTAGATGTGCAGATGGATATAATACGGATTGCAATGTGATTAGAACTGAAATTGGATTAGGATTGAACTTCGATGCCTTAAATTCACTCGATCGGGGCCCATTAAATAAGTAAACACACCCACGGCATAAAAAATTATAAAAATAGTAGGTAATTGAAAAAAAATGAATGAAATTGTATGTTACTCGAGATAGAGTTAACAAAAAATCTTTTCCTGTGATCGGATGGGCACAGATTTTTTTCCTGGTAGGTCCTCAAGTCAGCAATCTAAAAAAAATGTATATCCATCTGGTCTGGACCACCCTGTATATCGTCCTCGCATCAAATGGATGAAAACATTAATGGACTATCGTCAAGAATGTTTAGTCCATTATTAGTGTATGCTATAAAACGTAGAGTAAAAACCACAACTCTTAAACTATCAATAAATCTTAACTTGTAAATAATTAAGACGCAAATTACTATACCCTGCCTAGAGAAGGTTGGATTTATGGGTACCGTTGACCTCTTAATGAAACTTTAATTGCATACATCGATCTTTTTGTTTGGCGTAGAGTCTACACCAAACACATCTACGCCGTAGACGAACGAACTCTATTCTGCACTCATACGTTTACAAAGGGCAAATTAGAATGTGTAATATCAGGTGTCTTGAACTTTCTGAAAAACAACGATTGTAAGTACGAGATTCGGGAAGCTAAGGGGTATCTTCACGTCCCAAATACCACACTGTCTAAAGACGAAAGTCTTCGACCAGTGTGTGTTGCCGGTGATAACATATGGAACAGGGACGGGGTCACTCACTCAAGGTCTCATCAAAAGGCTGAAAGTCACCCAAAAGGCAATGTCCGAACTATGTTTGGAGTTTCCCTGCGAGGTCGAATCAAAAATCTAGAGATCCGCAGAAGAACTAGAGTAGCTGACATAGCCTAAACTAAAGTGGCAGTGGGCGCAGAACCGATGACCGATGGAGCCGAAGAGTTTTCGAGTGGTGACCGCGAACTGGAAAGCGAAGCCTTGGTAGGCCAAGGTGGAACGATGACCTGGTGAAGGCAGCGAGAACCCGTTGGATGAGGGCAGCGCAGGACCGGTCGTTATGGCGGTCCTTGGTGTGAGGCCTATGTCCAGTAGTGGACGTCGATCGACTGAGATGATGATGATGATGAAGAACGAGATAAAAAGCGATCTTTTAAAATGCTTAGAACATGGCAAGCTAATTAAATTGTAATGTAATACATTTTATACATTTATGATAACCTGCTAAGAAGCAAAAATGTTACCAAATATTTGCGTTCTCAAATAAGTGAATAGTAAATTCTTTTTCTGAATAAAGTTTCTTTAACCATTATGAACACTTACGACGCTCTATAATTTTAGAGAACGTTACACAGTAAGAAACGTTATAAAAATTGATCCACAACTAACAAAACATAATTTAGTAAAAATTAAACACGGACAATGTTGATTCGGACGGAGTCCGCAACAACTAACTCTGTTCTCTCCCGACCCTAATAAAATTCATATTAGGTACTATACAGAAAGTATTAACGACTCTGATTTCATAACTAACATACTGGGGGCTAAAACTTTTGGGCGATATGAAAATTTTGTTTGAATTATTCCAACTAATACAATAGTTAACATTGTACTGGGAAAATACAATCGCTTTTAGTGTGAAAAGTTCTAATCTACTCAGTGACGGATTTGCCTCAAGGCCCGGGCATAGGGCAGCAAATCGTAAAAAAAATCACTGACGATACCAAGAAATAACTCAAATACCTAAATATTCTAAAGGCTCGCGCACATTATTTAAATTTATGAATCGATTTCGGTATAAGATAGCAATAAAGTAAATTCATTATGTAGTCTATATGATGGGTTCTTAGAAAGGGGCGGCTAGTACTTACTACATGGCCTGGGGCCTAGGGCGGCCAACCCTGCAAATCCGCCACTGAATCCTTTTTCATATATGGATTTCATATTTGTTAGGAGTTTGGACTATTGTCCCTGTTCAGAGTATGGCAGGTATTTTACCCATTCAATCTCATACATAACTAACCCTCAATGTGATGATAACTAAAATTCACGTTTTGTTTGTAGTGAAATATTGGCACTTAATTTCTAATTTGTTTTCTATAGGTTACATATTATAAAAGCTAATATTTTTGTGCAAAAAAGTACTAGGTATTTAAAAAAATACGATCGTATACAGGGAGTTACATAATTAAACCAACATTTGAAACATAGGCTATTTTTTCAGAGAGTAGGGTAGTGTTTGTAAATCATTTGTACCTAAATTTCATTAGGAGGCGATGAAGCTTTCTTTGTCGAAAAAAACTAATTGTAAGATGCTTAATGTCAATATACTCTTTACAAGGGAAAACCTTTAACACCCTTTTTTCTTTAGGGGTATTTTTGTAACACCCTGTATAGCAATGCCGTAATAGCAATGTGGCCAATCCGCGATTGTATCGGGTGACATCGTCGGGGAAAAGAAAAGTTGGAGGCGGGTTGTATAGCGATTGTAGCGATTCTATCGCATCGCGACTGTAGCGATTCAATCGCATCGCGTCTGTACCGCGACTGCATCTCGATAGTAGCGATACACATGCGTGTCTGCATCATAAACTTAATATTACTTACTATCTTTTTTATTAGTTTATGGTCTGCATGGGTTATGGGTACGCGGCCAGCGACGGCATTGTGACTGTATCGCGATAGTATCACGTAAAATCATGGTCATGGGCGATGGCTCTATGATACGGAAAGTGGTGCTAAGTTACATAAAATTTCTCCAAGTGTCCCTCTGATTAGCCATATGCTTCTGTGAAAACGCTATAATCATGCACATTCTGTGAATATTTCAACTGTCTAGCTATGACGGTTCAAAAGTTACAGCCCTAAATAGGTAGAACAGACGGACGGACGGACGGACTACGTAGGCTTATGAAAAGGTACCTAATAACATTGTTCAGTTATCGTTGCACACAGACCAGTAAAAGGATTACAATAATTCGTAACTTTGTTGCTAAAGTGAACATTATTATTACAAAGAACGAAAGGAAAGACTACGAAAGCTCTCGTAGCCTTTCGTAGTGTTCCGTAGTATTCGTAGAGTACCTAGTTTCGTAGTCGATGAGTTTTTATTGGAAAACCTAATATTAGTCCTCAAACAAAATAAATGCATTGCTATTTTATCCGTACAATAAAATAATATAATGTTGTTGCAGTTCTTTGTTCATTTGACTATTGATTTTGTAACTATCCGATAGTTGATTGTATTGGATATTTAACGGGGTATAAACTACCCCGTCCATCAAACTGAACAACTTTCACTATGGAAACAACATCGAATAAAAACACCTGTCCCATACAAATATGAGTCGAGTAGCGTTGCAGTTTTTAATGAAACAGCTGATTTATTTTAACGATTTCGAAGTTGGCTTCGGTAGCGTAGGTTATATTCTGTTTGATGGTCTGAACCACCCCTTTAAATATTACTAGTGTGTTATGTTACACCTTGTATATTTTATATCTTATTCATAAATAAATGTGTGTGAAACGTGTTACCAAATCAAAAATAGACATTTCAAACATTTAAGGGGGCTGTTTAGACCAACTTTCACTATGGGACCAACATCGAAATCGGGAAAAAATAATCAGCTGTTCCCTACAAAACTGCAAACAGACTCGAACCATGGGACAACAGTTTTTTTTTGCAAATTCGATGTTGGCCCCATTACCATAGAAACATTTTTTCAGTTTGATGGTCTGATCATCCCCTTAAAAAAGTGTCAGTATATTAAGAAGGACCCTATATAGATACAAAGCTAACTCATGTGCCACGATCCTTTAATTTAATTATCCAGTTAATTAAAATTGTGATGGACGTGGCTCGCCTCAACTTTTGTACAGATGTAGAAAATTGCTTTTGTCTGCTCGTAGTTTCATTAATTAAAGCGCATTTTATTCAAATTACAATATAATTAAATAGTGTAAACCAGTATTAAATTTAAATCTGAGTTTGGTTTTATCAAGTTTGTTTTAGCTTGAAGTTATTTTTATAGCTAGATGAGATACTGATTGACAGACAGTATGATAGCCCGATTGCTCAGTCGGTAGTGAAACTGGCTGCTGTGCCGAAGGTCTCGGGTTCGAATCCTGTCAGAGGCAAATATTTGTATGATGAATATTAATATTTGTACCCGAGTCATGGATTTTTGTATCGATGTATTTGATATCGGTGTCTAATCATCACAATACAAGTCCAAGCTAAAATCTGGTACTTTAAAACTGACTAGATAATTGATGTGGCAATGTCCAAGATATTTATTAATTTAAATTAAGATTTTTTATTATTCTCATGTGGATATTAATTTGTTATCAATATTAAATGTCAGTATTAATATAGGTACATAGTTACTGAGTTATTGAGTAGTTACAGAGTTTCGGTACTAGTGAAACTTGGATGGTCAGAATATCTCTGACTACCCCTTCGAGGCCGGGGAATATTCCAGCATATGCATCTCACATTATTGAATACACACATACATACACTCATAACCGTAATCCCTTTCGGGGTAGTTAGAAACAGTGCTACAACTACCAACTTTCTGTTTATGATTGTAGTTGTAACAATGCTCAAATTACGTTTCAAGATGGCTAACCTATTCCCCACATAAACACTGCATAAGAAACATTTAATTCCTCAGTCGACTCGTTAGTTAATAGAAAATACTATGCTTATTGATAGGGGAAGATTGGCTCCATTTTTTACAGGGGCACCCACGTACGTTAGTGATTACAGACAAACTAAGTGGAATACGGAGACGTCTTTTCATATGTGCGTAGCATTTTGGTTTTGGTGACCACATCGTTGGACCAGCATGTCTAGCATGATTTTTCTACTTGCGCGCGACTCGGCTTTTACCCATACTGCAAGCGCGGCATTCGCCCTCCAAAAAGCGCGGGAACAAGTTATTTTCCATGCAGCGAAGGCGCGTCGCGCGCGTGTAGAGAAATCATAC
The DNA here is from genome assembly GCA_963924505.1 of Agonopterix alstromeriana. Lineage (NCBI taxonomy): Eukaryota > Metazoa > Arthropoda > Insecta > Lepidoptera > Depressariidae > Agonopterix > Agonopterix alstromeriana. The sequence continues at coordinate 14,316,995 of OZ004667.1, forward strand.
TAGACATGCAGGAAGCCGCGACAGCCGCGGCATTACACATAATACGGCAGGTAGCAAAATGTTCTTGCACTTGGTGAGTAAATGTTTTATGGTAATTCAAGATCGCATTTTAACAACTTTTATTACATTTCTAACATAATAATTACCTTTATCACAAGTAAATATCCCTAAGAAAATGTTTAATGACAAAGGAGCAAGGAAGTAGAGTAGACGAAGATTTGATGCTATATCGGCTACAGATGATTGTGATGGAGTAGGGGTTCCCAAAATTTTCTTTATTTCACCTCCTTTGGGCAAACAAAAAATATCCTCACCTCTATCTACTAAATAAAGTTAATTTTCGGGGACCATTCGTGGGGCACTTTCGTACGGATTCCGGATGAAAGAGAAATCAATTTTATTCAACAACCCTGTATAATAATCATTTATACTTTTTGAGATATAGCAAGATGATTTCTATAAAGCTAATAATCAATGTGGTAAAAATAAAAAAGATGTTGTGAAAACTGTACGAAGGGTCCCAATCTTCCCCTACATTTCGTGAATTGCAACTTTGACATCAAGCAGCCTCCCCACTTAACAATGTTCAGATACCCAGATTAAGACCCTCTAGCAAAATAGAGACAAGATAGCACCTTCACAATGTCAACGTATAATATGAAAAGGTCGTATTCAATATCCAGCTTGTTTGTGAATAGCGTAACGTGTGGGGCCGGGTAAACTGGTCCGAAATTAGTTTGGCAAGTAACATTGTTTGGCGAAGGAGCGCAAACTTTGATTAGGTCGTCGTCTCGGGCTAGGACGTAATGACAACATAACGCCTAGCCGTTTTACTTGCGCTTAAGATTGAATACAACCTCGGTGATAAGATGGACCATATATAAAAAAAATACCAATTAGAGCATTTTGAACTGTTTAAAAACCTTATAAGGTTTATATTGTGTTACTTAGATTATCCGCCACCGCAACACGTCTCTTCTGTATAAACCGTGGCTTAAGGACATGTCTGCCAAAAAGCAATAGGAAAACGCTACCATGACAGCTATTTACAACGAATATTAATTATACTTTAGTAGTTTTAGCCCAAAGGGTGAAAACGGGATCCTATTCATAAGCCTTTCGATGTCAGTCCGTCCGTCTTTCCTACCTATTTAGGGCTGTAACTTTTGAACCGTAATAGCTAGACAGTTAAAATTTTCACAGAATGTGATTTAGTACGGTGGATTTTCTAAACAAATAATAAAAATGTCAAAAAGTTAAAAATTAAGGGGGGTCCTCATACAAGAAACTAGTTTTATCAAAGTTTTTTCTTCTCGCTCTATCGTAAAAACGATAATACATACAAGCGTCAAACTTGGTGTGATTAAAGATCAAACTCTACAGTATAACAACAAAATAACAAAAACCGGCCAAGTGTGAGTCGGTCTCGCGTTAAAGGTCCCGGAGAAAACAAAACTTTTGTTGTAAGTTAAATATGTTGTGTGTTGGTGTGGTACGGAACCCTCGGTGCGCTTGTAGCCCGATTATTATTTTTTATGACTAACGAAGCGTGTGGTGGATTTTAGTTTGTTAAGTTGACGAAGCATGTTGCGGGTATCTAACTGTTTATACAACGTGTTAATGAATAAGCGCAAAACCTCATACACCCTAACTGATTTATAACAAAATAATTAGATTGAAACAATAATTTCATTACTTTGATAATTAAAATTTAAAGCTATTCACATTTTAAGTTTTCAGGAAAAAAATATTTGTTATCTTTTCAGCAATTAATGAAAGTGCTAACGTGCTCATGGATACATTTTAAGAATCTTGTTGTGGTAGTAAGTAGGGTGAGTGTGCCCTTGCGTTGGGTTGAGATCGAGTTCAATAAATTTTAAATTTTACGAACGAACTATTTAATATTTTGAAAAAAATTACCTATGTTGAAAACATGATAATTCGATTCTGCTCTCGATTCTAAACAAACTACTTTCTAGTTTTGCGTTAATTCATAGACACGTTGTATAAGGTTTTGACGAAGCATGTTGCTAATTACCGGCTGTTGTTATTATTGACGAAGCATATGCTGACTGCTTTTATGTGTAGACAAAGACATTAACGAATTATTTTTTCTTCAACTGTCATAAAAAAATTTATACGGTTATCGTGTTTATTTAAAAATTTAAATCATGAAGAAGATTGAGTGGACTATCTAATCTTGATTTAAAGGAATAAGGAAAAACAACTTTCCTCCTTAGACGAATTATATACGGACCCGCCTCGCCTTAGCATTTCCCCTCTGCCAACGTGCAAGATCAAAAGATCTTCCGCATTTACATACAATTTTATACCTTATCACTAAACGCGACAGCCTATAATTGCGGAACAATAATTTCGAACTTATGACGTTTGGGGTTCACACGAAACTGTTTTTCATGATTTTTAACATTCAAAATTAAAATCTAAACTAATGGAATAAAATTCAAAGTTGCGTATCTCGTGCTACCTCGCCCCCCGCAAAAAGTGGCAGAAAAGTTTGTTAGTAGAATTACACGCGTAACTTGTCCTCATATAAGTAGTCTAAGCTTTCCTCCGACTTGTACAGGTTTTAAAAATTACAACCAATTAACTTTTAACTCTACGCCTATTGTAATGGTAATACTAAAATTGTTCATTTCTGTAAATTTTTGGTCTTTTTAGTTGTCCCACTAATTGTAAAAGCAATCAAGATATTAAGAAGATCCTATTACTTCTTACATGTATTGTGGCGATCACAAAAGATCTACATAAGGTCGAAGTGATACTAGTCTGCAGAAGACTCGAATAGCCGCTTTACAACAAAAAAAAAAAAATAATAATAATTACTTCTTACAACAACAATAATCATACGAATAACGCATAATTTTTTACGCATCACACTGAATGAATTTGTATTAAGTATAGATTAGTGTAACTAATTCGTATTAAAGTCTATGAAATTATTTACTTGTTAATTCTTGAAAATAAACAATCTACTTTCCAACCACTGTACAATAGACAGAAGCTTCCGTTATTACTACTTACAAAAATAGTACTTACATAGTTACTAAAAAAACCTCGATTAGGTTATATTTATGAGGTTATAAGGCGCTGTATTTATGACGACAGACTGTCGCGGGGTGTGGGCAGGCAGCCTACGCAGTTAATAAGGCACCGCCGAACCGTTGTTTATGACTTCATTGTAGTTACGATCTAGGTGAGCCTTTATTAGGGAAGAGAATATTATTGGGATTATTATTGAGGGAGTGGAATGCCGTGCCTGCGTCAGTATTTCTGAGCGCTTACAACCCGAATTCCTTTAAAGTACGAGTGAATAGGCTTCTTCTGGGTAAGCTCGCTACATCTTCGACCCCATCTTTGTCCTAAGGACTGGATTGAGGTCAAGAGCAAACCCATCTTAAATATTATAAAACTGTAACAGAAGTGTGTCTGTACATTGAAGATATTTACATGAAAAAGATTACGATATGGTTTTTAGGTATCCCGGACTCCAAATCAACCTTTTTTTACCCGACTGTTGTCTGTCTGTTTGTTTGTTTGTTTGTATGTTTGTAACAGCATCCCGCAAAAACTACTGAACCGATTTTGATGAATTTTTTTTTGTTTGATAGCTTATGATCTGACTTAAAATCTGGTATATTATTTGTGTTGACGAAGTCGCGGGTTAACTCGAATCAGGATAGTGATTTTGTATAGGATTTGATACTGAACGGAATTGTGGGGGGGGAAACCATACGAAATCGTAATCCTGATTCGGAATTCCAAATTACACCAGAGTTACACCAAATTGCAACGGACCACTGTGCTATTGATTAATTTAAGGGGATAATCAGACCATCAAATTGAACAACTTTTACTATGGGAGCAACATCGCAGAGAGCTGCAATTTAAGAGCCGAGTCTGTAATTACCAACGCTCACGCGTTTCATACGACGTTTTTCAACATATTTGCGAGGAAAAAGTAAAAAAAATCGTAAAACACGACTATTTTAGACAAATATTTGTGGAAAATGGCGCTGGGCTTCTTTTTTTTTTACGGCCCGTCCATTGGGTTGAGATAGCTATTCGCGCGCAGGTCGACGAAGAGGCAATGACTAAACTGACATTCAACCAACGACATTTAATTGCAAACAACCTAATATTAAAAACGTTATAAACTTAATATTTAAGTATTTATAACATACATTAATATTAATTTGTTACCTGAAATAAAATAAATTGTTTGATGAAATGAAACGTTTATTTATCATATTTTAATTAACACAGATTTATTTATTCAAAAACATTTTTTTACGTAATAACTCTTTGCTGAGATTTAAAAACAAACTATAGAAAAAAGTAACGTTACCGCACTAGTGCGATAATATAATCATTTTCGCACGCGTGTTCTATAAGCCGCATTATGTACCTAAAATCGATGCAATAAGAGTCACTTTACGAGCAAGTATGTTGAAAAAGATACTTACGATGTTGTTCCCAGGGAGAGTCGATTTAGCATTTTGTTTTCATAAAACACACTTAAGTACTAAACTCTACCTACGTTCAACTAGGTCTCCCTAAAATTCCAACCATTTTCAAGTGGGTGTGTAAGTGAAACTCGTGTAGTGTCACTGTCGCGTCAATAAAGCCTACCTTCCATTACGGCGTTTATGTGCGAGCCGTTAACTTTTATGACTGGGAACCCTGCTAGCCTTTGGATTCCGTTATGAGCAACATGTACTTTGTACATAGTCTGGAAGGAACTATAAAACATTTGGACTTAGACTTGGGGTTGACAAATGTGTGAGCGACTAGCAAAAACCTGCCAAGAGTGTTTGATATGTATTACAGTAGAGTTCTGCACGCTTGATACTTCAAATAGAAAATGTAAAACAACGTCAGTTCATTCTAAGTAGTTTATGGTCTGCAGAATTTAATAATTCTTCTTCTTATCGTGTGGAAAGACCCTGGTGTCAGAGTTTTTTCAGACCGCCTTACGGCCTCTTACGTGGTTTAAACGATGGACGTGGTTTTAACGTGGTGACGTAGTTAATTATTATAAAGTTTATGTGAACCTAACAACATGTATTTAGAACCTGATCGCTTTATTTATGTAACTTATTCCTATCCTTATCTCAATGTGGAATCACCGTACAATGTGGCGCTTCGTTGTAGGCCGGAAAGCAGGCAACCGACACGCGACCACCCATTTTGCTTATCTCTCCTTCTGCTGCAGAGGGCCCAATAACAATCCCATAAATAGATGTAATTTAAATGAACGTTTTATTAAGACCCTCAGGTTTTATTTAAGAAATTCCATTAGAGTGATAAAACCACCTCAATTGCAAATATTTGTTTCTTTTAAACATGTTCATTAATTGATGTACCTAATAGATAGTTAAGATGCTGTGACATACCTACGGATTGACGGATAGACTAATTTAGCGATATTATAAATGTATTTTTTTTTTACATTTGACTATGGAACCCTAAAAAGTAACGAGCATTTTATATTTCGTCAGACGGCTGGCAATCCGGCTTAGTCATGCCACTTTGAACCACAACGAAACCATAGTATAAGAAAGAGTATCTAGTACACGAAACTAACATTATTCTGCTAAAATCATAAGAAGAAAAATGATGACCAACCCCTTTTATCCTCTTAGTAGCTTAGTTTAGTAGTTATATGACTGCCTCCGTGGTTTAATGGTTAAGAGCATTGGGCTCTTGACACGGAGGTCGTGGGTTCGGTTCCCACGGGTAGTGATATGTCACTTTGTGCATTTTTCCTCAGTTGGTTAGGACATTGCAGGCTGAATCACCTGATTTTCTGAAAGGAAAGATGATTCCGTGCTTCGGATGGCACGTTAAGCTATTGCTCCCGGCTACTATCTCTGGTGGTAAGTCGTTACATAAAACCACGTCAGAGGACGTAAGGCGGTCTGAAAAACTCAGACACCAGCGCTTGCTGCCCACACGATAAGAAGAAGTAGTTATATGAGTGACTATCACTCTTCTATAATCTAGACCGAAGGCATACGATGACAGGATGACTTATAAACGTCTCTGGGATTAAACGTTTTTCGCTTATTAGAGCGAAACGGATGATTTAAACTAAGTACCTATTTCACCATAAAACATACACAAATTAAAATCTATTCAAATAAATAGACCACTAGTTTTAATGGGGAGTAACGAATGGGGAGGAATGATTACATTTGGTTAGCAACAAAAATCAGCCGTTAAAACATTTGGACAACATACAAAGATTTTGCTAGCAATAAATAAAAATCTGTCTGAAAACCTTGGTCTACAATCTCAAAATGGTCAACAATTTACCCAATATGCAGTCAGTAGACCTGACATGCCACCCCAGAGTAAACCATAAAAATCGAGATGTGCCTGAATCCTTATTATTTTACGCCAGAAAGAACGCGCATGACGTTTTTCTCGTTTAAACGCTTTGTTGTGGGTGGCATGCTAGCCGTGCAGCTTGTAATATTATGTGTCTGCTTAATAAACGTTCGCGCTGCAAAATAATTACTTGGTCAGCAAGATTTTACAAATTGGTCTACAGAGAAAACATGTCTAGAAGCAGTTTATCTGATAGCTATGCATGTTATGGTTTAGGGGTTATAGTCTGTCCCAGAACAAACTCAGAGAACCTGAATTCCATTGTGTTAGGTTAAAATCTGTCCCGGAACCGAATCAGAGCATCCCACATCATTGAGTTAGGTTAGGTTAAAATCTGTCCTAGAACCTTTGACTAATTATTATAAGGACTAGCCTTGCGGTAGCATTTCCCCTCTGCCACGGTATAAGCACAATTGATCTTGTGCATTTACATTCAATTTTACACCTTATCACTAAACGAGACAGCCTATAATTGCGAAATAATAACTTCGAACTTAGAACGTTTGGGGTTCACACGAGACTACTTTTCATGATTTTTAACATTCAAAATTAGAATCTAAAGTTATGGGGAATAAAATTCAAAGTTGCGGATTTCATGTTACCTCGCCCCCCGCAAAAAGTGGCAGAAATGTTTGTTAGTAGAATTACACGCGTAACCAGTCCACATATAAATAGTCAAAGCCTAGAACCGACTCAGAGCACACCACTTCCCCGCAGTCTTGTCTGTACTACATCGCCATTTTGGCTAAACACATACCGAATACATTTTTCTGCTTACAAAAGTACGTATACTTTGCTAGCCGTTTAAATAATACCCGTTTTAATTAAGGACTAACATTTAAAAATTTTAAAGGTGTGTACCTAGTTCAGATAATGAAATTGAAACGTCGTTCAAAAAAGGAACAAACAATGTGCCGAAAAAAACGAAAAGCATTTTTGGACCTTCCATAGACAATCGATCGACTGATCCGCACTTTTGTATGCTAGGTCCAAAAATGTCTCCTTTTTCGACCCATGTTCCTTAGAAAAAGTTGTTTAGTTTCATTGTCTGAATAGTCAAACCCTTAAAATTTTGTTAGTAATTAAAAACTATATAGTGGTGTATGAAATAAATACATCTTGTTAGGTAATACCTATTATCAAATAAAAATACACAAAAAGGATAGATAGAAAAGGCAAAAGAAATGAAATGGTGGATGCTGTTGTTTTAACAAAATCGCTTTGTTCTCAGAATACGGAACAAATTCTGAGAGCGCATGATTTTTTTTGCTGACTACAAACAAAAAAGGATAGTATAATCAGCATGCGAACGTTTAAATTTGGTTGCGGATGCTCGAATGCTGTATCCATGATCGTTATTCGGTCCCTCTAAAGTCATCTCGCATCAGTAGCGTAGCGAGGGGGGCAGGGGGGTTGGAAAATGCCCCGGGCGGCTTTTTACTAGAGGCGGCAAATTTGAGAAAAATATAGGTTGATTGAGCTCTGTCTATAACCAATTCGTAAAGCAGAGAAAAGACGAGCTCGTTTCGCTCGATCTGAGTTTCTGTTTTAGTTACTGTGCCTACACATAACCGTAATAAGTTCTGACTACAGCCTAAATAACCTAAAACGTGGTGCTCAAAATTTTGAGCTTGCTTCGCTCCATCCATAGCTATTACATTTGCACATGTTTTGTACATAAAAAGCTCTGGCTAAACGATTCGTATTGAGGAGAAAAGTCGAGCTCGCTCTAAGTTTCTATTTTTGCATGGATAAACCAAAAGATGTTTGACCACAACCGGAATAGATGCGCATAAAAATTTCGAGCTCGCTTCGCTCGCTCCGTTATTATTTTTTTTGGATATGATAAGGGGGCGGCAAAATCAGTATGTGCCCCGGGCGGCAGAAAATCTCGCTACGCCACTGTCTCGCATATAACCTAAACTAACATGAGTCGTTCGTTTTCTTCTCCGAATTTCCCTTCAAGCGCAAACGTGCCTGCACAGAATGAAAGGAGTTTTCATTTCACTTCTTATGTTATTAGATTATGTAAATTTTTATATTAAACTCTTGCAAATAAGGTCGAAGATTGTATGCATCTGGATGTTGTAATTCGTCCTTTAGTACCCGAGTACATTCTCCAGGGTTAATAGAATGTAGCGTTAGTTAGAAACGGGTTCTTGGTTCTAGAAGTAATGTTGGTAGCTACTAGGTAGATGTATAACATCTAACAGAACGAGTATATTACCCTACTATGCCAACTTAGGTAGTTAAACATTATAGTGATAGTAGAAAGATAGTAGGTATATTAATGAATGACCAAGAGACGTGGAGTGGTATTTTTGAAAGTCATACGTTGAACACAGCAGTAGAAAATGTCAAAATTAATATAGAGACACAGAATAAATACTAGTAGAAAGTTATTCGCACTATAACCTACCAACCGTCACAACGAGGCGCGTGCAAACAAAAATGAACCGAGTCATTAGACATGAAAGCTTAGTTTACATAGTCGCCCTCTTCCATTCTTTCACGTCTGCGCGACAGCGTGACATCGCTAGGGTTTTCAAGTCTCGCATTAACTACTCACAAAATGGCGGCAAGTCTAACGAGATTTGACCAAGAAGTTTACACGGTATACCTAACCTATCGCTATTCAACCCCTCTGTGGGGATCGGCCGTCAAGCGTACCTGAGCTGTGGAGGGAGACAGGTCTGATAGAGATATGGATCTTTCTACTGCAGATTTGACTTTAAAAATTTGCACTCCTGGAGCATGATTTTTGATAGTCAAATCAGCAATAGAAAGATGTATGTCACATTTTTACATATATTTAACATTTTCTTCTGCTGATTTCAACGTATGACTTTCAGAAATACCACTCCAGTCTTGACAATGTTATGTAATTCAATGTTGTATTTATTTTGTAGTTTTACTTTTTGTTTGATTGATGTGTGCTGTAAAGTTTCCGGTCGTATCTTCTCCACAACGAAACACCTTCCGAAGCGGAGTAGATTCAAAAAAAATTACGTCTAAAACCTATCTGTAAAAGTTATCCTGGCTATCACCACTTTTCATTAAAATTGGCTCTGTTGTTAAACGTGAAGACGCAAAAAACAAAAACAAACACATTTTCTGATTAATACTGTTTGTATCGACACTGCCAAATCCTTGAATCCTCATGTATAAAAACGCAGATAATTCGCTATACATAGAATGAAACAGACATTTTAGCATAAGAGGTCTTAAAACGTGACTTTACTTATCTACGAAGCGCACAATCATCGTAATTCCTCCATTTAAAAGCTCTCTTTAAACTGAAACTTTAGAAAACTCTTCAAACGGAAAACGTGCACATATTTAACAGCGGGAAAACGCAACGCAAAGCAAAACGGTGCATTTGCAACTTACAGCCTAATGACTGTAGATTGAGATTTGAGTGTGCACTAATTGGGGGAGCTTTGCTCGCCTTGTTTGAGATAAAAACTGTCCTTTTTTAGTTCAGTTCCATGGCAGGAAAAGGAGTTTTAATGGATTGTTTTTTACCTATTGTTATCTGGGTGCTCTTGGATCTGCTAACTCTTTGAAACATGTATGCTTCAATTTTAAGGCATTGTACCCACTACCTATACTTCATTCCAAATAAGGACGACAAGATTTTCCGATTCCTATTTTTAGCTTTCTGGCCAATTCTGATTACCAAATGTAATTAATTTATTGGATACATATACTATCCACACGTATTAAACTACTTTCACTTTGGAGCAAATTTCGAATTTCGGAGATTTCGAATCGCGAGAAAAAAATCTGCTGTTTGATACAAAACTGCAATACTGGAGCCAAATATATTAATTTTTTTCGCGATTTCGATGTCGGTGCCATAGACAAAGATATTCAGTTTGATGGTCTGGTCATCCCCTTAAAAACCGTGACCATATTATTATTATTATTTGATTGTAAGGGCTTGGTCAGTGACCAATAGCTACCGCGACCTGAACAGATCTATTGTAGCTTTCACCCTTGACCTAAAGGTGATTTCCTAGGCCCACGGACTTCATGAACCGTGTTCTGCTTTTGGAAGGGAGGTCCCTAATGTCAGTAGGTGTTACCACATACCCACCCAGATGGCGACTCCTGCTGTGAATGAGCACTTCGCATTCGCAGGCAGAGGAAGTGTACGGGCGTTTCTTCTGCTTCACAGCAGAATCTGCAAGTGGGTGAATCTACAAGCCCCATTCAGTGTAGATGTTTGTTTAACTTGCAGTGTCCTGTTAAGGCTCGTACTAAGAGCCTTAAGTCGCTGCGGTGAGTTATTTATTCGCTGATGGCATACGACTTATGTCTGTTTGAGAAGCCGGTCAGAAGTTCTTCTGCATGCTTCAGTCCTGGTGTATCCGACCAGAGCTAGCGGCTATGGTTCACGGCCCATTCCTTTAGCACACGCCTAGAGATATTGCGAGAGATTCCGCCATTTTAAGTAATACCCGTATATCTACACAAAGGACATCTAAAACGTCTCTGCTTCTCTTCTGGCTATTTGCGTAATGAATGACGCATCCCTTTGAAAACGTTGGAAGCTAATCCCGAGTCTCAAGCTCGCTGTCACGGACAAAAGAGTAGATTAAGGTGTTTCTTACTTATTTACTTATACTTAGGTTACCTGCCACTAGCATCTAGTGTACCCACAGTGTACCTATATTCTTCGCTAGTGGTAAGTAAATATAGATGGTAGGGTAAACAATTATTTGCTCTAGTGTCATTATCCAGGGGAAAGCGGGAATACGTTTGTATGAACTAAACACCGTCCGCAATTTCTCTTAAAATAAAACCTTTTGTGAATTTTGATATTTTATTCAACACGATTTTTGCCGTCTCATTCGTGGACCCTAAATGAAAATGAGGTCAGCAACGTGTGTGTCGGTTTAAAAAGAATTTCGCTCAAATCCATTTTATTTTACTCGGATCGTGTCAGTCATTTCTGCCTAAATGCATTGGAATCAGCTTACGAAGCAAAGGGACGTTAACTTTTATAACAAAATAATCCTCGTATGAAAAAGTAATACGAAAAAACCTAGATTGGTAATTCGTAATATTAGTAATGGATTTTACAAAAATACGATCCATCTTCTTTAGAGAGTACCTACCTAAGAAGGCAATTTATTTTTCTCGTAAATGCATAATTTAATTCACTCAACTCTAGCTGGTCCCAAAAGGTAACGTAAATTTGAATTTAAATTATGACATTACATCGCAAATGAAAACTTATAGTCAATTTGTTAGAGTGTACCGCGTACGCTCAACTCTTGCTCATAAAACCTATAAACCCCGTTCTAAGTAAGACCCAAAATCTTGATTGTGCAAAGTTTGGATATCTCATTTCTAAATAACGGCATATATTGTCACCAAAGACCCTTCACACGCGCTTATTATAGCCCACACAACCCGCAGCGAGCGCTTAATTTATGCGAAGATCTCACTGGGAGCGTGTATGAGTAGAATGATGAGATAAATTCCTTCAGCACCGAGACAAAGGGCAGAGCATAAGGGCGATATTGCGGGCACTTCATTAAACCTTACGAGACTGCGGTTGACACCTTTGCAGTCAGTAATAATAGGTGTGAGCGGGCCTTTCTTTAATTAAAATATTTTGGAGTTCATTCGCCAAGATAGCGGGTGGGACTTAAAGGTACCTTTACAGGTGTTTGAAAACTCAACGTCAAGCCAGGAGGTAGAACAGTTTATAATAGGGAAAAATACAAAAAAAAATCTTTTTAAAAACTACTAAACCGATTTGAATGGGGTTTTCACTAAAGCATAGGGCTTAGTTTGGATTAACATATAGGTTGTATTTCATCGCAATCAGTTCATTCAATCAAAAGTTATGAGTATTTAAAGACAGTGGTCTGCGCATACGAAGTTGCGTGCGCCGCTATCACTCATTCACAGCAGATTTTGTGTTTTTAAAATGAAAATCTTTTGAAAGTACCTAATTCCATATTTCACAGGGTTCGACGGAAGCTGTTTGGGATGATTTGTAAAGGCTCTATCTTAACTGTAATATCGAGAGCTTTGATAAGTTATATGTCAAGATTGACAGTCGAAGCTATGAACGCGCATAGAGATAGGAAATATTACGTACAGTACCTACAATGTCGAAAAAAATATCAGTGTACTTTTTTGTTGTTAACAAACCGTGTTGATAAACACGCACACACACACACCAACCTAATAGTTGGCTACTTTTGTTTTATACGGTAGAAGCGTGAGGCTCCACCAAGACATACCTATACAACGTGTTAATGAATTAACGCAAAACTAGAAAGTAGTTTGTTTAGAATCGAGAGCAGAATCGAATTATCATGGTTTAAACATAGGATTTTTTTTTCAAAATATTAAATAATTTGTTTGTAAAATTTTGAATTTACTGAACTTGATCTCAACCCATCGCACAGGCACACTCACCATACTTACTACCAAAACAAGATTCTTAAAATATATCCATGAGCACGTTAGCGCTTTCATTAATTGCTGAAATGATAACAAATCATATTTGCCTCAAAACTTAAAATGCTAATAACTTTAAATTGTAACTATCAAAATAATGAAATTATTTTTTCAATCTAATTATTTGGTTGTAAATCAGTTGGGGTGGATGAGGTTTTGCGCTTATTCATTAACACGTTGTATAGGCACTTTATCTAAGATCGAGGGTTCAAATCTTTGCGCAGAACAATTTCTTTTCTATATTTTTTACTCATCATAATTATGAAAATATCACATTTTATCAGCAGCTCTATTCTGCATATGTGATATAGGAGAATCTGATTCGTCGTTGAGGGTTTTATTTGTTGCAAAAGATACAAGACAACTATACCGAAACATTGGGGTCTAACTGCAGATGGAAAACCGAGCTTACTAAGCTCCGGGTTCTAACTACTCAGTCCAGAATTCCGGATGCTGTGGGGGTAACGTCAACATAAACTATGAATGAGTAACTGTGTAGGAGTGTGTGTGTGAATCTTAAGTTTATATTTCTAATAATTGTTAATTTGTTGAGTTAAGAAGAATCTTTGCCATTTCGGGTTCCTATTACTTAGTCCTGGATGCTGTAGGTGTGTTGCCTACGTAAAATGTGAGACATGATTTTATGTTCTGATTTTAAATTAGTATTTGTAAGAATTTATCAAGAAATTTAGAAGTAGTTTTGAAAATGTACCTGTAGAATCAAAGAAATTTAATTACTTTAGATTCAATTTCTTTGTGTAGAATAGATTCTACTTTGTGTTTTAATTTGATGGCAATATAATGTTTTTTGAAGTGAAACTTTTTATGGGAGGGCTTTTAAATTTGGAATTTGGATCCGCAATCTTTTCTCGTAAAGGAAGTTCGAAATTTAAATTTGTCAGCTGCGGAAGTTTCTCTACTTCTAAATCAGTTTTCTTATCTATAAAATCGATGAGTCTTTACTTATACGGAAACGGATAGTTAAGGTTTTGAGCTGTAAAACAACAATTTCCGCTTCCTAAAATGTAAAGACGACTTGATAGCTGGACGAGGCAGTATTATCTTATGAGCTTTATGTGAGGGTTTTATAAAAATCGATGAGTCTTTACTTAAACGGAAACAGATAGTTAACGTTTTGAGCAGAGCTGTCAAACAATAATTTCCGCTTCCTGAAATGTAAAGACTTCTTGATAGCTGGACGAGGCAGTAAGGTCTTATGAGCTTTACTTAGCCATAGCGTAATGAGCAGGAAGCTGGAAATCTTGGAGTACAGACTGCCCTTCCAATCTCTATGAGACTGCCTTACAAGCGGTGAAACATGAAAATATTCCTTGGCAACCGGTAATGTTCAACCTTCTTTGTACGTTTTCATCGTCATCTTTGGTTTGTCCCTTTCTATTCCAAAGATTTGTTTTTGTGACGGCAAACTATTTTATTTCTTTCTTTTCCTTCCTTTCTATTTCTTATTCTTAACTGACTGAACTGAACATAAGGCATACGATCAGGAGATCAGATAGTTTGGAAAAACTCATGATCACCGGCCGTTTGGAAAGAGAGGTAGAGGACGCATGCCTACGAGATGGACGGATGTGGTAAAAGAAATTACCGGGACAAAACTACAGGGATCGAGCCAGGAGTGCGATCTTTGAACATCAAACTTTTAAATCAGCAGTAGAAAGATGCATAATCTCCATAGTAATTTTGATATTTTCTACTGCTGATTTCAACGTGTGATGTTCAAAAATCGCACTCCTGGAGAGCTGGGGCGCGTTCAGAGCCTACGCCCAGAGTGCACTCTGGGTGCAACTTTTCGCACTAACGCCGTTCAGAGCCTCGGTGAAAAAACGCCCTTTGCAACTCGGTTGTCACAACTCAACCGTTCCGTACCTCTGACGGGTTGCAACTTTTAACCATCAAATTAGACGGTTAAAAAACACTCTGACGTTTTGATTATCTGTGGTTACTTGACTTTTTGCTTATTTTGAATAAAAGTTAGTTTTTTTCAATTTATTTTTATTCACTCTTAGATTCTTTAGCATGGAAGATGAGTTATTATTGTATTTGGAAATGATGGAAGCCCTGGAAGCCCTGGAAGCCCATATTACTGTCAATGTCAAAATTTGAGGTTATAAAACAACCGGGATCGTTCCGTACCTTATTGCGAGTTGAAAAACAACTGTTCGTTCCGTAACTTCGATTGAAAAACAACCAGACAACCGCACCCGTAGGTTCTGAACGCAGCCCTGTGGTGGCACAAGCAGCCAACGATGGTCACGTCCCTCAGCCATGAGGTTACGACTAAGAAGAAGTTCAATAGGCCTCGATAGATGGCGTTGACGTAACATTGCTTAAGAGAAGTTTATTCCGAGTGTGTAAATGCGCGCTGCATACAAACGAAGTCTGGTAATATTTTCAATACTTGACCAATTAAAGTCAGTGACATTTTTCAGAAACAATCTAGAAACAGAAACTAATTTACCTACCTACATTTATTTGTTTTATGTTAATAAATAAAGAAATTTTAAATCTCTATGTTTGTATAAAGTCAGATTTTTAGTATTGAAAATATCACCAAACTTCCTTTGTATGGTGCGCCCTCCGAATTCCTTTAACTTTGAATTATTCCCTTAACATGTGGATCCAAAGAAAATAATTAAGGCTAAAAACTATTATTTTATATTTTGTAAATATGTAAAGTACCAAATTTATAAGTTACCCCTATAATGTATTATGCCCCAATAAATATAGTACTTTACATGCAGTTGAGTTTCTTTAGATAGAACTATTTAATTTATATTCCTACATAAGTATTAATAATGCAATGTACTAAATTTGTTTTATACAAAACCATAACACAAAGGTAAGATTTCATGCCAGAAAAAAAGCAAAACTTGTCTTTGTTAACTGTCTCTGCTGTCACTGTCAGCGTCAATCTGTCAGCTGTCTGATTTAAGCATTTTACACTTTGATTTAATAAGAAAAAACTAAGATTTTAAGGGCATTGTTCCTCTTTAAGGTCCAGTTTTCCTTATCATAATTACTGTGCAGATATCTCTCTGTAAGCTGACGACATTTAATTGGACACTCTCAACTAGAAACTAAAAGAATCATGAAGATCTCAGAGGTTAGTATTGTACCTACTTCCTGATTTTATACCTCTTCCTTTAGCTTTCCACAGAAAAAAAGAATATAGTCTGGCCAAATATGGACTATTAATAAATATCAAGCGGTCTTGTTAATCCTAAATTAAATTTTTAATCAAATTCACATGTCATAACCTAAGTGTTTGTTTACAAAACAATCTGACATTACTTTTCTTAGATAAAGTATATGTCTAGATTGAGACTCACGCTTCTACCGTATAAAAGTAAACGGGTCATCTTTCTCAGGTTGGAGTGCGTGAAGCGACATAAGGGTTGCCAACCGTCTCGCGAGAGACGGGACATCCCGTTTCTAGAGCCTTAGAGGACGCATCCCACGATAGATATGTGCGGGATGCCAATCGTCCCGTTTTTTGGCTCAACTTTCAGGCAGAAATAGGAGAGAACATGCGTTTTGTTTTAATCGAGTGCAGAGGCACTACTCGGACTTCGGATTTTTCTCGATAAAACCATATAAAATGTGAACTCTAAACCAGCCCCTCTAGTACGATTTCTCTACATGGGTGCAACTCTGCTTTATCCCATCCAACTTCTTGTCCCGGTAAACCAGACTTTCACTGAAAAGCGCAAGCAGAGGTCATTTTCTATGCCAGCGAAGGAGCGTCCCGCGCGAATAAGAAATCGTACTTGAGGGGATCATTTCTAATTGTATTTCTCGCCTTCAACCTGGCAACCCTAGGCACCAAACAAATTATTACTGTGTGCGATTCGATGCATTCGTAGCTTTGACTGTCTATCTTGATATAAAACTTATCCAAGGTACTTTTATTATTTCAGCTCCCTGGTGATGAGGAGTCAGGACTAACATGCCGCACATATGTCTTCCAAAATGAAAGTCACACACTAGGAAATGCATTGAAGTGTATTATTAATAGATAGTGAGTATGTGTACCTACTTATTATATACTAGCGGCGCCTGCGACTCCGTACGCGCAGACCACTGACTTTAAATACTCATAGTTTGTTTGCGTGAACTGATTGCGATGAAACAAAGCCCAAATTTTAATCCGAACTATTGCTATAATGCTATTGTAAAAACTCCATCCAAATCGGTTCATTCGTTTTTATATTATGCATGCAAAGACAATCAGACAAAATTAAATAAATTGGTCTCTATGCATTCCATTACATATCCTTAATGCCCCCAATTATTATTTTTGCAAATATCTTCAATGTACATCCACACCAAGTTTACAATTTTCTTATAAATGTATAGATGTACTTTGTATTACAAGATTCATTTTACTATACTTTAAGCAAAAAGATTTTTATTACTCTTACATGAATAGATCCTGGTTATTTTCACATAAAAAATTATTAAGCAGCCATTAGTAATAAAGAATAAAAGTTCATCGTTTTCTTTTTAAATGGCTATGATCGAAAATATGCCAGTGTATTATCAAAATGCTGATGAACAATCTCTTTAGTTATAAGTTTTCATCTTAGAATTTTTTGCAAAAAGTTTTTGATTAAAGATCCTGACTGTATTTATTTGCATAAAAAAATGTGTAGCCATAAGCAATGAAAAAGAAACCGCATTAGTTTTTCTTTTCAAATGGCTTTTTTTTCATGAAAATAACCAGTACAATCATAGTCAGTATAGTCATACAAATAAATTCAGATAGTCTCTTTGATAAAAATTACATTTTAAAAGACTGCAAACTTTTTACCACTATAGAAGCCACCACTGTACCACAGTATAAGAAAGAGTGTCTAGTACTACATACAGTATGGACACTCCCTGACCCCCACCAATTTTAATCTTGCTTTTAATCTTTTGGGCTTAGTCAATAATCAATAGCTACCACGACCTGAACAGATCTATTGTAGCTGTCACCCTTGACCTAACGGTCATTTCCTAGGCCCACGGACTTCATGAACTGTGTTATGCTTTTGGAGGGGAGGTCCCTAATGTCAGTGGGTATTACCACGTACCCACCCAGATGGCGACTCCTGCTGTGAATGAGCACTTCGCATTCGCCGAGGTGTACGGGCGTTTCTTCTGCTTCACAGCAGAATCTGCAAGTGGTGAATCTACAAGCCCCATTCTGTGTAGATGTTTGTTTAACTTGCATTGTCCTGTTAAGCCTCATAATCAGAGCCTCAAGTCGCTGCGGTTTGAATTAAATACTCTTTCATACTGTGACTGTATGTTCAAATTTTATGTTGCAGTGAAGATGTCCAATTCTGTGGCTACACGGTCCCACATCCAGCAGAAGACAAGATGCATTTCAGGATACAATCTCACGAGACTCCAGCTCTCGAGGTATTGAAGCGAGGACTCAAGGATTTAGAGAAAGTGTGCAACCATACCATTGATTTATTTGAGAAAGAAGTTAAAGAATTTAATAAAACATAGTTGGAAGTTACAAGTTTTGTTTTGAGGACAACCTAGTACCAGATACTGACTCAGACTTTTTCTTATACTTTGAACTAGTCCGATAAAATAATGTAGAAGTAACAGTCAAAATGGTAAGAGTCAGCACACACCTAGCGGAGAACTGTTCGAGCAGATTTCATTAATCAATTGATAATGAACTTAATGGCAATTGAAATAGAGTTGAAAATAGCGTGCAAGAGATCCCTGTGACGTTTCCGTATTATTTCTGGCTCTCCGCTAGGTGTGCGCTGACCCTTATTTCATCAAATCTCTTTGGTCAAATTATGAAAAGACATCCGCGTTTTATTCATTTTTGGTCCAAATGTGAAAGAACCGGCCAACAAAAACGAATAGTATATTCTGTTAAAACTTGTCCGTATTAGCATTTATTATGGCATGAAAGCTATAGCTGCAGGTATGTTTTATTACATCTTACATCATATGAAAAAGGCAGATTTTTCAAACCTTAATAAAACCAAGTAAAATGACCCTACAGCTTTGATGGCATACTAAAAAATACCGAGACGGACAAGTTCTAACGGAATATTCAAACCGAAATAAAACCAAGGACAGTTATGGACCTACAGCTTTGATGCCATAATAATAAATGTTTAACGGATAAGTCCTAACAGATTTTTTAGCAGCACTTTCACGTTTTGTACCAAATCGGATGTCTTTTACCAAACAGGTACATACAACATTGGTCAAATTACCAATACCTAGTGAAATAAATATACATTTAAAAAAAATACCAATTGATGGATGAAATTCAGTAGCTACCTAGATGTTGTATGAAGAATTTTATCCATGTATATTGTATACTATTATTTTAGCAAAAGCTTAACCTGCCAGAAAACATTCGAAAATTGAAAAGAATTTCTTCTACTTTTGGTCCTACATACCATTCACATAGAAATAGAAAGTACCTACTAACCAGTCACGAAGTTATAGTATATACAACGTGTTAATGAATTAACGCAAAACCTCATACACCCCAACTGATTTATAACAAAGTAGTTAGATTGTAACAATAGTTTCATTATTATGATAGTTAAAATTTAAAGTTATTCGCATTTTAAGTTTTCAGGCAAAAATGATTTGTTATCATTTCAGCAATGAATGAACGCGCTAACGTTATCATGGATACATTTTAAGAATCTGGTCTTGGTGGTAAGTAGGGTCAGTGTGCCCGTGCGGCGGGTTGAGATCGAGTTTAGTAATTTTAAATTTTACGACCAAATTATTTAATTTTTTGAATAAAATTATCTATTTTGAAAACATAATTTGATTCTGCTCTCGATTCTAAACAAACTACTTTCTAGTTTTGCGTTAATTCATTAACACGTGTAGAACTATAAGCTGTTACCTATTCTGTGGTTATAGTGCCTATTATTATCCTCCTATAATCTGTTCTGATGTAGAAACAGTGATTCTATTCTCTTTGTGAGGAGGCTTGCACAAAAACTTAGTAGCACTTCTCAGCTCATACTGGCGCAAAATTGACATGTAGCCAGTATTGGTGAAAGCCAATCTTAAATGCCACTAAATCTAAGTAATATTAAAAGATACTATTAATATTTTTCAACAGTCTGTCTACTTCAAATCAATATAATTGATACTATAGTATACTAAATCAATCAAAAAGTCAATCAAAATGTCATGGAAATTAACCAAGCAACCAAGATATTCTTGAATAACGTGTATAAGGTTCTATGCAGCAATAAAACTATTCCAATGTCATCAAAACTCATTTATTTTCATATCGAATTTTGAGAACTATTTAGACTTTGAATTCAGAGTATGGCGACTTGGTCAGTGGGATATCCCTCCACAAGTCAGGAGTAAGGTAGGCGTAGGTCTTAGCAATAGCCGCATAAGTGGCCTTAGCGAAGTTTCCGAGAGTTCCGGTGGAGCCACGGGCAGATGTGTAGCAGTCCTGGACTCCAGCCATCTGGAGGAGCTTCTTGGGGACTGGGGCGGACACGATACCGGTACCACGGGGAGCGGGGATCAGTCTCACCGTTACTGAACCACACTTTCCTGTGACCTGAAAAGAGGAAATATTGAATTAGCAAAGTTCTAGTAAAGGTATACAGTTATTTTGAGGGACAAGAAGTTCAGACGCATAAAAGCTTCACAGGATTTACCTCAAGAGGATACCACGAATGAAATGATTGTTTGGTCTCATCATTAAGTAAAATGTCTCCACACCAGCTAAAATACTATGGAAGAATAATTTCAAACAAAATCACCTCGCAAGGCGTCCCACCAATTTTCATGTAGTAAACTATTATAAAACTGGGGAATAGTGTTTATACATTGATGATATTTACAAGAAAAAGATTATGATATAGTTTTTAAGTATTTCTGACAAATTCCTGAATTTTTGTCTGTTTGTAGCAGCATCACACAAAAACTATTACAAATTTTTATGACACTTTTTTTGTTTAATAGCTTTTTGACTTAAATCTGATCTGGTATTAAATTTGTGCAGATGAAGTTGTGTGTAAACTCTAGTACCCTATATTTACATCATTGTGGCTGCCAGCCCATGCCAAATTCCACCTTACCTTATTGAAATAGGTAAAATAGCCCACTTGATGGGCATGGTCTTTTTAAGGGGAATGTGAGTTCCATAGTATTATATTTCACTGATCCACACATCAGGGTAGCATCCATGTTAATTTATATGAAGTTTCCTGGATGTCACATGATTTTACCTCATCCCGGACATAGCCCTAATGTGTGGTTTGACCTAAATGTTCAATTTGATGTTAAGAAATCAACATTAATAAGAAACAAATGTTTACCTTGCACGGTACTGTGTGCGGCTTGCCAATCTTGTTACCCCAGTAGCCTCTGCGCACGGGGAGCACAGACAGCTTGGCGAGGATGATGGCACCTCGGATAGCAGTCGCTACTTCCTTCGAACACTTCACACCGAGCCCGATGTGTCCGTTGTTGTCACCGATAGCAACGAACGCCTTGAATCGTGTACGCTGACCGGCACGCGTCTGTTTCTGAACAGGCATGATCTTCAGCACCTCATCGTTAAGAGAAGCTCCGAGGAAGAAATCTATGATTTCAAACTCTTTGATGGGAAGAGAGAATAGGTAGATGCTCTCGAGCTTGTCGATCTTTCCCTCGCGGACCAAGCGACCGAGTTTGGTTACAGGAACCCATTCCTTCTGGTCTTCCTTGCCGCGCCCACGGCCGCGACCACGACCGCGGCCACGACCACGTGGGCCGCCACGGCCTCTATCGCCACCTCGAGAACCAAAGCCACCGCGGAAACCGCCACGTCCACCGGCTGGAGCTGCGTCCGCCATTCTGCAAATACCACGTTCTATATTTAAAAACTGCAGTAACTAACCTCTAAATACATTAATTTAGACGTGAATCAGACGCGTTAAGGCCATCACCGTGTAAACACTATGGTAGATACCACGAATGAAATGAATTTTTGGTGTCATCATAAAAACCACGTGGAGGTTAGGTTATAAAAAGATTCAGAAAATGCTTCGATTAATCAACACATTATCTTCACAGCAGCATCTAGGTTATATAGTCACAATCACATGAATTTAATTCACAATAAACTGTAAATTAAATATATATTTTGATAATACTTACGTAGAACTGTGAGCAAGCTGACGGTCGAATACAAAATGGCCGACAGCCGACCAAAATCGAAAGGATATCTTTCGTTCCGTCCGCTTCGTTCGCTGTAGAGTTGTTTATTTCTTATCGATTCAAATTTTTCGTTCTCGATTTTACAAAAATACATTAAATAGTGGTAGTCGAGTAACGAATCCGTGCATAATCATATCTACGCTGTCTGATAATGTGATCGTACGGAGTTTTTTGTAGTTTTTTATTGTATTTGCTCAACCAGCTTATTTTTGTTTTAACACAGGTTTTTAAATCAATGAGTCCAAAAAATTTACATCACTAGCTGCTTCAATTTCATTGGTCAATCTCGATAGCATAGAGTTTTAGCCAATGGCTATGGAGCTCACCATAGCCATTGGCTAAAGACTTCGGGCGCGGGAATCACTACATAGTATAAAACAAAGTCGCTTTCTCTGTCCCTATGTCCCTTTGTATGCTTAAATCTTTGAAACTACGCAACGGATTTTGATGCGTTTTTTTTTAATAGATAGAGTGATTCAAGAGGAAGGTTTATATGTATAATAACATCCATTAAATAGTGGAGAAGTACTGTTATTTTTGAGGTTTCTAATGTGATGTCGTAAATAATTTCATTTTTTCCGCTTACATTGCAAACGCAGGCTGAACCCTACGAGTTTTATCAAAATAATATACTAAGTATTGTACACATTGAAAAGGTCTACAGAAAAGTTCGTGATGGTATATGTCTATCTCTTATGGATAACCCACAATAACTTTTTTTTGTCATTTACTTTTTACGACAAATAATGGCTAATTTTCGAGGCGATTTTAACCAATATAGCATTAATCCTTAACCAATTAAATACCTTGAATACATTGTTCATTTAATATAGATCTATATGGCCCTTTACACCGTATGATTTAAGTGAATATTTTCGAAGATATTACCGATTTAAAAATTGCGGGACGTAGCGTTTGCGGCGGTACCGGCCGGCCGCCCGGTGCGGCAAGAGCGTGCCTATAAATAGCGCGT
Organism: Agonopterix alstromeriana; assembly: GCA_963924505.1. NCBI lineage: Eukaryota > Metazoa > Arthropoda > Insecta > Lepidoptera > Depressariidae > Agonopterix > Agonopterix alstromeriana. The sequence goes on from OZ004667.1 coordinate 14,340,099, forward strand.
CTGAGGCCGCGGTTTTCCCTGTAGCACTTTGAATTTAGCAGCGATCGGACGCGTTTATTATAAAAACGTGCTTTTCAGCGCGACAACGTATCAGTAATTATAAGTAAGTTACGATAAATAATTGTATGATAGTAGTTTTAAAATATAATATATTTTATACCCGTGCGGAGCCGGAGCGGGCCGCTATGTTTTTATATACAACGTTCACAGTTTTTCTGTAGTGTATTTAGTATCAGCATTGCACCCGTGCGAAGCCGGGGCGGGTCGCTAGTAGTTAAATAATTTTAAAATCAAAACGAATACGAAACGTAACGTTCGGGATATTGTATTGTATGATCACAAGGTAACTTTAAAGCGTTTTTATTGTATTCCGTTTGAATATTTCAAGGCAAATTGGTAGATTTTTAATAATTTACCTATTTAAATTATGTTTTCTATCTTTGATAAATAACTACATTACTTATAGACATGATTTTGATAATTAAGCTACCTAGGGAACCCATGAAGGTATAGGGCCGCATCGAGGCGGACTGTAGCGAACTATACAGTGTGTAAGAAAAACTATCCTTATCCTTTAAACCACATAAAATATTAATGGTTAAATATTTCGCTGTTTTCTCGTGGACCCACCAGTGGGGCAAATTAGTGGGTCCACGAGAAAACAGCGAAATATTTGAATACAATATTAATCATCATCATCACGCCTATATACGTCCCACTGCAGGGCACAGGCCTACCCTCAGGGAGGGTGTATGGGCGTTAGTCCACCAAGCGTGCCCAATGCGGATTGGTAGACTTCACATACGCATCGGAATTTCTTCTTCCACGTATGCAGGTTTCCTCACGATGTTTAATACAGGGTGTTAGGGTAAACAGTTGCATTACTTTAAGGGGTGATTGTACCCATCATACTGAACAACTTTCCCTAAGAAACCTATAGGAAATTCGTAAAAAAATTTTTGGACTTTCCATACTAAATGCAATCAGCTGATCTAACTTTTGTATGAAAAGTCGTTTATTTAGGAATTTCCTATAGTTTTCTTAAGGAAAGTTGTTCAGTCTCATGGGTACTATCACCCCTTAAAGTAATGCAACTGTTTACCCATAAAACCCTTTATAATAAAATAATGAATAAAGTAAAAGTAAAATGTATAGATTGATAACAAGCCTTTATTTGTAATAACAACACTTAACAACACAATAGTCTATTATTTGTATTAACAATATAATATTTACTTTTATCAGCAGTTAATAACCTTAACTTTATGTTTATCACTGTTCTTGTCATAGACAACAAAAGGGAATGTGTCTATGCCATGACACGCTGCACCATATTGGCCGTCTTTGGATAAAGCCACTACAGCTCCCATGAAGTTTGTATAATACGCCGCTATTCTTCCAACTGCAGTTTTGGCTGCTTCAGTAGGTGTAGCACCTCGACGCATTTCTTCTACAGCGAGGAAACTGAAAATAAAGAATATTGTTGTAACCTTGGATATCACAGTCGAAGCTAAGAAACCGTCGATAAAAATTGCAACCAGTACTGGCCTCTAAACCCTATCCATATACACGCACACAGACATAATTTGTATGATGCCTCACGCACACCAACATAAGAAAGTTGGCCCGGTTGGTTTTATAAGGTAGAAGCGTTATGCTCATACTAGACATATACTTTTTCTAAGGCTGTAAAGGAGTTTACAAAACATATCATTTTTAGGGTTCCGTAGCCAAAGGGTGAAAACGGGACCATTCATAAGCCTACGCTGTCCATCCGTCCATCCTACCTATTTAGTGTTGTTAATTTTGAATCGTAATAGCTGGACAGCTGAAATTTTCACAGAATGTGCGTTATTATGGCGGATTTGCTAACAAATAATAAACATTACAATAAATTAAGGGGGGGGGGGGGGGGGTCCTCATACAAGAAATTAGTGATTTTTTTTCAATGTTTTTTTCTTCTCGCTGTATCTTAAAAACGGTAATACATACAAGCGTCGAACTTGGTGACTGTAATTATAGAGCGAACTATACAATATAAAAGCAAATAATAAAACCGCCCAAGTGTGAGTCGGTCGCGCGGTAAAGGTCCCGGAGAAAATAAATATGTTGTGTGCTGGTGTGATCGTCGGTGCGCGAGTAGCTCGACTCGCACTTGACCGGTTTTGTTTTTATTATTAGTCGTTAGACTCTTGCTTATGCGTTAGCACTGCATTTTCGCCAGAGTTATGTAGTTTGCGGGAGTATCTATCCCAATCTCAAGGATTGTTTTTAAGAAAAAACAACTGAGAAGATATTTTGGACCTCGTGGCAAGCTCAAACGCGAACCGCGCAAAAACCAAGGACCAACATCGAAATTGTGAAAAAAAACAGCTGTTCCATACAAAACTGCAAACCTACTTGAGCCAAATTTATGGCAAAGCTGATTTTTTTTTCGCGATTTCGATGTTGGTCCCATAGAGAAAGTAGTTCAGTTTGATGGTCTGATCATCCCCTTAAAAAACTGTCAGCATAAGGACCCTATATGTAGATACTATTATTATATTAGTATCTTCTCATTGACAATATGTTTACCTTGGAAGGAATCGAAGCATCACGTCACCATCTCCCGTGGCAGCTGCACCACCAACAGAGTTGTCCGCGTAGGCCCCCGCGCCTGGTATAGGAGAGTCACCAATCCTTCTGCAATTAATTTACAAAAAGTACTTTTCTCAAACATGCTTGCAAATTTGAAAACGTTCTTCGAGATAAATCGAAATCGCTGTACTGGCCAAATACATGCGCGCAGTGGCCGGCTATAGTTGTATGAAAATCCATATATGTCGTGGTTTAGCGGTCAAATAAATGACATAGTAAACTCATATCTGTCGTGTAATTTAAAAATGGAACGATCTTTTACTCCGAAACATGGCAACCAAGGAGGTAACTTGTCAAAGGTTTTATTTAAATTTCGAACTGGGATGCAAATAGAAAGCTATTTTTTGAAGAAAAAAAAACGCTTTAACGCGGGAATCTTAGTTTTAATTTCCACGTATTATTTGAGAAAAGTTCTATACAAGCATTGATGGTCTTTCATTATGTGTGCCTCGGTTTCGCCTCGACCCACATTTACACGTTCGTCCATCAATGCCTCTTTTGCTGGCCGCTGCAGTAATGTACTAATACAGTTTATTATCATGATTACAGTACGACCAGGAAAATAATACCCTCGTCAATATAGAGTTTCTTCGTTTGCGTAGAGTCCCCCGACAAAACCCGAAGTCGTTTAGTAATCAAAGGACGCAAAGTCGGATAGGAGCGTAAAGGGCGCGTAAACAATTAGCCAATCGTGGCAAGGGATTGAAGGTGACACATCTTGATTGGTCAATGTAATTACGTGCGCTATTAAAATTTGTCAAATGCGCAGGTACATCGGGGAAACTTATGATTATAAATCTGGTACTAATGTACTGCCTTAATTGTAGGATAGGTATCTACAACTTGTATGTTATTAATAAGTACCAATTTAAAATAACAATGAGTCATAATCTATATGAAAACAATGGGTGATTAAATAGCTGATAAAACATGCATTCTGTGGCAAGTTTATATTGACCTATATTTTGCTCGACTTTGCATTTTATACAGGATGTTAGGGTACACAGTTACATTACTCTAAGGGGTGATTGTGCCCATGTTACTGAACAACTTTCTCTGGAACCTATAGAAAATAGACGGTTTGTCTATTATAAAACTGTGGCAGAATGTCTATTGAACATTGAAGATATTTACAAATTCCTGAATTTTATCAGTTTGTTTCTAACAACATCACGCAAAAGATACTGAGCCGATTTTGATGAAACTTTTTTTCTTGGATAACTTATAATCTGACTTAAAATCTGGTATATAATTTGTGCCGACGAAGTCGCGAGTAAACTCTAGTGAGAATATAAATGTAGGGTGCGTCAAGATTTGCTACATAAATAATGTGGTACAGCTAAGCTAAAATCTATATGTATAAAAATGAATCCCGATTTCCTTTGGTCACGACATTACTCGAGAACGGCTGGACCAATTGCGATGAAACTTTGGTGGGTTGTTGTGCACAAGGCAGGGAAGGTTTATGAAAAAAACGGCCAAGTGTGTATCGGGTAGGTGTAACGTTTGCCGGGTCAGCTAGTAATAAAATAAAATAACTTTTTACCCTGGTATTTTGAACTTTGCTCCATTGGTGGAAGTTCCGCATGCAACATCACCATCTTGATCCACAGCGACCATGCCAATCGTATCATGGTTGTATCTATCTACTCTAGGGCCTGTATATTGTTCCATTTTTCTAGAACTCTTCTTGTACGGCCCACAGTATTTCGTTGGATCTGGGTTCACACCCTGTATATGAAACACTTGAGATATATTATGTCAAGATAGGCACTAGATTAGTTATCTTCTTTGACATAAATTAATCTTTGGATGGTAAAATGTATATCAATAACAGTTCAGAAATATATAAATTTCCTTGAAACTAAGAATATTGGTACAGTTAACATCAAAATTAAATGATGATGAAAGCAACTTTCAAAGTTATTATTTTTGTGTAATTAATTACACAAAGTCTTACAAAAATACAAATATACATTTAATTTAGACCATCGCGATAAAAAATTTGCTGTTCCATACTAAACTACAAATCTACACGAGCTAAATGTATGGGACAGCAGATTTTTTTTCTCGCGATTTCGATGTTGGTTCCATAGTGAAAGGTATTCAGTTTGATGGTCTAAACAACCCCCTTAAAGTTTATTTTAATTTTTGTAACACCATGTATTTGTGCTATGAATTGTATTGTTAGCTTTAGGTGAAGTTCATTTAACGCTCTTTTATGGCAAATCTTAAACTGTGTAAAAAATTTATTTGTTATTAAGTTAGCGTAAAATTCAATGTTTTTTGCTGTTGACTGTACCTACATGGAACGATAAATATATAGAATTCATAATGCAATATTTATTTGAAGTAACTATAGAAAAAATACAATATGCGTATCCACAACAGGCTTCGTCAAAGGTAATACAATACTCACATCCGCAACAGGCTTTGTCAATGGTAATACATCACTCACATCCACAACAAGTAACTTATATTTCCAATATGTATAATTTCACAAATTTAGCACAAACAAGATGGTTATCTACCTAACTGATACAAAAAGAATAATTTCCCATAATTTTGCTGTACTGTTATCTTATTCTTTGCAAAAAAAAGCTCTTACCGTCCAAAAATTTGGTTGACAGTGGTCTTCATTATGCCACTTCATCCAGATTTTCTTAGAAGTGGCAGTAGTAAGTGATTCTTCCTTGAATCCCATTTGAACAGCAAACTCCGTTGCCTGGTCACCAACGAGGAACGAATGCTTGGTGTGTTCCAACACATGTCTCGCCACAGATATCACATTTTTGACTCTACGGAGTGCTCCTACTGCCCCTACATTCATAGTTTTTCTGGAAAAATAATATCTTAACTATTATAAAATTGTAACAGAAGTGTGTTGTATTGAAGATATTAAAAAGAAAAAAATGATGATATGATTTTTAGGTGTCCCTGACTTCAAATCAACCTTTTTTAGAATTTTTGTCTATTTGTTTGTGTGTTTGTTTGTGCGAGCATCACGCGAAAACTACTGAACCGATTTTGATGAAACTTTTTTGTTTGATAGCTTATGATCTGACTTAAAATCTAGTATACAGGGTGTAAGTGACAGCCTAGCAAATACTGAAACGGTGAACTAAGACCATCAAACTGAACAACTTTCACTATGGAGCCTACTTCAGGAAACGCGAAAAAAAATCTGCCGTCCCATACAAAACTGCTGATTTTTTTTTCGCGTTTCCTCCGTAGGCTCCATAGTGAAAGTTGTTCAGTTTGATGGTCTGTGTTCACCGTTTCAGTATTTGCTAGGCTTCCACTTACACTATGTATAAAAGCCTTTATTCAGAAATCTGTTTTTGTTTTATTCTCATAGCTGCACTTTGCTCCTTTTATTTGTAGGTATGTTTGCCAATCGTCAAAGGCCTCCTACAATCTTCTTCCACTTCACTTTTACCATCGTTAGCACATAGATATTAAACGTTTGATGTATGTTATTACCCATCCATGATGAGTGCGTCAAGCGTGGTCTCCCCATTTTCATCGGGACTACCTCCGTACCCGACCGTCCCATCACACTGCAGCTCTTCACAAACCGAAGCACCCTGCTCGACGGCGTCAAGAGCCGATCCACCTTTCTCCAGAACCTCCCATGCTGTGGCAAATATTACAAATTTTAATAGTAATATACCTAATCGTGCCGCGGTTGTCCAGTGGCGAGTAAAATCCTGCCACGCAGGAGGCGATGGTTCGATCCCTGTCCAGGCTGACTCGTACCAAGAGTTTTTCGGAATTTATGTACGATTTGAAACACCACTGGCTTTTCGGTGAAGGAAAATATCGAGAGGAAACCTGCATGCTTCAATTTGAGGCATGTATTGTACCCACTGTCCATTGAACCCGAAGGGTGCAGTAAGCTTTTTGAGTATAGTTAGCCCACAGGCTGCACGTATAGAAAGACGTACAATAATATCAGTATAGCAGGTAAATAGGTAGTAAATACTTTGTTTAAGAGAAGTCTATTCCGAATGCCTAAATGCGCGCTGCATACAAACGAAGTCTGGTGATATTTTCAATACTAACCAATTAAACTCAATGAAATTTTGCAGAAACAATCTAGAAACAAATCTCTATGCTTGTATCAGTCCGATTTTCGTTAAAATATACAGTTTCAATGCTAGGATTAATTTAAGATTTGTATGGAAATCTTTGAGGCACTGTAACTTTAAAACTGTACATTTTAAGAAAAATCGGGCACGATACAAGCACAGAGATTAGTTTCTAGATTGTTTCTGCAAAATTTCATTGAGTTTAATTTGTTAGTATTGAAAATATCACCAGACTTCGTTTGTATGGAGGTCGCCAACAGTAATATACCCTTAATATGAGAAACATACCTTTAATAGTAGAATTTTCAAAACGCCACGTTGTTATCACTATTGGAATATTTTGTTCGTTAAAAACAGCGGTCAAATTGATTAAAAATATAAATATAAAAAATTGCATTCTCGCAACTCAAGTTCATAAAGAGCGGGAGTTTGTTTTGTAGTTTCTTTTTCCGACAAACAACACTTTGGTTTAGACGTTTAGAGTGCTCGAATGGTAGAGAAAATAAGATAATGTTTAATTTAATTTATTTATCTCCTGGAATGTTATCTCAAAACACAACTTTAATAAATAATCCAAAGGAATTATAATCACAAACAAAATAGAAAACTAAATGTATCTCTGTGGTCAGCCCCAGGCCCAGTGTTGCTAGATCCATGAGTTAAGAATTTTCCCAGATATACAACAAAATTATCGTGTTTTTATCGCATCATAAATTCCCAGAATTATCATAATATTTCAGAATCTAAAAGAGAACCAAATCTATGCACGAAATTCAATCATTCTTATCTACATTACATACCAGTACATACGGTTACGAGGTTTAGAGAATCTTAGTAAAAATTCTTGATTGCGACACAGTGAGGAAATATTTCTATCTCAATTTTTGTCATTACAACTTCAATTTTAGTAATATTAGAGCACTGTTTTACCCAATAAACGCCAGTATGTATATGATGTATCGTTGTAATTTAACGGAAAATATGGTTGTAAATGGTAATTGGATACACATTTATATTTTTTAAATTATCGTGGATTATTGTGGAATTTTATGAATTATCGTGCGATACCCAAGTTTTATTTTCTATCATATGCCACTCGAAAATATCGTGGATCTAGGATAATTATCGCACGTCTGGCAGCACAGCCCAGGCCTATGACAGCTGTAGTTCCGATCTTGCCGTTTTGGCGCTGAAGTCTCATTTTCGCTCATGAAACGTTATCATTGGACGATAATAGGACGCCATATTGAACTTACAGCAACAGCAGCGTTATGCCGTGTAGTTGCGTCAGAAGCTAATATCTTGTATTTTTCCTGGTATTTTCGTTTGAGTTGAGAATCCTTGAGATGTCCGAATTCTTCTCCGTTGTATTGTACGACATAATAAATGTATTAATATCGTTGATTACTTTGTTCCTTGGTCAAATATCCCTATTTTTGCATTCCGGAATAACTGTGTACATACCTAAAACTATAAGTTCGATACAAGCTAGCTTAACGACAGCAGCGCCAAAACGGAAATGTTGGAACTAAGTGCAAATTTCACTGTTGCATCTGTAGCTTGCTACATATCAGTAATCTGTGGTTGTTTGTCAGCTGAGAGATTGTTTTTTGGATTGTTTGCTTATTCTTTATCATTATCAGTTCGGTTTATTTTGTAGCCACATCTTAGTCGTCATATAACAGATTTTTACGAATTCGGTATGGATCTAAACACTTTCTGTCGTGAATTACCTAAAATCGTAAGTACTAACGCTGCGTCCCGAATTACGCCGACAGCGCTGTGAGCGCGATAAATGTCGTTCCGATTTGACGTGAGCGCGTCCACAATCGAAAACGTGACGTCATTCATGACGTCACTACCGACGCCATCTTGCAATAACAGTGCTCACGGTTCGTGGCGTTAGCACTGTGAGCGAGTTGTCAAAAGTGACGTTTGATAGTTTTGTTCTAGTAAATTTTTGAGCGAATTTTCAAAAGTGACGCTTGACAGTTTTGCTGTCCTATATTTTTGGTTTGTTTAGGTCTCGATTTAGGTTTCTTTAGTAGTACTGGGTTTGATTATGTTCTAAAAAAGACGAATAAAAGTTTAATAACGATTAGTGATGAAGAAAATAATGTGAATATTTGAATGTTGTGGTGTGAACGGTGTGAGCGCGATATCTAGCGTTCCGAATTGGTAGAACGCTATCAGCGCTGTCGACGCGCTAACGCAAATGAAACGGGTTTTAGCGCTGTAATCGATCACAGCACTGTTTTTATGAATCGGAACACACCGTAAGTAGGCACCAAAACAATCAATAACAACGTAGATCGAATCGATGAACGATAAATCGATTCATGGACTCCTCACTTACCTACTACTACGTAGTAACTTATTATTAATTTGTGCTACTACTGCAGCATCATCGGTCCATCAGTTACTCTATGATCTGCAATATGAAATAGCTGGAACTATTATCAGTAGAATAACATTGAGATATCTATTATCATTTAGGATAGGTAACAGATTACTGATATCAGCATAGGTAGCATGGCACCGTGATACAGCGCTATCACACCTTCACTCTCTTTTTATTTGCGCGCGAACGAACGAGATAAAAGACGTGATACAGCCGTATCACGTGTAGCATGCTACGCATGCTGATATGTAGCCAATACCCTAAAAGGTGGAAACATCGATTGTGATTGACTTTTATCTGTGACGAGATGAGTCACAATTACAATTTGGAATCATCTGTCTTGGACTAGAGTGGTGTCATGCAATAATAATAGTTCTGTTGAGGCTCTGGCTATCTTTAAGTATCTTTTTGAGTCACGTTGCAAGTCTTGCTGCGAGCGGTTGTCTTTCTCACGGTTTGCGTATTTGCTTGAAATGATGCGCCGCGATCTCTTTTCAGCTGTTGTTTTGATAAAAAAAACAATCCTTGAGATTGTGATAGAAACTCCCAAAAATACTTGACACTGGCGGAAATACATTGCTAACGCATGACCAAGAGTACAATAGTTTATAAATAAAAAAAGGTTCTTTTTTGCACGAAATGCAGCTACTGAGATAAAGACTCAACTTTAAAACTAAAATTGTTTTACATCCAGGAGTTACATGCTCACTTGAATGGTTCATTGAGTCGTGCCACAATGCTGGAACTGAAGAGATACTACGCCGATTCTGGTATGACAGACAACACCAATGCCTTCGTAGAATACGGTGCTGGAGATTCTATGAATTTGTCAGAGTATGTATAAAATAAAATAGTTCATTGAATTTATCAGGATGTACCAAAAAGGATTGCTCATTTTGAGTGCTCTCCTCTATTTTTAAATATTTTTTTTGGTTTCACTAATTTAATCTGCAGTCGGCCAACGATGACAATATTCAGATTGTTTCTCTGTTGCTCGTGAGTTTCTTCTTTGAGTGATTCTTCATCAAGCCTCAAGCCCATTTTTATTCATCATTAGCAGCAGAGATTAAAACAAAAAGGTTACTTTATTAATTAGTTTTATTTCAGTTGTTTTCAAATATTTGGTGTTGCACATTCCTTAACTACTACACCCCAAGCTCTTGCTTTGGCTGCATCTTTGACTTTAAAAGAATTTCAAGAAGATGGTTGTTGTTACCTTGAGTTAAGAAGCACTCCTCGTGATACTCAGCATATGACGAAAAAGGAGTACATTGATACTCTTATTACAACAATTAGGTGAGAATTCTTTAGTTTTTACTTCGTAACTCGAAAATCTGTTGATAAGATAAAGACACAGACAATCCTCTAGGTAATGCTGGTCGACAAATCTCTTCACGACGCTGGTAAGTCCAATTTTATAACGTGTTATCGACTGGACAGAAGATGTTAAGGCCGAGATTCAGATACGTTTTTTGTGCGAGAGCTTAGTCTAGGGTCGAAAATGTATAGATGTATTTTGATCTTTAAACTCAAACTTAAAAACGTCTCTGAATCTAGGCCTAAGTTCTAAATGGACTCTGATCTGTTACCTGTTTTTTTTTTGGCTTCGTGACCATACTCGTAAGTATACCTAATCAATCAATAAATTTTCATTTTGCAGAACGTCATCCCGTCATCTAACAATTATTACACGTCTTATAATATCCATTAATCGATCTTCCTCCATAAAAGAAGCTGAAGAAATTGTTGCATTAACTATTGAATATTACAAAAGTGATCCCGATGTAGTTGTTGGGATTGAACTTAGTGGTAATCCTGCTGTCGGGAAATTTCAGGACTTTATACCAGCAATAACAATGGCCAGAGAAGCAGGATTAAAAGTATTGTACCTATATCCTACTAGAAGCTTATGGTTCTATTCAAAAGCCTTCCGAAAATGTATATTTTCTTTTGTCCTTTCTTTACTTAGGTAACTCTACATTGCGGCGAAGTTTGCAACCCTACAGAAATAAAAGAGATGATACATTTCATGCCTCAAAGGATAGGTCATGGAACCTTTATTCATCCACGACTTGGCGGTACTGATGAGATTTGGTCGAATCTTTGCAAATCTAAAATACCCGTTGGTTAGTAATAGTCTAATAGTATACTGTTGTTTTTACTATTTTATTTGTAGTTTATCAACAGCAAGGTTATACATTCATCTCTAATCAACGCTATGTATCGGGTCATTTGGAACATCTTTTCGTTTTTATTTCCTTATAAAGATCCTTCATTAATTATCATGATTTATTGTAGTTTCAAAGTAAAGTAAGTAGGGTACCTGTTTTAGGAAGAAGATTGGTAATGGTAACTAACTTCGTTAAGCCAGGTCAGAGGCCTCATTAGGGCTGCTTAACACTCTCTGACAGCAAGTTGACCACTATCTTGACTCCACCAATCCACACTGGGCCAGCGTGGTGGATAAAGGCTCACATCTTCTGACTATCATTCGTGAGGAAGTCTTTGCTGTGCAGTGGGATCCTATAGACTTTAACTTAACTTTTTATAACTTTTAAATATTTCCGACTTTTCTTCTTATATTAACTTAGCTCAGGGTGGCTTGCACCAAAATGTTTAAAAATTATGATGTCACTGTCATTTGTATGAGCAGGGTGATAGACAGGACTATCACTAAATATGTTTAGGTTTAAATACTTGTTGGTGCGAGCCGGGCTTAATCATCCCCGACATTTAATATTTTCAGAAATATGCCTTACTAGCAATGTAAACACAAAATCCATTCCAAAGTATGAGTCTCATCATTTTAAAGAATTTTATGAAAGCGGAGTTCCAGTTATATTATGTGTAAGTATTTATCTAAATTCGACAGCACATTGAGCTTTATACCCTGCTGGCTAGGTTTTGCTGTTTGGGGCATCCATTAATTACTTGAGGCGTTTAGGGAAGTGCGGGGGGGGGGGGTCTTGCCGAATCTCACGTAATTAATGGACGCCCCGTTGCACCATCATCTCATTGACTAATATGCCACAAGAGTTTAAATTCATTGTCTAGCTTTACCTTCTAGTTACTTATCGTCGACTAAAGCCTCAGACCTCGTAACTCCATTAGATCAAATTTCACAGGAGGCACAAAAAACGTCACCACGACCAATGGCAGCCCATAGTTACATGGTTTTCTATTTATCAGTTTAAATTGTAACGGCTTTTTAAACGATTTAAGAGTAAAAGGATGCATTCAGAAATTATTAATCAAATTGTATCAAAATGTGATTTGAAAAGTAAAATGGAGTTTCGAGGTTTGACACTTTAACCAACGTTATATTGATTGTATTGTACACTAGATGCATATTTAATAATATGAAAATATAATAAATTTTACATTTTAACAAAATGTTTCTTGCAGACAGATGATAAGGGAGTCTTCGCAACATCGCTATCACAAGAATACAGTCTTTGTGCAGACACATCATGGGGTTTCATGTGTGGTACTAATGCTTTTTCTCATGGCTATTTGTTAGTGTGCGTTGCGGAACAAGTAGTGTTGTCTTGTACGTGATTCAAAAAAATATAGTAGAAAAAGAGTAGAAACAACAACAAGTTAAAATTAGGTGTATAATTAAATAAATACATGAATTTATTGAAATTGAATGTCTATTTGTCAATTCTTTGATTATTTTGGTACTATATGTACAATTTATTTGTAAATGTAAAGTAAAAGTATAAGTTTAAAGCTTTAACCTAGCAACCCCATCACAAACGTCACTTTCGGGGTTTTCACTTATGGCGTGTAATTTAAAATTTTGTGAGACTTTGTTTAATTAATTTTCTGTAGTTATTGGACAAACATGTCCACAGATATACACCGTAAGTGCTCAAAATGCGGAATTACACCGCAACAGGATAATTTGTTACCATTTCATCGATTTCCTAAGCCTGGAAAAACAAACATTTTGCGGTGAGTTTACCTAGCTATTTTTACACCATGATAGAAATACTGAAGCTTATATCAAATGCAGATTCTTCATTAATCTACGGATTCTTCCTCATCATACAGCAAGTGGTCATCTGGTATTTTTGGAATCCGGTATACAGGGAACAAAGCGTATTACCTACATTCTTATTTAATAAAAACATTTTTACCGGATTGCGGTTTTAATTTGTGTTAACAAAATAGCTTTACAGAATTTTTGTTTCAGAGCTAACGCATGGCCAGAACAGGAATCATGGTCTTTAGAGTCGCTTAACAAGCTATTTACTAGTAACAAAGTTGTATGTAAAAAGCACTTCGAGGACTTGTTTCACAGACAGTGCCATTATATAAAATAAATAAGATGTTTATGCACCTCAGAGAGCAGTTTTATTTCTTTTAACACAACAAACTAACGCACAATTTAGAAGTGCGAGTTTGCCTTTAGACTAGGCGCGCACGAGCAACTATGGTCTCCTAACTAATTTGTCTCTCACATCAAGTCTATAGGCTTGTATGAAAGTGCGCGCATGTAACGACGAGACTTTCCATACAAACCCTATGAGAGACAAATTAAGTAGTTGCGGAGAAAAGTTGATCGTGCGCGCCTTGTCTTAGCTGTCAAATTTTACACAACACAAAAAAAACTTCCATTTTTAAATTTCCCGCTTTTTTTTTTATTTGAGATTAGTTCACTGCGGATCCGCGGTGTCTCAGTAGTATATAATTATGTATGTCGCCTTTGATTGGACGGCGGTTGAGTTTCTTCTCTCGGTAGAGAGTAGTATATTCCTTGAGACACATTCAGACTCAGTAAATCGGAATTAGCGAAGTTAGCACTTAAATCATGCCAATACGTTTTCGCTGAGGATATTAAAAAAACATTAAATAATATATTGCTTAATTTCATCGATAAACATGAGTTGTAAATAAAGTATCTATTTCGATACTTTATAAAATACCGAATTTTGTTATGATTATTCTAATTATTATTAACCACAATAAAATATTGGCTTTCTTCCAAGCTTTCTTCTATATCCTTGTCTTAAGTAGGTACCTAATAAGTTTGTAGATGGACCCTACCATGTCTTTCTTGTATCATCAATTGATCACTAATAGATTTATTATTAGATTTAGAATTATTAGCAATGCATTTCAGTACATCGCCGCTACGTAATATTAATTCTTATCTTAATTACCTAATACCTTTGTACTTTTTAGATTCTTCTGATTTAGAATTATTATTTAAGAAAATTTTGATATTAAATTGCCACAAGGCTATTAAACATTTGAGCCCAAACTTGATATAACTTTGAAACTATATTGGTCATCATCAGACTAAAGATGTGGAATCCCCGCAAAGATACTATAGAAACATGGAGTGTTTGTAGATGTGATTTAACTAAACATAACCTCAAAGGTCTCAATCTTTGCTGATTTTATTATCTTTAAAACTGATCAACCTACTTTCATGAAAAACAGCAAAGAATACTCGAAAAAACAGCTTTCGATTACAAAAAACCACATCGTACGGTCCACCGGTTTTCAAGCTACAATTTCACAAACCTTAGATTAAAAACTGTTCACTTACGCTGAAAGATGGAGCCAAAAAATGAGAGACCGAGATAGCCAGTTAAAAAATTTTATTTTTTTCGGTCTCCGTGGCCGGTTTTTGTATTTGCCAAAATGTCAAGCTTGGGGAATTTTTACATACAAATTTTTTTTTAGGCTGCAAAAGCCAAACTATTGCTGTTTCATGTGCGGCTACATTATGGTTTTATCTAGTAAGCCACAGACGAACACACTGACATAGGCGTCAAACTTCGTGACGGAATCTAGATTGATCGTATACTGGCTGCGTATGGCATGGTATCGTTTGATTGAAAATATTGAACTAGTTCATAAAATGAGTCGTAAACCACACCGAAAAAATAAGATCACTCTTTGGTCTGGTCACCACTATTATTGTCAGTTCTGCAATTTTGACATCTTGTGGAAATTATTATAACCTCAATCTCAAAATAAAATTTTAAAACCTACTATTCCCAACTAAATTCCCTCTAGAAACATGTCGGATTTATCGGACTATCCCGGCCCGAAGCCTGCAGATTCGGAACTTCAGGACTTCCTTCTGGCCGAAAAGCAAAAAGCGCAATTCCATGCCCAGGTAAAGACTGTTGTATAACCTTAGGATAACTTTTCATATGATTTACAATGATTCTTTATTGAAACAATGCCTTTTCACTATCCATTGAAGTATATTCTACAATAAATTTGTCTATTTATTAAGTTAATAAGGATTTTGTCGTCTTTTCAGATTCATGAATTCAATGACTTCTGCTGGGATAAGTGTGTGGATAAGCCCGGTGCTAAGCTGGACTCCCGCACGGAGACCTGCATTTCGAACTGCGTCGAGAGATTCATCGATGTCTCACTATTAATAACCAACAGATTTGCACAGATGCTTGAGAAAGGGGGTGGAATGCATTAATTGGTCCAATTGTTATAAGATATGCTTTTTATTTGATTTTTAAATGATAATGTGTAAAAGATGTGCAAAAGGACTAAAATATATACATATTTCTAGAGCTACATCACGAAAAATGTTATCTAACTGAATGCTGTTTGCTATTTTTGTGATGTTGCTTGCCTCTTTTAATAATCAATTAAATAAGATACTACTCTGTATTGTTTTGTACAAAACCGAGTAAGCTGCTCTTTCCCATATGTACCAACTTTTTTTAATCAGAACAATAATTTTGGCAATCATTTTTGTAATCTACCATGTGATGTAAATGGCAAAATTGTTATGAAAGATATTTGTTAAGTCTCAACCTTTTGTTGGAAGCATTTGTAAAACCAGTAAATATGCATTTAGTTTTAGCATTACCTGTAAAATGTATATGGTTAACCATAGAAGATGCAACATTAGTTGTATTACAACACTAGGTATATTAGGAAAGTAAACACATTGTATATTATACTCGGTTTACGTTTGTAGAAAAATACAAACTGATTTAGTGGAATGATTAATTGAATATTATTTCAATAAAAACATTCATTATATTGTTAAAGTATTTTATTATTTATTATAAATAAAAATTGCAGTCGGTTTATTTATACTTGGGACATAAAAGATCAATTCAGAACTTTATTAACATTTGACTGCAAAAGGTTTAATTTTTAATGATGCAACAAAATGGCTTTCTGCAGTGAATTGTTAATAATTTACCAATGTATTGCTAGGCATCATACTCAAGATATTACAAGTAAAAGTAACACTTTCGCTGTTGGCGACCTACCTCATAGCTCCGCAATAATTTGGCATGGCAGGGCATGAATATAGATCACATTCTGTCAGTGTTAGCACACCATTGAGTTTCAGCGAGATATTCAGTAATGGATTTGAACCCACAACTTGGCAATTTGGGGCCAAGATACAGCACATGGCAATAATAATTCGGAAATATTACAATAAGATCTCAAATTCATAAATTATGAACCAACATATGAAAGTATATTAGGGATTGCCAGTGCACTTAACACATTCTATAGCGGTGCCCAGACCACATATGTGCCCACTTACGTATGGGCACATCGCAAATGAATTGAGAGTGGGTACGTCGCAATAGTGTTATATCACGCTGCCATTCTACAGCTGCTGATTGATTAATAAAGATGTTTTTCTTTCTTATATTATGGCCGATTGTTTGCATCTAGCGCGGCAATCCTGCCAATGTCAATTAGTTTATAATTTAAACCTCTGTCAGACTTGCAGCGCGAAGTGATATGTAACATTTTCAAAATTATAAAATGCCTAGCAATAACTTAACAGAAAAATTTTCATTTATCTACCAACACGTCCCAACTTAGTATCAGTGCGAGGATCGGCAGTCACGGACTGAACAGCTACTAAGACTTCATTTATCTTTGTCTGCAATTCTCTAAGGTCTTGGATAAACAGGAGTTTCAATACATCGGATGGCTGCTGGACTATGTTCTGCTCAGTTTTGGGAACGTCAGGGTGCGGAGCAGTTTTCAGGATCTTACAGAGAGCAGCTAGTCGTAGCTTTGGATCTGGGTGTGGCCCGATTCCAGCGAGGGTTGATACTCTATCAATACCTTCTTTGAATGCTGGGCTTGAGACTGAAAATAGAGATGACATTGATTAACTCTTTAATTTTTTTACACAAACTCATGAACTGTATTCATACAGTCAGAAGTCTTGCTAGTCTTGCGTCTAGCTTTACAAGCTAAATATAGGGTCCTTCTTATGCTGACGTTATATTAATGGGATGGTCAGACCATCAAACTGAATAACCTTCTATAACCAACAGCGAAATCACGAAAAAAAATCTATGTACAAGGTGTTACAAAAGTAAAAATAAATATTTCTAACTTTTAAGGGGGTTGTTTAGACCATCAAACTGAACAACTTTCACTAAGGGAACAACATCGAAATCGCGAAAAAATAAATCAGCTGTCCCATACATTTAGCTCGAGTAGATTTGCAGTTTAGTATGGAACATCCGATTTTTTTTTCGCGATTTTGAAATTGGTCCCATAGTGAAAGTTGTTCAGTTTGATGGTCTAAACCACCCCCTTAAATGTTTATTTGTATTTTTGTAACACCTTGTTTAAGAGAGCAAATTTTTTTTTCACGATTTTGATGTGGTTTGGATTGTTGGTCCCATACAGAAAGTTTTTCAGTTTGATAGTTTGATTATCCTCGTAAAAAAACCGTCAGCATATTAAGTTGGAACCTGTGTAATACTGAATTCTTTTTAGCTTATAGCGTAATATTTATGTAATGTTATGTTAAAGTCCGGCCGCTGAAAGATTGCGTTTGACAGTTACCATAAAATTGTAAAAAACTGAATGAAAACTATAAATGCCGATCGTTATTTAGTAGTTTTTTGAACTTAAAAGGGCAGCTAGTGCCCTGTGTACTAGAGTGAGCACAGGTTAACAATATTTTCATTCAGTTTTTTACAATTTTATGGTAACTGTCAAACGCAATCTTTCAGCAGCCGGACTTTAGTAGTTAGTTGTAGATATTGATGATACTTACAGTTAAGATTGTCCAGAGGATTAGAGGACACAACATTAGGAGTGGCCTTTTTAGGTTCCTCAACTTTCGCCTTCCTGTACTTCTCAACTGAAACAATAGTTAATACATCAGAGGTGCAGCCAAAATTTGAATTGAACAGAAAGCATGTCGCCACGCTAAGCGTGAAGGGGTAAGTCCCCCCGGGCATCCTGTCCCGGGGCCTCCAAATCTCTAGAACTTTAATCAAATCCAAAACATGGCCAAAATGTTCTCAGTAAGTAAGAGGCAGTTTGGAGTTGGAGGCCCCGGACCTCCGTTCCTAGGACTGCAGTTTGGAGACGGAGTGGTCATAAACATCTGAACAGTTTAGGAAAGAGACCTTAGTTACTCCATTGTTTTAACTGAAAATAACATTGTAAAGATATTATTGAAAATTAGCTTTTTGAATAATTATGAAAAAATACATGTTTAGATATAATTGTAGTAAATTTATTGAAAACTGAGCACTGCTCAGAAATATTTGAACACTTTGTATACTATGATATAGCTGATAGCGACTGTACAAGATTCCACCTTACACCTCACTACAAATCTATACAAATAATGTGTCTTGTACAAACCATTATCAGCATATTCTAATCTAACAGCGTACGAGAGCAGCCAGTTTAACTGCTCGTTGAGAGTTCCTTCTCCCGCCGGGCTCACCAAGTCTTTCTGATAGGCATTGTAAGCTTCCGTCCATCTATCATCGTCTATATTCCGGAGACCTTCCCGCTCTTCTATCTTATAGTGCCGTATCTTCTGGTCTTCTAACCATAGAACGACACTCCTGTATTCTTTTTCATCTGTAAATTGCAGTAAAATATGTTTATAAAGCGGCGTTTGATTTGAACGGTCGATACCAGTGAATTTATTGAATTTACCTTCACAATTAAAGCTCTCAGGGTTCGGGTGGCCTAATGAAGTTAGTTTCAACTTAAACATTTTTCTTAATCAAGAGTTCTTGTACAATTTCGGCTAAAAATTGAAAAATAACCTTTTTAGTTTTTTTTTTTTTTTTTTTAATAGTTTTTCCTTTCGGAAAGGCAATGGGAACTAGCCCTTACAGCCGTGGTCTTTAGTTATATTTTTCTTTGTACTTAAACCTAACCTTAATACCTAACTCCTGAAATGCGAGGGTGGTACAAACATTCCAATGTTCAGGGGAGTTTTACACGAGGATCAATCTGAATCAAACGGGAGCGCCTTCTTTATTTCTCACTTTAACTATACTGTTCTCCATTAATGGCACATTATTAAACTAATTCCACCACATTAACACAATAATAGCCACGAAAAACTAATTTAGAAAATTAAGAAACAAAGCCCGTCCTATTCTTCACGATTCCCATGCAAAACTCTCCTGATGATGAAGGGATGATAGATGAAAGCTGGCGATGAAATTGTGGTCGATTTTGTAAGCCCGCGCGTTGCCGCCAAAATCACCAGTACGAGTTAACTTGCACCAAAACTTTTGTTCTTTCTTCGTATGTATTTGAGATTCCTGTTATGTTGGTCGATTAACGCAACTTTTTGGTACACAATCCGCACGAAATTATGTCACAAATATCACTAAAACCAATTTTTCACGAATAACAAATACTACAACACCGAACATGATAATGGCGGCAAGCGAACTCCTCCTTTTTAGTTTTAGTTAGAAACTATCTGTCAAACCACAGATTACTGATAAATAGCAAGCTACAGATGCGATGCGACAGTTAAATTTGCACTCAGTTCCAACATTTCCGTTTTGGCGCTTCTGTCGTCAAGCTAGTTTGTATAGAACTTGTAGTTTAGGTACTAGTTATCCCGGAATGCAAAAATAGGAATATTTGACCAAGGAACAAAGTAAACAACGATATTATTATGTCATATAATGGCGAAGAATTAGGGCTTCTCAAGGATTCTCAACTCAAACGAAAATACCAGGAAAAACACAAGATATAAGCTTCTGACGCAACAACACGGCATAACGCTGTTGTTGCGTCAGAAGCTTATGGCGTACAAGCAGTATGGCGTACAATCATCGTCAATCGTTTCGCAATCGCCAAAACGGCTCGTTCGGAACTACAGCTGCCATAGGCCTGTGTCAACTCAAACCTAATAGACAAAATAAAAATAAAAAATTTTGTGGTCTTAGCCATAGTAAATTAATATTTCTATGGTCTTAGCTCGAGCTAAGCGTGGCGAAAATGTATGGATTTTGACATATGGGAGTTCGAACTATGACTTAAAAAACGTCTCTGAATCTCGGCCTTAGTTCGAACTAAGCAGGGTGAAAATGTATGGATTTTGATATAAGGGAGTTCGAACTATGACTTAAAATCGTCTCTGAATCTCGGCCTCTGTGGCTTTGGCTGAGATTAGAGACAATTTTGAAGGCCGAGAGTATGGCCGAGATTCAGAGACGATTTTTTTAGTCTTAGGTAAAGCTAAGCAGGGCGAACATGTATGGATTTTGACACACGAGAGTTCGAACTATGACTTACAAATCGTCTTTGAGGCCGAGATTCAGAGACGTTTTTTAAGTCATAGTTCCAACTCCCGTATGTCAAAATCCATACGACTAAGACTAAAAAAATCGTCTCTGAATCTCAGCCTCAATCTCATCCTAAGTTCAATACGGATTTGTCATCTAAAGATCCCATATTTTACATGCTTTTAAATACCCTATCCCCTATGAGTATGGCAGGTCTAAAGTGTTGCCTTTGCTATTTCGGAAACGGATAACGCTAACGGAAAACGATACCATCGGTCTGTCAAGTCCACGTCAAGTCATGTTGACATTTGACATTACGTGTAAATTTTGGATTCGAAAAAAAAATCGAATTTTGAAAACGTAGATCAAATCGATTTTACGTTAGTCTAAACGAAAAGAAAAGCATTCCGTGAAAGTAGAAATCTAGATAGTGATGTTAAAGTAATGCACAAGTATTAAACATATTTCATCATGTCTACATGGGTGAAAGAAAACTGTGTTTCGTTCTTCCAATTATTTTGTATAAAAGTTGTGAAAACCGGCCGTATACCGGAGCATATAGCTTTTATTATGGACGGGAATCGACGGTACGCTAAGAAGCACAGCGTCAAACGCAGCGAGGGTCATACCCAGGGCTTTGATAAACTATCTGAAACTTTGAAGGTTAGTTATGTTTTTAATTATCTCATCTAATATCCAGCCGCTATGACAATAGTTAGTTAGTGGAGTTAACACTTTCGCTGCTGACGACCTACGTCGTAGGTCGGCGAAAAATGGGCCGCAGTGCTGAAGAACCAATGTAAGGAGTCGGTTCAATTGCATTTCGCCTGTGCTTATGACCTACCGCGCGAGTCACCGAAAACCATACGCCTGCGCGGGTGACCCACGACGCGAGCCACATTTATCAAATACACATATTTATGTCAAATTTTATTGCATTCACCGGTTCTCTTGACCTACAATATGAGTCCATACCTTAACCTTACGTCTATTCGGGTGACCCACAATGTGAGCCATTTTGATCGTTTCACCATTACAACTGTGCGCACAACCTACGAGGGGGGTCAACTTTAGCACTGCGTGAGGATCATGAGTTTGAGCTTAGTAGCAAAAGTGTTAACCTATGGTGCTCAAACATGGCCACAAAGTGACGATAGTCTGAACAGTGGATTTAAGCCAATATAGTGTTAAAAGATATGAATAGGCACAAACTACACTCCTGAAATGCTGGTGTTGGGGTGTCAATTACCAAATTTAGATAGTAAAGTGGCAAGACTAAGTAAGTAAGGGATTGAGCTAGGAAAAGACAGGGATTTTTTTTAAATTCACTTTTATGCTACATTTTAGTGATTAAAAAAATACCTTTTTCACCCCCTTAATGCACCTTAGTGCACCCCTAGATTCTCTGTACAGTTTATATTATACGAGCGACCCGCCCCAGCTTCGCCCGGGTGGCCACTTATCAGGTCCAAAACTATCCTATCTTTCAAGCTGGAGCCAAACATATACATTCACAAAATTTTATTGAAATTGGTTGGATAGTTTCGGAGATCAGCATACACAACAAGATTTGCATGTGCGATTGCTTGTGCGTTGTATGTCAGTCATTCATGGAACTGTATTTCTTTATAATTAATGGCATTTTGATAGTATATTACATTTCTGCCAATGTCAAGTGAGTTTTGAGAGTATCGTAATCTCAGGGATTGTTTTATGTACAAAAACACATTTCAGCTACTAAATGTGGAGCCACGTGCAAGCTGGTGAGAACACAATACGCGACCCACCCCCTAAGAGACTTGCAACGTGACTTCCAACTTTTTTATTTGTATATTTACTTTAAAGATCTTATAAAATATCAATAAATGTGATAACCATATGTCATTATTCCTAGCTTGAAATTTATAGTTTAAAATATATTTAAAAGCAGCATACAAAATACAGTTACAGTGAAAATTGTCTAAACCAAACAAACCCATAGTTTAAGTATAGTAATAAATTTCAGGGTATGCAGGTTTCCTTACATCATTTTCCTTTAAGCAGCCAGTCAGTATTACATACATACTTTAGAAAAACTCATTGTCATTGGTAATGGCATGTCATCCTCTTCCTCTTTGAACCCAGAACCTCATTATTTAGTGTCCATACTGCTCCGCAATGTGCCACCAAAGCTCTTAGCATATTAATACATCTTGTATCATCTAGTAGGTACATAATAATACAGTAATACCAAAAAAAAATGTTTTACTTTACAGTGGTGTCTTGATCTTGGAATACCAGAAGTAACAGTGTACGCGTTCAGTATAGAAAACTTCAAGAGGTCAGAGGAGGAGGTCCAGGGTCTCATGGAGCTGGCTCGTGACAAGTTTCAGAGGCTTTTGGATGAAATGTTAGTGTTGTAAATCAAAAGTTTGTAGTACATAATGGGAAAATGTCTTGACCCCTTGAGCCTTAGTCACACCATGGACAATTAGCTGTCATTTCATTCAAATTGAAAAAAATATATATAAAGTGTATATACCAATATACTGTACTGAGTGAGTGTGAATAACTAATGAGAGAGGACTATCCGCCAAAGAAAAATATACTCTAATGCCTACTGTTGTTTGTCTCTGTCTACCTAGAGGGGGTGAAGTAAACAATTTATCAGGGGCAAGGCAGGGCAGGTACATTTGCCTAGAAGTCGTGCAAATCTGACACGTAAAAACATAATAGTAACTCAATTGTGGATGTTTTTTCTCGAAAGTACATAAAAGGTCTACTGCGGTTTTATTTTGTCCGACAGTATTGCTCTAATAGTCTAAAAATTTCATTAGGTACTAGTATAACATTCAATTATTAGTATTGTATTTAATTAAAAATATCGTATTCCATTCAATTTACAATCATCATAATAACTATCAATAGTAGTAGTTGCTTAATACTATAGCTCTCCACTCAATTCTTCATGTAGATTCATGTTTTAAGGTAAGATAAGATAACATTATTTTTTCTTTCTTTCTTGTTATTTATTTTCTACAAAAATGTATTTACAATATACATTACATTATACATTACATTACACTACACTACAACTCACTACACCTCAACACACTACCTCGTAAGGTTTTCTGTAAGAGTCCAATTAAATTAATAATTAATTTTTAAACTTCTTCGTAGTTTAAAACTATGAATACTAACTAAATTTTTTATTTTCATTTCTACATAAAATAAATGCACATGGCGTCACTTGACGATTATTAGCATGAACATTGTTAAAACCGCCTACCGGTTCACACGTTGCCTTTGGCAGGCTTGCCTAGTGAGGGACCACTATGACTCTCAATCTTTATGTACTAACTGCTGTCCACTTTGTGCTCCTTTTGTGTATTTATTCTGTACTGATTTACTTTTGTGCAAATTAATAAATTTTATTTATTTATTTTTATATAATTATATGCATTCAAAATTAACTGAAAGTTTTTCATAATTGTTTTGCTTTCAACTACACAACAACCAACAACTACTCTTTTCTGTTTTAGAGAACAAATAAATGAATGGGGTGTGAGATTGCACGTAGCGGGGCGACTGTCGCTGCTGCCTGACGACTTGCGCGCCATGGTGTCGCGGGTCATGCTTGCCACTAAGAACAATAACAAGCTACGGCTTAACATTGCTTATGCATATACAGGTAATGGTGGTTTTGGTGTGCAACTGCAAATAAAGAATATTTACGATATGTTATGTTATACATACATAGTATATCATTAACTGCCTCCGTGGTCGTGGGTTCGATTCCCACCTAGTGATATGTCTCTTTGTGCGTTTTTTCCCAGTTGGTTAGGACATTGCAGGCTGAATGACCTGATTGTCTGAAAAGAAAGATGATTCCGTGCTTGAGATGGCACGTTAAGCCTTTGGTCCCAGCTACTATGTCTAATGGTAGTAGTCATTAAATACATAAAAACCACGTCAGAGGCCGTAAGGCGGTCTGAAAAAACTCTGACACCAGGGCTTGCTGACCACACGATAAGAAGATAGTATAAACTAATTTGATGGGGTGCTTCAGACCATCAATCTGAACAAGTTTCACTATGAGGACAAGTCCGAACTCGCGAAAAAATCGGTTGTTTCATATTAAACTGTAATAATGCTGGGCTGGAATGCGGCTTCACCTTAAGAGAAGTAGCTTACGGTCGATATGACATATCCGTTCGTACATTTCAGAAAAAATGTTTGTGGTTTATAAGCTACTATGACAATTCCGTGAAGACATTTCGTGACATTTTCGTTAATTTTTAATTTGATTAGTATTAAACTGAACAGAACTAAATAGTCATGCTATTTCTGCTGGTTCTCTTTTCCGTGTTTGGACCAGCTAATTTTTTTTCAGTTTCTTAGTCTGAATCACCCCTTTAAATATGACCACACCTGTAACACTCTGTATAGTACACTGAATCAAATTGGATCAATACCACAGGTCCGGCACTTCAAACAACGTTTTAGATTTGACATGATGACGTGCGCACTTTGAGCAAATTGTGCATAACATATAGTCTAGGTCCTTAATATGCTGACTCTATTTTAAGGTGATGTTTAAACCATCAAACTGAACTTTCTCTATAAGACCAACATCTAAATCACGAAAAAAAATCTGCCGTCCTATGCATTTGGTTTAAGTAGGTTTGTAGTTTTGTATAGAACAGCTGATTTTTTTATCGCAATTTCGATATTGGTGCCAAGGAGAAAGTTGTTCAGTTTGACGGTCTGATCATCCCCTTAAAAAAGTGTCAGCATATTAAGAAGGACCCTATATGTGTTGGGTTGACTTACCACGCATCGTATGAACATCATTATACATTTCGTTACTAGTTAAAGTCAAAGTCAATATAATTTATTTAATATAGGAGCTTGCAGCACACTTATCAAACGTCAAATCTTTTTTTAAAGCTACCACCGCGTCGGAACGTGTTGTCGCTGTAGAGAAGATGCGGCCAGAAACTCTA
The DNA here is from genome assembly GCA_963924505.1 of Agonopterix alstromeriana. Taxonomy (NCBI): domain Eukaryota; kingdom Metazoa; phylum Arthropoda; class Insecta; order Lepidoptera; family Depressariidae; genus Agonopterix; species Agonopterix alstromeriana. The sequence continues at coordinate 14,365,753 of OZ004667.1, forward strand.
CAACATAACACGACTTAATAACTATTACAATATAAATTCTTAAGCTAAAGTTGTGTATACAATATTACATAGTCTATTTAATAAAATAATTGATACTATACAGTAAAGTAAATAAACTATAAGCTAGTGACCTCAGACCCAAGCATTACGACTTACTAATAATTCATCCGTTATTAAAAATAGTATTTAAGCTAAAGAATCACTGAAAATGTGAATTTAGCGTTATTTTCCAACGTTTATTTTACCGAGAGGAGAAAACTAAAATATTTTTTATGTTAAATCCTCGCGCGCCTGACTGCATTCCCTTGCTCGGTTCCCCTCAACCTTCCCCAGAAAGTGTGAGGTGATGTGGGGTATCTGAAGTCACGCCGCACGCGACGTCGCAACTGAATCGGCGCGATTTTTACTGAGCGTTTTTGCCGCGATTCCGCTGGGACACAGATTGACATCAGAAATATCGCGGCCATAATGGCGACGATATCGTCAAAACCTTATCGCTTTTTGCATAAAGACTTCTAGCTTCACTGTCCAATTCACATTCAACTCAAGCTATCGAATTGTGTTAACAGGTCGCGATGAAATCAGTCGAGCGGCATCGCATATACTTGATGGTGTTAAGAACAAGCAGCTGACACCAGAAGACATAGATGCGGACCTAATATCACAGACGTTGGAACTCGGCGAACCTGACTTACTTATCAGGACTTCTGGAGAAGTCAGGCTTTCTGATTTCATGCTTTGGCAGGTTTGTACTAATTTATATCTAAACTATTATAAAACTGTAAAAGAAGTGCGTTTACATTGAAGATGTTTACAAGAAAATGATTATGGTATGGTTTTTAGGTGTCCCTGATGTTGAAATGATTATGGTTGGTTTTTAGGTGTTCCTTCGGAATTTTTTCTTATACTGGGTATAACAGAAAGGTGTAATAGAACATATGTTTATACCATAAACATTTTCTATTACAACTTAGAGGTATTTAATTGGCGGGAAATGTGTTTAGATTTTTATCTATACAAGATCCTTATGGATGGATTATCTCGAGAACGTTGCACTTTTCGTCCACGAAATGCCGATTTCGTCCATTTTATGTAGATAGAATCAGTAGTCGGCGGGGTGTGTGGAAGGGGCGGATCGGACAAATACTTATACAGTCGGAAAAGTGAGGTCGGATTCTTCAAATTTCTCCGAGAGCCCGCCTATCCTCTTAATACGAGTACAACTACCAAAGTACATATAAGATATAGTAGGCGCGCTTCTAAGAAATCGCGCGATGCGACGGTGATGCAACAAGATGGCGGCCATGCTAAGGGTTGTTACAATCATGTTTAGGGGATATGCAATATACAACGTGTTAATGAATAAGCGCAAAACCTCATACACCCCAACTGATTTATTACAAAATAATTAGTTTGAAACAATAATTGAATTATTTTGATAGTTTAAATTTTAAGTTATTCGCAGTTCGCAGTTTAAGTTTTCAGGCAAAAATGGTTTGTTATCATTTCAGCAATGAATGAAAGCTCTAGCGTGCTCGTTGATACATTTTAAGAATTTTGTTTTGATCGTAAGTAGGATGAGTGTGCCCGTGCGGTGGGTTGAGGTCGAGTTTAGTAAATTTTAAATTTTACTAACCAATTATTTAACATTTTGAAAAAAATTACCTAAGTTGAAAACATGATAGTTCGATTCTGCTCTCGATTCTAAACAAACTAATTTCTAGTTTTGCGTTAATTCATTAACACGTTGTATATAAGATAATCAATATGATATAAGTCTAGTCGTTTAATATTTTATTAATTTGTAGTGATCATAATATCTATGTTATGAAATATTATTTACGTTTTTAATTCATCGTTTTGTAAGAAAAACACATTATTTTTCAATTAATAACATGTATTATGTACAAAAAAAATTATGTAGCGGCGTAGCTTACCTATTTATAGTATTACCTGCAGTTTCAAACGTTATCTCCAGTAAAAACAACAAAGTTTCAAATCGCGTTCAAAATGTCTCAAACCACTTTATTTCCAACAAATCTTTATATTGATTCAATGTGGAATTACATCCGTACACAATACAACCAATTCGAACCATTGTGGTACGTGCGCGTTCGCAAGTGTAAATGTTGACACTGCTGCCGGCGCGTACCCCAAGTCTCTGTTGACTTAGGGTACTGCCCGCAGGCAGAGCGGGCCGAGACGCGCTCCTCCCGCGCCCCGCACCCCGCGCACGATAGACCTGTCGCGACCCGAGAGCGCGCTAACTTTTATTATTATATTCACTTTGCAACTACATTTGATAGCTGTAACAAAATTTCTGCCCACCCCGAAATGGATTATTGTCGTGAGTGTGTGTTTATGATAGTATGACTGTTTAATAATGTTATTTCTTTCTTGCAGGTATCAAACACGGTACTCTATTTCACAGACGTGCTATGGCCCGAGTTTAGTATCTGGAATCTTTTAGCAGCAATTATTTACTTCCAAAGAGAAGCTCCCGCCCCTAGAGAAGAAGAACCGTGTAGTGAAACAAAACACGAGTTTTTACTCAAGTTAGAAAAGAAAAGATGGCAGGAACTAGAAAAATGTGTCGGTTGCTGACAGGAACTTAGTTAAATTAAGAGATAAGTGTTATTTGTATTAAATTATTTATTTGTTTTATCTGTAGGTGCGGCATTTAACAAAATAATTATAAAATTACAAAACTTCGTTATACGACAAGGTAATTTTATTTATTGGGTTCAATACCAAACCTGTCTCACTCGAAAGCTCCGTTACGCTTGACGGCCGATCCCCACCGAGGGGTGAATGACAATAGGTTAAGTATACCGTGTAAACTTCTTAGTCAAATCTCATTAGATTTGCCGCCATTTTGTAAGTAGTCAATGCCTAATTAAAATAAAATAAAATATTATCCCTTGACACAGCATATAAAAGCCCGTGCCGGTATTGAAGGCGAGCAACGTCGATAGGCATATGTTTTCGGCTTCCATGGCGGTGGGGCAAGGCAATACGGTATGTATTTTATTTTGGAAGGGCTGAATCGAAAACCATTTCGACATAATTGTCTGAATATCAATATTTTCTATGTTAGAGATTATAAAAAAGTAAAAAATATATTAAAGAAAAAAGAAAGAAAGAAGAAAAAAAGAGTAAAGAAAGAAGATGAAAGGGAAGAGAAGATGAAGAGGATGAAATACATTATAAAATGAAAGGATTAAGTACGGATATTTTTATACGGATAATATAGAGTCCTTCTTAATATGCTGACACTTGTTTAAGGGGATGATCAGACCATCAAACTGAACAACTTTCTCTATGGGACGAATGTCGCAATCGCATTTAGCTAGAGTAGGTTTGCAGTTTTGTATCGAAGAGCAGATTTTTTTTCGCGATTTCGATTGTGGTGCCATAGAAAGAGTTGTTCAGTTTGACGGTCTGATCATCCCCTTAAAAAACTGTCACCATATTAAGTTGGACCCTGTATAATTTTTAGCATTTAGCCACGGCTTGATAAAAACAGATATTAATTTCTGGAAAGACTTCATTTAGTTTTGCCGCCCCGCGCCTCCGACGGGCTTAGTCCGCCTCTGCATGTTTGATAAATATTTTATGAAAATGTGGACCTTGACCTTGGCTCGTTGCGCAATGGCCACCAAACTTTATCAGTTGCGTGTTCCTGCAAAATGTTCATGGCGTAGTGTAGACAGTTTCAAATAACTTTCCCCAAGGAACATAAGGGAAATTCGCATTACGAAATTTCAACTTTTCATACAAACTTTCGATCAGCTGATTACATTTTGTCTCCACTTACATCCGGTACCTACGCGAATGGTGCGTGTACAGGTGACCTAAGCACATGAATATGATAAATTTGTCGGCGAGGCCGGACTAGAAGAGAAGATAAGCCTGAAACAAACGAGACCGCCGCGCCGCTAGACTCGCCGTATATACGCCATTTTCATCCATAAAGCAAATGGACTACAATTCAAATATAATATACAACAAAAATGTTACAAAAATACAAATAAATATTTAAGGGGGGTGGTTTAGACCATCAAACTGAACAACTTTTACTATGGGACCAATATCGAAATCGCGAAATAAAATCTGATGTTCCATACTAAACTACAAATCTACTCAAGCTAAATGTATGGGACGTGGCAGTGAACGTTGTTCAGTTTGATGGTCTAAACAACCCTCTTAAAAGTTTGAAATTTTTAATTTTACTTTGTAACACCTTATAATAAATTAAAATACATTTTAATTACAATAAATTCACGAGTCTAGCGCCATTGTGCGCGCTCTAGTCGTATCTATTCATATGACCTAAGCTTTATTTATTAACAGGTTGCATTACGTTAACTAATATACAATTATAATACATATAAATATAACATATAAATATACAATCCGGTCAAAAATACAACGTGTTAATGAATAAGCGCAAAACCTCATACACCCCAACTGATTTATAACAAAATAATTCAATTGAATCAATAATTTCATTATTCTGATGCTTAAAATTTAAAGTTATTCACATTTTAAGTTTTGAGGCAAAAATGATTTGTTATCATTTCAGCAATGAATGAAAGTACTGGCGTGCTCGTGGATACATTTTAAGAATCTTGTTTTGGTAGTAAGTAGGGTGAGTGTGCCCGTGGGGTGGGTTGAGATTGAATTCAGAAAATTTTAAATTTTACAAACAAACGATTTAATTTTTTTGAAAAAAATTACCTATGTTGAAACGATGATAATTCAATTCTGCTCTCGATTCTAAACAAACTACTTTCTAGTTTTGCGTTAATTCATTAACACGTTGTATACAATTTGGATGGGTGACCGCTCTACGCTCTAGTATTAAGTCTGAGATTTGCCATTGCTAAAGATCAATAAAACTATTTTCAAATGCATTCTTGAGATCACGCCGCCGTCTTTTACGTCTTCACAGAATAAGCACCCGTCAAAATTACTAATGGTAAATTATTTGACTTTACTGTTAAAATACATTACTCTCTTTCTGGCGCAGTCGGGTAATAAACATTGACTAAATGCATGATGGAACGGCCTATGCGAAAAATTAACAACTTAAACCCTTGGGTACTTTATTTAAACCAGTTTTGTCAAGTTTATAAAACACGTAGTAATTCAAACATGAAAAACCTCACTTCGACCGAGTAAACCACATTAAAGGACATTTCGACAGAATTTTAACTCATAACTTTTTATAACTTCGCAGAGTTCGTTTCGCTCTAAAAGTGTTTTATTAACAAAAAAAATCACGTCGCTTATTCCCTAAGAGAGTACCTATACTTAGCTATTACTTGCATTTTTTAATTATGTCTAAATAGTCAAAATAGAACCCAATTATTAAGTACATATAGTGCAAAGTTGGTTAAAATAAATGAATAGCTTCCCTTAAATCAAGATCAAATAAATCGCCATGCATTCCTGGATCAAACAAATAATAACATATCTACAACTATTTTGCATCAAATTATTAAAAATGACCCCTATTCGAATACCCAAGCACCTTGCTATTATCATGGACGGGAACAGAAGATATTCTAAAAGGATTAACTCTAAAGTTAGTGTGGGACATTCCAAAGGATCCGATGTGCTCTCAGACACCATGCAGGTACGTTTCTTTAATAATTCAAACATCTAACAGGGATGTAGCCAGGATCATAATAGAGCCCCCTAATTACAGGGTGTTAGGGTAAACAGTTGCATTGCTTTAAGGGGTGATTGTACCCATGTTACTTTCTCTATGAAATTTATAGGAAATACGCAAAACATTTTTCGGACTTTCCATACTAAATGCAATCAGCTGATCGCACATTTGTATGAAAAGTCAAAATTTTTTTGCGAATTTCCGTTTGGTTTCTTATGGAAAATTGTTCAGTATCATGGGTACAATCACCCCTTAAAGTAATGCAACTGTTTACCCTAACACCTTGTATAAACCACTAGTTTTAAATTAATAACATATTTTAAAAGGTGTATTCAGACAATGAAACTAAACAACTTTCCCCAAGAAAGAAAATGGGTCGAAAAACGAAACAAAATTGTTGACCTCCCATAGTAAATAAATCGGCTGCGCTTTTGAATGGTCCAAAATTATTCTCATTTTTGGACCCATGTTTCTAAGGGAAAGTGGTTTAGTTCCATATTCTGAATACACCCTTAACATTTTGTTAGTAGGTAATTAAAAACTAGTGGTGTATCATACTGGGTGTAAGCAAAAGTATCATTAACCTTTAAACTAAATACTATGGGAGCCAACCCGTCAGTGCAAAAAAAATCTGCTGTTAATGATACTTTTTCTTTCACCCTGTATAGTACTCCTGATGTCCTTAGATGAATGTATCTATATTATTCATTAAGGTTTGTAGTATATATACAGTTTCATTACTTTAAAGGTGATTGTACTCATGATACTGAACAACTTTCCCCAAGGAACCTGAGTAGAAGAAATTATCAAAAAATATATCTACGATAAGTCCTAATAATTATGATGAATACGAAAAGATCCTAACTAATAATAAGTTTTTGTCTATAGTAATAAGTTTTTTGTAACCATTTTAGTAACCATTTTTAAGTAGCTACCTACAATAATTATAGTCTTAATTAACGACTCATTCTAGGTCCTGGTTTTTAAAGCAATTTATAAGACAATAATCTCAAGTTATTTTAACAACACTTTGTAAGTGAAAGGGTCCACTCTTTAAGTTCAAGATCACTGGCTACGCACCTGTTTTCGTCTTTTTGTGTTATGCAATGTTTAAAAAAATACAAATATTGAATTTTGCAGTGGTGTATCGACCTTGGCATTGAAGAATTAACAGTTTACGCGTTTAGCATTGAAAATTTTAAGAGGAGTGAGGAAGAGGTGACTGCTCTCATGGATTTAACTCGGGAGAAGTTTCAGAGCTTCTGGGATGACATGTAACTATCACAGATATAATTGGGGACCTTTAAATTACAGTTTTGTTTCTGGCTTTTAACCCTTCCCCTTTCATACCAAGCAATTTCTCAGCGAGGTAATAGAGCGATATCGTCGCTGCTTCGAATTCTTTTAATAATTGAAAATTGCGTTCTTCTTTCGTGTCAACATTAGTTACTTATATCCCTTAAGCGGGATTTATATTCGTCGTGCGGCTAAGTGCGATTTGAATTATATCAACTGCTTAGTTTGACATCAATTTGAAAATAACACACTTTCGCAGTAATGTACTTTAAATCACACTTGTCCGCACGGCTATAATCGACCCGTGTTAAAACCTGCTAGCCAAGCGTAGGAGCGAAGCTCCGAAGCGGCTCCCCTGGAACCTGGTGGACCTGGTCTCCGGGTCAATCTGCCCGCCGAGCGAGCCGCAGGCCGAGCGCTATATCTTATAGTATAAAGATTAACTAGGGCCATTTTTAAAATCTCGGTTAATGAGTGCTTTTATAGGCTCTAAAGTGCTTTGCGGCCTCACGTTTTCATTAACCGGTGGTGAAACTGATGAAGGTGAGTAAAGAAAGACGAAGTGCCTGATTCACTAATCTACCGGTGCTGTGTTGAAACTCAGTAGGTAACTATAACCACGGAACAAGTGCTTGTTGCGAACACTCGGCTTTCAATCTCGTCTCGCTGAGAAATCGCTGGTGTGAAAGGGCTCTTAGAATAGAACCACCCCATTGTTTTCTCGTGTGTGTCATTCGAGGCGACTAAATGATAAGGTTTTGATTGCTATTTTGTTATGGCGAGCCATAAGCCATCGTTGAAACTATGGAGGAACTGAGGTGGAAGGTTCCTCCATTGAAAAGGGAAAGTACTTCCGCCAGGCTATGTGTGATGCCTGGGGACCGGCCGTGGTCCTACTGATGTTTTTTCGGAACCTTGTATATTATGTTATACTGAGTTTCTGTGATAATTCTTCTTGCGCGATTAGGCCGAGATTCAGAGACGATTTGTAAGTCATAGTTCAGACTCCCGTATGTCAAAATCCATACATTTTCGCCACGCTTAGCTCGAGCTAAGACCAAAAAAATCGTCTCTGAATCTTTGCCTTAGTGTCTTGAATGCGATTGAGAACCTTAGTGTAGCAGCTTTACGGGTTTACAATGTGACATTGCAAATTGTCTTATGTCGTATTTTTGTATGAGATTAGTGGGGCCATCTGTTGGTGGCGTCACCTAACCTGACCTGGAACCATTAATACCTGCGCTAAAAGTTAGCCTTGTTTTAACTGTTCCCCTTTAAACCTATGGTTAATCCTTACTAATACCCTGACTTGTTCTTTCGGGGATGATAAGATCATCAAATTAAACGCAAGAATATAATCCCTTGCGCGGTGATCAGAAACATTGCTACAACTACCTAAGTACGTATCGTTTAAGGAAATATAATTCGGAGCGCGCTCCATAGAAATGAAGTTTGGTGATATTTTCAATACTAACCGATTAAAGTCAATGAAATTTTTCAGAAACTATCTAGAAACTAATCTCTATGTTTGTATGAAATTCGTTAAAATGTATAGTAATAAAGTTACAGTGCCTCAATGATTTCCATATAAATCTTAAATTAATCCTACCACTAAAACTGTATATTTTAACGAAAATCTGACTTCATACAAATGTAGAGATTAGTTTCTAGATTGTTTCTGAAAAAATTCATTGACTTTAATCGGCTAGTATTGGAAATATCACCGGACTTCGTTTGTATGCAGCGCGCATTTACGCATTCGGAATAAAAACTTATCTTAAAGTGAGCAGTTGTAGAGAGGCAAGGCTCACATTTAGCGTATTCCAGGATCGCATAACGTGTCAAGTGGTGATTGGTGGCTAGGCTAGACATTTGCCCTCAAAAACACTGCAAACGAAAAAACTTTATCCCTACGTCACCTCATACGACACCCACGGAAAAAAATTGGGTGGTCCATTTTACTCCGGAACCGCACGGCTAAACCACAGAGTTAAACTAACGTGAAGTGAAGTGAGTACCCTACCGAAGTGACTATTGGCTACTAGCTGTTGCCCGCGACTCCGTCTGCGTAGACGTTAAAAAAGTATCCTGTGTTAATCCAGATCATATTATATCTGTGTGCCAAATTTCATTAAAATCCTTTCAGTAGTTTTTACATGAAAGAGTAACAAACATCCATCCATACTTACAAACTTTCGCGTTTATAATATTAGTAGGATGTGCACGATACTAGCGCCCCTAGTGGTGTCGGACCGCTGTGAATTATTTCAAGTAACATGTTAGTTAAAAGTTTGTTATTTTATAATAAAATAATGTAAAAACTAAAGAAATTAGCAACTTTATCGATATTAAAAATTTTAAAATACCTACCTATTTGTTAGAATCCACGATATTTGCAGTGCCAATTTCCGTACAAACTTTTATCCCGGTTTTCACACCTTTAAAGATAAAATTTCAAAAAACCCTTTTTAGTGAGCACCTAGATGCCAATAGAAACTTCCATGCTAAATTTAAATTTGTAGTCTTTACAGTTTTGGAGATTTCGTGTCAAGTTAGTGTGTGGATTTGCATATATTCAAGCATATTTTACACAGCTTGACCAACAAAAGTACATATTTCTGCCTCCCCGGGCGCTGCGATCGATTTGTCAGTTCCCATCACCACTTCGAACATAGCCAATATTCAAAAACATAGATTTTTGGGTAGGTACCTATGCAATATTATGTAGGTAATGAATATATTAACTGCACACAGACCGACGAATCAAAAACAACGTATGAATACTTGCGTAATGTTTGTTGAAATCTTGACATCTAAATTAGGACTGCAAATAATCGATGAGTAAGTAGACAGGTACACATAAAACATATAATATCCGTATAATCGGCAAACAAGCGAACTCTTAAGAGAATAGAGCCGTTTTGGTGAGCTCCATACAAACGAAGTTTGATTATGAAATCTGACAAATGTAAGCACAGATATTGGTTTCTCTAGATCGTGTCTAAAAATGTAATTGACTTTAATTGGTTAATATTGGAAATAGGACGGGACTTCGTTTGTATGCAGTGAACTCCGGAGCGAGGTTTAGGAATAAACTTCTCTTAAGCAGTGGCGGATTTGCAGTCTCGGCCGCCCTAGGCCACGTAGTAAGTACCAGCCGCCCCTTTCCCAGTACAGCATCCATCATATAGATTACATAATTAATTTACGTTATTGCCAACTTTTATCGAAACTGATTAAGTAATTTAGTTCCTAACTACAATAGCTGCTAATTTGTAATATTTTCCGAGGTTTCCGGGATAATTACACATTTAAATGTACGAAAGTGATTTAGGAAGATTATTGCTATACGATGCAGTGCACGTGCGGCCCGCCGTAATGTGCGCGAGCCTTATTTAGGTATACTTTGAGTTATTTCTTGTTATCATCAATGCATTTTTAGTCACGATTGGCCGCCCTAGGCCCGGGCCTGGGCCTTAGGGCAAATCCGCCACTGCTCTTAAGTCTGTTACCTACCACATTATTTACATGTTTGCCTTGTCCAGTGACAGGATCAATAGGTCTGGCATTCGAGTGCACGTGGTCGGGCGATTGTGTTTACTGCCCAATGATATACAAACCAGTATGTCCCGGATTATGCTGGCCACTAGAAACAATAAAACCTTGAGGGTTAATATTGCTTTCGCTTACACAGGTAAGGCATTTTTATTAAAGGATTAGTGCATTTGACTGAACGCATCTTAATAGGTATTAATCAGAGTAATCAAAAGTCTAGTAGCATCATCATCTTAGAAACGGTCCAGTGCTGGATCTGTCTGCAGGGCTATTGTGTATGTTTCCGTTTTTCGATTACCTATATCGTTTACAAGATCAGTACAGTACAACCAGGAAAATAATTCCGCTCGGCAATCTTCAGTTTGCGCAAAGCAGACCCGAGTCCCCGTCAAAACTCGAAGCCATTTATCAAACAAAGGATGCAGTCGGATAGCGGCGAAAACAGGGATGTTGCATTTAGGCGAAAAAAGCGCGAAAACAATTAGCCAATGGCGGCAAGGTATTGAAGCTGGCACATCCTAATTGGTCAATATAATTTCGCGCGCTGTTAAAATTTTTCAACTGCGCAGGTACATCGGTAAGACTTATAAACGTGGTTCTACTGTAACGCGTTGTCTGTTCTGTCATCAAGAATAATTATACTGTTTGCTTTGTGGATATTTGGTTAGTTAATTATAGATAATGGATATGATGATCATAGAAATTAAATATTAATTTATAAATTGCCTAAAGCCGTGGTGGTCCAGTGGCGAGTAACCTTGCCTGCCATGCAGGAGGCGATGGTTCGATCCCCGTCCAGGCCGACTCGTACCAATAAGTTTTTCGGAATTTATGTGCGATTTGTAACACCACTGGCTTTTCGGTGAAGGAAAACATCGTGAGGAAACCTGCATGCTTCAATTTCGAGGCATGTATTGTACCCACTGTCCATTATAAGTGGCGACGGGCTCACCCCCCGTCACACTGGACAGAGTTTCGGTACTATTGGTGAAACGTGGATGTTCTGAGGTTTCAGAATATCTCTGACTACCCCCTCGGGGAATATAGTCGTGAGCATATGGTATGGTATGGTATAAATTGCCTAGTACAGTCATAAGGGTGCCTGTCACGAGGCTGCGGAGCGGAGAAACGAAGAAATAACAACCAATAGGATTGCATAAAATCTCGGAGCTGAGATTTTATGCAATCCCATTGGCCAACATTCCCTCGTTTCTCCGCTCCGCAGCCTCGCTCTGGCTCCGCTTCATTGAACAGACACCCTTATACTTACGTTACCGATCTTGTAAACGATAGATATGTAGGTATAATCGAAAACTTAGGGGAGAAGTAGGCAGTTTTGAACGCGGGAACATTTGAACCCTAGTAGGTAATAATTCGAATTTTCGACTAGTTTTCATAAGAAACTCCGATGCGTTTGACGTTACTTAGCTTATCATAGTTGAGTTTCGTTTATATAGGTAGTTACCGTATAAGTCATCTCAATTATTGCAGTCCCTTAAGGGTTTATTACCGTTGGCGCGCTCCATACAAACGAAGTTTGGTTATATTTTCAATACTAACAAATTACAGTCAATGACATTTTTCAGAAGCAATCTAGAAACTAATCTCTATGCTTGTATGATGCCAGATTTTCGTTAAAATGTAAAGTTTTAAAGTTACAGTGCCTCAAAGATTTCCATACAAATCTTAAATTAATCCTGTAAATTTTAACGAAAATCCGACAGCATACGTACACAGAGATTTGTTTCTATAAGATTGTTTCTGCAAAATTTCATTGACTTTAATTGGTTAGTATTGAAAATATCACCAGACTTCGTTTGTACGCAGCGAGCATTTCCCACACAGCACAGAATATCTACTAGATATTTTGTAGACATTTGTGCTGTTAGGGTTACGCATTCGGAATAATTCTAAATTTGCAGCTCGCGACGAGATCAGTAGAGCAGCTTCACAGATTGTGGATGCTGTAAGGAACAAGGTGTTGATCCCAGAAGATATAGACGCGGAGCTTATATCACAAACGTTAGACCTGGGGGAACCGGAGCTGCTTGTCAGAACATCTGGAGAGGTCAGGCTTTCTGACTTCATGCTGTGGCAGGTAAGACTGACACGCAAAAAGTCGCATGACTAACATTGTAGGTATCTATAGGGTCCTTCTTAATATGCTGACACTTTGGGCTAAGGGGGTGAGCAGACCGTCAAACTGAACAACTTTCTCTATGGCACCATAGTCGAAATCGCGAAAAAAATTCTGCTGTTCCATACAAAACTGGAAACCTACTTGAGCCTGAAACTTGACTATAAAACTGAACAACTTTCACTATGGGACCAACATCGAAATCGCAAAAAAAATCTGCTGTTCTATTCATTTTGGTCGAGACGAATCATGTTTTCTATCAAATGGAATAGCAGATTTTTTTTTCGTGCTTTTATGTAACTAGTCTCATAGTAAAAGTTGCTCAATTTGATGGTCTGAAGCACCCCCTGTATTTACGGTCAAAATTAGCTCTGTGCTGAAACTATTTTAATGATACCCAAAGAGATTGTATATTTGAAAAGTTTAAATACTGGTCGAATTTCCAAGAAAAAAACTCAGCAAGCCTTTTAGTATTAAGAAAACAATGTTTTGTCTTATCTGTATCTAATGGCCAATGAGAATTTTTTTTCATGCAAAATGGTCCAGTAGTTACCTATCTTTATAAATCTTTTTAGGTCCCGCATAAAATCTTTTAATTAGATTAGAAAAGAAATGAAAGCCAGACTAGAAAAATAAAATAAAACTTGTTTAGGGGATCTAGTGATTCCATTCTCTTTGTTTCGCAGCTTCCCCAATCGCAAACTAAGAGAGCTTTTACATAGGCATTTTGGAAGCCAAGATGATTGAGGAGACACGGTACGGCGCGGCGCTTTCGTGAAAAGTTCTAGTGCGACTCTTATGTTTTGACTTTTATTTTTGTACTATCGACGCCCTTCGACCATCGATGGTTTGACAAACTTAGTCCAAAAATCTAAGTCTAAACTGAACACGATTGCACCTGAACCTGACAGCGCCGCGCCGTAAAAATGGCACTGGTAATTTCCACGCTACGGCGCCGTGGAGATTTAGGACAGCTGTTTTTTTTTTCGCCATTTATGGGGCCAACACCGGCCCCATAGTGAAAGTTGTTCGTTTTGATGGTCTAAAAAACCCCCTTAAAAGTTTTAAATGTTTATTTTTACTTTTGTAACACCTTGTATAACAGAATAGAATGTTAGACTTGTATTAATTGATCTGAGCTTAGACCATAAAGCTATAAAAGTGACGCAGCCAATGCAGCATGATGCATTTTTTTCAGGTCACAAACACGGTTCTCTACTTCACAGACGTCCTATGGCCCGAATTCAACATCTGGAATCTTTTAGCAGCTATTGTTTATTTTCAAAGACAAATCCCAGCTGCTAAGGCCGAAGAAATAAAAAGTGACACCAGAAGGAACTTTTTGAACAACCTAGAAAGAAAGCGGTGGCAAGAGCTGGAAAAAGTCTTTGGTTGCTGATTATCACGCCAGTATCCCACGGGGGTAGGCAGAGGTAACGGCTGTATGCACGCTACTTATAATTTAATTGGTTCCGTTCACAGTCATCCAACCCACGTTTGGACGAATAACGCCATCTATCGTAACATCTAGAATTATAGAAAAAATCCTTAAGTGCTACCTTAGAGAATAAGTAGAGTTGTCAGTTGTGTTGAATTTTTGAATCGTGAGATTAAAAACCATGACCAAATGAATACACAGACTTCATACTGTTTAGGCTATTTCGGATTTCAACATGTGACTTTTTAAAAATCACACTCCTGGATGTGAGCAGACGAAAGGAGAATATTTTTTTTGCTATTGGTACGTTAAGAAGAAAAAGTTTTTCGTGTCTGATGTAAAAAAACACTTAGATCTTAAATAAATATCTCAGTACTTTATTGCGTATTTACTTTTTTACATCTAATCATAATTAGGCTGCTTGTCACTGTTAACTGCAGAATAAGATAACTATGAAATGTGAATGCAATTCACATTTCAACATTACTAGGTGATATATGCATACGAATATGTTATAGGACAGAGCTCCAAAGGCATCAACAACGTTAAGAACACACTACAAGTAGTAAGGAAGTAAGTACCTACAATTCATACTCAAATGGAAACAAATACGAATATTGTATGTTGTACAGTCAACAGCAAAAGTCAATGAACTTAAGCATTATTTTTGTCTATTAAATAAATTTATCCTTCAAATCAATAACTCTATCTAAAGCTAGTAATAAAATTACTAGGTAGCACAAATATAATATCAGATACTTTGAATCGTCATCATTTACTTTTGATGTTGACTTTTCCTCGTGTAAACTCGTTTGACGTTATATGGGTGGAACATAACGACCCCTTTCCCGAAAATCGCGATGTTAACGATACAATAATATGCCCCATAATGGTTAAAGAAGACAAATAGTCCAATTCATAAAGTTATTATACCTTACGGAAAGTAACTTTATGGTCAAATTCAGGAAGTTGGAATAGATATTGGGTCAAATTACATAGTTTTGACGTCTAAGGCCGTTTGTCCACCGCCGCCATCACCAGCCCGTCACCGAGAATGAGATTATTTCGGGCCGAGTTTAAGATGAAGTGACGGTGATCGTCTGTCCACCGCGCCGAAATTGGTGGCTAAGTCCTAGAGCTTTGTCCGGGCGAACGGCGCGGTGTGACGGTAGTGTGTGGACAACAACAAACATATTTTGTATTGCCGGCACATCAGCCCGTCAGAAAACCGTGCTGATTTCTAGCGGTCGCGTCGAACTACTCGAATCTTCGGCGGGATGACGGCGCTCGGGTGACGGGCGTGCAGTGGACAAGGGGCCATAGTAAATGTATGTATCGCTACTTTGGTGCCGTCATCTCGTTCGCGGTGACGTCCCGGTGACGGCGGCGGTGGACAAACGTCCTAGGGGTTTTTAGGGTCAATTCACATTAGGCGGAGAAATGCTCGAGCACTTTTTAAGTAGTCATTAAATAAAATATCAACCTAATTCCATTCAAACAGAGCTGAAAATAGTATGCAACAATAAAATCTAAGCCAGCGGACGGCAGCGTCGTTTTACGCTAAGTGTGAATGGCAGCCAAGAATATGCTCGAGCATTTTCCTGCCTTATCTGAATTGACCCTAACAGTCGCTGAAATAATGTTTAACGTGTCACTAACCTGATAAGCAGATAAGGCTCAAAATTTTGCATCAAATGCGTTATACTTTGAAGAACTGTATTATCTTGAAAACAGATAAAAATAATAACACAGTATCTTGGGAGACAATGTATTACTTACGGTAGTAATGGGGAATTTGCACCAAAATTATAAACATAAATTTTCTTAATAATTCAATAATAATAGTTGTGAATAGCACATTACTGAAACATTTTAGTTTTTATTTCTTACGAAATATTTCAATTTTAAGTAACGTGGATCGGAACGTAATTTCAAACACCAATTAGCGCCAAGTGACGAACCAATTAGCAACTTGCGTGCGTTAGAAGAGTATGGCCACAAATAAAAGCGGATGATTTGAAATGAGTTTCACGCGTCATGAAAAGGAGTGACGTCACGTCATGGCAGTGAGCGGAATTTGAAGTCAACTTTTGATTTGCAAATGATTTGTGCATATTTTACCATTTTTGTTTTCGGTATTTTTATGTAAGCCTTAAATCTTTATGACACACTAAAAATATAAAACTGTGTAAGTTTCCCATTATAGTATTCTGTCTGTGGTATTACAAAGTCCTACCTTTTTTGAAAAGTGGGTCGTTTTGTTCCACCCATTATTATAAGTTTTGGTATTTCTTCTGCAATAGACAATGTATTCTACCATCAAGTATAACTTTTGCAGTTAACAACAGCGTCGATTGCTTTTAATACTAACTGTATGGTTTCATACAGTGCATTCATCTATTCATTTCCCTTTGATTGTGTATTTGGAATATGTTTTTGTTGGGTCATAGGGCTCCCATCTAGACGCAGGGAAGATGTGCTTGTTTCTTTCATACCAGGACCTGTAAAAGTAATTATTTTAGCAGAAGTTGTGACAGAACCGTGGAAACGGTTTTGTGGGACTTTCCTATGCATAATTCAGAAATAAAGTTTTTGAAATTTGATTTTTTTTTGAGCTAATTGAAATGAAATTCACCCTTATAATATCACAGCATACAACATAGTAAGGAATTCTAGAAGTTCCGTGCGATGGTGACAAGGCGCAAATATGGCAAATAATCTATCAGCATCATCTCGGCCGAAAGTAATTGCTGGACATACATAGGCCTCCACCATGACAGGTCTTGCGCTGCCTTCATCCAGCGGCCGTAATGTAGCGAAAGATTCTCATCAACGCCATCTATCGAGTAACTTTGAACAATTTTTCTTTTTGATTTTCTTTTTATATAATTCTCCATCACCGAAACTAATTCAGTGAAATTTGAAAAAGCTAAGCTTGTAGCGTGAGAAAGGATATGCTTTTTCCTACTACGAAACGAATTCACCGCAAACGAAACCGTGGGCAAATTATAGTAAAATGAATGTGTGTTGTGGATACTGACCTCAATAGAACTTTGCCTGCATGGGAGTCTTGCTTCTCTTGCGTGGCGTCGTTTACCAATCTGACGTCATCTGAGGCATCGAATTGGAACAGAGGACCGCTCTTGCCTCGAGCCTGCTCAGCAAAAAAATATTTCAAAATAACGACTATAATCCCAACAATCAGTCAGAGAGATTCTAAATACAGGGCAAAAACCTTAACGCCCTAAGTACATACTTTAAGATATGCTTCAGAACATCAAACTTAACAACTTCAACTATAAGATCAACTTCGATATCGCAAAAAAAAAATCAAATACATTATGATTCTGACAAATCAACTCAAACTCAAAATTTTGTATTCAAAATAATAATCACATAGATATCTTTCTGACGTCATTTTTTAGGGTTCCGTAGTCAACAAGGAACCCTTATAGTTTCGCCATTTCCGTCCGTCTGTCGTCTATCCGCGGTTTAGCTAAGAGACGCTTAGTACTAGAAAGCTGTAATTTGGCATGAGTATACATATGCGTGGCCCGACACTCACTTGGCCGGATTTTTGGCTCTACTACAGAACAGGAATTGGTACTATTTGTCTCAATTTCAATATTGGTCCCAAAGTGAATGATAGTCAGTGAGTTTTTACTGTACTGTAGTAACGTCACCAGTTTTGTATTGAATTTCGTACAGCGCTCCTAGTGATTAAGTCGAGAACTAATTTCTGCCATAGGAAATTGGCGACGTAACTACTAAAGTACTGTGAAAACTCATGGTAGGCCTACTGTTTTATTGGCTATATCTAATGGTATGTAATGGATTTAAGCTTACAGCCTTTATCAAAATCAAAATATCCACATTTCTCTAGTAGTGCCTAAACTCTGTCAATAAAATACCAGGCCTCAAAATTGAAGCATGTATGTTTCCTTAGGGCGTTTCGAGATTCGCGTTGTAGGTCTGCTATTGGATGGTCGCGTGTCGGTTGCCTGCTCCTTGGCTTACAACGAAGCTCCAATAGTATGGTGGCTCTTGATACAACAACGGCTCTTGAACTGGTACAACATCAAGCACTTTTGCTATTACCAGACACTGGCAAAATTATCAACATTAAGATGGACGCCACAATTATAAAATTAGAATAGAACACGTGATTCAACGACGATAAACCTCTTCCCATAAATTAAAAATCTAATTATTAAATCAATTTTAAACCTTACCTTAGTGACAATAAAGTCGTAAAACGTATAATGATGAGGCAGTATTAGGTCTTCCTTCACATACATCAGCTGGTCGGCGGAGACTGTCTTCAATTCACTGAACTCTGGCCTGAGTGTGTCTAGGCAACGTTGCAGGAACTGGTAGATGGAGTTACCTATAACACATTAATATGGTTAGCAACATGACGGTTGGTATGTTATGTTGGTTGGTAACATTAAGCAATTACTATACTATTCCTAAAGAAAGCTTGTAAACTCAGACTTTAAGATATAGTACTCTGTGCTTTGAGTGAATGATGGTTTTTCCTATGATTAGGTTTTTCTTTTCTTTTTAAAACTAAACAGATGTCATTGTATATCACTCCCTTTTATGATCGATGCTCCCTCCATAGAAAAATATTGTTAACATGTTTTTTTGTTCATTACGGAAAGAAGGGGATCGAGTCTACACAGCCTTGTCAGACAAACAGTTTCAGATATTTTTTATATAGGGACTTTTATACACATATCATCTGCTGGCGTGTTCAAAAGACAATCGGCTATTCTTGGTATGCAAACAAAGAATATTTATCTAATCTTAAGATTGGGTTAGATACTCCCACAAACTACTTAACTTTGGCAGAGATGCAGTGCTACAAGTCACAGGCAAAACGTAATTAATCTATATAAATAAAATCAATTGCCGCATGTATGAAAGATCATAACTTGAGAACAGCTCGACCAATTTGGCGGATTTTTTGTGAGTGTTTGTAATTGTTTGTATGACCGAAAATTCAACACCTAAATAAAAAATTCCAAACCTTTTTTCAGAGTCACGTTTTTCCTATGTCCCGAGCCATCCCAATAGCTGAAGGTGACGGTGATGGGCTCATCCTTGAGACTGGCCTGCGTCATCACCCACTCCAGCCGTAGCTCCTCGCGCAGCTTCAGATCCGCCTCCTCGCGCTCTCTGTCTGGCAGGAACGATGTGTCTACGTCTGGGTTCTTCCTAACTTTTTTTAGTAACTGAAATGTTTTATATAGTTTGTGTAACGGTAAGATGCTGCCATGTAAATCTTTAAACAAATTGATTTTAAGAAAATATACAAACATGTTTTGTACAGTATAATATCAGGGTCTTTCATTATATCATCATCATCAGCCTATACAGGGTGTAAAGAAAAGTATCATTAACCTTTAAACCACTTACTCTACCCATCAAACTGAACAACTTTTACTATGAGAGCAAAACTGTTAGTACAAAAAAAATCTGCTGTCATAAATTTTTGTCTGGTAGGCATTGCAGTTTAGTATGGAACAGCAATTTTTTTTGCGCTGACATGTTTGCTCCCATAGAAACTTATTCAGCTTGATGGGGAGAATGTGGTTTAAACTTAGACGAATTATATACGGACCCGCCTCGCCTTAGCATTTTCCCTGTGCCAACGTGCAAGATTAAAAGATCTTACGCATTTACATACAATTTTATACCTTATCACTAAAAGCGACAGCCTATAATTGCGGAACAATAATTTCGAATTTATGACGTTTGGGGTTTACACGACACTGTTTTTCATGATTTTTAACATTCAAAATTAGAATCTAAACTAATGGAATAAAATTCAAAGTTGCGTATCTCGTGCTACCTCGCCCCCCTCAAAAAGTGGCAAAAAAGTTTGTTAGTAGAATTACACTCGTAACTTGTCCTCATATAAGTAGTCTAAGGGTTAAAAGGTTAATGATACTTTTCCTTACACCCTGTATACGTCACACTGCAGGGCACAGGCCTTCAGGGAGGGTGTATGGGCATTTAATCGAAATAAAAAAAACAACAGCCTTTTCATAAAACTGAAAACCTGGTAAACCCAAAGAACTGTATGGGTCGTATTTATTTTAAAATGAA
Organism: Agonopterix alstromeriana; assembly: GCA_963924505.1. Taxonomy (NCBI): domain Eukaryota; kingdom Metazoa; phylum Arthropoda; class Insecta; order Lepidoptera; family Depressariidae; genus Agonopterix; species Agonopterix alstromeriana. The sequence continues at coordinate 14,385,970 of OZ004667.1, forward strand.
TAGCTAATTAAACATACCGGTTCATCTTGCTCCCTCCAGCTCGTAGGTTTGTCTTCAATGGATTCATCATCATCATCATCATCCTCCACCTCTTCATCATCATTCATATCAAATGACAGGGCCTGGATCTGCAACAGTTTATTGAACTTACCACCACATTTCCTGGATTGGTTACAGCATTTTTATTTTGAAAGGGGCTTTTGAAAGTTGCGACGGGCTCACTCCCCGTCACACTGGACCGTGTTTCGGTACTAGTGAAACGTGGATGTTCTGTGGTTTCAGAATATCTCTGACTACCCCCTCGCGGAATATATTCGTGAGCATATGCTATGCAATGCTATTGCAAGCCAAATTTTATAACACTGCGACCATTGCTGATCTATTACGTTTGCCCCAAGCTCGCCCATATTTTACACATACATCCAAATTTACAGCATTTTCTCTTCATTCTCGGGTATGCAGGTTTCCTCACGATTTACTTCCTTCACTGCCGAGCTAGTGATAATAACAAATACAACTGTTAATTCTGTAGAACTTGGAGGTACAGGCCAGGAATCGAACCTCCGCCTCATGTTTGAGTTGCTAGTTCTCTTCCGTGTGGACTGTTATTGCTTTCAATGACAGTAAAAATCTCTTTATAAATGCAGTTATAGCAAGGAGTCCAACGGTTGTCCGTTCTTATGTCACCACTGATAACCTATATATAGGCAGGGGTGGAAACTGATGGAAAAAAAAACTGATTTTGCTGACTAAAACTCTATAAAATATGGACCATTTACTGACCAAATCTCTAGAATACTGACCCTTGGTCTGACAACATGACAGTGAAATATGAATGTTAGTTACTGTTAGATAAGTATGTTAGTAACATATGGAGCATGTTTGTGAATAAGTAAGAAAAATCATCACTGGGGCACGTGGCCCACATGCTTGTTCTAAAGTGATCGTACATTGTATATAAAAAAAAAGGATTAAGAGAACTAATTCTTACTTAAAGGTAAGTTTAGGGACCTACCGTAGAGAAAAAGATATGTTAAGAGATTTATAAGGGACTCCCACTCCAAAACATTATTTTTTTCACCTTAATCTAATGAAACCATACCACTTTTGTGGGAAAATAGCCCCTAATCCTCAAAATACTGACTATACTGAACATATTTCGAAAAAACTGAAAATTGACCTTAGCCAAAGAAACGGACTCTAACTGATTTTACTGACCATTTTCCACCCCTGGTGTGTAAGGTCCACAGTGCCCAGTCTATGACTCGCCCGGTGAGTCAGGGTTGTATCACATTCTGTGGTGTTAGCAGACAGACTAGACATGAATTGTTTACATGTGCCGTTTTAAAAAGAATCTTAGCAAAAAAGTCAAAATGGTGTATTTTTATATTGATTTCATAATTCCAGTAGCATTTTTACCGAGTTCGTCCGATTACTATAATAAATTATGTTTTAGAGTGTAATACCATTAATAAATGTTATTGGTAGTGGGCCTAAACGAAATTGACTCCTTTCATATCAAAAACTTTGCCTCACTTATCAGTAAGGCTAAAATTCTGGGTATATTCTTAGGAGCGGTTACTGAAATAAATTGTTGACTGCAGGGGCAGATCCAGCACTAAAAAAAGGTTGTGGTCAAGTCCACTAGAAAATCAACCAAGTGTGAGTCAGACTGCGGACTCATTCACAATCACTACAATGTATTTCTACAATGGAGACATTTACAAACTGTTTGACGCCCCGGCCAAGACGTTTTACAGTGCATAGGCCCACACAGGCAGAGCCGCGGGCGAACACTAGTGAATTAATAAAGTATAATGTTAGTCTGTTTGCTCACGAAAATTAAAAAAGAAAATGTGTGTTTGTTTGCACATCACAATATCACATCTAGACTATATACTACTGAATGGATTTTGATTAAATTTTTACAGAGTGAAAGCCTATCGGCCTCAATTAGGGTTGTGGGCATGCCCACCGTGCTCACAATGGTGGATCCGCGCCTGTTGGATTGTTTGAAGATTCTCATAAAATGTTGATTGGCAACAATACCTGACGTTTTTGTTTATTCTTCTGTGCCTGTTTAGCTTCAATTTCCTTCTGCCTCTCCTTCTCTTTCTCGGCTTTCTTCTGAGCAAGCTTTTTCTCTCTTTCTCTTACTATATGCTCTTGCTTTGCTTTCATTTCATCGAGGGTAACCAGACCAATCGTTGAACTTTTCAACTGTTGTTCTACTGCATCGTAATGTGTTGCGAACTTGTTTTCTATGTTATCTATCTTGAGGTCTTCTTCTATTTTCTTCTTTCGAAGTTCTATTTCTTGCTGAGCTTTTTCTCTCTTCTTCATGAGGTGCATGGCTCTGCCTGCCTCGGAAGCAGCTCCTTTGTAGTGAGCCATTGTTGGTTTTTGGCGATTTTGGGTTACACGATGTGTATAATCAGGCCCAGTAAATTTTAGGCGAGATCCAAGAAGGAATATAATCACTACGTTTTCAAATTGAATCTAGGATTTCTTAAAAAATCAAACAATACAAAACGTAGCATTGAGTTGATTCTGAAAATGACAGCACAGCAGTGTTGTCACGTCTTACTTTCACTTTTCCTCTAGGCGGTTATTTACACTAGAATTTGCACAATTTTCAAAAATTATACTAAAATCTTTCAATATCAAAACAAAAGTTTTAATGTATTCCCATTTCCCACTTGACACGGCATAGTACACACGGCCGGCGTCACATCAAGTTATACAAAACCAACCTAAGCTGGACGCGCGACGTTATACGTTATTCAAACTACGGGCGGCCAGTTTATTTTAGTTTTGTTTAACTTGATGTGTTGACGGTTTTTTAACATTTAGGTTAGGATGGTAGATACGTTATAGGTACACTATAACGTATCTACCATCCTAACCTAAATGTTAAAAAACCGGCAAAGAGCGTGTCGGACTCGCCCGTGATAGAATTTCGTAGCATAAATAAAATAAGAAGAAAAGGTGTAAAATTTACCTAATAAAAAAAAATTTAAACCTAACAGTAGCGCGATTTAATTTTCTGCAACGCCATCTAGTTTGTAATTAGGAAATATATTTATGTTACAGGTTTTTTCAGAAACTGGTTTGGCTACGTACGCTACAGCATCCGCTATAATTTTCATTGAAAGTACTTACGGTAGTCTATATTTTATAACATTTACAGATTTTTATTTTAGTATTTTAGATGTTAGTTAAGACAGAATGGACAAAAGTATAAGGTTTCCTTTCCTTGTTTGACTACGGAACCCTAAAAATGAATCATGCTACTAAGATCGTTGATGGTTGTAATAAGGATTGATGTCCGTGAGTTTACTATACCTTGAACGATACGAAACCCTAAATAATTTATTACCGTAAAATTTTTTTTTTTTTTTTTTTTTAAATTATGGCCTTTGTTATTGTGTCAAGGCACAATAATTCCGCCAATGTCAGCGTAGTGGAAAAGACATGAAATTATCGAGTCGTGGTCAGTTTTTGAAGTTGAATACTCCGCTTTACTTAGTGGAGATTAACCGTTCACCATCTAAAACAAACAAAACAACAGATAGGTATATGGACATCACAGACAAAAACAATAGAACAAATATTTTAATCATATTAGTAGACTTATAGGTACCTACAATAAATATATAATCAAGATGAATCTAGTCTACAATTTAATATCATACATTTTAATATATTTACATAAATACTTAATAACGGAAGGGTAATTAAGGGTAAGAAGTGATTGGAAGCTAATAGGGCGTGGAATTTTGTTGGGGAGATCATCATACAGAGATGTAGGGAATCTGGAACAGATGTCAAAGAAAATGTGGTCCAGGGTGCCTTCGTCAAGACCGCATTCACACAAGGAGTTATCCCTGACCCTGATTTTGGCTAAAAATACTGGGGTGCAAACATGGCCTAACCGTAGTCTGCATATAACTGAGGTGACTTGTTTGTTGGCCTCTCGGAAACAAAAAAACCAAGGTTTAGGCGGAATAGTTGGTTGGATACTGCCATAATACTTGCCTTTTATCATTTTGGATGAATTCCAGTCATCATTCCAGGTTCGTCTCAGGTCCGACTTTGCAAGGCTCATGAGATCCGAACAGTATATTTTCCAATGGGACATCAATCCAGTCTGAACAGCTTCTTTCGCCCATAAATCAGCGCACTCGTTACCGTCTATACCACTATGTCCAGGTATCCAGGCCAGAGCTATCTGAATACCTTGTTGTTCACATTTAAATAATAGATCTCTGATATTTAGTATTAGGGGAGATTTTAGTTTGGATCTGTATTGATTCCCAGAGACTGCTTGTAAACAACTTTTAGAATCTGAAAAAATGATCGTTTTATTGAGGCTATGTGATTTCACATAAGAAATTGCTTCAAAAATAGCTACGGATTCACCAATAAATACTGAAGACTGAGGTGGGCATTTAAAGCTTAACGTAATATTGAATCTAGGGATCCACACAGCAGCACCCACATTACTTTGGTCAGAAAATTTCGAAGCATCAGTATATATTGCTAACCAATCTTGCCAATCTTTAGTCATACGCCTGTTAAAAACCGAGTTAGCACTAGGATCGTCTTTATCTATACCAAAGTCCAAGATGACCTTGGGGTTGAAAATTAGAGTATCAAAGTCATATTGAAAAAGGGGGAATACTGGGGATTGAAATGTAGGACAGGGCAGGTTCTTAAATTTTGTGTAGCTTTCTAATATTTTAGGGGGATCTTTGTGAAGCCAATATTTGTTATTAAGGATTTTACGGGATAGCTGGTCTAATCGGGGTAAGAGAGGATGGGAGGATAATTGGACAGTTTTCAGGATGAACCTGTCGGAGAGATACTGTCTACGAAACGCAAGTGGGGGCTCTAGACACTCAACTTGTAAGGCGTTTTTGGGGGAGGACTTCATCGCTCCAATGATAATTCGTAGGCATTTCGCCTGTATTAGTTCTAAAGCCTTGAGGGCTTCTTTACTACAAGGTTCTAGAAGGAACGAACCATAATCGAAGTGGCTCCGGACTAGAGCGTTGTACAGAAGTTTCTGGCAGTAAGGGTGAGAACCCCACCAGACACCAGAGAGTGCTCTAAGTACATTAACACCACGCTCGCTTTTTTGTGAGACATATTTCAGGTGGTGAAGGCCAGTCATTTTATTATCAAAGATGATTCCCAAAAACTTTACTTTGTCAGTAACCGGGATAACTTGGTTATTGCATACAATTTCTATATCAGGAACTATCCTTTTCCTAGTAAAAACTACCACACTACATTTGGGGATCGAAAGGGAGAGACCATGATCCTCAAGCCAGCCATTTAGGTAATACATTGCAGAGTTAAGCCTTGTGGACGCGTCGTCTATCGATTTTGCCGATGTGTACAGAGATATATCATCTGCATACTGCAATATGTTACAGAACGAACTGACGGACTGCTCGAGATCGTAGGTATAGATGCTATAAAGTAGAGGGCTAAGTACAGAGCCCTGGGGGAGACCATTCCAGACACATCTAGATGAGAGTAGGAGACCTCTTGACCGCACCTTAATATTTCTGCCTTTTAAAAGATTAAAGATAAAGTGGACTATCTTCTCTGGGACACTCAGATGTAGCAATTTCTGCCTGAGAACCGGAAGAAGGACATTATCATAGGCTGAGGCGATGTCAAGAAAAATTCCCACCAAAAATTCCTCATTAGATAAGGCTAGTCTAATGTCGGTTGTCAGTACACTCAGACTATCCACAGTACCTCTACCCTTGCGGAAACCATATTGGCTAAGGGGAATGATTCCTCTACTTTCCATTAACCATTCTAATCTGTTCTTGATCATATGTTCCAGTATTTTACATAATGTTGATGATAAGGCAATGGGGCGGTATGAGGAAGCAGATTTTGGGTCTTTACCAGGTTTCAAAATTGGGAGAACGATTTGGGTTTTCCAAGTCTCTGGAATGCTACCAGACTCAAAAATGTCATTTAAAATATTGAGGAAATGAGATTTGGCTGAAGCGCTTAGATGGTAGATAAAGGAGTATGGAATTCCATCCTCTCCTGGGGCAGAGTCTTTAAGACCATTGATGGCACATTTAAATTCTAAGGGGGAGAATGGTTTATCAAAGTCATGATTAATATTCGGGGGAGAAGTGGAAGGGCTGAAGAAATCTTCACAAGGGACATAGGGAGGAGCTAATCTATCAATGAAATTATTGATCCATGGTGTCGGATCATTTGATGCTACTGAACTCGATACTTGAGACCCACGGAATTTCCTAATATTTTTCCATACAGATGAAGCTGAGGATTTAGGGGATAGGCTTTCACAGAATTTTTTCCATCCAATTTTCTTCTTTTTGGAAAGTAGTCTCCTCGTTTGAGCTGAAATCTTCTTGAACTCTATAAAGTTTTCAGTAGTCATGGAGCGATTGTATATAGTCTCTGCCTTATTTCGGGCTTTTATCATCGAAGAGCACTCTGCATCCCACCATGGAGGGGAAGATACTCTTCTATTATTCAAGGTTTTCCGGGGAATGTGTGAGTCTGCAGCGGTGGTGAGGCAAAGCACAAATTTCGAGTACTCAGAGAGAGCAGCAATTTCTGGATCCATAGATACCTGTGTTAATTTCCTGTCCACATCCATAGAAAAATTAGGCCAATCTGCTTCCTGAGGTTTATAATTTAAAAGAGGGACAGAAAGGTTAGTCGGTCTAACTACATGCGGCATAGTCACTAATATTGGGTAGTGATCGCTACCATAGGAATTGGCCAGAGTTTTCCACGAAAGTAGAGAGGAAAGACTAGGACTACAAGAAGTGACATCTGGTGCAGATTGAGGGTTTTGAGTTGGATATACCCTATGGGTAGGGGAACCGTCATTTATAACACATACATTAACATCATCAAAGAGTTCAATGAGTAGGGGAGAAAAAGAGTCAACATAGTATGAACCCCAAGTAGTGTGATGGCAGTTAAAGTCTCCGAAAATTATCATAGGGGAAGGGACTGATGTGAAGATTGAAGACAAAACAGGGATCAGGTTAGGTTCAGGATGGGGGATATAGACTGAGAGGAAAGTGATGCCCATAACAGTAGCAGCAACAGCATTAACTTCCCGGGGAAGCTGGGGAAGCGGTATAGAAGAATAAGTATATGACCTACTAATAAGTAAAGCGGTACCAGCGTAACCATCGCCCCTGTCATCCCTGAGACAGGCATATCCGGGGACCCTAAACTGGGAGCCAGGCACTAGCCATGTCTCAGAGATGGCAGCGACAGCTATTGAAAAATGATTAAGGAGATAAATTAAATCCGATTTTTTAGGGGAGAGACTTCTACTATTCCATTGGAGAAACTGGGACGTTAGATCCATTGTTTGAAATAGGGAGAAGTTTATACAGTTGAACAATTTGTTCGGCAACGTTGTTCGGTAAATTATCACTCCACTTGGCAATAATATTATTTAAAAGCGAGAAAACCAATTCCAATAAGTTTTCATTGGGGGATTGGGGGGATTGGGGGGATCCTCCTAGGGCATGACCATTGGGCAGGGAGGAGGGGGGAGGACCAGTGATGTCCTGATGGGCCTGTCTGTTGTACCCAGGCGAGAGAGGTACTCTAGGGTGGGGGGTGGTGAAAACCGTTTTCCTGTGTGAATTGGTGATTGGGGGAGATGGGTGTGGAGTTAATATATTATGAGGGGGGGAATTATATGAGGAAGTGACATCAGCATAGGATCTGCGCACTTTGGGGAATTGGGAGGATGCATCTAAATAGGAAGTACCTTGTTCGGACATGACAGATTTTATCAATTTTTGCCTTGACTGCTCCGGGCAACATTTATCATTGGCAAAATGGTTGCCAGAGCAGTATAGGCAGGTTGCAAATTCCTCTGACACTTCACAGCTGTCTCCTGGGTGGTTTTGGGAGCAGCGGAAGCATCGTGACTTAGAGCGACATTGGCTCTTAATATGTCCAAACCGGCAGCAGTTATGGCACTGAATGGTTGGTAGTTGATAAGTCTCCACTGCTATAGAGTTATAAGCTGCGTACACATGTTGAGGCAGCCTTTGCCCCTCAAAAGTAATAACCACAGATTGAGTAGGTATCCACTCTGGGGTTCCATCCACTATTTTCTTTCTGTTTAATCGTCTGGCCTTCAGAACTTTGCCTATGCCTTCCGGAACCTCCATCGATTCTGCGAATTCCTCCATGGATAGTTCCACTGGGATGTTTCTGACAATGCCCATACGGGATATATTATATGCAGGGATTGACGCTGATAGGTTATTTGTAGCAAGGCTGGGATGGGAAACAAAACGATTGGCAGCTTCCCTATTTTTAAATTGTACAGAAACCCGGTTCCTACCTACGCTTTTGATACCATCTTTAGAGATATTCTCTATTTTTCCTCGAACTAGAAGGAGACCTACTTTCATTGGGCGCAGAGTGGTTCCAGAAGCGGGGTCTGGCTCAGTCCGGGAGAGATGGACAATAAAAGGGCCACAGTCGTTCTCGCCATACATGCGGTTTTCCTGAGACAAGCTTGGGTGAGAATACACAGACTGAATAGAAGCTGATGGCTGCTCTGGGTTTGTAATTGTTTTTTTCCCTTTGCTACCAGACAGGACATCAGAGGCAGGGCGTTTTGTTCCTCTCTCTGTTTGGTTTAAATCTTGTTGGGACTGATCACTAAATAATGGTTGGGAGGAAGGGTCAGGAGGTTTCCTAGGTATATCACGGATTGGTGGATCCATGATATATCATGCAGGCCAATTAAGGCCGATTAGTAGTTAGAAAACAGCACAGAACTCACCAAAATAGTATCCACCACCAACTAAAGAACGGCAAATCTCATTAGAAAGTGAAAAAAAAATGAGAATCCACAAACGACGGTCGATAAACACGTGTGTTAACCAACTTCGCCAAGCACGGAATCCTTACCGTAAAATTACCCTAAATCTAGGGTAAAATGGCCAATGTCAGCAGCACTGATAATGACAGTTTTAATTTTTAATTTTAAATGTTGCCATGGTGAAACTTTTGTCTATGATTGCGGTTGCGTATTTTGCGTTTTTGCGTGATAGTCAGAATCCAAAGCCTTAAAATATCGTTATTTAGAAAAAATTACCAAATTTCCCCTCCCCTTCCTTTTTTTTTATCTGTCCGGCTGCAGCAGAAAAGTTGCGCGCTTTCTGCCGGTTGTCAGTGAATTTGTTTTGAGAAAATACTAAGAAAATACACATAAATTCCTCAATAACCATGGAGGAAACAATTATTTTACCTTCGCCTAATTGGTTTCAACCGTCTGGTTTGGTTGCGAGCACCGATGGCTGGCTCTTTTACGGTGGTCCCAGCAAAAGTATTTGTGTTTTGGAGCCGCTGCCGCAAGGATCCGATGGCGTGATAGAAGGAAATCAGACTTATAAAGCACACGTTTTGAACAGAGCACATCCTGATAAGTAAGTTTTCCTAAAGCATTTGGTAATGGTTACCTACCTACATTTTCAACAAAATGTTTCTTTCCTCATTCAGGATAGTTTGCTTAGATATTTCTCCGGAATGGCCCGAGAAGAAAGCTATACTCGCAGGCAGCGCTGACGGTACCGTTAAACAGTGGAGTTTAGAGAAATCTGAGCAATCTATGATGTTGAAGTCTACACACACTCATGAAATACACAATCATGAAAAAGAGGTTTGTTTTAATCCATTTCTTTTTGTGGGCGTCTAAGATTTAAGATTGAGTCACGTTGCAGGTTCTTATACGAGCACTTGTCTCGCGTGGTGTTCGCGCGTCGTGTTTTGCCTGCCACGAGGCTTTACAATCCTCAATCTCTTCTTGCTCTTGATCAAAAACAATCACTGAGATTGGGATAGGTACTCCCATAAATTACTTGACACTGGCGGAAATGCAGTGCTAATGCACAAGCAAGAGTCCATTAATTATTTTAAAAAAAAGATAAAATTTCGTAAGGCATTGTTTTTGTGGTCTCATTAATAACACTTTCAAACTGTTGTGATAACAAAATGCCCAAACCGCAAGTATACATCCATTCATTAATGGGAACAGCGAAGGAATTTCTAGTGGGCACTATGCGAAAATCATAATCTTATATCAATACTACCAATGCCCGCAACTTAGAACATGCATCACACTTGAGTTTAAAATATACTCATAACTTTTGATTGAATGAAACTTAGTTTAAATTAAAAGAGGAAGATAGGTGACTGGTCTACAGCACATCCACCGCATAAATTGAGCCTCCATCGCCTAAATTCCTTAGTCGCAATATGAGCGGCATTGCGTGATTGAGATACTTTTTATTTTAGGTGGAATAAAGATACTGCTTTTACGCGTTATACAAATCATTAAAAAAGAAAAAACAAATTACACAGCATTTCTTTTCACTCGTAGGATACAATGATTTGATGAGGAATTAATGTAGGTGCTTTTCACAACGTTTTAGCTAGCCCTAGTTCCGATGAAGCCAAAAAGTGGTACACCTTTGTGATTTCATCAGTGAATCAATGATGTGATTTATCTTCTGATGTAAAAAAGTAAAGGGTACGATGGGACTGATATATACATGCATATAAAAGTCCCTAATAATAAAATAAAAAATAAAAAGTTCAATTTTTCAAGTAGATAATGCAGGAACGTAACCTATCTTCGTAATTAAATGTAATCAAAGGAATGAACCAATTGCAATTATATAAAGCCTAAATATTAATCCAATCCCCCGCCAAATCGGTTGAGTAGTTTTTAAGTGATGCATGCACCAACAGGATAAATTCTAAAAATGGTCTCAATGCATTTAATTCTTAGACCATATAACTGTATATGAGTTACATTTGAAATTCTACTAACAAACTTTTCTGTCACTTTTTGCTGGGGATGAGGTCTCATGAAATCCGTTACTTTGCATTTTATTCAAATACTTTAGATTCAAATTATGATTGTTAAAAATTGTCTCATGTTAACTCCAAATGAGATTAGTTTGAAGTTATTGTTCCGCAATTATAGGCTGTCTCGTTTAGTGATAAGGTATAAAATTGTATGTAAATGCATATGATGAAATGATTGTGTAACTTGGCAAAGGGAAATGCAAATGCGAGGTTGATCCCTAGTTATAACTAGGAATATATGGTCTAAGATTCCATTACTCATCCTGAACCCCCAATTAATATTTTTGCAAATATATTCAATGTACACACGGCGACACATCAAGTTACGTAAAACCAATATAAGCCGGCTTCCCGCAGGGCTAATAAGGTATAACGTCGCACGGCCAGCTTATATTGGTTTTGCCTAACTTGATGTGTGGACTGAAACTTACACAATAGCCCTACAGACGCTGGACCTTCCAGTACTCAAATAAAGACCTTGTGACTATGTCTATAATATTTAGTTATTTCTAATTTCTGCAGGAAGTTGCAGGAGTGGGCTACTGCAAGAACGGGTATGCTGTAACAGTTGGATGCTTCGGCCACATTGTCAAGTGGGACCTGAACTCCAATGTGGCCAAATCCTTCAATAATGTGCTCAAAACATTCAAGCCTGTATGCATGGCTTGTTCGCCACATGTACACCTAAATGTGGCTATTGGGACCAAACAAGGAGTTGTTTTTGTATTGGATTTAAATGGTGAGCTTGTGTCTACACTAGGAAATGCTTATGCTTAAGTAGTCCACCAATCCGCCTCGGGCACTCGTGGTGGACTTACGCATATAGGCCTGTTCCCTGCAGTGGTGTGTTTAGTACATCCGTGTCTGCACATACGTGTATAGGCTGTTGATGATGATGAAAAATAATCAGATTTTAAAATTTAGATTTGAGTGATTGGATTTTGACTGAATGATTATGATATTGTTAAAATATTAATTCTGAATTGCTTTAAAAATAAATAAAAACTATTCTGTGGATATTAAATCATAGTGAATAAACTGATTTCAGGGGCTGCTAGAGTTTTATATAAAGTCAGAGGCCAAGATGATGAAATCATGAAAGTTAGTTGGTGTCCACAATACGAAGTATTAGTCAAGAAAGCTCTTAAAGAGTCTGAAAAGGGAGAGAAACAAAGCATTGCTACCCAGAGAATGCATCAAATAAGACAAGAACCGGAAACCCCAGAAACAATGAAGGAATTAGAAAAGCGAGTCCAAAAATATGTTGCAGAACACTTGTCTAATTCTGAATCAGAAACAGTTACCAATATTGCCCTACAACACAGTCGAGATATATCTAAACAAGAAACAAATAATTCTGAGTCAGAAACAGCTACCGCTAGTGCTTCAAGACACAGTCAAGAAGTATCTAAACCAGAAACAGAATCAAAACCTAAAGATGAATTAGATGAATCGGGGATAGGAAAAACACTACCCGAGGACAGCTTTGATGAATCAATTGTTGTTGAAGATGACATGTTTGATATCTACAAGGAGCCTGAAGACAATGAGTTTGGCCACAAGAAATATCAACCAGAAATGATAAAAGTCACAGTAGTAGAAGAAAGTAAGAAAGAAGATTATTTGGCAGAATGTTTGAAGTTGAAAGAAGCAATCTTGAAGAGAAAGAATGAACCGGAATCAATAGAATCTTTGGTGGAAGCTTTGGATAGAACTCATGTGGATGTTGATACTGAAGAGATGCGGCCTGAGCTGGGTGGTGGTGATGCCACTGATAAGAATACTGTTGATTCCAGTGCTCACATTCATAAACATCTTTTAGCTAGTATCGGAAAACATGGGTAAGGCATTATGTTTAAACTCTATAACATAGCCATTCTTTTTTTCAGTTTATGACAGTATCAGGAGAAAACATACTATTTTGTTATTTAGAGCTATGTACTAGTAAGACCCTTTTACAGTTCCATAACTGCCTCTGTGGTCTAATGGTTAAGAGCATTGGGCTCTTGAAGCGGAGGTTGTGGGTTTAATTCCCACGGCAGCCACCTATAGTGATATGTCATTTAGTGCGTTTTTCCCCAGTTCGTTAGGACATTGCAGGCCGAATCACTTGATTGTCTGAAAAGAAAGAAGCTTCCGTGCTCTCTCGTGGTAGTAGTTGTTACATAAAAACCACATCAAAGGCCATAAGGCGGTCTGAAAAAACTCTGACACCAGGGCTTGCCCGCACGATAAGAAGAAGAAGAAGAGTATTCCATACCAAAATGTGGGTGTACTAAACAATATTTCAGTTTATGCTGTCAAACATTATTCATATAAATTATTGGTAACTATAACATGTCGTCACGCGCGACATCTACCCGTCATAAATTGTACCACACGCAAACATAGTTCTTGCAGCCCTAGGCTGAGTTTTTCATGTGCTGACGTCATTTTGACACTTTCTATCTCTTGTACGCAGTGTCCGGGGTGTGCCTCAGGCATGTGTATCAGGTTCATTACTCGACTTATTGCACAGCAAAAATTCTTTATTGCAGAAGTGTCCGCATCTGGTCCAAGTCAGGCAAGCTAGTGAGCAGTTGTGCAGTGCCCAACGCAGGACAAAAGAGTCAGAGGAACCAGCGGAGCTCCCCGACCTGCGCGACACTGTTGTGGTACAGGCCCGATGTGCTGCTCATAGCCGACGGAAAGTGCCAGCTGCTGAACTGTGATCCACTTACTATTGATTGGTAAGCTGTGATATTATTAATGAATTAATTGCGACCCGGCCTGAAAAACTTGAATTTAACCATAAATGCTCTAAATATGCTGATGACAATCCTTAGCATCTTGTCAAATCTTTGCACTTGTGGTATAGGCCTCCATTTGTTTATGCGAATATCCTCTGTACTGAGCATTTTGTATCCATGTAGCTAAATCTACTCTTCTCAATAATACTAAACTGACAAAAGAAAAGTAAAATCACAAAAGAAATCACGCTTGTCTTGTGTTTTTGTTTAGGGACTTTTATACATATGTACATATCAGTCCCATCGTACCCTAAACTTTTTTACATCCACCAATGAGAAGATAATCACATCATTGATTCACTGATGAAGTCATAAAGATAATTAGATTTATATTTTTGGTTTTAATTGGGCGTTTAGGGCGTTTGAAAATTGTAATAACTTATGCCCGTTGCTGGGTTACACCTTCCGACACCTTCCACACACAAAATTTTTTTCCTTATAAAGGTGATCGTAAACCTGTCCGCGGCGAACGCACCGAAACAGGCAAAAGAACTGAAATTTTTGAATTCATTTCATGAAATCTCATGAAACCTCGCACACTTATCCGCGCCGCCAGATCGCCAGAAGAATTCGGAAGGTACCCAATTCCCAGACAAATTCGGATGACGACATCAGATTCCGTCGCAATTTACCGATTGTTCGCTCTGACAACACTTCGGAAATATAAAACATAGGTAATTCTTCCAGCAATTCGTGTGATTCTGTGCGGATGTGCGAAGCCTAAAACAACTAACGTTCGGCGCGATCGATTCATTCGGAGCGGATATACAACGTGTTAATGAATTAACGCAAAACTAGAAAATAGTTTGTTTAGAATCAAGAGCAGAATCGAATTATCATGTTTTCAACATAGGTAATTTTTTTCAAAATATTAATTAAATTGTTTGTAAAATTTCAAATTTCCTGAATTCGATCTCAACCCACCTCACGGGCACACTCACCCTACTTACTACCAAAACAAGATTCTTAAAATGTATCTACGAGCATGCTAGCGCTTTCATTCATTGCTGAAATGATAACAAATCATTTTTGCCTCAAAACTTAAAATGTGAATAACATTAAATTTTAACCATCAAAACAATGAAATTATTGTTTCATTATAATTATTTTATTATAAATCAGATGGGGTGTATGAGGTTTTGCGTTTATTTATTAACACGTTGTATATGCGATTACCTTAAATCACACTGATATGTGTTTAGTTATCTGATCTACGTTGGGATTAAACCGACGCCTTCTGTGCTAGACTGCTAACTACTAGACCACCACAATTTTTACTAGTCACTTATTACATCTCAATTTTATAATAGAGAGTAAGGACCTTTTTCACCAGTTTTGGTAAAGTTCTTGTTAGCTTATCCGACAGCTCATCTGACATCTTCATACAAAATATGTCAAATGAGCTGTCGGATAAGCTAACAAGATTCGGAAGTGGTGAAACAGGCCCTAACTGTTCTTAACTGTATCTTTCCAGTAAGAACAAATTGGAATGGCAAATAGTGCATACACTGCACAAGCGCGGCTTGTACTGCATCGCATCGAACTCGCCGCGTGTCCAGCTCGGTGCGGACGACACGCAAGACTGGTTTGTGTGGACTATAGCGCAGGACCGCAACCTGGCATGCTACTCCTTGAAGCAGAAGCAGGCGGTGTCCGTGTACAATACGTGCGGTGGATTCCTGTACAATGTGCAGCCTTGCCCTTATGACGCTAGGAAGTAAGTCATCTATTTATTATTCTTGTTAATCTAAACTATTGTAAAACTGTGACAGAAGGGTGTCTTTTTAGGTGTCCCTGATTCCAAATCACACATTTTTGGATTTTTTTGTCTGTTTGTTAGTTCGCGCATCACGTGAAAACTACTGGACCGATTTTAATCAAACTTTCTGTTTTTAAGCTTATGTTTAGACTTAAAATCTGGTATATGATTTATCTCGCCATGATGCCGATGACGGGAACCCTTGCGGACGAAGTCGCGAATAAACTCTAGCGTAATATTAAAGTTTGGATTAAGGCTTTTGAAAACGTTTGCTTTGAAAAAAATATTGCTGTTCCATAGAATACGTCAATGGCTACTCGACCCAAATGTATAGAACAACAGATTTTCTTGTCTCGCCAGATTGTTTTCTACATACTCCTTGTCAATTGTGGATGATTTGTTCATGATGCTCACTATTGTGCTTGGTTTAATAATAAAATTAACCCTCAGGGTAGCGATCAGCGTGGGAGACGGTGCAGTCCGCGTGTGGGAAGCTGACACGTCGGAGGATGACACTAAGCTGTCGCTCGGTCAAGTGACCAGCTACTGGCAGAACGTGCAGGGCAAGGTGCTGACTGTCGCCTGGCATCCCACCAGGGAGAACCGACTCGCGTTCTCTACCGCTGAGTCGAGGGTGAGATCGTATATACAATACGTAGTAGAGAAGTTTCAAGTGACCAGCTACTGGCAGAACGTGCAGGGCAAGCAGAGGATGCGCTTGATAGCTATATCACGCATTTATCTCGTTCGTTCGCGCGCGACTAGTAAGAGAGCGAAGGCGCGACAGCGCTATATCACGCTGTCATACTACGGCCGCTGATCTCTGCCTAATTTGCGCTTATCCTTATGTCTAACTTTGATTCTTTGTTAGCACTATTTAGAAGGTGTTATTTTTGGCTTACGAATAAAATTGTTATAGAGATGGAATAATGAAGTTTATTATCGACATTCGATTTAAGTTAAATTTTCTATGGTATTTATTGATCAATGATAAATTGATCATAAACTTGACCCTAGGCTATGATACCGACAATAGGGTATTTGCCTCCATGATTTTTTTTTTCATAAAAATAGAAAATGTATGAAATCAATGCTTAACTCACAATTTCAGTAATTTTTAGCTTGTATACTTACCTTTTTTTTATACCAGCACGTCTAGCATGATTTCTCTTCGTGCGAGCGACTCGGTTTTATTCTATACTACTTGTGGGGTTTTATTCTATACTACGCGGCAAGCGCGGCTTTCGCTCTACAAAAAGCGCGGGAACAGGTTATTTTCTACGGAGCAAAGGCGTGTCGCGCGCGTGTATAGAAATCATACTAGACGTTCAGGATAACTTACAAAAAGTAATGAAATTAAGATGAGGTCACAACACTGTAGTACAATTGTTCATACAAACCGCCCGTTTTGACGTCCGATAAAGAGTGCTGATTCGACTAGTAGTAAAATGTCCTGTAAAAATAAGTTTAACAAATATTGCAGGTGGGTCTAATAGACACGAGCGGTAAGACAGAGAAGCCGGCGAAGGTGCTTCTGTCCGCGCTGACCGGTGGCGTGTACTCCCTGTCCTGGGGGGAGGGGCAGGACCTGTACGCCTGCGGAGGGGGAGAGCTCGTCGTTTACAAGGCCGACCACCCTGATGGAGGTTTGATTTTTGCTTACATTGTTATTATCAACCTCTAACTGCTATACTGTTCTGGCTGAGGCCCATATGGCAGCATGGAATCTCATTTTTTTCACGCTCTATCCTTATCTGTCGCTCAGGAACGTAATTGGCTAGAGTGAGAAAGGTCGCAGCACTGCCGGTGCTGTCGCGTGCGTTCGCATTCCCGCTATCTTTCTCGCTCTAGCAAGCAGTTCCTAGTCTAGGTACCTATCGAAAAAATATGCTTTTTCTCTACCTGACTAAATTGCTTATAAATCACAAGTTATAGCCATATGGCTTAATAAAAAATTGTATTTTCTTCGTTCATTTTGCAAGACTCACACTTTGTTATCTATTGTTTTAGTCGATACTAGAGTTAACCCGCAACTTCGTCCGCGCAAATTATATACCAAATTTTAAGTCGCATCATAAGCTATCAAACAAAAAAGTTTCATCAAAATCGGTTCAGTAGTTTTTGCGTGATGCTGTTACAAACAAACAAACAGACAGACCAAAATTCTAAAAAAAAGGTTGATTTGGAGTCCGGGTTACCTAAAAACCATATCGTATTCTTTTTCATCTTCAATGTACAGACACACTTCTGTTACTAGTGCAGTAGAATTAGCACGAAATAAAGCATCATTTCACATTAATTGTGGTACTAATGATAATTTCCCCATCAACAGAGTTATGTATGGATATGATTACCTTAAATTTGCAACCGATTTGGAATTACGGAAAATGGTGAAAATTGGGAAAAACCTTAATTATTTAATAACTCCAAAACAAAAATTGTGGTACTAGTTGCGATTATACCATTTATTTAGAGAACCAGTACCTACCTTCTCAGGAAATTTGGAGCGGTTGCGACATACGGAACCTACCTAAACTTGTAAAACAGATTTTTCGTCTTTAACTCCTAGGCATAATTTGTGGTACTAGTTGCGAACTCTTTGACAACTTGTATTAGCCTTCGACATTTAGTTTTAAGTTCGCAACCGGTTGCGACCTACGGAACCCTAAAAAAATACTTTTTTCGAATTTCTACTTCGGGCAAAATTCGCGTAGTCTGGATTATTGCTTCTATCATATTTATAAGTCGAATTCTATCTACCTTGTAATCGCAACTTAAGAAAACATTACGGAACATTGTCTATTTCATAAATAAAAAGCGCGGGTGATGCGAGGGGAATGCGTTGCGGCGCGCGAGGGCGGGTCGCAGCTTGTGCGTGTACGCGGGTGTTGTGAGACGCGCGGGATGTCGCGGGGGTTCACGGCTCGTTACTACTACTCGTTATTACCTATTCTGTGACTTTACTAGACTTACCTTATACTACACATGGACGGATTAAAACCGTTATTGTACACAGCCAGCACACATCGTTCGTACGTATAGTCAGTTACAGAAACCGTATACATAGTCACATTATACAACGTGTTAATGAATTAACGCAGAACGAAAGTAGTTTGTTTAGAATCGAGAGCAGAATCGAAATATCATGTTTTTAACTTTTCAATTTTATCAAAATATTAAATAATATGTTTGTAAAATTTAAAATTTACTGAACTCGGTCTCAACCCACCGCTCAAGATCTTCAGAGCAAGCTATGCCTGCGGTCACATACCGGAACAGTGGAGTAAGGTTATATTCATACCTAAGGCTGGAAAAAAAGACTTCTCATTGCCGAAGTCATTTAGACCAATAAGCCTCTCCTCTTTTCTTTTGAAAACAATGGAAAAGGTACTGGACAGACACATCAGAGATGGGGTCCTAATTAGCAGACCCATCCACCCCAACCAACATGCCCACCGCAGAGGTAAATCTACGGAATCTGCTCTGCTCGACCTGACCGACAGAATAGAAAGGGCACTGGAGGACAAACAAATTGCACTGTGTGCATTCCTAGATATTGAGGGAGCTTTTGACAATACACCGATCAGAACACTGGTCAGGGGACTCGAACTGAAACAGGTAGACCCGATCACGATCAGATGGGTTAAGTCAATGCTCTCAAACCGAAGAGTAAAACTTACTCTTCATTCTACCACGGTGGAAGTGGCCACGACAAGGGGCTGTCCGCAAGGTGGGGTGTTATCGCCCCTATTATGGACCCTTGCTGTGGACCAGCTGTTGCATAAGATGGCTGACCTCAGAATTGACACTCAAGGCTACGCTGATGACTTAGTGATCACAGTAAGGGGCAATAGCCAATACATGATATCAACCATTATACAAAGAGCTTCTCAATACCATAAGTTCATGGTGTAGAGAAAACGAATTATCGGTTAATCCTGGTAAAACTGTTATAGTGCCGTTTACGAACAAGTGAAAGCTTGACAGGCTTGTGCAGCCTACACTGAATGGCAATCAAATACAATTTTCCACGGAAGTTAAATATCTGGGCGTAACCTTTGACCAGAAGCTTACCTGGAACCCTCACTTAGAAAATGTACTGCAGAAGGCCAAAATTGCCTTGGGCACATGCAGTCGTATGGCAGGGCTGAACTGGGGACTAAGACCCAGAACAACCTTGTGGCTGTACACCGCCATTGTGAGGCCGGTAGTAACATACGCCTCTGTGGTATGGTGGAGGAAGACCAAACAGCGGACTGCAATCACCCAGCTAAGCAGTCTACAAAGAACCGCCTGCTTAATAGCAACCAGAGCCATGTCCACCTCGCCTGGGGAGGCGCTAAATGCACTGTTGGGGCTGCCGCCCTTGCATTTACACGTGCAAAGAGTGGCAATGGCCAGTATGCACAGAATCGCCTCTCAGACCACAGCGAACTGGCTTTCCGAAGGATTGAGATCTTTTAAAGACTCAGTCATGGCAATTCCTATTCTAGGCATGATAACAGATGTTATGCAGCCTAAGAACGTATGTATATAACGCTTTACTGTGGAGCTACCATCCAGAACTGACTGGCTAAGTGAAAATGTGCACTGGAAAGCCGGCAGTCTTATATGGTTCACTGATGGCTCCAAGTCTAGAAATGACGTAGGCTGTGGAGTATATGGAGAGCGTCCGAGGTTTATGAAAAGAACAAATCTCGGAAAGTACGCCTCAATATTCCAGGCAGAGGTATATGCCATCCTAGAATGTGCGGAGGCAAATCTGCAAAAGCGCTACGTCAACCATACTATCTACATAAACTCCGATAGTCAAGCAGCTCTATTAGCGCTGGCTTCCGACACAATAAGTTCGAAGCTAGTGGAAAACTGCTTGACTCTCCTCAATACCTTGGGTGCATTAAACAAGGTAATTTTAAGATGGGTTCCTGGGCACTCGGGCATCGTAGGCAATGAAAGGGCCGAAGAGCTAGCGAGAGATGGTGCTGGTGGCACGCAGTATGGACCAGAGCCGTTCTGTGGGGTCCCTAAAAGCCTATTCAATTTAACGCTTAGGAACTTATGTCTTAAAAAATCGACTGATCACTGGATGGATACGCCAGGACTAAACCATTCCAAGGCACTAATTGCGGCATACGACTGCAAAATGGCAAAGGAGAGAATCGCGCTCAGCACGACAAACTTGCGCATTATAGTGAGGGCGCTGACGGGGCACTGTAGGCTGAACAAACACCTTACAATCCTAGGCATCAGGGACACGAAACTCTGCAGATTATGTCTGGAGGAGGACGAACCCCCCATTCACATCCTTTGTGAATGTGGCCCACTAATGCACAAACGATATGCACACTTGGGTAAACACTTTGTTCATCCGAGTGAAGTAAAATCTTTCACTGCTAAAGAAATCCTACAATTCCTAAAGGAAGTGGGTATTAGCAGTAAACTGTAACTATTGTGGCGATCACAAAAGATCTAAATAAGGTCGAAGTGATACTAGTCTGCAGAAGACTCAAATAGCCGCTTTACAACAATAAAAAAAAAAAAAAAAACCCACCGCTCGGGCACTCTCACCCAGAGGTGGGCGCCGACCTGAAATTTGCCGGCGGCGGCGCGGCGGCTCTACGCCGTGGCGAAAATATTTTTATTTGTTGAAAATTCACACTATAGGTGTTAAATGTTTATCTAGAAGCTCCAGGAGCCAGAAATATAACGAGAACAAAAAGAAAAAAACGTGCTCATGTTATTACAACTACAAACGCGATCTCTCAGCATTCAAAAAAACCAATCTGACTGTAAAAAAAAATAACGGGGTTCGTATTAGCAGGAATCGCTAGACTAATCCCGGTATGTGTAGAAACCCCGCTCTACAGTTTAAACCGGTAATAAGCGCTGGCTTGGCTTGGCTGTCAGCGCTGGCAGCCAGCTTGGCAACCCGCGCCGCCGGCACTTAACTCGGCAACCGGGGCGCTGCCAGCATTTAGCTTGGCAAGCAGCGCCGGCACTGATATGGAAAACCAGCGTCGGCAACCAAATGAGCGACTAGCGCTGTCAGCGGAGAGTGGCCCTTATAAAGTAGTTTAGGCCTGTAAGCAGCCAACTTGGCTGTCGGCGCTAGCAGTAATCTCGGCAACCAGCGACACCTGCACCTAACTCGGCAACCAGGGTGCTGCCGGCAGCTAGCTTGGCAAGCAGCACCGGCACTGATATGGATAACCAGCGTCGGCAAGAAAATGAGTGACTCGCGCCGTCAGCGAAGGAGTAGCCCTTGTAAAGTAGTTTAGGCCTGTAACGAACTTGGCTGTTGGCGCCGGCAGGTATCTCGGCAACCGGCGCCGCCGGCACCTAACTTGGCAACCGGGGCGCTGCCGCCAGCTAGCTTGGCAAGCTAGCTATATGGATAACCAGCGCCGCACACTGTTTTCAAATGGATAAAAAGTGGACTTAGGGATTTTGAACCTTTTTTTGGCTGGCATCCTATGCAATTTATCATTTCCTACAACGTTTGTATGACACACTTTTCAAAAAAGCTACAGTTTCAAAGATATTATAACTTATAGGATTTTTTTGTATTAAACGTGAACTATTTATTACATTTCAGAAAAACTGATTCATTTGGGACGCCTCTCTCTTAAAGTAGTTTATAGACGGACTTTTCCAGAATCTATCACAATAAGAACTAAATCCCAACTCGTCCCGGTTCTCGTGATATGGGGCGAAGAAACATACAACAATTAAAGTTTCACAATTTCAATTTTAAATGATAAGTTTTCGCATGTGGAGTAGCCCATGTAAAGTACTGGAGCCCGATTGCGCTAAGTTAAAACATCGAAGTTCTATTCTTATCCAATTTCAGTTCTAATCACATTGCAATCCAATTACTATTCAACTGTGCTGAATTTCGCATCGTGCTAAACTCTATGTAACTGACAGCCTTTAACGTCTGAGCGATCTGTCAAAACGGCTATAACGGCTGCCATGAGCTGAGATGATGAGATGTACCGCGATTAGCGCAATACCAAATGTGTCAAAAGTTATGGTTCGTACGTTGTCCAGTCACGGTTCAATCACCGAATATTTCCTGCGATTGCAGCCCAGTTTAGGCATGTAACTGTTATATGATTTAAATTGGAGATAATTATTAAAACACCATTGACATGTTTGAAGTCCAGTTCCAGAAGACCTTTATTCATTTTAAAAACATAAAACCTCATTTAACATTATGACAGTAACTAGCACCGACACCCAACCTGGCTGCCGGCAGCAATTTTGGCAACCAGCGCCGGCAGCTAGCTTGGCAACCAGCGCCGGCAACCAAATGAGCGACTGGCGCCGTCAGCGGAGAGCCCATGTAAAGTACAGTTTAGCCCGGCAACTAACGCCGGCAGTACCTTAACTCGGCGGAGGCGGCGGCGGCGGCACGGGTAAACCGGCGCGGCGCCCACCTCTACCCTCACCCGACTTACTACCAAAACAAGATTCTTAAAATGTATCTATGAGCACGCTTTCATTCATTGCTGAAATGATAATAAATCGTTTTTGCCTCAAAACTTAAAATGCGAATAACTTTAAATGTTAAGTATCAAAATAATGAAATTATTGCTTCATTCTAATTATTTTGTTATTAATCAGACGGGGTGTATGAGGTTTTGCGCTTATTCATTAACACGTTGAAAAAGTGCGCATGTACAAAATGTATATACACACATACATACATAATAACATACGCGTACGTATACATAATTAATTAATTACATTGTGTTTATACGTACATAATGTATACATGGTGTCCCAAAATTCAACGTCAAGCCGAATACAGAAGATAGGTGAGTTTATAACTGTTCAGGGAAAAATACAATAAAAAAATCAAAGTTTAATAATTTTCAAAATTTTGAATAATTTTTTACATTTGAAAATTTCGCCACCCCGCGCTCAACTTTTAGATGTAGTTACTACAAATTTGTAAATTTTTTCATGAAAATACTTGTTACGCATTTGACAACATTTCATTTTAAGAAAGGTATCAAAATAAGGAAACCGTTTGGAGATTAAGTGATTCAAAGCTTGTATCAAAATTATCAGATTTTTCTATCCATTATTTTACTTAATTATTTTAGAGGTTGAATGAGATTTTATTCCTTTACCTGCTGGGCTTTTCTATTGTATTTGACAGTTTTTATTTTTAATGTTATTGCGGCCAAGGTATCTTAGGCATAATTCCTACGTTTTTCATAAAATTCAAAAGTAAATTAAAAATAGAAATATCGGTCAAAAATAAAATCAGAAAAATACGTATCTCTTATTTTTTAACCTATTTTATATTTTTTATTAAAATTAAGTGGTTAAAAAAATTTATATTGTCAATTCTGAATAAACTTTACAGTCGACAATTCAAAAATAAAGAATTAGTTCCATACTTTTTACAGAAAACACCGTTTTCCATCAGACCTCTGCGGTGCATTTTGTTTTCTATGTCAACTTTGAGTTTACACCCTGTATCAAAATGTATCGTCCTAACCTGGCAAGTTATTTTAAAAGTTGGCCAATTGCGTCGAGCGCTCGAATCGAGAAATTTTTGTTAGAAATCGAACGAAAATCAGTAGAAACACCCGCGTCCACGCACAAGCTGCAACCCGCCCCCGCGCGCCGCAACGCATTCCCCTCGCATCACCCGCGGTTTTTATTTATGAAATAGACAATGTTCCGTAATGTTTTCTTAAGTTGCGATTATAAGGTAGATAGAATTCGACTTATAAATATGATAGAAGCAATAATCCAGACTACGCGAATTTTGCCCGAAGTAGAATTTCGAAAAAAGTATTTTTTTAGGGTTCCGTAGGTCGCAACCGGTTGCGAACTTAAAACTAAATTTCGAAGGCTAATACAAGTTGTCAAAGAGTTCGCAACTAGTACCACAAATTATGCCTAGGAGTTAAAGACGAAAAATCTGTTTTACAAGTTTAGGTAGGTTCCGTATGTCGCAACCGCTCCAAATTTCCTGAGAAGGTAGGTACTGGTTCTCTAAATAAATGGTATAATCGCAACTAGTACCACAATTTTTGTTTTGGAGTTATTAAATAATTAAGGTTTTTCCCAATTTTCACCATTTTCCGTAATTCCAAATCGGTTGCAAATTTAAGGTAATCATATCCATACATAACTCTGTTGATGGGGAAATTATCATTAGTACCACAATTTATGCAAATTGATAATTTAATTCTACTGCACTATACAGTTTTATAATAGTTAAGACTACAATCACGCCAAGTTTGATGCTTTTATGTATTACCGTTTTTACGATAGACCCAAAACAGAAAACATTGGAAAAAACTCGTTACTTTACTTTTTAATTATTTGTTAGGAAATTCGCCATAATGACACATATTCGGTGAAAACTTCAACCTCGTGTCTATTACATAATATTAAAGGCAGGACGGACGGACCGACGAGTAGGTTTAT
The DNA here is from genome assembly GCA_963924505.1 of Agonopterix alstromeriana. NCBI lineage: Eukaryota > Metazoa > Arthropoda > Insecta > Lepidoptera > Depressariidae > Agonopterix > Agonopterix alstromeriana. The sequence goes on from OZ004667.1 coordinate 14,410,894, forward strand.
TAACAGGGTTTGGCCATTGGCACGCTTTGGGTATGGAACCCTAAAAAGGTAGTTACAGCAATGTTTCTGATCTGAAAGGGAATATGGTTGTGATTAAACGCATGTACTTAACTATAATAATTATAATATTTTTGTACCAGCTCCGATGCCAGTGAGGGTGGAACACGAGGGTCAGAAGTGGGAGATAAGTGTGGTACGCTGGTATCCCAACGCGATGATGGTAGGGAGCAACGCGGGCGCCGTGGCTGTACTGGAGCCGCACCAGCCACACAACCTTGCCGCTGCTGTCTTTGTGTTCAGGTAACATTGTAGATAGACAATAGTTTGTGTTAATGAACACAAGTGGTATAACAATGCGATGTTGGTAGGGAGCAACGCGGGCGCCGTGGCTGTACTGGAGCCGCACCAGCCTCACAACCTTGCCGCTGCTGTGTTTGTGTTCAGGTAACATTGTAGATAGACAGTAGTTTGTGTAAATTAACACAAATGGTATAACAACGCGATGGTGTATGGGAGCAACGCGGGCGCCGTGGCTGTACTGGAGCCGCACCAGCCTCACAACCTTGCCGCTGCTGTGTTTGTGTTCAGGTAACATTGTAGATCGACAATAGTTTGTGTTAATGAACACAAATGGTATAACAACGCGATGGTGGATGGGAACAACGCGAGCGCTGTGACTGTACTGGAGCCGCACCAGCCTCACAACCTTGCCACTGCTGTGTTTGTGTTCAGGTAACATTATAGATCGACAATAGTTTGTGTTAGTGAACACAAGTGGTATAACAACGCGATGGTTGTAGGGAGCAACGCGGGCGCCGTTCTCCGAAAAAGCTGTTCAGCATGATGGTCTGAAAAACCCCTGAAAATTAGGAAAGTGATAAAATCACCCAATATATTAATGTTAAATGTTCTTCAATTAATTTTCAAGCTATGTTGATCTTTCATTCAGCCGTACTAAGTCAATTTTTTTATAACAATAGTGTGTTTACAGCAAAATGATCCACACTGTCGACTGGCACCCACAGGAGACGTCCAGCTCCAACGAAGAGTCTCCGTACAAGAATCTCATCGCAGTATGCTCTCTCGATAAAGTTAACACTATTGTAATTTTAGAGTACGGAAGCAATGAAGGTAAATGTTTTATTTCTGACAAATTTTTGTTGTTTGGACCGCCGTTAACTCCTGCTTGAATTCCTATGATAATATTTTGAAGACCTTGTTGGGGTAATAATTTATACCACTCCACCCAATAGTTTGTGTTGTATACCAATACCCACAAGTGGTATACCAATGGTGGTATGGTTAGCAGTGGTATGTGGTACTCCCAAACCTGTCTGGTCCTGGGTTTGAATCCCTACGTTTGGCATCGTTGAAATGTATTTATCTGTGAGCGTTATTTATTTATAATACAGGATGTTAGTGTAAACAGTTGTATTACTTTAAGGGGTGAGTTTACCCATGATACTGAACAATTTTCTCCAAGAAACCGATACCAAAGTCGCAAAAAAAAAGACTACTTTTAATACAAACGTAAGATCAACTTATTGCATCTAACTAGTATGAAAAGTCCAAAATTTGTTTTGCTAATTTCCCATAGGTTTCTTGGAAAATGTTGTTCAGTATCATGGGTACAATCACCCCTTAAAGTAATGCAACTATTTATCTTAACACTCTGTATAATTATCTCCGTAGACGGCACAAAGCAGCTGGTGACGTGGAAGACTCTGGCTGGTCACAAAGCCGCTGTTCTCCAGGTCTCGTGGAACCCACACGTGGAAGGTCAGCTGCTGTCTACCTCGCAAGATGACACCGTGAGGGTAAGTGGTGTTACCATTAACTTATCAGAAAGACTGGACCGAGCGCTCTTGTTTTGAATGCTTTTATAGCGGGAAGACAAACCAGAGACAATAGTTTTTAATTACTATAGTGCGTGCAAGATAGCCCCGTGATTTTGACAGATCGTTTTAGAGCAAATATTTTACTTTCTGAAAATGTTTGACCCGTAAAACCTTTAATTTTATGTTAAATCTTGTATATTTGTATATTTGGTGTTTTATAAAGTTAGACGGCTCAAACAGCTTTAAAAAGTACTATAAAATCTCTAAAACAGCCTGTCAAAATCACTTGGATGCACTATAACAATATTTCAAGGGTGTCTTCAGAAACTGAAAATAAACAACATTCCAGAACATGAGTTGAAAACGAAAAAAACAAAGTGTTACCTCCCATAGCAAATTGATCGGCTGATCTGCACTCTTGTATGGGGGTCCACACAAATTTCTTCTTCTCAGACCCATGTTCCTTAGGGGATTATCTTTATAATCTATTATTGATAATCGATTGCGCACATCACTAGTGCGAGCGGTGTCTCAATGCTAACGTGACATCTACTTATCATTTCAGATCTGGAACGTGGTTGAAGGCGTGTGCACGAGTATATTCGGTGGTCACTCGCAGAGCGCCCTGGGCGCCGCGTGGTGCGCGCTGCCGCAGCTGGCCACGCGGGTGCTGTCGGGCGGCGCCGACTGCTGCCTGAGACTGTGGGACATCACCCGACACCCGGCCTCAGCTTACACCGGTAACATTCTGCAAGACATTTACTACACAACATTTTGCTCCATCTAATAAGGGGTCGGACTACTAGTCAAATTAGCAACTCTTAATCGAACATCAAAACGCGCGCTTTATATGAAATAATTTACAAGTGACGTCATCAACATCGCTTTATGTGAAAAATTTTACAAGTGACGTCATCAACATTTCATTACTTATACTGGGTGTGAGGGTAAACAAAACGGTTGCATTACTCTAAGAGTTTATTCTACCCATGATACTGAACAACTTTCCCTATGAAATCTATAGGAAATTCGGAAAAATGGAAAGTCCGAAATTATTTTTCCGAATTTTCTATATGTTCCTTAGGGAAAGATTTTCAGTATCATGGGTGCAATCACCCCTTAAAGTAATGCAGCTGTTGACCCTAACACCCTCTAGTTCATCCTGTTATTAAAAATAGTATTCAAGCTAAAGAATAGCTGAAAATGTGAGTTTAGCGTTATTTTCAAAGGTTTTTATAAAAAGAAGATAAAACTAAAATATATTTAATGTAATCCGCTACCCTATTCTAACTCATCATTAGCCTATACATACGCACTACTGCAGGGCACAGGGCTACCCTCATTGAGGGTTAGGCATCATACGCATCAGAATTTAATATGCTAGTTTCCTCACAATGTTTTCCTTTACCGTTTGAGAGCAGTCATCCCTTCAGTTTAGTTTTTCAGGCAATGCCAATAAAAGCATATAAAATTTTTTAGTTCAACTTTTCGTTATTATGATTTTACAGTGATAAAAAGTCTTAAAGTAATTTTTGTTCTTTTTAGAAAAATCCGAAGCACCAACTAAGAAAGAAAGAAAGAAGAAGGAAAATAAGGAAAAGAAAGAAGAAAAGGTTAAGGAACAAGAAGCGATGCCCATAGATGACCAAAAAGCAGCCGTATTGGAGAAAAATATAAAATCCTCAAAAAGATATCTACTGCCAATGATTTACAAACAGACCAATCCTTGCAAAATAAACGGTCCCAGAAGAATGCTGCAGAAGTATTTAGAGAACAACTGTGGTATCGAGAATGGTGCGGTCTCAGAAGAGTTTGATATAGACTATATCAAGTTATTTGGCAACATTAATGATGTCAACGATGTTCTCGATGCCGAATGTGAGTAATTTTTAAATTTAGCTTTGAACCACCTAAGATCAGGTCAGGTCAGGTTCTGTTTGTGTATCTTTGTTATTGATGACGCTTGTGCTGACCACTTTATTTTTGTGATTATTCTGAAGGCTTTTATAATCTAAATACTAATTTTAACAATGTCAGAAAAACATGAAGGTCATTATTAGTTATTTCAGTTGTAAGTGTCGGGGATTTATTATATAATACAGTTGAACCACTTTCACTAGGAGGGCATAAACGAACTCGCGAAAAAAACAGCTGTTTCACACATTTGGGTCTAGTCACCATTAACTTTTTCTATGGAATAGCAGATTTTTTTCGCGATTTCAATGTTGGTTGTTTGTTCAGTTGATGATCTGATGATTTCCTTAAAATAGTTTCAGCTAATTTTGTTAGATTTTATAATTCAGACCATCAAACTGGACCCACAGGAAACGTAAAAAAATCTGTTGTTCCATTCAAAACTGCTGTGCCTACACGACTCATAAGTATGGGACAGCTGATTTTGTTTCCCTGTTCTTGAGGTAGGCTCCTTTTTGACTGTTATTCAGTTTGATGGTCTGAGTTCACCGTTTCAGTCTGCGGAGGGCTGTCCTCTAGACCCTGGATAGTCGTAGTCGTTAGTTTGCCCATTACTGTATAGAAATAAAGTCGCATTATCAGTTTGCTTTATGAAAACTTGTTAAATAATTGTTTAACAGTGGAGAGGCACCAGGACACGGGCAACATGGAGGCGTGGATGCTGCTATGCATATTCCGTGGTCAGATCGACGCCATGATGCAGTACGCGAGCCAGAGAGACATGCTCGACCCGTTCCTAGTCAGCATTGCGCCCTGCGTCTCTTTCAAGTGAGTTATAAAACTAGACAACCTAGTTTATTTGCTTTTGCTTGCCGATTTTGCTTGCGTTGACATGTTTTTGTAGATATCCTGTGTTAATCTTGATAAACTATATTTATAAATCTATTATCCACCACCACTATTATAAATCACGTCAGAGGCCGAAAGGTGGTCTGAAAAAAACTCTGAGACCAGGGCTTGCTGTCCACATGATAAGAAGAAGAACAAGAAGAATCTATTATCGCATATTGACATAGAAATACGAAAAATTAATAGACTTATATTTGATTGATTGAAATACTATGACTACGGCTATTTGGCGGTTTGTCAGGTTGCCGGTTTTAAATTGTTCATTCTTTAATTTGACATAGAAATAATTTAAAAAATTGCTAAGGCCGGCCGCACATTATAAGAATTATTGTATCGGAAAATCCCGCAGACCAATCAGAATCGTCGAGGCTGGCTTTCTTAGTGACCAGTAAGAAAAGAAAGTATATAGTAGCGGAGAAACGGAGAATTATTGGTTAATATTTCTCCGTTTCTCCGCTACGCAGCCTCGCTCCGCATCAGTGGACTGGCGCCCTAATTCCCGGCGCACTTGCCTTGACTGCGGAGTGCGGGCGGGCAATGTTAATCACGGTAGCGAATGCTGTAAATAATAAATTAATAAACCATAGAAAGGGGTAGTACAGCTACGGAAAAATTCGGTTCCGTGCGGATATGCTAGGTTCTAACCTTATTCGGTTATTTATCACGTACACGAGAGCAAAGGCAGTTTGAGACATTACTATATCGTGTTTAATCTTTTGCAGATACTGGAAGGATGTAACCCAACTGTATGTAGCACAAGTCGATCGGCTCATTGCCAAAGGAGAGGAAGTAAAACTGTTTGGTAAGTCTTAGCCAAGTAAAAATACGGGTCGAAAGGAAATAATTTATAATAAGTATTTTTTTTTGCTAGATCGTTTATACAAATGATATTAAGATACTTTATTAACGAATCCAACTAAATTTCGTAATTTTAGTTTGTATTTAAAAAAAATTATTTATAGTGTCAGATTTCTGTCTTTTTTTAGTTTTATTGTTTGTTTTAGGTTATGAGTTTACATAGACTGTGTAAAGTTTGTACTAAAATTTAGTATTTCTGAAAATAGACTTACTTATAAACAAAGGTCCCGTGGTAATTTTTCTTTGGATTCTTATAATATAAAAGAATAGAAATGTATTTAACAAATGGCATACAAAAATTGTATATACTATTTTTTGCTATTTTACATGATTTCATCAAATACGTCCTTTTTAATATGCTGACACTTTAAGGGGACGATCAGACCGTCAAACTAAAGAATTTTCTAGATGAGTCCAACATTGAAATCGCGAAAGAAATCAGCTGTCCCATACATTTGGCTGCGGTATGTTTGCAGTTTTGTATGGAACAGCAGATTTTTTTTCACGATTTCGATGTTGGTGTTATCGAGAAAGTTGTCCAGTTTGACAGTCTGATCACTCCCTTAAAAAGTGTCAGCATATTAAGAAGGACCCTGTATACAGGGTTTAAACTTAAATGCGTTACATACTCTCCCTCTGTATTTTAGCTTTTTCTTCTCAGTAAAAAAAAAAGTTTGAAAATAACGCAAACTCGCATTTTCAGTTGCTGATTTGACTAGTTGTCGACTAGTGGATTAAATTTATCTAAGCGTTTATCGAGATATTGTTCTACATATGTTTATCACGATTTAAGTGTGTTTGGTGTTATTGCAGATGGAAAATATTACGGTGGGGCGGTGTACCGCAAGGTATCATCGCTGCTAAGTCTCCACGACGTCATCGGCGCTGTCAACGTGCTGACAGATGCGCGGCTGTTCAAGGAGGCCTACGTGTTGTGCAGGACGAGGTATGTTCCACGTCGATGGAAAGTTGATAATACTTAGAGTTTCTATAAACAAGCTATAGAGCGCGAATTAAGAAATGATACGCAGACTTGCGGGAGTATAGGCAAAGTGAATATAATAATAATAGTGAGCGCGCTCTCGGATCGCGACTGGTCTATCGTGCACGGGGTGCGGGGCGCGGGAGGAGCGCTTCTCGGCCCGCTCTGCCTGTGGGCATTACCCTAAGTCAACAGAGACTTGGGGTACGCGTCGGCAGCAGTGTTAAAATTTATACTTGCGAACGCGCACGTACCACAATGGTTTGAACTGGTTGTATTGTGCGCGGATGTGATTCCACATTGAATCAAAATAAAGATTTGTTGGAAATAAAGTGGTTTGAAACATTTTTAACGCGATTTGAAACTGCAGGTAATACTATAAATAGGTAAGCTACGCTGCTACATCATTGTTTTGGTACATAATACATGTTATTAATTGAAAAATAATGTGTTTTTCTTACAAAACGTTGAATTAAAAACGTAAATAATAGTTCATAACAAAAATAAATACCTAGGTAGATATTATGATCACTACAAATTAATAAAATATTAAACGATTAGACTTATATCATATTGATTATCTTATATTTATTTCATATCCCCTAAACATGACTGTAACAACCCTTAGCATGGCCGCCATCTTGTTGCATCGCGCGATTTCTTTTATTACTATATCTTATATGTACTTTAGTTTATTGTGGATCGGAGATCGTCCGCCGAGAGTAAGAGATCTAATAATCATATATCAGCTTATGTACCTTGTTCCGTAGTGATCTACTTTACTTAAACTGAATGTCGGATGCTGGGTCAGCATCCTTTACTCGCGCGCATCTGTCACCGCCTTTGACACCAAGCGTGAGCAATGTTAGCGTTTCAATAACGATAGTATAGGATTTTCTTTAAAATGTCCATAAAAGATATACGTTTATGCGAAAATATATGGTTGAATCATTGCGTTTACACCTGTTGCAGATGACTTAAGCAGTGTTTTAAAGTATGGGGAGTATGGTTGAATATTATATTGAATAAATTATTTTGACTTTGTTGAATGTTCCACATCGATGGAGAGTTGAACATTGTTTACGGTCACATGGCGATACCGCGATATAATAAGGGATTAAAAGATTTAATCCCCGAGATGTTTCTGACCACCCCGAAAGGGATTACGGTGGTGAGTTTATGTATGTAAAAGATTTAATGTAGAGTTTATTGCCGAATCTTCTCTAAAATAACACCTTCCGGTGGTAGAATCACAAATAAATACTTCAGAAAGTTTTCTATAGGAATTTAAATGATTTGTGATTTATATTTTGAATATAAATGATATTATTCTACTTTTCACGAGCTTCTCATATTTTGAAATGTATTTTGTTTGATTGTTCAAGATTTTTGTAATCTTGTATTTTTCTTATGGTTACCGTGTCAATAGCGGGACCAAACAAATCGGGACACTTATAGTTTTGTTACAGTAGTATATTTATGATTCACTCCATATTTATATTCGTATTTATTGGCCTCATATTGACGCTAACTTCTTTGGCAGGATTTGATAAATATTATTTTCTATTGAAGATACATGGAGAGCATTGCGCAACAAACGCTCCAACTTTGGGCTCAGGATAGCATCAAAGCCGGCTCTTCGGCAATGGCAGCTGCGTGGTAAGACTTACAATATTATTTCGAATAACCTAGACACTTATCAAGTACCTTTGTAAGATATCAAGAACAGCTCACTGTACACAATCAAGCAAGGAGTAAATGGTTTTTCAACAAAGTTGCTCGTAAAGTGGCTCTTATCGCACCGCTTTTAGTTTCATAATGCAGTTCTTAAACACGCGTGCGTTTTACTTTACATTACCGCATAGTGCAGTAATACCTGCGCGCGCATAACCAATTTGAACACAGGCACACAGGGCGCGAAGAAATAAATCTGGCCGTCAATTCTTACAAATATTTGTCTAAACCTTATTGTGAAATTTTATGATTTATATCCTCACAAGTGTGTTGAAAAACGTTTAAACCGCCTGAGCGTCATTCATTAAAGTCTCGGCTCGTTAACAGCCCTCGTCTGCGGCTCGTGCTGTAATCCAGCCTCGACTGTAATTACCAACTTAGCTCACTTGTATCATAATTAACTAAAAATTAAATATAATACGGAAAACTACGAAATAAACCCATTTTAGATATCAGATTTTTTTCTTTCTAGCTACATCGCTCTTGGAAATCTATCGCAGGCAGCAACTGTTCTCAGTAAATCAACGGACGAGGAGTTCCTGAGTTTGGCAGCGGATTTAGCCAAAGTAGATGGTCAAGCAACCCTCGCTGAACATATAGAAGAGAAGAGAGATCAGATTAAAATAAACAAGGAAGCTTCTCAAAAGACTGAAGAAGTGTTAGAAGAGTTGCCATCGCGAGTTGAGTTGTTAATGAAAGATGGTATGGACCAAAATGCAGAAGACCAAATAGAAAGTTGCAAAGAAGAATTAGATATGGATAAGACTCAAGAATTATTGGAGAAACTACCTTCAAAGATGGAGGTCCTTGCGGTGGACAATGATAAGGTCGATAATAGCGTAGTTTCAAATGGGTCCCAAGAAACTGTTCTGGATGAAAAAGTGTAGGTTTCTAAACCCATGCACCACTATCCGTCTCATAGAAATGTGTAGATTTATAAAGCATTTTGAACCTTTTATTAATAAATGTGCGATATATCTCAATATGTGCGTAAAAGCACCAGTTACAATTATTGCCTGAAAGGCACTACTTGTGATGTAAAGACAACATAAATGTCTGTAACTTGTGATTTTAATTGTTCATTTGTTTTACTAAATAATTGTTTACCAATAACTGTGATGTTTCCAGTATTCTGTTTGAATGGTAGATAAGAGAAACTGTTTACAAATCAAAGTTGATTTCTTTAATCACTTTATCAGTGCCAATAGTTAAAATTTAATTACTTGGTTAATAGTACCATCTTTGTTATTTTGGAAGTGATTTACGTTCAATAAATAACATTTCTTAAACTGATAGCATTTTTTCTGATTGATATAAACTAATCTTTGAAACCAGGCAACAAAAAGGAAAAAGTAATAATATTTACGAAAAACTGAGAAAGTGGTGTGCACGTAGAGGGAGAATTAATAGAGGTCGGAACGTGTTGTGACTTTCAAAAATCGCACTCCTGCTCATCTTGGTACTCGTAGTAATGGCAACGCAACGTAGTGATTACTTGCTCAGTTGCTCAGTGGTAATGGCAGGCTTGGTTCACTCGGTTGGGTATAAACGGTATTAAAACGTATTATCGCCAGCATTGACTAAGGGTTGAGACACATTTGCCGACGTCCCTCCGTCGGTAAATGGATCTCAACCCTTACCAACTACTAGACGTAGGGTCCGCGCTCAAAAGTGTCCGAACCAAAAGAGAAAAAAAAAACATAAAGAATTACGCGACAGCCTTCGTTTGATTGACGGACTACACGCATGCATATCGTGCTGCTGTGCTGTAAGAATTTGTAAAAAACTACGCTAGCACAATAAAATTAAAATTTCTTCAGTTTCAGTGTTTTTAACTGGATTATATTACTAACACGTACTTTCGTTTATACAGGGTGAAATTGATATAATTAGCATCCTACTAAACTAAGTATACCCATCAAACTGAACAACTTTTACTATGGGAGCAAACCGATCGGAAGAAAAAGAAAATCAGCTGTTCCATACTAAACTGCAACGCCTACTCGACTCAAATGTATGCAACAGCTGGGGATTTTTTTTGCTCCCATAGTAAAATTTGTTCAGTTTAATGGGTAGACTGTTAGTTTAAAAGGATGCTAATGATATCAACTTCACACTCTGTATAGGTTAGTCTGGGGTCTGGGACACTTTTTTCGAGAATTTTGTATTTAATGGTCGCCAGCAGTCCAGCACTCGATCGTTGCCGGTGGCCGGTCACATCGCAGACACGTTGCAACGACCGTGCGCGCACGATTGCGCCGGAGTCGAACGGTCTGTCTGCATCTGCACACGAGTAACCACATCGACATTTTGTCGGTACCACAACGCAACTGAAAGAACCTGCAGCGACAGTATTCACACATAACCACTGCTTGACACCTTTTGTCGCTGCGATGTGGTGTGGTTGTGGTACGTGTGAAACAACCCTTATTGCCGCGCAGAGAGTAGCTATTTATTAGGTGCAGTTATTCTTCTGTATGGGTAGTACTCGTATTCATTCTGTAGTAATCAAGTATGGTTTTTATATAGAGAAATTGTAATCAACCAAGAAGGTATAAAATTCTTGTCTCCCACGCTCGCTCCCCTAGGGTTTTTCATAGCGGGGCACTACCAGGATTTTACTACAATGAAAATGCATACTCAAAATCAAACATCAATTTATTTATGCGTAGTTATTTAGACACCATAACATCGTGACAAATGTTAGATGATAATATTAATTAATATTGTATAATTACGAATATAAAATAATAATTAGATAGACAATGTTAATTATACGTTTTAAAAATATAATTATTTTGTGCTTCAACATTTTGAAATAGTTCCAAATAGATCAATGAGAATTATATAACAATCATGAATATTAATCATATTGAAAATATTTATAATATCCTTTATTAAATTGAAATATACGTAATAATATATTCTAAATAACTTCGCGCCCCGAACATTTAAGTACAGTCTAATAATACTACTTGTACTGGGTTAGAATAAATTTTAAATTTAATACTATATTATCTACAATGGCACCAAACTTCACAACACTACAGTAAGATCACCTATCACGATGTTCAAAACCGACGCACAATTTTATTTCTTTCTGCAGCGGGTTAAAGCTTAATTTCATGTTGATTAGAACTGCGATGATTATGGGTTTTGAAACACCCACTGACAGCAGTGAAGATGAAACAAAGATGGTCTTTTTGGTCTACTTATTAAAAGCCCATGGTCTACTAAGTAGACCAGTACTAAAATAAATGTTTTTACAATACCAGTTGTCAGTTTTAAACATCGTATGTGAATTCTTACGGCGAACCCTTATAATCCTGATTAAATCACATTTTAATTCCAAACAGTCTCTAGTAAATGCTTTTGGAATGGCAACAATTAATTCAGTCTTCATTCTTCATTCCCCTGTGTTGGTGCTTAAAAAATAAGAATTATTGTTAAATGAGTATTGGAATTTTTTCACAGTTGTGCGACCTCCATTTTAAAAACCTGGGTGTCTTAGACTAAACCACAGAATAGGCAATACTAAACTCAAACGTGTTGTATTAGAAATAGTAATAAATTATAGCTCGATTTCGGCACCCAACTTAAAAACAGCGATAACAGATCGCGAAAAAAAAAATTTATATGCTATTTAACAATTTTGCAATGAACATAAGCCCAGCTTATTTCGGATTGTAAATTATATAGTTTTCGTCCATTAAAAGTCTAAAATACAAATAATTATAAACTCGTTCTACAAATGTACAAAGTAAAATATATATTAGCCCATTTCAGTGGGTTTCTCATTCTCTCTATTACTCTCGTGAGATTTTCCTCGCTTCTTGCAAATGGTGATTAACTTTGCGTTTATTTTCTTCAATTTGTGGTTTTCTTTCATAACGTCCGTCAGTTGCTGGTTCTGTGAATTAAAGAATTAGTTTTATTTCGACTAAAAGCGCTAACACAGACGTTAAATTTTACTTGTCTATTTAGTAGTCATTTGAAAATTGTATTTTAAAATGTACACTTTTCGTGCGGTTAATGTTCGTTCATGTACAAAAAACTAAAATGTTCAGTGTTATTACGTATTTATTGGTAGTGAAAAGTTTATCCATTAACAACAGAGGTGCCAAGACGATTATGAATGGATGATGATGATACAAACCATCCTCAAAAAGCAATTTTTTAAACATAAATGCCTTCTTTTAAATGCCCGGGCAATACATTTAAAAAGGGTCATTAAAAATTGTAAGTTAAGTTGTTCATATTACACAGAAATGTGGTCGCTTCTATTAGGATCTTAATAAAAAACCAGAAGACACAGTTACAACAGAAGTTACAGTTTTACTCAATATTCCACACATTTATTTTGTTATCCAGTCTGGAAACGAGAGCCGAGTAGGGTAGACATAAAATAACATAAAACGAGATAATGTATGCTCACTTGTACGATAGCGCTGCCCGTGGCGACAAACATTGTCGGTGGCACTGTCGCCATCATTTGTTCCAGGATTATCTTCTCTTTGGAAACTCTATCTAACGCCTGTTTCAATAAAAAAAAAAATAAGTTACATTCACAGCTATTACATAACATAAGTTAATCACAAGCCATGGTGGTCCAGTGGCGATGGCGAGTAACCTTGCCTGCCGTGCAGGAGGCGATGGTTCGATTCCCGTCCAGGCCGACTCGTACCAATGAGTATTTCGTAATTTATGGACGATTTGTAACACTGGCTTTTCGGTGAAGGAAAACATCGTGAGGAACACCTGCATGCTTCAATTTCGAGGCATGTATTGTACCCACTGTCCATTACAACTGGCGACGAGCTCACTCCCCGTTACAGTACTAGTGAAACGTGGATGTTCTGAGGTTTCAGAATATGACAGTGATATTTGTTTATTTTACTTAGATCTAAGGGTAGTTGTAGCAAAGCTTGTCTGTGTACAATTACGGGCGAGCGCGTCATGTGATCATTTTGTGCGCTAAGAAGCTTTCTCTGTGGGGTGTTTACTCATGTGGTTAAACACAGCAGTGTCAAATTCCCGCGAGCGCGCCCCATACAAACGAAGTTTGATTTAATATTCGAGCCTGAAGTTAAAACATCGAAGTTCTATTCTTATCTAATTTTAGTTCTAATCATATTGCAATCCAATTACTATTCATTTTTTGAATTTTTGAATTTCGACTTAACGTCTGAGCTATCTGTCAAAACGGCTCTAACGGCTGTCAAGAGTAGTACCGCGATTAGCGCAATACCATATGCGTCAAAAGTTATGGTTCATACGTAGTCCAATCACGGTTCAATCACCGAATATTTACCGCGATTGCAGCCCTGTCTTTTTACACAGGTTCAAAGTTTTCTATACAAATCTTAAATTGATAGTAACTTTGAAACTATATATTTTAGCGGAAATCTGACAATCCACAGACACATTAGTTAGTAAATTTCACAGAATTAAATTGGTAAATATTCAAAATAGAATCAAACTTCGTTTGTATGAAACGCGCTCGTGGGAATATCCTGTAAAATAACAAATAATGAAACATACCGTTCTGACTTGTTTCAACTCTCGCGCTAGCGCGTTGTTACCTGCTCCGCCTGCTCGAGAGCTTTCATCTAGCTCCATTTGATGACTCAGGAAATCTGTGAATCAAATTGTTACATTGGATAAGTTATATGTAAAGATTGACAGTCGAAGCTAAGAAAACGTCGAAAAAAATCATATACCTATACACCCACACACAATACTTTTTCTAAGATTGTTACTAGCGGAGAAACGAGGAAAGATGAACCAATAGGATTGCATAAAATCTCGGAGCGGAGATTTTATGCAATCCCATTGGCCAACATTCCCTCGTTTCTCCGTTCCGCAGCCTCGCTCCGCATCAGTGGATCGGCAGCCTTATGCATCATTCGATCATGATTTTAGATATGATATGGATATCCATAGCACAAACAACTGATTTTAACAGTTATGGCATGGCACTAAGGTCGAGATTCGGAGACCCTACTTCGACTAAGCTCACGCTCAAAAAAAAGTTTTTGAATCTCAGCAGACTGTAAGCGAAAGGTGAGGCAATCCGATCTATTCTATTTTTAGAGTTGAATTTGTTAAGCTTCGGTTGGAACATAAATCTGGCAAGGTAAATCTTATCGTCAGTAAGAGACCTAGCACGCAAGCGATTAGCGTAGGCGATGTCGCAACACCGCTGCGACATCGTAACTGGATCGCCCTGACTTTAAACAACTGAGCATTTATATTGCCTCTAAATCTCAGAAATATCGCAGCGATGTAGCTACGCTCAAAAATCACTTATGTGCTACGGCCCTCAGGTGGAAGCTAACAACAGTAATGCGTAACAGTAATCCTGTAGGTCGGCGCACGGGGCGTGGTTCTGGTCGTGTAGACTCTGCCGCTTCTTGCGTACGGACTGTTAAAGCCTCGTATCCACTAGGCAACATTTGGCGCGCGACATGTTGCACAACATGTTGAAAGTTAGCGCGGACGATTACAAAAAGAAGAAACGTTGAAAGAAGCAACGTCGCGCGTTGTTTTGCAACGTTGCCGAACATGTTGAGCGTCACGTGTTGCGCGTCAATTGTTGCCTAGTCGATACGAGACTTTAGTCTTGTTGTCAGTAAGGCGAAAGCAAACAACAGTTATACCAGGCCTGTCTCATTCCACAGCTCAGGTACGCTTGACGGCGATCCCCACGGCGTAAATGGCAATAGGTTAGGGATACCGTGTAAACTTCTTGGTCAAATCTCATTAGATTTGCCGCCATTTTGTGAGTAGTCAATGCGAGACTTGAAAACCTTAGCGATGTCACGCTACCAGCACGTGAAAGAATGAAGATAAGATATCTTGGACATTTGTCACACAAATTATCTAGTCACATTTAAAGTACCAGAATCGAGCCTGGACTTGTGTTATGATGACAAGACAATGATATAGAATACACATATAGATACAAACATCCATGACTCGGGTACAAATATTCATATTCATCATACAAATATTTGTCCCTTACGGGATTCGAACCCGCGACCCTCGGCACAGCAGTTAGGTTTACTACCAACTGAGCTACCGGGCTGTCAATGAAAGAGGGAGACTATCAAAAGGAAGCTTTTATGTCTAATGACCCGGTTCATTTTTGTTTGCATGCGGGCCTTTGTGACGGTTGGTAGGTTATTCGCGAATTGTACAATAGGACGGGTGCGAATCATTTTGAACCTTATTGCCCTAGTGATCCTTCTGTACCGGTAGGTACTAGTATTTATTCTGTGGTAATACGTACCGTCAGTGGTCTCCGTGGTAGCATCTTGTAGGTCGGTGGACGGGGCGCGGTTCTGGTCGTGCAGGCTCTGCCGCTTCTTGCGTACGGACTGTAAGATACTGCCCGAGTCCTCTTGATACTCCTGCAGTTTTGCCTGGCCATTCAATTCAGATTAATAACTGGGCAGCGGTCGGGAAACTACGATGTATCTTTTCGTCCCAAATACCGTAGTGTCTCAAGACGAAAGTCTTTGACCAGTGTGTAGTGCCAGTTTTGACATACGGAATTGAGACGTGGTCGCTCAATCAAGGCTCTAAAAAGGCTGAAAGTCAACCAAAGGGCAATGGAGAGGGCTATTTTCATGATTTTTAACATTCAAAATTAGAATCTAAAGTTATGGGGAATAAAATCCAAAGTTGCGGATTTCATGTTACCTCGCCCCCCGCAAAAAGTGGCAGAAATGTTTGTTAGTAGAATTACACGCGTAACCAGTCCACATATAAATAGTCAAAGATTTCGTTCGACGAAAGTTATGAACTTTCGTCGAACGAAATCTTTGACTATTCAATGAAGATTAAGTCATAAGGTAAGGTTGAATTATATTAGATTAGTTTTTTCGGTCACGCTCGGTCTCGAACATAATAGTCCTCATGCTATTTCTATTGGTTCTCTTTTCTGGTAATCAAATATGAGTTTCTAGTTACCTCCAGCATAGCCTTTGCTTGTTTCAATTTCTGGCACTGTTCGTCTCTTTCGCGCAAGTACTCGGCGCATGTCTCGCACTCTTCATCCAGTTCTTTGTATTGCTGCTTCAGCTCCTCTAACTCTTGCTTGCAAGCTTTCAGTTCAGACTTAGTCATCTCTAGCTCTCTGTTGAAATATAGTAATAAGGTCGATCAAACTTTCTATTGTGCAAAGATCATTATAGCCTATTATTATTTAGGAGGCTTTTGCGAGCCGAGGCTTATAATCAATCAATCAAAATGTTTTATTCAAAATAATATCACATGGATAGCTTTCTGACGTTATTTCTGACTCTAATTTTTTATTGCTCTGATCAGGCTTTCAAGAGATGGCAAATCCAAGTACATTTATTTTCATTAAAGATATTATGAAAAATAGCAGACCAAAAACATCCAAATACATTGATATTCTAACACATGGACTTACAACGTCACACAATAACAAAACCCAAAAATGGCACGTCTCTAATGTCACCTTAGTGCTCTGCTGCCATACATTGTCGCTGACATTCAAGTCCTTTCAAATGTCCTTGGTCTCCAAGCATTAATGTAAATCAAGCACACTTTTGCCGTCCCGTTAACAGCGCGCAGATGTGAAGTCCTTGAGTAAAGAATGCCATTGTTCAAATGTATATCAAGCAGTGATATTAAGTACCTACAATTTTGATAATAAGAGAAAAAGAAAATGTTTTAACCTGTGGTCTTTATAGCTATCATGTTTATCCATAGCCTTCTGCATCTTGGCGAGAGTGTTCTTCAGTTCCTGCTTCTTGTAGCGAAGGTCCTCTATTGTTTTGGTAAGTTTCTTGTTCTTCTCCACCTCGGCGTCGAACGACATGCGGTCCACGACCACGGAGTGGAGGTTAGCCCAATCTGATGGGATTATAATGGAATTATAACAAATGCTAATAATAAATATCTTCGATATTGTTACAAAATTATGAATTATGAATAAACAACGATATAGAATACATATACGAACGTGGATGTTATGTGGTTTCAAAATATCTCTGACTACCCCCTCGGGGAATATAGTCGTAAGCATATGCTATGCAATGCTATGCTAGAATACATACAACGTGTTAATGAATTAACGCAAAACTAGAAAGTAGTTTGTTTAGAATCGAGAGCAGAATCGAATTATCATGGTTTCAACATAGGTAATATTTGTCAAAATATTAAATAATTTATTTGTAAAATTTCAAATTTACTGAACTCGATCTCAACCCACCGCTCGGGCAGTCTCACCCTACTTACTACCAAAACAAGATTCTTAAAATGTATCCATGAGCACGTTAGCGCTTTCATTCATTGCTGAAATGATAACAAATCATTTTTGACTCAAAACTTAAAATGCGAATAACTTTAAATTTTAACTATCAAAATAATGAAATTATTGATTAAATCGAATTATTTTGTTGTAAATCTGTTGGGGTGTATGAGGTTTTGCGCTTATTCATTAACACGTTGTATACATTATACAGGGTGTAACAAAACACCCTAGTAATATTTAAAGGGGTGGTCTGGACCATCAAACTGATCTAACAACTTTATGCTATGGTATGGAGACAACATCGATAAAAAATTCTACTGTCCCGTACATTTGAATCAAGTCGGTACTGCAGTTTTGTATGAAACAGCAGATTTTTTTTCTTCTGGCTCCAATAATAGTACTTATAGTTTTTAAATACATATCAAGTTCAACATATGGAAAGAAATTTAACATGCGATATTAATTTTCGTGTTTGATTATTTAATATTAAACTCTGTATGCAGCTGCAATAAAGTACAAATTACAATCACAATAACTTACCTTCATCAGTATTAACCGACGCGTGCTTCAAATTAGATTTACACGCAGCCGCACTTCCATTGATTTTGGCTTTTAAGTTGTCATTTAATTCCTCTACTTGTTTCTGTAATTCAAATATAATTAGCATTCAATGTTTCCAAATTTAATAATATCTTGAATAGAATTTCTCGTACACAGGGGTGAGCTTGAAAAAAATTCTACAAACTTTTAGGGGTTCCAACTTTACAATACTATAGATCGAAAAAAAAATTGTGTCTTTCCTTAGGTTTCGATTGCGGTCTTCTTCCGTAGTAGGCCTCGATTATGGTGCTGTTTGTATGGATACTCAATTTTTTAACTAATCTCAAATATACGAGTGAAATTAATATAACTAGCATCCTTTTACCTAAGAGTCTACCCATCAAACTGAACAACTTTTAATTTGGGAGCAAACCGATCGGAAACTGCAATGCCTACTCGACTCAAAAGTACGCAACCGCTGATTTTTCAGTTGCTCTGATCGGTTTGCTCCCATAGTAAAAGTTATTCAATTTGATGGGCACTCTTAATTTAAAAGGATGCTAAAAAATATCAATTTCACCCTGTATTTTTAACCAAACAGTAATCATACGATTAGTAGATTTATGCCTAAAAGTTTTCAAATGATTTCAATTTCACCCTGTATATGAACAAAAAAAACAGGCAAGGAAAGAATAGATATTCCGTCCATCAATTAAGCTCGAAAATAGCCATATCAATAATTTTAATACTAAGGAGTAGGTATACTTTACCTCTAAAGCAGTTTTCTCTTTCTTCAACTTAACGCATTGTTCGTCTCTCTCACGCAGGTATTGTGCGCACGTTTCGCACTCGTCGTCTAGTTCTCTATACTTCTCTTTCAACTCTTCCAGCTCTTGCTGGCAGGTGATCAGACAATGTCGCAATTGGGAGATCTCACTGTTACAGAAATTTTGACTCTATTGATATCGCACTATGAAACCACAGAATAGCAAATGGTGGCTCGAAGTAGCAAGAAAACGGGTCGGTTATTAAAATATGTCCACCTAAAAGTGCCTGCGGTAGTGGAGCGGTGCGGGAGGGTGAAATATTACTTTCGCGCTATAGAGCAACAGTCGACAGATAGATCTATGTCATATTTCACACCCCCCGCACCTCCACTAGCGTAGGAACCTAAGTACAAGGTGTTATAAAAGTAAAAATAAACATTTAAAACTTTTAAGCGGGTTATTTAGACCATCAAACTGAACAACTTTCACTATGGAACCCACATCGAAATCGCGAAAAAAATTCTGCTGTTCCATACCTTTAGCTCGAGTAGATTTGTAGTTTAGTATGTAACATCAGATTCTTTTTTCGCGATTTCGATATTGGCCTCAAAGTGAAAGTTGTTCAGTTTGATGGTCTAAACCACCCCACAAGGGTTTATTTGTATTTTTGTAACACCTTGTATGTCCAGTAACCCTTTTACTCCTAAAACACTCATAGCGTGTAATTTTCCATGGAGAAAAACGCAATTTTCAAATCTTCTCAGTGAAAGCGTAAAACGCTATAATACCTCTGTACTTCAAAGAAAAAATATTGTTGAAAAAGAAGCAAGTACCTAAATGAAATATTAACAAACCTTTCATTAGGAACACCGCCAGATGTATCCGATTTCATGTTCTTGATTTCATCGATAAGCTTTAATGAGTCTGTAAATGAAAATATGGTTTTATGATTACAATACAATATGTATGTATATTGTTGACTGAAAAGTTGTCATTTACTCTATTGTATGTGTAGCGGAGCTACGAGATCTAACTTAGTAGTATGCAATCAATGTCGAGGCATTGATCGAGTCAATGTAAACAACTGATCTTGGTTAGCGCATGCGACCTAGCACGTCCTACGTTTGTTAACCAATTAGATGAACCTGTCTAACGCGTTATAGCGAGCCAATAAGATGGCGAAGACGATATAGCTCGTTACGAATCACATGGAGAGTTATAAATCGTACTATTAAAGTTAGCGAGAGATTTCATAAATACAACATCGGACTAAAACAAACCGTAGATTGGCAATTTATCATACACTTTTTTCCCACGAAAAATCACTTAGGCGGTGGAGATGAGCACGCGCTCTTTATTTGCTAAGATCTGATTTTCTGCCTTTCCATTTGCGTAAATTCGTATTTAATTTAATATGTAATGTAATGTAATTTAATATGCAATCTTAGCAGTAAGTTTACGTAGTAACTATTAAATAATAGAAGCGCTCGTTGGCGTAGTTCAGCTTTGGAATTGGAAACGATCACCAAAGTTAAGCAACGCCAGGTCCGGTCAGTCTTTGGATGGGTGACCGTTTAGTGGTATTTCATCTCGAGCGTTTCCTGCCTTCCTTCATGCTTCGGAAGGCATCTTAAGCAGTTGGTCACGGATGGTTCCGTCAGATGGCGTCGTAACTATTCGTTAAGCCAGATCAGAGGACCTATTAAGGCGGCTTGAACATTTTCTGACAGCAAGTTGACCACTAACTTGCCTCCACCAATACGCACTGGGCCCGCGTGGTGGAGTATGGCTAACTCCATATCACCATTATTCGTGATAGGAGGCCTTTGCCCTGCAGTTGGATTCTACAGGCCATAACATACTATTAAATAATCTGTGACCAGCTACCCAATCAGAGCAGAATTTAGAAATTGTATAATAATTGAACTGAAGACGATTCTGAGGAATCTTACCGTGTGGCGAAGGTGTGTGACGCACAACGCTCCTGTGAAGATCGTGGATGCTCTGACGACGGCGACGCGTCGCTAACACGCTGCTGGGTCGCGACAATTCATCCTCTTTGTCGCTCTGTGACATACAAACAGTGGGTTAGTTTTGATTGAAGCTGGATTACAACATCTATTCAAGTAAAACAGTTCCGTGACTGACTGACAACGCAGACTAAACCACTCAAGATAGAAACATGCAAATTTGAATATATAGGATCCTTCTAAATATTCTGACACTTTTAAGGGGATGATTATACCATCAAACTGAACAACTTTCTCTATGGGACCAAAATCGAAATCGCGTAAAAAGAAGTCTGCTGTTCTATACAAAAGTACAAACACAGGGACAGCAGGTATTTTATCCGCGATTTCGATGTTGGTTCCATAGAAAAAGTTACTCAGTTTGATGGTCTGATAATCTCCTGAAAAAAAAAACCGTCAGTATATCAAGAGAGACCCTGTATTATTCTACAGATCATGTTGGGGTGCACAAAGATTTTTTTTTCAAAAATCTGCTCCTAAAAGGGTGCAACGGACTGAATAAGTGCCCGAGCTCCACGCGGACGAAAACGCGGGCAAAAGGTAGTATGTTTATAATTGCAGTATTTACCTGATCTGGTCGTGAGTTGAAACTATCACGGCTGAAACAATATAAATAATTTTATACCAAGGACTTTATTGACAGCAAGGAAAAACTGGTAAATATTTTTTTTTAGACTTTTCTTCAATAATTATAATATAGGGTGTTAGGGTAGACAGTTGCATTACTTTAATGAGTGATTGTACTGATGATACTGAACACCTTTCCCAAAGAAACAAAAGGTAGATTCGCAAGAAAAATTCGTCTTTTCATACAAATGTTTGATCAGCCGATTGCATTTATGTAGACCAACATTTTTTTTGCGAATTCTTAGGGAAAGTTGTTTGTGTTTGAATAAATCTAACGGAATAATCGGATTTGAGGCGATCATATATGTAATGAATCAATCATCGATCATATATGTAAGATATCAAATATGTAATGAATGTGTAAAGAAGTGCATTATTACCCTCTGCTAAGTCTGTTCGGCGAGCTCCTGTTAGAATTGTCGTCGTCCGTTTCCATGAACAAATCGTCCGGTTTGCCACGAGCTCCAAATAATGCCTCCATTTTGTTGTGATCTGTCATTCAACACGAACTTCGTTTCATTCATCAATCAATCAATTAAATATACTTTATTTTACACTAAAACATATGCAGCCAAAATACAAAGAAACACAAGAGGTACCAATTGAGACGGCCTTATCGCGATTTCTTCTTCGTCTTATATGAGGCGCACTGTTTTAACTTTGAAATTACTACTGTCACGTTTATGAAATAGGCCCCTGGTGGTGCACCGATGAAGCGGTGAACCGGTGGTGCGGTGGTGAAGGAAAACATCGTGAGGAAACCTGCATGCTTCAATTTCGAGGTATTATAAGTGGCGACGGGCTCACTCCCCGTTACACTGGACAGAGTTTCGGTACTAGTGAAACGTGGATGTTCTGAGGTTTCAGAATATCTCTGACTACTCCTCGGGGAATATAGTCGTGAGCATATGCTACGCTACGCTATGGTGCACCGATATACCTTTACCTTCGAAATCTTCAGTGAACACGCGCTGGGCGTCATGCAAGCTCTGCCGGCGCCGGCGCGCGTTTTCGGCTATGGCGTCCATAGACATACGGTTCTTGTTACAGTCCACCTCTATCTCTAGTTCTGATATACGTGTCTGCAAATATGACAAAATTTTCATTTTAAAATTAAAGCTTCTTTAACCGTTCAGTGGCGCCCTCATCACAATATTCATTTTAGTTTATTTCTCAATCAAGTCAATTAAAAAAGTCCATCTTACTACAAAAGCATTTAACTATTTTTATTTTATAAAAAAAGAATTATAGTTTTTTTATAGATCTTAACATATCCATTTGAATATAGAAAAGCAAAACGGCCACTTGTATATTTATTTTGATATTCTTAAAAGTGGAATGTATAGAACCTATAAAATAATAAAAATAGCTTTAGGCTTTTGTAGAAAGTTGGCGAAGCACTTTTTGGGTTTTCATTACTGAATTGCATCACAATATTCAACATTTTCTTCGTGAATATTGTGATGAGGTATACCACTGAACGGTAAAATGACTCTCAATCATTGCTTTAACAATCGTTTAATCCATTGGTGGTTTTTAATAGCAAAGGTTACCTCTAAAGATTGTTTCACAGTTTTCAATCCATCCAGCTCTTCTTTAGAATTTTTAATATTTATATTAAATTCGTCACATTCTTTCCGGAGAGCCAAACATTTCTGTGTCAAATCTTCAATTTGTATATTTTTGTCACCGATCGCTTGATCATCTTGCTCCTTCTGTTTTTGTAGCCTGTAAAATTTAATTATGAATGAAATTAAACATATAAATCTTATGGAATATGAATAACAGAATATACAAAACACCCTCAAATACCCTATATAGTAATATTTACAGGGGTGGTTTGGACCATATCAAACTGAACAAATTTCAGTATGGAACCGACTCAACTCAAATGTTTGAGACAGGAGATATTTTTAATTTTTTTTTCGACATTGATATTGAAGTTGTTAAGTTTGATGGTCTAATCTAAACCACCCCTTTAAATATTACTAGGGTGTTTTTTAACACACAGCATACGCCCCCGGTCACATGGTGGAACAATCCTATTTTTTTTTCTGACAGGTTTGCTCCCATAGTAGTTGTTCAGTTTGATGGGTAGATTATGTGGTTTAAAGGTTTTTCCTACACCCTATATAATTTGTGCGGATGAAGTAGCGGGTAAAAGCTCGTAAATAATAAAATAGAAATGGCCCTTTAAAACTATAAGGTACTAACCTCATGATCATCTTGCTCTGTATTTCAGCTGTTTTTTCATGGGTTTTGATGTTATTTTCCAACCGGCAACAGTTTTGACATTTTTCTTCGAACCGTTTCTTCATCTGCTCGTTTTGTTGCAGCAAAGATTTAGCTTCCAGCGATAGACTTTCAATTATAGACACATTGTCGCTAATTGTTTCTCTAAGAACTAAAATATCTCCTGTCATTCTGTCTAGTTCTATTTTATTTTTCTTCAAAGTCTCGCCAACTTTTTCTAATTCGTTGGAATAAGATTCTTTCTCCTTTGTTATTATTTCATTTATAGATTTTAAATGTCCATTTTCATGAACAAGATCTTGAATTCTTTGAGTAAGCTCAGCATATGTGGATTGATTCTCAAAAACGACTTCTTTCTTTTCAGTATTTATTGCGGTTTCTAAAGTTTTGACTGTGGTTTCTTTTTCTAGGACCGTTTTTTGCAAAACTTGAATTTGTTCAGACAAATTTTCAATTAGATCAACATTGGATTTGTTTTCATTAATTTTGATCTCATAGAGTTTACTGATATCATTCTGAAGAGCTAACTGAGTTTGTAGTTTATTTTCTGTGTCTAATATTTTGTCTTTTAAAGTTTCTAACTGTTGTTCTTTTTCGACTAAAATTTTCTTACAATTACTAAGTTCTGTCGTTAGACTTTCCTTCTCTTTTTCCAAATTTGAATTGTTTTTATCATTAAATATGTTGATCAGACGTTCAAAAAGAATATTAACGTTTTTGCTCAAAGCTTCTGTCAGATCCATATCGCCAGGACATATTATGTTATGGTCTAGTAGTCTATCATAGCCTTTCGTAATAGTTTCATTTAGTTCCACTATGTCTTTAGTAACTGCGTTACTTATTTCATATACTCTTTCCTTTTGAGCTTTCAATAAGCAGTACTCAGCTTCTTTTTCTAACAGTTGACTTTTCATTTGTGTTAAATTGTCGTTAACGGATTTAAATTCGCACACAACTGTCTCCATACGTTGTTGTAGTTCTGTGTATTGCTTCATAATCTCATTAAGATCTTTTTCGTGTTTACTAACAATACTGTCAATCAGCGATTCAAAAATATTTACGGTAGATAAGTCGAATTCAGTATCGAGTACATTCAAAACATTTTTTTTTAATGTGGTTACGAATGTGTTATTCTTTTCTGTATCAAATACATTAGGAATCTCCTCGTTGATGTCTTTTATGTCCCTTCTTATTTGAGATAAAACATTCGTAATAGTTTCTATTTTATTGTTTTTTAATTCTAAATCTTTGGTTACTTTAGAATACTCAGAGGTAACGTTGATGATTTGTGTTTGTAACTGTATATTGGAGTCTTCAAAGTCTCTCATCTTATTTACTAAATTCTCCACTTCATTCCCGTGTTTCGTGACAAGGGTATCATATAGCATTTTCATAACATCAATAATTTTTACATCACTATTCAGATTATCTTTGTTAGCGCCAGTTCTTTCGATGAAATACGTGAAACAATCTATTTTGTCCATCGTGTACATGTCTGAAGGACGTTCTTCGGGAATATTAGGCATGTTAAATTTGTTTAGCCCTGCCTCAGCGGCGTCGTAATCTTTGGTAAAAGTAAACATGTTAGAATCTCCTATGCTGCCGTCTAGGTCCATAGAAAGATTGCTACGATCTAAGTGGTTTTTAATAGTAGCAACTTCTTCAGTTATTTTCTTACAATCTTCTTTGCTAGCGTGTAATTCATTCTGTAATGTGTATATTTTTGTGAATCGAGATGAGCTGTCAGTGTCGCTAAGACTTCTGTTCAGTTTAGCATGTGTTTCCGAAGGCTGTTTACTTTGCAAGCTATTTATGAATTCATCCTTCGCTTTACACCGGGGGCAATCTGACTCTGTAAGGGTTTTTAATTCAATTACCGTTTCTAGACTATCCAATTGTTTAAGTTCAGTGGTAACTTCTTTCAACATATCTAGCTCTTTCCTTAGGTCATCGGCTTCGGAAATGTTTTCCATTACTTGACTAGATAAAGTGTCGTTTTCTTCCTGCAATTCTTTGATGATTTTATTCTTTCCCTTTAAATCATTTGTTAGTTTTACGAGTTCTTGCGTTTTGCTGTTGTATTCTTTTTCGAGAATACATAATTTCTTTACTAAAGCGTCAGTCGAGG
Source organism: Agonopterix alstromeriana (assembly GCA_963924505.1). NCBI lineage: Eukaryota > Metazoa > Arthropoda > Insecta > Lepidoptera > Depressariidae > Agonopterix > Agonopterix alstromeriana. The sequence goes on from OZ004667.1 coordinate 14,436,760, forward strand.
GAATTTCTAGGGCAAGGTCAGAATATTTTTTGAGTAGCTCCTCTTTTTGAGCTTTTACGTCAGTTAACTCTTGCGAAAGTAGCTTAAATTCTTCTAGTAGCTTATTTTTTACAAATACCTCTTCTTGTTTGCTATCTTTACATAAACTTACATCTTCTGTCAATGTATTTGATAATGTGTTATTTAGACTACCGCCATTTATTTTAATAGGACTGTTATATGCGTCAACTTTTTGGGCACACGATTCTATAGGCGAGAATTTACTGATCTGTTCTCTTAAAACAACATTTTCTTCTTGCAAGGCTTGTAGCTTTTCATATATCTGTTGATTATCATTTGTTAAAACCTCCATTCTTGAATAAACTAAGCATGGATCGAGAATGCTATTCAAATCATTTGTTTGACATGCAACTTCACTATCGAAATTTATTTGTGTTACATCCAAACACGTTTGGTCATTTCCCAACAAAGTGTTGTCAGCAGAAGTGAGGGTTACATTTGTATCTAGCATTAAGAGATCTGCATCTAAAGTAGATTCGTTTTTAAAATTACACACAGTAGCGTTGCTATCAAGCACATCTGGCAACGAATACCTTTTGAAACTAGCATTTTGCTTATCAATCATAGATGGTGTACCTTTTAGCATTGTCATGAGATCATGCAGCTGACTTTTGAAAGCTGGTATATCTCTTTGGCAGACATGAATGTATCTTGTATGATGATGTTTTAATACTTTTAGCTGGGAATTGAGTAATTTGTTTTCGGCGTACGTAGTAGCAGTTAAGGTGGACAAGTTGGTTCTGTGATTGATTATTTTCTTTTGTAATTCATTTGCCGGTTCCATGAGAAGTTGGATTTCTTTACGAACTTGCTCTTGCTCATCGATTAAGGATCCGTTAAACGATTCCAGGTATCGTATATCATCCTTAAGGTTCAAGTTTTCTTCATTCACTATCTGTAATTGCGACTTTAGTGTAGCACACTCGCAGATATTTTCTTTTTCTTTATTTTGAGATTCTATATTTCCTTTAGAACTCGAAGTAGTTACTGATATGAAATCATTGTCATCGGGTTCCATAGCTTCTATTATTTTATTGCAACAAATAGTTAGCAGACTTTGCGGTGATTTTCTTTCCACATTTTCAACAAGATACGATAAAGATTTGCGAATTTTGTTACCAACATTAGCCTGCTTATTGGCTTTTGATTCCGCAACTCTTTCTTTGAGTAACTCGTTTTCAGCCTGTAGTTCTTTGATTTGATCTTTTACCACACATTCAAATTCTGTAAATTTGTCTTTTAGTTCAGTAGCTTTAACTTCCATCATATCTAACTCAGAAGCTTTGATCTTCAATTCAATTTTCAATTGTTCTAGTAATTGGCTGGTTCCTGATAATTCGTCATTGATTTTCTTAAGTGCTTTCATTTCATAAAATAATTCTTGATTCTTGAAATCAATTTCAGCGAAAGCTTCCATTAATTCAAGATTTTCTTGCTTTAGATCCGTAATTTGTTCTTTAGCATTCGACAGCACATTACTCGCGTCTAATTTAACTTTGTCAGATTTGCCAGTAATTATGTGATTTGCTATTTTATCTACTGTTAGCAAAATTTTTTCACAAAGGTTATCACTATTTTCTATTTCACAAGAGATGCTATTTTCAATACTGCTATCAACTATCACTTTCGAAACTTTATTTAAAATATTATGTAACAGATTATTTGTATTTTCACGACTTTCATTTAGTTCCTGGTTCAGTGTTAAAACTTGCGTGTTCTGTTCTTTAAGTACATTTTGTAGTTGCGAATTTTCAACATCTTTGTCTTTAAGCATCTGTTCCAATGATTCTTGATTTGCATTTAGGTTTTCAATTTTTTGCTTTAGATCACTGTGATCTTGTTCTTTGTTTTGAGATATTGATTCGACTTCAATACTCAAAGAAGATATCTTTTCTTCAAGAGATAGAACCATGTCATCCTTAGACAAAAGGACGTTGCGCAGATTTTCATTACTTTCTCTAGCGTCATTTAGTTTGGATTCCAAGTCAATATTTGCTAGATGGTTTTCATCCTGCTGTTGACGAACGTTATTTAGTTCTTTGGTCAATTCAATTATCTGATTTGATAAATCTTCGTATTGATTTAGAACTCCATTTCGCTCCTTGCTAAGATTTTCGATTTGTGTTTGGAGCTTTTCTGTTTCAGTTCCATATTTTTCTAAAAGAGACGACATTTGTTCCTTTAACTCTATTGTTTTTCCAACTATTTCTTTGTTTTTTTCCGAAATAGAAAGTGTTTGTGATTCTAAAATATTAAGATTATCGTTTAAAATATTGAAAAACAGTTCTAAATCGTCTACTATTTCGGGAATACCTTGGGTGTCACATTTTAATGTTATTAGTATATTGTATAATTTACGAATAGTTGTGTTAGCTTTAGAAACATGTTTCTGCATATCATTATCAAGATTATTAAGACACGATATTAAATTATCTTTTGTAGAAATGTCTGTTTCTAAGTCAACAATTCTCTGTGTCATATCTTCGATTTGCTTCGATAGGATGAAATTTTTATTGGTTAGTTCTTGTTCTCTCCCTTCTTTTTCAGATAGTTTATGATTTCGTTCTTTTAAGCTCTCAATGTCAGACGATTTTTCATCAACATTTTTCCGTAAATCTGAATTTTGTTCTTCAACCTCACGTACTTTACTACAAAGCTCTTTTTCTAATGACATAAGTTTGTTTATCATTTCTAAATTTTCGTTTAATTGTCCCTTTAGCATTTCTACTTCTTCGATAAGAATATTTATTTGTCTTTCTTTTGATTCGACCGTTTCTTTTAAGGACACATTGTAAGCGAATAACTCTGAATCAGTCTGAATGGTTGATTTTAAACTTTCAATTTCCTTGTTGCGGGACTCAAGAGTCATCTTAAAAGAATGAATTATATTTTTCATATTGTCATTATTAGCAATGAATCTTTCTTCGTTTGCAATCATAGTTTCTAATGTACCCTCTGATATTTTTATATTGAGTAGGTCATCTTTCTTATTTATTTTGACCTGTAAATCCTCAATTAAAGTGTTATAAGACTTTATATCATTGTTAGCAGTTTCTAAGCTAACTTTTTGTTTATTTATGGTTGTGGTTAAAGTTTCAACCGTTGACTTTAGATAAGAATTTTCAGTTTCCATCTCAGTAATTTTTTCTTTAAAGCTAGTGACCATTGATTGAAGTTCCTGACTGAAATTTTCTAGTGTATCAATTTCTTGTTTTTGAGTAAAGATATTACTTTCTAATTCTAAGACAGCTTGATTCTTATTGGTTAATTGTGACTGTAATTCGGTAACTAGTTCTTGTATATGCGCGGTAGATTCTTCATCATTCGCATTGGCAATGCTACTCTCAGTGTCACTGTTTACTAATGATATATCTTTGGAGATATCCATAAAGTTTGTCATTTCTTTTTCTAGTGTTCTTGATAATTTACCTATGAATAATAAATAAACATTAGATACTTCTAGTGATTGGTACATATTTAAAAAAAGGTTTAGTTCTTTATACTTTTAAAAATAAAATAGTTTGAATGACTTACCAATTTCTTCAGTCTTTTTCAATATTTTGTTCTCCTCAAGAAGCGATACGAGATCGTCTTCACGACTTTTAGCTTTCTTCTTTAGGGTTTCGTAACTCACTTCCCAATCTGTTAGCTTTGTGTTGTAACTATTGCAAAGTATTTCTAAGTCCTCCTGTAATACATACACCATGTATTTAGCAAGTTCGTTGAATGACAGTATAACGAAATCTGAATGGATCGCATGCGTGGTGTTGTATGGCCCACTCCCTCCCACCCTTATTAGAGGCCTTTGCAGGGGACCCTACAGGCTATAACTTACTTTATTATTTATAATGTTTATTATCAGTTTTAAATGTTATGGACTCATACATAAACCTTAGACCATATAACTAGGGATCAGCCTTGCGGTAGCATTTCCCCTCTGCCACGTTACGAGATCAATTAATCATGTGCATTTAAACACAATTCTATACCAATCACTAAACGAGACAGCCTATAATTGCTGAACAATAACATAAAACTATAAAATCAAAAGTTGCGGATTTCATACTACCTTGTCCCCTGCAAAAAGTGGCATAAATGTTTGTTAGTAGAATTACACGCGTAACTCGTCCATAGTTATATTTTCTAAGACATAAACTAAGAAGCTTAAACCCTTAAGAGTTGGTGGGAGAGGTTGCTACATCGTCCAACAGAGATTCACTAAGAATTGTGGATATTTTGAATAAGATGGTACATTACATTACATGACCTCCTCGGGAAAGTCTAGAGCAGGGTTTCCCAACCTTTTATGCGACACGCCACACCGTTACAATAGGTAATATTTGCATGCCCTCTATCGAAATTTTAACGACAAGCTCGTGTAGAACGGTGCTATCTGAGACCTAATGAGACTGAACACGTTGGTAACAACAAACAAATGGGTGAATTAGTAACTGACGTTACGTCTTTAACTGGATTTTTTCTTTTCGCATTGTGCCCCCCCCACAATATCACTACGCCCACCAAGAGGGGCGCGCCCCACTGATTGGGAAGTCCTGGTCTAGAGCATATGCCATGTTAATACGCAATGACCGAGAGCCATCTATCTGTCAAATAGAATAACACTTACCTTAGCATTTGTTATTATTTTAATCTGGTCCTCAGTTTTACTAATTTTTGTTTTAAGTTGTTCTAATTCCAAGTCCTTCTCTTTGCTATGTTCACGAAGAGTATTTATTTCATCTTCGAGTTTAGCTATTACATTTGTATTTTGTTCTAATTTCTCTATCAGTTCAACCTGGAAATTAATATAAATGATTTCTTACTGATCAAGGATTTTAGATCTGCTTGATAACGCTTAAGAAACTACTAATCGTAATGAATATTGGTTTTAAATAATTATACAAGATCCATCAAAGTCAAACTAAAAATGTTTTATTAAAAATAGTATCACATGGATAGCTTTCTGACTCCACCGCGACGGAAGGTGTTCCGTTGTAGAGAAGATGCGGCCAGAAGTGCGATTTTTGAACATCACCGGTGACATTGAGATTCGCATTCGAATAGAGATTTTCATTCCGAGTGATTACGTTGTTCTGTATTTTTAAAACCGTTCGGATGTACCAAAACCGTTTCGTTTTACACAAAAAACTGAACGAAGGAACGAATGAATGGTTTCATACTAACTGTTTAAACTGGAACTTACCGCCAAAACCTATCCTTTATCCTCCAAATTAATATACAATAGCATCGTTGTAAACTAAGAGTCTACCGATCAAACTGAACAACTTTTACCATTGACCTCTTATACTAGTCGAGTAGGCATTGCAGTTTCCGATCGGTTTGCTCTCATAGTAAAAGTTGTTCAGTTTGATGGGTAGACTCTTAGTTTAAAAGGATGCTAATGATATCAATTTCACCCTGTATAAGTACTTTATAGAAATATTATTTGAGTGTAAACACGGCGGCACATCAAGCTATTCAAAACCAATATAAGCTGGCCACGCGTAGGTTGAGTAACGTACAACGTCGTGCGGCCAGCTAATGTTGGTTTTGCTTAGCTTGATGTGTCGCCGTGTGTACATACACGCAAAGTTTACAGATCAATTATAAAATATATAAAAACAGCCTTACCACATTAGGTGCATAAATTTTCTCCCTTTCTGTCAACTCTACTATTTCTTTTAAACTTTTTTCAGCTTGCTTTGCATTTTTTCTTAATATACACGGAGGGGTTTTCGATGAACCTGTGAAAGCCATGCTTATTTATATTTAGTCTAGGATTGTTTTCAGAGGTCCAATAAGGGACGTTTTCCTTTAAGCGGAGCGAGGATTTGTTAAATCAACCAATACAATGAATGAAAATTTTTGACCGATTTTACACATTTCCATTTCAGCGGAAATCCACGCTAAGCACAGTATAGGAAAGAGTATCTATTGCTACATACAGTACGGATACTCCCTGCCTCCCACCAATTTTAACCTCACCCCATCCGTCAGGAAGCGTGGAGGAAAATGTAGGCAATATCGTATTCCTGTCTCGCTCGCACTCACTTAGTATTGCACAAGCTTACTTCTTGTAAATTTTTTCCATTTGTATGAAATGACAGATAAAGTGCCCAAGGAGTGCCCTAAGGGTGGCCGGCACTGAGCGAGGTGGCGGCGTGCGATAAATGGGTATGAGTAAGGTTGTATAGAGATAAATTTGAATTTTTTTGTTGATCGGTCAATAATAAAACTTTTTAACGGACCTTTCAAAATACATTAAAAATATTACAATGGCTAGGCTGCATTGGAGCTGTAGTATTAAGGTACGAATAACTTCTAAGGTTGTATAGGAGAAATCACTGTTTTGTATCTTCTGTATTCCTTTACGGTATATTTTGCTGAGTAGGTAATATGTTTCGATTAATTGATTGAAAATGATTTGATTCTTAAAGGCTTTGGTTACTTTTTCAAATGTCAATTATCTCAGCTCCGATGCGAGCTAGGCCATAAGTGTTTATTACAATATGTTTGTTTTTTATAGTACTACAATTAAACAACACTTTGATTGGTGGCCGCGACTGTTAAAAAAATGACAATACCTTTACTCATTACCCATTTGTAATGAATGTTAAAGAAACTTACCGCGACATTTGTGATAAGGAGAACAGGTATGCACTTCCGAGTCTTCATCGTCACTATCTGTAAAGTAATAAGAGAAAATAGCCTTTAAAAGCAGCATTCCACCATTAGATGAAGATAAATAGATTAATATTTTCTAGAACTTTGTCGATATGCTTCGATGACAAAAACGAATATTTTGTAAATCTTCTTGAGGTCGATAAGACCAAAATCAGTGTTGGTTGCAAGTTTTGTTGCTTGTGTTGCATAAAAATTAATTATTTGAAACTTCCTTTCCTACAAGATTTTTTTATACTGGCCGGATGAATTTTTACACCGTTCCTGAATTTTCAGGGCTCGTTCAGACCATAAAACTGAACAAGTTTTACTATGGGGGCAAACCTGTAATCCCAAAAAAAATCCCACTGACATTCTACAAGGTGTTACAAAAATACAAATAAACATTTATGGGGGTGATTTAGTCCATCAAACTGAACAACTTTCACTATGGAACCAATATCGAAATCACGAATAAATAATCTGATGCTCCATACTAAACTATAAATCTACTCGAGCTAAATGTATGGGACAGCTGATTTTTTTCTTCGCGATTTCGATGTTGGTCCCATAGTGAAAGTTGTTCAGTTTGATGGTCTAAGCAACCCCCTTAAAAGTTTTTAATATTTATTTTTACTTTTGTAACACCTTCTCTGGACTGCGCATCGGTGCGTTATTAACGGGACCCCTAAATGTGCTAGTTTTACATTACTGCTTTGTACAGAAGATATTTGAAAGGACTGGAATGTCAATAGCAATGTATGACAGCCGAGCATAACTGAGGCACAGTATAAGAAAGAGTATCTAGTACTACATACAGTATGGACACCCCCTGCCCCCCACCGCATGCTTGACCAAAGTACATATAAGATATAGTAGGCGCGCTTCTAAGAAATCGCGCTATGCGACGGCGATGCGACAAGATGGCGGCCATGCTAAGGGTTGTTGCAATCATGTTTAGGGGATATGAAATAAATATAAGATAATCAATATAAGTGTAATCGTTTAATATTTTTTTAATTTGTAGTGATCATAATATCTACCTACGTATTTATTTTTGTTATTTACGTTTTTAATTCAACGTTTTGTAAGAAAAACACATTATTTTCCAATTAATAACATGTATTATGTACAAAAATAATTATGTAGCAGCGTAGTTTACCTATTTATAGTATTACCTTCAGTTTCAAACGGTAAAAACAACAAAGTTTCAAATCACGTTAAAAATGTTTCAAACCACTTTATTTCCAACAAATGTTTATTTTGTTTCAATGTGGAATCACATCCGTACACAATACAACCAATTCGAACCATTGTGGTACGTGCGCGCTCGCAAGTATAAATGTTGAAACTGCTGCCGGCGCGTACCCCAAGTCTCTGCTGACTTAGGGTACTGCCCGCAGGCAGAGCGGGCCGAGACGCGCTCCTCCCGCGCCCCGCACCCCGCGCACGATAGACCTGTCGCGACCCGAGAGCGCGCTCACTTTTATTATATATTTTTTCATTTATAATTAATGGACTTTTTGCTTGTGCGTTAGCACCGCATTTCCGCCAATGTCAAGTAGTTTGTGGGAGTATCTATCACAATCTCAGGGATTGTTTTTGATAAAGAACAAGAAGAGATTAAGGAATGCGGAGCCTCGTGGCAGGCAAGACGCGACGCGCGATCAACACGCGAGACAAGTTCTCGGGTCAGAACCTGCAACGTGACTCCCACTTTTATTATTATATTCACTTTGGCTTAACTCTTCTTTTCAATTTTTCCTAGTATGAAATGACAACTATCAGCTGATAGTGTCCAGTGCAATGCCTACTCGACTCCAATGTATGAGACGGCTGATATTTTCTTTACGAATTCAGGTTTGCTTCCCTAGTAAAAAGTGTTCAGTTTGATGGTCTGAACCACCCCTGAATGTTTCGGAACGGTAAAAAAAATAATTTGGTATTTGAGATAAGCATGCGCCCACTTACCAAGTTCAATGATTTCGTCGTCAAAGTTGACCTTCTTGTCGCGAGGCGGCGGTGTAACCATTCTTGCTTCTTCTGGGAGACTCGTGAGATTTGACTTATTGACATTCTGAATTGGAAGGAAATCCGTAGATAGTGACATAGGACTGTGAACAAAAAAAAGTGAAACAGAGAAAAGTTAGAATATTTACGTTTCATGCATAAATTGCAGATTTAACTAATAAAACGATATTATCTTTCATATCGTTCGAATGTGTGCTACAGACAACAAACGATATTAAAATCAGATCTTTAAAATTGTAGAAATGGAGAAATTGCACAGTTCTATATTTTTAGTGTATCATAAAGATTGGCTTACATAAAAATAACAAAAACAAAAATGGTAAAATATGCACAAATGAATTGTGTATTGCAAATCAAAAGTTGACTTTTCAAACTCCTCGTTAAACGCTCACTGCTATGACGTGACGTCACTCCTTTTCATGACGCGTGAAGCTCATCACAAATCATCCGCTATTATATGTTGCTGTACTCTTCTAACGCAAGCAAGTTGCTAATCGCTTCGTCAATTTGCGCTGATTGGTGTTTGAAATTACGTTCCGATCCACGTAACTTATAATTGAAATATTACGTAAAAAATAAACACTTTAGAATAAATATGTCAGTAATGTTCTATTCTCAACTATTATTATTTAATTATTAATATAATTTCTTCTTTATAATATTCTTCTTATAATATTTTCTAATTATTAATATTAATATAAATCTTTGATACACTAAAAATATAAAACTGTGTAAGTTCCCCATTTTAGAGAAAAGCATTTTTTTTGCAACTTACTTATATTTTAAACTGGGAGTACAAAATCTCGGTACAGTTGGAATTGGATCTTCTTCTATAGGGTGTAAAGTAGATATTGTGATCCTCCTTGGAGGCTGTAGCTTCCTTCGATTTGTGCCCATCATGTCAATGCTGCTACGCTGCCCGAATCCGTTGAGAATCAATTTCTGCAGCGCCGCAATCTGCTTTTGTAGATTGACGTTGTTTTGCTGCAAAAATACACAATTTTGATTTAGTATATAGGGTCCTTCTTAATATGCTGACGTTTTTTAAGGGACCCATCAAACTAAACAACTTTTTCTGAGACCAAAGTCGCAATAGCGAAAAAGAAATTGCTTTTCCGTACCAAATTGCAATCCTACTCGACCCAAATGTATGGGACAGCAATTTTTTTTTCGTGACATCTATTTTGATCCCATAGCGAAAATGGTTCAGTTTGATGGTCTGATCATCCTGACCCTGTACAATGATTGGTCGTCTGATGATAGTACCAATAAAAAGTACTATGACAGAAACCAGATGGGGTCGGCATAAATCACGACTCCTCACACGCACAACCCGGCTATTGCTCAACTCCCCTAAAGTTACCCTCGAAGTGCGGGGTGAGGCGTTGTATCTGAAGTTAGTGAGGAGCAGGGTGTGGCCGTTCTGTATGTAGTACTTATTATATAGTATCTATTCTGTGCTATGGTGGCTGCAGCCACCTTGCCTACGTCCGTCTGGGTTAGTATTCTAATAATGACATTATATACGTAAGACTCACCACGTCATACAATAACAACCAGAAAATGGCACATGTCTCTAATGTCACCTTTGTATGCATCAGTTATGCTCGGCTGTCATACATTGCCGCTGACATTCCAGTCCTTTCAAATCTTTCAAATGTTACATAAGCATATGATCACGACTTTATTCCCTGAGGGGGTCTGGGAATATAGTCAGATATATTCTGAAACCTCAGAACATCCACGTTTCACTAGTAGTACCGAAACTGCCCAGTGTGACGGGGAGTGAGCCCGTCGCCACTTGAAATGGACAGCAGGTACAATACATGCCTCGAAATTGAAACATGCAGATTTCCTCACGATGTTTTCCTTCATCGAAAAGCCAGTGGTGTTACAAATCGTATATAAATTCCGAAAAACTCATTGGTACGAGTCGGCCTGGACGGGGTTCGAACCATCGCCTCCTGCACGGCAGGCAAGGTTACTCGCCACTGGACCACCACGGCTCTTTCAAATGTTTATCAAAACAGTAATGTAAAACAAACTTAGTGGTCCCTTTAATAGCGCACTGAAGTGAAGCCCTTCTAAGTTAAACACCACGCGCTAAACGGTGTTCTTAGTAGAAGGACACACCTACTGAACGTTCGGCGCCAAACGTTCGGTTGAATACGCGTGCAATGCTTTTCCCTATTCCGGCGACACACCAGTACGCGTCATTTTTCCTAGTAGACGCATATTCAACCGAACGTTCGGTGCCGAACGCTTAGTAGGTGTATCTCTACACTTCGATTTATAACTACACTAACGGACAGTTGCACGTACGTTCATTAAAGTTAATCTCCATTAAATCTCTTGCTAGCTTGTATTACGTCAACAAGACCAAATGTGACAGCTAGAGATTTAATGGAGGATTAACTTGAATGAACGTGCGTGCAACTGGCAGTAAGGGTGCCTGCCCATTGACGCGAAGGCAGGCGGCGGAGCGGAGAAACGGAGTTTTATTAACCAATAAGATTGTATAAAATCTCAGTTCCGAGATTTCATGCAATCTTATTGGTTAATAAAACTCCGTTTCTTCGCTCCGCCGCCTATCTCCACGTCAATGGACAGGCACCCTAAAGCAGATATTTTTTGTTTGTGATACTTACTTCGACAGTCTTCTTGCTTTCCAGTTGTGACTGCAACTTCGACAGTTGCTTAGTTAGGCTCTGTATCATAGTAGCATTTGTTGCGACGGCATTCACTTCTGGTTTGTTCTTTATAGCTTTAGCTCTGTTTGCGAATCTATAAACGGTATTAAGGATATTTAGTTTCTAAAATTAATTGTAGTGTAATTACTTCAATTTTGATTCTTCAAGTACTTAATACAATTCGCATTGCATAATCTTAACTGTTATAAAACTATAACAGAATTGTGTCTGTACACACGGCGACACATCAAGCTACGCAAAACAAACATAAGCTGGCTGCGCGACGTTATGTGTCGCCTTGTGTAAATTGAAGACATTTGCAAAAAAAAGTCATGATATGGTTTTTAAATGTCCCTGACTCTAAATCCCTAATTTTTGGATTTCTCTTGATCTGTTTGTTTGTTTAAAACTTCTGGACCAATTTTGATGAAACTTTTTGTGTTTGAAAGCTTATGTTTAGACTTAAAAATCTGGTGTATTATTTATCTTTCTACGAAGACAGGAATCCGTGTTGAAGAAGTCGCGGGTAAACTCTAGTAAAAATTATAAAGATTGAAGAGTCATTGCACAAGAGTGTGGAATCTTCAAACAAGCTTTGTTTGAAGTTTACGCACTGTCTTGAACTCTGTCAAGACTTACTGTAGAGTGGAGATCGTTTCCTCGACCGATGCTGGAGTGATAGCGCATATGATGCTCGTCTTAGCGTTACCTCCCAGTGAATTTTGCAAAATACGAGTCAGTTTGCTGTCACGGTAATTTGCGAATCTGAAATTGATTATTTTATTTATTACTTAAACAGTTTTTGTGCAAGGTATTATGTCTACCAGAATCTCATGGTATAAAAAAATATAGATTTTCACATGGTAGTGTCAAACTGTTACCCCAGTGTTGCTTACTCTAAAATTGTATTTCCTTATTTGCCATCAGATTCTGGTAGGTCTGATGGCAAGGTGGCAAATAGTAACACTTTAGCTGTATTAAGTAGTTTTTATTCTCTGAGAGATCACATTAGGAATGAGGTGGTCACTTCAGAGTTAGTTCTCTGAAATGGTTGACATAGCTCAAAAAACAGCAAGCCAAAGTGGCAATGGGCTGGTCAGATCTGCCGAAGAACTGACAAACGATCCGGTATCAGCGTTGTAGACTTGTAGAGTGGGGACCATGAAATGGCAGGCGCAGTGTTTGGGACAGGCTAATTTTCAGCAGTAGACCATGAAATGCAAATGTTGTTTGGATTTTTTGTCTATCTGTTTGTTTGTTCGAGCATCACGCAAAAACGACTGAACCGATTTTTATGAATTGTTTGATAGCTTAAGGTTAAACTTACAATCTGGTATATAATTTATCTCGCTACGATGCTGGGAACTCATGCGGACGAAGTCGCGGATAAATACTCGTTTTAAATATGTATAGGAAAGCATACTTATTAGGATCTTCAGACAGCTGTTTGATGACGAGAGCGAGCACAGAGAGTGACTTGTTGATGTGCGTGCCTTCCTTGAACCTGATGCCGGTGGCGCCGGTCTGCCCGGCGCGCTCCGACCCCGCCAGGTCCACGAGGTTCAGCTGCGACACGTTCACACATCCCACCTCCTCTTCACCTTCTATGTGCTCTCGAGATTCTATTGTCTGGTGAAAATAACAGAGATCCTGTTATTATATGTGACAGTGAGAAGCAGTGAGAGCGTCGGTGGCATGGTGCGGAAAAGTATGGAACTCGAGGTCTGTCATGTACCACTGAGTTTTTCTAACTTATGAACTTAATACCGACTGCTCTCAAACGGTGAAGGAAAATATCTGGAGGAAACTTGCATTCGCTGAAGAAATGCGTATGTGAAGTCTACCTATCCGCATTGGGCACGCGTGGTGGACTAACGCCCATACACCTTGAGGTTAGGCCTGTGTCCTGCAATGGGACGTTTTTAGGCTGATGATGATTACCAAAGTCTGTTAGCATCGCGTTGGAAAGGTATGGACACTCAAGTGTGACGGTCAGATTTCGAATCTGTACGTACAACATACCATGTACCAGACAGATTTTTTAACTTATGTAATGTATGTAATAGTGACTGCTTTATCAAACAGTGAAGGAAAACTCCTGAGTCTGATGAAACGGGAAATCATTACGTTCAGAGAAAGGCATATCAAGTTCTAATGCAGATACTGCCACACCACCCAGTGTGGGCATCAGAGATAATGATGATGCTTGCAGTGCTAAGGTGCCTCTTACAACACTTGTCTGCATTGGTGCTCTTCTAAGATTTGAATGAATGAATTACAGGGTCCTTCTTAATATGCTGACACTTTTTTAAAGCGATGATCAGACCATCAAACTGAACAACTTTATCTATGGGACCTACATCAAAATCGCAAAAAAAAAATCAACTGCTCCATACAAAACTAAATCCTACTTTAGCCAATTGTATGGGACAGCTGATTTTTTTTTCGCGATTTCGAAGTTGGTCCAATGGAGAAAGTTGTTCAGTATGACGGTCTGATCATCCCCTTAAAAAAGTGTCAGCATATTAAGTTGGACCCTATGTAATACTTTTTCCTTTTTTTTAATTTCTAAGTAAGGAAGGAGCCCACTAGCTTAGGCAATGAATAATTGTGGATGGAAAAGTCGAAAGCAGAAAATTTGACTTAGGAACTTTGTTTGGACTAGTTAGAAGATAAACATACTAAAAGTCCTTACCCCTCCGAGGTGCGCTCGAGGGGGGGGAGGGCAAAGAAGGTCCCGTTTTTTGGTTTTTTGTATACATATCAAAAACGGTGCGTTGTACGAAATTTTGTTGTACTACATAATGGAAAATGATAAAATTCTCTACAACTTTGGCTACACTTTTTATCTATCTCGAATCGTTGCCTAGCTATGAGCTCTGAAAAACAGCCTATTTTCAAAAATGTGTTACTTACTATCAGGATCAGGCTTGGCTTGGACAAGACCTTTCTCCTGAACTGTGGGGCTGGAAACGGAATGAAAGCAACCTCTTGGTTCCTGTTCAAACCAAACAACCAGCTGCTCCGGAAGAAATACTGAAGCTGATATTTTGCCGGTGCACCACTGATTGTAGTAGTGCTAGATGTGGTTGTAAGAAGGACTCCATGCTATGCTCTTCCATTTGCCACAATTGCAATGGAAGTTGCACAAATAGCATTCTCATGTTGGAAGATAAGGACAATGACGACGATAGTGGGGATGATGTAGAAGAAGCCTGCTTTACAATGTGCTACAGAGAATTTAACACATTTTTGAAAATCGGCCATTTTTTAGAGCTCATAGCTAGGCAACGATTGGAGATAGATAAAAAGTGTAAGAGCCAAAGTTGTAGAGAATTTTATCAGTTTCCATTATGTAATACAACAAAATTTCGTACAACGCACCGTTTTCGAGATGTAAGCAAAAAACCAAAAAACGGGACCTTCTTTGCCCTCCCCCCCCTCGAGCGCACCTCGGAGGGGTAAGGACTTTTAGTATGTTTATCTCCTAACTAGTCCAAACAAAGTTCCTAAGTCAAATTTTCTGCTTTCGACTTTTCCATCCACATCCTTTTTTGAGCATTCATTGACCAAACTACACATGACAATATACTTACTATTTGGAATATGGAATGTGACCTGCTACTCTCTTCATTCATATTTGTTGCTCCAGTCTGTCTGTTTGCTTCACCCTGTTCATATTAAATAGGATTTATAAAACATTTATCAGCAATAAAAGTTATGTTACCAAACAACTTATAAAATTAGAGATTAGAGTAAATTATATTAGATAGCATCAGTGGAGTGTTGTACAGAGTTATGCACTCAATACTGTCAGAGTTCAAATCTACATGAACGACATGCCTGATACAACGTGTTAATGAATTAACGCAAAACCTCATACACCCCAACTGATTTATAACAAAGTAATTAGATCGAAGAACGCCGTGGTGGTCCAGTGGCGAGTAACCTTGCCTGCCGTGCAGGAGACGATGGTTCGATCCCCGTCCAGGCCGACTCGTACCAATGAGTTTTTCGGAATTTATGTACGATTTGTAGCACCACTGGCTTTTCGGTGAAGGAAAACATCGTGAGGAAACCTGCATGCTTCAATTTCGAGGCATGTATTGTACCTACTGTCCATTATAAGTGGGGACGGGCTCACCCCCCATCACACTGGACAGAGTTTCGGTACTACTGGTGAAACGTGGATGTTCTGAGGTTTTAGAATATCTCTGACTACCCCCTCGGGGAATATAGTGGTGAGCATATGCTTTTTTAGGAGGATGATCAGACCATCAAACTGAACAACTTTCTCTATGGCACCAACATCGAAATCGCGAAAAAAAAAATCTGCTGTCCCATTTGGCTCGAGTAGGTTTGCAGTTTTGTTTAGAACAGCTGATTTTTTTCCGCCCTTTCGGTGTTGGTGCCATAGAGAAAGTTGTTCAGTTTAACAGTCTGATCATCCCCTTAAAAAAGTGTCAGTATATTAAGAAGGATCCTGTATAATACTGACTGCTCTCAAAAATTGAAGAAAAGCATTGCCATATGCTGAAGAAGAAATTCTGAATGAGTGTGTGTAGTCCACCAATAAGTATTGGGAACGCATTGTGGACTTACACTGCCCATACAGTTGGACATATAAAGGCTGATTGATGATGACGACGATATTGGAAGTGTCGATTGAACTTTAAAAGTTCTTCATCTTTGTTATAGTCACATGGCTGAGGGATGTGACCAGTCAATTACCCGACCCTATGTATGCTGGCCTTTAGTGTTGCTTTCAATCAATCAATTATACTTTATTTTACACCAAAAAATATAGTATACAGAGAGTAAATAAACAGGAAATACATACGGTACAAAAATAGGCGGTCTTATCGCTAAAAAGCGATTTCTTCCAGACAACCTTAGGGTAGAGGAAAAGGTAAAAGAAGATTGCCTGATAATTTCTTTGACCAGGTCTGTCCATTATTTAAGCACAGTTACAGGCTTAGTTGCCTTATCAACATTTGGATTAGAACTGCAAAGTAGGCGTGGAACGTGTCGCCACAAGTTATGCAATGATTTGCATAACACCATAAGGCGCGCGGCGTGGTGCGAGCGAGAGGGCATGAGTAATTGTAGCAGCGTGAGCGGGAAGACAAGAGGCGACAGCCGTCTCCGAAGCAAAAGCGCTACATTGCGTTTCTAACCAATCTTATAATGTTCTGTGCATAGGATAGTATACCGCAGTAAAAAGCAGAAATACAATGAGTTATTCATACCTCTTTCATAGCATCTAGCACTTCCTCAGGAGAACTGGTAACTCTCTCCGTAACATCAACTTTGACACCCTGAAGTGTGTCATGTATTTTGATATTCTTTTTATTTACATCCAATAAGTCCCGTAGTGATTCATTGTAGATCTCTATGTATGATACTCTGAAAATTTTGTATTTCATATACAAATGGTTAATAGGTAATTAGGATTTTGGAGTAAAGGTTATACAGGATAGGTAGGTTAGACCACTATATACTGCCATAATATGGTAAAACATATCTCATAGCTCTTGCCGCCTTTTACCGTACGGCAGTATAGGTTTGGTGTAATAAAATTTTTTACATAAACAATTTTTTTGTTTGTTTCCTTTATCGTTTGCAATCTGTCGTTTTTTTTTTACCTGGACATTCAACAAAACGTGTGACGTGTATTAATGTTGGCTTGCTTGGTATGCACCCAGTGATGCATCCAAATAAAAGTGTCTAGGAACTGTTACACTCCCAGTAGATTGTCCTGTGGAGGTCATTGTGGAGTATGTCGTTTGTGACATACCAAGGTGCGTCGATTATAGTCCGAAGGATCTTTGATTGATTTAAGGTCTATTTTGGCTAATTGAGTACAAAAAATACTTCTTGACTCACTCCGTCAATATGTAAATATTACAGGAACGAGGCTGCTCACTAACTTCAGACACCAGCAGGTCTAGTATGATTTCTCTACACGCGCGCGACGCGCCTTCGCTGCATTGAAAATAACCTGCCCCCGCGCTATTCGGTGAGCGAAAGCCGCGCTTGCCGCGACTTGTAGTATGGGAAAAAGCAGACTCATGCACAAGTAGAGAAATCATGCTAGACGTGCAGAACAACAAGACGTTTGAAGGCAGTGAACGAGACACAAGGTTTTTCATGTAATGACTACTATCACCAGAGGTAGTAGTTGAGACCAACGGCTCAACCACATGATCATATTAATAATATTATAATTAACACTGTGTTGACCCGAAACGAGGTAAGAGGAAGCTTATGATTCTAATAACATTTTAAGAGTAAAACCTACCTTACTAAGAAATCTCTGTCAGGTACATTTTTGATTGTTTCAAATAGATTCAGCACGGACAAGGGAATGATGCCCGGTGAGCTCTCCGTGCCTGTCATGGTATACGTCTTGCCTGAGGACGTCTGTCCATATGCAAATATGGTTCCATTGAACCCCGCAATCGCTGCTTCAACGATCGGCTTTGCAACGTCATTGTACACCTCACGTGTTTTCGTATCTTTATCATAAACTTTATCTGCAAAAGAATTTTATGAATTTATTGAATTATACGGTGAAGGAAAACAGTGAGGAAACCTGCGTACACTGAAGAAGAAGTTCTTAAGCATATGTGAAGGCCAAGCCACAAAGAAACATTTTGGCATAATTTAACTTACATTACACCCTGTAGCCTATAATAATCATCATCATCTATCCTTATCCCATATTCACCCACTATAGGGCTTAACCCATCCTCTGTGTTTTTGATGGAACAACAACAATTTTTTTGTGTTTAGAATGTCAAAATGAGGTTGAGGAAAGACAGTACTTTTGGTAACACCCAGTTCGTAGTTCATATTCTTTTTCCAAAAAGGTCTTATAGTAGAGCTAAATACGAAGTTTGAGATATATTTTTGGAAATTCACTAAATCTCATACAATTTTGTCTAATTGTGCCTGTGGGGCACTCTGAAAAAAAAAACAGCCTTCTAACCTGTACAGGGTGAAATTGATATCATCCTTTAAAACTAAGAGTCTACCTATCAAACTGAATAACTTTTACTATGGGAGCAAATGGATCGGAACAAAAACAAAATATGTTGTTGTATACATTTGGGTTGAGTAGGCATTGCAGTTTAGTATGGAACAGCAGATTTTTTTTGTTGCTCCGATCGGTTTCCTCCCATAGTAAAAGTTGCTCGGTTTGATAGGTAGACTCTTAGTTTAAAAGGATGCCAATGATATCAATTTCACCCTGTATAGTGCACTCCGCGTCGATTGGTCCGCCGGGGCTTCCATCGACCCCCCTACAAACGACAGTGGCCGCTCTCAAAATTTCCTAATTTAGTACGAGACTTGACGAATTTCCAAAAATTTATCTCATAAACTATAAATTTACACAAGTTGAAATTTCGTCTTTGGCTTAACTATAAGAATACCTTATTGAAAAAAATATGAACACTGAACTCGACGATACCTAAAGTACAGTTGAGCCGGGCTTACTTAATCCTCCTCCGCATATTTTTTTTACAAATTTAATCTTCAATCGGCTAACGATGGCCATAATCAGATTTTGCCATCCATTTCAGTCTTTCGCTAATCATATCAGGTTTTGCCCACGCTGTCATTGATTTCATCAACCCACCTGGCTGCTGAATGACCCAATCCTCTTTTCCCTAATCTCGGCCACTACTCTTTTAAGGTTTTACTCCACCTGTCATGATGATGGAACAAAAACAGGTGGTATGTCATGTTAGAAACGAGAAGCTTAATAAAAACCTATAATAGTAGTCAACTACCTACTTTAGAGAATAAATAAATGAATTTTTTGAGGGCAAACATCCAGTGGCCTTCACTTTGGTGACGTAGTTGCTAGGTCATTAGAAACTACACTAGCGGTAAAATTTACATCTGATAGACTATAACCTTAAATACATACCGAATGTGAAACTTGAACCGAACTCTCTACCTTGCTGGTCGAGTTGGTTCAGAGTATCATTTCTAACGCGCCATTGGTAAGAAAGCTTGTCTTCTATTTCACGAGAAATCAGAGGTCTAACTTTGACAACCACTTTTATATTGTCACTCATCTTGTCTCATTCGATGGCGACGCACAAAATTAAACGCACATTGTAATTATTGAATCTCAAAAATGTAGACAATAAGCATTTTACAAATATAGCGGCGGCGGAAATATTTTTTTCGTAACATAAACACACGGTCACGAAAATAACCGACGCAATTTCAAACAGAAAAAATTTGACATCGAGAAAATTTTCGTTGAACGCAAATAGCAACATTTTTTGGGGTCTTTCAGTTAGGCCATCTCTTTTGTCGACATATCGACATCTCTGTTTCACATTCCCTGTACAACTCTTTCGCAACAAAACAAACGACACATTCCAGCACACACGGTAAAAATATGCTCGTGATTCGTGTTTGCTGCGTCAAATGAAGTAGAAAGGCGGTTTACTGACTACACCACCGTTTTTCTTACTAGGAGGACCGTAAAAGGCAAATAGTTTGACGGTCGTGTAAGGTGTAATCATTTCTTGCGTAAAGTGCTTTGTATCCGCCGTAGCATGTTACACGTGATACGGCTGTATCACGTCTTTTATCTCGTTCGTTCGTGCGCAATTAGAAAGAGAGCGAAGGTGTGATAGCGCTATATTACGGTGCCATGCTACCCATGCAGGCCATTTATAATGTATCTTTAAAAAAGTTTAAAATGTCACATGGATGGAATCCGTTTCATAACGTATGAAAATCACTCGAGATGCCGATTCGAAAGAGAAAAAGCATACGAAGATGTTTATACCAGAGAGAGATGGACAGATTCTCCGAGTGATTTTTCCACGTTTCGAAACATCAGATCTTTAAATTAAAATGTCATCTGCTCCAAGTGCTCCATGCGCGTGTCGTTATTAAAACTAGTGAAAATATTTAGTTTGTGTATATAAAAATGCAGCACGACGACGTAAGTTATAAAACATTACCATATCAAATCTTTTAAATATAACTTACACTCAGTTAATGTATTTTCAAAAACTTTTAGGTTGTTTGGGCGATCATCAACAAAACTCACTGTTCTCACAAAGTAACGTAAGTTTTCTAACTAAATCTACCTTTTTATTCATTCTTAAACGTAGACAAGTTTCCTCACAATGTTATATTGTTATAATTCAACTTTTCAGTACGAAAACCCAGCAGTTTTGTAGAAATGAATTTAACCTCACTGGTTTATGCAGTAGGGCGTCTTGCCCTCTCGCTAACAGCAAGTACGCGACAATCAGAGAAGAGAATGGTATTATCTATTTGTACATGAAGACTGCGGAAAGGTATGTATTGAGAACATCTATACTAATATAAATGCAAAAGTTTCTCTGCCTGTTATGAATACACGGATTAACCGCTGAACCGATTTTCATGATATTTGGTATAGAGATAGCATTATCCTTGAGGTTGCCCTTCCTCAAGGATAATGCTATCTCACGTCATAAAAATTCCACACAAACAAAGTTGCGGGAAACAACTAGTTCTTTATAAACTGTGAAATAAAACACCACATGACTTTAAATTAATTGTAAGTTAGTAATGCTGTAACTAAAATTCCATAAAAACATTCAGCCATAGTGACTGGTATGCATTGTAAATATTAAATGAATGAATCAATCAATCAAATCAGCCCACATCAACCCACTGCCGGGCATAGTCTGCCCTTTTTTTTGAGAATTAAATATTCATTAATAAACGAATTAACTACCCAGAACAGTTTGGAACAAGCTGTCTCAATAACATTGCGAAAACAGAGTTTCAGCCCAGCTAGTGCATACATTACATAGCACATACTGTCCCATCAATCTGTTATGTCTTTATAAGAGATCTACAGAAATCTAATCAATAATAATCTAATTTTTCAATCTAAAATGATATTTGTAATAGCACAACATGGCTCTAGCATGTTAAGGGCCTATGTCGAAAAATAAATGAAGCAAAATGGGCGTGTGATAGCTTATATTACTGCCTGATGCGAGAGAAAGAGATGGGGCGCGCGCGCGCCGGAAACGACGCTTGCGTAAAACAAGCTTTATTTAATTGTGATTTTACTATTTATGTAAGTTCATTTCTGCTCTTATCAAAATTTATAAAATATCAATCTCTTTTTTTTAAATCAAGTCTCGTGTTTCTATTATTAAGCAGTTCCAAGCATTTATCAATAAAGACGGAGGCTACTTTGGCTTATTTTTCTATCGAGAAAATGTCTCTTAATCGTGTTTTGGCTTTAATGAAAACTTCAATTATGTGTTCATTTTACACATATCCATAAACCATACTCCTACTGTTAGTACTTCATGATATAATTATGATGCTTTGAAGAATCCTATTTTTTTCACATATCCTCTTAATAATCATCATCACCAGCCTATAAATGCCACTGTAGGGCACATGCCTCATGGATCTGCCTCATCACTCCGAATTGTCCCATACATTTGAGTCGAGTAGGCATTGTAGTTTAGTATGGAACAGAAGATTTTTTTTTTGCTCTGATTGATTTGCTCTCATAATTAAAGTTGTTCATTTTGATAGATAGACTCTTAATTTAAAAAGGATGCTAATGATATCAGTATGCAAATAAATAAATATCATGGACAGTGTCACACAAATTATCTAGTCACATTTAAAGTACCAGAATCTAGCCTGGACTTGTATTATGATGACTAGACAACGATATAGTATACATTATAGAAACAAATGTTCATGACTCATATTGGTGGTACAAATATTCATATTCATCATACAAAAAAATTGTTCTTATGGGATATGAACCCGCGACCCTCGGCACAGAAGGCAGGTTCATTACCAACTGTGCTATCGGGCCATCACAATGTTTTCCTTTACCGTCAGTATTATGTACATAAATTAGAAAATCTCATTAGTACATGACATATCGTCTGTGCGGATTTGAACCCAAAACTCATAATTTAGTGTCCATACCTCTCTGCAATGTGCCACCAGTAATATTTGGAAATTCCAGAGTCATGTTTCCAGCGAAGCAATGGGAGAAAGTAAAGCTGTCCAGAAACTTTGAAAAGGCGATCCACCAGATAAATGAGAATCTACTGTACTGGCCGGCGTTCATCAAAGCTAAATGCAAACAGAGATTTGTCAAAATAACACAATATCTGATACGTATGAGGAAACTTAAACTGAGGAGAGTGTAAGTATAATGAAATGAAAAGGAATGGGGGCATCCATTAATTATGTGAGGTGATTCCGGTAATTTTTCGACCCGAAATTTTACCATATTTCAGTGGAGAAACATGTTTCACTTTTCTCGCAATTTCACACTGTACTGTACGTCGCAGGAAAAAAATTTACGTGATATTTTCAGAGACCTCCCCCTCTTCCCGTGAGATTGGTTGAGATTTAGCTCAACCCCTGAACACCTCACGTAATTAATGGACGCTCCGAAAGTCCTTGGATAGTTATCGATAGAAAAACCCTCTAAATGAAGATTGAATAAAAACACAGCTTTTCTGTCAGTGTTGAGATGGTTTATAGTATAAACTGATGGAGCCTTGTGGCAAGCCAGAGAGCACCTGACTATGCAACTATCTGCAAACCGACTTGCGACGTGACTCCAAGTAAAACAAATAAATATCTTGGACATTGTCACACAAATTATCGAGTCACATTTAAAGTACCAGAATCTAGCCTGGACTTGTATTATGATGACCAGACAATGAAATAGAATACACATATAGATTCAAACAACCATGACGCGGGTACAAATATTCATATTAACCATACAAATATTTGTCCATTATGGGATTCGAACCCGCGACCCTCGGCACAGCAGGCAGTTTCACTACAGACTGTGCTATAGGGCCGTTCCATATCTGTCCAGTATGATATATATCTATCCAAGCCTTTCCTTTTAAACAGGGTACAACTTAATATGCTGACAGTTTTTTGAGAGGATCAGTCCATAAAACTGAACAAATTTCTCTATGGGACCAATATCAAAAAAGCGAAAAAAAAATCAGTATCATATACATTTGTCTCGAGTGTTGCAGTTTTGTATGGAATAATCGATTTTTTTTCGCGATTTCGATGTTGATGCGATAGAGAAAGTTGTTCAGTTAGACGGTCTGATCATCCCCTTAAAAAAGTGCCAGCATTATAAGAAAGACCCTATACATATTAAGTGAACACTACCAGACAATTAAAAGTTAACAATGACAAATTTTGATTTCAGTAAAGAATTAGTTCCGATACAGCGTAAGATCGAGAGGCGTGAAAGAAGAAGAGAGGAGAAGGCATTGGTCGCTGCCAGAATAGACAACGCTATTGAAAAACAATTGTTGGACAGACTCAAAAAGGGAACAGTAAGTTATAATTTAAATTTGACTATCGGTCAGTTGCTCATACGTTCATTAAAGTTAATCAAGTACCTACCTACCTAGGTAAGTACCTAGTAGTAGTGAAGTTAAGTACCTACTCTCAAATTGCAATGCCTTAAGCTTATTAGGTTCACAGATGTAACTTATTTACCTACTGTTAACACCTATCATGTACTCAGTGTGAGCAATAAACGATTATGAATTATGAATCCTCTATTAAATTTGTTGCTAGCTTTTACTATGTTAACTTGAGAAAAAGTGACAGCAAGAGATTTAATGGAGGATTAACTTTATTGAATGTACGTGCAACTGGAAGTATTTAGAGAAAAGTTTATGATGCTGCACTCTTCATACTCTATTATAAGTAAAATTAAAAAAAAAAAGTTGATGTGTCAAGCTAAAAAAAACCAAAATAAGCTGGCCGCGCGTAGGTCGAGTAACGTAAAAAGTCGCGCGGTCAGTTTATGTTGGTTTTGTATTAGCTTGATGTGTCGCCGTGTGTACACATAATAGTGCTGACGAAATTATGATAGAAAATCTAGTTTAACTTAATAACTAATATTCATTTTCCAGTACAATGACATATACAATTTCCCACAAATGGCCTTTGATGCCGCCCTCAAAGAAGAAGAAGTATCAAGTGAGAGTGAGAAGGAAGATGAGGAAGACGAGCGGGAAAGAGAGATGGAGATGGAGCCGGAGTTAGAGAGAGAACTTCAGAGGGTTGAGGAAGCTGATGAATTTGTTGAAGCTGACAGCGATATGGATACTGATGAAGTAAGTTATTTATGCATTTATTTTATAAACTAGGTTAAACCCACGACTTCGTCCGCGGGGATTACCCCTTTAGACGCCAATTTTCGAAAAATCCTTTCTCAGTGCACCCCCAAATCTGCTGTAGAATATACAGGGTGAAAAAAAACTGGTCAAGTGCGAGTCGGGCTACTCGCGCACCGAGGGTTCTATACCACACCAGCACAGAACACACATATTTACTAACAAAAAATGTTTGTTTTCTCCGGGAGCTTTAGCGCAAGACCGACTCAAGCTTGGCCGGTTTTTATTATTTGTTGTTATACTGTAGAGTTTGCTCTATAATCAGACCAAGTTTGACGCTTGTATGTATGACCGTTTTCACGATAGAGCGAGAAGAAAAAACGTTGAAAAAAACCAGTTTCTTGTATGAGAACCCCCCTTAAATTTTAACTTTTTGTCATTTTTATTACTTGTTTAGCAAATCCGCAACAATAACGCACATTCTCTGAAAATTTCTATTGTCTAGCTATTACGGTTCAAAAGTTACAGCCCTAAATAGGTAGGACAGACAGACAACCTTTTATTTTCAAAAATAAGTAAAACTGCGTTCAACGATTATTGAATGCACTTGCCACACCCGGGAATCAAACCAACTAAAATTAAATGTTTCTATCTTCAGTGTTTTTGGCTGTGCGTTGTCTGTCAGTCATTCAGTCACGTAACTTTTTATAAGTATAGAAGATTAGTATTATTAGTATAATGTTTTGTATATGGTCGGGGTAGCTCAAATAGCTGCGGAATGTTAGAAAATAAAAAAGGTATAGGTCAATTATCTACGAAACACACACATGATCCGCCATATCTCCGCTAGTCAGTCAAGATCGAACGCTACTGTAATAATGTTGATTTTATTGCTTGAATTTTAGTATTATTTATAAATCAAATCTGTTTTACAGGAAAGTGACTCTGGAAGAAAGGAAGGTGCCGACGTTGATAGTGATTTTGAGACAGAAACATCTGATATTGAGGTATATAAATTGTTTATAAATGATATAAGATTTCAAACATATTCTTCTACTGCAGACTTTATGTTCTGTCTTCAGCATTAGTTAACCGACCTGTACAATCATCTGTAGCCCCGGCATAAACCCGTCTCGTTAAGAGGAAAGGCGGGTTTCGCCTAGTCCATACCAATGTATTCCCCTGTTTCCTCCCTGGATAATGATAGTAGAACAATGTTTTACCATACAATCTATATTACTTCTGCCACGTCCCTATGTTTTGCTTTTTTCAATAAATAAATTAATGTAAGTACTAGGAGCCTTTAACGAAAAATTGCTCGATTTAACTGCTGTGTTCAGACATACAGCAAGCAAATTTGACGAATATAAACAATGAAAGAAAAACATACAGACATAGGCAAAGTCTTTCTCATAATATTCTTGAAAGAATTATTAAAATCGGTTTAGATTTGGAGGAGAAAATAGGAGAATACGAAATCGTGATTTCGTCCATTTTATGTAGATAAAAGTAGTCCGAGCTGCAGTTATCACTTTCGCACTGGTAGCTCGTTTGCTCGGGAACAGCGCGACAGCAATAGATCTGTTAAAAACCTATTCTTCATATTTCTTGCAGACCGCCTTTCCTCTAAACAAGGAGCCTATTAATAAAAAAATTATCCATCTTTCTGGATTAGTCAGATAAAAATTACTGTTCCAATACCAAATTAGTTATCAGAAGAGAAAACATTTTTTTTTTTTTTTTTAATAAATTTATAATATCTTTTTTGCAGGATGTGGCCGAGAAACTGGTGAGAAAGAAGAAGCCGCGCGTGGAGATAGAATACGAAACTGAACCGGTTGCTAGTGTATCTAGGAAGAAAATAAAACATTGATCTATGTTTCACTTAGTACAATTCGCAGTTTTATTTAGAATCTCCGTTTTAAATTCCTAACCCTTAATGTATTAGTTATATCAGCATTTTAATTTACGCAAAGTGATGCCGAAATAATGTTTCGTAAAAAAATTCAGTTAACATTGAAGTAAGTATTATATGAAGAGAATTTATTGATACATTATTCATAGACGCAATAGTTGAGGACTATCCAGTGGTGCATTTGCATTGTTGGCCGCCCTAGGCCCCAGGCGATGTCGTAAGTGCCAGCCGCCCCTTTCTCGGCACCCATCATATAGACTAAATAATGAATTTACTTTATTGCTAACTTTTATCGAAATCGATTGAGAAATTTAAATAATGTGCTCAAGCCTTTAGAATATTTAGGTACTTTGAGTTATTTCTTGTTGTCATCACTGATTTTTTTGTCACGATTGGACTAATATCTGGCCGCCCTATGCCCGGGCTTACTGGGCCTTACGGCAAATCCGCCACTGGGACTATGGCTACAGTAACCCCTTTCAGCAGCCATTTTGAGTTTGTTTGAAAATATAATGCAGGACAAGTCAATACGACCCGCTGCCTTGCGAGTTACAGGTGGTGAGTGAGGTGGAAGAGTAGGGTAGGTGAGTGGCAGGGAGCTGGCATAAGTGGTTAAATGCATGGCGAGTGGCAAGTGAATTAAAAAAAATTGATTCTGCTCGCGCGTCAATATTAAGCCGTATCTATGACTGCTACCATTTTATGCTGTTACTCTATTGGCTATGTGTGAAGGGGTGATGGGAACTGACAAATAGATCGCAGCGCCCGGGGTGGCAGAAATGTGTACTTTTGTTGGTCAAGCTGTGTAAAATATGCTTGAATCTATGCAAATCCACACACTAACTCAACACGAAATCTCCAAAACTGTAAAGACTACAAACTTAAAATTTGGCATGGACGTTTCTATTGGCATCTAGGTGCTCACTAAAAAGGGTTTTTTGAAATGTTATCTCCAAAGGTGTGAAATCCGGGATAAAAGTTTGTACGAAAATTGGCACTGCAAATATCGTGGATTCTATAGGTAGTAAATAAGTATTTTAAAATTTTGAATATCGATAATGTTGTTAATTTCTTTGGTTTTTACATTATTATATTATAAAACAACAAACTTTTAACTAACATGTTAGGTACTTGAAATAATTCACGGCGGTCCGTCACCGCTAGGGGCACTAGTTTCGTGCACATAGCCAATTACATGATGACAACGAAATTAGGTTTATTGCAGAAGCTGATCATACTAGGCTACCCTGTGTAAACGAGTGAAACAGAAGATGGGTCAGGATAGCTATTTAATGAAACTGTCTTAGTTTTAGTTTGATCAAATATATTCGTACGTCTTTACTCGCCAAGCGTCACAAAAGTTCTACCCAAAAGTCTGAACCAAAACATCTCAGGACCTCACAATATTATATAAACAAAACAAAGATTACAAACAAGTAATACAAATCACAAAGCTCCGCACCGGACGCATTCTAGTATTTCAATTACGTTAATATAAACAAGTGTGAACGTTCGCACACATTAGATTCGAAGAGTTATAGGTCATGCCTTTCGAGGCCACTCTTATCTAAACACCACGATAATCACATGAGCCCGACGCACGGTGGGCTGAAAATCGACTTTCATAGACATAGGGATAAAAAAAAATATGTGTCGTTTTTTTCATGGATATGGGTTTGGTTTATCATTTCTATGCTCAAATATTCACAAAAGGTTGATTTAGCATATCAATGGATGACTTATAATTTTTTTACGAAAAATTTGTATGGAGTTCGTGTGTAAAATCCGATTATCTTTGGAACAGCAAGTTAAACCGTAATATCCTTACAGGGGGTTTTAGAACTTATTATTTATGATTTATTGACATACCGCGTATGACATTTACTGCTGCAGAAATTAAGTAAAAAAATAAAGAAATATTTAATTTTTTATAATTCTATAACGACTCATTTTAAAGCATCTTTTCAAAAACCAAGTATTAATTAGCTAATAAACCTAAATAAGTGATATTTAATTATTATTATTTAGTACCATGACCATCATGTGACAACACAAAACAACTTTTTTTTTCTCTCGCGACGAGCGTACTGAGCAGACGTGTCGAAGTATTTCTTTAATAATTTAATAATCCTGCATAAAGGCATAATCTACCTTAAAGAAGTGTGGTTAAATCAGTGTTTTGGCTATCATTGTGTGCATACTAAAGTCATCACGATCCCGTAGCATCTTCACAGTGCAACTGTGCAGCGGCTCCTCACCCCCGCGAGTAAAAGAGAAGGGCTCTTATTTTCTTAAAATGAATGTTCGACGTTCGCCTCCCTTCAACAGCGGTTCACAGCCGGATTTGTCTAAACTACCTCCCGCGGTTAAAGATGACTTATCACATTTCCGTAACAAAAGGAAGCATCCAGATAATGATACGTTGCTTTTTGATAAATTCCGGAATGAAATGATGACATTTTTGACTGATTTTGCTAACACCCAAAATGAAAAACTTGTTGATTTTGGAACCACTCATAATGAAAATTTGCGCAAAATATCAAACGATGTATGCTCTTTAAAGGAGCAGTTTAACTCGATAAAAGTGGAGATCAAGTCAATTGACGAAAAACAGTCTTTATTGTTCGCGGACATGGCTTCGGTGAAGGAAGCGTTAGATTTTCAGGGCAAAGAACAAAGCGATCTGGGTAAGCGAGTGGAGATCATATCTGATAATATTATATCCAATAATCAAGAGGCCACTTCCATGAAGAGAGAGATAGACGAACTGCGATCTGAACTAAATTACCTACAGCAACGTGACCGGCAATGCAATTTGGAGATAGCTGGAATTCCAGAGCGTCCCCATGAAAATCTTAACGCTTACCTCACTAACATAGCTTTCTATTCGGGCGTGCAACTTTCAGCTCAAGATGTGGACCACATCACTAGAATTCAGACACGAACCAAAATTCCTGGACGCCCTAAACTTATTCTCGCCAAATTAAAATCTCGTTTTTTGCGTGATTCCATAATATCAGGTATCCGTAAGAAGAAGGGGGTCACCACAACAAACATTGACGTTTCCGGTGAAACAAGACATATTTATGTCAATGAGCACCTTACACCTTTAAACAAACTGTTATACAAAAACACGAGAGATAAGGCAAAGGCTACACAATATCAACACGTTTGGGTACGAGATGGAAAGGTTTTCGTTCGGAAAGATGACTCCTCCCCAGCTCTTCTGATCAGAGACATGACAGATTTGAAGAGGAAAGTTGTGTGACTATGTTTCAACGACCTTCGGAATACGTTTTCTCTAGTATTATATGTCCTTACATGTTTTCGCCTAACTTCACTTAATATATCTTTAATATCTTTATATATTTTATTCAACATTTCACAATTATTTATCTTCGTATTTATATATATTATTTCTCAAAGAGGGTGTCAGTCGTCCTTATTACAAAATTTCCCCTGTGTATTCATGGTATTATTAAATAAACATTGTCATAACAGAACAATACTAAGTACCAGAATAGTAACAGATTCACACTGCTACCTTAACTGGTTTCCGTTATCGCATGAGTTTTTTGTTCACTCTTCCCTAATCACTGTCTATACTATGGCTAATTATGACCTATATATCTGCCGATATCCTTCGCACGCCTCACACAGCTTTATCGTAAAACCGGTCGGAGCTAAAATATTACTTGCGATTGTGACTGATTTCTATAACCAATATAAATATGGCTAGTTCTCTTATACTTAATAATAAAAGCATGAGCATTTACTATCAAAACGTCCGTGGTCTTAACACAAAAACCTTAGAGCTGTATAATAATATACTGACAAACGACTATGATTTACTTTTATTTACGGAAACTTGGATTCAAAGCAATATCTTAGATACCGAGTTATGTGACCGTAGGTATGAAGTGTTTCGATGCGACCGCGACCGTCACCTGACAAACAAAGTTACGGGTGGGGGGGTTGTGCTCTGTGCACGATCGGAACTGGGTGTTTTTGTTACAAATCAATGGTCATGTCCGAGCGTTGAGTCCGTGTGTGTAAGTGTGCCGGCCCGCGTATTGAACTCGTCGGTTGATTTGCATGTAGTATTAATATATGTTCCTCCAGATAAATATCAACTTGCCGCACGTTTAAATAGCGTTCAAGCTAGCTTAGCACATATAATTGATTTATTTCCCTCCGATAATTTTCTTGTAATTGGTGATTTTAATACATCTTGCATACAATGGAAAACGGATCGCTATTCGGTAATTAGTAATAACTTGGTGGAAATCCAAAACGCTGCCGTATCTTTAATGGATGAATTGACTTTTTTAGGGTTTACTCAGTATAATTATATCCCTAATTCATGTAACAACATTTTGGATTTATGTTTTTGTGGCCTTCCATTATCAGTGGTGTGTTGCAGTGATCCC
The DNA here is from genome assembly GCA_963924505.1 of Agonopterix alstromeriana. Lineage (NCBI taxonomy): Eukaryota > Metazoa > Arthropoda > Insecta > Lepidoptera > Depressariidae > Agonopterix > Agonopterix alstromeriana. The sequence continues at coordinate 14,467,724 of OZ004667.1, forward strand.
TTATCAAAAGTAGACGTGTTCCATCCGCCTCTCACAATTGAGATTCTGGACATAAGCCTAAAACCTCTGCGCGAATGTCACCAGCCTAAATATAATTTTCGTAAGTGTAATTATGATCGTATTAATGAATATTTGTATAACTTGGACTGGAGAGATATTCTAAACACAGAGACAGTAGACGAGGCGGTGGATGTATTTTATAATACAATAAGCGAAAGCCTGGCCTTATTTGTCCCTTTGTCTGCTCGTAGTACCAATAGCCATCGCTATCCAAATTGGTATAGTCCAGCTTTAATTAAAATTATACGTGAAAAATTAAAGGTTCATAAAAGATGGAAAAAGTTTGGCAATCCTAGAGACTACGATGAGTTCTCGTTACTACGCGTAAGACAAAAATGTGTACAAAACAAATGCTTTGAACATTTTACTCGCAACTCGGAAAGAAACATAAAATATTCGCCCAAATTATTTTGGAAATATGTTAAATCCAAAAGAGGTGGTTCAAACTATCCCCATAGCTTTACTCTCGGTAATCTGCAAGTCACGAACGGCCAGAATATATGTACTGCTTTTAATTCCTTCTTCAAAAGTGTATATGGCCACCCCATTTCGCACCAAAATAATGATTTAATGACCTCCTGTTATTATTCTAGTAACGACTCTTTATCTCGTATTGACGTTACAGCGGAAATGGTGTTTAAACTACTTACTTCCCTTGATAAGTCGAAAGGTCCTGGTTGCGATGGTATCCCGCCAATATTTCTATCAGCTTGTGCTCGTAGCTTGGCTTTCCCAGTATCTGTACTCTTCCAACGTTCCTTGACTGAATGTACTTTTCCTACTCTATGGAAGAAAGCTCAGATAATACCTATTCATAAAAAAGGTTCTAGATCCGTTGTAGAGAATTACCGTCCCATTTCAATTCTCAACACATTAGCCAAATTGTTTGAAAAAATTGTCTATGGTCAGGTTTATCCATTCATCTCTCGCGGCATATCCTACTCTCAGCACGGCTTTCTAAGGGGACGCTCAACGGTTTCTAATCTATCATGTTTTTCGAATTATGTTTTGGAACACATGGAGGGTGGAGGTCAGGTTGACGTGATCTACACGGATTTCGAGAAAGCATTTGACCGTGTGGATCACGACATCCTCCTCATGAAACTTCATGCTCTTGGTATACAGGGGGACTTACTACGCTGGGTCAAATCTTATTTATCTAATCGCTCTCAAGCAGTCGTGTTGGGTGGTTTCCGATCTGATTACGTTTCTATACCTGCAGGGGTGCCCCAGGGATCGCATCTCGGCCCTCTCTTTTACAATGCCTACATTTTTGACATATATACATCCTTATCTAATTCTCATCATTTGCTGTACGCTGATGATAAAAAAATTTACATTAATGTGCGCTCTGTTGCTGACTGTGAACGTTTACAGGATGACTTAAATAATCTACACAATTATTATATAAATAATAGGATTACAGTTAGTATCAATAAGTGCTATTGTATTAGTTTTACTCGAAAATTAAAGCCAATATCATTCCCGTACACAATTAATAACATCGCAATCGAGAGGGTCGAGGTTGTGCGCGACTTGGGAGTAACGCTTGACTCTAAAATGCGTCTAAACGATCATATCGATTCTATTGTTGACAGATCATTCCGCAATCTTGGCTTCGTCATGCGTACTTGTAAACCCTTTAAGGGTCTAACATGCATTAAAGTAGTATATTATGCATACGTGCGTAGTATTCTTGAGTACGCGAGCCCTATATGGTCTCCCTTCTATGCTATTCATATAGATAAAATTGAACGTATTCAGAAGAAGTTTTTGAAGCACCTAAACTATAAATTTCGTAAACCAGGCGATTCCTCGTACGTTGAAAACTGCCGTACTTACAACCTACTCACACTTGAGGAGAGACGTGAGGTCATGGACATGGGTTTATTGTATGATGTTGTTCGCGGACGGATTGACTGCCCTGAGCTCGTGGCTGGCGTGTCACTGTGCGCGCCTGCCCGCCGTACCAGGCATACTACATTATTTCATGTACCTTTTCACTCATCCAATTACGGAAAAAATGCTGTACTTACACGGCTCCCCCGTGTTTACAATCAGAAATTTCAGGATATTGATATCTTCATCGAAACTAAAAACTCATTCAAACAAAAAATTCGTTTAACATTACTTGGAAACCCATAAGACCTCTTCTATTCGACACCCTCTTTCTTTCTTTCTTTCTTTCTCTCACTCTATAAATAACCCAACTTTATTTCATTAATAATGGCTAATATTTATTTAATCTATCATTCTTCCTCATTATATAATTATATTATAATTTAGTAAGCACCTATATTCTATCTGACGTATTATTATGTTTAATATTATTATTTTCTGATACTTTCTAATTTATCTATCAACACTCTTGTCTTATATTATATTATACTTACCTCCCATAATAATTTATAATAATATATTTCTAACATATTGTTTTTTTAATATTCAGTTTGTAACTTTTAGTTTGTTACGTTACTTAGACATAGCTAGTTCTTATACTTATCTGCTTGTTATCTTATATTGTCGCACTTTTTATATAATGTTAGTCAAACTGTCAACAACATCATTGGCTCTGTATCTTATCATTTCTCATTTGTACGTGTTACATTGTAGTAGCTGTAGTTGTTGCAAATAAATAAAAAAAAAAAAAAAAAAAAAAAAAATAACTATTGATTGTGATTAGGAGTTCTAGATGAAGATTTTCAAGAACTTCAGCCAATGCATCTTTAATGAGCGTAGTTAGCAAAGGGAAATCTCTAATGAGGGTAGATTAACAAAAAGTAAATTTGCTAATCACTATAGTTTTAATGATCAGTGGAAAGCAATAAATAAGCTAAATTTGACTTTAATAATTTAGTGTATTCCAAACTTTTGAACTACATACGTATTCTGTGACCGTAAAATATTATTATAATGGAAAGTCTAACCACCAACTTAGACTTGTTTGTTTTTCTAAGAAGTGGGAGTACTTCATTTGATCATGAAGTATTGTTCAGTGCAGTGGTAGCTCGTCTAGGTGATTGCTTCTCTGACGAAGACCGTGTAACACTCAAGGAATTTTGTCGAAGATTTACAAGAGCTGCTTCACAGAGGTGGCAGAAATCTCACCGTATCCTTGATACATTCAGAAAGCAGTACGAAAATTGGCTTCAGGCTAATGTCGATTGGCCAAGTTGTGTGCCAACCGGTTTTGTCATCCAAGAATCAAATGATGAGAGACCTAGCGCACATTTAATCTCTCCAGAACCGTCAACATCGTCGTCTATTGGTACTATGACAAAAAGACCTCGAAAGTCATTCGAAGATCTGGGAAGCAAACAGAAGAAGAGAAGGTCTGAAGATCATAAATGCGAAGATCCAAACGAATTGGCCAGTTCAGCTGCATTACATTTAGAAGAAGATGGTCGTGAGGATACCGCATTTGTTATCAAATATATGCTGAAAAATCCAGAAGCAGCTGCAAAAATTAGAGAAATGCTTAAGAAACCAGTTCAAACTTGTTTATTTACACCAGAAAAATCACTAGGGTTGCTCCTTTCATTGAAACTCTCTAAGTGGCAATACATCACGTTGCGAGAGACGGCCATTCGGGAAGGTGCTAAGGATATTTACCCGTCTTACTACAAAGTGCAACAAGCTAAACTACAATGCTATCCTCCGAAACAATCAGTCACTGTAATGGATTCTTCAGCAAGGATAACACTTCAAGCATTACTTGATATCACGGTGAAGAGGATCATTGAAAGTCTTTCTGAAAATGTGCAAAATAAGGATTTGAAGCTAGTATCTAAGTGGGGATTTGATGGTGCTTCCAACCAAAGCCGATACAAACAGAAAATGGAGGGGCAACAAGATGATTCCAGTATATTTATGACCTCGTTAGTGCCACTCAAGCTGACTGCTGGAGATGATACTTTATGGACGAATCCAAAGCCATGCTCAGCCTTATATTGTCGTCCAGTGCAGTTCACTTTTATAAAGGAGAGCGAAGAAGTGGTCATCAGTCACAAAAGGCAAATGGATAATGAAATTAAGGATCTTATCCCTACTGAGTGCGGTAGTAATAAGGTGAGTCATCAACTTATGATGACAATGATCGATGCTAAAATTTGTACATATCTTTCTGAAGCTAGATCAAACGCATCGTGCTACCTGTGTTTAGCCAAACCTACAGAAATGAACCGTTTAGATGTTGTAACATCAAAGACTGTGTCAACTGGCGTATATGAATTTGGCTTGTCATCACTGCACGCTCGTATAAATTCTATGGAATGTCTTTTGCATATTTCACACCGACTCGACTTCAAAAAGTGGGCTGCAAGAGGCAATGAGTACAAGGCATTGTTAGAGGCAAGAAAAAAAAGTATCCAGGATAAATTTAAAGACGAGCTCAATCTTTTGATTGACATCGTAAAACAAGGCTCAGGAACCACTAATGACGGGAATACGGCAAGAAGGTTTTTCGAGTTTCCTGATAAAACTGCAGCCATTACTGGATTGGATGAAGAGCTTGTTCGAAGATTTGCTGTGATTCTGCAAGCAATAACATCTGGGGAGCAAATCGATGTCATCAAATTTAAAGATTATGCCCGCAAAACAGCAGAAAAGTACGTGGAGCTATACGACTGGTACCACATGTCTTCAACCGTCCATAAGCTTTTGATACACGGTGCAGACATAATCGCCAATAACGATATTGTGCCAATCGGAAGCCTTTCAGAAGAAGCCTCGGAGGCACGCAATAAAGATTTTAGAAGGTTCCGGGAACATCATTCGCGGAAAAAAAGCAGGCAAGCTTCCAATGAGGATATCCTCAATATGCTTGTTCTTTCGTCTGATCCTTTGATTAGTGCACGAAGACCTAAGTTAGATACTAAGAAAAGCCAGGATCTCTTTGCTGAAACTAAAGAACTAATCAAGTGCCAGGAAACTCAGTTCGAGTATTTGGATGTATCTAATTTGGATCCTGATTCCGAATTGGAATCCGACGATAGTGATGTTGAATATTAATAATTATATATTTTTTTTTTTTGTAAATAAGTTTTTAAGTTATTTTTAATATTATTTAAGCTTTTTTATTATTATTTAAGTTTTTTAAGAATTACGCAAATACTAATATTTAATATATTTTAATACAAATATCAAAAGAATTTTTTTTTATTTTGGTTTGGTGCATTAAAACGAGTCGTAAAAGAATTTAAAAATACAATATTTAATACTTTTATTAATCACTGTAAGTGATTAGCAAATTTTCTTTTTGTTAATTACCCTCATTAGAGATTTCCCTTTGCTAACTACGCTCATTTAAGATGCATTGGCTGAAGTTCTTGAAAATCTTCATCTAGAACTCCTAATCACAATCAATAGTTATTGTTTTGTGTTGTGTTGTCGCATGATAGTCATGGACTCATGGTACTAAATAATAATAATAATTAAATATCACTTATTTAGGTTTATTAGCTAATTAATACTTGGTATTTTGACTAGACGCTTTAAAAAGATTCGTGAAAGAATTTAAAAAAATTATTATATTTCTTTATTTTTTTACTTAGTTTCTGCAGCAGTAACCGTCATACGCGGTATGTCAATAAATCATAAATAATAAGTTCTAAAACCCCCTGTAAGGATATTACGGTTTCACTTGCTGTTCCAAAGATAATCGGATTTTTCACACGAACTCCATACAAACTTTTCGTAAAAAAATTATAAGTCATCCATTTATATGCTAAATCAACCTTTTGTGAATATTTGAGCATAGAAATGATAAACAAAACCCATATCCATGAAAAAAACGACACATATTTTTTTTTATCCCTATGTCTATGAAAGTCGATTTTCAGCCCACCGTGCGACGAGATGAAATGTTGTAACACTCGGCCATCCTGCAACCGCGCTGTGCCCCACCGCGCGGCACTCAGAATTGTGCGTCCTTGCTGCTTTTCTCTGGTACCTGCGACAAAATAATCAAGCGCAGTATTTCTCTGTTGGAATTTTTAAATTCTATTAACTAATTCTATTCTACTAACTCTCTGGCACCGCAATACTAAACTGCGCTTCACAAAGTTATCTGAATATTTTATAATATCACACAGTATCACACAGTTGTGAAATAATTTTCATTGAGTTGGTGTAAGGGGATCACACAGTTCTTATGCACGACACAGAGTTCCATTTGAATCACACAGCTCTGCTATGCTCCACACAGGAAGGTTTTAGTAGGAATCACACAGCTAGCCCTGCACAGAGTTCCGTAAAAATCACACAATTATAAATTACATCGATCACTCACTCGAAATAGTCAAAATATCGATTTTACCTATTCTATCTACTTCACACAGTATTGTGCCTGGTCCACACAGTTTATTCGTATTATCTGATTCGTTATCACACAGTCTTCAGAGGTAGCTATTGTGTCACACAGATTTATGATCAGATGATTTTATAATAATGTCATTGAATAGAACTGATTAATACATAATTATTATTTAAAATTCATTTATTAAGACACTACGTTTATAAAGAAACTTATTAGTACCATCGAAACTATATCAGAAATAAAATTCAAACATTTGGCAGTTTATTGTAATTGCTGACAGCTATTCTTACTCTCATTATTATAAAAGTACATTTATTTAGCTTTCTAACAAATCAATGAGGTCGTCTCTATCTACTTCATGGTCGCTACCAGACGTGTCATCATCAGATACTGTTGGCTTATAAGGACGGAGTACTTCACCGGAGACTACAGCATTAAATCTTTTATAACCTTTCATACCTTTTATGCTGGTGATCGTGTAACGGTCTAGTGAGTGGTCAGCTGAACAAACTTTATAAGGACCTGTATATTGGTCACTGAGTTTCCTTGCGACTTTCGCGGTAGGGTCCCTAGCGATTCCGCCTTTCCACAAGACGAACTGCCCCACTGCATATTTACTGCACCTCTTATGTTTGCTATCAAATCTCTTCTTCATTAGTGTCATATTGCGGTCAATACGAACTTTGGCAGCTGATCTGCGTACTTGCAATTCCGTTTGCTGAGCGTTATGATTATTCGGGACTGAGTTAGGGTAAGCTGGTAGACGAGAATTAGCGTGTCCAAACATGAGCTTAAACGGTGAAATGCCTGTTGTGGTATTAGGAGTATTATTTATGCCCCACACGACATCAGATAGCTTCTCGTCCCACGTGCATTCGCTCTCCGACATTGTGTTGAGACCATTAAGGAGCGTTCGATTTACGCGTTCCACTTGTCCGTTCGAACGAGGGCTAGCTATAGCATTTAAAACATGTTTGAATTGCGTTTCCTCTGCGAATTGTTTAAAATATCTGCTTGTAAATGCTTTGCCCCTATCAGTAACAACTCTATGCGGATTTCCAAATAAATTGAATACATCTTTGAGGAGCCTAATTGTTTCAACAGAACTGCAACTCTTCGCCGATTTCGCAAACACAAATTTAGTAAATGAGTCGATAATTACAAGAATGTAAGTATTTCCTTTCCGCGTCTTAGCGAATGGACCAAGGTGGTCAGCATGTAATGTGTGCATTCCTAGGCGCTTTGTATCTAGCTACACAATCTATTTTCGCTTGGCCCGGTTGTATTGTTCCGGCGGTAATTTCGTGTCCTAAATAGTTAGCGCTTTTCTTAAGGAAAGAGCATTTCTTGAGGTTTAGTTTCAAATTTGCGTCAGTGAGCAGTTGGAGAACCCTTCCTAACAGCTCCAGTCCTGCCTCGACAGAAATAGAAGGGATCATCAGATCATCTAAGTATAGCGCTATATCTTCGGCAACGCTTCGTAAGGTCATTCGTATTAATCGAGAAAACACTGCGGGTGCATTGGCAAGCCCAAAAGGCATTTTCAAAAATTCAAACTGTCCGGAAGGAGTCACGAACGCAGTTTTACTTATGGACTCTTCAGCCATGGGTACCTGGTAATAGCCCTGAGCGAGATCTAAAGTGGTGTAAAATAATTTTCCACTAAGCCGTGTCACTTGATCTTCTATGTGAGGTAACGGGAAACGATCCTTCACAGTTCGTGCATTCAAAGCTCGATAGTCGACACACAGTCGATAGTCACCACCTTTTTTCTTGACTAATACTACAGGACTAGCATATTCTGATACGGACTCTCGGACTATACCCGCCTCAATAAGATCTTGAACTTTTGTATTCACGATTTCGTTTTCTTTATACGACAGTCTGTATGGCTTAAAATAAACTGGTTGATCAACTATGGTTTTTATATGCATTTCGATTAAATCTGTACATCCTAACTCATTTGTAGTAAACGCGAAAGAATTAACAAATTTGTTGAGTAGATTCAACAGCCGGTCCTTATCCGCATGCTCAAGTTGTCCAACATCTATGTCAGTTAGTGTGATATTGGTCTTTTTAGCTTCTGAAATTTGGTTCACTGGTTGTACTTTATGTGCTTTGGTCGCTTGACTTTGATTTATTAATTCTGCCCTGGCTAATAATTTGTTCGCCTTCCACTCAATAGAATCATCGCCTACATTAATTACTTTCAAATACTGTTGCTTCGAACTTATAATGCCTGGCGGGATATAATATGATGATTCTCCTAACTGATAACACACTGCCTGTGTCAGTAGAGTAACATCTTGTTCACTGCATGGAAAATTAACATCCACTTCTACATATGCATAGCTCATAGTTGGCAGGATTGTATCGTACTTAAGATAAATTGGAAACTTTGTTTTATAGTCAGATGTGGTTAAATGTATATCCGCGAGCATGTTTTCCAAACCACATGTAGCTACAAAAGTCACAGAGTCTGCCGTCGTAACCAAACTAACATTATCTTGATTTATCATTGTTTGCCCAATTATCAAGTCTACGTCACATAGATTATAATCTGTTATTTCGACCACACCTTTCAATATGACATCATCTATAACCACATCTATATTTGAAGCACCCAGTGATTGAAGTTGAGTACCACCAAATCCTTTCATAATCACCGTGGATGGAATAACTTCTAAATTTAAGTGTTTAGCCTGTATAGCCGTAAGAATATTCAATTTACTGCCTGTATCTATATAAGCTACTAATTCGCAGCCGTTAACATGTATTATTCTCTTATATAAGTCCTGATATACATTATATGTGACAACCATTACGTTACTGACCTTAATTAGTGGTTTTTGTGAAGAGCCCGCTGCAAACCAGCAACTCGCAGCAGCATGCCCGATGCGCTGGCACACCTCACAGCGTTGCGGCGAAGTATTGCAGTCCCTTGCCTCGTGTCCAGGTTTTCGGCACGCGTAGCAGATCTTCGGTAGTAACTGCTTGGATGAGCTCGCTGAAGGAGGCAAACTTGTAGTTGTAGGATTATTGTAGCTTCCATATGTGCCTCTTCTCCACGTAGATTTCCGCATCGTGCTAACTGTTTCAACTCGTTTATAATTTTCTAGCGACGACAAGTAGCCATAATATAAGGTTTCTGGCTTATCGCACTGGTATGCCTTAGCATTGGCTCTCAATTCCATTGGAAGGCCTCGTATAATACAGGAAATGGCTGCTTCTCCTACTATGTTGCATTTCTTGAGTAGAGATAACTTCGCGTGATAATACTTCGTCATTGTCTCAGATTCGGTCTTCGTTCTTGCTAACATTTCTTCCAGTTTATTTACATAATCGGTGGATCGGGGAAAAGCTATTTGTAAGGCTTCTTTCCATTCTTCCCAGGTTAAATCATAAGTCTCCAAATCGTCATACCACTCGCGTGCAGAACCACGAAGGCGAATTTGCATGATAAATTGCCGATCTTTGCTGTCCCAACCGTAGACGTCCCCAAGTTGGTCTATTTTATGCAACCAACCAGTCACGTTGCTTGCCTTGTCATCCGGTCGAAACTTTGGAATCACTTCCGCATCTGTAGTAGTAACACGTAGTCTCTTCGTCGGTGCGACGATAGATTCAGGCTTCTCAGAAAAAAAAATCTCGTTTTGTTCTTCATCTTCATCAGTCGACGATGAAACAGAACGTCGGCGCTTGCCCAAACCGTTTATATATGGGCCAGACATAGTCCTTTATCCCACTTCTGAAGTGAAACAGAAGATGGGTCAGGATAGCTATTTAATGAAACTGTCTTAGTTTTAGTTTGATCAAATATATTCGTACGTCTTTACTCGCCAAGCGTCACAAAAGTTCTACCCAAAAGTCTGAACCAAAACATCTCAGGACCTCACAATATTATATAAACAAAACAAAGATTACAAACAAGTAATACAAATCACAAAGCTCCGCACCGGACGCATTCTAGTATTTCAATTACGTTAATATAAACAAGTGTGAACGTTCGCACACATTAGATTCGAAGAGTTATAGGTCATGCCTTTCGAGGCCACTCTTATCTAAACACCACGATAATCACATGAGCCCGACGAGATGAAATGTTGTAACACTAGCTATACAGTTTTATTATTACATTATTACTTATAATGTAATAATACAACGTGTTAATGAATAAACACAAAACTAGAAAGAAGTTCGTTTAGAATCAAGAGCAGAATCGAATTATCATGTTTTCAACATTGGTAATTCTGTCAAAATATCAAATAAAAAAAAATTAAAATTTTCTGAACTCCATCTCAGCCCACCGCACAGGCACACTCACCCAACAACTTACTACCAAAACAATATTCTTAAAATGTATTCATGAGCACGCTAGCGCTTTCATTCATTGCTGAAATAATAAAAAAATCATTTTTGCGAAAACTTAAAACTTAAAATGCATTAAATTTTATGCATCAAAATCTTGAAATTATTGTTTCAATCTAATTATTTTGTTATAAATCAGTTGGGTTGTATGAACTTTTGCGCTTATTCATTAACACGTTGTATAGGTAACCTAACATGCATCAGCCCTTAAAGCACCACGACTCCCGTCTATCAACCTACACTCGTATAATCCTAGGAATTATTTTTGTGATAACATTATTTAGTTAGACTCGGCGTTAATACTCTCGGTACATTAGTTCGTGGAACTTTCAGGGGCACGCACGTACAGTCAATGACGAAAGTACCTTTTAGTACAGTTCCGAACTTTTCTAATTTTCATGCAAGCCTAAAAAGTTTGTTAGGGACTGTTTGTTTCGTAAAAACTAAAAAGCCTAATCCCACAGACTTAGAAGGTTTTTTAGATGACATGCATACCTAAACTCATTACTATTCTCTGTCGGGGTGGTCAGAAACTTTACAAATATTATCATTTAAATGTGCAGTGGCAACGCTCAAATTTAGCATAGTCACAAAATAGGTAATAGTAAATAGTTCTTACATATAAAAGGTTTATCTACATACAGAACGGCCACTCCCCGCCCCCCTCTGACTTCAGATACCCCACCTCACCTCACACTTTCTGGGAAACTAGCCGAGCAAGGGAATGCAGTCAGGCGCGTGCACCCGTAGTATTTGACTACATCAAATTGAGTTTTTTCAGTGCATAAAAACGTTGAAAAATAACGCTAAATTCACATTTTCAGTAATTCTTTAGCTCAAATACTATTTTAATAACAGAACGAACAATAAAAAGTAACGAAATGTAGATGATGTTCATACAAACATACTGATTACTTGCTCAGTGGTTCATACGATGCGTGGTAAGTCAACCTTACACATATATCAAAGATAATTTGCACCAAGTGCGCATGTGCGAACGCCATCATGTCAAATCCAAAACCTGTGGCATAGTGTTAAAATAAATGATAGGTGAGATAGAGAGAGAACTTTGAAAACGCGAGAAAAAACAAACTGTTTGAAACATTTTGGATTATATGGACACTAATCCAGGAAGTAACCGTAGCGTAGGTACCTAATGTATGTAGTAGGTAATGGTACCCCTCTGCGCTATAACTTTCGTTGCTCACTGTACCTATGTAACGGATGTGAAATGCGAACGCACCAAACACCGTGTTATTGCGTCTATAACTTATGTTATGACTACGACCTCTGGTATTGTTCTACAATATTGTTTACTTCTAGCAGTACCCTAAAATTATGACTCGAAATATTGTAGGTAGGTACCGTAGAACTAGAAATAACGTTAAGGTACTTTATTAATTTGGTAAGATGATTAGTTTTATAATTTTATTATACTTCCGAAGTACCTATACTCCATTTCAAATAGCAACGAAATTTTAAGGCTATTTTGAATTACAGAAACAGAGATTTGAAACACTTCCTCTCATTTATTCTTAGAACAGCTTTAGTAACGTCCAAGATGTGTCTATTATGTGTTTATTATCAACCTTTTATTTTGATTTAGGGCTTATATAATTATATTTTATTGTTATAAGAAAAAAACTCTGATAAATAAATTGTATCTGCAAAGCAGAATTGGCCAGAAAGCTATATGTATAGGAATCGGAAAATGTTTTCGTCCTTATTTGAAATGAATAATAGATAAAATGATTGGTCTTCGCTGAAAACTGAAGTACCGAAGTATTTAATTTTCTGATTTAGTTAGAACTAGTAAGATACCTAATTGCGGGAAATGAGAGCCTCCGTATAATACGGGCTAGTCACAAAAAACACATTGAAACTGACTACAGGAGTGCGATTTTTGAACCTCATTCGTTGAACTCAGCAGTTGAAAAGGTCAAAAAATCGCAGTCCTGAAGTATGATTTTTTAAATTCAAATCAGCAGCAGAAAGATGCATATCTCCATAGCAATATTGTCATTTTCAACTGCTGAGTTCAAAGTATGAGTTTCAAAAATCGCACTCCTGATAAACAAACACAAATTCACAAGTACATAATGCATTATATTACCTATGTATCCTATAGCCATTGAGGTATTATGCATAGTAATGTTTATAAACAATTTTGCAAACATTTCAATGTAATACAGACGCGCCAGGTTTACAATATTTGAGGCTGCACACTGATCATCCCTTCATCAGACAATCGCCGATTTATGGGAAGAATGGTCGTAAGCTAATGTAGGTACTTCGTAGGTGTTAAAAATCATCATCATCATCATCATCTCAGCCGATGGACGTCCGCTGCTGAACGCCTCCCCCAGGATCGCCGCAACGACCGGTCCTGCGCTGCCCTCATCCAACGGGTTCCCGCCACCTTCACTAGCACGTCTAGTATGATTTCTCTACACGCACGCGACGCGCCATTGCTCCATAGAAAATAACCTGTTCCCGCGCTTTTCGGAGAACGAAAGCCGCGCTTGCCGCGATAAGTAGTATGGAATAAAGCCGAGTCGCGCGCGAGAAGAGAAATCATGCTAGACGTGCAGGTCGTCGATCCACCCTGGGAAGGGGGGGCCTACCCACGCTGCGCTTTCCGTGTTGTTAAAAATAGTTTATGTAAAACAGTCTCAACATAAATGAAAATCTAAAACGAAAATGATTAAAATTAAATCATAAAGTTTTCAATCGAATATGAAGCGATTTTCAATTGAATGGAACGCCTCTGGAGAGCAGACTAAAGTTCGGATGGCACTTTGTTCCCGAGTTAATTACACTCATCGTTAATTAAGAAAGTTATGTTCTTTAGAATTTCCACTCACTCCCATTCCTTATAGCCTTTTGATACTGTATTGAAATTTTTACCTTAGGTAGTCGTGCGGGGTAAGTAAGTAGGTTGTCCGTAATGAATTTAGAATTAATTGGGAGTCTTCTTACCCCTTGGTCTTACCCTCAGAGGAAGGATCTCCATAGAGTCCGCATAAATTTACGATTGTAGTTAGTCTCTTTTGTCTTATGACGTACCTTTAATAGTAGAAGGAGATGGAACTATAGATATTTGTTTATGCGGCTGTCCACTTTTTTTTTGAGCTAGTGTGTGTGAAAAGTGACCGTAAATATAAGGCCATGTGTCACCTGGTGCCTATTGTCCATACTACTTGACACCACACACTCAAACCTAAACGTCAAAAAAAGTGGACACTTTACAATTGGTATGGCTCATTCTATTAGGTATAATCTCTTTGGTCTTACCCAATAGGTAAACTAGCTAATATATCAATTTTCATATCATACAGAGTCCTTAATATGCTGACACTTTTTTAAGGACATGATCAGACCATCAAACTGAACAACTTTCTCTATGAGAACAACATCACAATCGCGAGAAAAAAATCTGCAGTTCTATACAAAATTCTAAACCTACTTGAGCCAAATGTATGGGACAGTTGGTTTTTATTTTGCGATTTCGATGCTGGTCCCATAGAGAAAGTTGTTCAGTTCAATGGTCTGATCAACGCCTTAAAAGTGTCAGCATATTAAGAAGGAACCTGTATAGGTACCTAAGTAATTAATGTTTGTCTTTTCCCGCAGAGATTCTCGGTGACCGATTAATAGTTATTTGTTATACAAGTGTGCAAAGTTGCTTTTTAACCGCGTGTAAAAAAAGGTTGAATGATAAATTTGGCACCATGGAGGGAGAAGTAAATAGGTTTAATGATGTTTTGAATTCACAAACTTAGTGCACACGATGTTCTAAATTCAATTTACTTTATCCTCCAGCGGATAAAAACGGCTTTTGCACTCAGATATAGAAGAGCAAAAATACTCTTTCCGAGATGGGGGGATGAAAAATATTTTTTCCACTTTACGGACCTACTATTACTCCTTATAAGTATTCGAAAATAAACCTATAGGTAGCTACTTACGTAAGGTATAAAAACTTTATGTACTCACCTTAATACCTAATACCCTTCTTCTGTCAAGTCAATGGCACGTCATTAAACTTAGGTACATTTTTTGTTAAATTTTGGTCTTGCCATTGTGGTGAATATTTGGGCAAAGCACAGGTAGGTAGCTTCTTCTGCCTCTTTCTTACCCAGCCCAAATATTAATTACCTAATGATTAGCATCGGTTTGTAATTCATACCCAACTAACTACAAATATAAAGGCAGACCCGAAAAAGCAAACACCTCGCCATGTTGCGAAAAATCATTGAAACTAATTTTTGGACTTGAAATGAGGTTATAACTTAAAACTAATTTGGTGTGCGTGAGGCGTCATACAAATAATGTCTGTGCGAGTATATAAATTTAGAGGGTTTAGAGGCCAGTAGGTACTGGTTGCAATTTTTTTGGACGCTTTCTTAGCTTCCACTGTCAATCTTGACATATAACTAATACAGCACATTACCTACGGATAATCTGGGGGCAAGGTAGTGCCCCCGCCAAGACGACCCAAACAAGCGACGCACTGCCGCACCTTTTCTCGAAGCGATTGGGTGTCTTTTCGAGCGCTCATCATTTTGGTCTAGATAGTAGATATCTGTGAGCTCAAATTTTCAGGATAGCATGTGGTCGTCACGTTCATAACATGTACCCAATTTCATATTTATAACCCTGCATCTTTAGTTTTATTAATACGCAAAACTTCGTAGATTTCGTCACTTATACCTACTTATATTATCTCACTCACTGTTGATCATCAAAACCTAACAGGTACTTCCCGAAGTCCTAGAAAGCTGAAATTTGGCATGCAGATTGTGTTAAGCGTAAAACTAACTAAAAACATTAAAAATTAAAAAAATTACAATCTACCAAAATAATTTTGGATATCGGCAAAGTCTTATTAAGTATTAACTCTATTTGACCGAGCGTGATGAACACTTACTCAGGATTTGGCTTAAAATGAGATCTCATAACTTTTTCAGAGTAAAAGGGTTAGAGTCTTGGCTACTTTTTTACATGAAATTTTTTTGATGGAATTATTGTGTTCGGTTGTGTCGATCCTTGTATAATAATACTTAGGTACCTCAACCGATGTTTTTACTTCCACGAATAACAATCACACTTGAAAAGCACAGTGTGACATTGTTGATAAAGTTCTTCACACACCTTGAGAATATAGGTATATATCGTATCGTTCCATATTACAAGAAGTATCGCGAATCAAGCCACTATCATACCTAAACATATGCACATAAGAGTTTTGTCAAAGGTTTACATGTATGGAATGAAATTTAGATAAACACGTGACATTTCTTTGAAGTGTTGGTGTGAGCTTTAACTTTGTGTTAGGAAATAGTTTATGAGTGAATTAAGTGGCCCTTTAATAGGTTGACTTAATTTAGTAATAATCTTAGTCCATTGTTAATGAATGTTAAGTTTAGTGAAAGGGATTTCGCTTTTTGTTTCTATGGAATGGAGACTGCTTCATAATCTTAATCGTATTTTTTTAATTTCTTAAGAGGGTATTTTTTTTTTGAATCATTTTTACTGAGACTGCTGTCATCAACCGTATTTTTTAATTTCTAAACTATTTTGCAATATTTCCTGGAGTCACGGTGCAGGTTCGGACCCAAGCACTTGTCTCGCGTGGTTTTCGCGCGTCGCGTTTTTGCCTGCCACGAGGCTCTGCCTTCTTGTTCTTGACCATAAACAATCCCTGAAATTGGGATACTCGTAGATACTCCCATAAACTACTTGACACTGGTGAAAATGCAGTGCTAACGCACAAGCAAGAGTCTATTCATTTTAATAAACATAAAATTAAAAAAATATTTCCAAAAAGAAGAATGTCACAATGTATTCATTATTGATTTCCAATTTATCGAGACATTAAGGGCTATTATGTTTTACGTTTAAACCTACTATCTTTAAAACCACCGAAAGTGGCAATTTTGTCGGTTTTAAAAATCTACAAATATTTTACAAAAAATATCTGTTATGTCCCGATAAAATGAGATTACCATAGATACTACAATATTGTTTATAAACATTCTTGTTTTTGTTGGATTGGGGGCAGCACTCGTGGCTCAGTACCCTCATAAGTACAATTTTAAGGAATAACCTAAAATTACTTTAAAAACATTTCATTAATTTCTTTTAGTACGAATGCCGCAGCCGGAAAACTCAGCGAGAAAAGAAACGAAAGTTTCATAAGCTAATTTTAAATCTCAGTAAAAATTCTGACATCAGTATCAAGAGTTGGAACAGCTATTGCCGATACCGACAGTGCGTTCTCTGTTCTGATAACAAGCTCATAAATAAATGAGTTCTTAGGTACGAGTAAATTGTAACGTTGTTATCGGCTTTAGTATTTGTATGGACAGTATTCTATTGATTTCCTTAGTACATTAGTCATTGTGAAAATTATCGAGAAATACGTAGACATACGTATACGTATAACATCAAATAATAAAACCTGTCTAGTGTGTGTCGAGCTTGCTCTAAGGATCCCACTTTTTGTCGTCCGCCATCTTGTTTTAATATTAAATTGTATGGGGCGACGCCATTTTGTTTGACGTTTTTGTGTAATGTGTGCGAAAATAAATGAGCAGTAGTCACGGCTTAAGTACCTACCTAATTATAATTGAAGAACTCAAGACGTTAAAACATTTTTTAGAAAGAAAATTAATTCCGATTCATCTTCACAAACAAAGAAAAGTAAATAATAAAGCATCATTGTTAGCAAAATTAATTAAAATTCATCCGGCGAATTACGAAATTTGCTTTTAATCAATTAATTAAGTATTGTTAGATCATTTTGTTTCGTGACAGAATTACAGCCAGTCGGTTGGTGAAACGATATTAGGTACGCTTTCATTGGAGTAAATGTGCCCAGAATACAATCAAGTTTGTTGCGACGGTGAAGGAATTCAATCATTTCTCCTTTCCATTCTGTTTCGGAATCGAAAAATGGTGCCTAGAACGCGTTATTTAAGAAACATTTAAATCCAAAAGCTGTGTGGTTTCGGCTTAGAATGTGCCACCCCAGTTCTTCCCGTGGGTGTGGTACGAGGCGCATAAGGGATTAAAGGTTTCTTTTGTCAGTGGCGTAGCGTGGATTTCTGCCTCCCGGGGCACAGACCTATTTGACCACCCCCTTCACAAAAAATAACGGAGCGAGCGTAGCGAGCTCAAAATATTTTTTGCACATCAATTCGGGTTGTGGTTTGACATCTTTTGATTTATCCATGCAGAAATAGATAGAATCATTTAGGATTATGTGTGTAGGCACAGCAATTAAAACAGAAACATAGAGCGAGCGAAGCGAGCGCGACTTTTCTCTGCTCTACGAATTAATTATATACAGATCTCAATCAATCTATATATTTCCCGAATTTGCCGCCCCTAGTACAGTGCCGCCCGAGGCATTTCTATATTTTTTAATTTTTATTGAAAAGCCAGGACATAATTATTATTGTACTATTGTCGATTTTGAAGGTGTGGAACAACTTTAATTTTTCGATTTTTGTGTTGATCCTATAGCACAAGTCGTAGTTTTTAGTTTGATGGTCTGAAGTACCCACTTAAAAGTATGTAACGCATCACACCCCCTGTATAGTGTATACTTACCTAATTTGCTATTCTGAATACGGCTGCAAAACTTTCAAATTGTACGTCCGAAACTCTGCAACATTTTCTTGTGGTGTTTAATTAAAATTAAGTAAGTTTAGACTTTCTCGAGACAAGACGGACTTCGTCGCGTACACGACGATGTTTTGTGAATAAATAGGTACTTGATTGGCTATTCATTTCATTTTTCCTCCATAATTGGATGTTGAGATATTGTACCTACTTAATTAATTCTTCAAGCGTGAGGGTTTTAGTTAATGAAGGCTTCCCAACTAACTAGGTAGGTACCTACAAATTATTTAGGAACAGATTCTTTTTAGAATATGACCGGTTGGTTATGCTTTGCACTGCATTTCTACCAATACTAATTAGATTGTGGGACGTATCTTAATCTCAAGGATTGTTCTATGTTCACAAACATATATAGCTACTACCAAACGGTGGAGCCACGTGCAATCCATAGAGTACCCGATACACGACGCTCGCGACCGCTCACTAACAGACTTGCAACCCGACGTGGTATTTACCTATTGAATAATCTGTGACCCGACTCCAACAGAAATACCTACATATACCGGATGATATTGACCGTTCCGAAATTTTCAGGGGTGGTTCGGACCATCAAACTGGACAACTTTTACGAAACAAACAAGAAATAGCAACATAAAAATCACATCGACGATTTTTTTTTCGTTTACGCTAGTAGACAGAATGTCAGTGTAACCGCGTATGAGACAGGAATAGTCATAAAATCCTATAAAGTGGCCGTAGCACAAATTACGTCGATAAGGACAGCAATAAGGTAGCCCTTTTTACAGCGAATTAGCTATGTGCATCTCTTATTGAGTGAATAGGACAAAACACGTTCCGACCTCTATTACTTCTCCCTCTATGAAAAATCATCTATCTTTACCACAGATTATTAAATCGTAACCTTTACGTCAACATTCTGTCAAAATAAGTTCTTACTAATGATTTCAAACTTTTTACACTCTGTCACAGAATAAATATTAGTACTACTCGTACAGAAGAATCACTTCGAAAACAGATTTAAATAAATAGCGACTCTCTCTGCACGGCAATAAGGTGCAAAGTTATTCGCAGTCGTCCTGTCGTACAACTCGCGAACCGTCACAACGGCGCGCGTGCAAACAAAAATGAACCAAGTGTTTAGACATGAAAGCTTGTATGTAAAGCATAGTCTCCCTCTTTCATTCTTTCACGTGCTGGCAGCGTGACATCGCTAGGGTTTTCAAGTCTCGCATTGACTACTCACAGAATGGCGTCAAGTCTAATGAGATTTGACCAAGAATTTTACACGGTATACCGAACCTATTGCTATTCACCCCTCGGCGAGGATCGGCTGTCAAGCGTACCTGAGCTGTGGAGTGAGACAGGCCTGACTCTGTTTGACTGAACATTTTTTTGCACATTGTATTTGACACATCAGAACGCAAACCAACTCGGCGCCCGTCCAATAAACTTTCAGGCAAAATGCAGAATTTCCACGCACGGCATGACACCGAATCCCCAGAACTAGCTAAGTCCTTATCATGCCGTGTACAAACTCTCATGTCAGCCGCCCAGTTTCGCACCCGGCCACAGTTTAATTTGCCCTCAAATATGATGAGGGTTCACACGTCACTTTATCGCACCGTGGGATTTCCTGAAAGCCTGTTTTTGGACGAGTTGAGCTTCTTTTCGTATAGGAAAACTATTTTCGTTGGAGATAATTGTGTTGTTATTTTAACACTATTGTACATTCAGATACGCCCATAATCTAAACACACCTATCTACAGGGTGAAATTGAAATCATTAGCATCCTTTTAAACTAAGAGTCTACCCAGCAAACTGATCAAATTTTACTATGGGAACAAACCGATCGAGCAAAAAAATCTGCTGTTCTATTCTAAACTGCAATGCCTACTCGATACTCGACTCAAATGTATGCAATAATAAATAATTTAATAATTCTATTACACTATGTGCAATACTATTTACTTATAAATAATAAAGGAGGATGGGCAAAATTGTATGGAGCCCGTTTCATGCGCGTCCATTTATTAAAGACATGATTTTGCAAAATCTCATCAAAATAGGCGCCGGCGGCGGCGCGGCGCCCCGGTAGAACATTGTAAAAAATGTTGACAGATTTAAAAAGTAAGAGGACTAACTACCTAAGTATAACTTTATAACTGGCATAGTAGTGGGATTGTACTGCCGCGTAGTGTCCATAATTAAACTTAATTATAATTAAAATTGACTGCCTCCGTGGTCTAATGGTTAAGAGCATTGGGCTCTTGAAACGGAGACCGTGGATTCGATTACCACAGGGGACACCTAGTGATATGTCACTTTGTGCGTCTTTTCCCAGTTGGTTCGGACATTGCAGGCCGAATCACCTGATAGTCAGAAAAGAAAGATATTTCCGTACTTCGGATGGCACATTAAGCCGTTGGTTCCGGCTACTATCTCGTGGTAGTAGTCGTTACATAAAAACCAGGTCAGAGGCCGTAAGGCGGTCTGAAAAAACTGACACCAGGGCTTGCTGCCCACACGATAAGAAGAAGATTACAATTTATTTATAATTAAACTTAAATAAAATAGATAGCTACATACACTCAATAAGATAGAGTATAGTATTATTCCTTTCGGGGCGATTATAGAAAATCTGCTAGAACTAACGTAGCGTCCAGCAGCTGTAAAATTATATGGGCGAAGGCAATGTTAAAATGTAACACTTTTCTATCGTAATATATAACAATTATTAATAAGTACCTACTTTAATATGTTCGCATGTAAAAGTAATTTGATCTCATCCGGCGTTTAATGATAACGGAGAATAACAAAGTCCGAGACTTGGATAACTAAACTACGAGTAAGATAGTGTAAGATCCATTGTACACTGGCCAACTTCACAAAAGTAGCATTAAGAAACAAACAATATTAATGTATAATTTACAATTTAAAGTTATCGTATTGGGTGTATACCTGTGATAATAATATTCTTGTGTTTATAGAAATTAAATAAATAATTAACATTAGCATATGCTCACGACTATATTCCCCTATATTATACAACGTGTTAATGAATAAGCGCAAAACCTCATACACCCCAACAGATTTATAACAAAATAATTATATTGAAATCATAATTTTATTATTTTGTTAATTAAATTTTAAAGTAATTCGCATTTTAAGTTTTCAGGCAAAAATGATTTGTTATCATTTCAGCAATTAATGAAACCACTAGCGTGCTCGTGGATACATTTTAAGAATCTAGTGATGATTTTATATATTTCTTTGGCACGCCCTACAGCCTAAAGGCTTGATGGATATTAAAGAATGAGGTGTCATTAGATACGGAAAAATTGTGAGAGTGACATAGGATATATTATTTTAAAATGGTGTCTGCGAATGGAGGGGGAATAAACATTTTGTTTTTTGTTAAAAATTACAATATGGGAATCAAATGAAAGCTAGTTAAAAGATGATTCCAAATATACAGGCTGTTAGGCTAAATAGTTGCATTACTTTAAGGGGTGATTGAACCCATGATACTGAACAACTTTCCCTAA
Organism: Agonopterix alstromeriana; assembly: GCA_963924505.1. Lineage (NCBI taxonomy): Eukaryota > Metazoa > Arthropoda > Insecta > Lepidoptera > Depressariidae > Agonopterix > Agonopterix alstromeriana. The sequence goes on from OZ004667.1 coordinate 14,489,664, forward strand.
GAATCCTACGGGTATTTTACAAAAAAAAAAGTTGTTCCCATACTAAATGCAATCAGATGATCGCATGTTTCGAGTTCGGATGTGAAAGTTGTTCAGTTGCATGGTCTTATAGCACCTCCTGAGAGTATCGTATTTAATTTAACATCCTGTATACCTAGTAGTCATAACATAAACAATATTTTCAATAAAGTAGGTACATGGAGAACGGTTTTATAGTGCGTTACAGGAACAACCATAAATTCGGATTTGTAGAAAGACAATATTAGTGAAATATGTAATTATGAAACGCTAGCTGTTGCCCGCGACTCCGTCTGCTTAGACCTTAAAAAAGTATCTTATGTGTTAATTCAGATCATATTCTATCTGTGTGCCAAATTTTATTAAAATCCATTCAGTAGTTTTTACGTGAAAGAGTAACAAAAATCCATCCATACTTATAAACTTTCGCGTTTAAATATTAGTAGGATTTTCACTCGTGCGTGAACATATAAGATGAAATAAGATGTGCTTAGATATTTTTCTCACAAAAAAATCTTTAATTGAAACCATATTTTACCACCATATAGGTGCATAGGTCCAGAAAATACAACAGAGTAGTAAAACGTAGTGATTCCATTCTCTTTGCAGAGTAGGAGAGTACCTACTTTTTTTTTAATAGTTTATCCTTTCGGAAAGGCAATGGGAACTAGCCCTTACAGCCGTAGTCTTTAGTTATATTTTTCTTTGTACTTAACCTAAAGTTAATACCTAACTCTTGAAATGTGAGGGTGGTACACACATTCCAATGTTCAGGGGAGTTTTACGCGAGGATCAATCCGAATCAAACGGGAGTGCCTTCTTTATTTCTCACTTTTACTATATTGTTCTCAATAAATGGCACATTATTATAGTAATTCCACCATATTAACACAATAATAATCTCGAAAAACAAATTTAAAAAATTAAGAAACAAAGCCCGTCCTTTTCTTCATGGTTTCCGTGCAAAACAGATAGTACCTACTCCGACGGTCCAGTGATGCCCTCAATCGTTTATTTTTAATTACCTACTGAACAATTATAAGTAGGTACAACATACCCAATAAAATCAACCGGTCAAGTGCTAGTCAGGCTACTCCTGCACCGAGGGTACCGTACCACAACACCACACAACATATTAATTTCGTTTTTTTTTGCTTTCTTCTTTTTTTAGCGCGAGACCGATTCACACCTGCTCAGTTTTTATTATTTGCTATTATACTGTAGAGTTTGCTCTATAATCACACCAAAATTGACGCTTGTATATATTACCGTTTTTTCGATAGAGCGAGAGGAAAAAACGTTGCTAAAAACTAGTTTCTTGTATGAGGACCCCCCTTAATTTTTAACTATTCGACATTTTTATTATTTGTTAACCAATCCGCCGTAATAATTAAAATTCTGTGAATTTCAACTGTCTAGCTATTACTGTTCTAAAATTACAGCCCTAACTGGATAGGTACGATGGACGGACGGACAACGTAGGCTTAGTTATAGGGTCCCGTTTTCACCCTTTGGGTACGGAACCCTTAAAACCAAGGATATTGGATTGTACTTAGTATTCATTGCTGGTTTTTTTATCGAGACGGTATCTAACTTAGCATAGTGTAGAACTATATACTAACCTATTCTGTGGCAAGTGCATGATAGGATAAGGAAGATTGGGTGCAGCACTCAGAGTGGGTAGGTGGGAAGGTGTGTAGGTAGGTTTTTATTTATACAGGATGTAAACTTAAATGTGTTATACAACGTGTTAATTAATTAACGCAAAACTAGAAAGTAGTTTGTTTAGAATCGAATTATCATGGTTTCAACATGGGAAATTTTTGTCAAAATATTAAATAATTTGTTTGTAAAATTTTAAATTTACTGAACTCGATCTCAACCCACTGCTCGGGCACACTCACCCTAGTTACTACCAAAACAAGATTTTAAAAAGTATCCATGAGCACGATAGCGCTTTCATTCATTGCAGAAATGATAACAAATCATTTTTGCCTCAAAACTTAAAATGTGAATAACTTTAAAATTTTACTACCAAAATAATGAAATGATTGTTTCAATCTAATTATCTTGTTTTAAACCAGTTGGGGTGTATGAGGTTTTGCGCTTATTCATTAACATGTTGTATATTGAACAGGGATATCCTACATCGATATTGACCAGTGATCAGGCTGTTTGCTTACATCTAAGAGCCCTTGAACTTAACTATCCTAAAGGAACATAAATCGAAAAACGAGAAAACCTTTTGGCCTTATGGCCGTGCGTTTCAGCCGATCGATTTTGTATGGGAGGTCCAAGAAAATTTACCCAGCTTAAAGTTGTTTAGTTTCATAATAAACCCTTAAAATTGTTCTAGTACCTAATTAAAAATAGGGGTGTACCTATAATAGAACGGTCAATGATACACTCAATCAGATACAGAAAATAAAGAAGACATGTGCAAAGGGAGAGTTAATCTCTAATGCCTCGAGATCGAGTGATGCAAAAAATTTACCTTTGCTAGCCTATAGTTTAAAATATTTTTCTTTCGCCTATGGGATAAGTAGGTACCATAACACTCGAGATCTTGCGTTGCTCGAGTTCTTACGAGCTCAGAGAATTCGAATCAGTTCTAATTTGGATCCCATCAACTACAGACAGTTCCAAGATTGTTTCTGCTTTTGGTTTAAAAAGTAAAGTCAACATGAAGGCTGTCTTCTTTTTAATTCTTGCCATTGTAATCATGGTTGCGAACGCGAGGGTTGTGCAGATAATACAGATTGACTATGCGAATGGTGAGTTAGAGTTTTAATTTATTTATTTAACACTTTTTATACCAGACAGATTGGTGAATAGGTACATCAGAGTAGACAAGAGCAAGCTTATCTCTGAATATCTTCCATCAGACCTAATATTATACAGGGTGGCCCATTTATAGCGGTCTAATTTTTTTAGGTAGAAAACCGCCCCTAAGATGTAACTCTGACCCTAAATCTTTTTTATTTAAGACGACCCCCAATTAAGACAACGATAGCACAATCTAAAAATTAACTGATAGTTTCATGCTGACATTACCTACCGACTTTCATTTACATTTTCAAGTTGAAATGATTTTATGAGACTAGAATATTGTTTAAATACATAAAATCATAACTTGTAAACTAGGTATATATTTATGCAAAAAACTCTATGGTGAAGTTTAAAAACTTTATATGTCTGTCTGTAGGCAAAGGAGAACATTAATTTGAAACAATGCGTTTTTTGTTAGGTAAGAAATTATACCTGCGCAAAATTCTATGGAAGTCGGTTGTTAAGAGAAGTTTATTACGAAAGCACAAATGCGTACTGCATACAAACGAAGTCTGGTGATATTTTCAATACTAACCAATTAAAATCAATGATTTTTTTCAGAAACAATCTAAAAACTAATGTCTATGCTTGTATGATGTACAATTTTCGTTAGAATATACAGTTTTAATGCTAGGATTAATATATGATTTGTATGGAAATCTTCGAGGCACTGTAACTTTAAAACTATATATTTTAACAAAAATCTGACTTCATACAAGCAAAGAGATTAGTTTCTAAATTGTTTAAAAAAAAATCATTGACTTAATTGGTTAGTACTGAAAATATCACCAGACTTTTTTTGTATGGAGCTCGCTCCGAATTATATTCCCTTAAAACTCGAGATGAGGACCTAAATAAATTATTTTTTTGAGATTACTTATCTATGTTTGTTTTTCTGGCTTAGAATGGCCCATCCTATTTCTTTCTAGTCGGGGATAAAGAAAGTTAGCCACCTCGTTCTTCCTCAGCTGCAGTCGAGCAAAGCAGGTTATTGGCCGAGCTCTTCCAGCCCGTGGGTGGCTGCACCACTAGTGGCTGCAACAGTATGTGTCGAGCTCTGCACTGTAGCGGTGGGTCCTGTGTGCCAACCATTGTGTCAACCAACGTTTGTCAGTGCTACGGCTGTTTAATTTAGCGACCCTGGTAAATATATTTGGCCGCCCCGAATAGATATAATAATGTGGATAGGTAATTTGAATCCTGAACGAATCGAACGAGCACTTTGACTTTGAGAGCATATATCTCGATATACAAGCATTGTAACGACTTAGTTTGTATGGATGTTTTGTTCCACGTTACAAAACCCTTCCGACGACACATAATTCGAGTGATTTAATAAAAAAAACATATCTTGTTTCTCACTCTCCTCAGTTTCTTCTTTACTACCATATTTCCGTTTTTGGGTTACTGTTCATCTTCATGCTAAATTGCGATTCAATAGGTGTAATAATGAGCGAGTAATTAAGGCATACAGACAGACAGAATGGATGAAAGTATAAGGGTTCTTTGTTGTGTGCCTTTTTTAGGATTCCAGCACAGTCATACAGAACCCTAAATAAAAGTGAACTTTATAAATAAACACCGAAATGGCGTCTGGTTGTCGCCATATTGAATTTTGTTTACCGTCATGTCTTTAGTGACATTCGCAAGATGAAGAAAAACCGATTGACGTAAGAATCGTCAAAATCGGCCCACGCGTTTGGTCTCTAGTGTGCCACAAAGGAACACACTTACAAACAAACATACATAAATAGACTGATAAACACACTACCCTTCCTTTGCGTCGCGCAGTCGTGTAATAAAAAGGAACACCGGAGCGGAGTGCGGAGCGGTGTGTGATGTGATTCGACTTTTTTATTTTATTTATAAATTAATGGACTTTTTGCTTGTGCGTAGCACCGCATTTCCGTTAATGTCAAGTAGTTTGTGGGAGTATCTATCCCAATCTCAGGGATTGTTTTTGATAAAGAACAAGAAGAGATTGAGGATTGCGGAGCCTCGTGGCAGGCAAAAACGCGACGCGCGAACAACACGCGAGATAAGTGCTCGGGTCAGAACCTACAACGTGACTCCGTGATCCCACTTATGTCAGCAGTGGGGACGATAGAGGATAATTATGACATTGAATAACGATTCTTTTTATTTTTTCAGAAGAAACTGTTCCATCAGTCCCAAGAGTGCCAGCGCAGTCGGTGGACTGTCAGTCTTCCATCCGTATGGGCGGCACAGAATCCTGTCTTCACGGACAATGTGACGCCATGTGCAAGCTCATTGGTTACCACCATGGATCTTGTTCCTCGCCTACTACTTGCATGTGTTATTGATTCTATAACCCTTTTAGTTTAAAAATCTATTATTTTAAATTGTTGTTGCGTTTGGTCAGAATTACATTACATTATGAAGATTACATTAAGAATTATAGTAGGTACCTTATGTAGCCCAGTGATATGAAATCTCATTATTTTTACCCATAACAGGGTCCAACTTAATATACTGAAAGTTTTTTGATTGGATGATTAGACTATCAAACTGGACAACTTTCTCTATGGGACCAATATCGAAATAGCGAAAAAAAATCTGCCATACATTTTGGTCAAGTAGGATTGCAATTTTGTACGGAACAGTATAATTTTTTATCGCTATTTCGACCTTGGTGGGACCAAGAGAAGAGAAGGTGGTTCAGTCTGATCACCCCCTTAAAAAACTGTCAGCATGTTAGAAGGACTCTATACAAGGTGTTACAAAAATACAATTATTTAAGAGAGTGGTTTAGACCACCGAACTGAACAACTTTCACTATGGGACCAATATCGAAATCGCGAAAAAAAAAACTTAAGTTCCATACTAAACTACAAATTTACTCGAGCTAAATGTATGGGACAGCTGTTTTTTTTTTCGCAATTTCGATGTTGGTCCTATAGTGAAAGTTGTTCAGTTTGATGGTCTAAACGACCCCCTTAAAAGTTTTAAATTTTTATTTTCACTTTTGTAACACCTTGTATACTTAATTATATTCAACGTCTCGAACTTAATTACATCCAATCCTTAAACTCTTTTAATTAATTAAATGAGTTTAAGGATTTCTTTTTGTCTTACATAACTTATACTAGACTCTTGTTTCTCAATTTATCTATTTATCAAGTATCAAGTTGGGTACAGTCACGTTCATTTAAATCGCACTCCTGTTGAGTTAATCTTTATATTTTTTAAACAAAGTTGTCATTGAAATGTTTCACAATAAATTACTTTTCTTTCTCTTTTAATTTTCTCAATAAATCAATCATTTTGTCTTTGACTGTGGTTTTATTTTATTGTTTAGTGTGGCTTGCACAAACAAGTATTTAGGTTTAAATGTTAAGTGACAATAGCTGTCTCTCACACTGCTCATACCTCGCTCATACTAATAACAGTGACAGCTTCAAAGTCAGCGTTTACGCCTAAATACGTTTTGTGGCCACCCTTAAACGTTAGAGAAAGTATATGTCTAGAATGAGCCCAACGAACGCTTCTACCGTATAAAACAAAACGGGCCAACTTTTCTTAGGTTAGTGTGCGTGAGGCATCATACAAATTATGTCTGTGTGGTTTCAACATAGGTAATTTTTTACAAAATATTAAATAACTCGAATTCTTCTTCGAATTTAATAAAAACTCAAAAAGAAAAAAAAAAGTGAATGTTATCTATGGTCCAGAGTCCAGACTAAGTAAGTCACACCATGCCATTATTAGGTAAGTCTACAAACTCCATTCAGTTAAATTTTACCTAAATTCTCTTTTTGTTATCCGTTTGAATGTCGCCCATAAAAACTGGGGAGGCTTTTGTTCGATTCGCATCCCTTATTTATGTATGAATGAGCCATTAGTTCCAACACCCGCCGCCAGCGGCCACGGCTGTTGACTGCAAAAACTCCTCCATTGTTTGATGTTAAAATCTTTTATAAAAAAGCACTGCACTCAATAGATTCACGTATGCGAAGATTTTGTACTCGAAGGTTGTTGGTACCACAGTACACTGAGAAAAAAATGCTACGTATACGTAGCCCGTCGTAGCTTACGTACCACGTAGCTTACGACGCGATACTGATTACGAGTGTTGCATCAGTATTTAAGTTGTCTCGTACTTCATAACGAAGCTTCATTGTGAAGTACGAGATTCATTATGAATTACTAGACAACTTAAACACTGATGCAACACTCGTAATCCGTATCGCGTCGTAAGCTACGTGGTACAGGGTGTCCGGTGGCAGAATTAGGATTTAAAATATAAATAACAAAAAAACTACGTGAAATATACATTTATATTTTTAATCATTATAAAGAAGACAAATGCGGGTTTTATTTCTTAAAAATTATGTCGTCTAAATGTTGACCGTCACGTCGGATACATTCATGGAATCTGGCTTCAGTATTTCTTGCCACTCGCTGGAGAAGTGCCGCCGAGATGCCATGAACTTCGCGAACGATATTTTCTTTTAATGATGAGATAGTCGCCGGGTTTGTTTCGTAGACTTTATTTTTGAGATATCCCCACAGAAAAAAGTCCATGGGTGTAAGATCCGGTGATCTGGGTGGCCAGGGGATGTCACCGAAACGACTTATCAGTTGGTTGGGGAAGAAATCACGCAGTAGCGCCATGGTCTCCCTAGCAGTGTGCGGGGTGGCGCCATCTTGCTGAAACCATGTCCGTGAAGTGTAGGAAGGATGGTCTCTCAATGTTGGAAAAAAAAAATCATTGAGCATTCGCCGATAAGCAACACCAGTCACAGAAATTGCGTGCCCTTGACCATTTTCAAAAAAATAGGGTCCAATTATTCCCCTGCTTGATAATGCACACCAAACCGTCACTTTGGGACTGTGAAGTGGCTTTTGGTGTTTTAAGTGGGGGTTTTGTCCTTTAGGAGACCAATAACGACAATTCTGCTTGTTTACACTGCCATTTAAGTGAAAGTGGGCTTCATCACTCCAAAAAATAGTGTTCACCGTGCGAAATCGCTCCAACATTGTCTCACAGTAATTTTTACGCAAGTTGTAATCATTAGGCTTAAGCGCTTGCACAATTTGAATTTTAAATGGATGAAGTTTAAGATCCTTCTTCAATATCTCGTGCACTATAGTTTTTGGAAGCCCCAAGGCAGCCGCTCTCTTGCGAACGGACTGACGCGGATTATCGCTCAAACTGGACGCGACGAGTTCGATGTTTTCATTTGTTCTCGACGTCCGGCTGGGCCCCGGTCGTGGGTTATTTTCTGCTGAACTTGTTGCCCGGAACCTTCGCACCCATGATCGAATCAAATCTTCACTTGGGGCGTCACGTAACCGTCGAATATTGTAACGTGAACAAAATCTTCGACGAGAAATTGCACACGAATCATTGGCTTTAAAATACGCTTCGATTGCGAACGCACGTTGTTCACCCGTCCACTGCGACATTGCGACTAAAAAACCCGCACGAATGACGAAGCCAACGCGGCCCCCTCCCCGCTCCTCCGTGCAACGGTTACGGAGAAATTCGAAATTTAAATCCTAAATCTGCCACCGGACACCCTGTACGTAAGCTGCGACGGGCTACGTATACGTAGCATTTTTATCTCAGGGTATAAAGAAAGTACGTAGCTTAACTATTTACGTATAGTACATTCCTTGTCTCGCACCAATTTTGACCTTACCCCCTCCTACATAAAGTTACGACCATAATTCCCATCAGGGTAGTCAGAAACATTGCTACAACTACCAGCTTTCTTGCATCAGTTGTAACAAGGCGCAATGCAATCTTTGATTGAATTAAAATAGGAAGATAGGTGACGTTCTTGCATTACATACTCGAAAAATTGACCTGCTTTTCATGTATCTTACGAGTGAAAAGTAATGACGTGTGATTTGTTTTTTATTTTTATGATTTGTACAACGTGTGAAAGCACACGAAAGCATTTTAGTACCTTTATTCCGCCTAAAATAAAAAAGTAACTGAATTAATACAGCTCGTATTACAACTAAGGAAATTATGCGTCGGGGGCTCAATTAATGCGGTCCATGCGACCAGCCACCTATCTTCCTGTTTTAATTGAATCAAATAATGATTTAACAATGCAGTGTGTTAATCAATTTGAAAGGTTTCATGACTATTATGCTGTTAGTAATTACATTACCTACTGTTAAAAGTTAAATAAAATTAAAACTTTAATTTGTCAACTTTCTTTAAAAGGTCAGCTTACACAAAAACAACAAATTAACTTAATTTTCTACGCATTACAGAGATTATGTAAATTGATTGTACTTAGACCATTTAAATAGGGACCTGCCTTTCGTTAGCATTCCCCTCTACCAAGGTACAAGATCAAATGATCATGTACATGTGCATACAATTTTATACCATATCACTAAACGTGACAGCCTATAATTGCGGAACCACTAGTCTTGTTTGGGGTTCACAGGAGACTATTTTTCATGATTTTTAACATTCAAAATTAGACTGTAAAGCAACGGAAAAAAATCCAAAGTTGCGTATTTCATGCTACCTCGTCCCCTGCCAAAAGTGTCAGAAAAGTTTGTTGGTAGAATTAAACGCATAACTCCTCAATATTTAAATGGTCTAAGGGCTTATATTACGAAGCGTCTGAAACAGAGGCTTCTCAGTTTTTAGGCTTACAACGTTATATTTTCTGTTCTATCTCTTGCCCAAGTTGACTAGTCGACGTGTGGTGTTTACAGAGCACGCTACGTTACGTAATAACAGTATCGTAAAAGCTATCGTTGATTATTGTTATACCTTGGTGCGTGCGGGATTGACGAGCTTCGCAAATGCGCCTCTAGGGTGCCTGTGGACATTTTACTGCCTGAAACACTCAACTATGGACACAACTGAAATAGTTTTACTTTGCATTAGGGCCCAGAACTGAGATCTTCTACAATCTAGGTGAACTTCGACGGGATCTTTTACGTGGTGATCTTTTGTTCGCCTATTGAAACCTTGCCATATAAACGATTTTACAGTATTTGGCATTTAGCAAAAACCGCTTTGTGATACAAGACGGGCATATCTACCTATATCAGATGATTTTTTTTACCGTTCTGACACCTTGGTTTAGACCATCAAACTGAACAACTTTTCGTATAGGAGCAAAGTTGAAATCGCAGCAAAAAAACAGCTGATCCATTCTGCTGATTTTTTTAACGAATTCAGGTTTGCTTTTATACTAAAAGTTGTTTAGTTTGATCGTTTGAATCACCCCTGAAAGTTTCGGAACGGTAAAAAAAATCACCGGTATAGTCCATTTCATATAAGGACGATAAGATTTTGTGATTCCTGTTTAGCTTTCTGGCCAATCTGATTAGCAAATAGGTATGTATAGGTAATTTATGGACATAAAGCTAAGTTGTTCAAATCTCTGTTTCTATATTTAAAAATTACTTAAAATTTCGTTGCTACTTGGAATGAAGTACAGTAATACATAATGTTTAACTATAGCTCTGCACAGTGTTCACGGTGGAGTGGAGGAGGCCATCGGAAATTACATTTTTAATCTCCTTCTCACGTAGGTAGTAAGTAGATGTAGACCCACTGTGTGATACATTTTTATGTTACGAAATTGCTAACTTGCAGAGAAAATATTGTGTGAAATAAAAATGTGATAATTAATTTGACATGTTGATAACGGTGAATTATCTGCGCACTCAGTCAATCAGTGCCTGTCTGTGGATGTGTTTAAAACTAGGTATTTTAAATGATGTTATATTATGCACTGTGTAAAATTATTTATTAACACAAAACAAATAAATGTAACTTATAACTAATTTAACCTAAAATATGGTGCAGGTCTGGGCCGCGCGGGAGGGTAGCCATGCTGCCTGCGTTTCCTCGCTGAACGGCTAAGCTGATCCGTTGAGCGAGGAAAGCGCCAGCCCTTGGATCCCCGGACGAGTCATCCAGGCGCTTTGACAGATCTTTAAAAAGCGCCTGGGCGCCGGGACCCCACGGTCCAAGGGTTTCGACACCGAATGCCATGTACTTAGAAAAATGATATAATTTATGTCTCAAATGAGCCTAACGCTTCTACCGTATAAAACAAAACGGGCCAATTTTCTTAGGTTGGTGTGGGTGAGTCGTCATACCAATTATGTCTGTGTGCGTGTATACATATGGATAGGGTTTCGAGGCCAGTACCTACTGGTTGCAATTTTTTTCGTCGCTTTTAGCTTCGACTGTCTCTTGACATATATCTTATTAGTCTAGGAAAAATAAGGTTTGAGATTGCATTAAAGACACTTTAGTAAATTGTGTTTGAACTAATATTACTGTTAGTACTTTTGTCGCGATTTCCTGGTTATACAGGCTCAGGACCCAGATAAATACCTTAAAATCGATATAAATGTACAAAGGGCGAGCTTATTTCTAAAGATATTTCTTACAGTATACCAGCAAAAGGGACTGTTAATTATTACAAGGCAAATTTAATCTGTACAAACAAACAGTAAATAATTTAGTTTTGAGGTTATAATTTTTGAAGACTTACAAAATATTAAATATCTACATAAATTGACGATATTAACCGGGGATTATTATTGTTTTAAGTAAAACATATTAAACGAAGCTATCCTGTACAAAATCACCAGTTATCCATTTTTTGTTCATACCTAAATGTCATGTTTTGTAAATGTCTTAATTATTCAATAATACACAATAAAAAATCGGGGATTATTAAAAATTTATGTTTTTCAGGTATGTATCTACTATATTCCAAAAGAATCACCTATAGTGCAAATAATGCAACCTACTCCATACAAAAATCCGTAGATTTCCCCGACTATATCTAAGATTAGGCACTACGACGGCTACGGCTGTTTGACGAAACATGTTGTGTATTTTGATGTACACTTTCTTGTGACGAAGCTTCTCGTGGATTTTTGACTATACATCCTTTTGGATGACGCATGTTGCCAATTTTATTATTAATTTTATTTAGTAATGGTTTAATATTAGGCACTTATATTTTTAGATGTGATGAACCCAGCGTCGAAACTACCATTAGCCCAGTCATTTTACGATTTGAGCTGGGATTCATAATTACTTCCCCTCTTAACAAAACTCCGTTAAATGACTGGGCTACATTGCTGACTGGCTAATCTTTCCATCACAGCATCGGTGATTGTTATGTGATATAGCTCATGCTGACACGAATAGTCATACACGTCATAGAAGAAAGGGGATGCCTGTGGAATGAAGTAGTCAAAATAATATAATAACATACGCTAAAGTAGGAAAATTGTGGATACATTATTTCATTTAACAAAAATTACTTATATTTTATGACGATGCGCGATGACGCCTTAAAAGAAACTAAAAACAATTTTGTTCAGTTCAATGAGTATACTCATCTCAATTATTTTCACATTCTGTGTACCGATGCGATCACGGTTGCCATGATGGCGGCCTTACAGTTACGACTAACCAATACAAACTCACTCAATACGAAGACCGCCGACGGTAACACGATCATATCTATGTTGCGTCGCAGTAATAATAGAGATCCCCGTCGTCGTTGCGATCTCTGCCCACTCCTTTTTCTTCTGTCGACGCTACCAGCACATCGCTGGTCGGCTCTCACCGATCCCCGCTACCCAATCCGCCGCGTAGCCGCAGCAACGCCCATTGCCGAGGTCCGTACTCCTTGGGCAGGTTGCTTAAGGGAATATAATTCGGAGCGTGCTCCATACAAACGTACTATGGTGATATTTTCAATACTAACCAATTAAAGTCAATGAAATTTTGCTGAAAAAAATCTTGAAACAAATATCTATGCTTGTATAAAGTCAGATTTTCGTTAAAATTTAGAGTTTTAAAGTTACAGTGCCTCAAAGATTTCCATACAAATCTTAAATTAATCCTAGCAATAAAACTATAAATATTTTAACGAAAATCGGACACGATACAAGCATAGAAATTTGTTCCTAGATTGTTTCTGCAAAATTTCATTGAGTTTAATTGGTTAGTATTGAAAATATCACCAGACTACGTTTGTATGCAGCGCGCATTTACGCATTCGGAATAAACTTCTCTTAAGTTTCACTGGTTCGGTAGACCTACCAGGGCGCTTCGCCGTCACTGGTGTGGACCCCCCAAAGTAACAAGCAGTAAAAAGCAGTAGCTGCTCCCTGAGCAATACTGTATTTTAGAATTAGAAATTAAAAAAAAAATCTGTGTACCTAAATCTCTTATTACATTTTGAGATAAATTACAAAGAGACTTTTTCTAGAATGTAAATGTAAAAGGATTGAATAGATTTGTTCATTTCCATGTTTACCCGTCTCTACCTTTACGTGACTTAGGTAATCTTCTATATGAGATCGCAAATTTATTTCTTTTCACGACATTTTTTATTGCAAAGGAAATGTATTCAAAATCTTATTACGTGTACTATGTGAAAAGAATTTGCAATTCTGCAATAAATGAACCTTTTTGACGGTCTGAAAAAGGTATATTGGGTTCTTATGGAAAGTGTTCTTTCAGCTTCAAATCGTTGATAGGTTAGCATAAAATACTATTCGGTTGATACGTAGCTTCATGTTGAATCAGTTAATAAAAGAGGCAATTTAAGTAATATTTTGTTTCTGTGTTCATCATATCCAGTGTCTGTTTATTTAATAATTGAGTTGAAGAATCGTTCATGTTGATTTGATACCGATTGAATCGAATAAGACCCCTCTTATTAGATTCAATCGGATTCAGTCTTTAGGGTTCCGTAGTCAAACAAGGAACCCTTGTACTTTCGTCCAATTTCGCCCCCTCTAACTTCTAAAATACTGAAGTGAAAAATCTGAAAATGTTATAAAATTTAGCTTAGCCTTAGCTTTCAGTGAAAATTATGACGGATGCTGTAGCTGAATCTGTTTCGGAAAAAGCCAGTAAAATAGATTTGTTCTCCAAAGACAAACTAGATGGCGTTGCATGCTCATGGCCGGTTTTTATAAATAGATATGGTGATGATTAGTAGTTTTGACTATTAATTACCCTTTGATTACTAATCAAAGCTATTACCGCGATTTTCAAAAGCTGTCAGGATATTTTTAAATAGGTAAATATAAAAATATCGTTGATATTGTTTCCAATCCACAATGTGAAAATATCATTAGAAAATGAGCTCCACCAAATTGATATTAGGTTTATCTAGATAGGTTTTTTATTTCCAAGTTCTTAAGAAAAGACCAAAGTAGGGTAGGCAAGTATAGGTACTTATATTTTACTCGTAAAATAGCATGTCCAGGTAACGCGAACGCGGCGAACTGACAAAATGTAAAAGAAAAAGTGTAATCTTTCTTACTTTCGCGAGGAGCTGACAAAAGTACCTTCGGGCGGTTCTATCATTAATCTCCCTGCCAAGGTCAGGCCGTGTTCTTGTGAGCTGTGACCGCAACGTAGGTATCTCTACTAGCCAGAGTTGTAAAAAGCTAACATTTTGATTTTACCACTGATTTTACTAAGCGCTAGTTGGCGTAGTAGAGCTTCGGTATTAGAAACGATCACCGAAGTGAAGCAACGCCAGCGCCCGCGGCATGGTGCCTCGATAAACGTTTTTTGGTTTGTTCACGCGCAAAAAGAAAGGGAGCTAGGGCGCGATAGCGCTCTATCGCGCCATCATGCCGCGGGCGCTGGTCCGGTCAGTCTTTGGATGGGTGACCGTTTAGTGGTATTTCATCTCGAGCGTTTCTGTGCTTCGCAAGGCATGTTAAGCAGTTTGTCTTGGATAGTTCCGTCAGATGGCGTTGTAAATATTCGTTAAGCCAGGTCAGAGGCTTACTAAGGGCGGCTTAAAAATTCTCTGACACAAGTTGACCACTAACTTGCCTCCACACGCACTGGTTCCGCGAGGTGAAGTATAGCTCTCACTCTCACGCTTATTCGTGAGAGGAGGCCTTTGCCCTGCAGTGGGATTCTACAGGCTATAACTTACTATTTTTAACTTACTTAGCTACCTACCGTTTCAGTTTCGAATATTGTTGACTCGCGTGGACGCGTCTGCAAGATCTGTGTAAAATTTATCGTGGTTTCTAATTTTAGTCATTCTAAATTAAATCGAGTATCTTTGGGTGTTCAATTAGTCATAGAGTGTCGGTGGCGCGCTGAGGAGCGGTATAGACACTCAATAGTATAAGTTGTTCAGTTTGATGGGTAGAGTATGTCGTTTAAAGGTTAATTATACTTTTCCTTACACCCTGTATATGGATAGGCTTATGATGAATTTATTAGCCATCACTATTTTATAAAAGCATAACTTTTTTTAACATTTCTTATATTACTGCTTTGCTTTGCTTATAAGTAGGTACTTGCAGTAGGTAGTTATTTTAAAGGAAAGTTTGGTGTAAAGATGTTATTAAGGCTTTTACAATGATGTTCACCTAATTTTACTAAACATTAAATTAACACCATTTTTAATTAAATATGACACTATTTATAGGTATTCCTTGATAATAAAACGCACATTCTTAGAAGACTAACAGTTTATTTCAAAAGAAAAAGCTCGGAAAGTTTCCCTAAAGTTAATGTGAAACAAACTTTCCTTCAACAATTTACGACACAAATTCTATTATCCATTTTAACAGCCCACATGTTGCTTGGTGTTGGCTCAGGTGTCGTTATGTACCACATTCTGCCCCTGCGAGGACCTCGTAAAACGTGCACGGCTAACTAATGAGTAATGTGAGAACTTGACGGTGAATATGGGAAAATAGGTAACTGGCTTCATGGGTTTGTTAGTGTGTTTAAACAGCTTGAAATGATCACTGAATAAAACCGGTCAAGTGCGAGTCGGGCTAACGTACCACACCATAACACAACATAAGAACATAAAAAAATATATCAGAGACCTTTAACGCGAGACCGAATCACACTTGGTCAGTTTTTATTATTTGTTGTTGTACTGTAGAGTTTGCTCTACAATGACACAAGTTTGACGCTTGTATGTATTACCGTTTTTACGATAGAGCGAGAAGTTAAAACTTTGATAAAAACTAGTTTCTTGTTGAGAACCCCCTTAATTTTTAACTTTCTGCCATTTTTATGCCGTCGTAATAACGCATATTCCGTGAATTTCAACTATTACGGTTCAAAAGTTATAGCCCTAAATAGGTTGGACGGACGGACGGACGGACAAAACAAAACCTGAAACTCAGAGGTCCGTTCGCGCATAAGTACGAGCAAAGATATTATTTTGTACCTAGTTTTGTACCTACTTAATATTTAATGTTAGAAATAGTACGATTGATTAAATCAAGGGAAGTTAAAAAATCATTTTGGTAATCCAAAAAGTGTTTATTTCTCGTCTACATATTTTTCATACAACTAAAGAGTTTTCATTGCATCTAAGAAATAGAACTGGCATGTATCTGTCAGAAAAAAATGACGTTACGCCAAATACTCAAATTAAAAAGAAAAACGTTTTCTTCCTTTTTAGTTTTTATGGCTTTTGATATTTTTTTCACAGTACATATTGCCAGTTCTCATAAAAAAATTGAATCAGTAAATAGTTTTTATTCCGAAATCCCAAATAATCCCAATAATGTCATTTTCCAAACAGAATTAAAATATTTATGATACAACGAGAGTTTTACTGAGGAAACTACGATTTTCCAGCAATTTTCCTGGTTCGCTGGTATGGAAGGTAAATTATATTTGTTTCAACGAATATAATATTTAGCTATTCATAGAAATTATATGAAATTTACAAACAAAAAACAGGCGTGACACGCCCGTTTCTTTAGTGTTGTTCCTACGAGTAGAATTGATTTCTCGAGTTCTCGAGTTGTTGAGACATTTTTTCTCGTCTTGACTAAGGCCAGATTTCTCGAGAATTCTCGCTTCGCGAAATCTCGAGTAAAAACCCTAAAACCAACAAGGGTTTCTATGTTTTTAAATTTTCTGGGCGAAAGACAAATTATGTAGCATTAAAATCACCATGTCATCAAAACAGTTTCGCATGTTTGTACCGTAGTATATAAAACTATACAGGGTCCAACATAATACACTGCTACAACTGCTGACACTTTTTGAAGGGGACGGTCAGACCATCAAACTGACCAACTTTCTCTATGCCACCAACATCGAAATCGCGAAAAAAAAATGGGTGCCCCTAGGTCGGTCGCTTAAGTTCATTCATTTGGCTCGGTAGACCCTTCGTGGTCCCTCCAATAGTCCGCAGTACAAAGCAGTAACTGCTCCCTGAGCAACACAGTATTAGTCATTTAAAAAAAAAAAAAAAAAACGGTCACGATAGATTATAAATAAGTGAGGTAAGTACTTACTAAAATAATATTTCATTTTGAAAAAAAGGTCAGTTTCGCAAACAGTTGAAAATTTATCACAGGCAAAGTTAGAGTCTTAAAGTTAGTACTTTATCATTTCTTATTAGATACTCGACACCGCGTCCATGAAAATTTTATTCAATTTAGCAGTTGTTTAACTTCGTTTTTGGGGATCCCCAATTTTCCGGCATCACGTTTGATAGAGATATTATGTTTGTCTTACTATTTAGGAACGACCCTTTAATTTAAGTCAAACATAACCTAATTTGATAACGTAATTATGAAGTTTAAATCAACGTAAGTTTCTTTTGTTTTTATTACGGGGGTAAACATACATTACAGAGTTAAATTTAGTCAAAATTTTAATTCGCGGCCACGTATGATGAAAGGCAAGTTAAATATTATGTTTCAGTGTAATTAAAACTACATGACAGAGACGCTGCCGTATAGGGTTGCCAACCTTGGTTTATGTAATAAAACATACCTAAAATAATAATTTTTACTAAAGCACTGATTATATGAGATTCAGGTTCAAAATATTTAAACAGCAGTTCAAGGCGATATCGACGATCAGGAAAATACTAAACACCACTAGTTTTTATTAATTATGAAATTTTAAACATATATTAAGACAATCAAACTAAAAAAATTCCCAAAGGAACATGGGGACGAAAAACGAAAAAAAATTGTGGACTACTCATACAAAAGTGCGAATCAGCCGATCAATTTTCTATGGAAGGTAATTAAGATGTAAAATAAGAATTTGGGTTTCTATTATTTCAATTTAGATTTAAATAATGTTCTTCGAATAATACCGTTTCTATTTTCTATAAAGTAAGGGCTATGTCTTTGTTCGAAATACAACCGTACTAAGATAAATATAATAAATAAGCAACCCTGCTACGTGAAAATTAAGTTCGCAGGGAAACTTGCTACCTTCATTATTATAGTAACATTTTATTGCTTCAGGACCTCCTACGTAGGATGGAGGTCGAGGTTAAGCATCGCCATGGACAAATGTCGGTATTTTACAAGGTTATTTTTAATAAGAAAAAAAGCCGTGGTGGTCCAGTGGCGAGTAACCTTGCCTGCCATGCAGGAGGCGATGGTTCGATCCCCGTCCAGGCCGACTCGTACCAATGAGTTTTTCGGAATTTATGTGCGATTTGTTACACCACTGGCTTTTCGGTGAAGGAAAACATCGAGAGGAAACCTGCATGCTTCAATTTCGAGGCATGTATTGTACCCGCCGTCCATTATAAGTGGCGACAGGCTCACCCCCCGTCACACTGGACAGAGTTTCGGTACTACTGGTGAAACGTGGATGTTCTGAGGTTTCAGAATATCTCTGACTACCCCCTCGGGGAATATAGTCGTGAGCATATGCTATGCTATGCATGCTTATTTTTGCTAATTAACTGAAAAGAGAAAAACAAGCTCTACAATAACTAATCAGCTATAAC
Source organism: Agonopterix alstromeriana (assembly GCA_963924505.1). NCBI lineage: Eukaryota > Metazoa > Arthropoda > Insecta > Lepidoptera > Depressariidae > Agonopterix > Agonopterix alstromeriana. Next base: position 14,508,266 of record OZ004667.1, read on the forward strand.
AGCTTTATTTGAGCTAATATAATTTGAATGGTATATATAGAGCTTGTTTTTCTCTTTTCAATTAAGGGTATATTACCGTTGGCGCGCTCCATACACACGAAATCTGGTGATATTTTCAATACTAACCGATTAAACTCAATGAAATTTTCCAGAAACATTCGGAATAAACTTCTCTTAATAGGTTTTTTATGCAGTCAGGTTTTCTTGTTTTTCTTTATAATTTAGTTTATTTCATACTTTTTAGTCTTGTGTTGAAACGGTAACATAAAAGTTAACAAAAAAAAAATTGTTTATTCCCCCTCTCTTTTTGATTTATAATAATATAGCCTATGTCACTCTCACAATTTGTACAAATCTTATGACACCTCATACGTTAAAATCCATCAAACCGTTTAGGCTGTAGGCCGTGCCAAAGAAATAGACATACAAACAAACATACATACATGCATACATACATACATACATACATACATACATACATACGCTCGAAAAACATAACCCTCCTTCTGGCGCAATCGGGTTAAAATGGGAAGAGCTCGCGGAAAATAGAGGAAGGTGGAGAAGGAAGACAAGAGATCGTCGGACTACTCACGACGAAGCCTGGTTCACACCAGGCAGAGAAACGTGACAAAAGGTACGAGTATAATGCTGTCACAATCCCGTCGTCATCCACCGGCGTACAGTTCTGTTGTAGAGGCTGCGGACGTGTATGCGGCCATTAGAAAAAGTGCTTCTCCAAAAATCATCTGCAACAGATGTAAAGTACTATTATTGATTGAAAGTTTTAAGTATGATATTAAGGGCCTGTTTCACCACTTCCGAATATGTTCTTGTTAGCTTATCCGACAGCTCATTTGACATATTCTTCATACAAAATATGTCAAATAGCTGTCAGATAAGCTTACAAGAACTTATTCGGAAGTGGTGAAACAGTTCTTAAACGTTCGTTATTCTGTTTTCTCTCATGTTAATGAATTTTCTTGTATCCATATCGTATCTATACGATCCATTGCAATCTAGCGCATGGTGAGGTGGTGGGTTGTAGAGAGGTATGAAGACTCAATCATGTGGGTCCGGAATCGAATCCGCGAAGACGACATGGCTACAAATGATTTTTTCTAACTTAAGTACGTCATACCGACTGCTCTCAAACGCTGAAGGCATAAGCTGAAGAAGAAATTCTGATGCGTATCCCTATAGTCATTTTCTGTCGCAGAATCATCGAAGTAGTTACTTGTCGCAGTTTCGTAGGTAACTGATACGATTCAAATGGTTACTATGTGTGGTAATTGGTGGTACGTTCACAATCCGACCGTTAATGTTTCAGTAACTGTGTGTTGTCGTAGTGTTCACATGTTACGTTTTGCATAGACTCATAAATTATACACTTTGCGTATAGTTTATAATTAACCAGTGTACAATCTAGGAAAAGGGTGTACTAACTATGTGGTTGCTATGTTACTAAATCTAAATAATTCAATGTTTCGTCAATTTCAACTTTCAATCAGTGCGTTTAAGTAAATTTTAAATAAGTTTAAATAAATAATAAAAGTTTAAAGCCAACATAGTTCTTTGTACGAAATTCCAGTGTACAACTGCAGACGAACGAATTAAAATATGATAACCCCAGACCCAGACAGACCCTAGAGTCCTAGACGAATCGAAACGAAATCAGTACATTCCTTTATCTATTTTTTTAATATTTAAAATTGTGAACCGTTGTCTACGAAGTGGTTTTATTTTTATTCGAAGAGTTATTCTCTTCTTGTTTTGGCTTTCAAACTACCTACTTGTGATTCATCAGCTTTTCCATTAAAAATACATTTATTGTCTTAAGAGGAATGTAAAGTCGCCATACAATAAATAGCGAAAATGTTTATCCCATTAAAATCTTGCAGAAATATAAGAACTGAAATTCTCATATACCTATAAATCTATATAGGTAGAATGAAAAAAAGACTTCTAATTTATCATAACAATAAATTAAAAAACCTGGTTGGTTTTTTGTATTGAGTTGCCAGCTTCACAATTTTAAGAGCCTGTTTCACCACTTTTGGATAAGTTCTTGGTAGCTTATCTGACAGCTCATTTGACATATTTTGTATGAAGAATATGTCAAATGAGCTGTCGGCACAGAATAGGTAATAGTATATAGTTCTATATACAGAACGGCCACTCCGAGGCCCCCCTCTGACTTCAGATCCCCCACCACACCTCACACTTTCTGGGAGACTTGAGGGAAGCCGAGCAAGGAAGTGCAGTTAGGTGCGCGCACCCGTAGAATTTGACTACATAAAATTGAGTGTTTTCAGTGCATAAAAAATGTTAAAAAATAGCGCTATATTCACATTTTCAGTAATTCTTTAGCTCAAATACTAATTATTATTAATAGCAGAACAAATAATAAAAAGTAACGAAATGTAGATGATGTTCATTCGATGCGTGGTATGTCAACCTTACACATATGTCAAAGACAATCACCAAGTGCGTTTAAAGTGCCGGACCGCTGTCCGCTGTGCTGTCGGATAAGCTAACAAGAACTTATTCGGAAAAACAGGCCCTAAGCCTTCTAAAAACACTCGCCTCTTAGCCAGCAGCCATAACAACAAAAGCGAAAAAGTAAGACAAAACGAAGAAGTTGTAGCGTAAGATTCAATTTAGCGCGAGAAACCGTTGCTTCCAGAGTAGTTTTCACCTATTTTAAGGTGGAATGTCACGGGTAGTTCTCTGTATAAACATAAAGAGAATTCGAAGCTTAAGGCGAGGTCACAGTACCTATAAGAGAGAGTACGTAACTACAGGCAGTATAGACTCTCACTGTTTACTAATTTTTTTACTTGTTTGGTGAACGAAATGTGATTGAAGTGAAAGGATACACAGGGGTTCATACAACGCCGCCGGGTTGCCTAGCAAAATCTTGCCGCAAGTACCTTTTCCATTGTGATTTTTGGTACAATTTTTTCCACCTATCTGTTTGCCATCGGAAATAGACTGGAGAAACTAGGGTTGACACCTCAAAAAAGAAACACAACAAACAATATTTCTATTTCTATTCATAGCTAACCACCTACCAAAACTCCGTAAAATGACTGGGTTATAAACATTAAAAAAACATTTTATTATAATTATCTTTGATGTTTTCAGGCAGTATCCTGAAAACATCTGCGTGGGCATTTCTTAATTTGGTCCACCCACTCCTGCCTGCATTGCCCGTTCTACAACGTGTTAATGAATAAGCGCAAAACCTCATACACCCCAACTGATTTTTAACAAATTAATTAGATTGAAACAATAATTTCATTATTTTGATAGTTAAAATTTAAAGTTATTCGCATTTTAAGTTTTCAGGCAAATATGATTTGTTATCATTTCAACAATGAATGAAAGTGCTAACGTGCTCATGTATACATTTTAAGAATCTTGTTTTGGTAGTAAGTAGGGTGAGTGTGTCCGAGCGGTGGGTTGAGATCGAGTTCAGTAAATTTTAAATTTTACAAACAAATTATTTAATATTTTGAAAAAAATTACCTCTGTTGAAACAATGATAATTCGATTCTTCTCTTGATCCTAAACAAACTACTTTCTAGTTTTGCTTTATTTCATTAACACGTTGTATAATCGGATTAAAACTATTTTGTTTGACATTGTTGTTTATAGTTTCTAATAGTAAATAATCTGGGTTGACTTTTAGATAACAAATATTATTGAATTTGTACTTAAATTTCTACAAGTGAAACGCGTGGATGTTCGGAGTTTTTAGAATACCTATTTCTGACTACCCGCTCGAGGAATATAGTCGTGAGCATATGCTTATGCTTTTTTAAAAATGTGGTAAAGAATTTTTTTTAAATTAACCTCGTCTACAACACGTATAAACAAATTCACGACCGTATTCCCTTTGTGATGATCAGTAACTTGGCTACAACAGTACAAACAAGGTTGTCTTTGATTAATTATGTGTGAAGATAGAGCCTCACGCATCTAAAATATTAAAACAAACGGGCCAACTTTCTTATGTTGGTGTGCGTGCATAGTGACAGGGTTTATCACCCTAGACTTGGGTGATATTTTTTTATCAAGTGGTGATAACTATGTGGCTAGTCTGGCCTACTAAAACACTGCATAAGAAACCGCATCCCTTAGTCGCCTCATACGACACCCACAAGAAGAATCGTGGTGGTCCATTCCAAGACGGAACCACTCGGCTCAATGAAAACGACGCGATATTATCGAAGTTCTCTAACGCTAGTAACCCTGCCAAAACCGTAGATTATTTACAAGCCAGCCTTTCGAGATTATTTGTTCTCCATTACATTAATTGGTGTAGCGGATAACGATTGATGAAGCCTAACTGTATTGAAAGCGATTTGAGCCCTGCCTTTGAGTTGGCAAAGATAAATAAAATGAAGGATGTTGAATATTCCAACGATTAAAGGATAAGCTGGCATCTATTTAAAATCGGCTCTCTTTGATGAACGGTAATTTGATTCCGACCCGGCTTAGAATTATTAATTTTCGTTTACGTTTGTTTTCAATGTGAGATTGGGTTCTATTGATATAACTATAATAATGTGATATAGTTAGAGACACATGTACACTGAATGTCTAGGACGCAGGATTATTGCGGGATAAAAAGCCGTGGTGGTCCAGTTGCGAGTAACCTTGCCTGTAGCGCAGGAGGCGATGGCCGACTCGTACCAATGAGTTTTTCGGAATTTATGTACGATTTGTAACACCACTGGCTTTTCGGTGAAGGAAAACCTCGAGAGGAAACCTGCATGCTTCAATTTAGAGGCATGTATTGTACCCACTGTCCATTATAAGTGGTGACGGGCTCTCTCCCCGTCACACTGGGCAGAGTTTCGGTACTACTAGTGAAACGTAGATATTCGGAGGTTTCAGAATGTCTCTGACTACCCCCTCGGGGAATATAGTCGTGAGCATATGCATGCAGGATATTTGTCAGAAATCGAGTCACGTTGCAAGTTTTGCCGCGAGCTGTTGTCACTCGCGTGGTGTTCCTTTAAGGACCTAGGGGTAGATACTCCCATAAACTACTTGACACTGGCGAAAATGCAGTGCTACCGCACAAGTAAATAGCAGCTGAATGAGGGGTGTTGAAGGGTGCGGGTTAGTCCACTCTGATCATGCGATCCGTTGCTAGTGGAAACGGATAACGTGCCAAAGGTGCACTCTGATCACAAACAATCACGATATTATTCAGTTTCACCTGAAATAATATGCATGGGACGCGCGCTTTTAAGCTATTTCTTAAACTGTCTCTTAAACAGGAGTGCGATTTTTGAAACTCATACTTTGAACTCAGCAGTTGAAAATTCAAAATTACTAAGGAGATATGCATCTTTGTACTACTGATTTGACTTTCAAAAATCGCACTCCTGAAGTATGATTGTTGAAAGTCAAATCAGCAGTAGAAAGATGCATATCTCCATAATAATATTGTCATTTTCAACTACTGAGTTCAAATTATGATTTTCAAAAATCGCACTCCTGGTCTCTTATACAGGTCTCTTATAAGAGGTTGATGTATTTCGAGGACGGCCAACTATTTCAAAATTTCGAATTAAAAGTTAAAGTATACTTAAACAGTGACCGCTTGACTCAAAGACTTATCTCTTAGTGTGTCTATTCCGTGCTTAATTTTCACAATAAAAAAGAATAATATTTCCCATTCAATTTTGAGAGTCTTACACTTATATGCAGAAACGCTCATTAGAGTTAATCCTCCATTAAATCTCTTGCTACCCTTTACTACGTCAATAGGACAAAAAGTGACAGCAAGATATATAATGGAGGATTAACATTAATGAACGTTTGGCAACTGACACTTTCAATGGCATTCATATAAATACTTTCATCTATTTACGAGATCTACTCTCAATAAAACTGAGTGAACAATACTGACAAACTAAAATAAGCTCTATGTGTAAGTACTAAGCACCTGCAGTAATTAAGGTCGATATTAATATAGAACTATTGAGTGAATACCTGCCCGTCGGTATTCCGTTATTGCGATCGTCTCTTGATCGTTTAAGTGATATAGAATATTCGGGATACCTTCTACGTTAATACGTTCACTTCTTTTTCTATAAATAGGTTAGTACTTAACTACCTACCTTGCACATTGTGGTTTCTACGTAGGTACTATAAAAGACAAACATTGAAAAAGTAATTATAATTCGGTCACCTATTTTGGGATGTAGACAAATATATGTTTTACTTCTTAATTATCTTTAAGATATTTTAGGTCAATTAATGCGTAAGGGACCGCTATGAAATGACCATTGATTTTTTTACAATCACTTGCGGACCTCAACACATTAATTAACCTAAAATGTCTTACAGGGAGTTAAGAAGTAAAATATACATTTGATTAAATCCCCAAATAGGAGACCGAATTATTAAAATATTGTTAAATGTTTGTTTTTGGCGTTTTGTTTTTTTTTAATTTGTATTTTAATGTTATTTCATAATTTATAAAGTTACATGATAAATGCTGAATCGATTTTTACCAAATATAGCAACGAATCTTTCTTTCACGTAAAATAAAAAACCGCATTAAAATCGGTCTATCCGTTCGAGAGCTACGATGCCACAGATAGACAGATAGACACACAGACATTGGCGTCAAAAACTTATAACACCCCTCTTTTTGCGTCGGGGGTTAATAAAATGACAGCCGACTCGACCCAATGAGTTCTTTTCGTTCGTTATGTATGATTTGTAACACTGACTTTTCGGTGAAGGAAAACATCGTGAGGAAACCTGCATGCTTCAATCTCGAGGCATGTATTGTAGGTACCCATTGTCCATTACAAGTGGCGACGAGCTCACTCCCCGTCACACTGCACATAGTTTCGGTACTAGTGAAACGTGGATGTAATGTGGTTTCAGAATGTCTCTGACTACCACTCGGTGAATATAGTCGTGAGCATATGCATGCATACACTATAAATAAATACGACCTAGAGGTTAGTATTTGTTTTTGACTGAACAACTTTGGACTTTAGGAGCCAAAGTCTAAATCGCAAAAAAATCTGTTGTTCCATACAATTTTGTCGCTGCAGATTTATATGATTCATTTGATATTTGTTTATTGCGTATTGAAGATAAAATGCTTTAGAAACTAGTCGTATGTTTGAAAATAACACGTTCTTCAGTCGAATCTTCCGTAGCACCCGCGTAGCTCGCGTAGCACCTGCGTAGCGTCATTAAAAGATATTAAAAATAACATTCGATTTTAATGAGTTAATTCATGACTGTTGGATAATTTTGATTAATACAGAGTTAAAATTATCTTTAAATCTTTAGAAAAAAAAACTATAAGATTGACTAATTCGTTGTCTTTATTAATATTAAGTCTTAGTTATTTAATGGTTCAGCAGTAGTTTTTGCTAGTCGTGTCGGTCGGGTGCCATTTTGTAGTAGCTCAAATGTGTTTTTGTACATAAACAATCTATAAGATTAACGGTCAGTTGCGCGTACGTTCATTAAATAATCCTCCATGAAATCTCTTGCTACCTTTTACTACGTCAACAAGAAAAAAAGTGAGAGCAAGAGATTTAAAAAAAAAAAAAAACTTTTTGTAGCATGTTTATCGTTTCACTGCTGGGCAAATGCCTCCTCTTTCACTCTCCAATCCTCTCTATTGTTTGCAACCACTGATCAACTCTCTAAGAAGGCATTTTGAAAGGCAATTTAAAAAAAGAAGTAGGTACTCCAGTTTACAAATATAACTTCTCGTGGAAACCTCCGGCGGTCAGTAGAGAATAACTCTCGATTTACTGCCCATAAAGGCTTCATTTAAGGCATTTGTTATTGGAAAGGCGATTATGAGGGTCCCGTAATCTTTGCCCGTTTTAGTAAATAAAGATTTTATTTTATAAGTATTTCTCTGTGGAAGTGAAGTGGTGATACGTAGCACTCACCTTCGACACTGTCAGTTGATAGCTGTCATTTCATAAAAATGGTCAAAAATTTAAAAGAAGAGTTAAACATGTGCAATACCAATACTGTTGCTTGCGAGCGAGACAGGAATAGTTACCAAGAATTTGTCGTCTTTCTACGCAGGCGCGGATCCAGCCCTAAAGGTTGTGGTCACGGCCACACGAAAATAGGCCAAGTGCGAGTCGGACTACGGAAAGGACTCGCTTTTGCATTCCTACAAAGGAGACGTTTACAAAACGTATGACGCCCCAGCCAGGACCTTGTACAGCGTACGTACCTATAGGCAAATTTAGTAAATCTTAACTATTATAAAACTGTAATGTAACAGAAGTGTGTCTGTACATTGAAGATATTTACACGAAAAAGATTACGATATGGTTTTTAGGTATCCCGGACTCCAAATCTTTTTGTCTGTCTGTTTGTTTGTATGTTTGTAACAGCATCACGCAAAAACTACTGAACCAATTTTGATGAAACTTTTTTTGTTTGATAGCTTATGATCTGACTTAAAATCTGGTATATAATTTGTGCGGACGAAGTTGCGGGTAAATTCTAGTAACGTAAAATGTAGTCTGTTTGCTAAAGAAAATTACTAAAGTAAATGTATGTTTGTTTGCACATCATAATATCACATCTAGACTCTAAACTACTGAACCGATTTTGATGAAACTTATACAGCTTGAAAGCCTATCGACCTCAATCAGGGTTGTGGGTGTGGAGGAACTACTGTAGAAGGTTCCTCCGGTGGAAAGGGAAGATCTTCCGCCAGGCTAGGTGTGAAGACTGGGGACCGGTCGTGGTCCAACAGATCTTAGTTGGACCTTGTACATATATCGAATCTCTGTGATTATTTCTCTTGCGCGATTCATGTCTTGTATACGATTATGAACCTTATGTGTAGCGGCTAACGGGTAACTAATGTGACGTCGCATGTTGTCTTTCGTACACATTTTGCGAGTGCGACCGTAGCGCCATCTGTTAGCTTCGTTGCTATAAATTGTGGGTGTTGACATCTGTGGCGAGTCCCCACATGGGCATGCCCACCGTGCCCACAACGGTGTTCCGCGCCTGAGGCAACCACGAAGTAACCAGAGGGGGTGAAGGAAAGAGCCGGTGGGAGGCAGGGAGTGTCCGTACTGTATGTAGTACTAGATACTCTTTCTTATACTGTGGCTTAGTCGCCTTGGTCCCGAAGAAATAGCGTGTTTATAAGCTAACGGCCAATGAGCGTTTTTCTTTTTAATCTAGTTCTCTCAAAATACCCGTCAATGTCAATTAAAACTATGGACAAAGGGATTGAGTCCATAAAGCCTTGTCAGAAGTAATTAGTTTTGGATCATCAAAGCAGATAATTCGTAAATTAATCAATATTACATTGAGTCACGTTTGGCCGCGAGCGTTCAAATTCGCATGGTGTTCGCGCGGTTCACGTACGAGCTTACCACGAGGCTCCGCCATCTCTTCTCAACCATTGAACTAGAAATAATTCTAAAAAAAAGTCAAAAACAATCCTTGAGATTGGGATAGATGCTCCCACCATAGAGATAGGGAAGTACTAGGTATGACTCCCACAAACTACTTGACATCGGCAGAAATGCAGTGCTAGTCACAAGAAAAAGGCTATTAATTTATTAAAAAAACGTAGAGGGAGAAGTAATAGAGGTCGGAACGTGTTTTGTCATATTCACTCAATAAGAGAAGCAGGTTCTCTGGAAGAATTAGTTTTTTAGATATAAGACCGCCTTATTTGTACCTACTTGAAATTCTGTATCTTTATTCAAATGTATGTTCTGTTTTGGTGTGTAATAAAGTATAATTGAATTGAGATGCAAATAGTAAATTCGGTACCTTATTGCTGTCCTTATCGACGTAACCACTTTGCAGGGTTCCGTAGTCAACAAGGAACCCTTATAGTTTCGCCATGTCCATCCGTCTGTCCGTGATAAGAAACAAGGAACACCATTTCTCGATTTAGGGATTCGTTAGCGAAATGTTAAGCTTTAAAGTGAAAATTTTTGCGAGAGTCAAGTGTCCCATGCGCGTGGCCCGACACGCACTTGGCCGGTTTATTTGTTCTACGACGGCCACCTGACTCCGGAGTCACTTCATATAAATTGTGTAGGATTTAATGACTATCGCTGTCTCATACGCGGTTACAGTGACATTCCATCTACTAGCGTAAGCGTAAACATTTTTGGTCTATGAAAAAAAAAAACGTTGAAAGATGTTTGAAAAAACATTTTAAAACTTCAATATAGATAGGAACGGAGCTGTGGCGCCATCTAGGGATCCCCAGGGAAATTTCTGAAAAAAAGCTTACTCAGGGAAAATCCGCAGACCTAAAGTCCAAATAACAACGTAAGAGCTTCCCAAACTTTCATACATAGGCCTTTTGTACAATAAAACAAAGTGAGAACAAACGTACGTGACCGGCACTAATTTAAGTTTTAATTAGCAGACCTCCTCCACAACTCGAGTACCCCACTTACAACTAAGTTAATTAAGCTCTGAAGAACTAGTTCTGCTTAGACAATGCGACGAGTGGGACAACACTACGATTTCGTAATATTGTCAAGTTCAGGCATACAAATTTTAGCCCTCATGCCTTCTTATAAAATTACAAATGTTTCAACGCTGTATTTGTACCGTCCTATTTTACCTATTTTTGTACCGTCTGTATTTCCCGGTTGTTTACTCTCTTTATACTATGTATTTTGGTGTAAAATAAAGTATAATTGGTTTGATTGATATTTGTGCGGAAAAGACAACCTCCAAAGCGGGTAATTTTTGTACTACCGAATGTTATGTACGGCGTCATAAAAATATGGTAATAATAGTTTGCATGAACATATTACTAAAGCATTATATTTCAACGATATGTTTTATCGTACTAAGGAGATTTCTTGAATTTCATGATGGATATTTTTGTTCAAATTGTGCAAAATTGGCGGAAAAAAATCAGATCGGATTTAGTGGAAGGAAGGTTTTTTTGTACTGCTTACTGCGCTATTTGTAATTACTTCGAGTTGTCATAGTAACTTTGAATATTTTCTAACACAAAACTACTTTATTTGGGGCTATTTTTGCAATTGGATTGTATTTCTATGATATTCGTCTATTTATAATGCGTATCGCAAAGCTATCACATACATTATATCACAATTTAGCCGAACAGCTCATACATGGATTCATTTAATTTTTTTATTGTACAGTGTGCGTACCTACATTAACTTATGACGATAACCCCTTTCGGGGTGGTCCGATACTTTGCTACAACTACCAACTAGAACTCTGTGGTACAATAAAGTTGTAGGCTCATATTTAGCGACTGCGTACGCGCAGACCACTGACTTTAAATACTCATAACTTTTGATTCAATGGACCGATTGCGATGAAATAAAGCCTAAATGTTAATTAAAACTAAGTTTTTAAGTGATACGTGCACAAACAAACAGACAATAATTCTAAAAATGGTCTTAATGTATTCCATTACGTAATCCTTTGAGTTTAATGGTCAAGCAGAATTTTGGTTACAATTATAAATCGAAGTGCTGGAAAATTGTATGGGATTTGGAAAGGGCCTCTCGCAGCTAGGTAATGTTGCTGACGCCCACGTTTGGTCTAGTGCGGTCAATGTGTCAAGTGGTGATAGGGTAACTAGCTTGTCATCCATAAAAGTTATCTCTTATTTGCCTCGTCAACGCGAACGAGCTGTTCTATAATAAACTGCAATGCCTGCTCGACACAAATGTGTGACCATTTGAATTTTTTTGCAATTTTACGTTTGCTCCCATAGTAAAAGTTGTTCAGTTGGTAGTCTGAACCACTCTTAATTTGTCGACTCATTTCAATATCACCCTGTTATCTTCTGTGACTCTGATCTAGATAGACGACTACATAAAATGGTTTCCAAACTAGTTGCCATAAAATACAATTCACATAACATAAAGGTAAGTGAAATGAAAGGAGACGGACGGAGCACGTTCGTGTATCGAAACATTATTTGAACATCGACAGTGATTCAAGTCCTGTGTTGAAATCAACACATCGTATCTTCTAGCTGAAATGCAGCGCAGTGGGACTGAAGTAGGGCTTCCACGAAAGAGTATCGTTTGATGGGATATTTCCATTTTTAAGTATATTTATAAGCAGTGCATATAAACGATGTCTGGTGATATTTTCAATACTAACTAAATTAAAGTCAATAAAATTTTACAGAAACAATCTATAAATTGTATGTTTGTATGAAGTCAGATTTTCGTTAAAATGTATAGTTTTAAAAATACTGTGACTCAAAGATTTCCATACAAATCTTAAATTAATCCTAGCACTAAAACTGTATAATTATAGGGTCCTTCTTAATATGCTGACACTTTATTAAGGGAATGATCAGACCATCAAACTGAACAACTTTCTCTATGTGACCCTGGTTTGGCATTCTGGCGAAGTAACCATTACACCAACCGGGTCGTCAAATTGTTTTGTTTTATTGCTGATAATGATAAGCTTTAAATGCAATATAATAAACAATTTCGCGGTATGTAACTTGTGTACTTATTATTTAACTATATCTTAGCCGTAGCGTCCTCCCAACTCCAACATATCGATTAACAACTTTAAATAATGAATGTATTTCCATAGCAGTACGCAGAATATTGTATGTGTATAACTATGTACGCTAAACACATTTGGACTCTCTAGTCCTCATACTTCTGAATCTGATGGAATAGGAAACCGATTCCTCGTCCTCTGGTAAAAAGTCCGAACGTTTCCTCGAAAATCCGGCAGTGTGGTCACTTTAACAAGTAACACGTGTATGAAATGAAAATAGAACCGTCGCAGACGCTACCTTCTCATGAATATTGATACACATAAGAACCTACTTTCTTCTGAAACCTACTTGTTACATTACGGTCTAGACTCTAGATCTACATATTTTATCATTACGGAGAAAAAAGTATGTAAATGTGGACGGAATAGGGAAATGATGAGGGAAAGAGAGAAAGTTAGCCGTTAGTCGTTAGCCAATTCGGCTTAGAAAAGAAATCTTAGTATTTAATATTCTTATATAGGGTCCTTGGATGATCCTGGGATGATCAGACCATCAAACTTTGCAACTTTCTCTATGGGACCAACATCGAAATCGCGAAAAAAAATCAGATGTCCTATACATTTGGCTCAAATAGGTTTGCAGTTTTGTATGAAAGCTGATTTTTTCTTTTGCGATTTCGATGTTGGTACTATAGAGAAAATTGTTCAGTTTTAATCATCCCCACAAAAAGTATATTAAGAAGGTGTACATGTAAAAATTATATTAATTTATACACCACTAGTTTTTAATTATTAAAATTTGGGGTGTATAGACCATGAAAATAAAAAGCTTTCCCTAAGGAATATGGGTCGAAAAACATAATTTTATTTCGACCTTCCATATAAAGTGCGGACCAGCCGATCGTTTTTTTTATGGGAGGTCCAAAAATATCTCGTTTTTTGACCTATGTTCCGTGATAGGAAAAGTTGTTTAGTTTCATTGTCTAAATACACCCTTAAAGTTATGTGAGTAATTAAAAACTAGTGGTGTAAATTTAAACGAATTATAATTTAGCACAACATCAAAAGTACGTTACTAATTAAAATTCTAAAATCAGCTTTTCATACAAATTTAGAATTCGATGAAGCAACTCTTCTTCTAGGTATCAACTCAGCAGCAGGTAGAAGCTCACGAGAGACATTTTTGAATCGTTTTCGAATGACACATGATCAATTTTGACATTTTCCATTGCTGATAGAAGCTGATGATTTTAAAAATCGCCTTCCAGGATGGAACTCACAACCTATCGATTGTGAGGAGGGCTTTCTGTCATTTGTGCTGTCACAACATTAGGATGACTAGACAATACCTTTGCCAGCTTCCTGAGGATGACACAGGATAATAAAATGATTTTTATGCATCTGAATCAATATCTATGATACCTAAATCAAGTATTATAAAAGCCAGAAGCAGAGCAAGAGTGACGTGAAATAAAGATAATGGTAACATTAAACTTTGATCAAAGGCACTTAACCTACATTTTGCTGGAAACGGGCTAACGAGCTGTATCAGAAGAAGAGACTCGCCAGGTGCAGTTTCATTAATTTATACTTTTTTGTAGAACGTACCAAAGTGGAAAAGTGTTACCGTTAATTTACCGTTTATGAATGTTGACTGCAACTTTTCTATAGAAATATAAGTTGAATTTAAAGTTAGATTGTTCAATGGTTTAATAGCAGTTATTTGTTATTAATTATGTCGTAGAATCGGGGTCGTTTTGGAGACGGAAGGATACACCACTAGTTTTATATTATTTAAAAAAATTAAGGTGTATTCAGACGATGAAAGTAAACATCTTTCTAAATTACCAATTTCTCATCTTTCCATTTCATTCTTTATCTTTTTTTTCTTTGTTTTTAATTCTTTGCCAATTTTAGAATTAATTATGATGTAATGATTTAATATTTTGTAAGTTTCCAATAAATATTTCTTGTTCTTAACAGCTTTCTCTAAGAAACATAAGTCGAAAAAGTTCAAAAGTTCGAAGTTTTTGGATATCCCATACAAAAATGCAGATCAACCGATCGATTTTCTATGGGAGGTTCAAACATTTTTTAATTTTCCGACCCATGTTCCTTAATTAAAGTTGTTTAGTTTCATTGTCTGAATACAACCTTCATTTATTTTTATTAATCAAAATTTTGTGGTGTATGTCATCAGTCATCACTCATCAGTAGTACAATCAGAAAGCTGTCATAGGTATTGAGTACAATAGAATGGCAATGAAATTTAAAAGTAAAACTTTTATAAAATTTTATCATCGTATAATTCTACTATTGGTGGAATATGTTCTCATTTCGGATTCAAAACGACCCCGATTCCATGTTATTTGTTTTATAAAATAATGCAGTAAGGGCTTATCAGGGTAATACGGAGAAAGTCATGATCATAACCGTCAAATTTTGTTTTTGCTACAATCTCGAACAAAGACAGTGTTTAAATGTATGTATATCTAATGAGTTTTTCGGAATTTATGTACGATTTGTAATACCACTGGCTTTTCGGTGAAGGAAAACATCGTGAGGAAACCTGCATGCTTCAATTTGAGGCATG
The DNA here is from genome assembly GCA_963924505.1 of Agonopterix alstromeriana. NCBI lineage: Eukaryota > Metazoa > Arthropoda > Insecta > Lepidoptera > Depressariidae > Agonopterix > Agonopterix alstromeriana. The sequence continues at coordinate 14,523,378 of OZ004667.1, forward strand.
TATTGTACCCACTGTCCATTATAAGTGATGACGGACTCACTCCCCCTCACACTGGTAAGAGTTTCGGTACTAGCGAAACGTGGATTTTCGGAGGTTTCAGTATATATCTGATTTTCCCCACGGGGAATATAGTCGTGAGCATATGTTATGCATGCATGATTTGTTTCTCGTTCATTATATAGAGTCCTTCTTAATATGTTTTTTTCTTCGCGATTTCGATGTTGGTCCCATAGAGAAAGTTGTTCAGTTTGATGGTCTGATGGTCCCTTAAAAAAGTGTCAGCATATTAAAAAGGACCCTGTATGTAAGAAAGTAGTTTAGAAGAGACAGATATAAATCTTATGGTACCTAATGTCCTTTCAACGCTATTTCTATACTAATAGAATTCATTTCAGCTTCGGAAACTACGTGTAGGTACATCATCTTGCACTCTGCCGTTGTACCCGTGTACACTTGTACGTACTGGCTGTCCCCAGTGTCTATCTTCAAAGGCAAATAGCAATCTCGTCTGAAACAGCTATTTCAATTCCATTTCAGTACGTACGTATCTATTGAACGGAACGGAAATATTTCTTTTGTCTATTTAGTGAAGTCATTATTTTATGCGATTTGTATTTTCTACAATTTGAAAATTTTGTGGGAGGAACGGGATTGGATCTTATTATTTGAAATTTTTAACCCCCGACGCAAAAAGAGGGGTGTCATAAGTTTGACGCCTATGTCGGTCTGTCTGTCTGTGGCATCGTATTATGAAATAACAATCAATTACAAATTTAAAAAACCCCCAACGCCAAAAACAAACATTTAAAAGTAAAAAATAATTGTCACCTATTATTATTGATGTAAGCAAATGTATGTTTTACTTCTTAACTCCCTTTAAGATATTTTAGGTGATAATTAATTTGTCGTGGAACCCAAGTGATTGCAAAAAAATCAATGGTCATTTCATAGCGGTCCCCTAAGCATTAATTGACCTAAAATATCTTAAAGAGAAGTAAAACATACATTTGCTGACATCAAGAATAATTGGTGACCGAATTATTTTATACTTTTTAAATGTTTTTGGTGTTGGGGGGTTTTTACGACATTGTTGATGGTGGCCCATCGTAGAAAGATAAGCGAAAAATTCTTGGTCAATGTGGCATATACTCTCTCACCATTATTCGTGAAGGTACCATTGCCCTAAATAGGGAATATTGGGACCCTACGGGGTATAACTACACCGTAGAATCGGGGTCGTTTTGAAGCCGGAACAGGGTGCTTCAGACCATCAAACTGTACAACTTTCTCTCTGGGACCAATGTCGAAATCGTGAATAAGAAATCTGCTATCCCATACAATTGGGTCGAGTAAGATTTCAGTTTACTATGGAACAGCAGATTTTATTTTCCCGATTTTGACATTGGTCTCATAGAGAAAGTTATTCAGTTTGATGGTCTGATCATCCTCTCAAAAAAGTGTCAGCTTAATATGCTGACACTTTTTTCAGAGGGTCCTTCTTAATATGAAGGACCCTATAGAGTCACTATCGAAATTCGCGAAAAAAAAACTGCATACGTCTACGTAGGTACTTAATTAACAGCATTACATTTTTAACCACCTGTTTTTAATAAAAATATAAAAATAGGTCAAAAAATAAGAGATACATATTTTTCCGATTTTATTTTTGACCGATATTTCTATTTTTAATGTACTTTTGAATTTTCTGAAAACGTAGGATTTATGGTTAAGATACCTTGGCCGCAATAACATTAAAAATAAAAACTGTTAAATACAATAGAAAAACCAAAGAGATTATACCTAACAGAGTGAGCCCTAAGAGGAAGGATCTCCATAGAGTCCGCATAAATTTACGATTGGCTGGCGATATGGCTCACTCTAGTCTTAAAGAGAGATCCTTCCTCTCAGAGTGAGCCATACCAATTGTAAAGTGTCCACTTTTTTTGACGTTTAGGTTTGAGTGTGTGGTGTCAAGTAGTATGGACAAAAGGCACCAAGTGACATAGGGCCTTATGTTTACGGTCACTTTTCACACACACTAGCTCAAAAAAAAGTGGACAGCCGCATAAACAAATATCTATAGTTCCATCTCCTTCTACTATTAAAGGTACGTCATAAGACAAAAGAGACCAACTACAATCGTACATTTATGCGGACTCTATGGAGATCCTTCCTCTGAGAGAAAAACCAAGCAAGCAAAGGAATAAAATCTCATTCAACCTCTATTATATTTTTCAGTATTTTTCAAATAACTCGAGATATAAATGGATAGAAAAATCTGATAATTTTGATAAGCTTTGAATCACATCATAATCTCCAAAAGTTTTTCTTATTTTGGTACCTTTCTTAAAATGAAATGTTGTCAATTGTGTGATGATGGCAATAAGTAAAATAATGAAAATAACGTGCAAAAGTGGTGATCAGCTTTTCGCTTACAAAAATACTGGAAAAGGAACCTTATTCTTGAAGATATTTTAAATTATTCCCAATTAATTTCAGTTTCATTAATTCCGACACCTGCCAAAACTCAATTGGAATTAGTTTTGATGACTTACCTATCTTTAATTAAATACGATTATCTTTTTCTTAATTAAGTTTGGTAGGTCGACAGGTGTTACAACGTTTTAATTAAAATTTCTTTGTCCATTGAATTTAGATTCAAATTAGAGCACGGACGATCGACTATGAATATTTCAGTAACTATACAACGTGTTAATGAATTAACGCAAAACTAGGAACTAGTTTGTTTAGAATCGAGAGCAGAATCGAATTATCATGGTTTCAACATAGGTATTTTTTTTTCAAAATATTAAATAATTTACTTGTTAAATTTAAAATTTACTGAACTCGATGTCAACCCACCGCACTGGCACACTCACCCTACTTACTACTAAAACAAGATTCTTAAAATGTATCCATGAGCACGTTAGCGCTTTCATTCATTGCTGAAATGAAAACAAATCATTTTTGCCTGAAAACTTAAAATGCGAATAACTTTAAATTTCAACTATCAAAATAATGAAATTATTGTTTCAATCTCATTATTTTGTTTTAAATCAGTTGGGGGGTATGAGGTTTTGCGCTTATTCATAAACACGTTGTATAGGGTGTAAACTTAAAATGCGTAACATATCGAACAGGGTGCTTCAGACCATCAAACTGAACTTCTTTTACTATGTGACTAATTTTAAATCGCGAAAATAAAATAGTAGTAAAGAGTAGCTATTGACTTTTCTATGGAACATATCTTTTTTTCGCGATTTCGATGTTAGCTCCGTAGTGAAAGTTCGACGGTCTGAAGCACCCTGTTCGATATAACGCATTTAATTTTACATCCTGTATTTATAGGCTTAGGCTAACTGTCATACCATTGGAATAATAATTATTATTCTAAGATGCCAAGCGTAATGTGAGCGTCGGTGGCGCGTTGCGGAGAGGTATGGAAACTCGGGAGCTCCGGGTTCGAATCCGCACAGACGACATGCTATGTACGCACGGCGACAGATCAATCTACCCAAAGTTGTACCTTATGTCTATGAACATAGAGTTCAACTATGGGTAGGTTGATCTGTCGCCGTGTGTACCAATAAGTTTTTCTAACTTATGTACCGCCATTGGCGGCGGGCTCACCCCCCGTCACACTGGACAGAGTTTCGGTACTACTGGTGAAACGTGGATGTTCTGAGGTTTCAGAATATCTCTGACTACCCCCTCGGGGAATATAGTTGTGAGCATATGCATGTATGTACCGCCATTACCGACTGCTCTCAAACAGTGAAGGGAAACATCGAAAGGAAACCTGCATTCGCTGAAGAAGAAATTCCGATGCGTATGTGAAGTCTTCCAATCCGCTTTGTGTACGCGTGGTGGACTAACGCCCATGCACCCTCCTTGAAGGTAGACCTGTGCCCTGCAGTGGGACGCTAAATATCGGCTGATGATGAATGGTAGTAGGCAAAGGCCTCCTCTCACGAATAATGGTGAGAAGGAATGGGCCATACTCCACCACGCGGGCCCAGTGCGTGTTGGTGGAGGAAAGTTAGTGGTCGACTTGCTGTCAGAGAATTTTCAAGTCGCCTTAATAGGCCTCTGACGTGGCTTAACGAATAGATACAAAGCCACGTGTCGTAACTATCCGAGACCAACTGCTTAACATGCCTTCCGAAGCACGGAAACGCTCGAGATGAAATGCCACTAAATGATCACCCATCCAAAGATTGACCGGAGCTGTCGTTGCTTAACTTCGGTGATCGTTTCCAATACCGAATATTCCAATTTCGTCTAATACATGCACATTGTAATCGGATAGGAACAAGACTTCGGGCCTATTTCACCACTTTTGGAGAACTTTTCCGACAGCTCATTTGACATATTTTTATGAAGAATATGTCAAATGACCTGTCGGTTAAGCTAACAAGAACTTATTCGGAAGTGGTGAAACAGGCCCTTAGTAGATAAACATATTCCGTCTCCTAGGATCCTCCTGGGATTCTATCTCAGCTCAGATCTTTTTGAATACGACTGTATTCCGAGAAAAATAATATAACGTCTCTAACCTAGCAATTTTTTTTCATAAATCCGTAAAATACCCTTACAATCAAACTGAAATGATCCGGAAAATATACTTTATTGTTAGCCAATTATATTGCTAGCGAACTTGTATTATTTTTGATAGAAAAGTCGTTCAGTAGGTCATGACTTTACGATGTATTATAGGTATTACAGTAGCTTTACTAATCTAAAGAGCGATGATAGTCAATACGGAAGAGAGCTAGCGACTCAATCACGAGGCGGCGGTTCGATTCCTGGCCTGTACCACTAAGTTCATCGGAATTTATGCACGGTTGTATTTATCATTATCATTAGCTCGGCGGTGAAGGAAAACATCGTAAGGAAACCTGCATACCCGAGAATAATAAAAAAAATAGTTCGGATGTATGTGTAAAATATGGGTGAGCTTGGGGCGAACACAAAAGACCAGCAACGGTCGCAGTGTTACATAACGACCCTTGCTTGCAATAGCCCACCCAACAATAGTAATAATAATAATCTAATAATACTAATTTGTATCGAACTTCGTATCGTGTTCAGTTTGCAGTTTTGAGATCTTGTCAACGCCAACAATGGAATGCGGTACGTCAAGTTTTTTTTTGGAGGGTTGAATCGAGAACCATTTCGAGATAATTGTATCAATAATAATATTTTCTATGGCAGAGATTTTAAAATGAAAGGATCACAGATATTTTTTATAAAATAACATCGTTTTTCGGTCCGTTCAGTGACGTCACTGGAAAACCAGTGAACTCCTTGGTAGACTTAAAATCAACTTAAAATAACTGGCCATTAAGAAAAAAAATACATTCACAATGTCAGAATTTGACATTGGATATTGCCGTTTCTGTTTTCAGCATAAAGTTAGAAGAGTTTTTTTAAATAAAGCGGTAGTTTTTCTCCATGGATTTCGAATTATTTTCTCTCCACCATTTTTGCATTTAGAGATTACAGATCAAAGTAAAAATTAAATATATATTATATAAACTCTAGATGAATCGCAATAAAAATTGAATTGGTTTCTTAAAATTATGTCTCCTATCCGTAAAAAATACAAAATTAAGACCAAAAAAAACTTGACATACCGAATTGAAGTACCCGCCATGGCCCAATTCGGTCAGTAGGACCTACATCATTATCATAAATTAGTACCTAAGTGTTTTATCTGTTCTTAATAAAATTCATGTTTACAAAGAACACACAGTTGTTGACATAGATTTATATGTCATTGCACTAAAGTAACATTTTGATGTGATAAGATAATTAATAAACAAAAGAGTTTTGCCAAATGATGTCGGTTTAATCAGGGTTTCATAGAGTAGTTCAATCGGCGATTAAAACGGGTACTATCCCTTTATCTTTATGGCAATGATTTCGGCAACATTGGATGTTTTAGTTCTTTGTATTTGTGCCATCAGCACAACAATTCAACGTCGATTATCAAGACGAAACGATATGATTGCAGGCCTACTATGAGTTGACACTGTAATGATACCTAATGCTGATGATGGATTCTTTGTCGATTTCCACTACGGTGACTAATACGGTGCTAATCTTTATTGAAAAGCAGTTTGGTAAGTACTATTAAGCTGAAACTCTCAGGGTACTGGTGAATACATTTTAATAGACTTTTCCTCATTAATTATATGAAACTATCGGAGCGGTTCAAGATTGCGTATGCGCGTCGCGCGGCGGGGAGCGGGGGAGGAAGTGACGCTGTCAGTATTGACAGTCTTTGAGTGCAGCCAAAAGGGGCGATCCATAGAGCTCGCAGAGGGGTCCGCCAAGAACCATATTTCCGCTTAAAGTTCGCAGGAAATAATTCAAGTGTATATGCTAAACACACATTCAATCTCTTCCTTACCCTCCTATGTCTCTAATAGAACGGAAGCACAGAATAGGTAGGTACATAGTTCTACATACAGAATGGCCACTCCCCGTCCCCCTCTGCTTCAGATACCCCACCTCACCTCACACTTTCTGGGGAAACTTGAGGGGAGCCGAGCACGGGAATGCAGTCAGAGCGTGGTAAGTCAACCCTAAAGATACGTCATGCACAATTTGCGCAAATTGCGCATGTGCGAACGTCATCATGTGAAATCTTAAACGTTGTTTGAAGTGCCGGACCTGTGTCACTGGATTATAGGCAACGCCTGTATCGCGGGAGTCAAAAAAGAATTAAGTTCCAGTTATTCTATAAGCGATATAAGATTCTATTCGATAATGCGTATGTGTAAGTGTGTATTTACCTAATAAGGTCATAAAACCTGCACTTTTCCAGCTGAAAGTCTCTTCCAATATTACTTTGTTAATAACTGAAACTCTTCCACTAGTATAACCAACCAACGTATGTAATGTACCTATGTTCATAGTGCAGATTAAGTCTAGATCTTTAGACTGACTAATCTCGCAGGTTGGAACTCATCTCACGGAGCGTCGCCGTCGCAAATTAATTCCTAGCCTGATTGCGGCCGACCTAACTAACTAGAAATTGTTGTTACAATTTTCAGAACCTTTTTGATATATGCATACTGATTTTATTCTTTAGTTGTTAAGGTAGTATACTGAAAAGTGTAAAAAACAACAAAAGAATTGACGAAGTGAAGTTGATTTAAAAAACTTTAAATGGAGGATGTTTCTCTCGACTCTGATTCCTGTTTGACTTCGCATTTTTTAGTTTGACAGAGTCTCTGACAAACTAAAAAATGCGAAGTCAAACAGGAAGGATTTTTTTCTTATAATATAAATGCTAATAAATGCACTTCTTATGCAGTGCTTTTTTTGGGCGAATGAGTACTAGTTATTTGTTCTTTGGTGAAATGTTAGCCACCAATCATCACGTGAAACATCATTTCATCCTTCTATAGCTAGATGCAAGCTTGAAAAGATAGTTGCAGTCGGTAGTTGCAGCAAGGCTTTTGAGTTTCTGCCCACCCCATGAACATATATATAGTTTCGTATAAGTCAATCTAAGGTATATCGACAGAGACTGCTACACTCAAGTTATTTAGAATGCTGATTGTGCCGAAGCTCATTCTGTTTTAGCATAAATAGGTCTAATAATTTCGTACCTATGTCCCACTGTAGGGCAGTCTCCTGTCAAGAGTAGGTAATCGTGAGATAATGCCACCAGTGATATTAGAATTTAATGCATTTTCATGACCCCCTTCTTCTTCTTCTTATGGTGTGGGCAGCAAGCCCTGGTACCAGAGTTTTTTCAGACCGCCTTACGGTCTCCGACGTGGTTTTTATGTTACGACTACTACCACCAGAGATAGTAACCGGAACCAACGGCTTAACGTGCCATAAGAAGCACGGGAACAACCAACTGGGAAAAAACGCACAAAGTGACATCACTAGGTGTCCCCCCGTGGGAATCAAACCCACGACCTCCGTGTCAAGAGTCCAATGCTCTTAACCATTAGACCACGGAGGCAGTTGACCCTCAAAAGTAGTCTAAACATAAAAAGGACGATTTGTGTAAAAACCAGATACGATTTATTTAAGATTAAAATTGATACAAGGATAATAACAAAATTGCGAATAAATATATGACATACTATTTTTTTCCCGGTTTCCAAAGGAAAGATCCACTGACTCAGTGGTCATATCTACATCGCTCTAGATCTATTTTTTTTTCTAATCAGTCTGTGAACCTCCACCAAGTTCCTATATAAAGTGGTGCGTATCAATGATACCTATGTCAGTTCGCTGTTCACTCTTGAGATAGCTCAAAGTGCTTTACCTTCTTCTTCATCCTTCACCATGATATCCAAGGTCTTTGCTTTTGTTGCCCTGTTCTGCATAGTCAACGCTTACGTCGCGGTCAACGATGACAGTAAGTTGCAAACATTTCTCTTGGTACGATCGGCAACAAATGTTGATTTAGGACCTTATTTTCGTACAAATAAAAGTGATAAACATTTCGTAACCTTATATTCGCAAGAATTAGAAAAAGGGATTGATGATGGGTTTTTGAGGCAATAATATTATCTTCAAAAGTAGAACCAATTTCGTTGGGTTTGGATAGCAAAACCAAGTCATTTTTGAGCCAAAAATGAATTATTTTCATGTTTTTATTTAAATTTTAACACAGACGATTTGATTTCCTGTCTTCGGGTTTAATAATAACCACAGAGTTGTCAGATGGTGGTTTCTGAAATATCCCCAGATTGATAAATTTTTCTACCACAACGAAACATTCTACGATCTTAAACTCAAAAATATTACTTTTTAGTAATTTTTAAATGTTTTGTCAATACTGTTTTTTATTACAACTTTACAGATAGTACTAGTGGCTTGTCTGCTGTAGCTGATGCCGGTGTAGCAGGTAATTCTTCTTTCCTTTGTACTTTTCTTCTCAGTAAAAAATGTCCCCAGAATATGTACCTTGCAATGGGATGTAGGTACTGGTGATAACGGTTATGATATTGTTTTCCAGTTCCGGTTGAGCAAGGCAGCAGCTTTTTCGCCCTGCCATTCGATCCCATTGGTCGTGCGTGCACCTCACCCGTCTGCATCAGCGTGTGCCGAGCCCTGGCCTGCTACAGTGGAAACTGTATCTCATCCAACACCTGCAGGTGTTACGGCTGTTAGGCCGCTTAAGGGGATATAATTCGGAGCGAGCTCCATACAAACGTACTATGGTGATATTTTCAATACTAACCAATTAAAGTCAATGAAATTTTGCAGAAGCAATCTAGAAACAAATCTCTATACTTGTATGGAGTTAGATTTTCGTTAAAATATACAGTTTCAATGCTAGGATTAATTTAAGATTTGTATGGAAATCTTTGAGGCACTGTTACTTTAAAACTATACATTTTAACAAAAATCTGACTCTATACAAGCATAGAAATTTGTTTCTAGATAGTTAAATTTCGTTGAGTTTAATTGGTTAGTATTGAAAATATCACCATAGTACGTTTGTATGGAGCGCGCTCCGAATTATATCCTCTTAAATACTGTCGGTTGTTATTACTTAACATCGTTGGCGTTTGAGTTGTCAATAATTGCCTATAATGATTGACTGACTGACTAATTTCATTATATTATTAAGTTTATTTTTAATTTCGTAATTACTTATAATTATAATGTTGTTGTGTAAAATAAATAATTAAGTATACATTTTATACGTACCTGTTTTTATTAAAAACAATTAGGTAAATAAAAGATTGACGAAAAGTGGCAAGCGTGAATTAAACCACTGTTCTACCTAAATAGGGCATGCTATATATTATATGGTATATATTAGTTACTTTGTTTCAACCAAATAAGTATATAATTGAGTAAATATCCCTAAAGAGAGCAAGCTTCATACAAGCAGTCGCTATCGGTCCACTCCCACATAGCTCTATACTACTTAACAAAGATACAACCCCCATACCACCACTGGCTTTTCGGTGAAGGAAAACATCGTGAGGAAACCTGCACGCTTCAATTTCGAGGCATGTATTGTACCCACTGTACATAAAAAGTGGCTCACTCCCCGTCACACTGGACATAGATACGGTACTACAAGTGAAACGTGGATGTTCTGAGTTTTCAGAATATCTCTGACTACCTCCTCGGGGAATATGGTCTTGAGCATATGCTTATGCTTACCAGCCTCGTGATGAAGACATAAGGGACCGCTATGATCAGAGAAGAGGATGTATGAAGTCAGTGGCGTGCACTCAGGGTAGGCAAAAAGACAGGGAAACCCTAATAATTTCTAAACTAAAAGCATTTTGTTCACTAAATGACTCTGATTTGTTTAATTATCCTGTATTTGAACAAATCAAAGTAATTTAATATATAAAATACTTTTAGTTTAGAAATTATTAGGGGTTGACTGTCTTTTTGTCTACCCTGAGTGCACGCCACTGGATGCAGTAATTCTGGACGGTGACACAGAAGAAAGAACTCGAAGGTGAACTCTAAATTGAGACTTTAAATTTGCTATGCTGAAATGACATCGCAAATCATAGCATTAAGGCACAGAATAGGTAATAGTATATAGTTCTATATACAGAACGTTTACTCCCCGCACTCCTCTGACTTCAGATACCCCACCTCACCTCAGACTTTCTGGGAAACTTGAGGGAAGCCGAGCAAGGAAATGCAGGAAGCCGCGCACACCCGTTGGATTTGACGACATAAAATTGTCTTTTCAGTGCATAAAAAACGTTAAAAATTACGCTTAAAACAACAATTAAAAATATTGAAATGTCGATGACGTTAAATGCAAAGCGTGGCTTTCAACCCTACACGCAATGTCATGGACGGTTTGCACAAAGTGCGCATATGAAAACGTCATTTCGAAATTCAAAAACGTTCTTTAGAGTGCCGTACCTGTGATTAAGGTTTAAATTTGCAAGGCTTTGACATCTCATTTTCGTGTTCACAATCGAGATTCGAGTTTCTGCTTTACAGAATAACGTCGTCTAATTCTTCCTAACACTGTGTTACCGATAGTGTCACTGCATACGACTTCTTCTCTGATCATAGTGGTCTCTCATTTCTTCATCACGTTGGTTAGGACGAGGGCTTCTTATATCACAGTTAAGAGTGCTTAAGCGTAGTAATTAATTAAAAACGTGCCATGTCCGAGTCAGACTCGCGCGGAGGGTTCCGTACTACAATACAATATTTCCCAAAAAAATGTGTTTTATCCATGATCCTTAGCGCGAGCCAGTTGACACACACATGACCAGTTTTTATAATTTGTTGTTTCACTGTAGAACTTGCACTATAATAACACCAAGTTTGACGCTAGTATGACTGTATTTCCGTTTTTACAATACTTAGAGCAAAAACATAAAACGATGAAAAATACACATTTCTTGTATGGGGAAGTTCAATTTTTTTGGTAGCAAATCTGCCATAGTAAAGCGTATTCTGTGATAATTTTAACCGTCTAGCTTTTATAGTTCAAAAGATATAGCCCTCTGCAGTTAGGATAGACAGACGGACGGACGCATGGCGTAGGCTTATGACTAGGGTCTTGTTGGCACCCTACGGACCTTAAAAAAGTATAAATAACGACAACTTTCTGAACTCTTTTTTAAACCATATCCCTCATTGCAAGTAATTAGTGTAAAAAGTGTTGCCAGACACTCTACATCTACAACGTCACATCATTGTGATAAAATATACGTAACTAACGTACGTATGTAACGTACACCACCACGTGGGGCACCATGCGTAAGTATGAATGTGGACGGATTGAGAGAGGCAACGATGTCGGCTCCTACTTGGTTCCAAGGATTTCTTTGGCCATCCAGCGTCGGAACGCAGCTAGTGTGAAGGGTCAGATTTGTGACGAAGAGGTTTAGGATGTGCTTTTTAATTGCATTTTATTTTATGGTGTTGACGAAACATGCTATGGATCATTGTCTGTACTTTCTTTTGACAATGCATGACGCGGATTTTAAACATTACATTTTTTAAGACGAAGCATGTTGCGAATATTATTTTCTGTATTGTTCATTGTAACCATATAGCTTCTAAATAAAATAAATTTTTAAACCAAATATGTAACATTGAATCTCATAAATTATCATAGTCGAGACCAGAGTTATTACATTTTATATTATAATCATAAATTTCTTATAGTTTGCTTTTGGACACAAAGATAGATGATAGAACACAAATACATGGCTTCAAATTAAAGCGTGTAGGTAATCTAACGATGTTTTCGTTTACCGAAGTGCCATGTGCTTATTGTATTATAATAAATACTTAGGTTAGGTTAGAGTCTAAGAGTCATTGTTACGAGTCTGATTCAAGCTGGGATCGAAACTTCGCCTCACATAAGGCTATGTTACTAGCCACTAGACTGTACTATACCACATAATTTTTAATTTACTTTTTTTTTAAATCTCTTGTGAGGTGAGTGAGGGTTGTAATTGTATATTAGTAAATATCCCTACAGAGAACAAGTTTTTACATAGCGCGCGTTGGAGGACGTACGAACAAGTACACACAATCAACTGGGGTATGGGCGGAACTGTTTGTACGTCCTACAACGCGCACTATTTGTTAGTGCAGAGCGGCTGCTTGTATGAAGATTGCTCTCTTTAGGGAAATTTACGCATGTGGTTGAAACACAGTTACTAGGTATATGCCACCACAGGTGCATGCTCTATTTAAGTAAAAAGAGTAAATAGAGTAAATCGAGTTGTTTAATTCAGGTTTGTCACTTATTTACCTAATTGAATTGGTGAGTGAATTAAAAATAATATTATAGTTAGTACTTACTTATTTATTTTACATAACGAAACTATACACGAAAATAAAAATAAACTTAACACTGTACCTAATGAAATTAGTCAGTCAGTCAGTCATTAATGGCAATTATTGACAATTCAAACGCCAATGATGTTAAGTAATAACAACCGACAGTATTTGAGCAGCCTAACAGCCGTAACACCTGCAGGTGTTGGATGAGATACAGTTTCCACTGTAGCAGCCCAGGGCTCGGCACACACTGATGCAGACGGGTGATGTGCACGCACGACCAATGGGATCGAATGGCAGGGCGAAAAAGCTGCTGCCTTGCTCAACCGGAACTGGAAACAATATAATTTAACCGTTATTACCAGCTTTTTGACATCAAACTGCAGGGTACATGTTCTAGGGACATAAAAGACAAGAAAAGAACAATTACCTTCGGCACCGGCATCAGCTACAGCAGACAAGCCACTAGCACTTTCTGGAAAGTAGTAATAAAAACAAAATTAAAGAAAACCTAAAAACAATTGAAAACCTACTTGAAAATACAGTTTTGGAGTGAGAGTCACGAACATTTTATTTCTTTTTCACAACAAATCGTTTTGAGGGTTATCAATCTTGGGGGGTCTCACGAGATTACTGATAAAACCTTAGAATAAAGAAAACAAATCATCGGTGTTAAATTAATTTGGTTTTGCCTTTTAAAACCATGGAACAAAATATGGTAAACAATAATTCCTTCTAATCTGCTGATTCTTGCGAATATTATACGATAATGAAAACTGGTAAGTAACTGAACAACTTTCACTATAAGACCAATATCGAAATCGCGAAAACATTGCTGTCCCATACATTTAGCTCGAGTAGATTTGTAGTTTAGTATGGAACATCCGATTTTTTTTCGCTATTTCGATATTAGTCCCATAGTGAAAGTTGTTCAGTTTAATGGTCTAAACCACCCCCTTAAATGTTTATTTGTATTTTTGTAGCACCTTGTAAATAAGGTCCATAAAATCGATATTTATTGCCAACCGTACCAATCGGAACGTTTGATACTTACTGTCATCATTGACCGCGACGTAAGCGTTGACTACGCAGAGCAGGGCAACAAAAGCAAAGACCTTGGATATCATGGTGGAGGATGAAGAAGAAGGTAAAGCACTTGGAGCTATCTCAACAGTGAACAGCGAACTGACATAGGTATCAGTGATACGCACCACTTTATATAGTAACCTGGTGCAGGTTCACAGACTGATTAGGAAAAAACATGATCTAGAGCGATATACTATGAATAACACAATATACCTAATTAGATACTACCACTGACTCATCTTTACATTAGAAACCGTTGAAAAATAGTATCTCATATATTTTATACCTACCACTGCTAGCATGCCACGCACGACAAAGCGACAAAAAGCTGTCTCAATGTATAATATTGAAAAAACGAATGCGGTTTTTCCACTAATCGTTCTTTTTTATTTAAGAGACTAGGAACTTTTGGGATAGTTACAAGTAACAAATTCAAAAAATTCGAAATAATGGTGGCATTATCTCACGCTTAATCTTGAGAAGAGACTGCCCTGCAGTGGGACGTATGTGTAGTGATGAAGATGCCCAAAAAAAAGTCACAACTATGTCGATAGAAACTGCTACTCTCAAGTTAAGTATTTATGATGCTATTTTAATGTGCAGATGCTCTCACTGTTGTAGCATAAATATGTCAAATTATTTCGGACATTATCATCAGCCTACTTCTCATTGCAGACCAGCCTCCTCACACTAGTGAGTGTGAGATAATGCTAAAATTTGAAGTGATATTAAAATTTAAGGAATTGTCTTGACCCCAAAAGTCGACTTAGATTCATATTTTTTAGCTTAAATTGAGACCAGGTACACACGGCGACACATCAAGCTACGCAAAACCTACATAAGCTGGCCGCGCGACGTTATACATTACTTTACATACGCACGGCCAGTATATTTGGGTTTTGCGTAGCTTGATGTGTCGCTGTGTGTACATAACAAAACGTTAAAATATACGATATACTAATTTTTAACGATTTCTAAAGTAAAGATGAGTCAGTGGTGGTATCTACTTATGTTTTACGTTGTACATCGCTCTGGATTTATTTTTTCCTAATCAGTCGTGAACCTGCAAAAGGTTCCTATATAAAGTGGTGCGTATCACTGATACCTATGTCAGTTCGCTGTTCACTGTTGAGATAGCTCCAAGTGCTTTACCTTCTTCTTCATCCTCCACCATGCTATCCAAGGTCTTTGCTTTTGTTGCACTGCTCTGCGTAGTCAACGCTTACGTCGCGGTCAACGATGACAGTAAGTTTCAAACATTCCTAATTGGTACGATTGGTAATAAATATCGATTTTCTGGTCCTAACTTTATAAAATAAAAGTGTCAGTTAGGTACCAGCTTTCGTTACCGTATTATATTCGCAAGAATCAGCAGATTACTAGGGATTGTTGTACCATATTTTGTTAGATGGTTTTGAAAAGCAAAACGAAATTAATTTAAATTTTAACAGAGATGATTTGTTTTCTTTATTCTATGGTTTTATCAGTAATTACGTAAGACCCCCAAGATTGACAATGTTTTCCCCCACAACGATAGGTATGTTTTGAGAAAAAAAAGAAATATTTTTGGAACTCTGCCAAACGGGATTTTCAAGTATTTGTTATTAGGTTTTCTTTAATTTTGTTTTATTACTATTTTCCAGACAGCGCCACTGGCTTGTCTGCTGTAGCTGATGTCGATGCCGAAGGTAATTCTTCTTTCCTTTGTACTTTTCTTCTCAGTAAAGTATGTCTCCAGAACATGTACCCTGCAGTGGGACGTACAAAGGCTCGTAATGATGGTTATATAATATTGTTTTCCAGTTCCGGTCGAGCAAGGCAGCAGCTTTTTCGCCCTGCCATTCGATCCCATTGGTCGTGCCTGCACCTCAAACGTCTGCATCAGTGTGTGCCGAGCCCTGGGCTGCTACAGTGGAAACTGTATCTCATCCAACACCTGCAGGTGTTACGGCTGTTAGGCTGCTCAAATACTGTCGGTTGTTATTACTTAACATCATTGGCGTTTGAGTTGTCAATAATTACCAATAATGATTGACTGACTGACTAATTTCATTACATTGTTAAGTTTATTATTATTTTCATGCTTAGTCATAATTCCGTGATATAAAATAAATAAATAAGTACTAACAATAAATTTTTTTTTTCTATTTTCGTGTTTTTCTTAACACCAATTCATTTTGTAAAATAAGTGACAAACGTGAATTAAACCACTCTTTTCTACCTAAATAGGGAATGCATATATAATGCCCCATATAGTCACTGTATTTCAACCACATGTGTAAATTTCCCTAAAGAGAGCAAGGTTCCTACAAGTAGTCGCTATGCATACATATAATAGTGCGCGTTGTAGGACGTACAAACAGGTCCGCAAATACAAAGTCAAATCTTTTTTAAAGCTACCACCGCGTCGGAACGTGTTGTCGCTGGTATACCTGGTTGAGTGTCTACCAGTTCTTTCGTCCTCCAACACGCGCTGTGTTAAAGTTTGTTGGATATTTTCTCATTATGGTTTCAACACTAAACCAACGCAACCCTAACTCACCTCCCAGAGATTAAAAAAAAATAACTAAAAACTCCCTGGTAAAGTAATATCTAGTGGCTTGTAACCTAGCCTTATGTGTGGCAAATATTTGATCGCAGATTGAATCAGACTCGTAACAATGACTTTTAGGGAACCTAAGTATTTATTATAATACAATTATAACTCTGGCACGTGAGCCGTGCCGTTAATAAGCCGTGCAGGAGGCGATTGTTCGATCCCCGTCCAGGCTGACTCGTACCAATGACTTTTTGGGAATATATGTACGATTTGTAACACCACTGGCTTTTTTCGGTGAAGGAAAATATCGTGAGGAAACCTGCGTGCTTCAATTTCGAGGCATGTATTGTACCCACTGTCCATTTAAAGTGGCGACGGGCTCACTCCCCGTCACACTGGACAGAGATTCGGTACTACTAGTGAAACGTGGATGTTCTGAGTTTTCAGAATATGTCTGACTACCCCCTCGGGGAGTATAGTCGTGAGCATATGCTTATGCTTATGATGCTTATGCACTGGCACTTTTACGAAAGAAGACATCCTACACATTGTAAAGTTGAGTTTTTTAATTTGTCAGAGTCGAGAGAAACATTCTCCAGCTGTAGTTTTTAGGGTTCCGTAGTCAACAAGGAACCCTAGTCACGGCGCCCCGTGAGATGTGTTCTATCCAAAATGGGAGATTAGTTTGTCCAAAGATCTAGACTTAATCTGCACTATGAAGATATATTACATATTATGTTGGTTTGTTATACTAGTGGAAGAGTTTCAGTAATTTTTTTATTATTTATTTCCTACCTATTTAGGGCTGTAACTTTTGAACCGTAGTAGCTAGACAGTTGAAATTTTCACAAAATATGCGTTATTACGGCAGATTTATTAACAAATTGTAGAAATGTAAAATGATAACAATTTAGATCGGTCATGTACAGGTACTTGAAACTAGTTTTTTTTACGTTTTTTCTTCTCGCTCTATCGTAAATATGGTAATACATACAAGCGTCAAACTTGGTGTGATTATAGAGCAAACTCTAAACAATAAATAATTAAAACCGGGCAGGTGTGAGTCGGTCTCGCGCTAAAGGTCCCGGATAAAACAAAACTTTTTGTAAGTTAATATTATGTTATGTGGTACGGAACCCTCGGTGCTCGAGTAGCTCGATTAGCACTTTACAGTTTTTTTTTGAGAACTTACAGCTAGATAACAGTTTGATTTATACAAGAAAAATTTGTAGTATTAACAAAGTAATACTTGAAGAGTCTTTCAGTGGAAAACCCAAGCTCGAAGGCTCCGAACCCAAGTCGGCCGGAGTAAAGAGAACCTCTCCAAATGGAGTTTTACGATGGTTCAGGACTTAGGCGTGAATATGCCCATCTCACATCTTGCCCTTTCTGCCCACAAACTTGCACGTGAATTGAGCTTATGGATGTAACTGGTAGTGTTCTCCGTCGGGGAAAATACTGGGCTGGAAAAATATAAAATCACACGCCATCGATTCGATAGAAGAAGAAGTAGGAAAAGTACAGGTTTTCGTATCCATACCTTACCAGGCTGTGATGAAGAAGAGACCGCTATGATCTGAGAAGAGGTTGGATATAGTGACACTGATCGGTGACACAGTGTAAGGAAGAATACTTCGACGGTAGTCCCACGGTGTGGGCATCAGAAAGGATGACGATGCCTGAATGAATTAGACGCCGTTTTCGTACCCGCTGTGCTATTCTGTACGCACAAACTCGAAACTCGAAAGTGAACTCGAAATTGAGATGTTAAATTTGATTTGCTGATTTGACTTCTTACATTATAGCAGTAGGGTTTAAATTTGCAAGGCAGACGTTCGAGATTCCAGTTTGTGCTTTATAGAATAGCACGACTGTACAAAACTAAAACGTACCTACTCAAACAAATAAAACGTTGAACATAATTTTCTGTCTTTCTATTTCCTAACTTTTTCGAATACCTATCTACAGATTCAATGGCACTTAAAGCTTCTAGATTTATTTCCTAATCTTTGATCTCATCTCAAAGTTGTGAGATAACAATCAAGGAGTGTTGCTTGAAGATGCTCTGCTCTCCAAGTTAATTGTGAGGGCTTCTACAAAGAGGGTAGGGGTACTTCAAGCCTTGTGAACGGTCGTTTTCTTTGACATTGCGAAGATACTGGTTCTTTTATCTTTTCATTACTTTGGCAGGTACCTACTATAAGTTTTGATAGAACAGGTGGAGTGAGTTTGTTTTACAAATACAAGTACAGTGCGACAAACTTTTCTGAATATTTATAGGAAAATTTGTGTTTTTGTTGCTATATTTTTGGGAAATTTTTTTCACCGTCTCGCACATTTCTGGTGGAAGGACTAGTAAGTAACCTTTAGACTGGACGAGGCTTATATGAGCACAACGTTGGCCTACTGCCCATCTTCCAAGGAATGAGTAACATCTCGTCTGATCTCTCGCCATCATCCTTTATAATACCTAGGTAAGTCTAGATAGGAGGTAAAAGGAAATAAAAACAAAAAATTATGATTTTAGCATTATATTTGAAGGCATTGGAACTGATAGAAAATTTTGTATGAAAATAGCGAATCACAGATAGAGTTTATAAACAAAAATTTCAAAAGGATTCAAACCCATTGATCAACCATATGCAATCATACGACTATGACTGGTCCAGTGAGAATTTCGATATCCTAAGCGACGATGTGTTAAGTCATGGTTGTTCAGTCAATTCAAATCCTTAAGACGTTTATAATTTGATTGAAAATAGTAAGTTTAACAGCCGTAGCACTGGCAAGTGCTGGATGAGATACAGTATCCACTGGTGCAGCCCAGAGCTCGGCACACACTGACGCAGAGGCTGCTAGTGCAGGCGCGATTCATGGCCTGGAACGGCAGGGCGAATGAGCTGCCCGGATTAACTGCGCCTGTGGAACAATATATTGTTTGTTTTGAAGATAGAAAATAATTGGGGAAGTCAAGTAGTGGTAAAATTGGAGAAAGAAGCTAGGGAAACTAATCATTTATTTTGTAATCCCTTTGCTATCTATAACAGTAACGACTATGATTTTTAAGCTGGGTCTTGTTAGTAAACTTTAAACATATTTAAAAATTCAGCATAGAATGACGATGGTTTTGGTTTACTAAAATATATTATTATATCATCAACCTAGGTATATATGTCTCACTGCAGGTCTACCCTCAACGAGTATCTATGGGCGTGAGGTAGATGGTAGACCACACATACGCATCCGAATATCTTCATCAACATTATGTAAGTTTCCCCACGATGTTTTCCTTCACCGTTTGAGAGTAGTCGAGATCGGTCGATGGAATTATAGAAGGATATAATTTATTTATTGTTCTGTAATTTTTGGTTGTCAGGACGTCACTCCAGCTCAAACTTTTTTTTAAAGACATATTTTTCATCATTACTATTCAAAGTAGAGGTCGATTTTAAACTTTAAATCGTTTGTGATAAGACTTGGTTTTGGTGATATAAGTAAGTAATTATTGGGATATGGGAATAGACAAATGATAATTTTACCTTTCACGGCACTGACACCTGCTTCAGCAGCGGCTGAGAGTTCATTATCTGTTAAAAAAAACATAAATTAAATAAAATGTTTACCAAATTAACGAATCCATCACCTGGTTAGATTACGAAGCGACTTTTACAAATGAAATGTTAATGTAATGGTTTTGGATGAAGCTTATGCTATACTTAATCGTAATATGTAACCTTTTCATAAAATAAGGCAAAAATGTTATGATAATAAAACTAATAAGCGTTCAGGCAAAACTGTATTTTAGTTTTACCGTCCGAAAAGAGGATGTCACATTTGCAACGATCACCGACGCATGCGCCGCCCGGGAACCCAATGCGGCGACAAGATTGATCACAACTTTGCTGGCTGCAAGCGCGGGCGACTGACGCTCTGCTTATGTCTATATCTACATCTGGCAATGTGGAAGAGACCCAAAAGTATAAGAACATAATTTTTTTATCGACAAACGGCTATGTCAGTACAATAAAGGTACTACGTTTTTCTATGTTTGTATTATGTACAGGGTGTTAGGGTAAACAGTTGCATTACTTTAAGGAGTGATTGTACCCATGATACTGAACAACTTTCTCCAAGAAACCGATAGCAATTTCTTTGAAAAAGTTGTTCAGTATCATAGGTACAATTAACTCTTAATATTCGGAATATACACCCTGAATATTCTGAACTGACATCAATTGGGGATTTGCTGATTGACAAAATGTGTATGACTATTGAAAATGACAATGTTTTGCGCATTCCAAAACCACTGAACGAAAATATGATACACATAAAATCACCGAACAAATGGAACTTTCTTCTGGGTAGTTAATTTATTTACAAACAACATACATGTGGAAAAAGAAAATAAGGAATCAAAACAAACCAAAATAAAGATAAATAAAAAAACAAAATCCCTTAGAGAAAAGGGTAGATGAGCCAGATGATGGGAGCTCAGCCTGCAGATGGAGTGCTGATAGTAAGTTCATCGGCAGTCCATCTACCCTGAGTTTTCACTGTATCTTACTATTGTAGTTGCGTCCCCAATTTTGTATTGAATTTCGTACAGCGCTCCTAGTGGTTACGTTGAGAACTAATTTCTGCCATACGAATTGGTGACGTAACTACAGTAGTAACGTACAGTGAAAACTCATGGTAGGCCTACAGGTAGAACAATTCATCCATCAAAGGCCGTTCGAATCATTGCCCATCAAAGCTGCTGCTGTGCGGGAGTATGCTAAGAAGGCTGGCAGCGTTGCCTCTTTGGATGGCGATGCTTACTTCTTTTTAAAAACGTAATTTATTAGGGTTCCGTACCCAAATACTTAAAACGAGACCCTATTACTAAGCCTAGATCTTCCGCCCGTCCGTCCTACCTATATAGGACTGTAACTTTTGAAACGGACTAGTTAGACAGTTGACATTTTCAGAGAATATGCGTTATTATAGCGGATTCGTTAAAAATATCAAAAATTTTAAAATTAAGGGGGGTCCTCATACAAGAAACTAGTTTTTATCAACGTTTTTTCTTCTCGCTCTATCGTAAAAACGGTAATACATTACAAGCGTCAAACTTGGTGTGATTATAGAGCAAACTCTACAGTATAACAACAAATCGTATAAACCGGCCAAGTGTGAGTCGGTCTGGTGCTAAAGGTCCCGGAGAAAACAACACTTCTTTCTAACTTAATATGTTGTATTTTGGTGTGGTTCAAACTCTCGCCTAACTCGCACTTATTAAGGTTTTAAAACTTACTGTCGTCGAAAACGTTGAGCGCAACGTAAGCGTTGACTACGCAGAGCAGGGCAACAAAGGCAAAGACCTTGGATATCATGGTGGAGGATGAAGAAGAAGGTAAAGCACTTGGAACTATCTCAACAGTGAACAGCGAACTGACATAGGCATTAGTAGCACGTACTACTTTATATATGGAGCGGGTCGAAGTAGGGACTTCACCGAACGATTACAAAAAACAGGATGATTCACCCACTTTAGGTACGAAAGGATTACTTCCACTTCATATTTTAGTATTAAGAGGATATAATTCGGAGCGCGCTCCATACAAACGTACTATGGTGATATTTCTAATACTAACCAATTAAACTCAATGAAATTTTTCAGAATCATCTAAAAACAAATTTATACGCTTGTATAGAGTCAGATTTTCGTTAAAATGTATAGTTTTAATGTTACAGTGTCTCAAAGATTTCCATACAAATCTTAAATTAATCCTAGCATTGCAACTGTATATTTTAACGAAAATCTGATTCCATACAAGTATAGATATTTGTTTCAAGATTGTTTCAGCAAAATTTCATTGAGTTTAATTGGATAGTATTGAAAATATCACCATAGTACGTTTGTATGGAGCGCGCTCCGAATTATATCCCCTTAAACTACACAAAGAATGGTTGAATACTCAAAGACAACTAGATAGCTTTGGATTGTGGTATTGAAGTGAAGTGTTTTGTTGTTTTAATAATACTTTACGTGGAAACACTTCCAAATTATAGGAAAATAATCTACACTATTATGAAACTGTAACAAAGGTACTATAGAAGATATTTACAAACAAAATATTTCGATATTGTGTTTAGGTGACTTTGGACCCCAAATTACCGATATTTGAATTTTTTGTGTTACCTACCTTATGTTAAAAGTTTGGTCGAGCCATCACGCAAAAACTATATGGATTATCTGGTAAGCCCTATTTTTATTTTACTTTGAGAGCAAATACCTCGAGATAGAAGCATTATAAATATAAATATCTTGGACATTGTCACACAAATTATCTAGTCACATTTAAAGTACCAGAATCTAGCCTGGACTTGTATTATGATGACTAGACAACGATATAGAATACATATATAGATACAAACATCCATGACTCGGGTACAAATATTCATATTCATCATATAAATATTTGTCCCTTATGGGATTCCAACCCGCGACCCTCGGCACAGCAGGCAGGTTCACTACCGACTGTGCTATCGGGCCGCCAAATTTATATTATAATAGTCATATTATAACTACTTAGTTTTTAGGGATGTTCTATAGACCTATCCAACGACATCTTACTCGATTTAATCCTACTAATAAGTTTGTAAGTATGGATGGATGTTTGTTACTCTTTCATGTAAAAACTACTAAATGGATTTTAATGAAATTTGGCACACAGATATAATATGATCTGGATTAACACATAGGATACTTTTTTAAGTTCTAGGTAGACGGAGTCGCGGGCAACAGCTAGTAGAAGATAAAATAATAAATTCTTTTGTTTCTTTTCATAGTCCGGGTCAAAAATACAATAAATATTATGGTAATGAAGGCCTTTTGATTCGATAAGTGCAAAAATAAAGGAATAATCAAGGCGGGGCATACATACAGACATGACAGAGAGAATGGACAAAAGTATAAGGGTTCCTAAGGAACCCTAAAAATCGGATGCCATAAAAAATTACAAACCTGCTCGAACCAAATGTATGAACAGCCGATTTTTTTCGCTATTTCGATATTATTCCCATAGAGAAAGTTGTAAAGTCTCATGGTCTGATCTTCCCCTTAAAAAACCTAAGAAATTGATATCAGTAGCATCCTTTTAAACTTAGAGGGTAGACTCTCTCTCTCTTGGTCATCAAACCGAACAACTTTTACTATGGGAGCAAACCGACCGGAACAAAAAAAAATCTGCAGTTCCATACTAAACTGCAATGCCTACTTGACTCAAATGTATGCAACAGCTGATTTTCTTTACTACGATCGGTTTGCCCCCTTAGTTGTTCAGTTTGATGTAGTACGAACGATTTTGATGTTTGATGGAGAACGAAGAACGAGAATACGAGTGAGTACAAACATACAAACAAACAGATAAACAGACAAAAATTCTAAACAGCAAGAATAATTTTTTTTGCAAATTCTCAAATTTTACAATTTTAGTAGCTTAGCATTATGCTCACGACTATATTCCCCGAGGGGGTATTCAGAGATATTTTGAAATCTCAGAACATCCACGATCACTAGTAATACTTACCGAAACTCTGTACAGTGTGACGGGGGATTGAGCCCGTCGCCACTTATAATAGACAGTGGATACATGCCTCAAGATTGAAGCATGCAGGTTTCCTCATGATGTTTTCCTTCAACGAAAAGCCTGTGGTGTTACAAATCGTACATAAATTCAGATAAACTCATTGGTACTAGTCGGCCTGGACGGGGATCGAGCCATCGCCTCCTGCACGGCAGGCAAGGTTAATCGCCACTGGACCTTGCTTATACAATACAATTTTTTATTATATGCATAATAAAAGATCTCAGTTTGACTCAAATATTGAGTCATATGGGAAAATGGGATCAACTCGAGATTACTCCTTCACAACTGTAAAAAAATCATCCATATCGGTCAAGAAATGCCGAAGATATCACGTAAAATAGGCAACAAAAAATTTTTTTTAAAATTTCGCTCGAGTTTTTACTTTTATTTACCAAATTATCTCCGACCAATAGGAACGGCGTTTGATACATACGTAAATTTAGTTACGAATAGTTCATAATCTCGCCACTGTCCGAAACCATAGTAAAATAAAAACGAATAGTCGTGAAGCGCAGCGGTCTATGCTTGCGCAATGTGCGGGTGACGGGCCTACTACGTACGTATCCTAATTGTATTCGCCTTAATTGAGGGTACGTACGCGCAGGTAGAGGGGGCCAAGACGCGCTCCTCTCGGCCACCGCACACCGCGCTAATTGACCTGTCGTGACCGCTGAGCTTCACCACTATAAGCAATTATTGCACTATGCCGAAACTTTGTACAATATTTACACAGTTGTAACATTATTGCGTATGCCTGATTAATTTACCTGCTAGAAGAGTATTTGATTACGAGATTTTCCTAGTGCGACATTTTAAAAGCCTACTTGAAAATACGAGTATAAGTTTAATCAAAATTAGTTAGTTATTGTGCATAAATAACAATGAGAGAACAAGTGCTAATATTAAATGTTGTAGTGATGATGATATGTATTATTATTGAAATATTTATTCGAGGTATGTAAAGTACTTACTTACCTACAGTAAAACCTTTTAGTTCAAAGGTGTAGTGAAGTTCTTGACCACCCCAAAAGATATTATTGTCGTGACTGTCTTATAATTAGGTCTAACAAAATCAGCTGAAACTATTTTAAGGGGATGACCAGACCATCGTTCTAAACAACTTTCTCTGTGTAACCAACATCGAAATCGCGACAAAAAAAATCTGCTCTCGGTTTGCAGTTTTGTATGGAACAGCGGATTTTTTTTCCCGATTTCGACATTGTTCCCATAGACAAAGCTGTTCAGTTTGATGGTCTGATCATCTCCTTAAAATAGATTCAGCTAATTTTGTTAGACCTTATACCTATAAACAAGTATTTAAAAAAGAGTGTTGAGTCTGAAACTGTTAAAGTGGGCGATTTTTCAATCACTTGCCAAATCTGAGGTAGATTGCAATTGAAGGTTTGCTCCCTATCCATAGTAAAAATTGGTCAGTTTAATCACCTGAACCACGCCATTAGTATAAACGAATTGCTTATTGTACGATATGCGTATTGGACCAAGTGCTAACTAGGTCAATGAATCGTCCATTATGGAGACTTGTGCCTTTTCATACGTAACGGTTACCGGCGCCGGGAATTTACCCGGTAGGCCCATACTTTGGTAGCCGGGCACCAGATGCCGGCTATCAGGCAACCGTAACGTGTGAAAGGGGACTTATTTTATAGCCCTTCTACACTACTCGAAAAACTTAGGTAAACTCCGACATAACCAATTTTCCGTCCATTGAGTTTTGTATTCGTTTAATTATTAATTCCTATAAATAACAAATCAAATACATTTATAAGTTAATCGCTCATTGTTTGCACGCAGTTTCTTATGTTATTTTTAGAATCATTTCAACTAAATCGTATTCTTATCAGTATGAAGAATTGGTATTGTACAGCGAAATTACTCGTATTAATCTATTCCGTTTTGCGTTACAGTGCCGTATTTAAAGTTAATTAATAATAATAATTAATATAATCTATCTTGGACATTGTCACACAAATTGTCTAGTCACATTTAAAGTACCAGAATCTAGCCTGGACTTATATTATACGATACGATATAGAATGCATGTACAGATACAAACAACCATGACTCGGGTACAAATATTCATATTCATCATACAATTATTTGTCCCTTACGGGATTCGAAACCGCGACCTTCGGCACAGCAGGCAGGTTCACTACCGACTGTGCTGTCGGGCCGTCATATAGTACAATTATTATTTTAATTTTGTATTTGAACTAACTAAATTTAGTTCTTTTAATGTCCACTTAAATATAATTATAGGTAGCAGTCAGCACAATTATTTTCAAATCATTATACAAGGTGTTACAAAAATACAAATAAACATTTAAGGGGGTGGATTAGACCATAAAACTGAACAACTTTCACTCTAGGACCAATATCGAAATTGCAAAAAAAAGGATGTTCCTAAACTCCAAATCTGCTCGAGCTAAATGTACCTATGGGACAACTGATTTTTTTTTCACGATTTCGATGTTGGTCCCGTAGTGAGTGTGTTAAACAACCCCCTTAAAGGTTTTAAATGTTTATTTTAGTTTTTTTTTCCGATTCACACCCTGTACTTGTCAAAGGTGGAGATGCAGCGCTGGTGGTACGTCACCCTTGCAGGCAGGACTGTGTGGAGCTATGCCACATGCGAGGAGAAAGTGAAGGGTTCTGTATCCATGGCAATTGTCACTGCGGAGACGCCATATTAAGAGAAAACCTTTTAAATTAATAATTATAGGACAATACCACAGGGTAGTTAGGGTAAACAGTTGCATCATTTTAAGGGGTGTTTTGTACCCATTGATTGATTGTTGGTTGTGCTATTGCAAGCAAGGGTCGTTATGTAACACTGATACCATAGCTGGTCCATTGTGTTCGTCCCAAGCTCACCCATATTTTCGTATGGTATATTCTTTTCATTCTCGGGTTTCCTCACGATGTTTTTACCAACGTACTGATAAATACCAACGTACATAAATTCCTTAGAACTTAGTGGTACAGGCCAGGAATCGAACCGCCGCCTCATGAGTGAGTCTCTAGCTCTCTTCCGTATGGAATATTATCGCTCTTAATTGTAGCTAGGAAACTTTAAGGAAATTAGAAAAAAAATACAAAATCAGCTCATCGAACGTTTTTATGAAAAAAATTATTTCTTTTTTGCGAATTTCCCTTTCATTCCTTTGAAAAAGTGGTTCAGTATAATGAGTATAATCACCCCTTAAAGTAATGCAACTGTTTACCCTTACTGTGTCTATTAATAGAATAGTTAAATGATATTCTTGTTATTCCAATTTCCAGTTAACTGACTCAATTAAATTCCTTTAGTGCATCGAGGCAATCGTAAACTTTGTTGATTTTCAAACGCTTTGTTAAATGCCCCTCTAGGGTAAGAATAGCAACATTATACATCTGTATTACAGTCTTGTTTGTTTAATTGGTGTCTATTTAGAGTAGGGTTACCAACTTTTTTTACCGAACATAAAGTATATCGAGTGGCTCACTCCCCGTCACACTAGACAGAGTTTCGGTACAAGTGAAACGAGGATGTTCTGAGGTTTCAGAATATCTCTGACTCCCCTCGGGGAATATTGTCGTTTGCATATGCTATGCTATAAAGTATATCTGATTAACAGGGATTTTAAATAAAAGTACAGACCTGTAAAAAGTACACGTTAAAAAAAAATAGAAATTAATTTTTGTGCTTTTTACACATTTTAACAACATTTTCATCATTTTTGAAGATTTTCTAAATGATTTCACTAAATCTACCTAATCATTAACCAATGTTTGTTTAAAAATATCTGAATGTTAGTTTGCGATCGTTATTTATAAATGATAACCGTACCTAATATTTATTACTGATAAAATACTTTATCTCTTTAGGTTATTTAACCTAACTGGGTGTTAATTTTAGGACGAAACAAAGTATTTTTGCGTACTTTATTATTATTTAAAAGTATAAAGTACATCGACTTAAAATAACGTACGATACTTTATTTTGAAGTACAGTCGGCAGCCCTAATTTAGAGGCCCTAGGGTGCTTGCATTCCATCTAATGGCAACTCATGCAAATATAGATTGAATATTACTTACGGCTATTAGGCTCAAATTGAAATATCCTTTGCTAGCTACTCGCTAGTGTAAATGATATTATACACCCCGAGGTACTATCACAAGATTGAAGCAGATGCTTGCATCGAAAATTGAAGTCTGCTAAACTATAATTTGATTGGCAGAAGTGCTAGGTGATGAAATGGAGTATCAGTACCAAAATTGACTAGGTACTAACATTAGACGATTCATGTAACTACGTAAAAATCCTTACCGTTGTGGTGATTACTGGCAAACAAGCCTGTTTGCAAAAGGCTTCCGACCTACTAATGTCCTTTTCACACGAGGGCAGGGCAGTGAGGGCAGGACAATACAGTACTGCCCTCGTGTGAACACCCTCACCGAGGCAGGACAGTACTGCGCCGGGGCAGTAACCAGGGTAGGGCAGTTAATAGACAGCTGGTCTTTTTTTCGAGGGCAGTTCGCTTCCCCCTCCATCTATTTCTTTCGAATGCCTCGTAGCTGCTCCCGTGTGAACATGAGGGTAGTGCAGTGCAGCAAGATATTTTATAAATGTTGGTCATCCTGACTGTTTTTTTTAAATTAAAAATGCATTCTTTCAAATTGAGAATGCGTTACAGCTAAACTATATAGGTAGATTTACAGTCTAAATCTAAACACGAGTTTATTTTATATTCAATAATTTCACTTTTATATAATATCTTATTTTCTTTTTAAACCTTTATCAGTTTTATGTTAAGCTGTAAGCCTGTACTCTAAATTTTAGAGGAAAACTGAATAGGAATACCGAATATTACTGTGAACGTTATCAATACGAAACTCAAATTATATTAGCTCGTGGACTGAGCTGTCCTGTCTAGCTGCCCGAAGTGTGAACGCCAACTGCCTTCCCAATTGCCCTGTCCAACTGTCCTACCCTCACTGCCCTGCCCTCGTGTGAAAGGGGCACATAGCGATCAAATCACGCACCGGCGCCGTTCCTGGGACCCGATCGCGCTAATTTAAAACATCCGTACTCAATTTCAGTTCTAATCGCATTGTAATCCAGTTACTATTCAACTGTGCTGAATTCGGTATCGTGCTAAACTTGACTTATTTACCTACTATTTGATTGACAGCCTGAAACGTCTGAGCGATCTGTGAAACGGCTGTCATGGGCTGTCAAATGATTAGCGCGATACCGAATGTGTAAAAGGTTGTGATTCGTATGAAGTCCTATTGAACCGCAACTTTTTAAAGTTAACAGTTGTAGAAACTGCACGCATGCAACGCATTCATTGGACGCACCCTAATACAGGGTGTAAGGGTAAATAGTTGCATTACTTTAAGGGGTGATTGTACTCATGATGCTGAACAACTTTCCCAAAGGAACTAAGGGAATTCGTAAAAAAAATTAAACTTTTCACACAAACGTTCTTTCAGCTGATTGCATTTCGATTTAGTATGGAAAGTACAAAAATTATTTTGTTAATTTCCTATATATAGTTGTTCAGTATCATAAGTACAGTTGCCATCAGATATATCGTAGCAGACAACATACATACATACATAAGCTCACGCCATTGTCCCATGGGGGTAGGCAGAGACCACGGATCGCCACACGCTACGACTCTGACACACATCTTTAGCTTTTCTCTTCTTTTCGTGCACTTCTTGTCATGTCCTTTTCGGAAAAGATCATTGATTTGATCATGGTATGTTTTCCTCGGACGGCCTCTCCAAACACTTCCGCTCACCTTTGCTTGGTAAATTTCATTCGTAAGTCTTCTTTCATTCATTCTCTCTACATGACCGAACCATCTAAGCATACCCCTCTCAATCCTTGTTACTATATCATCCTTCAACTTACACCAATCTCTTATCACACTGTTCTTGATTCGATCAACCAAAGTAATACCACACATACTTCGTAAGGAGCGCATTTCAACTGCATTCACTCTGCTTTCGTTCCTTTTATTCCATACACAACATTCACTCCCATACATCAGAGTAGGCACCAACACACCGTTGTGAATAGCCAGACGTGTACTTTTTGACACAGACCGGCTACTCACCACGGCGTGCAGGGCACCATTTACCTTATTTCCCGCAGTCACTCTTCGCTCTGTATGACATGGTGAGCAGTGCTAATTTTCAATAAATTCTTTACAATAAATGTTACAAATTATGTCTAAACGTATTCGCTAGAACTAGATTAAATGTTCTCCATAAGCCCAAATTACAATTACCCTCTTGCCAAACTGCATTCTTCAAGCGAAGTACTAAATATAATGCGGTCAAAGTATATAATGGATTGCCTTACGAAATGAAGACTCTTCCGGATGAGAAGTTTTTAAAGGACCTAAAATCTTTTTTAGTAAAAAAAAGCCCATATAACCTAGACGAGTATTTTGAAATAGATAAATCCTAGCCTATTAGGAGTCAATTTTCAACCTCGCTTAAAAATGTCTTTGATTTACTCAACTTCATTTAAATGTAAATTATATTATACACAATAATGCAATGACTAATTAACTATTTAGTAATGTACCAAATAAAATCAGATTTATTATTTTCCTACTTTTCTGTTGTGTATCTTGATGTATAAATTTCAATGGACATTGTATTATTGAATTTTGTAACATATTCTTATTATGCATTATTATCGATGTTGTAATTGTATAAAAATTGCCACACCCAAAACATGGGTAAAATTATGTTGAAACTGTGTAACAATGAAGTATTATCTATTGTAAACATGTAATTTTTCGCAATAAATATAAATAAAAATAAAATAAAGAGTATTGTGTCATAAATATCTGAACAGCTATTTTTCAACAACTTCGTTACAAAGTTTTTTGAAATTGGAGTATATAGGGTCTTTCTTAATATGCTGACACTTTTTTAAGGGGATGATCAGACCGTCAAACTGAACAACTTTCTCTATGGCACCAACATCGAACTCGGGAAAAAAATCACCTGTTCCACACAAAACTGCAAACCTAATCGAGCCAAATGTATGGGACAGCCGATTTTTTTTTATCGATTTCTATGTTGTTCCCATATAGAAAGTTGTTTAGTTTGACGGTCTGACCATCCCTTAAAAAAGTGTCAGTAGTACAGGGTGTCTCAAAAGAAATTTTATATTTATTTAGCTTACTGCGTGAGCGCAACGTATCCGAGGGGCGCGGGGGTTATGTCAATCGGTAGCCTGGCTCTTGGGAATTCAGTCGCTATGGAGCGTTTCTCGGGAGCAGACCGCGCGTTGTGCGTGCGAGAGTTTTACAAAAACGGTGATTCGGCGACTGTAGCGCGTAGAAAATTCTGCAGTATTCGAGGTTTTCGCCACTTAAATGATGCGCCAAGCATTCCTCTCATTCGACATTGGGTTAAAAAGTTTGAAGAGACCGGTACAACGCTAGATAAATCAAAATCCGGGCGACCTAGGTCATCAAGAACGGTAGAAAACGTGGAGAATGTTAATCAGTCTGTTCGTGACGACCCGAACCTTTCAATTCGGAAGCGCGCAAGTGCTTTAAATGTGCATAGATCATCATTACATCGCATCATGCACAAAGACCTAAAGCTGCACCCCTACAAAATTCAATTGGTGCAAGAATTAAAGCCCCAAGATGCCAGTCAGAGGCTTCATTTCGTAAATCAGGTGATTGAGCGATTTTCAACGTTTACCAACATTTTGTTTTCGGATGAAGCTCATTTTCATCTTAATGGCCACGTAAATAAGCAGAACTGCCGCTACTGGAGTGCAACGAATCCAAAACGCAAACATCAGAAACCCGATAAACCGACTTCACTGGCCCATTTGAAAGAAAATATCCGTCACGAAATGGCAGCCATCCCTGAATCCACCTGCCGAGCCGTCATAAGTAATTTTACTGTTCGATTAAATGAGTGCCGAGAACGCGAGGGTCTACATTTAGACGATATCATTTTTAAGAAATAAATCCCCAAAAAGTGTATTTCAATAATTAATAAACATTTTTTCTAGATACGGCTTACTTTTTTTTAATCGATCCACTAAATATAAAATTTCTTTTGAGACACCCTGTATAACAATGTAAACAAGTAAAGTCTTGTTTCCTAAACTGCTCAGATATTTATTACCTTGACTGCTTAGAGACATTTAATGTTTTAGGCGTTCAGATATTTTTTGATTGTTTATGTGTAAAGAAACTATTGAAAATTAGAACTGCTTAGAAATATTTGAATACCTTGTTTGCTATGATGAATATATCTGATGGCGAATGTACAATCACCCCTTGAAGTAATGCAATTGTTTATCCTAACACCCTGTATAAGTATCTATTAAAACATTACTTATTATGGTATTAGGTAGGTATGTTACTTATAGTATTTTTAGTATATCTAGCACGTTTGTTACTAACAGTTGTTAAATTTATTTTGTTTTGAGATTTCATGTTGGTGTAAAGTCATCGTTTTTGTAAAATGAGTCATATTGGATTGGAATAGAACACATTTTCAAATACATCGAATTGCCGAAATCGTATTAGAGCAGTTGAAGGTTTAATCCGCGATGGATCGACATCGACACGGCAATATAGATAGGCGTTTTACATTTCATAGGATTATTGTAAGGGCTTTTATTTAAGCTTCCATATCTAGGCGCACGGTAGTAAGTTAGCCAAGTTCGAAACAAAATTAAACGAATCATTTCGAGTTACTTTTGACCTCTTTATAATTTTGCTGGCTTATCCTACTTCAATTATCTAGAATCCTATTAGAATTTTGACTCGTTCCTGAGATATTTCCATCCGAATATTAAGAAACCCACGGGGGGTTTCTTAATATTCTCCACCCAGTAGTACCGAAACACTGGACAGAGTTTCGGTACTACTGGTGAAACGTGGATGTTCTGACTACCCCCTCGGGGAATATAGTCTTGAGCATATGCTTATGCTTATATTAAGAAAAATAAAGGGATTATCTTGTCGTATCATTTAATTTTGATTTAATAGCAATAGGCTTATCAGCTGTTCCATAATAAAGTGCAATGCCTACTCGACTCAAATGTATGCAACAGCTGATTATTTTATTGCTCCGATCGATTGGGAGAAATCCCATATTAAAAGTTGTTCAGTTTGATGGGTAGACTCTTAGTTTAAAACGATGCTAATGATATAAAATTCACCCTGTGTAGTGCATATTATTATGTCGCAGAAATATTGTCAGAGCCGTAATGATAATTATAATTAAAAACACCGTTTTATTTAACCTTAACTTAAGAATTTAAACCTATTGTTATATGTAGTTATTAAGAGAAGTTTATTCCGAATGCGTAAATGCGCGCTGCATACAAACGAAGTCTGGTGATATTTTCAATACTAACCAGTTAAATTCAATGAAATTTTGCAGAAACATTCTAGGAACAAATCTCTATGCTTGTATCGTGTCCGATTTTCGTTAAAATATACAGTTTCAATGCTAGGATTAATTTAAGATTTGTATGGAAATCTTTGAGTCCCTGTAACTTTAAAACTGTACATTTTAAGGAAAATTTGACACGATACAAGCATAGAGATTACTTTCAAGATTGTTTATGAAAAATTTCACTGACTTTAATTGGTTAGTATTGATAATATAACCAGACTTCGTTTGTATGGAGCGCGCCAACAGTAATATACCCTTAAGTAGTGTTATGTTGTAGAATTTCAGGCCGCATCTTCTCTACAGCGACAACACGTTCCGACGTGGTGGTGCTTAATAAAACGTCCTATATTTATAAAAGTCTGATCATTATCATCGGCTTATATACCTTCCACTGCAGGCAACAGTCCTCTCACTAATAAGATGAATAATGAACGCTTCTGTAAAATCTAATGGCACCTGTGAAATATGTTACATTATTATGTGTATCTAGTTGTTGACATAGCCCTGAATTTTGCCAGAGAAGTGGATTAGGCCTTATCTGAGGAAGATAACACAATGACAGGAATAATGTGGTCTAATGGTCCGCTGGATATGCCCATTACAGGTGTCCTGAGACAAGGTAACCTGTAGCAACTGGATTAGGATGATGATTATGATCTTCTTATCGCGTAGGTAGCAAGCCCTGGTGTCAGAGTTTTTTCAGGCTGCCTTACGGCCGCTGACGTGGTTTTATGCAACGACTACTACCACGATAGATAGTAGCCGGGACCAAAGGCATAACGTGTCATCCGAAGCAGGGAATCTTCTTTATTTTCTGACAATCAGGTGATTCAGCCTGCAATTTCCTAACCAGCTGGGGAAAAACGCACAAAGTGGCATATCACTAGGTGTCTCCCGTGGGAATCGATCCTACGACTTCCGGGTCCAGAGCCCAATACACGTAATAATTAGACCACGGAGGCAGTTGATTGTGAGTGTAGTGTAATTTGTGTTCATACTGTCTATTTTTTAAATCAAAACACATTCAACATTTTCCAGACGAAACAGTAGGTAAGTCAGAAATATTTCAGCATCGCGGCGTCCGCATGGGAATACTCAATAAAGATAAATATAGCTTTAAATCATTTCTATGAGACGAATAAAATGATTTCAAGGATTTGTACAAAGTATACACCATTAGATGGCCAACCATTTAATTACGAAGAGTACTAGCTTGTTATGAATAACTCTGGAATACTGCCTGACACCCAGAGGTCTTTGTTAGAAAGGTATACTTTTGAATGTGATTTAAATTGAGTGTGTAATATAGTATATTTATTTGGTAAGCCTTAAATAAATAAAATAAACAAAGGAAAATAAATAAACTTAGTGCAGCTGCTAATAAACTAAAATTCCTGAAAACTGTTGGAAAATACATACATATTGATTAGCGCTAATAAAGGCAGTGTAGGTGGACTTATCGGGCACGCAGCGATTATGACTTCTGATAATTTGGTGCCAGAAATGTCTTGAAGGAGCGGATGGGTAAATGGAATCCAGAATAATAACTATAAGTATAAGGAAAACAAAAAACCCGACTGCATAACAAACTAATAACTGAAAAGAGAAAAATAAGCTCTATAATCAAAATCATTAATCAGCTATAGTAACCACTTTGTTTGAGTAAATATAATTTGAATCTATTAGGTAGGTATTGCCAAAGGCAAACCAAAAACCAACCAATAGGTAAGTAGGAAAGTTTTGTGATTTTTCTTTGTCCCCCTTTACGATACGTACCTATTACCTCATAATATTCAAAATATTATTTCTCAAAGATGTTAATGAAAAAAAAACAAAGCTGATTAATGATTAAATAACTTATTTGTCTTTTTTCAGTTAACAATTTTTAATGGAGTCGTGTTTTTTGTTTTTTGTAAAAATTTCCCATGATTCAATATTTAAGTTACTATCCTTCCTTGTAGTATAGCCTGTTTAACAAATACCTCCCATTATCTTCACTATTCACACTAATAATATAAAGAGGAAAGATTACATGTTTTGTTTGTTTGTTTGATTGTTTGTATTGAATAGGCTCCAAAACTTCTGGACCGATCTGAATAATTATATCCATTAGAATTACCATTAGAATGCTATATTATGCGTGATGAACATAATTTTTATTTAAAAAACTAACCCGTGCGAAGCCGGGGCGGGCCGCTAGTAAGTAATATATTTCTATTAATTGTATTTATACAAAACCAGTTTAATCAACTGGTAAAATCCTCGACATCAGGGGAAAAAGCGACTGAAATTATTTATTAATAGGGAAATAAAATCCAAAAATTCGTGATTCGTGGTCACCGAAAACCATCTCTTTTTTTTGTGTGGTAAATATCCTCATAGTTAGTTCTTTTGTTATAGTTTTATAATAGTGGAATAAATCATGTAATTAATAATAGTGGATTTGTGTGAGTGTTTGTGTGTGAGGGTTAATTACTATAAAATAAACGAAAACATTGTAGATTATTCAGTCTTGTTTCAAACTGAAGATGTTGCAAGAGTTTGGATGGTGCCTTTTGTTGCTGTTTTATCTCGG
This sequence comes from Agonopterix alstromeriana, assembly GCA_963924505.1. NCBI lineage: Eukaryota > Metazoa > Arthropoda > Insecta > Lepidoptera > Depressariidae > Agonopterix > Agonopterix alstromeriana. Next base: position 14,559,442 of record OZ004667.1, read on the forward strand.
AGCAGTTTATTCCCGTGGTGTTCATTTCAGTGAGTACCTCTTTTGATCTCCAATTTCAATTATTTTGTACTTTAGATAATACAATAAAGATAGTCATAATTTCTAGAAACTCCTTTAAAACTAGATAACCTTTCTTTTTCTTTAATCAATCTTCCAATGCAGACAACAGGCCTCTCATCAGTTACTTTGTACATCTTTCACAAAATCCAAAGGCACTATGTAATTTAATTACGTGACATAATTCAGAATTTCAAGTTTTTTTTTTGAGGGCTGAATCGAAAACCATTTCGAGATAATTGTCTCAATTTTTCAGAGATGTTCTCCTCTCTGTCAGAGATTAACTCCTTGGTAAACTTAAAATCAACTTAAGAAAAAAAATACATTCACAATGTCAGAATTTTACATTTGATGTTGCCGTTTCTGTTTCCAGCATAGAGGAGGCAAGGTGTTTTTATTTTTTAATAAAGCAGTAGTTTTTCTCCATGGAGTTCAAATTAATATTTTCTCTAAACCATTTTTGCACTTAGACATTACAGATCAAAATAATTTAAAAATTAAATGTATTGATAAACTCGATGAATCGCAATCAAAATGAAATAAGTATCTTAAAATTATATCTTCTATCCGTAAAAATATAAAAATGGATTAAAAAAAACTTGATATACCGAATTCTGTGATGTGCAGTGTTTAGGTTTTGACACAGCCCTGAAAATTTGCAAGCTGAAGTGCCAATGGAGTGGTCTTATCTGCGGAAAATAACACAATGAAAGGCATAGTGTGGGACATGCTCTGATGGTCAGCTGAAGCTGGGCGTCCTGAGACAGAGATCTAAGATAGAGTATAGAGGTGCGCCTTGAGAGTGTCTTATGTTCAGCATTGGACGATAATACTCGGATGGTGATGATATAATTTGTGGTCATGCTGTCTATTTTATATCAAAACCCAATTAAAATTTTCCAGACGAAACAACAAGTCACAAATATTACAGCATCGGCGTCAATATGGAAATAATCAATACAGATAAATATAGCTTTGAATCATTTCTACGAGACGAACAAAATGTTTTCATGGATTTATACAAAGAATACACCTCGTCCAACGACAGCCAACCACTTAATTACAAAGAGTGGCTTGTTATGAATAACTTTGGAATACTGCCTGACACCCAGAGGTCTTTGTTCGAAAGGAAAATAACAAAACGTAGTACTGATGATAATAAACTAAAATTCCTCAAAACTGTTAGAAAAGGGGACATATTGATTACCCGTAAAGGTAAGTCAGGTCATCTAGGTGGACTCATCGGGCACGCAGCGATTATGACTTCTGATAATTGGGTACTAGAAATGTCTGGAGGGAGCGGATGGGAAAATGGAATCCAGAATAACAACCATAAGAAAGAGAAGGACAAGTGGTTTGATGAACATAGCGAGGATTGGACGACTGTTTATCGATGCCCAGATTGGAGAGCAGCGAAATCAGCAGCGGATTGGGCTTATCATACATTTTACAACCCTTATGGTGGTGCGCTTAAAAGGAAGCATATAATGTATAGAATAACAACAGACATTTGGTCAATAAACCCTAGTTACTGCTCCAAGCTTGTTGTTCATGCTTACAGGTTTGGTACAGGAAAGAGACAGATTATAAATCAAAACATGATGAGATCGTGGGCTGGTTTGATTGTGCCGATAATTATTCCTAAATATTTCATGCCTAAGTACAAATTACGAAATAAAGGACAGTTTTAAATAATAAGGTATTTAAAAAGAGATTTGTGCCATATAATTTATAGTTATTTAGGTTTGGAATGAATTTGGAAGAAATTACATACGAGTATAATTCCTATGAAAGGTATGAAAGGTCAGAAACATATCGTTAACTAATTGTTTTGCTTAATTTGTATGTTTTTATCATTGAAAACCTGTCATTGGTATTATATTACATAATTTTTTCCCGTGAACCGTGATGATGATAGTGACAATAAAGGATGATGCCAGGAAATGTATGAACTCTGATATTCCTCTCAAATAATCCTACCCAACATAACTCTGAACACACTATTATTTGGAACTAGGCGCTATAACAACTTTATTCTGCTCAAAAATAGCTATCCAAAGATGAATTATTAGGTACCTATTGGACGGAGGCATATGAATAGATAATAATAGTAATAATAGTACATTTTAGAAGCGAAACTATTGTTGAACCAACACTAGATTGGTGGGCGTATCTTGACATTTGGCTGGCGTATTTTGTTTCTATAGTGTAGGTACTATTATTATTATCTATTCATATGACGGGGGTACCAAAATTTGCATCATTATTTAGTTTGTTTTGAATAATAAACAATTTAGTGGAACAATAAAAATGATAATCATAAAATTTAACAATAATGATTTATTTAATTTGAAAGTTATTTTAAATGCAATATTCGGGACCAAATTGAAATCCATAGGCGCCATCTCCTTTTTGTGATAGGTTTACGATTTTATCGTAAACATTGGCATCCATTAATGGTGCAAATGCCGCCCCTCTGGTAACCTCGTCGTTTGCAGCTAGCAATGCATTCGTAAAATACACACGCTGGAAAAGGTGGTTTGACATTGATTTGACTTCTTTCTATTATAGGAGATGATTCTGAAACAAAATAATTCATATTAAAATATGTACTCAGTAATCAGGTACAAGATTAAGAGTAAGAAAACAGAACAAATCAGAAGAAACATATATATAATCTTCATTGTGTTCACCAAATAGTGTAGACAAAATAAAGGTAGTCAAAACTAGGTCCCAAATAAATCCTTCCGATGAGGAGGTATATTGCTCAAACGTAAGCGAAATATATTCGGGTATCAAGTGCTGGGTATTGGCTTTGTACACTTTGATTTCAAAGATAGAATCTAATAGGACTTATAGAAAATAAATCGTTGAAAAACTATAACTATGTATTACATTTAGTGGAATATACAACGTGTTAATGAAAAAGCGCAAAACCTCATACACCCCAACTGATTTATAACCAATTAATTCGATTGAATAATTATTTTGATAGTTAACATTTAAAGTCATTAGCTTTTTTAGTTTTGAGGCAAAATTATTTGTTATCATTTCAGCAATGAATGAAAGCGCTAACGTGTTCATGGATACATTTTAAAAATCTTGTTTTGGTAGTAAATAGGGTGAGTACGCACAGGTACCTGTGCGGTAGGTTCAGACCGAGTTCAGTCAAATTTTAAATTTTACTAACAAATCTCGATTCTAAACAAACTGTTTTCTAGTTTTGCGTTTATTCATTAACACGTTGTATACTTTTCTTCACAAAAGGATTCTACAAGCTTATTTATAAGATTGACTTATCCAATGCAATTTATTTCCAATGTTAATATATGAATATAAATAAATAGGCGATTTAAAAACTTAAATAGTTTTTTACTGCAGTAAGAAAATTTATTGTTATTTTATTAATGGCCCATTTATTTTAAACAAGCGGCGGCACCCGCAACTTCGTACGCGCAGACCACTTTAAATACTCAAAAATTGAGTAAACCGATTGCAATGGAATAAATCCTATGCTTTTGTGAAAGCCCCATCCAAATCGGTTTAGTAGTTTGTGACGCGTGCACAAACCAACAGATAAACAGACAAAAATTCTAAAAATGGTCTCAATGCATTCAGATGGTCATTACGTGCCTATCCAAAATGGCCCTCAATGAATATTTTTGCAATTATATTCTGTGTACATCCGCGCTAAGTTTACAATTTTATTTTAATACTAGCTGCCCGCCCCGGCTTCGCACGGGTTGATATAAAATATAGCTTATGTTTATCACGGATAATTAGCATTATAGTTTAGTTTCGGAGCCTATTCAATATGTAGGGGTGACGTAAGTTGATGCAGTGGGATATAAAAAGAGTTTTTGATTTACATTATTTATTTAAGTGCACTTAATCTAAGTTACATTTGATCTAGCGGGACGGTGGTATGGGAACGACTGGCGAATGTTCCAGTCGCTCCGTAGGACTGATACAAAATACAAACAAACAAACAAAAAATCGAATCTTTCCTCTTTATAATAATAGATAGATAGGTAGAAGATAGAAGATGTATAGATTGACGAAATACCTACCAAGTTCTTCAACCTCCGTTGAAGCTACAACAGACAGACCGACGAACAAAACAGCAATAACTAAACACGCCCTCATCGTTATATGTATTACTGGAATCTGCTAAATGACAGCACCGACCAACTTATTTATACATACGCTACCCTCATATGCAACGCCTCGAAAGACTTACCATAACATCTCTTTAACTTACTACAAGATTGCTGAACTAAGAAAATTAACTATCCATTGATGGTTTAACAAGTAAGACAGCATACGTAGCTGGTAGTGAAACTGAAGTACATGTCGTAGAATGCGATGGTACCGTTAAAGTCTGTACTTTAAACGAACGAGTAAATAAATATTGAATGCAGACTTGATGTAGAGGGAATACCCGAAGTCAATTTCTCTGGCACAGAATTGCAAGTGATAAATCTATTTGTGATTTATACAAATTGCGACTCTACGTTGAAAGTGGAAAGTTGGAATTTATGTGTCAATGTGTGTCAGAAAGTAAGATGTTTTCTTGATATTGTGATAGATAAGGTATCTTCTGTCCATAACACTCCACAATTTAGTTTGCTTAATACCTTATTGCAAAATTCTTGGAATATTCCAAGCATAATCTATTCCAGATATAAACGGATCCATAGATTGTAAAACATAATTTTTTCCTCATTCTTTTTATTTCTTGTATTATGTTAGGTAGGTACGGCAACATTAATATTTTTAGGCGTGTCATCTCAGCAAAGTAAAATCACCTGATAAAAACGAAACGAGAATTTCACAAAAAAAGGAATAAGTAAATACTCACACAAATATAGCAAGAACACAAAACAATTGAATAGCAGTATTTTAAAACGAGAAAAACAAAAAAACCCGACTGCATGAAAAAGTTATATTAACTGAAAAGAGAAATATAAGGTCTCTAATCATTAATCAGCTATTCCCAAATTTGTTTGTTCAATATTAGGTAGGTATCGCTAACGGGGACCGTTGTCCCCCTTTGTACACATTTCAAAACCTACCTTTTTTTGGGTCTGCAATACCTACCTAATAACATTCAAATTATATTTGCACTGACAAACTTGGTATAGCTGATTAATGATTAGATACCTTGTTTTTCTCTTTTCAGTTAAAATTTATAATTAATGGACTCTTGCTTGTGCGTTAGCACTGCATTTCCGCCAATGTCAAGTAGTTTATGGGAGTATCTATCCCAATCTCAGGGATTGCTTTTGATCAAGAACAAGAAGAGATTGAGGGTTGCGGAGCCTCGTGGCAAGCAAAACCGCGTCGCGCGATCACCACGCGAGACAAGTGCTCGTGTCAGAACCGGCAACGAGGCAGTCTGTACTCCAGGTATAGACTTCAGCTTCCTGGGTACTACCTAATTTGAATTTGGGTTCCACCGTAACTGTTGAATATGACAGTTTAAGATCTTCTAATACAAAAACGTCCGCTGTCGCACGCATCTCACTTTACTCCGCTTACGTGGCCGGTAGGACCCCCGATAATTTATCGTCAATATTGACCTAAAATATGCTGATTTTTCCCTAACAATGGGTAAGCCGAAAACGTGAACGCCGTATATTTTGACATCAACGTCTTTTCAAGAAATAGGCTGTATTTCACCATGGTTTCTGCAGAAAGGATTTTTTTTCGTACATTTGGATCGTTGACTTTCTTACGAGAGAGAACAAAGAAAAATTTTGTATTAAAATATGGTCTATAACATTTGCCCATGTCACAGGACTACTTTAATACAGCTGCCTACTATTTGGACTTGCCATTTGATTTTATAGGAGTCATAAATTATTTGCACTCGTCTCTTATGAAACTTGACGAAAAAAGTTCCAAGACCTTTGTCCAAGTTTTAGGGCGTACATAATAATAGTTTGGAATGGAAAATGGTTCATATGTCATACTTAAGTATTTTCTTTAATGTACAGAAATGTTTATTCGGTTTGTGTTGGTGGCTTTGAGTATATAGCAAATGGAGCTGTTAACGACGGGCGTACCTTCTGACAAAGTACGTGACCATTTTTGGCCATGTGCGTTATATAAAACTAGTTCACGCTCGTCCGCTACCATTCAGGTATCGTTTCGTGTCGCAAGATAGTGCTACCAGAAAAATGGTTGATTGTGTAGTTTAGCAATGTAAAAGGCGATCTGCCACTTCAAATCTGGCGATTCCTATCATATATGAGTATTTTTATTAACTATTAAGTTTGTATTTAATTACAATCACCAAATAAACAAAAAGCAGTTGTGAGAAGAAAACGATAGAAAGATACAGTGGTACAGAGGTAGCTCGCACGCAGTACAAGTCGTTTTGTTTGTGGTATCGCTTTTAGATGTGTTTGTTTGTATCAGTATGAAGCTTTGTGTTTGTGAATTTGTCGTGGTGTGCTGTACGTGTCTACCTCGCCCCCGCTAAAAGTGGCAGAAGTTTTGTTCGGTGAATGAGCGCCATGACAGCTTCATTTGCTATATACTCAAAGGTTGGTGGTCAATAAAGGCTGGAAGTGAAAAATTGCTTTATAATAATGTAAAGTATAACCTTGAGTAGGTACTACAATTGTAAAGAATGATAACATAGTTAGTGAGATGACATTTGTACGAACCCGTCGAAAAGCCTTGAAAAGAATGTGGCCCTGAATATCTCTGTAACAAAACCTTCGAACACGTGACAATTTTATTCATTGCCATAAAGAATCGGGTGAGGAAGAGGCGAAAATATCGCTAGCGTTGACGACATCTGTCGCTAGGGTTGCCACTTTCCATTTTATGTAGGTAATATCCTACTAATATTGTAAATGCGAAAGTTTGTATGGATGGATGTATGTTTGTTACTCTTTTACGCAAAAACTACTGAACGAATTTTGATGAAACCGCCCGCCCGGTGCCCGCAGTAGTAGAACCATTTTACTGTTCTACCAGATATTTATTGTCTCAAGTTCAATCCAAAAATGTAATCAAAATCAAAGCGAGCACAAAGTATTTCCGTCATACGACTTGGCTGTAACAGTGAAAAATCCGTCGGTCTATGCATGCAGTGCCATGCTACCTACAAGTAGAAAACACACTGAGAAAGAAATGGTACGTAAACGTAGCCCGTCGCAGCTTACGTACCACGTAGCTTACGACGCGATACTGATTACGAGTGGTGCAAGTTGTCTCGAACTTCATAATTAAGCTTCATTGTGAAGTACGAGACAATTTAAATACTGATGCAACACTCGTAATCAGTATCGCGTCGTAAGCTACGTGGTACGTAAGCTGCGACGGGCTACGTATAAGCTGCGACGGGCTACGTATACGTAGCATTTTTTTCTCAGTGCAGAGCGGGTTAAACGAGCAGTGCAGACAACGCCCAAAATGATCTGGCCCTGTACCCGGACTTTCGATTTTCCATATATCGCGACCGTTTCGGGCCGCAGTTAATTGTAATAGAGTTGACATTGGAACGAAAACTTTCACGAAATTGCGAAGGTCGAATGTCCGCGTAGACGCACTTCCTCAAAAATCGATCTTTGTGGTACAAACATTACTGACAATGCCACTCTTGCGCACTTTGCACTTAATTTACTGCTGCTCTCTTGTGGTTGAAACAATATTAAAGAACCCGGAACGTGGTAAGCTGGAGTCCACATCAAACTTTAGATTTTTTTCATTTTCTCTGTGTCCTCCATAACTCCTGTAATAAAACTGTTCAACTACATTAATTATGGTAAATTAACGGACATTGTTTTACGTAAATTGCTTATTTCCAGATGTTTCTATTTCAAAATTTTGAAGTTCTTACTTATTGTTTGAGTTATCACTGTTGTTTTTTTTATAATTATCTACCTTTAAGGGCCTATGTCGAAAAATAATTGAAGCGAAATGGGCGTGGCTTAGCGCAGCAAGCGCCCCGCGCCCCGCTACCGAACATCGTCGCGCACTAGCCCGCGAAAATCAAATCACTCAAAATGCGTAGAAGACGCTTCGCTGTTAATATATTATTAGTACCTTTTGTCGTATGAAAAAACACAATATATGTATTATAATTAAGTATCGTTCTATTTATCCTCCTTGATCAATTATTAATTTGTTACAGGATCAATTACGGACAACCAATTTATAGATAGAAACAATACCTAACTAACGATACTCTTTAATTGATTTCACTTAAAAAACTTAAAACTCATTAATATCATACCGAAAATCACTGTACCTATCTAGAAGGAAAAAAACTATCATTACAGGATTTTGTTTTACTTTATAGTACGAGAGCTACCTGTTGGTCTTCGGTTCGGTTCTTGGTTAGGCTTTACGTCTTTAGGTCCCGTAATCAAATCAATTCAACTTCTTATTTTGTACTTGTAATTGATATAATACAAGTCAAAACATTCTATGGTCAAAACATACCGACTATCTTGATGAAACCTGGAAGTTATTTTACGCCGTCAACAAAAATGTAAGAAGAACGTGAAAAAATAAGTTTCGTAATACTGCAATAATCTCAGTTATTCTCGATACCACAAGAACTTTCAGGTTGAGAAGTTGTATAACACTCATAAACCTATTTTGAAAATCCATAGGTAATTCTAAAATACCTCGCATCCCTCAGATGGATGGCATAGCATTGAAGGATGAGGATGATGCAGGATATTATAACAGGTATGAATGAATTTTAAAATGGTAAATCAACATTTATTTACAAAATCACGAATAATATTTATCTTACGACCTAAAATCAACATTTATTTACATTAGTACATTACGATAAGTGTGACTTAAGTAGTTCATTATTGCACAGCGTGAAGTTAGCACCCGAGCACAAGCAAGGGTGCTAAACGTATATGCAGGTTTAGGTCACACAGTGCTGGAAAATTATTTACTACTTATTACCTTTTCTTTTCTCTCATACTTCTGGTATGTTCCTGCCTACGTTTCAACTTTAATGTTTTGTTCCGTTTTGTTTTTCATTATCACTGTTTCTCCTAGTACCCCAGGAAAATTAGGTGAAAAAAAGGGTCAACCTCGGATTGAGAGATAATAAGCTACAAACTTCTTTAAATCATCGTTATGACATCCAATACGTTAGGTCAAATGTCACATAAAATCTCGTTTATGCAGGTCAAAAGATTCAAGGTAAAATGTCAAAAAACATGTCTTTAGGAAATATCTTCTTTTCTATGCTCTAAATGACCTTTGAAGTTTTAAAAAAAATTGTAGAACTTTAAATTTTCTTCAAATTTGGTCATTTATAATAGTTAACCGTTCTTGAGATAGATAGGTAGAACGCAAAGAGTTGTAACTCCCATAACGGTTTGCTCCCATAGTAAAATGATACTTTTCCTTACACCCTGTATAATATTATTTGGCGTTATTAATGAAAATACATAATTTCAATAACTATACACGAAAGAAGATGATGAAGAATTATTTCGAGTTTGAATCAATTGGGATAGAAAAACGAGTACAGAATAGTGACCCTGAGCAGCGCGCATTGAAGATATTGAATGAAACCAGTCACCGCCTGCCCGACAGACGCTTCAAAACAATACTTATATGGAAAGAAGACGACATGAAGATTCCGAACAACTACAAAAACTCACTCAAACGGCTGCACAACCTAGAGAAGAAACTAGACCGAGATGAAGACCTGAAAAAGAAATATGAAGAAAGAATGCAAACCCTCTTCACTTTGGGCTACGCCGAGGAAGCTACCACACCGCCGGTGCCAAATAAAACATGGTACCTACCCCACTTCGCGGTCATTAACCCCGCGAAACCGAAGATAAGAGTAGTACACAACGCCACAGCGAAGACAGCCGGACGCAGCCTGAACGATATGCTACTCTGCGGTCCAGACTTGCTGCAATCTCTGCCGGGAGTTGTAATGTGATTTCGTCAACACCAACACGCCGTGTCAGCTGACATAAAGGAATTAATGTTTATGCAAATATAAGTTCAAGAGGACGACAGAGAGGCACTACGATTTCTATAGCGGGGCGACGAGAGAGGGAACCAGCGACCGCGAGAGTACCGCATGACTTCAGTGATCTTCGGCGCGATGTCATCACCATGCACCGCGCTATACGTGAAGAATAGAAATGCTTCAGACTTCAAAGAAAAGTATCCTGCAGCCGCGCGAGCCATTGAAAAGAACCACTACATGGACGACTACATAACAAGTTTTCCGACCGAAAAAGAAGCCAAAGAAGTATCGAAATCAGTCGACTACATTAATCGGCAAGCCGGCTTCGAGCTATGCGGATGGGTGTCCAATACAAATTCAGTAGTACAGCAGTTTTCCGCCAACTCGGGCGGCGCCACGGTCTCTATCGGCGGGAGCGAGGTCCGATGGTACAACGGGCCGAGCTTCCTACGAAACCACGAACGAGAATGGCCACAAGAGACGAAGACAGAAGCACCGAAGACAGGAGAAGAGAGGGGACTTGTCACGTCACCCACCAGTGACCTGACCACGCTCACCTACCTCGAATCGAGCGATTTTCGTCGTTCCCACTTTTGCTACGAGCTACGGTGCGCATGCTACAGTTCATCAATTTATGTCGAAAGAAGAAAAATGAAACAGTATTGGCTACGAAGCGCAAACGAACGAAAGAAAACAATAAAAACGACTCTGATTCAAAGATTGATAAGAAAGCACGCAAGAACGAGACACCGTACGTGAAGAAATGAGATAGTAACACCACCGGTATCGAAACGCACTATCTCATTCGCGCTGAGAAACTATGGTGGAAACCTGTACAAGAAGATTGTCTTTCCGAAGATTTACGTCGAGTAAGGAACGGCGCGGCGCCTTAGCCGGGAGACAAGCTGTCGCCGCTATCAGTGGTCGTCGGCGAAGATGGCTCAAAGGAAGAATCCACCTGCACCTGACATCGTTGAAGACACTGCGAGCCCGACCGTACTCGACGGGAAACACTACTTCACGCGACTGTACATACAACACGTACACGAGCGACTACATGGCGGTATCGAAACCGTCGTGAATGAGCTACAGCAGCGACTATGGGTACTGAAGATACGACCGACGGTGCGTGAACGTCATCAAACACTGTCAACTATGCAAGATACGAAGAGCGAAGCCTACTTCTCCGGCGACCGGCGACCTGAGGAGGTTCGTGGCACGAAGAGGAGTGCCTAAGGAGCTATGGAGTGACAACGCGACGTGCTTCAAGGCTGCGGAGAAGGAGCTCGCCAAGGCCGCGCTGGCGGCGGTCAGCGAGGAGGCGACGGCGCGGCGCATCACCTGCCGCTACGTACCCCCGGCCTCCCCCTTCATGGACAGCGCGTGGGAGCGCATGGTACGCACCGTGAAGGAGGCACTGCGCGTCAAACTCCACGAGCAGTACCCTAGCGACGAGACACTGCTCACCCTGCTCGCCGAGGCGGAGAACACCGTCAACTCCCACCCACTCACACACGTGGCGGTGACCCCCAGAAGAACCGGAGGCGCTTACACCCAACCACATCTTGTTGGGACCCAAACGACCTCACCGCGCGCAAACGCAGCGCGCTCAACGATGGCGGACGTCTTCTGGAGCCAGGTCAAAGAGTACCAGCCTCTACTCCAACACCGGCGGGAGCCTCACACGACCAGCGCACGCTATCGGCGACCTGGTACTCGTCTGCGACCCCACCCTGCCCCGCAACACATGGCCGACAGGAAGGATCGTCGCGGTCTACCCAGGGCGAGACGGCGAGGTGAGGATCGTGGACGTCGTAACCAGCAACGGGCATGTCCTCTGGAGACCGACCAAGAGGATCGTCGTGCTACAGGTTGGATCGCAGAGCTGCGACGGCGGGAGAAATGTGCACGACAGAACCTGAATTGACTACCTTTGTACATAGTTTTTACATTACTTTGTTTATTTCGTTTTATATACCCTTTTATACTAGTAGGATAAGTTTAGGTTAAGTGTTCATTTCAATAAATCAAATTTTCTTATTAGAATTAGGGCTTAGCACATACGGTATGTAAATAGTTCTAATAGGATTCTTATTAGATTTCTCTAGTGATTTCTACCCCAGATTAGATTAGGTACACTTCCCTAATAAAATTAACGCATAGCACAAGTAAATAGAACAATTAGAATCGAGTTAGAACTTATACATTCCAATTAGAAGTTATGCCAATAAGCTTCACTACCTCATTAGAAGGGGTAGAATCCTATTAGAAATAATTGTTAGAAAGAGACAGAACGCTCCATCTCTGTCAGCGCATACAGGCGAGCGAGGGGGGCCCCGGCGTCCGGAACCTGTGTTATGAGGAAGCGGGGGCCGGGGTAATATAAATATTGTACCTTTCCTTTTCGTTCTGCACTCTGTTATGCACCGGCGGATGATGCACCTGCTATTTTTAGAATAAGAAAATAAGTATCTTAACTATATAATTATATTGGTTTGTAAGCGTAGAAATTAAGATTGTATGAGAAATAAAGAGATTTGTATTCAGGGCAAGAGTGCGGGGTAAGGAGGGGTGGTCGCTTGAAAATGATATAAAATGGCGCCAAATCGGCGTAGATTCATTCCGGATCCAGCACTCAAGAAAGAAACAACTTGGAAGAAGAAACTCTCTGCGACCACTCGCCTTCCCTACCCTGCCCTTCAGCCTGGCTCACCATACTGACTACCCATACAATTAAGGGCCACAGAGTTTTCAAACTCTCATACCAGGCAAGATGTTCCGGAGCAATAGAATCCTTCAACTCGGTAAAATACTGACAACGGTTCATAAATACGTTTATAACCAGATTCCATTATGACAAATAAATTTAATTATTTGAAGAAATTGAAAAACAAGATAGTACAACCGAAAATTACGACGACTTAAAGATAAAAACAGCTAGCTCTTGGTCTATGAAGTCCAAAAAAACTGCTATACATATTTGAGTGAGAAATATACTTAAGAGAAGTTTATTCCGAATGCATAAATGCGCGCTGCATACAAACGAAGTCTGGTGATATTTTCAATACTAACCAATCAGTAAATGAAAAATTTGCAGAAACAATCTAGAAACTAATCTCTATGCTTGTATGAAGTCAGATTTTCGTTAAAATATACAGTTTTAATGCTAGAATTAATTTAAGATTTGTATGGAAATCTTTGAGGTATTGTAACTTTAAAACTATACATTTTAACGAAAATCTGACTTCATACAAGCATAGAGATTAGTTTTTAGATTTTTTCTGAAAAATTTCATTGACTTTAATTGGTTACTATTGAAAATATCACCAGACTTCGTTTGTATGGAGCGCGCTCCGAATTATATTCTCTTAAATGTGAAGCTGCTATGGCCTCGAATTTATTTTAGATTGTATTTAATATATTACACTATAATATTTACACGTAAGCTGGATAATTAATCGTAATTCGGAAATTGGGCATGCGAACGCAGGTCTGACGCGGGCAAAGGCCACAGCCGACTGAGCTTTTTAATAGATTGTGATAGCTTATATTACTGCCTGACGCGAGAGAAAGAGATGGGGCGGCGCGCGCGCCTGACTAAATAAAACGACGTAAGCGCCAAAACAAACTTTATTTAGTTGTGATTTTACTATTTATGTAAGTTAATTTCTGCTGCAATCAAAATTTATAAAATATCAATCTCTATTTTTTAAATCAAGTCTCGTGTTTCTATTATTCACCGTTTAGCAGTTCCAAGCGTTTATAGATAAAGACGGAGGCTACTTTGGCTTGTTTTTCTATCGAGAAAATTTGTCTTAATCGTGTTTTGGCGGCAATCAAAATTTTAATAATATGTTCAATTTACACATATCCTGAAATCATACTCCTACTGTTAGTACTTCATGATATCTGATGCTTTGAAGAATCCTATTTTTTTCACATATCCTCTTAAATATACGATAAAAAACAAATATTATGTAAGTACCTACTTATTATATACGACTTAAGTTGATAATTGTTTTTTTTATAACAATTTCGTATCTTTCGCATTTTGATTATATGATAAACATTATTATTATTTTGTGAAGTAGGATTTACTAACAATTTGGCAAACTACCCCAACGTTGCTTCCTCTCAATATTTTATGAATGTAAAATATTCGAAAAGCATTGATTTACTGTATTATGCACTGAATAATGGAGTATGGATGTTGGCAACCCTCCCGTGGTCTGAGTGAGTGTTCCAAAAATATGAGTTGCACCAACCCTATGTGCATGTCCACATTGTATGGAACAATATTGAGTTTGTGATTGTTCTGGTAAGTAGTAAACCATTATTAATTTAAGGAAATTTACTTTAAGTACCTATACTTCATTCCAAATAAGGACGACGAGATTATCCGACTCCTATTGAGCTTTCTGACCAATTCTGATTACCAAATGTAATTAATTTATTGATACATGTACTATCCGACATATCTTGGACGTTACTAAAGCTGTTTTAAGAATAAGTGAGAGGAAGTGTTTCAAATCTCTGTTTGTGTTATGCAAAATAGCCTTAAAATTTCGCTGCTATTTTGCATGGAGTATAGGTACGCGGAGAGAAAATTCTAGTCGCAAGGAAAGTTGCTAAAATTCTTTATTATTTGTTGCTAACATAATTTTGGACGATGTGACTGAAATTTGTTTTCTTAAACTATAATTATAAAAACAATACAACCAAGTAAATATAGTTTTTTCTTTGTACCTATAGAATGAAAACATATTTAGTAATATCTCAGAAAGGTAAAAAGACAGTGGCATTGAAGCTAAGCAAGATGGAAGGACAAAATTGCCTTACTGGTGAGTTTGTTTTCTTTTGATATATACTTATTTACTTTGAGTTTACAAGGAGAAGAGCGGCTTTGCTTTTGTGACCTCAGATTGTATTATTATTTTGTAGGTACACATGAAAGAAGTTATTAGGACAATGCATGTATGTGTCAAGTTATCAATTTATCAATAATTATATAAAATGAGCAAGGTCTATTCTTATTGACATGGGTTTAAATATAGGGTCCTACTTAATATGCTGACACTTTTTCAAGGGGATGATCAGACCGTCAAACTGAACTACTTTCTCTATAGCACCAACATTGAAATCGCGAAAAAAAACTCATTTGTGTGCTCAAATGTATGGGACCAGCTGATTTTTATTCGTGATTTCGATGTTGGTCCCATAGAGAAAATTGTTCAGTTTGACGGTCTGATCATCCCCTTAAAAAGTGTCAGCATATAAAGAAGGACCCTGTATTTACTTTGCGGTTGCGGGTTTAATTCTCCAAAATAAAATAATTCTACTTCACAAAACGTCACTCATTTGATACTTAGGAATACTCGGATTGTAAAACATGGTTTTTAAGTAATGTTGTACGTATGAATCTATTAATATACACCTACAAATAATAAATAAGTCGGTAAGATCAGTGGGGCAAGTAAGTTTACGGGGCAAGAACGTATTTTCAATGTCTGGGCATGTAATTAATTTATTTAAAATACTAAACCTGACAATCAAGAAAGTTATAAGTACTGCCCCAACAGAACTGATCTTACTAAAAAAATGTTATCAAACAGAGCTACAAAATGCACACTGATCGGCTGAAGTAATAAATCTCTAGATAGAGCGAGAATAGCGACTTAGCTGGAGCAGGGCTGCCAGTAGATTTTTTATAATTATTCAGCCATATCCCACAAATTGTAAAAAATTGACTCACATGATACATACAGGAGTAAAACACTAAAACAAGTACAAAACTACGTTTTTTCTGATTATTCATAATGTAATTTGAACGCAGGTCGATTTTTTGAATCACAACCAACAAGTATTTTTTTACCTACTTTACAGCATCCTATTGGTTCAACCGATAGAGATAACATTATGCTACGCAACTTGAAGGAAACATAGCTTTCTCGCTCGATTGAATCGACAGAGTAGCAGCTCTTCTGCGATTTTCCGACTCAAGCAGAGCTTATCTGTTCGTAAAATGATTTGTTTTTGTTTTACACTTATCCAATTATACACGAGAGTCCAGGATACGTTGAGGATACAAACAAGCATCCAATTATACAGTTTTTGTATCCGCTTATACAATCTGGCAGCCCTGAGCTAGAGTGCGATTTTTGAAAGTATCACAATACAAAAATAGCACTTCAGAAGAGTAACTTATTATTCTAGTAGATATAGTACTATAGTAGGATCTCCAACACCCTCCTTGGACCTCATAAAATAACATCAAAGTTCTCACCCTCATGAACTAATACGTCATAGTCACGTACTTCCAATTCCCGGGACCCACCTGGGATGGGCATCGCGTTCCAGAGAGTGCGTCGTGCAATTTGTACCATTTGTGGAATACCATTTTCAGGAATACGTGGGAATTTCGGACACGCCGAAAGATCTAGGTTTAGTGGCAATTTTGGTTTATAGTTTCGGGGTTCGGATGATTGGTTGTTTTTTTGCTTTCGTTTCGGTCAGTGTCACTTGCAAAAACCATATGTTTAGAAATATGTTATGACAAGATCACTTATTACTTTGGAAGTATAGCACCTACCGGCATTATTTTAGTATCATTATTTAGTTGATAGAAACCATTACTAGGTACAAGACGTTTCACGTACTCCACTGCGGCTGCGTCCCTGATACAGGTTTTTGGATTCCGGTATATTAGACTGGAAGAGTAGATTAGTTTTTGTCGGTATTATGTTGGAACCTAAGAGGAAGGATCTCCATAGAGTCCGCATAAATTTACGATTGTAGTTGGTCTCTTTTGTCTTATGACGTACCTTTAATAGTAGAAGGAGATGGAACTATAGATATTTGTTTATGCGGCTGTCCACTTTTTTTTGAGCTAGTGTGTGTGAAAAGTGACGTTAAACATAAGGCCATATGTCACTGGGTGCCTTTTGTCCATACTACTTGACACCACACACTCAAACCTAAACGTCAAAAAAAGTGGACACTTTACAATTGGTATGGCTCACTCTAGTCTTAAAGAGAGATCCTTCCTCTTAGGTTGGAACCACTAAGGCAAAATTGACGGAATTTTATAGTTGGGGACCTAACGTGTAACAGAACAACAAAGAGAAATGAAGCATGACTAAATATTTGCCTGGGCCTTGTGCAATACTATTCATTCTCCATTGAGGCCACTATTTCGCCTCGTAATATCCCGAAGGAGTAAGTAGGTATACTATATTTTGCAAACATAAACCAATTCCAAACGGTCGGTAGGGTATACCTGTAAACTTTACTTCAATAGACCAATTAAATGGCAGTGCAAACACCTATAATAATGTTTTCTGTCCCTGTTGCTGTTCTGTTGAAAGAAATCTCTTTAAAGATGAGCTGGCCCTTTATACAAACCTTTTTGATGCTGACTGTAGATGTCTACTTTAATTTGTGTTATCTGTCATTTTATGTGCAAAATTTAAAAAGTATGGTAATAAAAATTTATTAAACTTCTATAACTACCAATTAATAACAAATAAATAGTACAATGCCTAGCTATTTCAAAAAGGATGGAAATAAAATCATTGTACATATCGGTTAATAATTGCAATGCATTGATACGATAGAAATTTCTGTCTATTGATATCACAATACTATCAAAGCTCAAGGCATACCTTTTCAAGCACAAAATCAAAGCGAACCTACCAGCTTGTCCGAAGTAATTTTCCAACAAACAATTTGGCGAAACCGCAGAACTAAATGATTTATCCGCCCCTCGTCTGAGGTCGACCGCTCCGACAGTTGTTTAATAAAAATAAAACTTTGTTGACGTACAGAAACAGTAAATATATATCAAATCTTAAAACTTTCATTTTTCATATAGTTTAAAGATTTTATATACAGGGTCCTACTTAATAGCTACACAGGGTCCACTAGCTTATAGTTTATTTACTTTACTGTTTAGTATATATGTATTATTGTATACATAACTTTAGCTTAAGAATTTATATTGTAATAATTATTATGTTGTAGAGTTTCTGGCCGCCACTTCTCTACAGTGACAACACGTTCCGACGCGGTGGTAGCTTTAAAAAAGATTTGACGTTTGATAAGTGTGCTTCAAGCTCCAATATTGAATAAATTATATTGCCTTTGACTTTGAATATGCTGACAGTTTTTTAAGAAAATGATCAGACCGTCAAACTGAACAACTTTCTCTATGGCACCAACATCGAAATCGCGATAAATAAAATAGTTTATTTACTTTACTGTTTAGTATCTATGTATTATTGTATACATAACTTAGCTTAAGAATTTATATTGTAATAATTATTATGTTGTAGAGTTTCTGGCCGCAACTTCTCTACAGTGACAACACGTTCCGACGCGGTGGTAGCTTTAAAAAAGATTTGACGTTTGATAAGCTTGCTTCAAGCTCCAATATTGAATAAATTATATTGACTTTGACTTTGAATATGCTGACAGTTTTTTAAGAAAATTATCAGACCGTCAAACTCAACAACTTTCTCTATGGCACCAACATCGAAATCGCGAAAAATAAGTCTGCTGTCTCACACATTTGGCTCTAGTAGGTTTGCACTTTTGTATGGGACAGCTGATTTTTTTATTTCGATGTTGGTACCATAGAGAAAGTTGTTCATTTTGACGGTCTGATCATCTCCTTAAAAAAGTGTCAGCATATTAAGAAGGACCCTATATAATAAAGAAGAGTTTGGTCCAGAGGTCAGCACTGCAGCTGACAATATAATTTATCAAGGGGTTGTTGAAAACGGGTTTAGTAACTAGCTGTCACTATACCTTATAGTCTAACTTTCTTGTTAGAATCTAGTTTAGTTCCAGTTCCAGTACGTTTTATCTTTAGCTTAATGCTTTTGCAGTAGAAGCTAATTGTGTTTGTTATTTGGGACAACGAGTTGCATGCCTGTCATGTTAGCAGTTTTACTAGTCTAACGTGATTGTAACTAATTGTCAAAGGCTTTGTTGAAAACGTACGTAACAATTTACTATTTGCTAAAGCGTTACTAAGTTTTGTAACATTTGTTATTAGGGTTCCGTATCCAAAGGATGAAAACGGGATCCGATTACTAAGCCTATGTGGTCCGTCCGTCCATCTGTCCTACGTATTTAGGGCTGTAACTTTGAACCGTAATAGCTAGACAGTTGAAAACATAGAATAAATAATTTTACCACAAAAACAATTCCTAGGATTATACGAGTATAGGCTGATAGACGGGAGTCGTGTTGCTTTAAGGGCTGATGCATAGTTAGGTTACCTACAACGTGTTAATGAATAAGCGCAAAGCCTCATACACCCCAACTGATTCATAACAAAATAATTAGATTGAAACAATAATTTCATTATTTTGATAGTTAAAATTGAAAGTTATTCGCATTTCAAGTTTTCAGGAAAAATGATTTGTTATCATTTTAGCAATGAATGAAAGCGCTAGTGTGTGTATTGTGGATACAATTTAAGAATCTTGTTTTGGTAGTAAGTAGGGTGAGTGTGCCCGTGCGGTGGGTGGAAATCGAGTTTAGTAAATTTTAAATTTTACAAACTAATTACTTATTTAATATTTTGAAAAAAAATTCCTATGTGGAAAACATGATAATTCGATTCTTCTCTCGATTCTAAACCAACTGCTTTCTAGTTTTACGCTTATTCATTAACACGTTGTATAATTTGCGCGGATGAAGTCGCGGGTTAACTCTTGTCGATTATATTTATATTCATAAACCGTCCAGAAGAAATTATCTAAATGAGTGAATATCAAATTTCCTGCTAGCTCGTCGGTTTTGTCTTACATTTGACCTTAAGCAAATGGGGGAAGGGGGAGACCTACAGTTATGTAAGATAAACCCTGAGGATACCTATTTTACTGAGTGATTCACTATCGATAATAGGAAAAATAGAAACGTGGGTGATCAGATGAGAAATATATTTGGAAAATTTCCCAAAGGGTTTTGTTTCATATTTTACCTTTATCTTGTGTAGCATGAAATTACAACCATTTGACAAACTTATAGAGACCGATCATTGATGTCTTATAAAAGAACAAGATGCACAGTCTCATATAAAATCTTAGCGAATTTTTGTCAGAATTGACACATACTTTTTAAATGTTTGCAAAGAGATTGAAACTTTGACTAATTATTATAAGGACTAGCCTTGCGGTAGCATTTCCCCTCTGCCACGGTATAAGCACAATTGATCTTGTGCATTTACATTCAATTTTACACCTTATCACTAAACGAGACAGCCGATAATTGCGAAATAATTACTTCGAACTTAGAACGTTTGGGGTTCACACGAGACTACATTTCATGATTTTTGACATTCAAAATTAGAATCTAAAGTTATGGGGAATAAAATCCAAAGTTGCGGATTTCATGTTACCTCGCCCCCCGCAAAAAGTGGCAGAAATGTTTGTTAGTAGAATTACATGCGTAACCAGTCCACATATAAATAGTCAAAGGATTGAAACCACTGGCCTTGTTTCTTTTTACGTAACACGTATTAATGGAACATTTATGTCTTATTTTCCAGGTTTAAAGTTGTTAATAATTCTTACATGTCTTTGAAATAAATGTTATCTCTAAAACTGCATTTTGAAAAGGGAACAAGATGCCAACTATCAGATGATGACAGGAGTGGTATTTTTGAAAGTCACACCTTCAAATCAGTAGTAGAAAATGGAAATCTTTCTACAGAACAGAGACAAATTATAAGCCACACAAAATAAGTATGAATGCTGTAGGGTGATACTAATACGTCATATTTGATTATTAAACTTAGTCGTATTTGGTATGTTTACAGTCAGAGAGTTGGTGCGGTACAGAGGCAAAACAGGTACTTTTATTCGTTAAGTACCTCTTATGGTTTTGCCATTTTTGAACCGCTGATTGTGTATCTTGTTCTATATAAGAGGTCAATGGGACCGATCTACTAGGTAATTCTAGAGACGATTACTGCAAGAATAAAATTCATTTTTGATGTTAGTACTCAAGAAATTTAGTTTCCGACTGCACAATGGGCGAAGCCCACTTTGCATAGAAATTAAGAAGTCATTCCAAAAAAAAAAATTTTGCAATGTGCTAACTTTTACACACAAAATGCTTAAAAGACGTTAATAAAGAATCTTAACAATATGTATACCTGAATATTTGGGTAATGAGATCGGTGGTGGCCTTTAAATTAAAAAAGTTTTCCGACAAAAACAAAGGAGAAGTTCATTTGCATTTTGAAAGCAGTAATCTGATGAAACAAACTAAGCCGAGCTTAAAGTCTAAAGAATGTGTGAGTGTGAGGCGAAAG
Organism: Agonopterix alstromeriana; assembly: GCA_963924505.1. Lineage (NCBI taxonomy): Eukaryota > Metazoa > Arthropoda > Insecta > Lepidoptera > Depressariidae > Agonopterix > Agonopterix alstromeriana. Next base: position 14,580,798 of record OZ004667.1, read on the forward strand.
TGTTGGGCTTTTGTACTTTGGAATAGCCTTTTGGCTGGACTAGATAGAAACAAGTGCAAACAAAGAAAGGAAGTAGATTGTATTACGAGTGATTTTATTAGGATTGAACTCGAGTAAAAAAACCTTTTTTTTTCAGAAGCATTTTATTTATTAACGTGCCAATAAAAAACATACTTAGTTTGTACGAATGAAGTGTATCAGCTTTTAAGGTACCAGCAGAATATTTACATGAATCCGGGCGAAAGTGTTTTTTTTTCTGAATTCGACATTTTATGTATGTATGTATATGCTCACGACTATATTCCCCGAGGGGGTAGTCAGAGATGTTCTGAAACCTCAGAGCATCCACGCTTCACCAGACATCGACATTTCGACATTTTAAATCTAATAATTTCATTTTCATTTCCATTCATTTTTATTTTTGGACGATAAGACCGCCTTATTTTGTGCCTCTTGTTTTTTTTGTCTCTGTATTTTACTGTTTATATTTTGTTGTAAAATAAAGTATAATTGTTTGATTGATCGATTGATTTTATTTTGTGCGTCGCAAAAAGTTAAATGGCAAATATTGTTGGTCATTTCACAGGTTCATATTTACTAACTTTATAGATCTGGTGTTAAAAATTGTGCTGTTAAATATAAAAAAACCGGTAAGTCACATCCCAAATCAAAACCTGAATTGGCACTATTTGGTGTCATGTTTGGATTAAAAATCTGACTAGGTTAATTATTTTCAAAAGTAGTCCCTTTGAACTAAATGAAATCTTCAATTCTTGAAATTTGAATTCATTATCTGTATCCAAATGTATGTTCTGATTTGGTGTGCAATAAAGTATAATTGAATTGAATTGAAAATTTAGATCAAAATCAACTAACTGCATGCATCAATGCATTTTCTTCCATTTCCCACATTTCACTTAGCATGGACATACCAGGTTTTGATATTTAACAATACAATACTTATTTGTATACAATACAATAATAGTTGCAATTGCTGCCCACACAATAAGAAGAAGAAGAAGTTGCAATTACATATTTGATTAATTCCAGAGATCTAAACAATAAAACGAAATACAAGGTTATTTCGTGTGTGAATCTTTGTGAAACACGCAGTTGACAGAAACGTTTGATGTCGTGTCGTAATTGTCGTATCAAGAACTCAAGAAACTAGCGGAAAAGAGACAGGATTGACGAATACTTCAATGACAAGAGCTTCGCTCTCAAATAAGATTATGATGATGACGTGAAAACAACTATTCAACTGGTTCATATTAAAATTTGCCTTTGACTGCTGAACAACAGATTAATTCTTCATTTGGAAAGGTGCCTAAATGTTTATCGTCCACCCAGAGTAACGACAGTTTCCTTCGTTAACGCAAGGAATCCTAAAAAAATACGACTAAAACTTTGCGAGAAAGAAATTGGGATGCGTAATTAAAGCGAGTGCCGGTGATTTAGCAAACGAGGTCTATTAGAGGGGGAGGGGGAAGGTTTGTGAACAACTTGTGACGACCTCATCACAGTTTCCTTCTTTTGGAAATGAGTAAAAGTCGAGGCCTGTGCGTAATGTGCTCAGCTCTCTGAAAAGATCAAGAAATTCCCTCGTTTCATTAGTAAAAACTCAAGTTCCGTAAAATTTTAAATCTTTTTAGATCTCAATAACCCGGAATCAAGCTTAGGTATCCTTTTGTACATGTCACAGAACACATATTGCAAAGAGAATGGAATCACACCTATTGGATAAACAGAAAAGTGAAAAGCTCTGAAAAGAAAATCCTTGGGAATCGAGAGAATGACGTAACAAAAAACAAACGAAATATTCCATAAACAAAAGCAGATCGTCGGGGTGCGAGGCCGGCGAAATCCGATGAAAATTTAAATTTTTAGACGCGTCAGTTGTCGCATTGAGCCGCTGTTCAATTTATCAAGAGTAATTCTTGTGGCGAAAGGCAGAGGGCGCGGTGACAACCAAAGAAATGTTTCGTGTAATATTGGTGCGAAGTTACGCGACGCGACAAAAAGGCAATCGATCACGCTTCCACCTGGGTAGAGACGGCAATCCGAATGCGTGATACGCCCTAACTACCGAGCAATCCACCGCACACTGTATTTTGAACCTTTTGGTGCATCAGTAAGGTACATTTTATGGTGAAGGTAACAGTTATAGGCGTAGGGCAACATTTCATGCGATTCGTTTTGTCTGCGCTCCTGCTTCCCTTCCCAGGTAATGGTTCCTGTGATATTGGCGTAATATTTCTCGGCGATAGCGTTGGTTATCAACGACTAAAGCGATGTCATTTTTATTCAAGATCGAAATTGTGTGTGACACTTTTTATGATGAAAGGTACGGAAGAAAGTAAGTTCTTTAAGGAAGTTTTTATTAACACCGTTTTCATAATATACCTGCACATTAGATGATTAAATTGTTTACCTACATATTCTTCTCCAATCGTGAACGCCTGACGACGACGGGTTGAGTCTTTCCCATAAATATCATAGACCGTACCGTAAGCGAATCCAATTTCGATAAAAATGGCAGGACCAGTTGTTGTGGAGATCCTTCGGGGAGGCCTTTGTCCAGCAGCGGATGTCTATCAGCTGGCATGATGATGATGATTCATGACTTGGGTACACATTTTCAATCCCTTATGGATACAATAGAATAAAAACTGAACGCACGCCAGATGATTAAAAGTTACAATACCAATGAAAAAATTATTACTACTCTTTCCGATACTTTGATTTAAAAGTCAACGTATCAAGCTAAGAATAGAAGCGAACGATCGTACGGATATAACTAGGATACGTCCCATTAATCAGGCCAAGGGCTGACCCCATCGTCGACTAATTGACACTACGCTGATAGGCTGATAACGGGAACCTCGGTTTCGATACGTTTATGTCTAGGCACTGCTATGTTAGTATCCACTTCCACGCCCAATTTAGTGGTTTGTAGATTTTTGTCTATGGTTCCGACTTAGGATGGCACTCCCGATTTTTTTCAGCGTGTGTCGTTGTCGTACTAAGCGAGAGATGAGGTTCCTTATGCAGTATTTTAGAGAACCGAAGGGCACTTGATATACCATCCAAACATGTATAAGTGATTTTTTTTAGTATTTAAAGTACTAATAAAAGATTAGTGATTAATAAGAAATTTAATATAATCAAGATTTTAATAAAGAAACGCAAAAATTGGAAAGTATTTAACTTTATCTATATAACTAAATAAAATAAAACTTTAAAAAATATAAAATAAGAAAATGTTTTTCTTAAAAATCAGGCGCGTCTTGCCGACGGTGGCGTCCGGTTTCGACTGAAAAATAAAAAGTAAATTTCCGTAGGTAATTAAAATTTTTAGGATACGTATTTTAAAAACAATCATCACAATCGAGTTAGTAATGCCGGAGTTGTACCCCAATTAACAAAAACATATACCCCTCTTTTTGTTAAAAGTCGGTTAAAATCTCCAGTCCTCACAAAGTAGGGGACGGGCGGGGCAGGCGCGAATATATTGGTTTTGCTCTAATTGCATAGCTCTCACGCTTCTGCTTGTGAACGTACATATCAAAGAGACATTAAATATCAGCAATTACTTTCCTTTGAAATTTATTTCGCTATAACCGGTGTGTACCTAGTCTGTCCGTCATTAGAGCGCTTTTGCACTAAATCCGAGCAGCATCCGAGAAATCACGGACCGTCATGAATGTATGAATTCTGACAGACACTTCTTACAGAACGCGGAAATATGGGGACGGGGAAATATTAACCAATAGGATTTCATAAAATAAAATTGCGGAGATTTTATGCAATCTTATTGGTTAATATTTCCTTATTTCTCCGCTCCGCAGCCTTGCTCCACTGACGGTTGTCAGTTCTTCGGCATATGACCAGATCATTGCCACTACCGCTTGCTAATTTTCTGAGCTTTATCAAATCAACCACATTAGTTCTCTGACGTATCACCTCACTTCTGATGTAATCTCTCAGAGAATGACATGCCATCGACTCGACAGAAGAAGAAAAATTCACGTTTCCTCAACATGGTTATTACTGGCAGTACGCACTAATTAAACACCTTCGTTTTGAGGCATTGTGGTAGGGCTGAGGAAAATATACTATAAGATTGTGATAGAATCCAAACGAAACGTGATCATGCAAAACTATAAGTTATTGTGTAGGTAAGTACCAACATCTTATACTATCGTAACGTATATGTGACTCGGTAAGACAGCAAACCAAACGGTATCTAAATGCAATATACAGAGACAGTAACTAAATGAATTAGCATCGTGCAGGTTCCTTTATTGCCGTGGGAACATGGAAGTGCACTTCATTCGCTCCAATATGCGCCGGCCGCCCCATCCGCCCGATCAATGATTCCTCAAGACATTCTCGATGGCTCAAGATCTTTCCCGCTACTTCTTTAAGTTGAAAGTTTTGAAGGTTTTTTAGGGTTCCGTACCCAACGTACCCATGAAAACAGGAACGGTAATAGCTAGACACTTGACATTTTCACAGAATATGCATTATTATGGCGGATTTGCTAACAACTTTGACTATTTATATGTGGACTGGTTACGCGTGTAATTCTACTAACAAACATTTCTGCCAATTTTTGCGGGGGGCGAGGTAACATGAAATTCGCAATTTTGGATTTTATTCCCCATAACTTTAGATTCTAATTTTGAATGTTAAAAATCATGAAAAGTAGTCTCGTGTGAACCCCAAAAGTTCCAAGTTCGAAGTTATTATTTCGCAAATATAGGCTGTCTCGTTTAGTGTTAAGGTGTAAAATTGAATGTAAATGCACAAGATCAATTGTGTTTATACCGTGGCAGAAGGGAAATGCTACCGCAAGGCTAGTCCTTATAATAATGAGTCAAAGGCTAACAAGTAATAAAATACAAGAGACTCGTTTTAATCAAAGTTTTTTCTTCTCGCTCTATCGTAAAAACGGTAATACATGCAAGCGTCAAACTTGGTGTGATTATAGAGTGAACTTTACAGTACAACAACAAATAATAAAAAACCGGCCAAGTGTGAGTCGGTCTCGCGCTAAAATTCGTAACTTTTTTGTAAGTTAATTAATATGTTGTGTGGCACGGAACCGTCAGTGCGCGAGTAGCCCGACTCGCACTTGACCGGTTTTATTACTTAAATTTTTTTTTGTAGTCGTCGATGGAACTTTTTGTAAGAAGCGATGAAAATGTAGTCATATTGTTATTAATGATGAACCTACTCGTAAATGATCCGTACATAACAAATCAATCTCGTGTATTTGTCGTGAAATATATTTAAAAGGGTAATTAATATTAGGTAGAAACTCTAATCTAATCGTTAAGAGTATTGGGCTCTTGACACGGAGGTCGTGGGTTCGATTCCCACGGGGGACACCTAGTTATGTCACTTTGTGCGTTTTTCCCCAGTTGGTTAAAACATGCAGGCCGAATCACTTGATTGTTTGAAAAGAAAGATGATTCCATGCTCCAGATGGCACGTTCAGCCGTTGGTCCCGGCTAATATCTCTCGTGGTAGTAGTTGTTACATAAAAACCAAGTCAGAGGCCGTAAGGCGGTTTGAAAAAACCCTGATACCAGGGTTTGCTGCCCACACGATAAGAAGAAGAAGGTAATGGTACTTATTCAATCATTCAAGTGGCGACGGGCTCACTACCCACGACGCTGTACATTTCTCTGCCTACGCGCGGCCATCTTATGATGGTTTTGTATAGCTTGATGTGTCGCCGTGTGTATGTCGCATGATTGGGAAAGCCGACCCCGTGTAACAGGACAAGGCGAGGCAAAAGAAAAAGTTGTAGACCTGGAGAAAAAAAACAAGATTTTTTAGTCAATTCTGTCACAATTTATGAGGGGCTTTCTCGGCTCAAAGTCGGTCCAAAATGAGTATTATGTTAGGATTAGGATTACTTACAAACTCTCCCTACTGGTTATCTAGTTAAGTTAACTTATCCACACTTTTTACTCTTCCCTCTTTCGTTTTCCTTATTAGTTGACCCGTATCGCGCAAGTTATTGGGCTGTTGAATGTTACTACCTACATAAAGATGTTGGTTTTATTGAGCCATGATAGTAGATTAGATTTTTATTTTTATGCAGCCAACATAGAATTCTCATGCTGGGCAAAGGCATTTCATCTTCAAAGTCAAAGTCAAATATAATTTATTCAATATAGGAGCTTGAAGCACACTTATTAAACGTCAATTCTTTTTTTAAGCTACCACCGCGTCGGAACGTGTTGTCGCTGTTGAGAAGTTGCGGCCAGAAACTCTACAACATAACACGACTTAATGACTGTTACAATATATATTCTTAAACTAAGGTTATGTATACGGTAATACATAGTCTATTTTACTAAATAAATGATACTATACAGTAAATTATAAGTTAGTGACACTCAGACCCAAGCATTTTGATAATTTAAATAATCATCCAGTTTATAATATGCTTTTTTACAGAGGACTTTTTTGATCTGAGTTTTGAATATGTTTTCGGAAAGATTCAAAATGGTCTCGGGGATTGTTCTCCTACCAGTCCTCTTTATTATAATTTTGAATGACTTTTCTTCAATCACGTACCTACTTTTGGGTCTAGTTATAACCGTCCTCTGGTACTCATAACTACAGGGTATAAACTTAAACTAAAATGCATTAAATACTTTATGGGGTGCTTGAGACGATCAAACTGAACAACTTTCACTATGGAGCCTACCTCAGGAAACGCGAAAAAAAATCTGCTAGGTTATAATAGGTATCTTGGTTGGTATAGCAGTTTTGTATGGGAAAGCAGACTTTTTTCGCGTTTCCTGAGGTACGCTTCATAGTGACAGTTTTTCAGTTTGATGATCTGAGGTCTGCGGAGGGCTATCCCTTATACCCTAGAATATTATGTATGGCAACTTTTTCAACCGAATGTTTCATAGCAAAGATAGGTAGAACCAATGTAGGATTACATGCGACAAAAATTTAGAACAGCTCACACAAAATAATGTTGATTACAGTTATACTTCCGCCCACAGAAGCAGATTTGAAATCAGTGCCTCAACATCTAAAGGATCTCACTAGCTTAGGCTAATCTTAGCAAACGACTAGTCAGTATAGTAGACCGCAGCGTTTTTTTCCTACTCTACCGTCTGCAGCTCGAAGTCATAAGAAAAAAGGCATTTTCGACTCTACTACATAGATTTTTAGAGTCTTGTCAGGGGACATGAAATGTAGAGTTAACGTTAATTCAATTCGTATCCTTGGCCGTCACTACGGTTCGGGATAATTGACGCGGCCCGAAGGCTTTTATGGTAAAGGGAGGTTACACTTACCGGATTTATTGTCAAGGATTTTAGACTCTGTGTTTGGGAAATAAGGTTTATGTAAATAAGGATAAAGAAACAAATATCATAGTCGGATGCTAGTCAGAGTTGGAAACAATTTTGTATTTTTTAAGAGCTAAGCCCCAATTGTTAACCCTGGTTGACGCAAGTAGGGATCAGAATATTCCATTCCAGATCTAATATCTAGCAACTAATCTCTATGTTTGTATGAAGTCAGATTTTCGATAAAATGTACAGTTTTAAAGTTACAGTGCCTCAAAGATTTTAATACAAGTCTTAAATTAATCCTTGCACTAAAACTGTATATTTTAACGAAAATCGGACTTCATAAAAACATAGAGATTAGTTTCTAGATTGATTCTGAAAAATTTCATTGATTTTAATTGGTTAGTATTGAAAATATCACCAGACTTCGTTTGTATGCAGCGCGCTTTTACGCATTCGGAATAAACTTCTCTTAAGAATTTGTTGTAGATATGTAGAGTTTCTGGCCGCATCTTCTCTACAGCGACAACACGTTCCGACGCGATGCGGTGGTAGCTTCAAAAAAAGATTTGACGTTTAATAAGTGTGCTTCAAGCTCCCAAGAATAAATTATGTTGACTTTGACTTTGACCTTATCGCACACTTATATCGCCTCGGCATCATCGCTTCACATCGCTCCGTATAGTACAAAGATGGCAAGTAGTGGTCAGCGCGTTTGTCAGTGCGCGTGCCGTCATCACTTATCTTTAAAAAAATCTACCAAAAAATAGTACACGATCGAGATGATACCGTCGAGGCAATACGTGTGCGATAACCTTAAGACTTGATGTATGTCAAAGAAAATCAAATGTGACTTCGAAATACCTAACGACCTTGTGAAGGTAGTGGGTTGCCTATCAATATCAATGCTTGATCGATCTGTTTCGATCGACGTGGAAATAATTGGATAAGGCCTCGTCACAACAGTTGACCACTTTCAGCTGAAATAATGATGATGATAAATAATTAAATAACAAAATACACGTAAACACATTTTTTTTTTTTTAATTTAGAGTTTTTTTTTAAATTACATGTAGATTGTTTTTAAAAATTTCTTTTATTTTTTTTATTTTCTGCATTAATTTGGTGTACTTACTCAATCCATTCTGTGATCGCCCTAACACTTACTGAACTGAAGCAAGGACGGCTACGCTACGGGTAGCTACGTGATCAATTGGCTCTGACACCCCGCCCTTTTGTGAGGGAAACAATGAGAGCGAATGTCTTCAGATAGATCCGGAGATAATTCACCGCAGTACAGAAAGAGTCGGACGAAATTCGCGCTTCATTTAAGGTGAAGTGATGTCACGTGATTGTTTAATGTTTTCCGTGTAGGATTTATGTCAGAAGAAAATGGTCTTTCTTATAATGGAGATTAGAGATGAAATTAAAAACTGGGTGTAAGAGTAAACAGTTGCTTTACTTTAAGGGGTGATCGTACTCATGATACTGAACAACTTTCCCTAAGAAACCTATAGAAATTCGCAAAAAGAAATTTTGACTTTTCACACTAAATTCGCTCGTTGGCGTAGTGGAGCTTCGCTTCGGTATTGGAAACGATCACCGAAGTTTAGCAACGACAGCTCCGGTCAATCTTTGGATGGGTGACCGTTTAGTGGCATTTCATCTCGAGCGTTTCCGTGCTTGCAGTTGGTCCCGGATAGTTCCGTCAGATGGCGTTGTAACTGTTCGTCAAGCCAGTTCAGAAGCCTATTAAGGCGGCTTGAAAATTCTCTGACAGCAAGTTGACCACCATCTTGCCTCTACTAACACGCACTAGGCCCGCGTGGTGGAGTATGGCCCACTTCCTCGCACCCTTATTCGTGAGAGGAGGCATTTGCCCTGCAGTGGGATCCTACAGGCTATAGCTTATTACTTATAACTTACACCAAATGCAATGAGCTGTTTTCTTTTATGTTCCTGTGGGAAAGTTGTTCAGTATCATGAGTAAAATCACCCATTAAAGTAATGCCTACCCTAACACCCTGTATAAGAAAATTTTCTAATGATTCTACCGTTAGCTTCCAAGATGATGCTGTAAGATTTAGAACGATTTAACACACAATACGACAGAAAAACGCTGAAAAGTAAAATGGTCTGGAAAGTTTTTCAAAAATAAAAATAGTTTTTTCAGTTCGTTAAAGAAGTTGCAAAGTTATGGAACGACAAATTCATGACCTCATAATTTACAGGGCCCTTTTATAATTATGCTGAAACTTTTCTAAGGAGATGATCAGAACGTCAAACTGAACAACTTTCTGTATGGCACCAACATCGAAAGCGCGAAAAAAATCTGCTGTTCCATACAAAACTGCAATCCTACTCGTCCCAATGTATGGGACAGCAGTTTTTTTTTCTCTGTTTCGATGTTGGTTCCATACCGAAAGTTGTTCAGTTTGACGGTCTGATCATGATCATAAACAACTGTCAGCATATTAAGTTGGACCCTGTATATTAGGCTGAGATTTAGAGACGATTTTTTTAGCAAGGCAAAAATTTATGGATTTTGACATACGGGAGTTCGAACTATGACTTTTTTTTAATTTACAATTAATTGACTTTTTGCTTGTGCGTTAGCACCGCATTTCCGCCAATGTCAAGTAGTTTATGGGAGTATCTATCCCAATCTCAGGGATTGTTTTTGATTAAGAACAAGAAGTGATTGAGGATTGCGGAGCACAAGGCTCCGCAGTCCGTCCGGTCAGAACCTGCAACTTGACTCCGAAATATGCCTTAAAAGTCTCTGAATCTCGGCCTTAGTGTCAAGAAAATACAATTTGGCAGATATTTCAGCTAAAACGGCTAACATTAATTTGTACGCAAGAAGCAAGCATTAGGGCTGTCAAACTATTAAGACGAAATAAAGAAATGCAGAGAGAGCCTTCATTAATTGGAGAGGCACTCAAAAGTTTCCTACTTGTTCCGAATGTAGGGATTGACCGGAGAAAGTTTTCTTCACAGTTTGCCCATTCCAAGTTAAGGCGCTCATTACGATAATTGAAAGTATAAGTAACTTACATTATTCTGCTAGCTTACTGTGTTTTAGTATTCCGTATACGAAGATGCCGAACTAAGAGGTTTACTGTTTTGTCTATCTACTTGGTTTTCTTTTGTTCTATCCGACTGTATGTGCCAGATCAGAATAAGCGTTGTTTCTCACGTAGCACAACCACACCACATCGCAGCGACAAAAGGTGGTCAAGCAGTGGTTACATGTGAATCACAGAACATTATAAGAGAGGTTAGAAGTGCAAAGTAGGCATGGAACGCGTGCCACACGGTTATGCAATGATTTGCATAACACCATTGACTTACCACTACTGGACGGAGGGTCCTCGTTCAAAAGTGTCCGAATAAAAAGGTAATGAAAACGTAAAAAAGAGAACGAATTACGCAACAGTCTTCGTTTGATCGGCCGACTTCGAAATTCTTAAGCTAATGTTATGTATACAATAATACTTAGTTATACATAGTATGGGGATTAGTCCACCAAGCGTGCCCAATGCGGTTGGTAGACTTCAAATACGGATCAGAATTTCTTCTTCAGCGTATACAGGTTTCCTCACGATGTTTTCCTTCACCGTTTGAGAGCAGTCGGTACATAAGTTAGAAAAATATTCTAAATATTGCATATTTTAATTTAACTGATAGGTTTCTACGATAAGTACTTCATTATTAAAATTCTTTGATTAAACATCCCCGCTGGCTACAAATTAATAAGCTTTTGCGATAACTTTTGAAGTTTAGAGACAAAAGAATAAGTTATTTAAACATTTTTGTTAAATAAATTAACAATGACTAAGAAAAATATCAAAGAAACTAAAACTGAACAAAGGTAACAGACCAAATGCATGTTAGTAACTGAAACTTACTCTTATTTATAATAAAAATAGTTATACTCCATTCAAAATAGCAACGAAATTTTAAGGCTATTTTGCATTACAGAAACAGAGATTTGAAACACTTCCTCCGACTTATTCTTAGAACAGCTTTAGTAACGTCCAAGATATGTCGGATAGTATATGTATCCAATATATTAATTACATTTGGTAATCAGAATTAGCCAGAAAGCTAAATAGGAAACGAAAAATCGCATCGTCCTTATTTGGAATGAGGTATAGGTACTTAGAATATCATTATGTAGGCATCAGCTATACAATTACAATTAAGAAAAACAAAAAATCCACCTGCAAAAAAATAGAAAAGAGAAAAACAAGCTCTATAATAATTAATCAGCTATACTAACTTTGTTTGTGAAAACATAATTTGAATGTTATTAGGTAGGTATCGCAAACGAGGACAAAGAAAAATTACAAAACCTACCTATTTGTTTGTTATTGGTTTGTCGGCCTGCAATACTTACCTAATAACATTCAAATTATTGTTTAGTTTTTCTTAATAATTAAGTTTATTTCATACTTTTTACTCTTGTGCCAAAATGGTAGCATAAAAGTACTATAATATGTATATATTTGGAATTTGCTATTCACTAGCTTTCATTTGATACCAATATTGTAATTTTTTACAAACAATATTGTGTATTCCCCCTTTTTTTTAATTTATAGACACCATCTTGGAATAATGTACCTAAATCCATCAAGCCGTTTAGGCTGTATTGCGTGCCAAAGAAATAGACATACAAATATACATACATACATACCTACGCTTGAAACATAACCCCTCCTTCTGTCGCAGTTGGGTAAAAAGAATCTTCCGGAAGCAACCACCTACATACACCCTTGTTCTAATTGACGGGGGGCGATTCTCAAGAACTTTGAGGCATGGATTACCTACACCAATAGACCTCTAATGTAAACATATAAAATTTTTAAAGAATCGCTTTTTAATTTAATCAAAGAAGAATCGAGATCATTTTTCAGATTTTGGTTTTATTTACCTACGACTAACGACCATCGCGTCTGGTATATTCCGTATAATACTTTTAAATAAATTACCTATATCTGCGTTCTATGCCAGTGCGTTTCGTAGTTTATTCAAATACAGCAACACGATAAAAGTTTGGGCGTGCATACTGACGCGACGCGACGGGGCTATTCAAATGTTAAAAGATATTGCCGAGTGATTGACCTAAAAACAAGTTAATTATTTAGTTGCCAATTTAGTCAACTTAAATTCTTCCTCCATTCTGCCTTATGTTTTCCCAAAAAACAATATCTATAGATTTATAACATATTTACTTTAATAAATTGATAAACTTGGCGTGGATGTACGAAGATAATATTTTGAAAAATGATAATTGGGAGCCGTTAGGATGCTATACGTAGGTAACGGAATGCATTTAGACCGTTTAAGCATTTTTAAACTGTTTTTCTGTGTATCTGTGCACGCATCACTTAAAAGCTACTGAGACGAATTGAATGGATTATAGACTAACATTATGGCTTTTAATCGCGATCGGTTCATTCTATCAAAAGTTATGAGTATTTCAAATCTGAAGTCTGCGCGTACGATGTCGCGGGCGCCGCTAGTAAAATAATAAAATGAATAAGTCTATAAAGTAGGCAGTCTAGGACGGGGATAATTCTCGAGAACATTGAGAACACTCCACGGGGAGTGACTGGGCGCGTGATCAATCGCTTTGACGTGCCCGCTGCCACAACTGTCATCTGAGACTCCGTTTTTCGATTGCACTCGAATCTAACCGCCGCTGTATAACGTTTTGAAGTTATTGTTGGTTTTAATTATCATCTTGTAACGTTTTGTTTTAGTTTTTGATTGAGACTTCGTCCGCGTGGATTTAGGAAGAGAAATAGCGCTATTAGCGCCGCGATGGCGATTGCATTGATTTCAATGTTGTTTGTTGGGAACCTTTTTGGTAATTAAATAGTCGCGGGGCTACAGTACTATAATAGTGTTTCCGTGACATCATTCATACAGTTCCCATAATGTATCAGTTCAGGCTCAGCTGTTATTCAACAGTGAGCTTAAGCCAGGCCGACACCCGAGCCCGCGACAAGTGAAGCCATTTCTATTCACAAACTTTAAGAAATTACTAAACTTACTAAAATTTGTAGAAATTTTTAGTTAAATTGTTCATGTACCTAAACTATTTTTTTTGTAAATGAGCTACGGGTACCCTTATTTACTAGGCGCCCAGTAGTTAAGTTAATAGACATCGATATTTAAAGTAGGTACTTATGCTTCGTTGCAGAAACGCTCACTAAAGTTAATCCTCCATTAAATCTCTTGCTGTCACTTTTTGTCTTGTTGACAAAGTAAAAGCTAGCAAGAGATTTAATGGAGGATTTACTCTAATGAGCGTTTCTGCAACTGAGTGTTAGTGCTGCCGTTTTATATAAACTGAAAAATAGTCATACAATTTTGTTATCTTTATTCAAATATGTATTTGATTTGCTGTGTTATTTCAAACCACATTAAAAATTTTACTTGAACCCGCAATCTGCCAAACCGGGGCTGTGCTTTCGTCTTATCAAGCTATCGAGACATTACATCGTTTCCAAGTGTCAAAATGTTTCTAACTTCTTATCGTATTATATCATATTCTAGTTATTGCAATAAAATGTTTCTTATGTAAAAATTTGAATTATTTCATTCAAAATAATTTTATCCAAGAAAATTTTACTCCATACGATAGCAGCTATTGTGATGTATTTATTTTAGAGAATAAAACTAAAAATTGCGATGTGTTTAAAAAACGGTGCATCTTCAGTTAATAGTATGAAATAAGCAACTCTAGGCTAAATAGAGTAGGTACTCACACAACACATAGTCTGGCTCTAGCTAGATAATAATGAAAACTCCAAGGCCCAAATTACGTAGAGATCTACATCAGACCTAAAATGTTAACTTTTTGTGAAAAAGCTCATTCGGAATTTCTAACATGCTAAGCTAAAAAGCTTTACACCCCTTGTTTGATTCCACAATCTAGATAGAGTCTAGTAAAGTCAAAGTCAACCCTTTTCAGCTATTTCTATTGTCGACGTCTTTTACATTTTACAACATTTTTATGATTATAGACTTCGTGTTATTTTTCAAAAGTGGGGGTTACTGTGTGGTGGCTAGGGTTGTGAGGAAAATCGGTGGCCTGACCTTGACCCGACGATTCATTACAATTTTGTTTGCTAGAAAATTATGTAAATAAATAATAAGCATTGAGCATATAACATTGAACAAGACTGCTAGTTAAGCATTTTTACTGTATACAGGGACCTTCCTAATATACTGACACTTATTTAAGGGGATGATCAGACCGTCAAACTGAACAACTTTCTCTATGGGTCCAACCTCGAAATCGCGAAAAAAAAATCTGGTGTCCAATACATTTGGCTTTTTTTCGCGATTTCGATGTTGATCCCATAGAGAAAGTTGTTCAGTTTGATGGACTGATCATCATCTTAAAAAAACTGTCAGCATATTAAGTTGGACCCTGTATATTTTAGCTTAAATAAGTGTCAGTCTTGTAAACTGTAGGTACATTTCATTTACTTGTGTGACAATGTCCAAGATATTTATTTATTATTTATTTACTTACGTTGTATAATAGTGCAGATTAATTATATTTTTACCCAATAACATTTCCATTTTAAACACTAAATTAAATCTTAGAATAAGTAACAGTTTTAATATTTTAGCATTTTTGTGATGAATTAAATATTGAAATTTTACCTTTGTATCTTTGGACTTTCTAAATGTAGTCTGTTATACGTATAAATATTTTAAACTTGAAGTTTACTTACCTACCTAAAAGGCATGCATCATGATGAAAATTTATGCACAAATCATAGAGCGAATTTATTACATTTCTAAAAAAATTGCTTTAGAAGTTTTATAAATGAGGTTCTTAGAAAACGAAGCTAATATTTCACAAACTGCAAATAATTTAAAACTACAAAAACACGTTAAACAGTCCTAGGTTTGTCTGCACTTTGAAAAGCTAAAGGTCTGACACAGAGGTCACCCCGGGGACGCTTTGAGATAAGCAACGGAGTATCCTATCGCACTTTATAGCACATTTGATATTACGAGAGATAGTTTTTGTTCCTTCCGCATGGCCCGGATGAAGGTTCAGTTTTGGGCCCCTTTTAAATAACGAAAAACAAAAAAAATTTACCTAAATCATCTAGCTTGGCTTGCGTAAAAGCAAAACGATTATACCTAATAGAGTCAGCATAAATTTACGATTGTAGTTAGTCTCTTTTGTTTTATGACGTACCTTTAATAGTAGAAGGCGATAGAATTATAGATATTTGTTTATGCGGCTGTCCACTTTTTTTTTGAGCTAGTGAGTGTTTAAAGTGACCGTAACCATAAGGCCATATGTCACTTGGTTCCTTTTGTTCATACTACTTGACACCACACACTCAAACCTAAACGTCAAAAAAAGTGGACACTTTACAATTGGTATGGCTCACTCTATTAGGTATAATCTATTTGCGTAAAAGTAATAAGATGCTGTCACTACTGTCATCAGCATAAGGACTGTGAGGGACAGAGCGTGTACAAAAATACTTTTATGCCAAAATACGTATTGGTGGAAGGCCTTAATATACAAGGTGTTAACAAATAATGTCCAAATCTAAAACAGTGTCTCCAGAGCCGATGACTGAATAAGACACAAACTTAAAAAAAATTGAAAATAATAAATCTAATTTCATGATAAATCGACTGCGTCAGTTTTCGAGTTAAATTGTCGATGAAAAAATATATAATGTGAAAAAGACACGTATCAGTTCTCACCTATTTATCTCGTCAGATTAATGATTTTAAACGTTTTTTTTTGGTTAGTCTTTGTCATTGGGCGCATGTCGATACGTCTGTCTGAATACGTCTCTGTGTTAAACTTACAGTCTTCTCACAACGTTCTCCTATATTGAATTCCTGTGGGAATGTTTATGGTGTTATACACTGTTATGTGCTATTATATTAATGGAAAAACTTCTCTACTTAAAACTGATGACATTTGCCCATTTTTAACCACCGACGCAAAAATAAAGATGGTATAGGATTGATGAGCAGAGTACGTCTGTGTGTCTTTCTGTCTGAGACACTTAAATTCAGTGTTTTCGGGGAAATGCTGCCGATATACAGTGTAACAGAAACCCTAGTAAAATTTAAAGGGGTGGTTAGACTATCAAACTGATCAAATTTCACTATGGAGCCAAGATCGAGAAAAAAAATTGTCGTGTATGTGTGTATCGTGTAGAAATAACGGCGGCGGTAGAATCACGGAAACCGACCAAGAGCGTGTCGGACTCACCCATGATGAGGGGTACTCTCTGTTTTTGACTTTGAACGCATATATCTCGAGATAAAAGCATTGTAACGACTTAGTTTGTATTGGTATTTTGTTCTACGTTACAAAAGCTATCCAATGACATGTCATTCGATATACAGGGTGTTACAAAAATACCCCTAAACAAAAAAGAGCGTTATAAGATTCCTTGTAAAGAGTATATTGACAACTGTTGTATAATATTATTATTTACCGATTTTTTTTTCGTGGATAGTAAAATAATAAAATATGAATAGTTGAAGCGCAGCACTATTTTACGGACTGCCGGTAGTTCAAAGACTAAACGGCAGTAGATACGTCGTAAGGTCACAGCGATGTCACTACCTATCACGTAAGTACTTAATTTAAAAGAAATTGTTTCTCTAAGTTATCTTCATTACTAAAGCTAACTTGAATATTAAGACCTATTTATTGCAAAAAAAACAATAATTAACTAATTGACAAAAAAGTTAAATTATTGGTACAACAATAAAAAATAAAGAATAATTTTAATAAAGTATTCATATTTGTCATCATGTTCGATAATTTAAGCATCTTACAATTCGCTTTTTTTCGACAAAGTTAGCTTCTTCGTCTCTTACTGAAATGTAGGTACAAATGACTTATAAACACTACCCTTTTGAAAAAAATAGTCTATGTATCAAATGACACACTAGAGTTGGGATTTTTTTAATAATTGGCTTCGATGAAGGGTTTTTGTTTTGGTTAATTATGTAACACGTTGCATAAAAAAAAGGGTTTCCAATCCTATTTTCTTTGTACGGGATAGTTAACACACCTGTTTTGAGCGAGTAATTGTGACTGAAAACTGTGAGCGAGGCATACAGACAGACAGTATGCACGAAAGTATAGGGGTTCCTTCTTTGACCAAGACGAAACCCGAGAAAAGACTTCATAAAGACATCATACAGAGTGAAATTGACATCTTTAGCATCCTTTTAAACTCTACCCATCAAACTGAATAACTTTAACTATGGGAGCAAACAGATCGGAGCAAAAAAAAAATCTGCTGCTCCATACTAAACTGCAATGCCTACTCTACTCAAATGTATGCATCAGCTGATTTTTTTTGCTCCAATCAGTTTGCTCACATAGGAAAGTTGTTCAGTTTTATGGGTACACTCTTAGTTTAAAAGGATCCTAATGATATCAATTTCACCCTGTGTATTGAAAATAAAATAAGGTTTATTACGGGACTAAAACTCCTTTTTCGTAAAATTGTCAAAAGCTGATGCCCACACGTCAGGATCTAGGTCAACACCGAAATTAGAAGTCCTCTTTTTATTATAAAAAGCTGTCCCGAGCCAGACAAAATTTGTCATGTAGACTAATATGACTGTATACTAGAATAGTCTACCAACAATTTCACGAGAATCGCATGTAAAATGTAATAGGTACACAGTTTAATTTTTCATAACATTACACAACGCGAGTCGCATTATATACGGAGAGGTACGGTACGCCTCGCGATCTCTCGTGACGTCACTGCTTAAGAGAAGTTTATTCTGAATGCGTAAATGCGCGCTGCTTACAAACGTAGTCTGGTGATATTTTCAATACTAACCAATTAAACTCAATGAAATTTTGCAGAAACAATCTGGAAACAAATCTCTATGCTTATATCGTGCCCGATTTTCGTTTAAATATACAGTTTCAATGATAGGACGAATTTAAGATTTGTATGGAATTTTTTTAGGCACTGTAACTTTAAAACTGTACATTTTAAGGAAAATCTGACACGATACAAGCAAAGAGATTTGTTTTTAGATTGTTGCCGCAAAATTTCATTAAGTTTAATCGGTTAGTATTGTAAATATCACCAGACTTCGTTTGTATGGGATACGCCAACAGTAATATACCCTTAACCACCCTCCGCTACCCATTATAGCCCCCCATTTGCCCCCCAGCTAGTACTCAGTGCCTTCATTACAAATTCAAAGGCTGTTTAGTCATTATCACGTAACACCTGTTGTCGGTCCCGCTTATTTTTGGGAGCATGTTCCACAAGACAGTTATGGCCAGCGGAAGTTCACGCAATTTGCTTTTTCATTGAGTTCAAAACAGGTTTTTTATAAATTTTAAATTGTAGTTAGAGTATGACAGAAATACGTTTTTGATTTTGGTTTTATTCAGAAGCATTTTACTTAAAAATAAACTGGCCACATTGGGCACTTTTAATTGTTATGAACGTACACACGGCGACAGATCAACCTACCCATAGTTGAACTCTATGTTCATAGACATAAGGTCTAACTATGGGTAGGTTGATCTGTCGCCGTGCGTACACACTCTCTTTAACACACCTACTAGTACCACTGCACGGATTTTTAAAATGTTATTTTATAACATTTTTAAAGAAAAAATTATATATTTTTTACAATCTATTGATCTTAAATAATTATCAAAAAAGAATTATATTACTATTTAAGTAAAAGTGTGGAAAGAGTTAAAAAGAAAAACATTTTAATGCGACTATATTTTAACCACGACTGCCCTTTTGCTGGGTTAGATGCCAAATTCCGGATTTATTTAAGATTTAAACAGAGTCATTGAGAAAATTATCCCATAATGGTTTTCGATACAGCCCTTAAAAAAATACTTAACATACGGACTAGCGTTCTAGAAAATGGCTGGGGACAAAAAAATAGATCTAGATAGGTCTCATCTCTGGAAAAAGCTTGTTTTCAGCGAGTAGAGCTCGGTCGCCCATGTACTAATTAATTAAATGCAAATCTGTCTTCACGGTACTCGACCTAACCCCGTTACCTTATTCGTGCAGCTTAGTAACTAAAGCAAGGTGTCTTGTTTGCATTAGGCATATTAAATTCTCTCCCCTAGTAGGCGCACAACGCCCAAGTGGCAATTTCAAATGAGAATAGCTGATTTTTTTCATATAAAAGGCTTGTGTGGCCATAATGTGGCTCCGGAGCGAGGCAAACCCCCTCGGAAATGGCCAAATTAAACGTACACAACCGTTGCATTATACCGTAAGAGGTGACAATCTATTTTTATTGGATTCTGATGTTTATTTTTATTGTCATTTGATTCAATATTTATTGGAGTTTTATTCTGAGCTGGAATCTTCTGTAGATACTAAGGATATTTACTTTAAAATTATTATTTCGCGCTGAATGTCGGTACTTGCTTCAGTCTCATTGAATTCGGAACAAACTTTTCATTCTATTTCTAAGCAATTCTAACCCAAGGTAGCGACGATGGTGCCAAATTCATTTATGGAAATAGTATTGTTTGTTTGCGCATTTGTTTATGCATTAGTTTAATACTTACTTAAATATACAGGGTGTTAGGGTAGACAGTTGCATTACTTACTATAATCGGTGATTGTACTCATGATACTGAACATATTTCCCAAAGGAATTTAAGGGAAATTCGCAAAAAAAATCGAGAAACGAAACGAGAAAGTTCAATTTCTTTTTGTGAATTTTCAATAGGTTTCTTGTGGAAAGATGTTCAGTAACCACCCCTTAAAGTTATGCAACTGTTTAACCTAATACCCTGTATAAGTATGTTCACATACGACAGCTGATTATTATCGAGTTGTTCGTTTAGCCAAAGTCAGGTAATTATAATATATAAATGGTAGTTTGAAATACTAATATGACATGTAATATGGAATACTGTGGTAGCAAGTGGATCACTATCTATTGCTTAGAAGCAAGAGATTGGTCAACTACGAATTCGCAAAGTTGGTTCCGTAGTAAAAGTTGTTCAGTTTGATGGTCTGACACACAGTGGTAAATACATTCCTACGCAGGATAAATTTTTAATCAGTTCTGACACTTTAACCATGCATTTTACTTATCAAACTGAACAACTTTTACTATGGAGTGGAGCCAACTTCGAAATTGCAAATCAAATTTGCTTTTTCGTACATTTGAGTCGAATAGATACTGCAGTTTTTATAGAACAGGTGATTTCTTTCTTGCACCACAAAGAGTACCACTGTACTACAATTTACTAACAAAATACCATACTACTATTTACGATTTGTAACGCCACTGGCTTTTCGGTGAAGGAAAACATCGTGAGGAAACCTGTGTGCTTCAATTTCGAGGCATGTATTGTACCCACTGTCCATTATGTGGCGACGGGCTCACCCCCCGTCACACTGGATTTAGTTTCGGTACTACTGGTGAATCGTGGATTTTCTGAGGTTACAGAATATCTCTGACTACCCCCTCGGGGAATATAGTCATTAGTATGGAGGCCCCTTTTATATCAATCATCACACATTCTCCTGATTACAAATTCCCGGGGAACAAGGAAAATATAAAATGTTATGCGTTTTGGAGTAGATGCGGTCTCATAACGAGGGTTATCTTGTTAGGAAGCTTATAAACAACGAATGTGAACCGCTTGCTGTAACGAGAGGGTTCTGGAGCTCATTGGGGTGACCGTTTTCTTCTTAAGGCGTGTCCACACCACACGATTTAAGTTAGGCTAACGAGAAACAATAAAAAAAACGCAGTTCCATCCAATGCTGCAGTAACAACTCGACTTACATGTATGGGAAGTTTTTTTTTTTCTACAGCTGTTTTTATTTTATTTTTGCTCTATGTTGGCTCCATATTGAAAGTTTTTCAGGCTGATAGTCTAAACCAAACATTTTTTGGGTTCCGTACCCAAAGGGTGGAAAGGACCCTATTACTAAGCCTAAGTTGTCGGTCCGTCCGTCCGTAGCACTGTAACTTTTGAACCGTACGTAATAGCTAGACAGTTGAAACTTTCACAGAATATGCGTTATTACGGCGGATTTGTTTAAAAATAATAAAAATGTCAAAAAGTTTAAATCTAAGGGGAATACAAGAAACTAGTTTTTATGAACATTTTTACTTCTCGCTCGATCGTAAAAACGGTAATACATACAAGCGTCAAACTTGGTGTGATTTTAGAGCAAACTCTATAGTATAACAACGAATAATACAAAACGGCCAAGTGTAAGTCGGTCTCGTGTTAAAGGTCCAGGACAACAAAAAATATTTTAGTTGTTATGTTGTGTGGTGGTGTGGTACGGAACCCTCGGTGCGCGAGTAGCCCGACTCGCACTTGACAGGTTTTGTTTAATATTACTATGGTGTTTTGTAACCTATGTTATGCTCGATGACCGCGATCACACATTCACTGAAATGCGCGCATTGAAGGTGCACTCCGAAATTCCCTGAGACACCGTGTTGTTTGCGCGTCTGATTGTGAATAGATAATATGTTTTCTCACTACCTAAGTCAAGACAATACAGATGCATAATCGACAAGGTATCGTCAGAAGGTAGTCCCATCGGAATAATCTACATGGGGATTACGGAGTCTACAGTGTCCGTAACTAAAACGATTACACCTCCATTGTATCAGGTCGGTTTGAACCTTGATCAATAGGTACATTTGGCTGTATTCTGTAATTGAACTGGGTTAAGATGCAGGGCTTGAGAGTTAAGGTTCAAATTGGTACAATGTACATAAGACGAGAAACATCTCTGGAGAGATAATAGGTTTGTTTGATATGGATGGACATCTAGAAAAGTGTAACCCGGTTTTGAATAAACCTTTACTTGTGATTTCAAGCAATGGCATAATCATAAATTTTTGCAGATATTTTGTAGGAGAAAGGCATATGCTCACGACTATATTCCCCAAAGGGGTAGTCAGAGATATCCTGAAACCTCAGAACATCCACGTTTCACCAGTAGTACCGAAACTCTTTCCAGTGTGACTGGGGTGAGCCCGTCGCCACATAATGGACAGTGGGTACAATATATGCCTCGAAATTGAAGCATGCAGGTTTCCTCACGATATTTTCCTTCATCGAAAAGCCAGTGGTATTACAAATCGTACTTAAATTCCGAAAAACTCATTGGTACTTGTCGGTCTGGACGGGGATCGAACCATCGCCTCCTGCACGGCAGGCAAGGTTACTCGCCACTGGACCACCATGGCTTTGTAGGAGAAAGGCTGGCCGTTTATTACTAAATGACACGTCACCGTCGTATTGAAACCAATAAAACATGCCAATAATTATGTAAAATAATAAGGGGTGCAATGAAAAAGCCACCCGAGTGACGAAACGAGTTCGTCTGCCGCACCCTGGGCAGCCAGCCTCGATACGAACATTCATTACTTATATAGGATATGTGAAAAAAAAATAGGATTCTTCAAAGTATCATATATCATGAAGTACTAACAGTAGGAGTATGATTTGCGGATATGTGTAAATTGAACATATAATTGAAGTTTTAATAAGAGCCAAAACACGATTAAGAGACATTTTCTCGATAGAAAAATAAGCCAATGTAGCCTCCGTCTTTATCGATAAACGCTTGGAACTGCTAAACGGCGAATAATAGAAACACGAGACTTGATTTAAAAAGAAGAGATTGATATTTTATAAAGTTTGATTAGAGCAGAAATGAACTTACATAAATAGTACAATCACAATTAAATAAAGTTTGTTTTACGCTTGCGTCGTTTTAGAGGCGCGCGCTGCCCCATCTCTTTCTCTCGCATCAGGCAGTAATATAAGCTATCCCACGCCCATTTCGCTTCAATTATTTTTCGACATAGGCCCTGAATGTCTAAAAACCGGCCAAGAGCATGTCGGACTCGCCCATGATGGGGTTTCGTAGCCATTGCATAAGTAGAATAAGAAAATATTAGGAAAGTCGATACTCTTCTATAAAAAAATTTGGAACCTTACGATAGCGCGATTAAATTATGTTACAGGTTTTGTCAAAAATTGGTTGAGCTAAAGCATCCGTTTTTTGGGTTACTGTAATCAGTCTTCATGACAAATTTCGAAAGGTAGGTGCCAATTCAAAAGGTGGAAATTATAAGGGTTCCTTGTATGACTAATACGGAACCCTAAAAAACAATTTATATGAATAGAGATCCTATAAAATCTAAAAAGTTCCCCAGAACACAGAGTAAATAGTTACATACAGAAATGAACACTACGAAACTTAACTATAACGTACTGCTACAGATATTCTAGTAAACTGAACGAGAAATATCGGAACAGTAAGCCGATTATGTTGACTCGGTTTGTACGATACTGTACGATACCTGGCATCGATGATGTATTAGGTTTGATACGGTGTCTCGATATCGATTTTCAAGCTGATATTAACTGTCACACCACCGAAGACCAATGAGCTAATCTCGCTTCACCTGAATCGGAATCGATTTTTTAGCTCTTCTCGGCTTTGTTTTGAGTAGTTATGTATTTTCTATTGCCCTAATCGATAGAAACACATTAAACGGGGCACATTTGGTGTAAAATAAAGTATATTTGATTTGACTTGATTGCTCGCAGAACCGATGGCCGATGGGGCCGAAAGGTTCTCGAGTGACGACCGTGTACCGGAAAGCGCAGCGTGGGTAGCCCCCCACAAGGTGGACCGACGACCTGGTGAAGGCGGCGAGAACCTGCTGGATGAGGGCAGCGCAGGACCGGTCGTTATGGCGATCCTTGGGGGAGGCCTATGTCCAGCAGTGGACGTCCATCGGCTGAGATGATGATGATGAATCGATAGAAAGTTCGGGTATTTGTTTTATACAAGAACGACAGACTCGAGTATGTATTTCTTGAGACATTAGTCGACGAATTGACCATACAATATAATTTTAGCGCGTTCAAATTGAACGCTTATGTAATATTCCTCTTTGTTGTATACCGATATTGAAAGCATATTTTTGTGAGTATTATATGTACCAAATTGAATTAGCGGCCAAGTATATACCTAATGAAAGTCATCCCTCTTTCGCGTTCCGAATGCTTTTATGAGAGCTTGCATGAAGAAATTTTATTTTCGGATCTCGTCGGCAACGGGGACGGCCTTAGCATATTTAAGTACTTTCTATATGTAATTGGCCTCTGTATATTCATAAAAGTGAAATTACAAGTCGACAATAAAAAGCCAAAAAGGCATTTTTACTAATCTTATTCTGTTCTCATAAAAAATAGGGGGATAGGTTTACTTTATTGAATTCAGCCGTTGAGATGAACGAGACATTTATTATTTGATTTGCTGATTTGCTTGAAATTGTTTTAAAACTTTAACCTTCATTTCTCTTTGCATACTTAGGTCCTTTATGAGTAGTGACGTTTTGCGTAGTTATTGGTCGTATGAAATTGGTCGTATAGGCACAGATTATTTAATACTTAATACTACCGTAAGTATGGTCCTTTTGCGTATTTTTCCCTTTGATGATATATTTGACGACGACGAAACCGCAGAACATCCACGTTTCACCAGTAGTACCGAAACTCAGTTCAGTGTGACGGGGGGTGAGCCCGTCGCTACTTAAAATGGACAGTGGGTACAATACAACGTGTTAATGAATAAGCGCAAAACCTCATACACCCCAACTGATTCATAACAAAATAATTTGATTTAAAAAAAAATCATTATTTTAGAGTTATAATTAAAAGTTATTCGCATTTTAAGTTTTGAGGCAAAAATGATTTCTTATCATTTTAGCAATGAATAAAACCGCTTACATGGTCATGGATACATTTTAAGACTCTTGTTTTGGTAGTAAGTAGGGTGACTGTGCCCGTGCGGTGGTTTGAGATCGAGTTCAGTAAATTTTCATGTTTAAAAACAAATTATTTAATAATTTGAAAAAAAATACCTATGTTGAAACCATGATAATTCGATTCTGCTCTCGATTCTAAACAAACTACTTTCTAGTTTTGCGTTAACACGTTGTATTGTGCGTCGAAATTTGAGCATGCAGGTTTCCTCACGATTACGATCACGGTTTTCCCTGATACAGCCTACCCGATTTTCTTTGAAAAATATCACAACTTTCCTAAAATTTAAATCGCGTTTATTACGATTAGAAGTGGAGGTTTGGTACAAAAAGTGACTTAAAATTACAGACGTAAAGGCCTAATACATAAGCGATTTAATAAATACTTGATCGTATTAAAGGTAGCGAGAAATTGCTATCAGATTATTAGACAGTAATACTAGAAGGAAAAGCGTAATAAAAGAAAATATGTCCGTGAAACGCTGACCCGATAAGATATAAAAGCCTTCCTTGGCCCTCCTTTGTTTGTGTTACTGTAACTTATTCGAATAATCCGATTATGCTTCTTTATTTGGTTTCATATTTCGAATACAATAGACTTGGAATTAAGTGACCGTTACGTTCGATTTTAGGTCTTATAGGTGTAGGTTATAAGTGGTATCTTTATTTGAGAAGACGATGAAAGAATGACATGATACACACTGTCAGGTTATGATAGCAATATGATATTGATTAATCTATATATATATAAAAATTAATCCCTATTTCCCTTGGTCGGAACGGCTGGACCGATTTCGCTAATTCTTTTTTTGTTCTGTTCGTTATTATCAGGAGAAGGTTCTTATGAAAGAAAAAATTAAGGAAATTGCGCGGAAAATTAGAAAATTTAAAATTACTTAACCACCTTAATAAGGAACCACTTAGAGGAAGCAAGAGAGGTGTGTCAGAACCGCCCAAAGTGGAGATCTATAGTTTCTGCCTACCCCTCTGGGAAAAAGGCGTGAGTTTATGTATGTGTATGTATGTACCTTAATAAAATCAAAAATCTGCTCATTTACTCGTATGGCGTCTAAGGCGGAACAAAGTTCGCCGGGTCAGCTAGTTTGGTAATAAATAATATTAGACTCGTTCCTTTGGTGTCCTCGTAAATATTTTTAAGATTGTGTGAATTACGCAGTATCCCTATTTTTAGTGCTCCGTACCAAAATTGGCAAAACGGAACACTTATGGAATCACCTCGGTGTCTGTCCATCCGTCAGTCCGTCCGTCCGTCCGTCCGTCCGTCCGTCACAGCCATTTATCTCGGAGACCGTAAGACACAGGAAGCTGAAACTTGGCACAGTTATAGAAATTAACGGTTCAATGACATAAATAAAGTCAAAAAAACTTAATGTTTGTATTGAGGGCCAGTTTTAGGGGGCGGAGAGATTAAAAACAAAATTTTAGTTTCTTTCACCTATATACCGTGTGGGGTATCAAATGAAAGCTTATAAAAATAGTCTAAAATATTTTTTTTCCTTTGAATCTTTGTTGCACAACATTTTTCAGTAAACCCAGAAAAATTGCTTTCTCCACCGATATTTCAAAAACTAGAGCCTCGTAAAATCTAAAAAAAATCACGCACATTAGAAATAAGGTGTAGATGGCGCGAAAATTATCAGGCTGGCACTAACTTCCATAGTTTTTACTTTAAAATCACTTAATTTTCACGGAAACGGTTTTGTAGGACTATCTTCGGTTTATCAGAGGTTCGAGTCCCGGTTCAGTCATGGAAGTCATTATCTTTGTGCCATTGTTTTATGGTTTCTATAATAAAAAGCCTATGAGCTTAGGTACGTTTTGGGTACTTCAATGTATGTGCCTGTGAGATCGTAATTTATGTATTTATTCAATGAAACAAGCATTTCCTAAACCGTCGAATATGTACAAAGTTCGTTGCTCGGGAATTAAAGGAATCCCCGTTCTCTGCTATAAAATGAGACAGATAATCTTTATGAGCATCACATCGTTAGCTACTATTTAAGGAATCTGTTAAGTACGTCTGTGTCTATAACAAGCCTGGTTAAGAATGGATATCAGAATAATTTTACTGTTTTCTTCATTTTGCTTTGTAGCTTTTGATGCAGCTACTTTGGCAGGAATAAGTGGTGAGAGAAAAATAATTTCCTCCTTGCAGACACAGACGATGGACTTTTTTCCGTAAGTACCCGCGGTCACTGCCACAGAAGTGTGCGTTATGTACACACACATCCGTAGAGTTTCATCGTTCAGACAACGGAAAAATTGTCCATCGACTGTGTAGCGCCAAAGGGTGTTTCATATTCTTCTTTTCATGTCAGCACGAGTTTTGTTATATGGCATGACAATCACTCTTGCTGTCAACGATATTAATGTACCAGTACTAGGTAAGGCGATCAGTAGGAAATACGGTTTCCGCACCGCGTTGATGTTCCCTAGTTCACTTCGTTAGTATGGCAATGACAGACCGCAATGTGTCATTTTGTGTTGTTTTGTGTGTCATGTTGTTTCTATGAACGTGCTTGTCTATTGTTAGAGTATAAGCACGCTTGCTATAGTGGAAAAATGGGGAACTTGCACCAAAATTATAATGAGAAATTATCTTAATTATTCAATAATAACAGTTGTGAATTGAACATTACTGAAAGATTTATTCGTATGTATGTATGTATGTATGTATGTATATGCTCACGACTATATTCCCCGAGGGGGTAGTTAGAGATGTTCTGAAATCTCAGAGCATCCACGTTTCACCAGTAGTACCGAAACTCTGTCCAGATTTATTCTAAAGTTATTAATTTTTACGAAATATTTCAATTTTAAGTTTCGTGGATAGGAACGTAATTTCAAACACCAATCAGCGCTCAGTGCCGAAGCGATTAGCAAATTGCGTGCAATAGAAGAGTACGGCAAAATATTATAGCGGATGATTTATGATGAGCTACACGTGTTATGAAAAGGAATGACGTCACGTCATGGCAGTGAGCGTTTTGGTGCGGAATTGGAAAAGTCAACTTTTGAATGCAATAAATAAATGATTTGTGCATATTTCACCATTTTTATTTTAGGCATTTTAATGTTGTAAGCCTTAAATCTTTAAGATACACTAAACATATAAAATTGTGCAAGTTCCCAATAGCCATATTCTATGATATGCTTCATAATTCTCCTCGATAATAATGTGATTGGTTTGTTTAAGGACATGCCATCGAACGAACCAATTAGAGCTCGCCTAATTGGGTCTATCCAATCCTTGAAAATCTTCCCTCGTACCTACCAATTTTAACGCTTTCATTTCTTACGTTGAAAGCGGGTTCTTGGTGGCTTTTTTTTGTCTGCGCTTTTAAGTGTTTATGCTTTGAATATTTATATGTGGACTGGTTACGCGTGTAATTCTACTAACAAACATTTCTGCCACTTTTTGCGGGGGGCAAGGGAACATACAATCCGCAACTTTGGATTTTATAACCCATAACTTTCGATTCTAATTTTGAATGTTAAAAATCATGAAAAGTAGTCTCGTGTGAACCCCAAACGTTCTAAGTTCGAAGTTATTATTTCGCAATTATAGGCTGTCTTGTTTAGTGATAAGGTGTAAATTGAATGTAACACAAGATCAATTGTGCTTATACCGTGGCAGAGGAGAAATGCTACCGCAAGGCTAGTCCTTATAATGATAAGTCAAAGTGTTTATGGTTTAAAGAAATTGTCTTATTTCAGAGAATGCAGTATCACATGGAATCAGAACAGACCTTGTACATTTTGCTGGACCAAAAACTTTACCTTCTAGGTCTGGACATACTCGAAAAAGAAGAGGACTTTTGTGCAACAATAGGGATTGCAATAAATATTGTAAATCTGAATTACTGGCATATAAACGAGGTAAATGCTATATTGTTTGCGTTTGTTTTTAAAAATCTAACGTAATTATGTATATTCAAGTAAAATGTCTTATGAAAGTAATCTAGTTTATTCTTTATTGAAATTATATTACCATTACTTTGCGTTTTATCACCCACAATAAGGGTTGCCAGCCCAACTTTATAATAATAAATTATCTTACTATATTACTTTTTGTGTTTTTCCGATGAAATAAATGAGTTATATATCTGTTTATCTTCGAAAAATCGCGCTATAGTTCGTCCAAGACAGCACCGAGATTTTTTTTGGCAGATTGTTTTAGAGCGATTATTTTACTTTCTGAAAATGTTTGAGCTGTAAAATCTATAATTTTATGTTAAACGTTAATTAATCTTGTATATTTTTAGTGTATTATAAAGGTTTGACTGCTCAAACAGGTTTAGAAATGTAAAATAAAATCTCTAAAACCGCCTGTCAAAATCACGGAGCTATCTTGAACGCACTATAGTGGCCAATAAATGGGAGACATTGGGCGAGCGCGTCACGTAATCACGTACGCACACACACACACACACACACACACACACTCACACGCACACGTAGACACATGTGCACAAAATGATCACGTGACGCACTCGCACAGTGTCTACTATAGATTGTCCACTAGCGCGATTGTGTCTAAGCTTTTTCTCTGTGGGTGTATTTAATCACGTGCTTATACTGTGTCCATGGTATGATGGTGTAGGTACCTATACTTCCCAAAACTGAATGATTCCCAAAATAGATATAATTGTACAATGTGTACCATTGTATACATTTATAAAAACACTGTTCTCTGTGTAAAGCAAAATCCAACTAAATCAAGTATTTTATATGCGGTCCGGATCATTGAACAATTTTAGAGGCAGCTCCATTATAAGGAAATAATACTTCCAGTTGATTTGACTAGACATTTTGCACAACTATTTTGCCATTTAGGTTATTTTTCAGTTTATTAAACCTTGAGGGATTTTAGTTTATTGTACCATTAAGATAATGACATACAATATATTATATTTGTTCCTTTCTTAATATGCTGACGGTTTCTAAAGGGGATGGTCAGACTAAAAAAACGAACAACTTTTTCTACCAAATTAGAAATCGCGAAAAAAAAGATCTGTTCCATACATTTGGGTCGGGTTTGTTTTGCAGTTTTGTATGAAACAGATGAGTTTTTTCGCGATTTCGATGTTGTTGAATAGAATGTTGTTCAGTTTGATGGTCTGATCATCTTTAGGAAACCGTCAATATATTAAATAAGACCACAATATTTATTCTGTAACAGTACCTATACATACCTACCCCCAAACAGTAAAATGATATCACATCACTCACAATATACAATTCTGTTTTATAAAACTAATGTCTATTAAGAACATTAGTGTTATAAATCAGAATTTTATATTGTGAGTGATATGATATCATTTGTAATGTGAGTGATGTGATATCATTTGACTGTTCAAGATCAATTTAAAATTATGATTTATAACACTAATGTCTATCATCAGTGTTATAAATCAGAATTTTATATTGTGAGTGATGTGATATCATTTGATTGTTTGAGGGTATGTGTAGGTACTGCAACAAGAATAAAATGCTTATAAAATGTTGTTCAAATATTCAATCACAAATTATCTTTCTGCTTCTGGTAATGTTTTTTTTTTCTTCAGACCTGGAATTTGTCAAAGATTTGAATTGTAGAAGCTAGCAGTTTTCATACAACAAGCGGAAACGTTTTTTCCTTTTAAAAGACGAGATGCTCTTCGCGGAATCTTATTCTGTAGGTATTTAAAAATCTGTGCCCTTCTTTGAATACCGTACATACAACACACAAATACAAGCACAGTGACAGTTTTTATACACTCAAATATAAAAATGTTCAGTCAAAATATCTCTGCTCGTATCTTTTTGTGTGACTCATGCTTTCATTGGTCGATTCATTTGGGACTATGGGGTAGATTATTGGATACGTCTCGTCTGTAAAAAAGTAAATTGGTTGAGTCTCGAGGGGCTGCCGGCTGGTACAAATCAAGATTCGATACAAAGTAAAGAAAGAAAACTTAATTAGTTACGAAATTAGGTAGGAACATAAAAAAATCCAGCTAGAATCGTGATTTTCAGAAAATAAATCATATTCTTTTATACTTACGATAAATTGATCGCCACCCCTACGATCGTGACACATCTCTCTTGCTCTCATAAGAATTTTACACCCAATATATATTTAAATGCGTTACATATAAATCAGTGTTTCAGACCATCAAACTGAACAACTTTCTCCATGGAACCAAAATAGAAATCGCGAAAAAAAATGGCTACTGGACCTAAATGTGGAACAGCTTTTTGGCTCGTTGTTGTGTGCCCGCGTCAACGGCGGAAGGCTTCCATATAAATGTCATTTTTGTATGGGCCCGCCGTGTCGGTTGCCGATGGTTAATGTGTCTCAATCTCAACCCTAAGTTGGTTTATTACCAATATTGCGATGGCGAAATAACGTTGTCTGAAATTAGCAGACTCTTGATATACAACGTGTTACATAATAAACCAACAAAAAAAAATCCTTCATCGAAGCCAATTATTCAAAAATAAAAATAAACTAATTGTAAGATGCTTAAATTGTGTAACATGATGACAAATATGAATACTTTATTGAAATTATTCTTTATTTTTATTTTGGTACCAATAATGTAACTTTTTTGTCAATCTGTTATTTATTGTTTTTTTTTGCAATAAATAGGTCTTAATGTTCAGTTAGCTTTAGTAATGTAGATAACTTAGAGAAAACTCTTCTTTTAAATTAAATATTTACAAGATAGGCAGTGACATCGCGGTGACCTTACGACGTATCTACTGCCGTTTAGTCTTTGAACTACCGGCAGTCCGTAAAATAGTGCTGCGCTTCAACGATTAATATTTTATTATTTTAATAATATTATACTACAGTTGTCATACATTGTCAACAGACTCTTTACAAGGGACCCTTTAATAGCCATTTTTCTTAAGGGGTATTTTTGTAACACCCTGTATACATAAATACAGTCGTTTAGTACAATTCTCAAAATACAAGAGGAAAAGCCCCTAAAAATAATATATATTGTAATCCGTGATTTGATTACCTACTAACTAATCATTATCATAAATTATATTAACAAATAAGAGAGATAAGTGAACTTGCTAAATATATTTCAATGCCCGACATCAGGTAAAGTCCCGATAGGCGATGATTAATACTCATATTTAGATTTAGATTTTCCGTAATCCATTGTGTTAAGGTTCAATTTTCAATGTTATTAAGGTCAAAGAACGAGGGAAGTCCCGCTCATTTCCTGTTACAGATTTTAATAAAGTGATTCAGAACTCGACAATTTGTCTTTGTTCGAATGTTTTGAATTTGTTATCGGTTAAAACTTTAATCCATTTGATAATCTTAACCCAGTATTGTTTTAAAATCTATCAACAAGATTAAAGAGTTGATTAAATAGGAAATCCACAATCTTTACTCACCTATGTAATCAACTCTTTAATCTTGTTGATACTAGGTACTTACCTAAGGAAGAACTACTTGGGAGGTTCCTCCATTGAAAAGGGACGATCTTCCGCCAGGCTAGGTGTGAAGCCAGCAGACCGGCCGCGGTCCTCCGAACTTATGGTATTTTCTTTTCATTCTCGGGTATGCAGGTTTCCTCACATTGTTTTACTACATCGCCGAGCTGTGCCAATGATAAATACAACCGTAGGTACATAAATTTCCATAGAGTTTAGTGATACAGGCCATGAATCGAACCGCTGCCTCGTGATTGAGTTTGTAGCTCTCTTCTGTATGGGATATCACCGCTCTCCCATTGTAAGTAATGGATACATCTAAAAAATAATGTATTCGAAAAAAAACATAAAAAACACGACTAAATTTACAAAATGTCCGAATCAGCAATGTATGAAGCCTACATCAAAATAGTAAAACATCAATAACGCAACGAAACATACTTATTCAAAATTATTTACATGTAAGCTTCGTCAAACTAACACTTCTTAGTTTCTTTTAAAGTAAGTTTACACCACAGATATATTATGGTGGTGGTCAGAAAGATTATTGCAACAATCAACTTTGAAAATTTTCGATGTACCATTGGTTCATTTTTAACAGAGTTAGCTTACTGAAATGGAATATACGCTTCTGCCCTACTTTTCCATCATTATTTTGTACGTCGTAAGAATAAAAATGTGTCCAAAAGTTGTTTTAAATTCAGGTGGAAGTTAATTGCGTCGGGAACACGAGTCTGGTCATCATAAATCACAATCAATCCACGTCAGTTTCCAAGTAATTTCGGTAATGCTGAAGGGAAAACTTGCTTATCTTCCCGCCGTAAACGTTTTTCATTTTTTTTGTAGGAAACTTTTCGGAGAAGGGTTGTGGTTCGTGCCTAAAAATGAAGCAACAGATTAGGTTCTTTTAATAAAATTGTATTAGTGGCTCCTGAATTGTGTAGGCAATTTAAGATTAGGCATCGTGAGGAAACCTGCAAGATTCGAGGAATTTGTAGGTATATATTGTACCCACTTTCCATTAGAAGCGGCATGGCGACGCGACGGGGCTCACTTGAGCATTAGGCTTATGCATATGCAGCTAAAAAATATTATTTAATAAAAAACCTGCCAAGTGCGTGTCAGGCCACGCGCAGGGACGACGATACTTGTTTCTAACAAATACTTTAAAGCTTAATATTTCGCAAACGGATCCTTAAATCGAAAAATGGTTTTCCCACACTCACAATATTTTTGGTACCCCAAGAGGTACCCTAAAAATAATATTTTTCAAGATTTTATTATACCACTTGGTTGGCGTGAATAATATGTATACCCTTGTTGACTACGGAACCCTAAAAACTGACACGGATGTGGATCTGCTCAAAAGATATTTGGTAAATAAACAAATGGTGGAAATACCTACTTCAGTTTTACAAAGTCATACTAGGCTTTGGATACTATCTAGTATTTCTTCTTCTTTTTGTAGTGCCATCTCCTACAAATACGTACATGCGATACAAAGTTCGGTTTTATGTAGTTTAGATACTGAACCCCGGATAGGTATAAAGCGCATTGCATGTCTTTGTTATTCAGATTTGTGTAGAATGTGTAGAATTTGTGGAGTGCCAATTTACTAAACCGCGTATTCTATACAAAAGACTACTAAATCTACTACCTTATTTAAAATCCACCACATGATTCGTCAATGATGAAGTTCAAACCGTGCACACACGATATTTTATTGTACCTGCAAGCAACAAAACCCTGAAAAACGTGTGAAAAACCAATTCGATATTCCAGCAAAAGCACTTCTAATAATTTAAGGCGTCTGACGAAACGAAATCCAATAATATGGGAATGAATTTAGGCTCTATTACCATGACATTAGGAAACACAATTTTCTAAAGAAGGTAAGAGTTGAATTGGATCGTCGCGAGTTATGAGGGTCGGGACGGTCATGCGTCACAATCGCTCTCTGTCTTACTCCGCCGCTCTCTAAATATTGTTTTTACGTGTCGTAGTTCTGTAGCAAAACATGCTTGATACACATTTAATTTCAATGTTATCTCAATGGTCTAAAACACATATTTGCTTGGCCCATTACTATTTTAGTTGGGCTGTTTTGGTTACGTGAACTTTTATGGTGTTCGGAGTAGTGGTTTATGTATTTAGTTTTGACAAAGTCTGGTTACAGCTAATGTTAGAGTTGTGTATTGTATTGTTAGGGTAAATAATATGTGAAAACTCTTTTGTAAATTGTGTTTTGTTTTAGAAGTTGCGTTCGATGTTGACTCTATATACCTAAACATCAATACACCTAGACTCTATACACCTAGACGTTGTATTTTATACAACGTGTTAATAAATAAGCGCAAAACCTTATACACCCCAACTGATCTATAACAAAATAATTAGATTGAAACAATAATTTCATTATTTTGATACTTAAAATTTAAAGTTATTCACATTTTAAGTTTTGAGGCAAAAATTATTTCTTATCATTTCAGCAATGAATGAAAGCGCTAACGAGCTCATGGGTACATTTTTAGAATCTTGTTTTGGTAGTAAGTAGGGTGAGAGTGCCCGAGCGGTGGATTGAGATCGAGTTCAGTAAATTTTAAATTTTACAAAAAAATCTTTAATATTTTGAAAAAAATTACCTATGTTGAAAACATGATAATTCGATTCTGCTCTCGATTCTAAACAAACTACTTTCTAGTTTTGCGTTAATTCATTAACACGTTGTATAATTAGCTTTAAAGAAACAGTGCCCCAAGAAAATAACTAATTACAAAGTAGAGCTAGGTAATCACATGTCTTTACTATTCCAAGGTAGATAGTTTGTGGTCCAAAAAAGGAACCCTTATTACTTTTGTGCATTATGTCTGTCTATCTGTCCGCTTCAATTATTTCCTAATTGTCTTATCTATTGAATCGTTTGTCATGAAGACGGATAAAAGTAACCCAAAAATAGAAATATTGTAATTTAAGAAGAATCTGAAACTTTTCTACAATATAGCCTTTAATAAGTACTTTATTATAAAGAAGAAGGCTGACAAATAGGCTAAATTATGGCTCACCTGAAAAATTTGTAAGGCAGCTTTGGCAGTCAGTCGTTATACACGTGCAGTCTATGGACCAACTACTCTCAGCGAGCATACAGCGCCCTGCGAGTCCAGTACAACAATGCGCTCAGGTTGCTGTTGGGGCTGCCGCGGTTTTGCAGCGCATCGACTATATTCGCGCAGGCGCATATAGATGACTTCTATGCCATCATCAGAAAGCGGAGCGCCTCGCTGCTGAATCGCTTCCGGGGCAGTAAGTACTAAATAGCTGTAAGTGTTGGCTGAGCGGTGGGACTCACCCATGGTGCAGAGGTGGATGCTACTATATGCCAGCTCGTCACCCTTTGTACAATAATGTTATGTAATATTGTAATTGTAATTTATTTAATTTAATTTTATTTATTAATGAATGTATTTTATTTGTGAACTAACATAGTTATAAGATAATTGTTACTAACACAATATGGATAAACAATCAGAAAACAATAAAATTTTTTTTGTTGTACTTGAATCTAGATAATAAACCACTAGGAATTCACGTCTTCAGTATGTTTCCTGAGGGTTGAACATCATCTGGCAGCACGGAATCGCATTTTTCACTCTCCATCCTTTTCTGTCGCACCGGAACGACATTTGCTAGAGCGAGAACGGTCGCAGCACTGCACTGCAGGTGCTGCCGCGTTCATTTCCGCTATCTTTATCACTATAGCAAATGACGTTCTCAAACGACAGAAAAGGATGGAGCGTGAAAAAATGCGATTCCGTGCTGCCAGACGAGGCTCAACCCTAACAAGGAAAACACCCTTTCATTAGAAAACATTCCATTTCTACCTCCAACGCAATTCGCCGCACAAAGAAACGATACAAGCCTCTTGATTCACCCCCCAAGTACTAGGAATGCATAAAAAGAGAATTCTAGTGCATTCGAAGCGTACCTATGGCGCTGCACAACTTTGAAATAACTTCGCGAGTGCGCTCTATTTACTTAACTCTCGAACCGCGACCCACTCCTAGTGCTATCTCATAGAGCAAGTTGGGGTTGTGGAGAGTCGACAAGTCTCTGAAAAGTGTGAATGGTCGCCAAGGTTTGTAAGTAGTTCACTTGTGAAGTTATAGAAAGTACGAGCGTTATAGTCGAAGTCCAAAGTTTTAATAGGCTACAAAACGCGTGACGTCAACATAAATCAGTGGCGGATCCTTTAGGTTTTAGGATATTTCTATCATACTTTACCTATAACGATATTCTGCTTATAGTTTGGATAAAATGTGTTCACGCGCAGGTAGCCGGGATGGATACCAAGTTGCCACAAAATCCATCGTTATGGAAATCGTTCAGGAAGACATTATGACCAGTTCCTAGTGGTTTTTCGGCTGTGATTCTTCACTGATGATGGTGACTATACAAGATTTATTTGATTTCCATTTCCTCATGCAAACTGTATTTCAGCCAAATGTTTATGCATATTTTTACTCTATGACAAAGCGATTTCTTTTACAAGAAAACCGCTTCAAAGCTGCGAATATGAAATTGGCTCATACTTGCAACAGACATGCCTTCCTTATTTTATGTTAACAGAAAAGTGCTACATTTCAACTTTTACCATTTTCTATCCCGAAGTTTGTAAAAATAATGGCACTGTGAGCGAAAACTGTTTTTATCTGTGTCTATTAAAATTACAATGAGAGTGTTGTAGTAGGAGACGGGTTATAGATAAACTAAGTACAATTTTCTGAGGTTAAGCGAGGTGCTATAGGTATTTTGGTTGTGATGTTATCTGTAGTGACTATATCCCATTTAATAAAACTGAAAAACCCGCCTGCGTAAAAAGAGAACTTTAAAATAAAAACTGAAAAGAAAAAAAACAAGTCCAGTAGTCTAGAATTCGGTTAAGTAATATTAAATCGACTTTCATTGTCGGGACCCATTATTGGGAAAATTTGATCCGGCCTAGAATTTTTAATGGGTCCCGACTGTTAAAGTCGCTTCAATATTACTTAACAGAATTCTAGACTACTGGACTTTTTTTTCAGTTTTTATTTAAATTTCACTTTTACGCAGGCGGGTTTTTTTATTATTTGAATTTACTTTTTTATTTACACTTTTTAGTTTTTTTCAACTTTTAATCGTTATAGATCCTAAATGGTCATTCGAAATGAAAAATTAGAAGAGAAACCTAAAGATGATTTTTAAATATCTATTGAGACTCAACATAACTCGTCAACATACATTTTTTTCTATTTCTTTTTGGCGTCTGGTTGTCGCCATATTAAATTAAGTTTACAGTCATGTTTTTAGTGACACTCGCAAGATTAAGACAAAGCAATTGACGTAAGAATCATCAAAATCGGCACACGCGTTTGGTCTCTAGTGTGCTAGTGTGCCACAAAGGAACAAACTTACATACAAACATACATATACGGGGTCCTTCTTAATATGCTGACACTTTTTTAAGGGGATGATCAGACCGTCAAACTGAACATCCTTCTCTATCGCACCAACATCGAAATCGCGAAAAAAAAATCAGTTGTTCTATACAAAACTGCAAATACTCGATCCAAATCTATGGGACAGCAGATTTTTTTTTGCGTTTTTGATGTTGGTCCCATATAGAAAGTTGTTCAGTATGATGGTTTGGTCATCCCCTGAACAAATTGTCAGCATATTAAGAAGGAACCTGTATACATACATAGGCTGATAAACACATTACCCTTTGTTTGCGTCGCGCAGTCGGGTAAAAACAGCAACCAGTCTTAAGGAACCATTTTAAAGAAAACCAGGGTTGCTCTTACAGCCTGAACATCAGCTAAGACTTTTGCGCGACAAAACAGACCCTCATGGCCTGGCCAGCGTGCCCGACTTGTATGCTTGAGAACTTGGGTGAGACGAGCCAGCCAGCAATTAATTTAGATGTTGGATGAGCTTTCATAATATAGCACTCAATTGGGAGGCGAATGAGGGATAAGGTTTCTGCAGTATTTTTGTGGGCTAGCCACCTATCACCCTTTACCAAATAAGTCCATCATGAAACGAATGTCATAAAGGTGAGCCTCGCTTCAACTGTACGCTTGGAAAGATAGTTGGTAGTTGTAGCAAGACTTCTTTCCACCCCTAATGGTCGTGAGTTTTTGTGTGTATGTATTCTAGTTCATATAACTAAAATCTGTTTTCTTAAAACTGAAATTATTATAACAATAACACGTAGTTATATTGCTAACTATTTTTTTCTCCGTGCATCTGGCATGATCATAAATCGTAACTGGAAACAAAACAATTAAAGCTTCGAATAGAGTTCTAGGTAATTTATTGGATAGAAATTAGATAAAGCTATCCATCACGCGGACTGGGCACCGATACAATCTGTGCTCGTATTTCAAACGCGGTCGGCTATAGGCAAGTTTGTGGTAGCACGGGTCTTAGCATAAATTGGCATTATGAAGTAGCGATAGTTAACTAATGATGCATCATCTATCTTATTAGATGATAATTACACCTACACAATATCTAATTTTGATTATGTGATTAGATGTTTGATTAAACATAATAATATTATCCCATGGGTCCATGTGATCAAGGTGCTAATAATCGATTAAATTTTCGCTCTTCGAAAAATGAAGAAAATAGAGTCTGAAAGATATTTTTGCGAAAATTTTAATATCTCATTTTCTAACAAAAATTTTTCTTTCAAATATTATTGATTTTTACATTATAAAACTGTAACAGAAGTGTGTCTGTACATTGAAGATATTTACATGAAAAAGATTACGATATGGTTTTTAGGTATCCCGGACTCCAAATCAACCTTATCAATTTAGAATTTTTGTCTGTATCTCTGTTTGTTTGTAACAGCATCACGCCAAAACTACTGAACCGATTTTGTTAAAACTTGTTTTGTTTGATTTTTTGTTTGATAGCTTATGGTCTGGTATATAATTTGGTTTGTGGGTTCGGTGTCGAAATTGGAAAACGCAATTACCCGGTTTGGAAGAGTGCGGGTTCAAGTCCCACCCGATTTTTTTTGTCTTTAATTTGATTCGAAAATTTTCTACATTGCAACAAATTCAACCTAGCTACAATTGTACCCCTAAAAATATACCTAGTCGGTTGTTGTTACTGTTTTTAAACACTCCAATAGAGCACGCGGTCGGAAGTTTATTTACCTATGACGCAAACTTCCGACCGTGTTTCCATATTGGGGTGTTCAGTAACAACAACTCTTTTCAGACGGACAATTGTAGCAAGTTTGAGTGTTTTCCAGATTCTGTTATGCCCAACAATCTCGTTAAATATTAATAAAAAAAGAC
This sequence comes from Agonopterix alstromeriana, assembly GCA_963924505.1. Lineage (NCBI taxonomy): Eukaryota > Metazoa > Arthropoda > Insecta > Lepidoptera > Depressariidae > Agonopterix > Agonopterix alstromeriana. The sequence continues at coordinate 14,620,795 of OZ004667.1, forward strand.
CGGTCAAGAGCGAGTCGGGCTACTTGCGCACCGACGCGATGGTTCCGTACCACACGACCACACAACATAAGAACGTACAAAAAAGTTGTGTTTTCTCCGGGACCTGTAGCGCGAGACCGACTTGTGTAGAGTTTGCTCTATAATCACGCCAAGTTTGAATAACCATTTTTACGATAGAGTGAGAAGAAAAAACGTTGATAAAAACTAATCTTGTATGAAACTCCTTAAATTTTAACTTTTTGTCATTTTTATTATTTCTTCGCAAATCCGCCATACTAACTGTCTAGCTATAACGGTTCAAAAGTTACCGCCCTAAATAGGTAGGACAGGACGGACGGACGGACAACGTTAGAATAAGAATCATTGGCGCGTTTTGTGCGTAGGCTTAGGAATAGGGTTCCATCTTCACCCTTGGGGTACGGAACCCTAAAAACAAAGTTTTCTAGAGCTAAATTATTCCTGTCAATAACCTACTTATCACAATTTTCATAACAAAGACCCTGAAGTTTTAAGGAAAAAAAGAAAGATTGACGAAATAATATTTTCAGCAAGAGGGAAATATAAAACAATCGTCAGAAGGGTTTCTCAACTCAGAATTAAGTTTTATTTTTCTTTTTAACAAGGTCACTGGGCTTTCAGAAAGTTTTTTAAAGGATATCAAATATCTTGAAGAATTACGTTGATTGTGTGTAAAAGAATTAAATTAATTAGGAGAGCCGTGGTGGTATAGTGACTAAGTAGCCTCGCATTCCAAGCATTATTGCGTCCGTAGTCTAATGGTTAAGAGCATTGGATCCTTGACACGGAGGTCGTGGGCTCGATTCCCACGAGGGACACCTATTGTTTTGTCACTTTGTGCGTTTTTCCCCAGTTGGTTAGGACACCCATATCTGTAGTATACTTAATTATCTGTAACTGACATATAATTAATATAAAGGGTGAAATTGATATCATTAGCATCCTTTTAAACTAAGAGTCTACCCATAAAACTGAACAACTTTTACTATGGGAGCAAACCGACCGGAGCAAAAAAAAATCAGCTCTTCCAAACCTGCAATGCCTACTCAACTCAGTATGCAACAGTCGATTTTATTTTGCTACGATTGCCTTGCTCCCATAATGAAAGTTGTTCAATCATTGTATCAATTTCATCCTTTATATACAGATATAGAATCTGTCAGATAACAAATATAGAATCGTAAAGGACCTTTTTAAAATTATGTAAGTATAATTTTATTGTCATGTAACTCATTTGTAATGTAGGTATATTACTCCTGGCATACTTTTATTAATTAAAATCAGTTAGTTTCATCCCGATACCAAAAATAATACTAAATTACTTCAAAACAATGATATTAATGGTACTTCTAAGCTCACTGCTTCAAAAGTCAAAAAAAGTCAAAAGTCAAAATAATTTATTCAATATACTCGTAGGAGCTTTAAGCACACTTTTTAAACGTCAATTATTTTTTAAGGTACCACCGCGTCGGAACGTGTTGTCGCTGTAGAGAAGATGCGGCCAGAAACTCTACAACATAACACGACTTAATGACTATTACAATATAAATTCTTAACCTAGGGTTATGTATATAGTAATACATAGTCAATTTAATTAAATAAATAATAAATGATTACTATACAGTAAATTATAAGTTAGTGACACTCAGACCCAAGCATTTTGATCATTTAAATAACCATCCAGTTCAAAATAACAATCAAAGAACATAATGAGAATAGATTTTTCTGTTTCCTCTCCAAACCAGAAATGTTCATAGACAAGTGAGAGAGCAACCCTGATACAGTACACTCGAAGCTTCTTTGTAAAGATTAACCTGGACTAAACGAATATTTATATTGGTTTGTGCACAATTTATTAGATGTGGTTACATAGTTGGTGTTCGTACGCGTTGCGATTCAGTGCCTGCTGGCGCAAGTTATGGGAAGGTTTCTTTGAATAATGGAGCAGGCGGCGCGCGAAGAGACGAGCTACGGAAGTTAGTGAGGTAAGTGAGACGCTGAGGGCGATAAACAGTTAGCATTTCGTACTAAAGTTTGTAAAACAGAACCATAGTGTAATACTTTATAGTGGTGAAGCCCAAAGTAAAACCCCTCAAGGTTAACACAGTAAAAAAATATCCCAAATGACAAAATAGCTGTGCAAAATGTCTAGTCAAATCAACTGGAAGTTTTATTTCCTGATAATTAAGCTGCCTCTAAAAATTTTCAATGGTCCGGACGGCATAAATATACTTGATTTAGTACGATTTTGTTTTACACAGATACCACAGAGTACTATAATTACTGCAGATACGTTTTTATAAATGTACACAAAGATACGCATTGTGCAATACATCTACTTTCAATGGGTTTTGGGAAGCATACCTACACTACCATACCATAGTAATTTATAAAAGTAAAAAAAAAAACAATTAGGTCACGCCGCGTCCGTCTGCCGCACACCGCGCGAGCATATACCCGCCGGGCCGCCGCGACCGCTGAGCTTCACCACTATTGGTTTGTATTACACTACAACGGAACACCTTATGGAATCACCTCGGTGTATGTCCGTGAGTCTGTCTGTCACACGCATTTTTCTCAGAGACTGTTAGAAAAAAGCCGTGCTGGTCCACTAGCGAGTAACCTTGCCTGCCGTGCAGGAGGCGATGGTTCAATCCCCGTCCAGGCCGACTGGTACCAATGTGTTTTTCGGAATTTATGTACGATTTGAAACACCATTGGCTTTTCGGTGAAGGAAAACATCGTGAGGAAACCTGCATGCTTCAATTTCGAGGCATGTATTGTACCCAATGTCCATTTAATGTGGCGACGGGCTCACTCCCCGTCACACCGGACAGAGATTCGGTACTACTAGTGAAACTGGGATGTTCTGAGTTTTCAGAATATCTCTGCCCCCTCGGGGAATATAGGCGTGAGCCACATGCTTATGCTTATGCTATTAGACATAGGAAGCAGTGCCAAATTTCTGCATAGTAAGAAATGTTCTGTTCTGAGTTTTTGTATAGATGATAAAGTTTAGCTTCAATTTGGATCACAATTTATTGCTCAAACAAATGAGAGAGATAATTAATGGGAACTTTTTATCCGACTGCCGCAGCAGGCTTAAGGTATGTAATGTAGTAATAGATACTCTTTTTTTTAACTAGAAAATTAAATTAAATTTTATTCTTAACCTAAACCCTTTCTTCTATAATATAATTAATTAATTATTAATAATTCTCCCGAAGAACGAAAAACGCTCGAAGTTTATGCCATAAACATGAACATAAAATAGTCAGGATACATTTCAATGATAAAAAAACAGGGAATTTAAATAATGTCTAGTTAGAATACTAACCTATACTTGGTTCGATCGAAGACTTCAAGAAACTAGTTATATTCAACATTGTTTCATGCTGAATTTGAAATGAGAAAACGTAAGTAAGTATTCGTGATCTCTCTTTCCTTCCCGTTCATTTCCACTTAAGGGAATATAATTCGGCGCTTTCTCCATACAAACGAAGTCTGGTGATATTTTCAATACTAACTAATTAAAGTCAATGAAATTTTTCTGAAGCAATCTAGAAACTAATCTCTATGCTTGTATGAAGTCAGATTTTCGTTAAGGGTAGGTACAAAGATATTGGTTTCTATACTTCATTTCAAATAACGACGTAAAGATTTTCCTATTCCTATATAGCTTTCTGACCAATTCTGATTTGCACATATCATTTATTTATCAGAAAGACGTACTATAATACTATCTGACATATCTTGGACGTTACTAATGCTGTTTTAAGAATAAGTGAGTGAAAGTTTTTCAAATCACTGTTTCTGTAAATCTTAAAATTTCGTTGCTATTCAAAATGGAGTATACAAGGTGTTACAAAAGTAAAAATAAACATTAAAAACATTTAAGGGGGTTGTTTAGACCATCAAACTGGACAGCTTTCACTATGGGACCAACATCGAAATCGCAAAAAAAAAATCATTTGTCTCATACATTTAGCTCGAGTAGATTTGTAGTTTAGTATGGAACATCCGATTTTTATTTCGCGATTTCAATATTGGTCCCATAGTGAAAGTTGTTCGGTTTGATATGGTCACCCCCTTAAATGTTTATTTGTATTTTTATATTGTGTTAACACAACTTTTTTTTTACTTTAATTACTAAATGTTCAAACTAGGACTTCGTTTTGCATAGAGCACCGTACGAATCCTTTAATGTATGTTTGTAACAATAATGAAACAGAAAACCGAAATTAATTCAACGAAGAACCGAAATAAACAAATAATCAGTAATAAGCTTTTTCCGACACTATGTCGCAATGGGAACCCGAGTTAATTACGACAACTTTCAGAGAGAATCACAAATGCAATTAGTTCGGTGCGTGCGTTCGAGTTCACCCTGTTTTATCGTTCAAGCGAGCGAGCTTTTTTTTCTCCTTTAGGGAATTCTGCAATGTAATCGTAAAGTGTTCTCTGAAGAAGACAGAACATACTACAGATTTATCTACTTTACAACGGAGCGACGACGGGCGGGCGCAGCGAGAGCAATGTAAAATGGACTCTATTTTAATGTTGGTAGAGAATAAAATACGTTGATAGAGAAAGCTCCGTCCATCTGTGCGACAAGGACGGAGCATCTTTGTTCTCTTCAACCCTATTGGTATTAAAATTGGTATTATTTTGCACCTTTGCCACCCGTACTAATGTGGATAGATCTTTACCATAGTACAATATGGTAAAGATCTATCCACATTTCACTATGGTAAAGATCTATAACACATTTCTAAAAAAAATTTTTTATTTTTTTATTTATTTAACTTCATTCTTACAACTGCTATAAATAAAACGAAATAATAATAATATAATGAATAGATGTTGTAGTGTACAGCAATAAAGAGTAGTTAATGTGGAAAGCGCCGTTAGCGCCATCTATCGGCAGGTGCGGTCTATGGTGAATATCTATCGTGCATTCGCTTGGTATTCACTCACCGACCGCCGTGCCGTGCGGACGTACGCCTAGCCACATTCACTAGTGAATACTATATCTGCGTTTTATTATTATACATCAACCTCAACCAACCATGTAGAAAAGGTGTATTCTACATTGGCGACGAGGATGGGATTCGAAATTCACGTGAGTAAAGTGCTTATTAGTTTGTTGAGTGTTGTAAAATTTTAAAATTCAAATTGCGTTTGCGTATAAACGCCACTAAGCGTTTTATTTATTTGCTACACAATCGAAGACGGTGTCTGCTAGCGTTGTTTTGTTTGTTGCCTACAGTTACACAGTGTTAAAAACAAATATTTATATTATTAAACAAAGAAAAGTTAATATAGTTTTCAATCCCGATTGGAACTCGATTTGATTTGATTATGCTCACGACTGTATTCCCCGTAGGGGTGGTCAGAGTTATTCTGAATGAAACCTCGGAACGTCCACGTTTCGCTAGTGGTCTGTCGAGCTCTGTCGAGTGTGACGGGAAGTGAGTGAACCGAGCCGTTAAATCGATTTATTTGGAATTACCTACATACTGTGTTTCTTTTCCCGGATGTCGACTGCCGAGTGCTGGAGGAAAGAGGGGAGACTCGAGACAGGAGGAAGGTGTGGGACAACACGTGACGACGACGCCTACGATGAACAAACGAACGCCAGCTGTGGACATCAATCTTTAAGGTCACGTGATCTTTCCTTATTCTGCTTATCGAGTTTTTCAGACCGCCTTACGGCCTTACATGGGTTTTTGTAACGAGTACTACCGTGAGAGATAGTAGCCGAAACCAAAGGCTTAACGTGCCATCCGAAGCACGGAATCATCTTTCTTTTTAGACAATGAGGTGATTCGGCCTGCAATGTCCTAACCAACTGGGGAGGAACGCACGAATTGAGACGTCACTAGGTGTCCCCCGTGGGAATCGAACAGGCTAGTCATGTTGTAGTGTAACCATGATATGCTAAGTGAGTTTATTTCGATAGCTATTTATGCCTAGTGACGCATTACGAAATTATGCCAATGTTTATGCCATAATACCAGGTTGGCGTAGAATTAAACATTCTGCGTATTGACCATTATGCGGATCGAACATTCTACGTATTAATATTCTACGGATCGAACATTCTGCATAATGAACATACAGATTTCACAAAATAAAAATAGTAATCGTCTGTTCTATTTCAATTCAAACCTCAATAGTACCAACATAATTTGTTACCGGAACTTATTTGTCGTATCCTATACTTTATAAATTTGAAATCCAGTTCAGTGACCTTACGTTGATCTTATCTTTGCAACATTGTTGTTAGGGTCATATGGATAAAATTACCCCAGTACAGGTGAAACTAATTCGTTTCTTTTGCTATTTAAGCAAAGAATTGGATGTTCGATCGATTCGATTTTCAGTCAACCGGAATCGTGTACCTCTTATAATACCAAACGGTACTAAAAAGCTATGCAATCTTATGATCAAACCTATATTACGAAACGTACTGTAACTTAAGGTTGAAGATCGGATTGCGGCCTGAAAATGATCAGGTGATTTCGTATTAAATTGAGTGTTTCTGAAGTACCTGCCTACCCCCATTTTAACAAAGAACACTCATCTCTGTTGAGAGTAGATTACAGATAAACCTTAGTGATTCAAGCATCATAACTGAACCGATAATACTGCTTCGAAATTTTGTTCTCAGATTGTATGTTCCTAGATGTCACAGGGAAACCAGCCTCCAACAGGACCACTGCCAAGGCGCCGATTGAACCATACCTACTTGCTTCAGTGCATAATAAAGAGAAAATGTCTTCAATTAATAGCTAAGAGTTTTGAAATGGTCAGGGCAATTACTCTCATATTGTCAGTCAGCTTGTAGCTGTTTAATCAGTTGCCATATATAAAAAATAATTATTACAACGCACAGCTGGTCATTCAATTGACATAAGCAGCTTTTAGCTGGTCATTCAATTCGATTTAGCAACTTGTAGCTGGTCATTCAATTGACATTAGCAACTTTTAGCTGGGCATCAAATGCTGTCAAATCAAACAATTATACTATCAGCAGCTTGTAGTTGGTCATTCAGATGACAAGTCAAATAATTAATAAAATAATTATTAGCAACTTGCAGCTGGTCATTCAATTGACATTAGCAACTTTTAGCTGGGCATCAAATGCTGTCAAATCAAACAATTTTACTATCAGCAGCTTGTAGTTGGTCATTCAGATGACAAGTCAAATAATTAATAAAATAATTAGTAACAACTTGCAGCTGGTCATTCAATTGACAAAAACAACTTTTATTTCATTATCAGCAGCTTGTAGTTGGTCATTCAAATGACAAGTCATATAAATATAAATAATTATTGGCAGCTTGTATAGTTGGTCATTCAATTGACATTAATTGTGCTATGCTATGCATGCTTATGCTTAGTTACGCAAGGAAACTCTAAAGGAATTAATGACGTATTGCAATATCAATACTCAATATTCAATACTTTATTGCATTCCATAATGTACAACAAGATGTTAACTTATAAGCTATAAGATCATTATGGACCCTGTAGGGCACAGCAACTATGAACATTACAAATGAGTAGGTAACTTATGTGGTGTGGTCTTGTTTGTATAGATTAATTATGTATCTTACCTAGTCACTGCAGGCACTTCACTGCACTGTTACTTTATTCATTTGTATATGTTAAAGTACACTATACTGTACTTGAACCAAATCGGTTAATCATCAGTACCCTACCTGTAGGTATACGATTATATAGATAAATTATTATCATATTTTAAATGTACAATATATTTCTAGTGCCAAATAGTCTTCTATAATATTACGCCACGCAATAAAGTCGAAACAACAGTTGCACATAATTCAAGTTCATTTAATTAAAAAATAGTATTATTTTCCTAAAGCTTACCCAATGATATATATATTTATGGTTTTTAGAAGGAAAACATTATTAGTGTAAATATATTTAAAAGTACCTAATATTTTAGGTATATACTTATACTTTATTCCAAGAAAGGAGGACAATATTTAATTATTTTCCTATTCCTATTTAGCTTTCTGGCCAATTCTGATTACCAAATGCAATTAGTTTATTGGATAAATATACTATCCGACCTTTGACTAATTATTATAAGGACTAGCCTTGCGGTAGCATTTCCCCTCTGCCGCGGTATAAGCACAATTGATCTTGTGCATTTACATTCAATTTCACACCTTATCACTAAATGAGACAGCCTATAATTGCGAAATAATAACTTCGAATTTAGAACGTTTGGGGTTCACACGAGACTACTTTTCATGATTTTTAACATTCAAAATTAGAATCTAAAGTTATGGGGAATAAAATCCAAAGTTGCGGATTTCATGTTACCTCGCCCCCCGCAAAAAGTGGCAGAAATGTTTGTTAGTAGAATTACATGCGTAACCAGTCCACATATAAATAGTCAAAGTATCCGACATATCTTGGAGGTTCAAAAGCTGTTCTAGGAATTAGTGAGAGTAAGTGTTTCAAATCTCTGTTTCTGTAATGCAAAATAGCCCTAAAATTTCGTTGCTGTTTTGAATGGAGTATAGGTATATCTTACATTTCTTTTTATTTCGTGGCGTATCATGTAGCTAACAACTAGTTCCTAATTTGGTCATCATGTCGCGTTAATTTTGATGTTGTTATAGAAATATGGAGGTATGTAAACAAACCAAATTACAAAACTACTCTTTGTAAATTACCAAAGATCTCTTCATTGGAATTGTAATAATAAATAATGCAATGACCGAGATACATTTTAACTACAGATAACATGATACAGTTTTGCTCTAACGGATGTTGATATGAAGTTGTTGAAATGTATGTATAGGAGTAATTAACTATACCAAGTTAATCATTGTTGAACTGTAGTAATTATTTTGCCCATTTATAAATCTGATTCAGAATACTGCTTTAGTGACTGAATAGGTATTGTAGACAAAATAACTCCCTCATAGGGTAGGTCACCATCAGACCCTTTGATACATCAATCTTCGTGAGTAGGTACCGAGATAGCGGAATAAAATCCCAGGTTTCTAGTCTAGCAGACTGTTGTAGTAGGCTAGACTTCTTTTGTATTTTAGGTATTTATGGACGGAATGATTTAACAAATGGTAAAAGAATGACAAGCCTTTCATCCACATAAAATTCAGTCCAATTTCAGGAACAACCAAAGCATAGCATATCTAATGGGGTAGATCTTTTACAGACCAAAGGGGAAATAGAAGAATAAGATTTAGTCGAAATTCATCTCACTATGGATGCCCAATTCGGCCCAAGGCAGGGGAACTCGGGGCACAGGAGAAGTAAATGAGACATGCGCATTAGATTGCGAGAAGCCAGCCCGAAAATTTAGTTACGAATGTGCGGTGTATTCAATTAAAAGTAGCCATGTATTTAATTACGGGTGCATTTAATTGCGTATTTGTTATGTAATTGCGTCGCTGTCAAAGAAAAGCATTAAATTGGATCAAAGATCATTCAATTGCGACTGCGCATTAAATTGCGAATGTGTATTTGTTATGTAATTGCGTCGCTGTCAAAGAAAAGCATTAAATTGGATCAAAGAGCATTCAATTGCGACTGTGCATTAAATTGCGAATCTGTTAAGTAATTGCGACGCTGTCAGAGAACAGCAACAAAGGTCAAAGAGCATTCAATCGCGATGTTGATATCGTCAATATGTTTTAATGTTTTGAATGTAATGAAAAGTTAAATTATTACGATTATTATTTCAATTTAGGTATCAGCATTTTATTTGTATATGTTGAGTAAAATAGTACCTATTTAAACTGATCCAATAAATAGATACTGCTGATTTGTCAAAACTAGTCTCAATGCAACATTCATGAATTAAAATGTATTATACAGTACTTCTTATGATTCTTTAGTTATGTATTATGTATGAAGGTAACTACTGAACATAGCTGACAACAAAATCGACCTAGTGTACCTTACCGTGTATTGTTGTCAGTCAAAGTTATATCAGCATTCATGCAGGTATAATACACATCAAGTATTTATATTTATTATAACGAATAACAATATTCAATAATTCTGAGAATAGCCAGGAATAGTCGTATTGATAACTAATAGTCTTTGCGAAGGTTAATAAAAATAAAAACGAAAAACCTGGAAAAGCTAGTGATAAAGATTAGGATAAATAAAATGGTTTCTTATTTAAGAATGGTACTGTTTCTTACCAAACCTAGCTTAATATTTATTTCTGGATTTAAATTTTATGTTGTCTATCTTGTGGTGATTAAGAATTTATTTCAAATTAACAATTAATTCAACTGAAATTTACTTAATGATCAACTAGATGTTTACTTACACTAAAGTACCTCAGAATTATTATAAAACAAGGTATACTTTACTTATCTACTTATCAATAAAAAAAAAAAACATTTTTTTTTCACAAGGATGGGTAATATAGAACAGAAGTAACAAATAATTGAAATGTGTTGATACGATGAGATTGCATATTCCGTAGACATTGTTTATCGTTGAATTTAGTGTTTGACAATTTCAAATCAATATTTGAAAAATCTATTTTCTGTAAACAAAGTAGTCTCAATAAATGTACAGTGATTTGTTTGAATGTAATAGCATTGATAACAGTCAACATGTATTGTTAATATGGTTTAAGAAATTAGTTAAACTGTGGAGTTTCTTGCGCCGCTTCTTCTCCACGGTTATACCTTCCGAAGCGGTGGCAGATTCGAGTAAATATAAAAATTAAATTAAAACAAGAAAGAGATGTAGTGTACAGCAATAAAGAGTAGTTAATGTGGAAAGCGCCGTTAGCGCCATCTATCGGCAGGTGCGGTCTATGGTGAATATCTATCGTGCATTCGCTTGGTATTCACTCACCGACCGCCGTGCCGTGCGGACGTACGCCTAGCCACATTCACTAGTGAATACTATATCTGCGTTTTATTATTATACATCAACCTCAACCAACCATGTAGAAAAGGTGTATTCTACAGATGTGAAGCTTAGCGGTCGCCGCGACGGGTCCGTGCCCGGATGGTGTGCGCTGCTGCGATGACGGGCGTCCCCTAAATGGATTCGCTATGAGGGTACGCGCGCAAACAGGTCGGGCTCTCATCTTGGCCCCCACACACCGAACTCGATTGACCTGTCGCGACCACTGAGCTTCAGCACCATTCGTTTTTATTACACTATACCTTTACTTACTGCGCTGGCGCATCTCAGTCACCCGAAGTGCAACTCGGTCTTGGCCTTCTATACAACAAAACACGCCATTCATCTCATGTCTATGTTATTACAGTCAAGTTGGGCACCTCCAGCTCCTCGATATCTGGACCAACCCCTGGGTGTCGTCCGGTGGGCAGACCCTGATATAATAGACCAAGAAGTCCATACTGAAGAAGATTTATTAATAAATTAATAATATTTTGATACGAGATTTTTACTGTTGGAACACGCGCGTGCGCGCTCGTCGTATGTGCTTTTTGCTCAGCCCCCTAAACCTTCGAAATTTGGAGTGAGGTGCGGTATCTGAAGTTAGTGAGGTACCCACTGTCCATTATTCAAAACATTCTTCTTTAATTCTCATAATAAGACCAACCTATCTATTGACAGGATGTACTCCACAGACTGTGGTTGGGTGCAGAAAAACAGTACACTGTGTCTCAGTAAACAATTGTTTTACTGCACCCAAAAAAAAATGTATTGCTCTCTGTGACATAGGGTATTAACAGCAACTGAAACTATCCTTATTAGTTAGTTCTTACCGTGAATTTTCTCCGTTATACATTATTATACCAAAGTATTTGTGATTTTTCTTTATGAAAAAAAAAATAAATATGATTAGTTGTGACGGGCTCACTACCCCTCAAACTGGACAGAGTTTCGGTACTCCTGGTGAAACGTGGTTGACTGACTATCCTCTCAGGGAGTATTGAGAATATTATGCTATGCTATTCTGTTAATATAAAATAAAATGTTGAAACACGCTAATACCGCGTCCGCTCTACAATATACACATATCTTTACAGAATGTAGTTGTTGCCCATCACAAGTGCATCGCAGCGTGTGATGCCACTTTCCTACTTTATATCTATTGCATCATTATTTAGTACATACTATACAATTCTTTTTTTTTGCGTAGTACAGACAGGACAGACAGTAGAAAATCGCGGCGGGGGACTTTTCCACGGTCGCAATTTTCTATTGTCCAATTTGTCTGTATAGGCTAATCTCACTACTGTAGGGATACGGTTTTCACTAGTACAAAGAGGTACTAATTGTAAATTGTTTGAAAGCATTCGATACATTGTGAGTTGTAGCAGTGACAGATGATGACAAGGTCACTTTTGGACCAAAGTATATTTTTATAACGTAGCTGGCTTTGTTAAATTATATGTCAAGATAGATAGTCGAAGTCGACGAACGCGTCGATAAATATTGCAACCAGCGCTCGCGGCATGATCGCGCAATAAAGCGCTATCGCGCCCTAGCTCCCTTTCTTTTTTCGCAGGAACGAACGAGGCGCGATAAAACGTTTATCGAGGTACTATGCCGCGGGCGCAGGTAAGGCCGCTAAACCCTATTCATATACATGCACACAGAGACAAGTTGTATGACGCCTCACGGACAACAACATAAGAAAGTTGGTCCATTTGTTTCAGTACGTTAGAAGCGTGAGGTTCTATCTTGGCATATAAAATCAAAGGTAGCTTTAATAATAAGATCCGGCTAAATACAAAGATACCGTTAGTCTATGCTAATCAGTAATTACCATCATTCAATGAAATCCTCAAAAGTTATCAGTATCAGGGTAGAGACAACGCATCAAACTACAGGGTGAAATTGATATCATTAGAATCCTTTTAAGCTAAGAGTCACCCATCAAACCGAACAACCTTTATTATGGGAGCAAAACGATCGGAGCAAAAATCTGATGTTCCATACTAAACTGCAATGCCTACTGGACTCAAATGTATGCAATAGTTTTTTTATCTTCCAATCGCTTTGCTCCCATAGTAAAAGTTGTTCAGTTAATCTAAGGCCGAGATTCAGAGACAATTTTTAAGTCATAGTTAAAACTCCCTTATGACAAAATCCATACATTTTCGCCTGCTTAGCTCGAGCTAAGACTAAAAAATATCGTCTCTGAAAGTTTAAAAGGATGATAATGATATCAATTTCACCTGTAGAATACAACGTGACAGATAAATGCCACTTTCATAGAGATATAGCCCAAATGAATCGTAATACTACGTAATACTATAACTATTTTTTTTTTCTTTTTTCTTAATTAATGGCCGGTTGCTTGCGTCTAGCGCGGCAATTCTGCCAATGTCAAGTAGTTTATAATCTCAAGTGATTGTTTTATGGTTAAAACACAAAAGAGTTTCACAAAATGGCGGAGCCACGTGCAAGCCTAAGAGAGGCCAACACGCATGCGTCTACCTTCCGCCAGACTTGCAGCGCGACTCCCAATACTATAACAATTTTCCCTATTGCCAATCGATCGTAAAGCTATCCGTCAAACTGCGACAAAGACTAACAAAATGTTTACAAGCCTACAAATAACAGTCGTTTTAGGGAGCGAAGAATGTATTAATCAGAACAATTTTTCTTCGAAGGAGAAAGGAAGCCATTCTTTGTAGTACCTTACATAATCCTTCTCAATCAAGATAGGGTTGGTCTCGACCAAATGGGAGATTACACGGGATTAGAAAAAGCTAGTCTAGAAATGACAGATTATATTGAACTACGCTCAAAATAGTAAATTACATAGAACAACAAAAAAACGGAGCATATGTCAATTCATAGAGTATGCACTATAATCATTCCAAATTTGACGAAGTTATTGCCGCTTTAATGATAGAGCAAAAAAAAACTAATCTAAAAAATAATCACTAATCAGCTATAACAGCTTTATAGTATAATAATAAGAGCTGGGCGAGGCTAGTATAATTTTAATGTCTACCTAATAGTTAGGTATTGCAGGCGGGGACGAAACAATAACCAACCAAAAAACTTCTTTGCCATTTGCGATACCTACCTATTAGGTAGACATTCAAATTATACTAGCTCAAATAAAGCTGTTATAGCTGATTAGTGATTATAGAGCTTGTTTTTCTCTTTTCAGTTTATAGGTTTTTTATGTAGTCGGGTTTTTTTTCCTAAACTGCTCAGATGTTTATGATCACCTTGACTAACATTTGATGTTCTAGGCATTAAGATATTTTTGCTTGGTTATATGTAAAGAAATTATTGAAAAAAGTACTGCTTAGAAATATTTGACCTTGTTTGCTATGATATATCAGATGGCGACTGTACCTATATCAACGAGTCTAATTTAGCAAAAATGCTTTTGTACTAGTAATGGTCATCGAGTGTTCAATTCAATCCGATGCCTATTCACTTTGTTTTTCTCCTGATGGATCAACAATTTTTTTTGGACACGTACCTACCATTTCCAATTCCATTCCATTGAATGCTGAATATTGTGAAACATTTTTTTGTTTTTATTTATTCACATTTTATAACTACGGATGTACTTCTTTGTAGCTTTAAAAAGTGTTTCAACACACTTGCTCATAAAATGGCTCTAATTTCACCGCAATTAGGCACATAATGACACCTGTAATCAAACTGTATCTTTTTCATTACTATAATTATTCACTAGTGAGTTATAGATTTTTTTTATTGTTTCAGTTGTTTTTTTCTTAAAAAGTTTCGATACAAAAAAGATCGTGTTCAATAGTACAAAGTAAACTTTTTATCTACAAAATAAAATGATTTTTTAGTATTATTTTCTTCACAAGTGTGTTGAAAACCGTCGTATGATACACGTGTGTATTGATGATTACCTTCCTCGGCTCTCTTAAGACCCTCGCCTAACGGCTCGAGTCCCAATGGCGCCTCAGCGGTAATCACCAACATTACACACTTGAACCATAGTGTACTAACTCACTTCATCATATTTGTTTTATTTATTTATTCTTAATTAATTGCCTGTTGCTTACGTCATCACGTTCGCGGCAATTCTGCCAAAATGTCTATTAGTTTAGTGTTTTAATCTCAGGTATAAGTATTGTTTTAAAAATGTACGGGAATGAATTGTATCTTATCTTAACTATTATAAAACTGTAACAGAAGCGTATCTGTACATTGAAGATATTTACAAAAAAAAAGATCACGACATGGTTTTTAGATGTCACTGACTCCAAATCAACCTTTTTTAGAATTTTTGGCTGTCTGTTTGTTTGTGCGAGCATCACGCAAAAACTACGGAACGATTTTGATGACACTTTTTTTGTTTGATAGCTTATGATCTGACTTAAAATCTGGTATATAATTTGTGCGGACGAAGTCGCGGGTTAAATCTAGTTATCCATAAGATTATCCAGTAAGAAATCGCAAGTAACTGACATCTGTGATATTCCGATGCGTATTCATTAGGGAATCGTTGCGACGAATGTTCCGGAATTATATTTCCGGGATTATTCGCTTACATACGAAAAACAAGATTGTGACACTCCTTTTATGACGATGGAATAATACATCTTGCGAGTAGGTATGTTGGATTTTTATCTTGCAAGATTCCACATCTTTCTTGCCTATGGGCATAAGTCATGCATATTTTATATTCTGTGTTTTCTTTTTGTACAAAGATCTATCATGTAGGTGATGGGGCAGATTTTGCTGTTATTACTTTAACATGGGAAAGAAAATGTATATAACATACACTACGTTATCTATTAGGCTAAGCAAAAACACCAGATATGATCCTGCTACTTTGCCCTACGGTGCCCTTGTATAATTCGAGCATTGAGGGTATAGCATACATTGACATTAAAGTATTTAGCTCTCTATCGAGCAGTCATTTGTGGTGGCCGGGTTCAGACAGGAAAGTTGAAGGACTAATAATTATATAGGGTGTAAGGAAAAGTATCATTAACCTTTAAACCACATACTCTACCCATCAAACTGAACAACTTTAACTATGGGAGCAAAACTGTAAGAACAAAAAGTTTGATGGGTAGAGTATGTGGTTTAAAGGTTAATGATACTTTTCCTTACACCCTGTATATTATTGGATGATAAGCACTATCGCGGCGACAACGACGCGACACTGTCGCGTGCAGCCAATATCGGATTCATACCTTAAGGCGTATCCGCCCGGGAACACGACTCTCCATACTAATCGATGTGAATGAGCGCGTGGCTCCGGTCAGAACTAAGCCGTATTCTTTGAAAAATGAGATGAATTTTCAAAAAAAGAGAAAACCAAATCGTTCTATGTTGTATTGTGAAGTATACCTATTGTAAATTTTCATTTTCTTCCGATCAACAATGTACCTAAGAGTAAAATGGTTACAAGCGCAAAAAAGGGGTGACTTTAGATTCCTTTTTCTTCAGTTTCATTAATTAAAATAGATTTCGAGAAAAACCAAATCACTTCTCATGACCAGTAGATTGTTCAGTTTTGTTTTCTGCTTAAAAAGTGCCATAGTTAATGTAAAAAATGGTTACAAAGTTTACGGTAACAATACGGTAAAAAAATTGGTAAATTTAATGGTCAGAGCCTTAAAACTACAAAATTTTTTGTTGACTCTACCCAGAATTTCAGACACAATAATAGTATGACGAATATGTTTCTGAAAATCTAGTCTAAGCCAACATTAGCTCTCATTATGAAAGATATGATGGATTACAGCTGTGTTAGTCGGCGATATTACTTGCATTGTTTTCTCTTGTCAAAACCGATATTAATATCCTGTAATGTAATTTTGTAATCGTATATTGTATGTGTAATGGCTTATTTCTAGAACAAAATACTTAAGGGAATATAATACGGAGCGCGCTCCATACATACTTGGTCTGGTGATATTTTCAATACTAACCAATTAAAGTCAATGAAATTTTTCAGAAATAATCTTGAAACTAATCTCTATGCTTGTATAAAGTTAGATTTTCGTTTTAAAGATTTCCATACAAATCTTAAATAATTAATTAACTGTATATTTTAACGAAAATCTGACTTCATACAAGCATAGTAGGTATGTTAGTTTCTAGATTCTTTCTGAAAATGTTCATTGACTTTAATTGGTTAATATTGAAAATATCACCAGACTTCGTTTGTATACAGCGCGCATTCACAAATATAATTTGATGTTATTGCGATACCATAATAAACTTATAACGCATCCTCAACACTCAACAGAAATTGGAGTCAACTTCTAAATATTATAGTTCGACTAAGTGTTATGTTTTTATGTCGTATCTTCATCGTATCAAATGCGTCAAATTAATTTACCGTTTGTGTCAATCGGTCTATCGGAATAAGTAGCTCGTTTTACAAAATCGTTTGTCATAATTTTATAAAATTGACGTATTTGGTACACATACGCTATGTTAGTAAACTCAATTCAATTCCATTTTTTGTTTAGTGGCATCCGATGTGTTATCACAATTCAGCCAATGTCTCGTTATGTGGAGATTATACGAAGGAAAATGATCAGTAGTATTAATTAAGTCTAGCGTGGCAGTTTTGCCAATGTAAGTAGTTTATAATCTCAAGTGATTGTTTTAAGGTTAAAACACAAAAGAGTTCACAAAATGGTGGAGCCACGTGCAAGCCCAACGCGTCGATACGCACGCGCGTCCGTACTCCGCCAGACTTGCAGCGCGACTCGTTAGTAAACTCACACTTCCTATAACTGACTAAAACAATACCCTCCTTCTAGCGCAGTCGGGTAAAAATATTGCCAATCTGCAGACAATTTACAACGGATTGTTCAGTTTTCAAAGAGACGGCCGTATCCAGATTTAGATATTTAGTTTTTATAAGTATTCGAGATTTCGATATTAGTCCCATAGAGAAATTTTATATTGTGATAGGCTGATTATTCGCTTAAAAACCGTCAGCATAGTATTGTTGCACTGCCAAAATATCTGGAACTCTAATTTATCAAAAACACAGTAAGGACTGTCAAAAACTGTCATAATAGGGTACTTGATAACTAGTCAAATCAGCTACTCTTTATTGGAAGTCAAAACGTGCGCTTTGTATGAAATTTGTACTCAATTCTGAGTTATGACGTCATCAACATTTCATTACTTTTTACAGTTTATCTTGTTATTAAAAATAGTATTCAAGCTCAAAACTAAATGACAGTGGGAGTTTAGCGTTATTTTCTAACCTTTTCTTATTGAGAAGATAAAAATAAAATTAATTGTATGTAGTCAAATACCCAATTTTTGAAAAGTTTTTGACCGTCCCAATGGGATTCGCGTTGTGGGTCTGCTACGACTACCCAATAATCGCATCGTGTGTCGGTCGTCGGTTACCTCATCCCCGGCCTACAACGAAGCTCCAGTGGTTGCTCAGGCATAGTGTTCTTTTCAAAAAACAACCCTTGAAGTCACCAGGATACCTATATCACCGCACGTCAAGCACTTTTACTACATAAACTAGAAATTGGCAAAATCATCAATACCAAGATGGTAGCCATATTTTTAAAAATAGAATAGAATAGACCGTCCCAATACGGATGTACGGATATGAGATTATATTATTTCCTCAGAGGAAGGATCTCCATAGAGTCCGCATAAATTTAAGATTGTAGTTAGTCTCTTTTGTCTTATGACGTACCTTTAATAGTAGAAGGAGTCCACTTTTTTTTGAGCTAGTGTGTGTGAAAAGTGACCGTAAACATAAGGCCATATGTCACTTGGTGCCTTTTGTGCATACTACTTGACACCACACACTCAAACCTTAACGTCAAAAAAAGTGGAAACTTTACAATTGGTATGGCTCACTATATTATTTCATATACCAACAAGAAGTAGTATAAAAAAATATACTGCCTCCGTGGTCTAATGGTTAAGAGCATTGGGCTCTTGACACGGAGGTCGTGGGTTCGATTCCCACGGGGGACACCTAGTCATATGTCACTTTGTGCATTTTTCCCCAGTTGGTTAAGACATTGAAGGCTGAATCACTTGATTGTCTGAAATGAAAAATGGCATGGCACGTCCCGGCTACTATCTCTCGTGGTAGTAGTCGTTACATAAAAACCACGTCAGAGGCCGTAAGGAAAAAACTCTGACACCAGGGTTTGCTGCCCACACGATAAGAAGAGGAACAAAAATACATGGAATATACCTATAGAATTTAGAAAATCAAAACCTTCTGAATCGGCCCCTGTTTCGAAGCCAGCAAGAGTTTTTTTAGTCAGCGTGTTTGGCACGCTGCATCGTTGCCATATTTATGGTCCTGCGGCCGAAACCGCCGGCCATATATCTGAACCCCTAAATACTTCCCTCCAATATTTCCTCCTACCTAATTTATAGGCCAAACAATCGTTTGTATCAATTTAGGCTGAGCTTATGCGAAACCGATGAATTCCCCCTAGAGTTAATTGTAATCTATAGTATTATACTTGTATTACGGTAGGTTAGGAAATGTTTTGTGTTTTTGTTTTGGAATCTTAACTATTACAAAACTGTAACAGAAGTGTATTAAGTACATTGAAGATATTTACATGAAAACGATTACGATATGGTTTTTATTTTTAGGTATCCCGGACTCCGAATCAACGTTTTTTAGAATTTGTTTATTCGTAATGTTTGTTTATTTCTTTGTTTGTTTATATGTTTGTAACAGCATCACGCAAAAACTACTAAACCGATTTTGATGAAACTTTTTTGTTTGATAGCTTATGATCTGACTTAAAATCTGGTATGTAATTTGTGCCGACGAAGTCTTTGTATGACTATGTACCCCTATTCGGTATGGCTGTCTGTATATGATACCTACAGGATGTTAGATTAAACAGTTGCATTACTTTAAGGGGTGATTTTATCTATGATACAGATCAAATTTCCCTAAAAACCAATAATAAAATCGCAAAAAATGTATTCCGACTTTTCACGTACTACATATGACCAGTTGATTGCATTTAGTGTGCAAAGTGTGTTAAATTCTTTTTGATAATTTCCTATAGGTTTCTCAGGGAAAGTTGATCAGTATCATGGGTAAAATCACACCTTAAATTAAAGCAACTGTTTACCCTAACACCCTGTATATTTTTTAATAAGATCCTGTTTCGGAATCCTGGACCAATGGTTTTTAGTGCTAGAATGTTAGCTAGAATTAGGCTAGAATGTTATTGCGTAACTTACTTCATGAGTATGATTGTTTCATTTCTCTACCTAGGTATTTCTTTATAGACAAAGAGACAGAACTTAGACAATATAACTATGAACGAGTTACACGTGTAATTCTACTAACAAACTTTTCTACCATTTTTTGGCGAAGTAGCACGAGATCCGCAACTTTGAATGTTATTCCATTACTTGACTGTTAAAAATAGTCTCGTGAGAACCCCGAACGCTGAGTTTGAAGTTATTGTTCCGCAATTATAGGCGGTCTCGTTTAGTGATAAGGTATAAAATTGTATGCAAATGCACATGATCAATTGATCTTGTAACGTGGCAGAGGGGAAATGCTACCGCAAGGCTGGTCTCTAGTTATATTGTCTAAGGGTATTTCTTTTTAAATAAAGAGACAGAACAAACAAAAGAATGAGTCTCCCAACACGTGGAAGGTAATGTTACATTATATTACAAGAGAGTTGATGATGATGACTAGTCATTTTATAAAATTAAAAAAAATATAAACGCAAAATTTTCCGTCTGCGCCATTTCTGAGAAAATCGTACCTACTGCGTTATGGGCCCTCATTTGTCATGGTCGCAACAAAGGAGGTTCATTCGGGTAGATCTTTTTAAAATTCGCTTCTACCTTTTCCCTGCCCACCGATTTTTTATTTTTTTATTTTTCGTCGAATTTTTTTTACAGCGTTGGCTTTTAGCACGTTTTGTAATGTTCTGGAGAGTTCAAATTAAATTCATTGGAGAAAAGTAGACGGGGTCTTAAATATGATCGGACCATCGGACTGAACAGCTTTCTCTATGGGACCAGCATCGAAATCAGGTGTCCCATACATTCGGGTCACGTAGTATTGCAGTTTAGTATGTTTTTTCCGCGATTTCGACTATAGTCCCTTAGAGAAAGTTGTTCAGTTTTATGATCTGATCATCCCCATATGCATATGTCAGCGTATTAAGAAGGACCCTATTTAAAGCTTTGCCTTATTGAGAACTGAGTAAGTACTTACCAGTTAAAGTAAATATCATCAGTTTATAGTTACTCTTTGCACGTACGATCCATTTATTCCCTAAGTGATAGATAGTGTAATAAAGTTCCACTCCAGAAAAGCCGCTTTGGGAATTCTACTTTCTGCCGCGCGCCGCGCGCCGCAAGTCCGATAGTGACCTAACTTCTACAATAACCGTCACACACATATCTACGAAGGTCAAAGTCATCTCAAAACTTCCAAAAACCTACCCCATTTAACTATCATCCCAATATAAAGTTACACAAACCTTTTCTCATTCCAACAACATTCACTTACTCCAGCAAACATAACAAAATATCTCAGACAATACAAGTCACCTATATCCAGGGCGAAGTTCTGATATTGCGTCATTCCCGACTTTCCGTGTCGAAAGTGGGCAACTCCAGCAATGAAGACTTACTGCCGTTGTTGTTCCTCCCAACACTTTCTTATAAGAATATATTGCTTATGTCCCACACTCTTGAAACTTCGCTACGTTTCCAGTGATACGATTTCGCGAAGTTGTAATAGCCGTGCCAAAATGAAATGTTCTTACAGCTAACGTATTTGTCACATTAATTTTTAGGGTTCCGAAGTCAACAAGGAACCCTTATAGTTTCGCCATGTCCGTCTGTCTGTCCGTCTCTCAGTCTGTCCGCGGCTTAGCTCAGAGACGCTTAGCACTAGAAAGAGGTAATTTGACATTGGAATACATATTTATTACGCTGACAAAGTGGTAAAATATTTTTTTTAGGGTACCTCCCGTACACAAAAAGTGGGGATGAATTTTTTTTTATCGTTCATCCCATGGTGTGGGGTATCGTTGGATAGGTCTTTTAAAAATATTGTGGGTATGGGAAAACCATTTTTCGATTTAGGGATCCGTTAGCGAAATATTAAGCTTTAAAGTGAACATTTTTGTTAGAGTCAAGTGTCCCATACGGACCCTTCCTTCCCTTCCTCCTAAGTCCGTATATTGTGACGGGCAACTACGGAATTCTACCCTGCGCGTGGTCCGACACGCACTTGGCCGGTTTTTTGGTGAAAGACAGCACGATGGGACTAAGTAGGTAGTTGAAAAAATGTTACAAACATAATCGATGAGTGAAGTGTTGTGTCAGAAAATGATGGATGAGACCGTGAAAGATTGAATGTATTAAAGTCCGGCCGCTGAAAGATTGCGTTTGACAGTTACCATAAAATTGTAAAAAACTGAATGAAAATATTGTTTACCTGTGCTCACTCTAGTACACAGGGCACTAGCTGCCCTTTTAAGTTCAAAAAGCTACTAAATAATGATCGGCATTTATAGTTTTCATTCAGTTTTTTACAATTTTATGGTAACTGTCAAACGCAATCTTTCAGCGGCCGGACATTAGTAGGTACGTAGCCGCCTGTTTTTCTACAAAGGAACTTTGAAATAGGAAACTTTAGTATTCGAAAAAAACAGGCACTAAGCTCTATACGATTTCTTTCTAAACTTCGAACATCGATTTCAAGACGATGACGAAACTCTTAGATTCCAAATAACACTTTCTTAAGAAAAAAAGTAGTACGTTACGTTTCGTAATAAATGACAAAAGGCATCCACGTGCCTCTATTATAAACAAACACAATATGTAACACACAGGAGGTTCGCAGCTCATTTCATTTTCCGGAAAAACGAAACAAACTTATCACAATCAAAAGCCGTTGGTAAAAAAAGTGTGCGTGAAATAACGAACCTCTTTGACCGAGAGTTTGATTCGGCAAACAGAACAGGCACAGGCACCCATAGCCGGAGGGCTTTTGGGCACGGATTAAGATATCTACCACGGTATTCCAAGAATGGCGTTTAGTACTCACAGACTGATCGTAAATTTTCTGGCGAGAAATTTTAAGACCAGTTTTATTGGTGTCTTGGTAGAATGAAATCTTTTTGGAAAATATCTTTTGGACGGTAGCTATAGCATCGTATTTACTTAAAAGGCAAGGGTCAAAAAATATTGCTACTATCACTTTAATAACATTCGCTGGAGAAAGAACGCAGACTAGATTTTATACAAATCTTCAAATTTTTGGCCAAGACAAGCATGATAAATGGAAGTAGTTTCCAAAATCAAGGTCTGTCTCAAAAGAGTCCCGAAGCACTTAGGCTTACTTAGGTGGCCGGGCTTTAGTTTTAGCATGATTTATGAACACCACGTCAGGGTACTAAATAACATACAGGGTTCTTCTTAATATGTAGACACTTTTTAAGGGAATGATAAGACCGTCAAACTGAACAACTATCTCTAAGGCAGCAACATCGAAAACGCGAAAAAATTAAAAATTTCTATACAAACCTGCTAACCTACTTGAGCCAAATGTATGGGTCAGCTGATTTTCTTTTCGCGATACGATGTTGGTTCCATAGAAAAAGTTGTTCAGTTTGATGGTCTGATCATCCCCTTAAAAAAGTGTCAGCATATTAAGAAGGACCTTGTATAGTAAGACAAAGACTGCTACGACAAATAAGAGCGATGAGAAAGAGAGCTAGAGGCTGAATCACGAGGCGACGGTTCGATTCCAGGCTTGTACCACTAAGTTCTATGGAATATATGTACGGTTGTATTCGTCATTATCACTAGCTCGGTGGTGAAGGAAAACATTGTGAGGAAACCTGCATACCCGGGAATAATAAAAAAATAGTTCGGATGTATGTGTAAAATATGGGTGAGCTTGGGGCGAACACAATAGACCAGCGATGGTCGCGAGGTTACATAACGACCCTTGCTTGCAATAGCCCAGCCAACAATAATAATAGTCAATATTTTTTTATTATTCCCGGGTATGCAGGTTTCCTCACGATGTTTTCGTTCACTGCCGAGCTAGTGATAACGATAAATACAACCGTACATAAATTCTGTAGAACTTAGTGGTACAGGCCAGGAATCGAACCGCGGCCCTTTTGAATGAGTCACTAGCTCTCTTCCGTATGGACTATCATCGCTCTTTATACGGCTATAACAACCTATTCATAAAAGAGGCATCGCCTATCGCTAGATTTGCTATACACCTTAATCTTTGACAAGCCTAATTGGCTGGGAAAAAATTTTCTCTTTCAATTTCGCTCTCGACAGAAGTGCAAAAACGAAGACCCCACTTTATTAGGGTCAACGAGGTTTCTTTCTTCCATTTTTATTAGAACTCGACACCTATGTTGGGTTGCCAATTATCTTCATGTTTTTAGGTCATGTAAGAATTTAGTTTCGGCCCTATTGTGTGATTCCCCATTTTCTATTTGATCAATTATTGTAATGGACCGAGATCCAACCGCAAAATTATGCACCTATTTGTTTGGTGAACGAAATGTGATTTAGGTGAATGTTCATACAACGCCGCCTGGTTGCCTAGCAAAATCTTGCCGCAAGTGCCTTTACCATGACGATTTATGGTACCATTTTTTCCACCGATCTGTATGGGAAGTGAATGAGGTGCCATCTGAAGGAGACCGATGTAAAGAACTGGTAAAACTAGGGTTGCCACCTCTAAGACTGCCGCCGTGTGTTACTTAAGGCTCTACCGCCCGATTTCACCGAAAAATTGGATAATATTCTAACCATTTTATACATTAACTATGACACTTTTTAAGCAGAAAACAAAACTGAACAATCTACAGGACTTGAGAAGTGATTTGGTTTTTCTCGAAATTTATTTTAATTAATAAAACTGAAGAAAGAGGAATTTAAAGTCACCCCTTTTTTTTTGTTGATTGGAAGTGTGGTGTTCTGCTATTTAAATAAATCGATATTATAATATTATTAATTATAAATGTATATTACATTTAGTTATAGTGTATAATGTAATAATAATAGTAGTTGTATTGATCTTAAATAAATGTATGCATTGTAAGTGGTGGGGGCAATACCCACCATTATTACTAATCTACTCCTCGTACCGAGCGGACGTTGCATCCACTAGTTGGCGTGTGTAACTTAACTAGTGAAATATTGTGTTATTATTTACCACCTCACGCAGTGAATACCACTGGAAGAAAACGAAAATTTTAAATATACTTCACACTATAACATATAGGTAGAATGATTTGGTTTTCTTATTTTTTGAACATATATCAAACTTCATCTCATTTTTAAAGAAAACTGCTAAATCCTGACCGGATGAGCCACGCGCACGTTCACATCGATTAGTATGGAGAGTCGTGTTCCCGGGCGGACATGCCTTAATAGAGTTTGAAACTGACTATTTGGCCTTAAAAGTTCGGAGCGGACTGTCCATCGACGATGTATTGGGCCTTATTGTTCGTTCGAGAATATTCTGAATTTTTGGGTCATTGTTAAGTCTATCGGTAGTGTTATTTTACTTACTCATACTAAAAGTGTACCTTTTTCCAAAACGTAGGTTTAGTTGCTGCGGTTGGCAACGAATATTGATTAACACATGAACCTATTCCGATAGAAATAAAGTTGAGAATGATGAACATTCGTTGATACTTGTAGCAAAGGACGGACTACCTCATTTCTTCGCGTGGGTGTCGTACGAGGCAATTAAAGGTTTCATATACAGTGATTTTGTGGACAAAAGGCTAGCCACTTTTCATCGCTTGAGAGCCGAACCACACCGGTGTGTGCGGCGCCGTCGCGGCACCGCAGCAGCAACGAAGGGAGTGTGACGTACAGGGCCCCTAGACATAGTACTTTCGATTAGCGTTAACGACAGTAGAAAGCATAAAAAATGTATGGACTTGACGTATGGTGACGAAAACAAACGTCAAAATGTTTCGATCGTCAATGTTAAATCCATACAATTTGTCCGTTTCTACTAGCGTCGACGCCAATAGAATGTCACTTTGTCTAGGGGGGCAGTCAGTTAATAGAAATCTGCCGCGCAAACCACTGATCAGGACCGCTCCGGCGCCGTACCGCTTTTACCCCTCCCCGCCTCGTCTTGCACGTTGCATGTCCAGCGTGCGCGCGGCGCCGCACCATGTGGCATACCATAGATTTTTATATGCAGCAGGATACCGCAGCGGTACCGCTCAGCTCAGGCGCCGCAACGTTCGGCTCTTATTCGCCATTCCATCTTGAAACCTTGAATATACTTAACGTGGGTCTTGTTACAACTGCCTGCAAACCTGCAATACAATTGACAGTTGCAACTGTTGTGACTACCCAGAAAGGGATTATGGTCAATCGGATAGATTCAACAAATATGATGACTGAAGAACCAGCTAGAGTAATCTTGTTCATAATAAATGTTCGGTCCTATTAGAAATATTGGATATAAGTTCCACGACAATAATTATTGATTTTCATTGTTCTTCGCCATGACATAATTAATCTTCAAATTAAGCATTTATTGACGCAAGGTTAGAAGGGACTTGTTCTGTTAAATTATTAATTAATGATCGTATTCATTAAAGGCAGGGCCTAGACGCTAAGTTAGGCTAGCATGGTAGCGGGACATAGCTAAAGATTAATAAGACTGGAAATGCAAATAAGTACATAATATAGGCTTGTTGGCGTAGTGGAGCTATTGGAAACGATCACCAAAGTTAAGCAACGTCAGGTCCGGTCAGAATTTGGATGGTTATTTCATCTTGAGCGTCTCCATGTTTCGGAAGGCACGTTAAGCAGTTGGTCTTGGATAGTTTTCTCAGATAACGGTGTAACTAACTATTCGTTATGCCAAGTCAGACGTCTATAAAGGCGGCATAAAAATTATCTGACAGCAAGTTGACCACAAACCAACGCCAATCCGCACTTTGCCCGCGTGTCGAGTATGGCCCACACCCTCTCACCAGTATTTGTTCCTCTCACTTTTGCCCTGCATTTGCACCTATCAGCTGTTATTAACGTTACCCAAACTCTATCCAGTGTGACAGGCTATATTCAGTTAATTTATAATAGAATCTAGTTCTTAGTTTTTGAAGTTCCTTCACAATTTAATTCTTAATTATTTATATAAAAACTCCGAAACCGACTCAGCCGAATTAGCTGAATTTGGTCCATTTTATTATTTATTATCAATAAAAAGCTCAATCCCCAAGTATCTCGTATTTAGCAGTTGCGCGGTGTCAGGCCAAATATACTAGTTAAAGACCAATCCAGAGTGGATTTTTCTTCTCAAAAACGCATAACTTTTTGCTTTCCAATTTACTTTTCCAATAAACCAGTGCCCGATAAACTTAAACCATCCAAATCAACACTTAAAGTCAGGTACTTACAGGCACGGGAGTATAATAAAAGCTTTTCTGAATGAAATGAAGCGTAAAATAGAATTCCTTCCAGAGATTAGTCCCTTTTGTCGAGGCAGGGGTCTCAGGAGGAAATCACTAGGAAATTGCCTAGTACTTGCTGCCACCACTACTGGAATGTGCCTGGAACGTTTATATCCTGCAGAGAAGTCACGTACATATCGGTATTTAATTGTTGTATGTAGCTTCTATTTTCCACTCTATTTCCATTAACATAGAGTGTGTAGTAGAATCTAATGTGCTAACGTCATTAAATAGAACTCATTATTGGTTATCGTTTGCCCCGTTTACATTCGCACCAGTTTGACAAACATTGCCGTAATATTAGTATTATGGATGTTTGCTAACGATTATTAAATTGAACTCTATTGATAATGAGATATTCAGTGATTTTGTGTCTTAGGTAGGATAGTTTTGGACATGTATAGGCTATTCTTAAATGCTATTGTTTTTACCATTCAACGGTATATAAGGTTCCAAAATCTGTCTCAAACTGACATTCATCCAATTTGCATCGGTAATTTAGGTATATAGGGTCCAACTTAATATGTTGACACTTTTTTATGGGGATGATCAGACCGTCCAACTAAACAAATTTCTCTATGGCACCAACATCGAAATCGCAAAAAAAAATCTGCTCTTCCATACAAAATTGCAAACCTACTCGAGCCAAATGTTTCTTGTGTTGCATGGGACAGCAGATTTTTTATCGCGTTTCCGGAGGTAGGCTCCATAGTGAAAGTTGTTCAGTTTCAGTTTGCGGAGGGCTGTCCCTTACACCCTGTATAAACTTTGGTATAGGGCAGCTTTATTTCCGTAATTTTACAATATTTTTGTCTACTTTGATGTAATATAATCTTCTCAACGTTGTCGGGAAGAAATCGTTTTTTTCTATAATATCTAGCTTTGTGTTTCCTTTTACATTGTACTGTAGCTTCTAAAAGCCTTTGTGCTCTTATTTTATACTATTCATTCTATTTTTATCCAATTATGCAGGTAAGTTAAAGTGTCTTCATCTTCCTCGATTGAAAGCATTACCTAATCTGAAGTGAAGATGTACCACGTACTCTTAGGAAAGACCTATTTAGTTTAATCGGGTTGTAGTTAATTTAGTATTAGATTTGTATGGAAATCTTTGAGACCCTGCAACTTTAAAAATATATATTTTAACGAAAATCGGACAACATACAAGCATAGAGATTTGTTCCTAGATTGTTTCTGAAAAATTTCATTGACTTTAATTGGTTAGTACTGAAAATATAACCAAACATCTCTAGTTTGTACGGAGCGCGCCAACGGTATCATATCCTCTTAATTAATATTCTAACGTTTTTAAAGAAGATGATTCTTTGAAGAACCCTATATAACCATTATATAACCAAGACAGACTTTACTTTGACCGTCAATTGAAAACAAACCGCACAATCCAGCCTTTGGGAAATCAAAATTTAAATCAACCTTTCATAAAAGTACTTGAACAGCGATTAAACTTTCCCACAATGTAATAAAGTTGGTCTGTATGTATGTGTTTAGTATAAATACTCAGAGTAACTATAATAATGCTTTTCACGGAAACTAACTGTCGAGTTGGCTGCGCCATTAAAACTTGGTAAAATGCAACTTCTCATTTGACGTCGGGCGGGGTAAGGGCTTGAACAGTCTGCGAGCGAATTCAGTCGAATTGATCGATGCTAATGGCTGCGACTTGTGACCAATTTCGATGGGAAATACTTCCAAATATACTAACGACTTAACGTTTGGCTTATCCAGTATATTTTCTTAAAGTTGTAGCATTCGTATGTTATACGGCGACAACCATCACAGACACAAGTCCACAGAATTCCCTGAGGTATTTCTGTTCAAAGATTATTTTAAGGGTAAAAACATGATCAAATTGATCAAACGGATCGAAATGCGAGATTGTCATCGCAATGTGGACGTGCATCGTGTAAGAAACACATTGGGTTAGATTTGGTTACCTTTGAAGCTTGGATGGTATATACTATTTGCTTAGATAATTCCTAATACGAGATCGTGGTGACGCCTCGCATTTGACAGCAATTAGTGGATTTCTGTCACTTTCATGTTTTCTGGATATATATATTTTTTGGAGTCGCGCTGCAAGTCTGGCGGAGTAAGGATGCGTGCGTATCGGCGCGTTAGGCTTGCACGTGGCTCCGCCATTTTGTGAACTCTTTTGTGTTTTAACCTTAAAACAATCACTTGAGATTATAAACTACTTACATTGGCAAAACTGCCACACTAGACTTAATGAATACTACTGATCATTTTCCTACGTATACTCTTCACATAACGAGACATTGGCTGAATTGTGATTACACATCGGATGCCACTAAACAGAAATTGAATTGAATTGATATTTTTCTGCAAGGTCCCGGTCTTGCGATCTTCGCGTTTTTCGTTCCCCATCAAATGTCGGCTTGCTTGTTCGAAATCCTCTACTCGACATTTAGCCTGTGCGAACGCACTTTTAAAGCTAAGATAGGCTACATTAGCCATCTCAGAGTGTATCAATTAAGCTCTGAAAGTCAACAGTCATAATCAGTTGAACAAGGTCATGAAGCATCATCATGATAAAATTTCTTAACTGAGAATTGGATTGTCTCTTAAAGACTGTCTTTCTAAAAAGTTTTCTAACAGATTGGATGCAGACGATTGCAGATGACAGCGGAATGCTAAAGGCTGTTTCTATTGTCCACACTGTATACTGAATACACGTAGATAATGCCAATCCTACGTGATAAAGTCATGCTAAAGTGAATTTAAGACAGGTTTTCGCAAGCGACATCGACAGTCGCAGAAACAAAGTATTATCAAATTTTGCCGCACGTTGTGCGAGCCCTAACATGATTGTGCCCAACAATTTTCGCTCTTTATTACATTTGAGTACATGCTGTTATGGCAATAAAAATAAGCGTTGTTTTGTTCTACTTTCTATTCTGTTAAAATGTTAACAAGGTTTAAGAATTTGCGTTCATTTTAGTTTTGAAAAATGTAGGCTGCTTCTTTTCAAATGAAAAACCGTATAAGAAGGAAGGTTTTCGTGAAGAAAAGTTTATTTCGCTAATGCGCGCTGCATACAAACGAAGTTCCGTCCTAGTTTCAATATTAACCAATCAAAGTCAATGAATTATGTAAGACACGATATAGAAACTAGCTTTACATTTGTCATATTTCCGTTTAAATATTAGTTTCAATGTTAGGATAATTTAAGATTTGTATGGAAAACTTTGAGCCATAATAAATAAGAAACTATATATTTTAGCGGAAATCTGACAAATGTTAAGCATAGATATTGGTTTCTAGATAGTGTCTAAAAATGTATTGACTTTAATTGATTAATATCCTTGATTGATTGGCGAGTAACCTTGCCTGCCGTGCAATGTTTCGATCCCCGTCCAGGCCGACTCGTACCAATGAGTTTTTCGGAATTTATATAGGATTTGTAACACCACTGGCTTTTTGGTGAAGGAAAACATCGTAAGGAAACCTGCATGCTTCAATTTCGAAGCATGTATTGTACCCACTGTCCATTATAGTGGCGACGGGCTCACCCCCCGTCGCACTGGACAGAGTTTCGGTACTACTGGTGAAACGTGGATGTTCTGAGGTTTCAGAATATCTCTGACTACCCCCTCGGGGAAAATAGTCGTGAGCATGTGTAATGTAATGATTAATATCCAAAATATCATCAAACTTCGTATGTATGGAGCGCCCCAGCGGTAATATCCTCTTAAGGGGGCACCGAGTCTCCAGTGTTGCCAAAAGTGGCCACTTTCGGTGTTTTTAAAGGTAGTAACTAAAAAAGTTAGTAAAAAAAACGTTATGTCACGATAAATTGAAAGGTGACATTCTTGTTTTTTTAATTAGACATTTTATATTTTATTTCGACGTTGTCTTAATAGTAAAAGTTGTTTAGTTTGATGGTTAAACCGTCCCTTTAAATATTACCAGGGTGTTTCGTTACACCTTGTATATATACAACGTGTTAATGAATTAACGCAAAACTAGAAAGTAGTTTGTTAAGAATCGAGAGCAGAATCGAATTATCATGGTTTCAACGTAGGTAAATTTTTTCAAAATATTAAATAATTTGTATGTAAAATTAAAAATTTACCGAACACGATCTCAACCCAC
Organism: Agonopterix alstromeriana; assembly: GCA_963924505.1. Classification (NCBI taxonomy): domain Eukaryota; kingdom Metazoa; phylum Arthropoda; class Insecta; order Lepidoptera; family Depressariidae; genus Agonopterix; species Agonopterix alstromeriana. Next base: position 14,652,387 of record OZ004667.1, read on the forward strand.
CGCTCGGGCACTATTACCCTACTTACTACCAATACAAGATTCTTAAAATGTATCCATGAGCAAGTTAGCGTTTTCATTCATTGCTGAAATGATAACAAACAATTTTTGTCTCAAAACTTAAAATGCGAATAACTTTAAATTTTAACAATCAAAATAATGAATTGATTGTTTTAATCTAATTATTTAGTTATAAATCAGTTGGGGTGTATGAGGTTTTGCGCTTATTCATGAACACGTTGTATAGATGACTACATTTTAACGGTTCATACTTTAGCGGGGAAAAATGTGTAGTAGTATATGGTGTGACAACTATTTATTTTAGCAGACTAGAAAATTTTACTTATAAATCTAACTGCCAGTTGCACGTACGTTCATTAAAGTTAATCCTTCATTAAATCTTTTGCTGTCACTTTTTGTCTCGTTGACGTAGTAAAAGCTAGCAAGAGATTTAATCGAGGATTAACTTTAATGAAGGAGTCACGTTGCAGTTTCTGACCCGAACTCTTGTCACGCGTGTTGTTCGCGCGTCGCGTTTTTGCCTGCCACGAGGCTCCGCAATCCTCAATCTCTGCTTGTTCTTGATCAAAAACAATCCCTGAGATTAAGATAGATTCTCCCACAAACTACTTGACATTGGCGGGAATACAGTGCTAACGCACAAGCAAAAGTCCATTCATGCTAAATAAATAAATTAAATAAAAAGTTAATGAACTGTACGTGCAACTGACCGTAATTCCAGTAGATTTAATTAAAATCGACTACTAACAAAAAAATTTCAAGTAAGTCTACTAAAATAGATAATTGCCACCTTAGAGAATCCAGTTCTCTAAGGTATTAAGGTATTAACCTTCGACATTAGTCAGATAATTATACTATAATATTATAATGTGTATTTTTTCCTTGTAGACGTATACATATAGTTATTTACTCTAAGGTGTATAAAGTTCCCACAGATTCAGCTCCAGCCAAATTAAAACATCAGATATATTCCCACAATGCACATTATAAAAGACAATTATTTATTTTTAAAAACTCAGACATCGCAAACCTAAAAAATATCACATATCATAACAATAAGAGTAACAAACTTATCTATTGTGACTTTTTGTCTTCCTCGCTCTCGCTGTATTTGTTCGGAGTTTCACCGGGTTTTAGCAGACGTCCGACTATGTCGTATTTCTCTGTAAAATATAAATTGAACTTTTAAATAAAATGTTTGCGATACATTGAATTGTCTAAGATTTTTAAAATCGACTTATTGAAAACGGAAGAGGATTGAATAGTATTTGAAGAATAAGTTTACTATTATAGCGTATCTTCGCCCTGAGTTATACAAGGTGTTACAAATCATCCTAGTAATGATTTCCATTCGGGAAGTGCCTTTGATTAAATTAAAATAGGCAATATTCGTGGCTTGCGTTACATACTCGAAAAATGGACCTGATTTTCATGTATCTTACGAGTGAAAAGTAGTGCCGTGTGATTTGATTTTTCTTTTTGAATGATTTTTATTATATAACACATTTAAGTTTACACTCTATATAGTGAAAGTTGTTGAGTTTGATGGTTTAATCAAAACCGCCTTTAAAACATTACTTTACTAGAGTTTTTTGTTACGCGCTGTATATTTTATTCTTCGTATATTATAAGAACATGTTTATGTGTATCCATTTCATCAATATCGGTTCAGTTGTGTTTGCGTGATACCGTTACAAACATACATACAAACAAACAAAGAGACAGGCAAACATTCTAAAAAAGGTTGATTTGGAGTCCGTGATACCTAAAACCATATCGTAATCTTTTTCATGTAAATATGTTCAATGTACAGACACACTTTTGTTACAGTTTTATAGTTAAGATAAGATTTAAATGAACCCCTTCTGTCAATCTTCACTTCCTTCCTACATTCACAAATGGAGTCGCGCTGCAAGTCTGGCGGAGGGCGAACGCGTATTGGCCTGTGTGAGGCTTGCACGTGGCTCCGCCATTTTGTATAGCTCTAATGTGTTTTCGTTAAAACAATACTTGAGACTATATAAATCACTTGACACTGGCCAAATTGCTAAACAAGCAGAGTGCCATTAGATAAAAAAAAACATTCACAAATCCACATCTAAAGGTACCCTCAAAATTTTCATATTCTCTCACCTCTGAACTGATCCTCCCATTCTTTGGCAGATGCAACCTCATCGGGGCCGAGGTCGCTGACGTCATCGTAGTCTTTGTCTGATCCTCTCACCTCGCCCGTGGCTAGACCTCGGGTGGCGTCTCTACCTGCAAACGCTGCATATGGCCCTCCTGAAAATATTATGGTGCATAATAAGAATCAAGAATTGGAAACAATCATAGTCTCAAACGATGAGCTACGGAGACGGAGGTGAGCAGCGCATATAGAAAATGGTCATTGCTTGAAAGTGGCAGGAGCTAGGCCATATATTAAGGAGGCATGATGATTTTCCATACAAGACAACCTTAAAATGAATCAGGCAAACGAAAGAGCATGTTGAAATAGAGGCCAAATCCTTAACATGACCTAGGAAGATATCTACAGTGCTGCCAAAAATCGTAACCCATAGAAATAAATCAAGATAGAACGGTGAAGTGCACGGGTGCCAACATTAAGCAATAAATTACTTAATTTGCCATACGTTTACTCGTTACGCACTAAGTCGAGCTACGATAAATATTGGTGACAAATCAAGGTGGACGGCCGCTGGCATCGGAAGTCCACCTTCAGAGAAAATGCCTCATTACGCGGTTTCTAACTGTAGTAACAAAAGTTCTGAGGCGACTCTAAAGATTTGAATTCTTAATTTTATTGTTATTTGTTATTGTTATTTAATGACAGTTAAAACAAAAATTCAAAATACAAGGGTGGTCCGAAACAGGCACGCGCGGAACACAAGTAAAACAATGATTATGGCAACCGGTGTGTGGAGAGTTATATTATCGAGCCCTATACCCACGTAGGGATGACAGGAAGAGAAGAAGAATAAGAATGAGACGCAATAATCGTATGTAATGTTAATGGTAACCTTGTAGTTGTAACATAACGATAAGATTCTTATTTTTAAGATATAAGTGGTTATACAATGTGTTAATGAAATAACGCAAAACTAGAAAGTAGTTTGTTTAGAATCGAGAGCAGAATCGAATTATCTTGGTTTCAACATAGGTAATTATATCAAATTATAAACATTTTTTTTTTGTAAAATTTAAAATTTACTGAACTCGATCTCAACTCACCACTCGGGCACTCTCACCCTACTTACTACCAAAACAAGATACTTAAAATATATCCAGGAGCACGTTAGCGCTTTCATTCATTGCTGAAATGATAACAAATCATTTTTGCCACAAAACTTAAAATGCGAACAACTTTAAATTTTAACTATCAAAATAATGAAATTCTTATTTTAATATAATTATTTTTTATAAATCAGTTGGGGTGTATCAGGTTTTGTAACACGTTGTATAAGTGTACAAATTATTATAAAAAACACGATGATGATGATAAGGATCGGAATTTCGATGTTAGCTCCATAAAGGAAGTTGTTTAGTTTTATAGTCGTACTATTTTATTAAAATACCCTGTAATTCTACATCATATACAAACAAATAAAAGTAGGTATAGCAACATTTTGCAAGTGATTATTATCTTAAATAACGAATGAATCAATGACCATGTAAGTTGACCATTCCATATACAACGTGTTAATGAATTAACGCAAAACTAGAAAGTAGAATCGAGAGCAGAATCAAATTATCATGTTTTCAACGTTGGTAATTTTTTTCAAATTATTTAATAACTTGTTTGTAAAATTTAAAATTTACTGAACCTGATCTCAACCCACCGCTCGGGCACTCTCACCCTACTTACTACCAAAACAAGATTCTTAAAATGTATCCACGAGCACGCTAGCGCTTTCATTAATTGCTGAAATGATAACAAATCATTTTTGCCTGAAAACTTAAAATGCGAATAACTTTAAATGTTAACTATCAAAATAATGAAATTATTACTTCAATCTAATTATTTTGTTATAAATTAGTTGGGGTGTATGAGGTTTTGCGCTTATTCATTAACACGTTGTATATGGTATGGTAAGTGACATGTCTCTACATAGTATAAACAAAGTAGTTATCCTCGTCTGTCCTTATCATTTCTGTTTCTCCGCTTTTATCTTCTAAACCACGCAACGGATTTTGATACGATTTTCACTTTCATTCAGATAATGTCTTCAGGAAGGTTTATACATTATATAACACACAGGGTCAAACTTAATATGCTGACAGTTTTTTAAGAGGATGCTCAGACCATCAAACTGAACAACTTCCTCTATGGGACCAACATCGAAATCGCGAAAAAAAAGTCAGCTGTCTCATAAATTTGGCTCGAGTAGGTTTGCACTTTTGTATGGGACAGCTGATTTGTTTTTCGCGATTTCGATGGTGATGCCATAGAGAAAGTTGTTTAGTTTGACGGTCTGATCATCCCCTTAAAAAAGAGTCAGCGTAGGCGCATAAGCGTAAAAGTTCCTGAGTTGTCTGATAGATGGCAATTAAGAGGATAATGTGGCATACAAGACGGAAAGACAAACCAGAGAATTGTATCTCTTTCTTACTAGGGTGCTAGTAATACTGTGTGAACGAGACATAAATATCTAGTATGTTCCGGTTCAGACACCCAACTTAATTGCTTTTCCAAGGAGAATAGGTCGTGGAATTCCGTAGGTCATTTACTACAAAAATACGAATAACTGATCTGAACAAGAAACAGAATTATTATTATAACAACTTTGAATGCTTAAGTACTTTATAATAAAAATTTAGATCGGCCGTTACAAATTTTCATCTTTATTGTTGTCAACAAAGTGAGTTTAGTTTAAACAGAACCTACGTCGTAATATAAACCGTGTTAATAGACTTTGAACTTAGAATGCAAGGTTATACCGTTTAAATACGAATTGACGAGCAGTTTCACACGAATAAAACAGCTGTTCTTGCGAAAGATTATAGCTATTTATAGATAGGTAGGTAATTACTAGAGCGTCTGTGATGTCAGTTGATTTAGAATTTAATAAGAGTTATTATTTTATTGTCTTTGTCAAGAGTATTGACAATTGTACTGTATTTAATTCCTTGTATAAAGTCTCGAGAAGCAACCAATCTTGTAAGAGTTTTATTAGTGATATTGATAAGTGGTATGAAGTGTAAGCACGTGCAAGTAAGAAGAGTCATGATGACTAAAATAAGTCGGATAACAGATAATTATCAACTACTTCGTAACTATCGATCACATTTAATATACAAGGTGTTACAATAATACACATCAACATTTAAGGGGGTTGTTTAGACTATTAAACTAAACAACTTTCACTATCCCAACCAATATCAAAAACGCGAAAAAAAAATCGGATGTTCCATACTAAACTACAAATCACCAACGCAACTTGTGTGGACACATTGGCGGCGGCGTCACATATTAGTAGGACTTCGTCGGGTGCGGGTGCTGCTGCGGCATCGGCGGAGTTATCGAAGCGCCGGAAATATGTGGATATTGGAGAGGGGTATATGTTTGTTCCTTTGGGAGTTGAGACCCTGGGACCATGGGGACCCGATGCAAAACAGCTTATAAAGGAGATATCGGCACGCCTTATAGAGACCACTGGTGATAAGAGGGCTGGCAGTTACCTACGTCAGCGCATAAGCTTGGCGATTCAGAGGGGGAATGTTGCCAGCGTTCATGGAACCGTCCCTCGGGGATTATCTTTGGAGGAGGTTTACAGGTTGTAGGTCCCCCCGCCCCCCTTTTTTGTTTCGATTGTTTTTTGTTTGTGTAGGAATTTGACGAAGCTTGTTGCAGATATACGGGATGTATTTATTGACGAAACGTGTTGTGGATCAGAGTGGTGTATTTCCTTTGACGAAGCCTGTTGTGGATGTGAGTGATGTATTACCATTGACAAAGCCTGTTGCGGATGTGAGTATTGTATTATCTTTGACGAAGCTTGTTGTGAATACGCATATTGTATTTTTTCTATCATTTTTAAATTTAATAAAAATTTTGCTATGTCCCACTTTGAGGGAAACTACAAATCTACTCGAGCTAAATGTATGGGACAGATGATATTTTTTCGCGATTTCGATGTTGGTCCCATAGAGAAAGTGGGTCAGTTTGATGGTCACTCATCCCCTTTAAAAACTGTCAGTGGCGGCATGCCATATGGGTGAAAATCATTTAAAACGACCATTGTGACAAAAATGAAACAAAAATGAAATCGTAACAAAAATGAAACTCGTTACAAAAAATAACAAAAATGAAATATAAGGATCGTTTCACAATGCACATGCGAAATACTCTTAATATCGAATTATTTTTTTTGTTGATATACAAGAAAAATAAAACATCACATTTTTAGTAAATTCGTTTAATCAGTCAACATTTAGGCTACACTCGTTGGTACACCTCTTATCAAAAAATCTAAACATTTAAAACAACCTACTGAAGATCTAAATAAAAAAATTGTAACAACAATGACAGAATGAATACTGCTAATAATCACTTTTACTTAAAGTATTAATTAAATATTGTTTTTAAATTAAATTCTAAGAGATCGCTTAATAGGGATTGCTAAAACCATTGCCATCAAACTGAACCACTTTCTCCATGGGACCAATGTCGAAATCGCGAAAAAAAATCAGCTGTCCCATACAAAACTGCAAACATAACTCGCTCAAATGTATGGGACAGCAGATTTTTTTTTCGCGATTTCGTTATTGGTCCCATAGAGAAAGATGTTCAGTTTGATGGTCTGATCATCCCGTTAAAGTAGTTTCAGCTAATTTTGTTAGACCTTATATAAAGTATCTAGAAATTAACGGTACAAAAATTAAACATTTTATCAAGTATTATCGAACATAATAATTATACAGGGTGTTAGGGTAAACAGTTTCATTATTTTAAGAGGTGATTGTACCCATGATACTGAACAACATTCCGAAACCTATAGGAAATTTGCAAAAAAATTTCGGACTTTCCACACTAAATGCAGTCAGCTGATCAAACATTTGTATGAAAAGTAAAAAAAAAACATTCTCGATTTTCATATGGGTGCCTTTGGGAAAGTTGTTCAGTATCATAGGTAGAATCACTCCTTAAAGTAATGCAACTGTTTGCCCTAACACCCTGTATAATTATTGTGTTAATAATTATAGGAACATTTAATAACAAAAAATATGTTTAGTTTAACATATAAGGCTACACTCGTTGGTACCTCTTATCAAAAAATAAAACTGCTAAGATCTAAATAAAAAATTTGTAACATAACAATGACAGAATGAATTCTGCTAAGCACTTTCACTTAAAGTATTAAAAAAAATGTTTTTCTTTAAATTCTAAAAGATAGCTAAATAGGGATTGCTAAAAGATTTATTGACATACAAAATATCGTAGAACTTGGACAAGATCAAGTATCAACATACCCGTATACATAAAAAAGTAATTTTAGGAACGTTGAAGAACAAAAAATATGTTTACTCTACCATATAAAAGATTTATCGACATACAAAATATCGTAGAACTTAGACATGGTCAAGTATTAACAAACGTAAAAAAGTAATTTTAGGAACTTTTAATAACAAAAAATATGTTTACTCTACCATATTATAAAAGATTTATCGACATACAAAATATCGTAGAACTTGGACAAGGTCAAGTATTAACATACCTACATAAAAAATAATTTTAGGAACTTTTAATAACAAACTCGTTGGTACGTACCTCTTATCAACAAATCTAAACGTTTAAAATAAACTAGAAAAGATCTAAAAAAAAAATAACATGTTGTATTAATTAGGTTTGTTAATAGGCTTTTTCTGGGCGAGCGCGCTACATCCTCGGCTTCGTCTACACTTTCCATCATATCAGGTGAGGTGAAGACAAGCGGAAACCCATTATGAAAAACAAAAAAACATAACAATGACAGAATACTCCTAATCACTATCACTTAAAGTATCAAAATAATATTTTTTCTTTGGTGGTACAGTTTCTGACCGTTCAAGAATTTCAGGATAGTCTTTTTTGAGGTTAAAAGAAGACACATTTTGCCTCTTTTTATCGGTCATTTGCTTTAAATCGGCAAGTGAGTAATTAACGCGAATGTCTGATAAAATAGTCACAGGTGCCCCTCTACTTTCTACTTTTTCTAGTTTCTTCGTGTCGTTTTTACGATAGCCAATATTTTCTTTAGTGCTTACGCGGGCATAGTTATGGTCTGTTTTATCTGTGTATAAGTTTACAGGAGGCGTCTTTCGAGTAATATCAGACTGAATAGTCTTCATTTTATAAGAAGACGTTGTATTTTTATCAACAGTATGTGATAAATCGAATATTTCTAGATCATCTAAATCAGAGTCACCAATATCCAAAACACTAGATACAGTCGGGATGTTTTTTGACTTCTTGTTGCAAGAAACAGGTGTCTTGAACTTAGATTTGTGAATGGCAGTAGATTTATCAATCGCTTCTTGTTTACGAGTAGCTAATGGTTTTTTGAGTACTACAGACATACAATCATCTGAATCGGATGATAGACTCAACCGCATTCGCTTTTTGGGACATGGCTTTAAAAGGAGGTGTTTTTTAATATCGATACAATCACAAAATCCTCTCATGCTTGAGCTGTTACAAAAACAACTCAAAACTCGATATTTTACTTCATTTGAGCAGTTGTCTGATTCAACTTGTACTTGGTGAATCTTCATGGTATTGGGAACCGGGACTAATGCTTCGAGTGCTGTTTGATTTCTGCTTTTTATTTCGCTGATATCCGATTCATTAACGCAGAAAAGATTCACATTAGTATCTTCCTTTAGAACAGAGTATGCTGCTGAGGTGTTCAAAACGTCTATTCCGTGAGATACTTTAGCATCCAAAAGTCGCTTGATAACACCTCCGACTCCGTCAGCAGCACCCTTTCCGTGATAAGATTCAGAAAAATTCCATGTCCCTTTTTCGAAATTCATATCCTCAAGATATAATTTGTATAAATAAAAATTCTTTTTTTGCTTATATTGCGTGGCAGGGCCATCCGAAAACATGTGCACAGTATCAATTTCTGGGTATTTTGTTTTGATATCTGTCAGGATCGGTCTAAGGTGTGCCCATATTGCCACCGGCGAATGATCAGTTGAATCAGATAGCGTGCAATATGCTTGAGGTTTTGCACCTTCAATATACATCATACTTGTATGTAAAGTAATTTGATTTTGCGATCCGAAGTGGACAGCTTGTATTTGCTGATGCATTTTGCAACTATAATTTTCTGAAAAATCGCAATGAATCAGAACCTCGTTGGGTTGAAGACTGTCTTTAAGATTTCTGTATATCATATACTGATGCCAAATATTAAAATAATGCTCTTTAAACTTTGTAAGTTCTTTTTCAAAGAGACTTAGAAGGCTTTCTAGTTTTCCAGTCTTTGATTCAGTTATTACTTTTTTAGTTATTTTAGTCTCATTATTCTTTTGATACTCAACATTTTTCGTTGTCCACTCCAACCAGCTAACATTGTCATTTTTTTTCGCCTTAGTAAAATTGTAGGTTACAGAGGTCGTTTTACAAGTATTGCACTCTGAATACATGCATTCCTTAGATTTTTTGTCACATACAGTCTCTTCTAGTATGTCCATTAATTTCGCATGTGGATCAAATACCTTCATTTTTTTCAGAGCCAGGAATTTATATTCAATATTTGCGTGAATTTTGCAAACACATGTTTCACGGTCTGATAGTCGTGGTTTGACCACATAAAAAGGCTTGTGCCTGCGGAAAGTGGCAATAGATGCGTTGATACCAGTTTCTTCCTTAAACTTTTTATGTAAATTTGTCATGGTATCCAGAAGATACCTCTTTTGACGTTTTTGTTTTTTAAGGGTCTTAGTTTCTTTTTTCCCCGCTGAAGCTCGACTGATGTCATCACGAAGATAAAAGTGTCGAATTTTGTTCACTAATTCGCTGTTTCGTCGCAGAACAACTGATTTTGAAAGATTACGGATTCTGCCTTTTAAACCGATGACTCGTCCCAAACGCGAATGCATTTTATACTTTCGCAAAATCTGAGATGTAACAATATTTCTTACAACTTTCTTTACGTTTTGATTTTTCATGTATTCTTGCTTAATTGCTTCAATTACAACGGAACTTTCTAGTATAACTTTTTTAACTCTCATTTTATCGTTTTCTGAAAGAGAAGTCAGAGTTTCGACAATTGCATTTGATTTAGTATTTGGTGTCAGTGGCTCTTCTTGAATAATAGGATTTAACTCTTTTGAGGCATTTGTCGATATTTGGCAATCAAGTAGAATTTTTTGTCGAAAGACTTTCTTTTTAAGAGCTTGTATTTGTTTTCTTTGCTGATTTATTAAATTTTTTTGTTTCTCATTTTCTTTTTTCATTCGTTTATAATAACGGTGGTATTCTTTGGAACTCTTTTTGGTTTGCTCTTGAGGGTCACGTTTTTTCTTTTGATTTTTCTTAAGTTTTCTCCAGTTCTTTCTTCTAATCGATTTTTGAATCTCTGTTAGTTTAGAAACCTTCACATATTTTTTTTTTATTCTATTTAAATTTTGCAATCGTAATTCTTCAAATTTTTGTGGGTTCTGTTCTTTTAATCGTTGTCTATATAGTCGTTGACGTTCAGCTGTTGACATCGGCATTCTATAAAGAAAAGTAAGTAGTGTAACTATTTATATGATACAAACCTTAATGGATCCCGAAAATACAAATTATTTTTAATCGATGAAAAAACGGAGGAGGTACTCAATTCGACGCGAATATATATATTTTTTTGTGTTAGACCACCCATAACTTTTTTGTTTACAGAGTAGTCCGATTTTGATAATTCTTTTTTATTGGATAGGGTATGAAAGTCCCCGAAGGTCCCATATAAATTTGGAAAAAAAATTAGGTACATTCTAATGCTGAGTTATGAACAGTAATAATTAGCAGATTATTGCCCAAAAAAAAATAACAAAAAAAACCGGCATAAAAATGAAAAGCAAAAAATTATAAACTATTTTTAAATTTAACCTTATACCTACGTTCGCATCCATAAGAATATAAATTTGTTTCATATAATAAGCCAATAAATTACTGCCCAGTCACGAATCGTACCAGCTTGACAGTGGCTTAGATAAAATACAGAAGAAGATAGATAGAACACACAATTATGTTCATACAGATACGAACGTATAAGGTTAAAATTAAATAAAAAATATATAACGCGGACCAGATAACGATTTTGGAGGCAATCGGTTGAGAAACAAAAAAGTTCAAGATGGCGGCCACATTTCTCAAATCTGACATTGAATCTGTGTTTGGAGTTCACGCAGATCCTCAGATATCGATTTTGGAGGCAATCGGTTGAGAAACAAAAAAGTTCAAGATAGCAGCCACATTTCTCAAATCTGAAATGGAATCCGTGTTTAGAGTCCACGCGGATCCTCAGATATCGATTTTTGAGGCAACCGGTTGAGAAACAAAAAAGTTCAAGATGGGCGCCACTTTTCTCAAATCTGACATAGAATCCGTTTTTGGAGTCCACGCAGACCCTCAGATATCGATTTTGGAGGCAATCGGTTGAGAAACAAAAAAGTTCAAGATGGCGGCCACTTTTCTCAAATCTGACATTGAATCTGTGTTTGGAGTCCACGCAGATCCTCAGATATCGATTTTGGAGGCAATCAGTTGAGAAACAAAAAAGTTCAAGATAGCAGCCACATGTCTCAAATCTGAAATGGAATCCGTGTTTCGAGTCCACGCGGACCCTCAGATATCGATTTTGGAGGCAATCGGTTGAGAAACAAAAAAGTTCAAGATGGCGGCCACTTTTCTCAAATCTGACATAGAATCCGTTTTTGGAGTCCACGCAGACCATCAGATATCGATTTTGGAGGCAATCGGTTGAGAAACAAAAAAGTTCAAGATGGCGGCCACTTTTCTCAAATCTGACATAGAATCCGTGTTTGGAGTCCACGCGGACCCTCAGATATCGATTTTGGAGACAATCGGTTGAGAAACAAAAAAGTTCAAGATAGCAGCCACATTTCTCAAATCTGAAATGGAATCCGTGTTTAGAGTCCACGCGGATCCTCAGATATCGATTTTTGAGGCAACCGGTTGAGAAACAAAAAAGTTCAAGATGGGCGCCACTTTTCTCAAATCTGACATAGAATCCGTTTTTGGAGTCCACGCAGACCCTCAGATATCGATTTTGGAGGCAATCGGTTGAGAAACAAAAAAGTTCAAGATGGCGGCCACTTTTCTCAAATCTGACATTGAATCTGTGTTAGGAGTCCACGCAGATCCTCAGATATCGATTTTGGAGGCAATCAGTTGAGAAACAAAAAAGTTCAAGATAGCAGCCACATGTCTCAAATCTGAAATGGAATCCGTGTTTCGAGTCCACGCGGACCCTCAGATATCGATTTTGGAGGCAATCGGTTGAGAAACAAAAAAGTTCAAGATGGCGGCCACTTTTCTCAAATCTGACATAGAATCCGTTTTTGGAGTCCACGCAGACCATCAGATATCGATTTTGGAGGCAATCGGTTGAGAAACAAAAAAGTTCAAGATGGCGGCCACTTTTCTCAAATCTGACATAGAATCCGTGTTTGGAGTCCACGCGGACCCTCAGATATCGATTTTGGAGACAATTCATAATACAATGTACATAATCTACCTACTCCGATCACTGCTTTATGATATTGTGAAAAAAGTGTCAATGTAATCCGCCATTTTGAAGGGGGTCAATATCACGGTTAAAAATTCCGTTACATCCAAACAAACATACAAAAATACATACATACATACAAAAAAAAAATACCAATAGCGTGTTATAAAGAAAAGTATTGTGTTAGTAAAATAAAAATAAACAAGCAAAGAAGGAAACAGAAAAACTGACCGACATACAAACAGAATAAAAACTTTTAGGTTACCGTACCATAATAATATAAAAATCTGCTTTGTGAATGCGGCTTTCCTTCATTTTTGTAACATCATTTTTGTAACGTGAGAAAAAACGTAACGGATCGTTACAAAAATGAAAAAAATCCATACTTTGAATATGACTACAAATATTTATAGTCGAGTAAGAATAGAAAAAAGCTAAAGCACCTTGCATTTCAATAATCATCGACAATAAACTGTTTACATACATCAATTAAATATATATGTATTCGCTTACCTGTATCGTTAAGTTAAATAACTAAAATGAACAATTAAAATTGGAATTTTCGTTCCGACAGAGTTCAACACGTGCTACACAATTTTACTTGCGATGACAAAATGGCCGACACACATTCACTTCGGCATCTGATTGGCTCCTCAGGGAGCGAGTGTTGCCATTTAATAAAAATAAAAATATTACCAAATTTGGTCGTTACAAAAATGAATAACAAAAATGAACAAAATAATGGACATTCATTCAGAGACAAATATTTATTGTTAAAAATAAGTAAATGTATATAGCTTTATCCGGTATCAATGGAAAATCGTATTATTTTGATAAAAAATAAACGAATATTTAAATATTGTAACTAGTATTTTTATTCGGATGTATTTTGTAACGCAAGTCGTGAAAAGGACAAATTATTTTGTATGAAGCAAATTTGGGTTCGGTGTGAAAAATTGAGTATTTTACTAAATACTGGTAATAAGGAACATTAAACTAGATTATATTTAGTTACCTTATGAACCATCCTACTATAGTAAGTACTTATTTCGTCAGTAAAAAGAATATTTTATTTAATATAGCCTCTGGACAAATTTTGATGTGAAAATGGTCATTTTAAATGATTTTCACCCATATACCAATAAGTTTTTCCAACTGATGTACATAATTTACCGACTGCTCTCAAACGGTGAATTCCTTCAACATCGTGAGGAAACCTATATAACTACTTATTATTAATCTGTGGGATAATACTGAAGTAGAAATTCTGATGCATATGTGAAGTCTACCATTCCGCATTGGGCACGCGTGGTGACTAACGCCCATACACCCTGAGGATAACCCTGTGCATAGAAATAAATCAAGATAGAACGGTAAAGTGTGCGGGGCACGCGTGCCAACATTAAGCAATAAATTTCTCAATTTTTCATACGTTTACTCATTACGCACCGAGTCGCGCTACGATGAACACCGGTGACAACTCAGAGAAAATGCCTTATTGCTTGGTTTCTAACTGCAGAAACAAAAGTTCTGAGGTGACTCTGAAGATTTGAGTACTTAATTTTGATTAATAACGCTATTTATTAGCAATTAAAACAAAAATTCAAAAATACACGGGTGGTCCGAAACAGGCATGTGCGGAACACAAGTAAAACAATGATTATTACCGTCCTATCTTGCTTTATTTCTGTGAGCCTGTGCCATACAGTTTGACGTACACATATAAGCTGATGATGAATTAAAGTGTAATTATGAGATAGTTATTTTAAATACGTTTATTTTTTAGAATTGCTTATCCAAGCTTCATCCAAATTAAATTACCTAATTAATCCGTTCGACACTCCATGGTAAACTCATGAATTTCGTAGCTATTGACATATTGTAGAACTATCTCAGAAATAACCAACACAATATCCTTTTCAAAACATATATTGTCCATCTTCTATTATAGGTACTTAAGTATTTATGATTATCCAACATTAAAACTTATCATCTTAATTTATTAATTATTATAACTATCCAACATCAACCAAATTAGCCAACTGTTGTTCAAAACTTATTATCTTAATTTACAATGGTAGCGTCTGTGCGACTCTACTGTCCGAGACTAGCTGCCCTCATTCGCCCAAAACCTCGTCCTTCGACCGATGCCGCCAGTGTGGCCAGTGCAAGGTATCAATAAAACCTTATGAAAATTAATAAAACCTTACACTCGACCATCCTGACGACGTGTATGTCCTCATACACGTACCCGGTGGAACCTTACACTCGGCAAAAAGGTACATTTTATTACGAGATTACTAAACAGTCAATTATAATTACTAGCTTTTATACATAAAGTACCTAAATATCAAATATATTTTACACTATGTATACAACATAAACATTAGATTAATAAGTTGATAA
The DNA here is from genome assembly GCA_963924505.1 of Agonopterix alstromeriana. Lineage (NCBI taxonomy): Eukaryota > Metazoa > Arthropoda > Insecta > Lepidoptera > Depressariidae > Agonopterix > Agonopterix alstromeriana. The sequence continues at coordinate 14,667,530 of OZ004667.1, forward strand.
CAAAGAAAAACAGACATAAATCAGCACTTAGCTTCGTCAAAACAATGAAATACAAGCTCAGTCAAATAACCCGCCCCTCGTCGATCCTGAATCTGACGCAAAGGAGCCCATAATGCTAGCAGCGCAGCGTTGCCACGCTGAATAGCTTTTTGGTCAATTAGTTGATTGACCAAACAAATAATTGTCATAAGAATAAATTGTTCGTAAACATTATTTTTGTGTTGATTAACTTAATTATAATATTAAATGTTTACTGGTAAATGATGTATAAGTAAATGCATTCTTTTTTTTTAAACCAACTAGACTGTACTAGATAAACCAAGCAAATAAATTGATTACCTACCTGGTTTTTATCATAATAATTAATAAGTAAAATTAATAAATTTTAACAAACAGTTATATAAATAGTAGGTACTAATGACAACAATGTAACAATAAATAAACATTACAACAATGTAACAACAAAACAAACAACAACAAACAAACCCAATTCATCAATAAACTATAGTGATTTTACTGCTTTTATATGCAATGAATTATTTGTGGCATCCACTACAAAATATTGTATCTCTTTATCTTAATTCTTTTAAACAACTAACAAACTAATTGGGTACTATACAAAACATCAATCCCCGGTAAAATTATGTGCCAACTCTAATAATGATCTGTCCTTATATCCAGGCATCTAACCAATTATACAACGTATTAATGAATTAAAGCAAAACTAGAAAGTAGTTTGTTTAGAATCGAGAGCAGAGGTCTCGATTCCAAACTTATCATGGTTATCATGGTTTCAACATAGGTAATTTTTTTCAAAATATTAAGTAATATTTTAGTAACATTTAAAATTTACTGAACTCGATCTCAACCCACCGCTCGGGCACTCTCACCCTACTTACTACCAAAGCAATATTCTTAAAATGTATCCATGAGCACGTTAGCGCTTTCATTCTTTGCTGAAATGATTACAAATCATTTATGCCTGAAAACTTATAATTTATCCGCATTTTAAATTTTAACTATCAAAACAATGAAATTATTGTTTTAATCTAATTGTTTTGTTATAAATCAGTTGGGGTGTATGAGGTTTTGCGCTTATTCATTAACAAGTTGTATAACCATTAACCATCCAATAACAACCAAATATTAATATATTACCTCTGTTAATAATTCTAATTATTTTGACATTTTAAGTTATTTAATAAAAATGATGACATTGAATGCCTTGAAGAGGCAGATTGCTGTACCACAAATTAATTATACCATTTTATGCAACATGTCCAATCAACAATTAATAAATGAAATATGAATGGTTACAATAGTGTAACCCTTTAACTAGCCAATTTCTATTCTTTTATCCAACCAAAATAAATCTGTAAACCAAACCTCTCTTTTATTGGTGTTGGTTTAACAGATCAACCATATTCAGTATCCAAACTTAATAAATCCGTAAACCAAACCTCTCTTTTATTGGTGTTGGTTTAACAGATCAACCATATTCAGTATCCAAACTTAATAAATCCGTAAACCGAACCTCTCTTTTAATGGTGTCAGTTTAACGAATCAACCATAATTATCCAGTATCTTATTCAGGCGAAGCAAATAATGAACGTTTTCCATGCTCTTGCTGCACCCGAACTGAAAAACAAACAACTAACAATTTTGTAGTCACAATATGCAGCGTAACAGTCAATGTTATCTAATGCTCGGTATTTAATAACATTATATCATTCTGATAAGATTCTGAACCTATAACCACCGCTTGCATTTTTGATCAGTTTGATGAATAAGAGCTTTGTAAAAGAATCCACAACGGTCAATTTATAGTACATTATGTCTCTTAGACTCAAGACAGGTTCCGATTTCAAAGTCATCCTCAGCTATCATGGCCTCTTAAGACCGACTGACCTTATCAAATAACCAATTTTTGTTGTGGGTATCCCGTCCTGACAATTTGTACAGGCACTCAGACATTAACGCTGGAAATTTATACGAACTAAAAGACCACCGACTATTTTGTCCATTACAAATTTGTGTCAATTATCTATCTCATATATTATTTATCTCATTGGCTTTTAAACACTAGACTTGCAATATCAAACTGTATTAAAACGTATAAGTATTATAGTAGGCAATTTCTTACAGACAGATAGTCATAAGAGTAGATAGATAGTTGTTAATCTGTTACGTCAGCTAAACAAAAGTCTCGATTTTTAAACTCTTAATTATCGTTAATTTTCTTCACACAACGGTTCTTTTTATGTAAGAACAATATAAAACAACAATTTAATTAATCCAACCAACCATTAGGAAGACCCAGGAAAGTGGCTCCATGTCATGCTTTCTTATTATCCATCCACCTATTCTAGGTTTATCCTTAGACCAATTATTGTATCGATCTTTGGTTTATCCTCAGTTATCTAAACCAAATAATAGCTGTCAATAAAATGAAATTTATTTCAACAAGACGATGTCATCATAGGTAAGTAAATGCTTTATTTCACTACTTTATGTTGACCAATATTTATGCTATCTAAATATTTTCTTATTACCTTTCAAAGACCATCATCAATCAAATTTTTAATTAGAACTTTTAAAGTTCTTTAGTCCGAAAAAACTTTTGAAATCATAAAATAAAATATAATCTTTCGTTTTTTTTTTTAATCATTTCTTGATACTCGGTACTTAAAGTAAATCTATAATAAGTACTTAGACTACAATAAGTACTTAGGAAAATAATCAGATATCTGCTTTATACATCTGTGGAATCTTGTTTTACCTTCTCTGGTAGGAAATTTTATATTTTTCAAAATAAAATTGACAAATCTGAACCAGAATGAGTGATTTCCATGCGATACAGCTCATGCTGACATGAAATAATTAGATACTAGCATTTAATAGACGGTACAAAGACATACTTAAAGCATCGTTATTATTATTATATATTTCTTTTTTTATTGCGCTCTCTTTCTATTTCGAGGAGGTTGCATCGCTCACATTATTCAAATGCTCACCCAAAATACTGGGCCAAAAAGATTATCAAAATAGGTTCTTCTCGGAGTACCTTCGGTCATAAATCATAATTCTAACTTGGATAATCTTGGGTATCTTTTCTTTTCCAGTGTTTAAATTAATTAGTATGGTAATTCAAGTATTAACCGAGAACCGCCATCCCCCTTTTATTTACAACAATAATTGGGGTACATAGATCGATTTAATTTTCTAATGAATCTTATGATGCCTGCATGCAGCATTTCATTGAACAATCGGTCGGGTGTCTAAAGTTTAGGACGTTGCATCGGCTGTTTTTAACTCGATTTTATCTTGGTAATATTAGTGTAGCCTTACTCGTTTTATCGTGTGCAGAACACTGTCTGTAACGCCGAAGGAGTTCTATGGGCTTTGTCTTGCTTGTAGATACCATATCAACTAAACGCATGCCGATTTTCATTAAACCGTTCGAGATAATATAATCAGTTTGTTGGTTCGACAAATCCGATTCGCATACCGTCTATAAACTACGCGCACTCTTTCAGAACGCGAAAATAAGAAATATTTTCGAAGATGCCACGGTACAGTCATCAACTAAAGCCAATTAAGTTGGGCGCAATTCAAAATGAAATTAATCTTACACAAGCAAATCTATCTTCATACTAAGTTATAGGTAGATGTAACGTGTAGAATGTTAAGGTGAAGTTATCACCTTCAAAGCTAACAATAAAATTACGAACACGAATATAACATCATCTAATAATTTTAAGGTAGATACTTTCGTTATCTTTTACTTTTGATACTGACTGTACTAAGCACGGTGTTATTGTTATAAAAACTAAGCCATGTGCAATCTTGTAAACACACTATACGTGTAACAAGCATGTCTCCCACAACCACCAAACATCTAGAATATTTTACCTATCTCTATCCATCTAATTTTGTATAACGTATAGCAACATGGTTAGAAGTATTTATTATTATTATTATTTATTTTAAATATCTCAACATGAGATTCTCAAGTAGCATTCTTGCGGACGGGCCCTTAGCCCGATCCGAAGACAGATTGTTTTTACGCGCTCAGCAGCAAATGTGGCAGCGAAATTATTGAAATACTAAATATAAACAAATTATGGAAGTTCCAGTTTTCATTTTATCGTTCGTTCGTTACATACGTATTTGTCATATTTGGTTTCCCTACAATTTTGGATTTCAACAACTCGCTACCAGTAAATATTGCTGTTCCCGCAGCAGCCCTAATACTCGCAACATCATAAATTTTATTATGAACTATTACTGTAACTCTTTCAAGGCACTCGTCAGCATCTTGTACGTTGGATAACTTGTAGCCATCGTGTGTAGGAATTATTATGTGACTACTGGATAGACACTTGGAGTAAGCTATCCAGCATGAGTTTTTCTAACAAACTATCATTCTCGATCGTACAAGAAACAGGTAGCGGTCAAACCATCATTCGTCAAAGTCACTTTCGCAGAATCCACGTAATGTACTAAATAGTTGCCAATCCTGAGGATCAAATGTGATCATGGCTGAGCCTTCGTTGGTCCTGTATTGTTTTAATCTACATATGACTTCGGTTTGTGTCCTATCTATTTCAGTGACACAGAGAGAGAACCCGGCTTCGCCTTATTAGAAATAGTATGTAGGTGGAGCCCGCGCGCCACTAGTACCTAGTTCATCGCACTTAGCCTGACTTGATCTACTGTAATACTCATGTTTCATAAATAAATGATTCATATTCTTAGAATAGAAAGAAAAAGGTCACAAGTTACTATGACAATTTTAAGCATAAGCATATGCTCACGACTAAGCATATTCCCCGAGGGGCAGTCAGAGACATTCCGAAGCCCCAGACCATCCACGCCTCACCAGCACCGAAACTCCGTCCAGTGCGACGGGGAGTGAGCCCATCGCCATGACAATTTCATGAAGAATTTAATTTGATTAACCTTTGAACTCATTCCAATATTCTGTTCATTATCCGTCTCAAATAATATTGAGGCACCAGGTACCAGGTTTTAGCTTGCCGTGCAATTGCCGTGTGAGTTTTTGCTTAGTGAGGTGAGACTCACTATAATTTTATAGTCTTCGCATCCCAGCACTTTTTAACCCTTACGTTATGATAGTTATTTTCTGAAAGATTGAATTCAGTTATAATATCTCTATTAATCGATATAGCGTTCAGGTTTGATGGCTGGCACAGTATCAATGGATTTTATTATTTTAATTATCCTTAACCATAGAAGAAAAAGATGAATTACATGACCTTTTGTGCGGCAATCACCGCTCGCAGATTCTCGTTCCTTCCTATCGCACCCATCAGATAGTCTGCTCCGTTTTCGAGCCTCACACGTTGCTGGACCCAGCATCAGGAACCCTGGTGCTACTGTGGCTCGCCCTGCAGTTTGACCCAGCATAAGGCACCCTGCTGCAACTGCGGCTCGCCTCGCAGCTCGACCCAGCATCAGGCGCCCTGCTGCACCTGCGGCTCGCCTCGTTGCTCAACCCAGCACCAGGCGCCCTGCTGCAACTGCGGCTCGCCTCGTTGCTCAACCCATCACCAGGCGCCCTGCTGCAACTGCGGCTCGCCTCGTTGCTCAACCCAGCACCAGGCACCCTGCTGCAACTGCGGCTCGCCTCGCAGCTCGACCCAGCATCAGGCGCCCTGCTGCAACTGCTGCTCGCCTCGTTGCTCAACCCAGCACCAGGCACCCTGCTGCAACCGCGACTCCCCTCTGCAAGTCCTTCTCCATCCAACGCAATCGCGCTGGCTCCATCCTCCATGTTTGTTATAGCTCTAGCATGTGGCGGTTGTGGCCGTGGCTGCAGCTGCCCTGGCGCATGCTAACTCGTCTGTGTTAGAAGCGAGACCGTTTCCGCTTAGGAGTTTCCAGAGTCCAATCCCTTCATCAATAGCTGAAACTCGCCGTATTTTTTTTTTTACGGCAAATCGTAAATGTTAATATACATATGTATTTAAAGGAATCAAAACCTAATAACACAATGGGAACAACTCACAATCATCATATAAGTTTATCACGTTACCAAGTATAAACAAACAAAGCGTTCCCTAGCGTAGCTTATAAAGAAACTGAAACTTGATACATTTGTTTTGTTACCAACGAATGGTATCGCTCCAACAAGAGGTACGGAAATTTCAAGGTTATTTCATGATTGACCATCATTCATTCATCAGAACCTTGACTTTGATTTATGTGTAGAAATAATGTGACTAAGGGATACGCATTTCTTATGCAGTGAATTTGTATTCATCTTGATACTTTCAATATTCTCATAACTAATGGGTTCACTAATATACAAAAATGGTATCTATCATATTTCAAATCATATTACTTATACATGAGTAATTGTAGGCGTGCACTTACCAGAAAAGTTCATCCCCCGCTTCTGAGATGTAGAACTATCTCAGAAATAACCAACACAATATCCTTTTCAAAACATATATTGTCCATCTTCTATTATAGGTACTTAAGTATTTATGATTATCCAACATTAAAACTTATCATCTTAATTTATTAATTATTATAACTATCCAACATCAACCAAATTAGCCAACTGTTGTTCAAAACTTATTATCTTAATTTACAATGGTAGCGTCTGTGCGACTCTACTGTCCGAGACTAGCTGCCCTCATTCGCCCAAAACCTCGTCCTTCGACCGATGCCGCCAGTGTGGCCAGTGCAAGGTATCAATAAAACCTTATGAAAATTAATAAAACCTTACAATATAATACTCGATTTTCATTATCATCTCATTATTAATTCAACAGACGATCAGACGGTTAAATCAACAAGGTTATGTGTAATTATCTTTGCATATACATATCTACACTATATTATAATATTACGTAGGTAGTACGTAGGTATAATTTAAAGACAGTGAATTGTACGATTGTTGTTTTTGTTTGAAGAAACCTCGGTTTTAGATTTACTTTGTGACAATATTCATAATTTGACACTTTGAGTACCTTTTGAGTACTTACCGATTATGTACCTACTTACCTACATATACTTCATTCCAAATAAGGACGACGACATTTTCTGATTCCTACTTAGCTTTCTGATTACCTACCAAATGCAATTAAGAGGATATGTGAAAAAAATTGGATTCTTTAAAGCATCATATATCATGAAGTACTAACAGTAGGAGTATGATTTGCGGATATGTGTAAATTGAACATATAATTGATTGTTTTAATTAGAGCCAAAACACGATTAAGAGACATTTTCTCGATAGAAAAATAAGCCAAAGTAGACTCCGTCTTTATCGTTAAACGCTTGGAACTGCTAAATGGTGAATAATAGAAACACGAGACTTGATTTAAAAAAAAGAGATTGATATTTTATAAATTTTGATTAGAGCAGAAATGAACTTACATAAATAGTACAATCACAATTAAATAAAGTTTGTTTTACGCTTGCGTCGTTTTAGGCGCGCGCGCCGCCCCATCTCTTTCTCTCGCATCGTGCAGTATATAAGCTATCACACGCCCATTTCGCTTCAATAATTTTTCGACATAGGCCCTTAATTTATTGGATACGTATTATGTATCCGACATATCTTGGACGTTACTAAAGCTGTTTTAAGAATATGTGAGAGGAAGTGTTTCAAATCTCTTTTTCTGTAATGTAAAATGGCCTTAAAATTTCGTTGCTATTTTGTATGGAGTATAGTATACACTAGCATTGTTGTTATAATAATTTTTAATATCATTTCTGTTTTCATCAAACGAATAATGATTACCTAATATTGTAATTAATAATTATTGTATTTAAATAAAAATCATAATTAGAACATAGATTATTAATAAATAAATGACTAAACATTAGAAAAGAATGAACAATTTTTAGGTCGGTTTTAACACTTTCAAAACAAATTGTTAATAGCTGCTTTATCTATAAAAGAGAAAGAAGATGGAAATAAGACAAGCTGTTACAAAAATACAAATAAACATTTATGTTTTAGACCATCAAACTGAGCAACTTTCACTATGGGACCTACATCGAAATCGCGAAAAACCAATCTGACGTTCCATACTAAACTACAAATCTAGTCGCGCTAAATGTATGGGACAGCTGTTTTTTTTTCGCAATTTCGATGTTGGTCCCATAGTGAAAGTTGTTCAGTTTGATGGTCTAAACAACCCCCTTAAAAGTTTTAATGTTTAATTTTACTTTTGTAACACCAAGTATAATCATGAGCCTGATATGCTAACACCTTTGACTATTTATATGTGGACTGGTTACGCGTGTAATTCTACTAACAAACATTTCTGCCACTTTTTGCGGGGGGCGAGGTAACATGAAATCCGCAACTTTGGATTTTAATCCCCATAACTTTAGATTATAATTTTGAATGTTAAAGATCATGAAAAGTAGTCTCGTGTGAACCCCAAACGTTCTAAGTTCGAAGTTATTATTTCGCAATTATAGGCTGTCTCGTTTAGTGATAAGGTGTAAAATTGAACGTAAATGCACAAGATCAATTGTGCTTATACCGTGGCAGAGGGGAAATGCTACCGCAAGGCTAGTCCTTATAATAATTAGTCAAAGGCTAACACGTATAAAACAATTTGAATCAACAAAAATATTGCCGTATGTCTTCGGATCAATGTTCTGGTGGCTTATCTACTGACCTTAGTGCCTCTCTTGGTCACCACTCATATTTTATGTTAAAATGATAATGTGTCAGTCCACCGTACGGCCGTCTTCGTGACCCGGTGCCCTGCCCACGTCAACGCGTGGTAATTATGTTTAATTTGTTCAGTTATCGCAATAACATTCGTTACATATCTCGTAAGTACAAAGATTGTTTCAATCCAACACCACGTTGAGCCATTCTTTGATGGATTCTAAAATAACACGACCTCCCACTGCGTCATACTCATAAACAGTAGGGAAACGAGCATTATTGCCATGCGCCGTCGCAATTAATACGACAATAATGCATGCATTTTATGAAGATTAATTAATTCTCAAAAATCTTGTAACAAGAGATATAGAACTCATTACCGTGGTTACTATAGTCCGGCCGCTGAAAGATTGCGTTTGACAGTTACCATAAAATTGTAAAAAACTGAATGAAAACTATAAATGCCGATCATTATTTAGTAGCTTTTTGAACTTAAAAGGGCAGCTAGTGCCCTGTGTACTTGAGTGAGCACAGGTAAACAATATTTTCATTCAGTTTTTTACAATTTTATGGTAACTGTCAAACGCAATCTTTCAGCGGCCGGACTTTACTGTGGTTTATTTATGTAATAAATTCCTGTTACAATTAAAGAAGTCAAACATTTTATAAGGCTTCAAATTTGTATTATAGCATTGTACCTATTGTTATACTTGGTGGAACATAATGATAACATTCTATTTTCCCGTAACCTTCATTCGGTATAATTAGCGATGTACATAATAATCGTTTTGTAAGTTACAGTTACAAGTGGAAATCGATATCGTAAAAATTAAACTACATTATTTTTTAGTAATTGCATTACAATTGCAAACAGGTAAACAGTAATTGCATTATTTGTAATTACGAATTTATGACACTGAACATCTTTCTTAAAAGAGCAAAGGGAAATTAGAATTCACAATTCAAGAAAACTGATTTAACAAAAATATCACTTAGTTAGATTTTTGACGTAATTTGGTTCTACCATAGCGTCGGAATTGTTACGTTGTAAAAAAGATGCAGCCAGAAACTCTACACTAAGTCTACACTAACTAAAATCTTATCTACAATATTTGTAATGGTGTTCCTGACCCGATTAGTTGATCACTGTTAAAATTCAGTATTTAAAGTATTAAACTTTGACGAGCAGGATCTTGAAAATTGATAAAATATTCAAATAGTTCATTAGGGAAAATGTAGTACAAAGGCAACACAATCTGTCATATTCGGGAAAGTGGGTCATTACCCGACTGCGCCAGAAGGAGGGTTATGTTTTTCGAGCGTATGTATGTATGTATGTTTGTATGTCTATTTCTTTTGCACGCCCTACAGCCTAAACGGCTTGAGGGATTTTAACGTATAAGGTGTCTTTAGATTCGTAAAAATTGTGAGAGTGACACAGGGTATATTATTTCAAGATGGCGTCTGCGAATTAAGAAAGAGAGCCCCCTCAAATAACCATTAAACCATTTTTTTTGGTCAAAAAATACAATATGGGTATCAAATGAAAGCTAGTGAATCGCAGATTCCAAAATCCAAATATATATATATGTATAAAATATTGCCTATAGTACTTTTATGCTACCACTTTGACACAAGAGTAAAAAGTATGAAATAAAGTTAATTATTAAGAAAAACAAAAAACCCGACTGCATGAAAAAAATATTAACCGAAAAGAGAAAAACAAGTTCTAGGTATAATAATTAATCAGTTATTTCAACTTTGTTTGTGCAAACATAATTTGAATGTTAGTAGGTAGGTTGCAGGCGCACAAACCAATAACCAACATATAGGTAGGTTTTATAACTTTTCTTTGTTCCCGTTTGCGATACCTACCTAATTTCATTCAAATTATATTTGCACAAACAAAGTTGGAATAACTGATTAATTATTTTATTTATTTATTTTAGGAAGATTTACGGCATTAAATTTTGATAAACGTCCTTATACAAATCTAAACACCATTTAAAAAATCTCCATATTTAAACCTAGAACTATTCTACCTAGAACTTGTTTTTCTGTTTTCAGTAAATGTTTTTGACATGCAGTCGGGTTTTTTGTTTTTCTTAATAAATAATTTTTTATGTTCCTAAGTTTTGTTCCACCCAGTATGATAGTCAGACCCTCAGAGGAAGGATCTCCATAGAGTCCGCATAAATTTACGATTGGAGTTAGTCTCTTTTGTCTTATGACGTACCTTTAATAGTAGAAGGAGATGGAACTATAAATATTTGTTTATGCGGCTGTCCGCTTTTTTTTGAGCTAGTGTGTGTGAAAAGTGACCGTAAACATAAGGCCATATGTCACTTGGTCCTCTTTTGTCCATACTACTTGACACCACACACTCAAACCTAAACGTCAAAAAAAGTGGACATTTTACAATTGGTATGGCTCACTCTATGCCTTTAGGTATAATCTCTTTGGTCAGACCGAGTCACAGAGACAGCATTGTCATTAAGCATTAACTTATCGAGCTATTAGTTCAGTTTGCTCTCTGTTGTGTCCTTTGACTATTTATATGTGGACTGGTTACGCGTGTAATTCTACTAACAAACATTTCTGCCACTTTTTGCGGGGGGCGAGGTAACATGAAATCCGCAACTTTGGAGTTTATTCCCCATAACTTTAGATTTTAATTTTGAATGTTAGAAATCATGAAAAGTGGTCTCGTGTGAACCCCAAACGTTCTAAGATCAAAGTTATTATTTCGCAATTATAGGCTGTCTCGTTTAGTGATAAGGTGTAAAATTGAATGTAAATGCACAAGATCAATTGTGATTATACCGTGGCAGAGGGGAAATGATACCGCAAGGCTAGTCCTTATAATAATTAGTCAAAGGTTGTGTCCGTCGATCTCGTCGTTAGAAGACACAAAAACGTAATGCTATCATTAGTTATTCAAAAGTTTGCCATGTGAATGCCATATTTCGTATCATATTTAGAGGTCGTACGAATAAATTATGTAGGAAGTAGGTATGTTTTTTTTATAACGTACAATTTTACGATGTTGCGTTAGACATGTTTTGCTTGTATGTTTGTGACGATTTATTATTTAGTTTTGACTTACCATGTACCTATTAAATTCTTTGATATTATAAATTATCATGCTGCCTATGGTTTTTTTCATTTATTATTTTATATAATGGCATTCCGCTGTTAGCAATTTTGCCAGTATCAAGTGGTTTATGTAGTCTCAAGTATTGTTTTGACGAAAACACATTGGAGCTATACGAAATGGCGGAGCCACGGGCAAGCCTAAGAGAAGCCAATACGCACGTTACCGTCATCCATCAGACTTGCAGCGCGACTCGCGCACCCTTTGATGCTCTGCGCAAACGAAGATTGACGAGCGGAATTATTTTCCTGGTCTTACTGTACACATAGGCACAGGCGATATTCATTCATTCATTTCATTTATGATAGTAAACTTGTGCTAGTGAAGTCAGTAATACTGCACGCTAACAGGCTAGCGTTTAGCAGAAAATAACCAGTAAACATATAAAAAATCACGGTGAAACATTCGTATACATGGCTCTTATAAAACGTGTGAATGAATAAGAGCAAAACCTCAACAACACTCCAACAGATTTATAACAAAATAATTAGATTGAAACAATAATTTCATTATTTTGATAGTTAAAATTTAAAGTTATTCGCATTTTAAGTATTGAGGCAAAAATTTTTTGATATTATTTCAGCAATGAATGAAAGCGCTAACGTGCTCATGGATACATTTTAAGAATTTTGTTTTTAGTAAGTAGGGTGAGAGTGCCCGAGCGGTGGGTTGAGATCGAGTTCAGTAAATTTTAAATTTTACAAACAAATTATTTAATATTTTGAAAAAAATTACCAATGTTTAAACCATGATAATTCGATTCTGCTCTCGATTCTAATCAAATTACTTTCTAGTTTTGCGTTAATTCATTAACACGTTATATAAGTGATAATGATAATTTTTTTTTCTATAAAGCGATTTTCTAGAAAACAACATTAAGAGGATATGTGAAAAAAATAGGATTCTTCAAAGCGTCAGATATCATGAAGTACTAACAGTAGGAGTATGATTTCAGGATATGTGTAAATTGAACATATTATTAAAATTTTGATTGCCGCCAAAACACGATTAAGACAAATTTTCTCGATAGAAAAACAAGCCAAAGTAGCCTCCGTCTTTATCTATAAACGCTTGGAACTGCTAAACGGTGAATAATAGAAACACGAGACTTGATTTAAAAAAAAGATATTGATATTTTATAAATTTTGATTGCAGCAGAAATTAACTTACATAAATAGTAAAATCACAACTAAATAAAGTTTGTTTTGGCGCTTACGTCGTTTTATTTAGTCAGGCGCGCGCTCCGCCCCATCTCTTTCTCTCGCGTCAGGCAGTAATATAAGCTATCACAATCTATTAAAAAGCTCAGTCGGCTGTGGCCTTTGCCCGCGTCGGACCTGCGTTCGCATGTCCAATTTCCGAATTACGATTAATTATCCAGCTTACGTGTAAATATTATAGTGTAATATATTAAATACTACACTATAATATTTACTAAGACCATCACTGTATACACATGTAAATTATGGTAAATAAATAAATGAAATGATACAATCTAAAATAAATTCGAGGCCATAGCAGCTTCACATTTAAGAGAATATAATTCGGAGCGCGCTCCATACAAACGAAGTCTGGTGATATTTTCAATAGTAACCAATTAAAGTCAATGAAATTTTTCAGAAAAAATCTAAAACTAATCTCTATGCTTGTATGAAGTCAGATTTTCGTTAAAATGTATAGTTTTAAAGTTACAATACCTCAAAGATTTCCATACAAATCTTAAATTAATTCTAGCATTAAACTGTATATTTTAACGAAAATCTGACTTCATACAAGCATAGAGATTAGTTTCTAGATTGTTTCTACAAATTTTTCATTTACTGATTGGTTAGTATTGAAAATATCACCAGACTTCGTTTGTATGCAGCGCGCATTTACGCATTCGGAATAAACTTCTCTTACGTATATTTCTCACTCAAATATGTATAGCAGTTTTTTTGGACTTCATAGACCAAGAGCTAGCTGTTATTATCTTTAAGTCGTCGGTCACGTAATGAAATCAATTTTCGGTATTACTATTTATTTGTCATAATGGAATGTAAACGTATTTATGAACCGTTGTCAGTATTTTTACCGAGTTGAAGGATTCTATTGCTCCGGAACATCTTGCCTGGTATGAGAGTTTGAAAACTCTGTGGCCCTTAATTGTATGGGTCGTCAGTATGGTGAGCCAGGCTGGAGGGCAGGGTAGGGAAGGCGAGTGGTCGCAGAGAGTTTCCTCTTCCAAGTTGTTTCTTTCTTGAGTGCTGGATCCGGAATGAATCTACGTCGATTTGGCGCCATTTTATATCATTTTCAAGCGACCACCCCTCCTTACCCCGCACTCTTGCCCTGAATACAAATCTCTTTATTTCTCATACAATCTTAATTTCTACGCTTACAAACCAATATAATTATATAGTTAAGATACTTATATTCTTATTCTAAAAATAGCATGTGCATCATCCGCCGGTGCATAACAGAGTGCAGAACGAAAAGGAAAGGTACAATATTTATATTACCCCGGCCCCCGCTTCCTCATAACACAGGTTCCGGACGCCGGGGCCCCCCTCGCTCGCCTGTATGCGCTGACAGAGATGTAGCGTTCTGTCTCTTTCTAACAATTATTTCTAATAGGATTCTACCACTTCTAATGAGGTAGGGAAGCTTACTGGCGTAATTTCTAATTGGAATTTATAAGTTCTAACTCGATTATAATTGTTTTATTTACTTGTGCTATGCGTTAATTTTAATAGGGAAGTGTACCTAATCTAATCTGGGGTAGAAATCACTAGAGAAATCAAATAAGAATCCTATTAGAACTATTTACATAACTTATGTGCTAAGCTTTAATTCTAATAAGAAAAAAATATTTATTGAAATGAACACTTAACCTAAACTTATCCTACTAGTATAAAAGGGTATATAAAACGAAATAATGTAAAAAACTATGTACAAAGGTAGTCAATTCAGGTTCTGTCGTGCACATTTCTCCCGCCGTAGCAGCTCTGCGATCCAACCTGTAGCACGACGATCCTCTTGGTCGGTCTCCGGAGGACATGCCCGTTGCTGCTTACGACGACCACGATCCTCACCTCGCCGTCTCGCCCTGGGTAGACCGCGGCCATGTGTTGCGGGGCAGGGTGGGGTCGCAGACGAGTACCAGGTCGCCGATAGCGTGCGCTGGTCGTGTGAGGCTCCCGCCGGTGTTGGAGTAAAGGCCGGTACTCTTTGACCTAGCGGCTACAGAAGACGTCCGCCAGGCGTTGAGCGCGCTGCGCTTGCGCGCGGTGAGGTCGTTTGGGTCCCAACAGGATGTGGTTGGGTGCAAGCGCCTCCGGTTCTTCTGGGGTCACCGCCACGTGTGTGAGTGGGTGAGCAGTGTCTCGTCGCTAGGGTACTGCTCGTGGAGTTTGACGCGCAGTGCCTCCTTCACGGTGCGTACCATGCGCTCCCACGCGCTGTCCATCAAGGGGGAGGCCGGGGGTACGTAGCGGCAGGTGATGCGCCGCGCCGTCGCCTCCTCGCTGACCGCCGCCAGCGCGGCCTTGGCGAGCTCCTTCTCCGCAGCCTTGAAGCACGTCGCGTTGTCACTCCATAGCTCCTTAGGCACTCCTCTTCGTGCCACGAACCTCCTCAGGTCGCCGGTCGCTGGAGACGTAGGCTTCGCTCTTCGTATCTTGCATAGTTGACAGTGTTTGATGACGTTCACGCACCGTCGGTCGTATCTTCAGTACCCATATTCGCTGCTGTAGCTCATTCACGACGGTTTCGACACCGCCATGTAGTCGCTCGTGTACGTGTTGTATGTACAGTCGCGTGAAGTAGTGTTTCCCGTCGAGTACGGTCGGGCTCGCAGTGTCTTCAACGATGTCAGGTGCTACGTGGATTCTTCCTTTGAGCCATCTTCGCCGACGACCACTGATAGCGCCGACAGCTTGTCTCCCGGCTGAGGCGCCGCGCCGCTCCTTACTCGACGTAAATCTTCGGAAAGACAATCTTCTTGTACAGGTTTCCACCGGTGTCTCGTTCTTGCGTGTTTTCTTATCAATCTTTCAATCAGAGTAGTTTTTATTGTTTTCTTTCGTTCGTTTGCGCTTCGTAGCCAATACTGTTTCATTTTTCTTCTTTCGACATATATTGACGAACTGTAGCATGCGCATCGTAGCTCGTAGCAAAAGTCGGAACAACGAAAATCGCTCGATTTGAGGTAGGTGAGCGTGGTCAGGTCGCTGGTGGGTGACGTGACAAGTCCCATCTCTTCTCCTGTCTTCGGTGCTTCTGTCTTCGTCTCTTGTGGCCATTCTCGTTCGTGGTTTCGTAGGAAGCTCGGCCCGTTGTACCATCGGACCTCGCTCCCGCCGATAGAGACCGTGGCGCCGCCCGAGTTGGCGGAAAACTGCTGTACTACTGAATTTGTATTGGACACCCATCCGCATAGCTCGAAGCCGGCTTGCCGATGAATGTAGTCAACTGATTTCGATACTTCTTTGGCTTCTTTTTCGGTCGCAAAACTTGTTATGTAGTCGTCCATGTAGTGGTTCTTTTCAATGGCTCGCGCGGCTGCAGGATACTTTTCTTTGAAGTCTGAAGCATTTCTATTCTTCACGTATAGCGCGGTGCATGGTGATGACATCGTGCCGAAGATCACCGACGTCATGCGGTACTCTCGCGGTCGCTGGTTCCCTCTCTCGTCGCCCCGCTATAGAAATCGTAGTGCCTCTCTGTCGTCCTCTTGAACTCATATTTGCATAAACATGAATTCCTTTATGTCAGCTGACACGGCGTGTTGGTGTTGGCGAAATCGCATTACAACTCCCGGCAGAGATTGCAGCAAGTCTGGACCGCAGAGTAGCATATCGTTCAGGCTGCGTCCGGCTGTCTTCGCTGTGGCG
Organism: Agonopterix alstromeriana; assembly: GCA_963924505.1. NCBI lineage: Eukaryota > Metazoa > Arthropoda > Insecta > Lepidoptera > Depressariidae > Agonopterix > Agonopterix alstromeriana. The sequence goes on from OZ004667.1 coordinate 14,684,223, forward strand.
TTGTGTACTACTCTTATCTTCGGTTTCGCGGGGTTAATGACCGCGAAGTGGGGTAGGTACCATGTTTTATTTGGCACCGGCGGTGTGGTAGCTTCCTCGGCGTAGCCCAAAGTGAAGAGGGTTTGCATTCTTTCTTCATATTTCTTTTTCAGGTCTTCATCTCGGTCTAGTTTCTTCTCTAGGTTGTGCAGCCGTTTGAGTGAGTTTTTGTAGTTGTTCGGAATCTTCATGTCGTCTTCTTTCCATATAAGTATTGTTTTGAAGCGTCTGTCGGGCAGGCGGTGACTGGTTTCATTCAATATCTTCAATGCGCGCTGCTCAGGGTCACTATTCTGTACTCGTTTTTCTATCCCGATTGATTCAAACTCGAAATAATTCTTCATCATCTTCTTTCGTGCATAGTTATTGAAATTATGTATTTTCATTAATAACGCCAAATAATATCATACAGGGTGTAAGGAAAAGTATCATTTTACTATGGGAGCAAACCGTTATTGGAGTTACAACTCTTTGCGTTCTACCTATCTATCTCAAGAACGGTTAACTATATTAAATATTATAAATGACCAAAAATTAAGAAAATTTAAAGTTCTACAATTTTTTTTAAAACTTCAAAGGTCAATTTCCTAAAGACCTGTTTTTTGACATTTTACCTTGAATCTTTTGACCTGCATAAACGAGATTTTATGTGACACTAGCTTTTGCCCGCGACTTCGTCCGCGTGGAATAGTGACTTCCGGCAGATTTTTGGTTCTTCCCACATAGTTCCCGTTCTTGCGGGATTTTCGGAATGGTCGAGTTCCCGCAGAATTTTCAGGATAAAACCTATGTTTTTTTTTTTTCGAGTTCCAAACTATATCTGTACAATTTTTAAAGTAAATTTAATTATTTTAAAGAACTTCTGCATATACTACATTTTTTGTTTTATTATCTTGTGGCAGAAGAACATATTGATTTTCGCCACAACCCGATCTTGATAACGCGACATATAACTGGCCGTGCGAAAAACAGTCTTGGCGTAAATCGATCCCCACGTGTTTGAATGTTTGCCCCTGTGATTTATTTATTGTGACTGCGAAAGATAATTTAAGCGGAAATTGTATTCTTTTAAAATTGAAAGGTAAGTCGTTGGGTATCATTGGGATGCGGGGTATGAGGACTGTTTGACCAACTGCTGGACCAGTCAAAACTATTGCAACGATGACGTTATTGCGCAGAAATTTTACTTGAAGTCGGGTCCCGTTGCATAAATTTGGTGGTTTGAGATTTCTTAGTAAAATTATTGGGGCACCTATTTTTAACTTAAGAGAATGTGGGGGAAGGCCGCTTGGGTTTAAGGAATTGAGGAACTCCTGTGGGTAATGAACTACATCTTCTTGATCCATCACGGTATCAATGGATGTGTAGGTTACAATATCTCCTGGGAGTTTACTCAAAATGATATCATTTATTTCGTCAACGCTACTATTTCTTGCCGCCAATATTGCTCTTTGACACATCCATTGATGGTCCTTGTTTTCTATTTGGCTGATGTCTATTTGAATAAAGATTAATATTATTATGTTGATACAACTTAAACAAATTATTTCGACCAAATTAGGTACCATAAAAACGGTTTTTGTGAGTTAATCTTAAAAGATAGACATATACTATCGCGGACTATTTTTTAGATCATTAAAAGAGCTATTATTCTTTCATACATATTTTTTGTGTATCTTGAACCGTTTTCACTGCGCACGCAACGGAAGGCTTCAAAGATGAAATAATTTCTCCCGTTTTTTACACATTTACCACTATATCTTTGCTCCTATTGGTCGTAGCGTGATGTTATATAGCCTATAGCCTTCCTCGATAACTGGACTATCCAACACAAAAAGAATTATTCAATTCGAACCAGTAGTTTCGGAGATTAGCGCGTTCAAACAAACAAACAAACAAACAAACTCTTCAGCTTTATAATATTAGTATAGATTTGACCTAACGTATAGGATGTCATAACGATGATTTAAAGAAGTTTGTAGCTTATTATCTCTCATTCCGAGGTTGACTCTTTTTTTCACCTAATTTTCCTGGGGTACTAGGAGAAACAGTGATAATGAAAAACAAAACGGAACAAAACATTAAATTTGAAACGTAGGCAGGAACATACCAGAAGTATGAGAGAAAAGAAAAGGTAAAAAGTTGTAAACTTATTTTTTCACGTTCTTCTTACATTTTTGTTGACGGCGTAAAATAACTTCCAGGTTTCATCTAGATAGTCGGTATGTTTTGACCCTAGAATGTTTTGACTTGTATTATATCAATTACAAGTACAAAATAAGAAGTTGAATTGATTTGATTACGGGTCCTAAAGACGTAAAGCCTAACCAAGAACCGAACCGAAGACCAACAGGTAGCTCTCGTACTATAAAGTAAAACAAAATCCTGTAATGATAGTTTTTTTCCTTCTAGATAGGTACAGTGATTTTCGGTATGATATTAATGAGTTTTAAGTTTTTTAAGTGAAATCAATTAAATAGTATCGTTAGTTAGGTATTGTTTCTATCTATAAATTGGTTGTCCGTAATTGATCCTGTAACAAATTAATAATTGATCAAGGAGGATAAATAGAACGATACTTAATTATAATATATTGTGTTTTTTCATACGACAAAAGGTACTAATAATATATTAACAGCGAAGCGTCTTCTACGCATTTTGAGTGATTTGATTTTCGCGGGCTAGTGCGCGACGATGTTCGGTAGCGGGGCGCGGGGCGCTTGCTGCGCTAAGCCACGCCCATTTCGCTTCAATTATTTTTCGACATAGGCCCTTAATGAATTGGCTTCATTCTGTTAAACGCCAGCCTAGTTGGCTGCAAACAAATTTTCATATACGATTTCCAACTGCGCAGAAAAGATAAGACCGAATAACAAGTTTTGATAGTTGCATATACAAACTTCTATTACATACATCATAGTCGTTTTCATTGATAAATCAGACTGTATGAATAAAAATGTACAAACATACTTGATCAGTCAGCCAGGTACAATATAAATGTAGGTAGGTATTTAGGCATTTATAAACTAAAACAGATTGTCGGTGGCCTTCGTAGGATGTACTCTGATAAAATCGGTTACATCCTACAGAAAGGTGAGATGAGATTTGAAGTACTTGAAATCAACGGGCATAACCTACATTATGAAGATGTATGGCTGTGAATGAGGTCAATGAGGCGAAAGAGGTGTGACATTATAGATAGAGATAGATAGTATAGGTATGTAGGTATTTTAAGTACGTAAAAAGTTGTATAACAAAATATTATCTAATGACGTCGGTCAGTGTACGATAACTTTATCAAGTCCCTGTCATTTTGTATGAGTTTTATGAGTTCTTAAGTGAAGTTTATTCCAAATGCGTAAATGCGCGCTGCATACAAACGAAGTCTGGTGATATTTCCAATACTAGCCAATTAAAGTCAATGACATTTTTCAGGCAGGATCTAGCAACTAATCTCTATGCTTGTATGAAGTCAGATTTTCAATAAATATATAAGTTTTAGTGCTAGGATTAATTTAAGATTTGTATGGAAATCTTTGAGGCACTGTAACTATAAAACTATACATTTTAACGAAAATCTGACTTCATACAAGCATAGAGATTAGTGTCTAGATTGTGTCAGAAAAATGTCATTGACTCTAATTGGTTAGTACTAAAAATATCACCAGACTTCGTTTGTATGGAGCGCGCTCCGAATTATATTCCCTTAACAGAAATAACTGATAAATAAGAGTTAAAACTAAACTCATTTACAGCACATTGTATTACTTCCATTGTTGAAATTGAAGCATAACAACTGCTTTGATTGCAAATCACTACCTACTTATTATACAAAACACTATCACATTACAATAGCATTATGCAGCGTTTTCGAAACAACATGAACGGCGGATAGCAGCAAAGTGCAAAGTACAAAGTAACTAAATACAAAGTCACTTACCAGGTCCGTAAAATCTCTTTCCTCTTGTAACATCAAAAATGATGCTGTTTACAGCAAGCAACACTCTACCATCAGGTTGAGTACCGTTGTATTTGCTTAATTCTGCTACAGTTAGGTCCTGACGGAGTTTAGGAAGCGGCGGAGGCGGAGGCGGTCCAGGTTCAGCATCATTATCAAATTTCGACTTTATAATCTTGTACACAAGGTACACTATGAACAACACTAGGATTAAATTTATGGGACTGGTTAATTCGTCCCAGAAACTCGGCTCTGCTTCCGACATGTTTTTTAGCACGTCTATTTGCCGTGGGCACTTGAAATAAACTGAGTGTTTATTATCGCGGTGTATTGTTAAGGTCAACGCGTATCGCGCTGTCAAATTGATGTAGTGTAGGCGAAGTCAACAAACTAGCATGATCACGCTTATTAACTGTTTGAAATTGGAACAAAATGTTAAATCGATCTGTGAGTCGATTTATATTTATCATCGTGATGTGAACTTATTAAGGGAATATAATTCGGAGCGTGCTCCATACGAACGAAGTCTGGTGATATTTTCAATACTAACTAAGTAAAGTCAGTGAAATTTTTCTGAAACAATCTAGAATCGAATCTCTATGCTTGTATGAAGTCAGATTTTCGTTAAAGTGTATAGTTTTTAAGTTGCCTCAAAGATTTCCATACAAATCTTAGTATTAAAACTGTATGTTTTAACAAAAATCTGACTTCATACAAGCATAGAGATTAGTTTCTAGATTCTTTCTGAAAAATGTCATTGGCTTTAATTGGTTATTGTTGAAAATATTACCAGACTTCGTTTGTATGCAGCTCGCATTTAAGCATTCGGAATAAACTTCTTTTAAAATGACTTGTTTTAAATACGTTCTATGGTGTTCTAGGAAAAGTTATTTAAAATAATATATTGATGAACAAACATTGAATTCTGATTATGATACAGTGTTTAAAAGTTAAATAAGATAACGTGCGATTGTCAATAATGATTGGAGTGATTATGACAAGTATTTGTATAACTCAAGTCATGCCTGTGCTATAATCATATCAGTAAATGATGTTATAACTAAGTACCTAGAAACCAGATTTAATACAGATAGTAGTCGTTACATAAAAACCACGCCAGAGGCCGTAAGGCGGTCTGAAAAAATCTGATACCAGGGCTTGCCCACTCGATAAGATACAGATATAAAAAACAAACATTTATAAAAAACCTCAAAGCCAAAAACAAACCTTTAAAAGTGTTAGCAAATGCAAGTTTTACTTCTAAACTCTCTTTAAGATATTTTACGTCAATTAATGCGTAGGGGAGCGCTATGAAATGACCATAGATTTTTTTTTACAATCACTTGCGGTCCCCGACACATTTGACCTAAAATATCTTAAAGAGAGTTAAGAAGTCAAACTTACATTAAATAATTTGCTTACATCAAAAAGAATAGGACCGAATTAGTTTTCTTTTAAATGTTTGTTTTTGGGGTTTTTTTAATTTGTAATTTAATGTCTAGCCGTTACGTTTCAAGAGCTAGCCCTAAATAGATAGGACGGACGGACGGACAGACGGACGGACAGTGTAGGCTTATGAATCCCTATTCCTAACCCTCGGAACCCTTACCGTTTTCACCCTTTGGGTACGGAACCCTTAAAAGGTAAAGTTTCGTTAAACCTATATTATGAACGTCTAGCGGTTGCAGCCAGTATTGCAGCGAAATTGCAGGGATTTTGAATAACGAACAGTGCATATTTAAATCTTTCATATTGGATTAATAGTCGTTTAAAATTGGAACAACTGCAGGAGCGCCAACCAATTATTGTGATCAATTAAATTGTGACAATGAGAACTTAATTAATCTATCTTTTTTTATTCCGTTTTGTTTTTATTTCTTTTTCAGTGGCATCATCACTACATACAGGGTCTTTCTTAATATGCTGACACTTTTTTAAGGGGATGTTTAGACCACCAAACTGAACAACTTTCTCTATGGGACCTATATCGAAATCGCAAAAAGAAATTTAATGCTCCATACAAAACTACAAACCTACTTTAGCCAAATGTATAGGACAGCTGATTTTTTTTCGCGATTGTGATGTTGGTCTCATAGTGAAAGTTGTACAGTTTGATGGTCTGAACATCCACTTAAAAATGTGTCAGCATATTAAGTTGGACCCTGTAGTATAAAACAAAGTCGGTTCCCGCTGTCTGTCTGTCCCTATGTATGCTTAGATCTTTAAAATTACGCAACGGATTTTGATGCGTTTTTTTTAATAGATAGAGTAATTCAAGAGGAAGGTTTATATGTGCATTGCACGGCACACGTGCGAAGCCGGGGCGGGTCACTAGTTCATTTATAAGTGAGCCGATGACGTTGGTTTGAACTAATATGTATTAGTGTTCCGTATTAAAATTTGCAAAACGGAACATTTATGAAATTAGCTCGGTGTCTGTCCGTCCGTCCGTCCGTCTGTGACAGGCATTTTTGTCAGAGATTGTAACGTAAGATATAGGAAGCTGAAACTTGACACAGATATATAAATTAATGGTCCAATATTATAAATGAAGACGAAAACCTTAATTCTTATATTAGGGGGCAATTTTGGGGGTAGAATGGGTTAAAAAAAGTTTCAAGGATAAATTTAAGGTTTGAATGGAAAACTTTGAGCCGCGATAAATTTAAAACAATATAAATTGTAACGGATATCTGACAAATGTAAACCACAGATGTTGGTTTGTAGATTGTGTTAAAACCCTTTTTACTATAATTACTAAATCAGTCAATCCGATTAATTGTGTATATTAGCGAGGATTTAATTGGCCGTCTGTTACTTATACAATACTGCTTAATGTATTGCATTGTGCTGGTGGTCTTCCAAAAACAATAAAATATTAAAAAAAAAAGAAATTCAAACTAGGACGGAACTTCGTTTTGTATGGAGCGCCGTAACAATTGTATCCTCTTATCACATTATCACATCTTACGGCGTATCCACACGGGAACACGACTAATCGATGTGAACGAGCTCGTGGCTCCTCCGGTCAGAATTTGGCCGTTTTCTTTGCAAAATGAGAAGAATTTTCTATATATTGTATTGTGACGTATATTATAAATTGTTATTTTCTTCCGATCAACAATGTAAGAGTAAAATGGTTACAACTGGGAAAAAAGGGGTGACTTTATATTCCTTTTTCTTTAGTTTTATTAATTAAAATAGATTTCGAGAAAAAACAAATCACTTCTCATCGTGTAGTTTTGTTTTCTGCTTAAAAAGTTCCATAGTTTATATATTAAATCGTTACAAAGTTACCCAATTTTACGGTAAAATCGGAGGGTAGAGCCTTAAGCGACGACAAACAACAAGGTCCAACTTCCACGATAACAAGATGTTATGTCGTATCTAAAGCTAATGATTTTGTAAATAAAGTAACTAATGTCCAATTTTAATACAGTTTGCATTGGGAGTTCAATACCATCTGCATATTACCATAACCGTTTGCTTGACTGACGATGACGTCTGGAATAGATTGAATTTAAATATCATGAATGGCAAATTTTAGAATAACGTACGTCTATTTTGTGGCTTCCTTTGAATAGATGGGAATGGAAAATAAACAAAAAGCAGACATCGACACGTTTGAGAATCTGGGGGCCTAGACAAAATGCACGCGCTACTTATTCTACAAACGTCAACGCCGCAGCGTTATCGACGATAGAAAATTTACAGAATGCTAGACAATGTCACAAACTTATAAGAGAAAAAAGCTAAATCTGCTCTATGATTAGCGTTCAGTTCACTCAATCATTCACTCTTTTTTCTTTTTTATATGCTGGATCGTGTTCGATTTTCAAAAGAATTTGAAAATTTTTAATTGCTGTCAAATATTCCGCCCGCTATGTTCTAGCGTTATCTACAAGGTCTTGTTGATCGACAAGAAGCGAAACGCTCACTGTCAAAAACTGCACGTTGTCTAGGCTTTTTCTATTCGTTTTCGTTCTTTTCTACAGTCCCATACATTTTTATGTTTTCTGCTGTCGTTAACGCTAATCGAAAGGTACTTTGTCTAGGCCCCCTGAAAATTATGCGTTCGTTCGTTCGTCCATTTTCGTCGTTCCTTCGTACAAGTCTGAACTTAATGACAGAATTAATAACATTGTACAACAGTACTTAACAAACATGTAATCCTTTACCTTTAATATTCATGTTTCATATTTTATAGAAATGCCAGAGTTATGTACACGGCGACACAAAACCAACATAAGCTGGACGCGCGTAGGGTGTATAACTTATAACGTCGCGCGGCCAACTTATTTTGGTTTTGCGTAGCTTGGTGTGTCGCCGTGTGTACATAAAAACTTGCCAGCATAAAGATGATTTTACATTTATATTTTTGGTAAGAATTTTACTGTTTCCAATAATTTTTCAAACAAAAAACTCAACCATACGAATATTTTCACTCTACGTTTTTGAATAAAAAGCCGCAGCAACAAAATGAAAGCGTTCAGAAATATTTCCAATAGCTAGTCATTTGCAATAAAATACTTTAGATCATATTCAACGTGGGATTGCGGATACCTCGCAGGTATTCCTTTATTAATTGAGCGAATGAAGTGCTCTTCAATGGCGGACGGTTATAAAATATACACGAGGGGGGAACAATTGATGGGTTTACACTGGACGCGATATTAGCATTTTTCATAAACACAATTAAATTCTACAACGTCAATTCGCTTTGATTTTCAAAACCTGTGTTTAGGTTTTCTCTTTTACGCTCAGTTGCAGAAACGCTCACTAGAGTTAATCCTCCATTAAAATCTCTTGCTGTCACTTTTTGTCTTGTTGACGTAGAAAAAGCTAGCAAGAGATTTAATGGAGGATTAATTCTAATTAGTGTTTCTGCAACTGTGCGTTAGTGTTTCAGGATTTAATGCATGTGTATCGTACGAGGCAACTAAGGGATTAAAGGATTCTTTATGCTGTGTTTATGTGGGTGAGAGGCTAGCCACATCTATTAGATAAAAGTGTGGTTATATTTCCAATACTAACTAATTAAAGTCAGTAAAATTTTTCAGAAACAATCTATAAAGTAATCTCTATGCTTGTATCTTGTCAGTTTTCATTGAAATGTATATTTTAAAGTTACAGTGCCTCAAAGATTTCCATACAAATCTTAAATTAATCCTAGCATTAAAACTGTATATTTTAACGAAAATCGGACAACCTACAAGACAAGACAACCTAGAGATTTGTTTCTAGATTGTTTTTGTAAAATTTCATTGACTTTAATTGGTTAGTATTGAAAATATCATATTGCTCACAGAACCGATGGCCGATGGGACCAAAGAGTCCTCGAGTGGGGACCGCGTACCGGAAAGAACAGTGTGGGTAGGCCACCCTCAAGGTGGACCGACGACTTGGTGAAGGCGGCGGGAACCCTTACTTAAAACAGTAGGAAGCTAGGCTTAGAACCATAAAACATAAATCGAGCGAAAACCATAAAATGTATTGTAGAGAAAAACTTATAGCATTGTAAAACAAAAGCGAAACGAGTTGTACGTTGATTAATTTGACTTAACAAAATGGTATGTGTTTTCTATCCATGCTACCATTTTTCAGAATTTTTTAGTGTTTCGTACAAAAAATTGGAATTTTTTTACGAGTATAGTACAACCGAGTTATAGTATAGTCAAAACAAAGTATAGAAAATATTCCTGGTATAAAAATTTGATTTGAAGTCAGCATTTTTTTTTTCAATTTTCAATAAAAACAAATAAACAAACTACAGTACCGTTTGTTAGCGTGATAAAATACAGGATGTTAAAATGAGTCGACAAATTTTTAGGAGTGGTTCAGACCATCAAACTGAACAACTTTTAATATAGGAGCAAATCTATACGAGGTGTCACAAATATACAAATAAACATTTAAGCGGTTGGCTTAGACCATCAAACTGAACAACTTTCACTATGGGACCAATATCGAAAAATAGAAAAAAAAAATCGGATGTTCCATACTAAACTACAAATCTACCCGAGCTAAATGTATGGTACAGCAGATTTTTTTTTTCGCGATTTATCCCATAGTGAAATTTGTTCAGTTTGATGGTCTAAACAACCCCCTTAAAAATTTCAATGTTGATTTTTACTTTTGTAACACCTTGTAAAGGGTCCTTCTTAATAATTATGCTGACTCTTTGTTAACAGGATGATCAGACTATAAAACTGAACAACTTTCTCTATGGAACCAACATCAATATCGCGAAAAAAAATCAGCTGCTCCATACAAAATTGCAAACCGACTCGAGCCAAATGTATTGGACATCTGATTTTTATTTCGCGATTTCGATGTTGGTCCCATTTAGAAAGTTGTTCAGTTTGATGGTCTGATCATCCCCTTTAAAAAGTTTCAGCATATTAAGTAGGACCCTGTATAAACAAAACAAAAAAAAAGCTTTTCCACAATAAACAGCAATGCCAACTCTTCTCAAATGTATGAACCGTGATTTTTAATACAAATTCAGGTTTGCCCGACTGTATTCGAAATATCAGAGGTCAGTGGCAGTACATAAGGTATTAAAAAATTTTGTTCTTATTACCAAGTCCAAAGTGTTATTTAAGAGACAATACTATACGTTGTTAAGGCGCAATAGTAGGACGAAATACCTTGGAGGCATATTTTATTTTTCATTTTTCGACTAGATTTATACAATTTACTGAATCCAAAATCATACCTCAGTATTTTTGGATAGTTTATCTAGTGCAATCATAAATTGAATACACGATTGGAATTACTTCACTCGACAGAAAATTTTTATGTATTTAAAAAAAAAAATCTCGTTTTAGAAGAACTTAAAATAGTTTCCGATACCTATTTGGTATTTATACTCACATATTCACCATTAGTATATCTAGTGAAATCATAAAAAGTACTTGTGTTAATTCTTTTTAATCGAAAATGCGGCACATGCACGCCCTTTTCGGAGGGCTGGGCAATCGCGTTTCTCACAAAAAATATTCATCTGAACCTATAGCCCCTTAATTTATTAATTCTGGTGAAAATATTTCAGGTACATTTGCTAAGACCTCGTATTTGATAAGGAGCTGTAACTTATTAGTCCATAAAAGCTATCCTTTTGCGCTCTAAACTTTATTACACCTATAAAATGCTGGTTTATATGTTTGTATATCCATCCTAGACTATTTATCATAAACCTTAATTACATGTTAAGATAATGTGAAATAATTAACACAATATTTTATAGGTTAGTAGGAGGTAATTAAGTAATTTAATATAAATCGAATCTAAATTGCCTAGGTGTGCTTCATTTGATTAATAAAATTTAGGATGGATATCTTTATTAACAAACAACACACAAACAACACTGTAAAAAAAAAAGATTAGGAAATCTTTTTTCTAATAAGCATAACTACTATACTTGTTTTACCTTTACTTAAACCTAAAAATTTACCTAAAAATTGACATACCGAATTCTGCTAAAATATCAATTGTCTAGGGCATAATGCGTCGAGAGCTGGCTAGGTATGTGTAACGGTTCAAAAGATACAGCCCTCTAAAGTTAGGATAGACAGACTCAGACGGACGGACGACGTAGCACCCTTTGGGTACGGAACCCTAGAAACTGGTTTGTACGTCTTTAGGGTTCCCTATTACTATTACTAAACCTACGTTGTCCGTCTGTCCATCCGTCTGTCTGTCTGTTTTTTGCAACTATTTAGGGCTTTCTCTTTAGAACAGCAATAGCTAGACCGCAATAGATGACATTTTCACAGAATGTGCGTTATTATGGCTATAATAATAATGACAAAAAGTTAAAAATCAAGGGGGTCCTCATACAAGAAACTAGTTTTTATCATAGTTTTTTCTTCTCCCCGTAGTAAAAACGGTAATACATATAAAAATCAAACTTGGTGTGATTATAGAGCAAACTCTACAGTATAACAACAAATAATAAAAACCGGTCAAGTGCGAGTCGGTCTCGCGTTAAAGGTCCCGGAGAAAAACGACCGCGTAGCCGGAAAGCGCAGCGTGGGTAGGCCCCTCTCAAGGTGGACCGACGACGTGGTGAAGGCGATTGGAACCCGTTGGATGAGGGCAGCGCAGGACCAGTTATCTTGGCGATCCTTATGGGAGAGCCAGCAGTCTCTTCTTCTTCCTGCCCTTATCCCATTATTTGGGATCGGCGCAATATGTCGTCTTCCTCCATTCATCTCTTTTAGCCGTCATTTCAGCGCACACACCTTTTTTACACATGTCATCTTTCATACAATCCATCCATCTTTTCTTTGGTCGTCCTCTCTTCCACGATAACCGATTACCGCGCAGCTTTTCATTCACAGGAGCCACTTTCAAACTTCCTCTAATCATCCTGTCATCCTGTTGATATTTTACTCGTATGAGGTCATTGAAAGACAACTGCTAACGATAATATACAGGTTCGATCACAGTATGAAAGTGTAATCCAGTGCTGTACGATCACTGTCCCATGCATTTATCGATCTAATCTCGTTGACGAGGCCGTCCGATCTTCTCGTTGTTGTTTTATTGTTAGAATACCACCCACATAACCAGCTCGGCCTTATACACTCCGCTTTTTAGCATTTTTATTTTATTTAATACTGACTGTCTCGTTTAGTGACTTGGTTTAAAATTGTATGGATATATTAAGGCACTCGATTCGATTATAAACGAAGTAGTAGTCAAGTACCAACCTAAGTTCATTGAAGAAGTTTGCTATAGTGAGCTGAAACTCGCAAGTACTCGAAATGACTACAGAAACAGAACGAACGTTCGTAAATTGAACGTGAGCCGCAAAGTTAGTACTAAGTTCCAAATCCGTAATGTTTTAATGCACTCCGTCTGCTTGCTGGTTAAATAGGAGAATGTTTTCACTGTCACACGACATAAACAAGAATAAAACCGGTCAAGTGCGAGTCCCTACTTATTGCTACCAAAACAAGATTCTTAAAATGTATCCACGAGCACGCTAGCGCTTTCATTCATTGCTCAAATTATGACAAATCATTTTTGCCTGAGAACTTAAAATGCAAATAACTTTAAATTTTAACTTTCAAAATATTGAAATTATTGTTTCAATCTCATTATTTTGTTGTAAATCAGTTGGGGTGTATGAGGTTTTGCGCTTATTCATTAACACGTTGTATAGGGTCCTTCTTATTAGCTGATATTTTTTTGCGATTTAGTTGTTGGTCCCATAGAGAAAGTTGTTCAGATGGACGGTCTGATCATCCCTTTAAAAAAGTGTCAGTATATTAAGAAGGACCCTGTGTATATAATTAAGTTTGTGCATTATAGTCTGATCACAAGGGGGGTTTCAGAATATCTCTGACTACCCCCTCTGGGAACATAGTCGTGAGCATATGCTTATGCATGCACAAGGGGTGTACCACTCTTTGAGTGCGAAAGAGCTCTGGATATTTTATTTGGTAAGATATCCAGAATACTTGCACCGAACTGTTTAGAGTCCATCGGCTGTCGTTGCTTTACTTTGAAAATTTTAAACACAGAAGCGCGCCATGAAGTTAATTCCATTCAAAATCAAATTGCAGTTACAAAACCTTTGCAAAAACAATTTAGGTTTGTCCTTCATAATGAAATCTACGAGACGGACCTAAGACCTTGCAAACAATTTCTCCGAATCCGCTTACCAATTTTATGTTAGGCATCAACCCGGCCGCCCGTTAAGTTTTCTGAACCTTTTGTCTTTTCTCCTTTATTTTAATTAATAAATGAGATAAATATTATGTAATCTTTTTCAGACTGACTTTAGACTATTTACGTATAAATAAGTATTTTAAAAAACTGGCCAAGCGCAGGTTAGGGTTCCGTAGTTGCCCGTCACAATATACGGACTTAGAAGGGGGTTTTTTGTTTGACGGCTAGTAATGTCTAAAAAGTACATTTTACAAGCTGGTCGACTATTACTCGTTAACTTTGTTAACGGAGATAGTTTTCCTTATAAATTCGTTAACTCAACACTACTGCCGTTTTGTTAACACTACTGTCGTGAATTTTTTCACGTATCTAGAAACAACCGTTTAGCTGGCGGAGGGGACACTTGACTCTAACAAAAATTATCACTTTAAAGCTTTAAATTGATAAATATAATTTTAATGTTTCGCTAACGGATTCCTAATTCGCGTCTCTGAGCTAAGCTAAGCGGACAGACGGACGTATATGGCGAAACTATAAGGGTTCCTTGTTGACTTCGGAACCCTAAAAAGGAAGTGTGCTATAAGGGAGTATGCCCTATTTTTGACTTTGAGCGCAGATATCTCGAGACAGAAGCATTATATCGATTTAGTTTCTATGGGAGTTTTGTTCCATTGAACAAGACCTATCTAATGACACCTCACTCGAATTATTAAAAAAAACGAATTTAATTTTTTCAAACGCATCTTTCGGTGGATAGGAAAATTCTAGGGTGAAGAGAAAAAGGAAACGGGTCGAAAAAAAAATGTTTCTTCATTCTTCATAACTATAACATTTCTGTTTTTGGGTTACTGTTATCTGTCGTCATGCAAAATTTCGATTCAATAGGTGCAAAAATGAACGAGTTATTGAGGCGGGGCATACAGACAGACAGACAGACAGACAGAATGGACGAAACTATAAGGGATCCTTGTTTGACTACGGAACCCTAAAAATGAGCGAGTTATTGAGGCGTGGCATACAGACAGACAGAATGGACGAAAGTATAAGGGTTCCTTGTTTGACTACGGAACCCTAAAACAGTATAAATTACGAGTATTGCAAGACACCACGTTTTTTCTTCAACATAAAGATACCTATAAGCTATACAACGTGTTAATGAGTAAGCGCAAAACCTCATACACCCCAACTGATTTATAACAAAATAATTAGATTGAAATAATAATTTCATTAGTTTGATAGTTAAAAATTTAAAGTTATTCACATTTAAGTTTTCAGGCACAAATTATTTATTATCATTTCAGCAATGAATGAAAGCGCTAACATGTTCATGGATACATTTCTAGAATCTTGTCTTGGTAGTAAGTAGGGTGAGCGTGCCCGTGCGGTGGGTTGAGATCGATTTCAGTAAATTTTAAATTTTACAAACAAATTATTTAATATTTTGAAAAAAATTATCTATGTTGAAACCATGATAATTCGATTCTGCTCTCGATTCTAAACAAACTACTTTCTAGTTTTGCGTTAATTCATAAACACGTTGTATCTCTTATCACTCAATAGAAAAGTCAATACACTTTGAATGTTACGATAAGTCATTTATTTTTATCAAAGTCGTAGCTCATTACTGTCGGTTCTATTGCCCTCTAACTTACTTTGAATTGAACCTTATCACAAACTATTTTTAGAAGCTGACATTATACAGTTCATCTAGACAGGATTCTAAGGATCATTAGATCGTGAGGAAATAAGCACTGAAGAACATTAAAGACGAATGGAAAGTCCTTCCCACCCACATTGGACAAGCTTGGTGGATTGACGCCGCTACACCTTTATCTAGAAGGTAGGGCTGTGCTCATAGTACTGTACGCAGTACTGGAAACCATAGAAGGTGATAATGACGAGCAGGAAGAAAGAAATGATGATTTGGAGAATCTTGAAGTAACTACGCCTGCACAAAAACCATAAAAATGCTTAGAAAGATGACTGTTATAAGGTAGTCTTATATTTTAAAGCTCATAGATAACCAATAGCAATTTTAGCAAAAAGTTTTAGCCAACCGAGGAAGAAGTTAATGTTGAAGAAGTGAAAGAGGCTACTATAATGTACTATTCCAAAGGTTGACACATACAGGATCCTTCTTAATATGCTGACACTTTTTTTTAGGGGATGATCAGACCACCAAACTAAACAACTTTCTCGATGGGACCAACATCGAAATCGCGAAAAAAAAAATCAACTGCTCCATACAAAACTGCAAACCTGCTTTAGCCAATTGTATGGGACAGTAGATTTTTTTTTCGCGATTTCCATGTTGGTCCCATAGTGTTCAGTGTGATGGTCTGATCATACCCTTAAAAAAGTGTCAGCATATTAAGTTCGACCCTGTATAAAGTACTTTTATTATCACAGCACAGAAGGGTGTGTAGGTACTTAGATAATGTTATATTAATGTCAATGATCAAGAATTGTCTTCAGCAGTATGTGTGTATGAAGTATGTGGCATTTAAAACGTAATTCACCGTCGGAAGTGGAGTGGAAACTCGGCAGCTCCACTAGAAATACGTCGCCGGGTTAATCGTGCAAGTTTGAGCACTGTTTGCATTCGAGATAGCGCCGAGGTGTTATGACTGGAGTACGTCATAGGGCACTCTGCTTGTCATACTTTTGGTTCTCGGTTAGTTTTGCTGCGAAGTTAATCGAAATATTAGTTAGGCGACGAAATAATTAAGTTGGTATTGGTCCCGACCGGACAAAAAGGAATTGGTGTATTTTTAATAATTTTCATCTCTTTAAGAGGATATGTGAAAAAATTTGGATTCTTCAAAGCATCATATATCATGAAGTACTAGCATTAGGAGTATGATTTGCGGATATGTGTAAATTGAACACATAATTGAAGTTTTGATTAGAGCCAAAACACGATTAAAAGACATTTTCTCGATAGAAAAATTAGCCAATTTAGCCTCCGTCTTTATCGATAAACGCTTGGAACTGCTAAACAGTCAATAATAGAAACACGAGACTTGATTTAAAAAAAAGAGAATGACATTTTATGAATTTTGATTAGAGCAGAATTGAACTTACATAAATAGTAAAATCACAATTAAATAAAGTTTTTTTTACGCTTGCGTCGTTTCAGGCGCGCGCGCCCCGTCCTATCTCTTTCTCTCGCATCAGGCAGTAATATAAGCTATCACACGCCCATTTCGCTTCAATTATGTTATCACATAGGCCCTTAATGCCATCTATCTAAAATAATAAGAATTTCAACCACGTGGTTCTAAAGATAGATGGTTGAGAATTTGACTGTTATGCCACAATTTTGCATACTTGCGTTCCGGGTATCATGTGATGAAAACATTTCAAGTGATGACTACGGAACTTGAGTCTATCCCTCTATGAATCCCCGGTGCATCACACAGAAACGAGTACGTACAATGGATCTCATTATGATAATTTAAACGTTAAGATAAAGATAAATATTATTAATTTGCACACCAAAATACACAAAACACAACAACAATATACGCGAACAAGAAGGGTACAAAAGGCAGTTTTTGTAGTTTATCCAGTTAAGTTCAGAGAAAGTAAGAGTAGACAAATCTGTCTACTACTATCATTCTTCTTCGTTTGCATAGTGAGTGTAGTTTATCGTGCTGGACCAAGTGTGTCGTTAAATATCATGAACTGAGAAAAAAGTGACGATGACTTTCGAGTAAGGTCGGAGGAAACAGAGAAGAATGAGGTTAGATAGACTTGTCTGCTCTTAAAAACCTACCTTTACTTCTACAGTTGTAACACTGCCGAAATATCGGAAACTCCAAAATCAATTAAAACGCGGTCTTACCCCGTTAAAATGATTAACTTTAGCCTAAATAATAACTGCGTAACTCTCAAAAACTGTGTCACTCTAACGCTTTGACTACGCTTCAAACGTGATTTTCAAAACCGATGAAAAAAGAACTTAGAGTACCGAATTCTACATTAACAAGAGACCGAATTAAACATAAAACAAGAACCCACATTATAAAACCTTAATAAGCAGCTATGAAGTTGGTAAAAACACTGAATGGAAGTAATTAACTGTGTTACTACGAAGGAGGAAGCAAAATTAAATAGGTACATTGTTACTTGAAGCTACAAAGAGGTATAACTTTTCTTGAATGAAGCTTCATTATTGTAGGTGAATTAATAATATGACGGTGATTCTAAATATAACTATATAGTATTATTATCAGCCCATTAACCGGATAATTTTTTTACCGTTTTAATATTTTCAGGGCTGGTTCAGACCATAAAACTGAACAATCTCGGAGCGGAGATTTTATGCAATCCCATTGGCCAACATTCCCTCGTTTCTCCGCTCCGCAACCTCGCTCCGCTTCTGTGTACAGGCAGCCTTACTATGGAAGCAAACCTGAAATCGCTGTCCTATAGTAAAAGTTATCCAGTTTGATAGTCTGAAGCACCCTATTCGATCTGTAACGCATCATTTATCTTTACACCCTGTATACCAGTTCAACATCATCATCATTGTAGGCCTTAACATCTGTTGCAGATGATTTAAGCAGTGTTTTGACAAGTACTTTTACCAGTGAAACGTGTATATTCGGAGGTTTCAGAATATCTCGATATATCGTGATCGTTTTTGACGGAACTTCGTAGGAATAGAGTTGACATTTGAATGAAAACGTTCACGATGTATCGAATATCGAAAGACAGAGTAAACCAATGGTATCGTTGCCTTTTTGCCCTCATTTCTCAATACCTACAACCCTCTATAGAGACCGAAAGTTATTTGAGACATGTTACAGGTTACCCCGTTTGGTGTAATATTCAAAACAAAACAATATTCAGGATAATTACTCAAACAATTAGACATTTTATAAAATGAAGCGTCGAAATTTCATTCACTCAATTTCATCACACTTCGCAGTCATTTCTAAAGCCCAAACATTGCCCAAATAAAAGTTTTTATTACTATAGAAGTCGTAGCTCTATGTAGAAGAAAGAAGCTCGGAATAATTTACCCACGGGCGTTCAACTGCGCTTCTCGAATACTCAATTACCACTTTTTTGTTTCAGTTGTACATTTTACGCTTTTTTCAGCTCGAAGTGGAGAGTGGAAGAAAACATTCTTCGTTTAGAGGTCAGTTATCTGCTTTGACTAATTATTATAAGGACTAGCCTTGCAGTAGCATTTCCCCTCTGCCACGGTATAAGCACAATTGATCTAGTGCATTTACATTAAATTTTACACCTTATCACTAAACGAGACAGCCTATAATTGCGAAATAATAACTTCGAACTTCGAACTTAGAAGCGTTCACACGAAACTACTTTTCATGATTTTTAACATTCAAAATTAGAATCTAAAGTTATGGGGAAATAATCCAAAGTTGCGGATTTCATGTTACCTCGCCCCCCGCAAAAAGTGGCAGAAATGTTTGTTAGTAGAATTACACGCGTAACCAGTCCACATATAAATTCTCAAAGGTTATCTGTGTCAGAATGTGTTAAACGAAATATTTGTGAGGCATTCCATCAATAAATTTATCAATTATACTTTATTTGCTACCAAAACACAAAAAATAGGTTAACAGACAGGAAATACAGAAGTTACAAAAAGAGGCGATGTTATCGTTAAACAGCGATGTCTTCCATACAAACAGAGTAAAAGAAATGCTAAATGAAGATTGAAAAGCGATATAGGTGATAAAACTATTAACTGAAAAGAGAAAAACAAGCTCTATAATCACTAATCAGCTATAAAAACTTTGTTTGAGCAAATATAATTTGATTGTTATTAGGTAGGTATCGCAAACGGGGAATCAGAAATTTTTTGGTTGGTTATTGATTGGTTTGCAATACCTACCTAATAACAATCAAATTATATTTGCTCAAACAAAGTTTTTATAGCTGATTAGTGATTATAGAGCTTGTTTTTCTCTTTTCAGTTAATACGTTTTTTATGCAGTCGGGTTTTTTGTTTATCTTAATAATTTAGTTTATTTCATACTTTTTAGTCTTGTGTCGAAAATGTAGCATAAAAGTACTATAATATATATATATTTTGAATCGTCTGATTACTAGCTTTCATTTGGTACCCATATTGTAATTTTTAACAAAAAAAATTGTTTATGTCACTCTCACGATTTTTATGAATCCAATGACACCTCAAACGTTAAAATCCATCAAGCCGTTAAGGCTGTAGGCCATGCCAAAGAAATAGACATACAAACATACATACATTCGCTCGAAAAACATAACCCTCCTTCTGGCGCAGTCGGGTAATAAAATATTAAAACAACGATACCTACTACATAACTTAAACACAAATACTTATTATTATTATAGAAGAATTCTACAAAGAACGCTGATATATGTATTTAGGACTTGTAAAGTGTAGGTATAGTTTCCAAATAATATGAAACTTGATAATGTATTTATGAGCATACCTAGGTGATTTATATGATTACTTAAATAATTATTAAGAATCACCAAGAACTTTGACCAATACTTAATGTATGGAACAAACATCGAAATCGCTATTTAAATATTGATATCCATAGAAATGATTACTCAACCACAATATACCGCATGAAACAGCCGATTTTTTCCCCATTTCAATGTTGACTCTATAGGTAGTAAAAGTTGTTGTTCAGTTCAGTTTGATGGCATAAAGTAACCCTTAAAATATGTCGCATGTTTCAGTTAACACCCAAAAGAGGATGTGCTGTAGGTACATTATTAACTTCCACCGAGTGATTTTAAGTATAATATGAAACTGACAAGTTCGCGGGATGCAAGTAATATCCTGACAAAATGTACAAGCCACGATGCACTGAGCAGCTGGCGATGCAATATTTTCTGGAAAATTCTCTACAAATATCCGGTCTAAACGTGATACGGGAGTTCGGAGAACATTTTGCACGACTGTGATATCAGAAAGACAATTAATTGAATTCGGTATTGCCACAGCCAAGGTTCCAAGCTTTTTATGTGCTACATTCATAGAAATATACAATAACGACCCTGTTAATTTAGATTAAGATCCAGAATAAAAACTAAAAGATATTTTTTTACTTATGGACGTAATACTGACTGAACTCAAACGGTGAAGGAAGCCTGCATACGCTGAAGAAGAAATTCTGATGTGTCTGTGAAGTCTACCAATCCGCATCGGGCACGCGTGGTGGAGTAATGCCCATACACCCTTAGGGTAGGTATATGCCCTGTAGTGGGACATATATAGGCTGATGATGATGAATAAAATTATCATCATGTAAGACTTCTTCCATCCACTGGTTGTCTGGAAGAAATCACTTTTAGTGATAAGGCCGCCTTTTGTACCCTTCTTGTTCGCGTATATTGTTGTTGTTTTTTGTGTATTGTGGTGTGCAAATAAAAAAATATTTATCTTATCTTAAAATCTCAAAAACCGACTATTCTTACCACGAAGGTAGGTCATAAGTACCCGTGAATGTAAACTTACAGAGAAACATGAACAAATATGGTTGATCGAAATGCGAGATACCAAGGACTTATTTTAAGGTGTTATTTCTTTGAAAAGCTCTTATAGTAGAATAGAGTATTAGTTTAAAAGGATACTTATTATATCAAATGCACTCTATATACAACATGTTAATGAATTAACGCAAAACTAGAAACTAGTTTGTTTAGAATCGAGAGCAGAATCGAATTATCATCTCTTCAACATAGGTAATTTTTTTCAAAATATTATATACTTTGTTAGTAAAATTTAAAATTTACTGAACTCGATCTCAACCCACCGCTCGGGCACACTTACCCTACTTACTACCAAAACAAGATTCTTAAAATGTATCAATGAGCACGCTAGCGCTTTCATTTCTTGCTGAAATGATAACAAATCATTTTTGCCCGAAAACTTAAAATGCGAATAACTTTAAATTTTAACTCTCAAAATAATGAAATTATTGTTTCAATCAAATTATTTTGTTATAAATCAGTTGGGGTGTATGAGGTTTTACGCAAAACTAGAAAGTAGTTTGTTTAGAATGGAGAGGAGAATCGAATTATCATAGTTTCAACATAGGTAATTTTTTTCTAAATATTAAATAATTTGTTAGTAAAATTTAAAATTTACTGAAATCGATCTCAACCCACCGCACGGGTACACTCACCCTACTTACTCCCAAGACAAGATTCTTAAACTGTATCCATAAGCACGTTAGCGCTTTCATTCATTGCTGAAATGATAACTAATCATTTTTGCCTCAAAACTTAAAATGTGAATAACTTCAAATTTTAACAATCAAAGTAATGAAATTATTGTTTCAATCAAATTATTTTGTTATAAATCAGTTGGGGGGTATGAGGTTTTGCGCTTATTCATTAACACCTACATATATCCCTAGTGAAATAACTATATCACGGCTTCAACCATGTTACTGCGATATATACACTACAATACTATTTTTTCCCCAAAAAAAAAATACACTAATTTCAACACGTTACAGAAATTTTCATATTAAAGCGTAAAATGAAATAGAGGTTCCGTCGTTTTACAGCCCGGGCAGTATCACAGCACATTTACGTTTTATAACCAGAAAGACAAAAAATTACCGGGCGTCCCTTGCCAAAACTAAGGAACTTTACGACTCTACTCCCGGTCCAACCCGACGTTCAATTTTTCTCTCAGCTGCGTTACGGTATTATTCACCGTAGATTTTTAAAGACAGCTCTTATTTGCACAATGCAAATGTGACTGAGTGGCGAAAGTGATATGAAAAAAACCGGCTAAGTGCGAGTCGGCCTCGCGCACGGAGGGTTCCGTACCACCATATAATAATACAAAAAATAAAAATGCGTTTTCTCCGGGATCTTTAGTGCAAGCCGACACACACTTGACCGGTTTTTATTATTTTTGGTTATACTGCAGAGTTTGCACTATAATCATACCAAGTTTGACGCTTTTATGTGGTACCGTTTTGACGATAAAAAACGAAAAACTAGTTTCTTGTATAGGGGACCCTATATTTTTAACATTTCGTTTTTTATTATTTGTCATCAAATCCAATACAATACTACATAATCTGTGAAAATTTCAACCTGTCACCAATTACGGTTAAGAAGATACAGCCCTCTGAAGCGAGGACGGACGGACGGACAGACGGACAGCGTAAGCGGAACAGGGACCCACTTTCACCCTTTGTGTACGGAACCCTAAAAAATGTTGCGTTTGATGTGGCTTGGGTTCCGTCTTCAGATAATTTATTATAGAACATTAGAACTAAATTTCGCGAATATGAACGAATTACAAAATACTTTATTTACATCAAACATAAAAATGAAAATTAGCAAACAGAGCATAAACCATCAATAAGAACTAGTAAAAAAGACAGTCTTATCGCTAAAGACCGATTTTTCCAGACAACTTACTATGTCTGTTATAGCGATGTATTAATCGAATTGTTTAGTAATAGAAAAGAAAAAAAACCACTTAAAACGTTATGTGTTATAGTCTGACCACAATGGTTGTATTGTACCTGTCAGTGTTGTGTGCAACAGAGCTCTGGATATTTTATGATGAGACCATCAAACTGAACAACTTCCTCTAAGGGAACAAAGTTGAAATCACAAAAAAAATCTGCTGTTCCATACAAAACTGCTATATCTTCTGGACCCGAATGTGCGCAGATGATTTTATTCGCAATTTCTTTGTTGGTCTCTTAGAAAAAGATGAACAGTTTGATGTTCTGATCATCCACTTATAATCGTTTCAGCTAATTTTGTTAGACCTTATATTTCCGTGGACTATCCTTCGCCTCCGATTGCTTTTACTTAAGACCAACCGTCCGTCTATTAGAGGGAAAGATTCTCTAATAAATGAGATAATTTTAATATACTCGTAACTAGATTTACTAAAGATAAATCTTGTCATTTGCATAGCTTACTAGTTACAAGTCAATTATCGTACAGAAAAGGATCTTTTTAATCCTCTCCTGAAAGGAACCCTAATAAAAAAACTCTTTCCTTCATTTATTTCTTTGATAAAGACAGAGTGGGTTGGAATCCCGCAGCTGTGGCCAATTGTTACTGCGGTTTTGTGGTTGCATTTGCATCTCCTTGCATTTCTCTTTGTTGAAAAGAAGGAGACGAACCGATGCCGGTTATGCTGGGAACGGATAAAATCTGATTTTTCCTTTAGAAATCGCTGTTTGAAATCAATTTGAAGCCATTGGAGCGAATTCAATGGTTATTTTAGTACCCGTGTGGTATTCGTTGCATTTGCTGTTGTCCGGTTTTGTTGAATTTAGAATTTGAACTGGTTTCCAACAAGCTTTTTAGCAGCTCGTGATAAGCTAATATATAGCCAAAAGGGAAAGATGGAATTTGTTCGAAATACTGTGTAAACGGATAATTTAGTTTTAATGAATTTGTACAAAGTGTATGCAAACAAACGCAAAACCCGAAAATCTATGGTATAGAATGTATGTATGTAGTGCTCCTGACCGATTTCAGCCACGGCAACTGCTTCAACTCCGTTGTTGGCGTTGATGAGCTCTCATGTGGCTAACATAGCCAATGTTCTTAGAGAACATTCTCGCACATAGCGGGCACGTAAGCACGTCGTTTTTATAGTGATATTACATAGCCGCAGATGGTCGGGCTTTTAACTCATACGTTTGGCATCTAATTGTGAACGCCTACTCGCTCCAACATCAAAGATTTGACTGTTCACACGAGCTCTCCACGCTGAACGGATGGCCGCCAAATCCTCCCACTGCGTGGGCTCTATGCTACACTTTTTCATATGGTGCTTTTGCACATCCTTATACCCGAGTAGTTGCCCGCCATGCTGACGCTTGCTCAGACTCCACTCAGAGTGCATCTTGAAGCGCATCTTTTCGCTTCGTCACACGCTCATCCGCCATCCGCTAATTTAAAAAGTCAAAATCCCGCCGATAAACCACACGAACGAACTATCTTTTCATATTTTCCTGTTTATTAAAAAACGTTATTATTTTCCTATTTTAATAAAAGCAAGGTCATTGTTTTTATTTCATCTCTCATCGACGCCATGCTTTTTTAATGATTTTCAAAAAATTTCCTATTGATTATCGTGGTTGGAACTTGCTTGTACCTACCCAAAATACTTACATACTTAGTCATCTCCCTCTCCTTGCCCTATGCCACGACTTGGGGTCGGAGCAATATGTTGTCTTCCACCATTCATCTCTTTCAGTCGTCATTTTCTGCGTTCATTCTTTTTCTACACGTGTCATCTTTCACACAATGCGTCCATCTTTTCATTCCAGTCCATGCGTTCAGCCATACATACATACTTAGTATTCGTGAAAATTTCGGATTGAGAGCGGACGACGTCGGTGGCGCGTTGCGGAGTGGTTGGACACTCAATCGTAAGGGTCCGGGTGCGAATTCGCACGGACGACATACCATGACGAGGTCTTTTAACGTAATCATATCGACTGCTCTCAAACGGTGAAGGAAAACGTCGTGAGGAAACCGGCATACGCCGAAATTCTGATGGGTATGTGTAGTCCAGCAATCAGCATTGGGTAAGCGTGGTGGCCTGATTCCCATGCACCCTCCCTGAGGTTAGATCTATGCCCTGCAGTGGGACTTATACAGTATGTAAGCATAAGCATAAGCATATATTCCCCGAGGGGGTAGTCAGAGATATTCTGAAACCTCAGAACATCCACGTTTCACCAGTAGTACCGAAACTCTGTCCAGTGTGACGGGGGGTGAGCCTGGCGCCACTTATAATGTACATTACTACAGTAGTAGTAGCAGTAGTGTGTGTTACAGTATGTAAACTAACTAAAGGCAAACCTTTAAACCGCGTACTCTACCCATCAACCTGAACAACTTTTATTATGGGAGCAAACCTGTCGGAAAAATATCAGCTGTTTCATACGTTTAAGTCGTGTAGGCATTGCAGTTTAGTATGGAACATCCGATTTTTTTTGCGCTGACGGTCGGTTTGCTCCCACAGTAAAAGTTGTTCAGTTTGATTTGTAGAGGACGTGGTTTAAAGGTTTGCCTTTAGTTAGTTTACTGTATACGTCCCACTGCAGGGCATAAATCTAACCTCAGGGTGTATGGGAATCAGGCCAGCACGTGTACCCAATGGTGATTGGTGTACTGTATGAGCTGATGATGAAATTGGTGATGTGCTGTGGAGCATAAATATCCTATCCTACTAATATTATAAATGCGAAAGTTTGTATGGATGGATATGTTTGTTACTCTTTCACGCAAAAACTACTGAACGGATTTTGATGAAACTTGACACACAGATAGAATATGATATGGATTAACACATAGGATACTTTATTAAGGTCTACGCAGACGGAGTCGCGGGCAACAGCTAGTTTGTAATAATTAGGTTGCAATTCCTGTGCAACAATTAAAACCAGCACGTCTAGCATGATTTCTCTACTTGCGCGCGACTCGGCTTTTTCCCATACTACAAGTCGCGGTAAGCGCGGCTTTCGCTCTCCGAAAAGAGCGGGAACAGGTTATTTTCTATGCAGCGAAGGCGCGTCGCGCGCGTGTAGAAAAATCATGCTAGACGTGCAGATCAATTTAAAACAGCATCGGTAATGGTAACAACAAAACGTGTTAGTTCATTTAATTAACACTGTAATTGGATCGACCCAAAATTTCTATTGTGTATTTGTTTTCAAAGCGTAATAAAGTTTATAATAGTTTGTTCTTTGATTAGTTCAAACCGCATTATTCTATTATAACTTTAGGCTGATATCAGCTGAATTAAATTAAACGGAACAAACTTATCAGATTATCTTTGAAAATATAATTAGGTAACTCGTATTATAATAATATTGTGTCGTCTTTGATTAAGAGCTTAGGATATTCACCACTAGTTTTTAATTACTAAACACAATTTTAAGGCTGTATTCTGACCTTTGACTAATTATTATAAGGACTAGCCTTGCGGTAGCATTTTCCCTCTGCCACGGTATAAGCACAATTGATCTTGTGCATTTACATTGAATTTTACACCTTATCACTAAACGAGACAGCCTATAATTGCGAAA
Organism: Agonopterix alstromeriana; assembly: GCA_963924505.1. Taxonomy (NCBI): domain Eukaryota; kingdom Metazoa; phylum Arthropoda; class Insecta; order Lepidoptera; family Depressariidae; genus Agonopterix; species Agonopterix alstromeriana. The sequence goes on from OZ004667.1 coordinate 14,710,971, forward strand.
TAATAACTTCGAACTTAGAACGTTTGGGGTTCACACGAGACTACTTTTCATGATTTTTAACATTCAAAATTAGAATCTAAAGTTTTGGGGAATAAAATCCAATGTTGCGGATTTCATGTTACCTCACCCCCCGCAAAAAGTGGCAGAAATGTTTGTTAGTAGAATTACACGCGTAACCAGTCCACATATAAATAGTCAAAGATTCTGACACAAAATAATTTGATTTTTTTTGGACAGTACTAAAGTGCGGATCATCTGATTTTTTATGGAAGGTGCTAAAATGTTTTTTTGTTTTTTGACCCACGTTCTTGAGCGAAAGTTGTTAAGATTCATTTTCTGAATTTGTGAAATCTACCAATCTGCATTGGGCTATGGGGTTGCGTGGTGGACTGACTAAACTGTCTCAATACACCCTTATTTTTTTTACCAATTAAGAACTTGGTAGTAGTTACCATGTTTTGCGTTTATAAAACATTTTCATTCCTTTTCATAACACCCTGAAACCTTAATGTAGGTATTATATACTTTTAATCAGATATCAGTGCACATTATAAAACGAAAAACCTCATATTTTACGCGAAAATAAATCTGCTTTTCATACAGGATCCTTCTTAATATGCTGACACTTTTAATGGAAACTGAATAACATTCTCTATAGGACAAACATCGAAATCTCGAAAAAAGAAAATAGGCTGTCCCATACATTTGGCTCGAGTAGGTTTGTACTTTTGTATGAAACAGCAGATTTTTTTCCCGATTTCGATGTTGGTGCCATAGAGAAAGTTGTTCAGTTTGACTGTCTGTTGACCTCCTTAAAAAAGTGTCAGAATATTAAGAAGGACCCTGTATAAAACTGCAAGTAGGTACCCACTCTACTCAAGTCTATGGAATAGCTGAATTGAAGTTGGGTCCGCAATGAAAGTTGTTCAGTTTGATGAATAGTGCACTCTACTCGTCAAACTGGTTAAAGTTACCGCACTGACTAAAAATCGATCTTGCATTGCCTAGTATCTGAATAAGTATGGAAAAAACATAATGAATGTAGCAAAGACTTACAGAACATTATAAGAGGGGTTAGAAGTGCAAAGTAGGCGTGGATCGTGTCACCACAGGTTATGCAATGATTTGCATAACACCATAAGGCGCGCGGCATGGTGCGAGCGAAAGGGCTTGAGTATTTGTAGCGGCGTGAGCGGGAAGACAAGTGGCGACAGCGGTCTCCGAAGCAAAAGCGCTACTTTGCATTTCTAACCTCTCATAATGTTCTGTGCAAAGAACATTGAATAAATAAATGACAGAGATTACAAAAAGCTTACTCATTATAGGTACTGTCAGAATCCAGAATTAATGAGAGTAATATTTTTAGCAGAATCTTCCCGTTTCATTAAAGATGCGGCCAAACGATCACGGTCTACGGTTGCGGTTGCGTTCCTGGCCTCGCTGATCTTTATCTTATGAACATCAGTTTTCAGTAGAGAGTTGAATAATTTTATAGCTCCTTGGGATCAATTTGGGATTTTGTGACACAGATTTTGATCGTAAATATCAGTGTACTAAAATTCTCCAATGTCAATCTGACAGTGGTTCCAAAAACACAGTTATTATTATTTATTAATATAGGTAAATTTTGCTGATAATTAAAAAATAGGGGCGTAGTTAATGGTTGTAGCTGTAGGTCGAAGTGTCTAACCACATCGAAACGGAATATTGCCGTGACATTATATAAGAATTTAGTTTTAGTAAACTTTGGTACACCAAAGTTACGAGAAGTAAAATCACGAGAATAAGGCCCTATAGGGCTAAACGAAAGTCGATTCGATATTTCATAACATCCTGACCCTATACTCGGACATTAGATTTTCGATGTATCGTGATCACTATCCAAACTTCACTCGAATATAGTTTACATTGGAACGAAAACTTTCACGAAATATAGAAAAAAATGGCTTTTCCGACTTTTCACACTAAATTGAATCAGTTGATCGAACGTTTGTTTCTCTTATTTTCCTTTGGGTAGTTTGTTCAGTATCATGACTACAATCACTCATTAAAGTAATGCAACTGTCGATACTGACACCCCGGTATATTTAACTGCATATATATTATGTTCGCTAAACCCAGCCTTCCTTACCCTCCAAACTCTAGTTTCCCTCATCAATGTTACAATGTTTTTGTGTATAAATAAATGTACTTACCAACGCAATAATGTCATTCATACCAGCAGTAGTAATGAACAAAGTTTTAGAAAGGGAAATATACAGGGTCCTTCTTAATATGCTGACACTTTTTAAGGGGATAATCAGACCGTCAAATTGAACAACTTTCTCTAGTAATTATTTTATCGAATTACTTTAGTTTTATTTGTAATGAATATTATAAATAAATTATGATAATGATTATGATTATTATTATGATTACGATTATGGAACTAATATCGAAATCGCGAAAAAAAAATTGTCCCATATATTTGGCTCGAGTTGGTTTGCAGTTTTGTAAGGAACTGTTTTCGCGATTTAGATATTCGTCCCATAGAGAAAGTTGTTCAATTTGATGGTCTGATCATCCCCTTAAAAAGTGTCAGCATATTAAGAAGGACTCTATATAAACCAGCATAAAAAATATTAATTCAATTCAATTTTTGTTTAGTGGCATCCGATGTGTTATCACAATTCAGCCAATGTCTCGTTATGTGGAGAGTATACGAAGGAAAATGATCAGTAGTATTAATTAAGTCTAGCGTGGCAGTTTTGCCAATGTAAGTAGTTTATAATCTCAAGTGATTGTTTTAAGGTTAAAACACAAAAGAGTTCACAAAATGGTGGAGCCACGTGCTAGCCCAACGCGCCGATACGCACGCGTCCGTACTCCGCCAGACTTGCAGCGCGACTCCTAGAAAATATTACTTGTAGGCGTTACTGATATAGTTGACAACGTCAAAAATCCCTTTTTTTGACTACAAATTTTTTTCCAGCGTAAACGCGAAAGTAGCTGTAAAAAGAAACATCGCAGCGAAAGAACTGCGATAAAAAACCTACGCGAAACTCGGAAACACTTAACTTCTAGTTGCAGGCTTCGCAATTTTTACTTCTCACTCGGTTTCCATTGACCATAATGCAGTCAAGACGTCTAAAGTTTACCTACTAAGTTTGACTTGGAAACTAACGATGTATGGTAGTTATGAACACCGAAGTCTAACTGGACAAAAGTTTTTAAGTTACCAAGTTAATGGAGAAGCCTACATAATGAAATAAGTTCTTGATATTTTTCAAATAGTTGCAGTCATTTAAAGTACAGTCACAGAATAGGTAATAGTATATAGTTCTACATACAGAACGGCCATTCACAACCCCCTTCTGACTTCAGATCCCCCACTTCACCTCACACTTTCAGGGAAAAATGAGGGAAGCCGAGCAAGGGAATGCCCGTAGTATTTGACTACATAAAATTGAGTCTTTTCAGTGCATAAAAACGTTGAAAAATAACACTAAATTCACATTTGCAGTAATTCTTTAGCTCAATTACTATTTTTAATAACAGAACGAACAATAAAAAGTAACGAAATGTAGATGATGTTCATACGATGCGTGGTAAGTCAACCCTACACATATGTCAAAGACAATTTGCACCAAGTGCGCATGTCCGAACGAAAAACCAAAACGTTGTTTGAAGTGCCGGACCTGTGCTATAGTGGAATCTTTTAGTGGCGCAATTGGATAGATAAAACATTCCTTTTTTCATTTGAATAAGTAATTAAAAAGTTCACTCCAAAAATTGCTTCTATTTCGAGGAATGTTGACTGTCAATTTAGAAGTAGTGCACAGAGAAATAAATCTAGCCGCTTTTAGTATAATTGTGTAGTATTATACAAGTATTCATTTTGGTTGACCTTGCAAGAAAATTCGTAGCTGAAAGTAATGATTTGTTGCTAAAATAGTTCTGGGTGGTGTGAATAAAGTCTGTTTTCTGAAACTAGAGAATTTTCCCGTCCTGAGGCCCTTCGATGGCTTCAAATGCTGGTTGTCGACTTATGAATTCACGCCTACAAACCAAATTCGTCATACGCACAAATAAATAAAGTATTTTTTTCTCCGTGGGACGTTCTCACTGCCTCAGACACTGGATAGAGCTTGGGAATTGCTAATGACATGAGGATATTCAGAATATACAGGATGGCCTAGCAAATACTGAAACGGTAAACTCAGACCATCAAACTGCTACCCGACTCAAATGTATGGGACAGCAGATTTTTTTCGCGTTTCCTGAGGTAGGCTCCGTAGTGAAAGTTGTTCAGTTAGATGGTCTGAGTTCACCGTTTCAATATTGGCTAGGCTGTCACTTACACCCTGTATACTTGGAATATCATTGTCAACTCTCTGACACCAATTTTTACCTTACGCTCTCTCAGTGGCACGGGTGGTGAACGACAATGAGCAGTGGTGTATTCCTCTCTCACTCGCAATACTCAGCTCCCATGAGTGCAAGCCTCTTCTTGTCAGTGCAAGCCCGTTTGTATGGACCGTGCAGGGTGTGCTCTAGGTGAATATCGTAGGTACCTTTACTTTTCCGGTTACTCAAAAAAAGTTGCTTTTAGAGAATGAAACAAAAATGCGGCGCAGCGGCAGTATTAAAATGGGCGTGTGATTGCTTATATTACTGCCTGATGCGAGAGAAAGAGATGGGGCGGCGCGCGCCTGAAACGACGCAAGCGTAAAACAAACTTTAATTGTGATTGTACTATATATGTAAGTTCATTTCTGCTCTAATCAAACTTTATAAAGAATCAATCACTTTTTTTTAATTAAGTCTCGAGTTTCTATTATTGACCGTTTAGCAGTTCCAAGCGTTTATCGATAAAGACGGAGGCTATTTTGGCTTATTTTTCTATCGAGAAAATTTCTCTTAATCGTGTTTTGGCTCTAATCAAAACCTCAATTATATATTCAACTTACACATATCCGCAAATCATACATACTGTTAGTACTTCATGATATATGATGCTTTGAAGAATCCTATTTTTTTCACATATCCTCTTAAAGCAAAACGCGCTAGCATCCAGCCCTCACGTTTTTATCTCGAAGGTGACAAGTACGCGAGGAATGTGACCCGGGATGTCTCGGCATGCGTGATAAAGTGCTGCATTGCTTAACTCTTTAGCGGCCAGAATGGAACTTTGCACTTAGCTGCATACATAATGTGGGTGGTTTTTGGGAGACATTTCACTTAGGTTCGAAAAATGTACGGTTGTAATAGTGATCTTAGGATTTTTGTTACGGTGTTCTTTAGGTTTATTTTTGTGTGGATTCAAATGTTCAATTTCAGAGAAGGCGGATCGGTAGTGAAAGCATGGGTTTACCGGAGCTTCAAAATATAGAATGTGACTATTGTATATGATAACTAGCTTTTTATTGTAAGAATAAGCATATGCTCACGACAATATTCCCAGAGATATTCTGAAACCTCAGAACATCCACGTTTCACCAGTAGTACCGAAACTCTGTTTTTTATTGTGTGCGTGGAATGATGATGTAACTATAGTTCAAGGTCCAGGAATAATGTAGATATCTTAGTTGTGTATCGTCATTTTGCTTTCTACAGGGTCAGTAGTTCTCAGTGTGATGTTTGATAGACTACAATAAAAAGTTTTATGTTCGGAAATCCCTATCATAAC